>CAXKWD010000004.1:31374895-32765364 GCA_964059195.1 Ectobius pallidus | reverse complement strand
TGCTCGGTTGCAATCTTGATTCATTTGTTCTCAACTCGCAGAGATCTAATTTTTTTTTTTGTTACATAGGTGACAGAAGGAGATCATGAAAGCATGCCTAAATGGGAAAACATTGCTTGATTTGGACGAAATTCACTATGCCAGATTTTTTCATAAGACGTGCTGTGGTATCGTGCACCGAAGACATACTTATTTCGTATCTATCTCGATACCTGTTACTTTCATAAAGAAATGTGTTTGGCAAAAAAATTAATTTTAATTATCTCTGTAACTTGGACCACCCTCCACAGCGCAACAATAGGGTAAGGATTGTGGAAGGTTATCGCTGGGCACCAGAGGCTCTGAAAACGAATAAATGCACTGGGGATGGTACAAAGCAAAATATTTCGAATAGCCTAGAGTGCTTTCTAGCCTTTTCGAACAAGTGGAAACACTACAAGAAAATATTTTAAGTTTTCTAAAAATATATATTAAACTATTATTTTACAACAAGAATTAAAACTGGACATGCATTTCATTGTAATGATTCAATAACGTAGTTAGATAGATTGCCCTAAATTTAAATTACATATTTTATGACCTCTTCTTTAAGAAGGTTCTCTTAAATCAATAAATTCATACTATCCACAACATGCTTGTCATACATTTAATACATGCTCTTATTAATAATGTAAGTTTTCATTGCACATTCATATTCTTGGTATTAATTAAACATTTCATGCCAAATTTGATTCATATTTTGATCCTATTAAAATACCAATATTTATAATGAATACGTGCTAAATCCTTCACATAGTATTGATTGAATTTTACAACATTAGTAAAACAAGTTGGGCAAAATCACAAGACCTAAAATATTACAAGTTCCTTTTTTAAAATCCAGACAAGAAATCCTTCACATCAATCTTTATAATTTATTTTGAAGGAGATGATCAAACTAAACAAATAATATTTTAAAAACCCTTCAAAATTAAATTAGAAATTTAAAACTACACAAGATAGTTAAGGGAATACAATCTAGAAGTCAAATTCATAAATCTTCATATTTGGTTAGATTGTATTTCCTTCATAATTATTTTAAATATACATAAATATTTAAATGACACTAACCTGTTCTTTTGGGCCTCACATACTTACAAATAATAAATATTTCTTTCCTCGGGGCCCATCGAGGAAAGCCCTCTTTCTTGAAGCTGTTAAAATTTTGCCTACGAACTAAAATGTTCCAGTTGCAGATGAAAGAAGTTAAGATTTACATAAAATAATAAAAACCCTCAACTGAAATTAATTAGTAACTTAAAATTCCAAGAAGGAACTCCCAAATTAAATCATTAATTTGAAATCAAAAACCAAAATTAAACTATATCCATTTTTAAGTTACAAGTTTACATTAATGAAACGATATAAGCCATGAGGCTTTCACAATCAAACATGTTTCAGAACATAGCGTTGCCAAAATATTTTCTTAACGCCAGAAAAGAAACACGGATAAACAATAAATACACAAGATGTTACTTGATAAAGACTCACCCTACAACTGGAAAGCTGAAGCCTGGACGGCCATAGATTTCTCCTCTGCCTTTCGGCAGCCATTGTTTAGAGCGACCATTCTTGGCCAACAGCCTTATCAAGAAAGAGATCGAGTGGCGGGATTACATACTGTTATATAGGATCTGCAATCGATCTTCTATTGTTTCCTTGACATGCGTATTAGCTTCTTTAATCACACCAGAATTGCTGTCGTTTATAACAAATGAAAAACATTACTGTAATGACAAAGCATTTTGCTCCCAGCTAGAAGAGAATTCACTGCCGCTTAGATACATACCACAGCTGAACTGAAACTGTGCGAGCGAGAAATGCAACTGAGAGAGAAAGATAGCGGCACATGAGGACAAGGGGGGGACGGAGAAGACAAGGGGTAGCTCGCTATGAACAGGCATCAGTCTCTCAGGGACTACAAGAGCGCGCTTTCAAACTAAATACATTACAGATTTACTTTGAGTTATCATAATACAGGCATTTTTCTATGAGGAGAAAATTCGTGGCATTATTTATTTTTAATAATGGCACAAATCACCCCCCCCATGACTTGGAATATATGTTGGAATATATTCCAAACCATACAGGTAATCTCTCATAGAAAAAACTTTAATAAACAAGTGGGAAGAAATTCATAGAGTTCACTGAAAGGATATCAAGTCAGATGAGCACTTCGCTGTGAACCGGATCCAACTAGAGCACTTAATTATTTGGGAGGATTTTACCTTGTTTACGAGTCCATTCTTACAAACCAGGTATCCAACCCTTTTCACTATCGTCCATGTCGGTGCTCGCTGGCAGGCACTGTATTTTCACGGAGATGAGACATTATAGGCGAGACGACGTCTTCTTTTCTCCCACAGTGAGACTGTCCAGCTTTTCAGGACCCGCGTTCAGGAAGTTGCCCACTCTGTCTTGATACCACAGTGACTCCGCATCTTCCACTAGTATAAAGACCTCCTGAAATGACAAGACTAGCGGCAGATCACAGAAATTCAAGGCAACATACAAGTGAATATTTTACTCTCCTGATACTTTGAAGTTTTAAAAGGATAGCTCTAGTATAATCCAGATTTTTAAAATTTCTTAAAGCTTCTTCAAAAATATTTACATGAAACGGAGAAAAATCAACATGCAGTCCTATTATAACATTTACATTACACTATCACAACTAATTAAAATACACTGCATCACTATATTTACAATTTAAATTATACCCTTTTACATGGTAATCACCATGACATTAATTTAACATAATTAGAATACTATATTTACAAAAATTATACAAGTATGAACATTATGTTCGTCTGATTCCTTGGCTTTCTCTTGCTGTTTAAATAAAGTTCTGGGAAAAGATTGCTGACTTGAGAAACAAAAAAAACAGAAACCGTATTTCACCATGCTTTCCATAGATCGGAGTCCCACTCGACTTGAGATCCCCTCAACTCTTTCGACTGCTGGGAACTACCGGCATCCAGTATCTTCTGTCTTAGTCTTCACCAACTCTCGCCCTGGCTGGTGTCGAATCTGAAGTCGTGTAGCAAACCATCTTCTTCCTGGTACTCTGAAATTCTGTTCTCTTAGGAAAAACTTAAGATCAGGTCTTTTTAACATGACTGACGTGTGCCTTGACTGTTTTATCAGATATACAATCTTTTAAAAGCACAGTCACAGGGGTTAAGAACCTGATTACGTCGTAAGGACCTCTGAACTTTCTAGCGAGCTTCGCAGAAAATCTATCCACTGCCTTACTCTTTGGAAAGTTTTTCAAATATACCCTGTCTCCTACCACAAAATTTACTGGTTGTCTATTAGCATCATATCTCTCTTGAGTCTTTTGGTGAGCAAGTCGCAGATTGGCAGCTGCCTTTTTCCAAATCTCTTTAACTCTACCTGCGTCTTGTTCTTCTGGCAAGAGCTCTGCTAAAGACCAAGCATTGGAAAGGGGACTATTGGGCGGAAAAGCAAACATTAACTGAAATGGAGTTTGTTTGTGAGCTTCATGTCGTGCGGTGTTAAACGCAAACTGTAACCAGAACAGTTCCTTGTCCCAGGCGACATGCTCGTCTGAATGGTACGCAATCAATGCGGCCTTCAGATTTCTGTTAAAACGCTCCGAAAAGTTTGGAGAAGGGTGAAATGGAGCTGTACGGATATGCTGAATACCTAACGAGAATAGGAATTTCTTAAAGGACTTAGAAATGAAGCAACTAGCGTTATCTGAAACTAAAGACTTCGGAAATCCTGTCATAGAAAAGATTCTTTTTAAACTTTGAATAGTAGAATTAGTTGTAGCATCTCTCAAGGGAAATAGCCAAACAAATTTAGAAAATGCATCTACTGCAACTAGAATATAAGCGTTTCCGCTTCTTGAACGGGGTAACTTGCCAACAAAGTCAATATGTAACCTATCCATTGGTGCGTTAGGCACACTAGAAGCTAAAAATCCGATTTTGGTACATTGAGCAGGCTTGGATATGGCGCACTGCTGGCATGCCTTTATCCTCGCTTTTATGTAACCATCCATACCCTTCCAAACAAAGGATTGTTTAATTTTCGCCCGCGTCTTGTAGAACCCTAAATGTCCTCCTACTGGAGACTCATGATGATATTTGAATACCATGTCTCTTAATGCAGCTGGTAAGACAATTCTGGAGGGTGACCTACGCGCTGGGGCACTATATAATACATTATTTCTAAAGACATAGTGGCGTATGTCTTCTCCACCTTTAAGGCGGGCTATAAGGGGAGCTAACTCTTCATCATTGGCCTGATGATCAGTTAAAGAAGTGAAAGCAAGAGGAAAATCGCCTAAAATGTTTCCGATCATGCCAGATAGCTCTTTAGGCTCATCCAATACATTTTCTGGACTTTGTAATATTTCTTCTGGACTAAACATACGGCTTAAGCCGTCGGCTACTACATTGTCAGTCCCTCTAATATGTTTAGCTTTAAATTTAAATGCGGAAAGCCTGACTGCCCACCTCGCAATTCTTCCTGTGGTACGAGGCTTGGCCAGCACCCAACTCAAAGCCTGGCAATCGGTTTCCAGCAAAAATTCTACATGTTCTATGTAAAGCTTGAATTTCTCCACTCCAAAGAGTACAGCGAGAGCCTCAAGCTCATACATAGAATACACGCGTTCCGGAGGGGTCAAAGTCCTAGAGGCATACGCCACAGGCCTTCTACCCTCCTCGAATTCCTGTAGGAGAACAGATGCCAAAGCTACAGGCGAAGCATCGCACTGCAAGATGAATTTCTTGGAAAAGTCTGGCATGGCCAAAACAGGGGGAGACATGATCAACATTTTAAGTTTTTGAAAAGCTTCCTGGCACTCAGGTGTCCACACAAACTTGACATTCTTTTTTCTCAAATTATTCAAAGGCGCTGAAATTTCTGCCATGTTAGGGATAAATTTTCTAAAAAAATTAATCATACCAACGAATCTGGCTACACCTTTTACATCTTTAGGAGGGGGAAATTTCTGAATAGCCTCAGTCCGTTCCGGGTCAATGGTGACACCATCGGCAGACACCAAGTGACCAAGAAAGGAAAGACGGCGAGCAGCAATATTCACTTTTTCAGGATTAAGGGTTAGACCAGCATTCCTTAATCGAGAAAATACCTCCCTTAGATGCTCCAGGTGCTCCTCAAAGGAATCAGAGTAGACTACTAAATCATCAAGGTAATGGTAGACATATTTAAACTTGACGTCAGAAAATATTTGATCCAACAAGCGTGTGAGGACCTGAGCCCCAGTGGCGAGGCCGAAAGGGATTCTAGAGAATTCATAGGTATTCCAGTCACATATAATGGCTGTATAGCGCTTAGATCGCTCTGTAAGAGGTATCTGGTAATAGGCTTGGTTAAGGTCCAACGAGGAGAAAATTTTGGCACCGGAAAAGAAACTGAAGGCTGAATGAATATCAGGTAAAGGCACTGAATCTATCTTGATCTTGGCATTGAGATGTCGATAATCAATTACCGGTCTGAACTTCCCTCCAGGTTTCGGTACTAGAAAGACCGGACTACTATAATCGGACTTGGAAACCCTGAGGACTCCTTGTTCGACCATAGTATTAATATGTTCTTTCAAGATGGCCATTCGGGGCGGAGACAGCCTGTATGGAGGTCTACGAACGGGTTGAGTATCGAGCAGCTCAATGTCATATTCTAGTACATTAGTCAACCCTAACTTCGGTGTCAAAACATCTGGGAATTCCTCTAATAGACGCGTCACTTGGTTTTTGTCACTTGGTCCCAAATGCGCCAAGTCTACAGAGACAGAACTGACATTCTCAGGTAATAAATCAGATGGATTTAGAAAATTTATTAACTTACTGCTATCAGATGTCATTAAATTGCAGAACGGAACACCGAAAAACAAATCAAATTTGAAATCAGGAGAAAATTTGAAATGACACTTCTTACTGCCAAAGTCTAAAAATAAACCTGCCTTCTGCATAAAAGGATAGCCTAGAATGACAGGCATCACTAAATTCTCACAAACAACAAAATGACACTTCCAAGTGAAATTCCCAATTTTGATTTTTAAAGACACGGAACCTACCGAAGAAAGTAACTGATCATCCGCTGTCCTATAGTTAGCATTTCCCTTAACGATTCTAGGCATGTGTTTATTTGCAAGACACATCCTATTGTAGGCGTCTTTTGAGAGTAAAGACACGGCTGCCCCACTATCCAGTAGTGCGGACAAGTTGAATTGACATATTTCAACCCCAAGCATCGGTAGCTTAGCGTCTACTATAGCAGCTACTTGATGTGGATTATCGGTACTTTGTACCTCCATTTTGTCACAATTAGGGTAGTCATTATTTGGTTTATTTGCACGGCGAGGGTCCGGACCATAATTTATACTGTGAGCCGCATTCACAGTTTTATTTTTGACATGTTTACACTTTTTTCTACTAACTTTCCTGTTTTTTCTGAGAGAATTTACATGCGTGGTCATGTAGTCTGTGTTCAGTTTACTAAAATCAGTGTTAATAAAAGTCCTTGTCGGGTAGGAACGGTGAGTCTGGCATTTAAGGTCTGTAGCGTGAGTCCTGTTAAACAAAATGGTCCGCTTACTAGGGGCGCGCGATTCCCTAGTAGGCTCGTCCAGCAAGTCCGTCTCGTCTGTCTTCCTAACCTCACTCGTCTTAAGTCTCTTGAAAACATTAGAACTGACCACTGAGTCTCCACTCTGGTACCTAGAGTGGAACAATTCTCATTCTCCAGAGCGACTGGGAGCATTACTATTCTCCACATTTCTATTCACAGGAGCTTTGCAGAACCTCACTACATGTCCCGCTTTACCACATCTAAAACACGTAACTGTCTTCCTATTAGTAGCACTGTCAAATCTAACACTGGGCTTGGGCTGAACGGCACGAGGGGAAACTTCTTGTTCACACCTCAGCGAATCGGTGTAGCTTATGGCATTAACCCTGGCGCATAAACTCTCCAATTCCTTAAAAGACACCGGCCTACTCTCAAAAACTACCTTCGACCTAGTTTCAGGAGACATACCTTCGGCAATGGTATCTACAATCTCTTTCTCAGACAGACGTAACTTGAAAATGCTTGCACTTCTCCTAACGCTTCTAGCATATGCAGCAAGAGATTCACCGCCTGCTTGAGTGCGATAAAAATGCTTGTTGACTAGAGCAGCTCGAGCTCGGACAGGCAAGTAAATATTTAGCAGCTTTTCATGAAAATGGTTTAAACCTAATCCAGTATTAATCGCTTCCAAAGCCACGTCGCGAAAAGCTCCTGAAAGTTTAGAAAATAAATATGCCAAGATATCTCTGTCATCAAAATCAAAAACTGAAGCTTGTTCTTTCAAATCGCAGACATAACCAATAAATTCTAACACCTTTTCCACAGTTTCATCAGAAAAATGGGAACCATTTTCAAGAAGTGAAGCTAATGGGTGAGGGAGATTGGCGAAAGATACTCGGTGCATAGGAGGAAACAAATTTGGCTTAACGTCTGGTCTAGGATAAGAAAATCCACTACTTTCTCCTCGGTACGCCTGACTATGGTCCAAAAACTCAGTTCGGGTTGGTCTAATCGGGGATTCATAATCAATAAAGTGGTCCCTAGCAGTTTGACTAGTATTCACTGGCTCTAAGGGATTTTTCACTTTGCGATCAGGCTGTGCGCTCACCACAGCATCTAACTCCGTATCATTCCAGTTAAGTTTGCTTAACATTTCATTGAGTTTATGGTCAGCATCGATCCACTTTTGCTCATAAGGAGTCTTTCCGACTAACAGCTTTATGTCACTAACACGGTTTTTAAGATGACGAGCTCTATCTATCACTTTTGCTACACCTGTACTACTGATATTCTCATGACCCAATTGATCATCGAGAAATTCTAACCTATCTTGCACTTCACTTAATAAAAGAGAGGTTTGTGACTCACCCAGATAATCTAAGTTGACTGGTAGGTCCAAATTTTCTCTCAACTCCTTGCGTAATTCTGGCACTACTCGACTCTCATCTGGTTGAATACCTCTTATTTTTAGTTCGTAGATCAGGTCAGACTTCAGCAAATTATCAGGTTTCACCCTAGTTCTCTCCATTATTAGTGACATGAAAGGCAAAGTACACAATTTTAGCCAAGAGAACAGACCATAAAAACAAAATAAAACATTAAATCACCATTAAATAAAATTTAAATATTTCATTTTGATGTTTCCACTTAAAAAAAATTATTTCTTCACTATTTTGTAAAATTTACTATCGTGGGCTAACCAATTTGGTTAACAACCACGCTCGAAAGCTATCACTAACTTTGGACCACCCTCCACAGCGCAACAATAGGGTAAGGATTGTGGAAGGTTATCGCTGGGCACCAGAGGCTCTGAAAACGAATAAATGCACTGGGGATGGTACAAAGCAAAATATTTCGAATAGCCTAGAGTGCTTTCTAGCCTTTTCGAACAAGTGGAAACACTACAAGAAAATATTTTAAGTTTTCTAAAAATATATATTAAACTATTATTTTACAACAAGAATTAAAACTGGACATGCATTTCATTGTAATGATTCAATAACGTAGTTAGATAGATTGCCCTAAATTTAAATTACATATTTTATGACCTCTTCTTTAAGAAGGTTCTCTTAAATCAATAAATTCATACTATCCACAACATGCTTGTCATACATTTAATACATGCTCTTATTAATAATGTAAGTTTTCATTGCACATTCATATTCTTGGTATTAATTAAACATTTCATGCCAAATTTGATTCATATTTTGATCCTATTAAAATACCAATATTTATAATGAATACGTGCTAAATCCTTCACATAGTATTGATTGAATTTTACAACATTAGTAAAACAAGTTGGGCAAAATCACAAGACCTAAAATATTACAAGTTCCTTTTTTAAAATCCAGACAAGAAATCCTTCACATCAATCTTTATAATTTATTTTGAAGGAGATGATCAAACTAAACAAATAATATTTTAAAAACCCTTCAAAATTAAATTAGAAATTTAAAACTACACAAGATAGTTAAGGGAATACAATCTAGAAGTCAAATTCATAAATCTTCATATTTGGTTAGATTGTATTTCCTTCATAATTATTTTAAATATACATAAATATTTAAATGACACTAACCTGTTCTTTTGGGCCTCACATACTTACAAATAATAAATATTTCTTTCCTCGGGGCCCATCGAGGAAAGCCCTCTTTCTTGAAGCTGTTAAAATTTTGCCTACGAACTAAAATGTTCCAGTTGCAGATGAAAGAAGTTAAGATTTACATAAAATAATAAAAACCCTCAACTGAAATTAATTAGTAACTTAAAATTCCAAGAAGGAACTCCCAAATTAAATCATTAATTTGAAATCAAAAACCAAAATTAAACTATATCCATTTTTAAGTTACAAGTTTACATTAATGAAACGATATAAGCCATGAGGCTTTCACAATCAAACATGTTTCAGAACATAGCGTTGCCAAAATATTTTCTTAACGCCAGAAAAGAAACACGGATAAACAATAAATACACAAGATGTTACTTGATAAAGACTCACCCTACAACTGGAAAGCTGAAGCCTGGACGGCCATAGATTTCTCCTCTGCCTTTCGGCAGCCATTGTTTAGAGCGACCATTCTTGGCCAACAGCCTTATCAAGAAAGAGATCGAGTGGCGGGATTACATACTGTTATATAGGATCTGCAATCGATCTTCTATTGTTTCCTTGACATGCGTATTAGCTTCTTTAATCACACCAGAATTGCTGTCGTTTATAACAAATGAAAAACATTACTGTAATGACAAAGCATTTTGCTCCCAGCTAGAAGAGAATTCACTGCCGCTTAGATACATACCACAGCTGAACTGAAACTGTGCGAGCGAGAAATGCAACTGAGAGAGAAAGATAGCGGCACATGAGGACAAGGGGGGGACGGAGAAGACAAGGGGTAGCTCGCTATGAACAGGCATCAGTCTCTCAGGGACTACAAGAGCGCGCTTTCAAACTAAATACATTACAGATTTACTTTGAGTTATCATAATACAGGCATTTTTCTATGAGGAGAAAATTCGTGGCATTATTTATTTTTAATAATGGCACAAACTGTACTCTGCTAATTGTTCACATATCTTCACCGTAGTTGAGGCTACCTAGAAAAAATGGACAAAAGTGAACAAATTATCGCCTAATTGATTTCAACAGAAAACGAATATAGTCGTAAGTGGAATTATTGAATTTTTTTTGGTCAAAATTGTCAGCCATTTTTAAAAAATCAAAATTTAGCGCGATGGAGATTATTTAAATGTATATTTCATTTTCCCCAATTTCTTAATTTTATTTAATTAATTCCGTATTTCCACAAAATTCCTCCTTAAAAGTAACTCATGTTTTTTCTGCGTCATTTTTCCTCTCTTTTTGTTTGATATTCCTGTAGAACTGCCTCGGATGAAGGCAAGCCATAGAAAAAAAATTACAAAGGAAAGAATGTGGTAAGGTTTCATCTACAGTGTAAATGCAGCTCCCCTAATGAAATGAACAGGAGCGAAGAAAATTACTGGACGTAAAGTAATTACAATCACTGCATCTCTGTGTGAAGAACAAACGAATGAGGCAGAACATGAAATAACTATGCTTAAAGCAAAGGAAAATTTTAGCACGCACCAGATTTGGACTTTGAAGTTTGATTGTATTGTGATAATGATAAAGTAGGCAAACTGGTAGCTATTTTATTATGTTCCTCCAATCAATTGTCATATGATTTTCTTTCTGTCTTTACTTCAGTTTTAGGCCTACCTCTCTCTTTTAGAAACATTTAAACGATTCACGCCTCCCAGGCCTTACAGAGTCGCGACTGATTATATACTCACGCCTGTAATTACTCATACGAGGGTGGATTAAAAAATAGCGCACAATAATGTTTTTTACAAAACTTTTAGTAGGCACAATTACAAACAAATGCACACATGAAAGGACATCTTTTGTCTATTTTTCTATATAGTCGCCAAGTTTCTCAACACATTTCTCCCATCGTGATTCCAGTTTCAAAATATCCTGTTCATAGAAGTCCGTTCGGTTGGAGTGTAGCGGACTGCGGACTGCTGTTTTCACTTCTGCATCTGACGCAAAACTTTTACCGGCTAGGAATTTTCTCATGGGACCAAACAAATGAAAGTCTCGACTGTAACATTCATGCTGATGGTGTCAAACTTCTTCACGACAATGCTCGCCCCCATGTTGCTGCAGCTATTCGTGAGAAAATCAACAAATTTGGTTGGTAGGTGCTCCAGCATCCTCCATACAGTCCCATGAAGAAATTCCTGGCCGGTAAACGCTTTGCGTTAGATGCAGAAGCAAAGTAGACAAAAGTTGTCCCTTCATGTGTGCATTTGTTTGTAATTGTACCTATTAAACTTTTTGCAAAAAAAAAAGTGTATTACTTTTCGATCAACCCTCGCATAACTGGTAAGATAGTTACATTGTTCTCGTTTCATATTCGCAATTAAGGTAACTGAAGGGTTCTTTGTATATTGCTGCTTGTTAAATATATTTTCAGAAATACAGAGGTGCCAACTATTACGGATTATTACGAGTTTCCACTCATTATTATGGAATTACGGCAAAAGGGAAAACTACTGCACCTAAATCATAAGCCGAGCTGATTTTTGGGTTTACCAGTAGGCTCCTCTAATAATTTGTTCCTCTGCAGCTGTTTTTGTGTTCAGTGATGTATTCTGGCCTGATGTTTAGTTTAAATTGTTGAAATTGACAGAAACAATGAATTATGGAAAGTAAACTTGCCGGTAGCCTACAATAGGCCTAGGCATGTTACACTTTTATAGTTTTATATATGTGCATATAACAATTGTTCTAACTGAATGACGCAGTAGCAGAGAATAATTTAAATTGCTATGTGGCGTGTATGTATACTTTTATATGGGTTTTCATGTTCAAGGAATAATTCTTCAAATATTATACGCCTTTTATAACGGGGTTAATGCCTGAAAATTACCTATAAATGGCCTGAAATTTATGTTAATACATATAGCTAGAGAAAATTAATTAAATGGCTTAATATTTCTACATATGTATTGAAAAAAAAGGGAATATGTAGCAGTAGGCCTTATAATAATAAACAATAATAAACAAAGACAAGATTTAATTACTTTATATTACTACTTTTACTATTGTGTTTATTGTATTTATTAATAAATGTTTACTTATTGCCTGACGATAAGGATGCCAAATCAATACGCATTTAACTGAAC
This sequence comes from Ectobius pallidus, assembly GCA_964059195.1. Classification (NCBI taxonomy): domain Eukaryota; kingdom Metazoa; phylum Arthropoda; class Insecta; order Blattodea; family Ectobiidae; genus Ectobius; species Ectobius pallidus. Next base: position 32,753,052 of record CAXKWD010000004.1, on the reverse strand, counting down.
ACAGATAAGGAATTATGAGATCACTTTGTCTGTAATGTTGGAAAAGTTTATTCTGAAGAGAAAATAGGGTAAAATGCAACGAAAGAAAGAAAATTACCTTCTAAATGACCGGTATAGAATAAAGTGCAGAAAAAAAATAAAAAATAAAAAGCAAAATAAAAGTAAGATATTTTTGTTCGTTTCGAGGCGAGACGAATTTATACTACATCCTGCATTGGCTGTGTTGTCTCAGAATAAAAAAGGTGGCATTTCTTCGACTTCCGAACCCTATTTATAAGTAGGCTATGCAGGTTGACTTTCTATTTTTTTAAATCCCACATTTTACTCCACGATTTAGGAATTCTCAGCACATACGTGTTTACATATTTTATTACATATAAATGCTTGCCCTGCTTATGTATTTATGTGTATTAAATGAAATGAAATAAAATCCTTTGACATAGACATTTCTCTTCTTGTGTTACAGCAACAGAAGCATCCTCCTCTGTTACTTGGAGGATTGTTCCTGGCCTTCCCATTCCTTCCTGCAGCGAACCTACTGGTTACTGTGGGCTTTGTAGTGGCAGAGAGAGTACTATATATCCCCAGGTAGGTACAGCGCAAGGAATATTTCTGTACATTATAAATAATTTTTTTTTATGTGGGGTAGGCCTATTTACTTTGCCAACTCAGAGGATCCCTTTAGGCGCGAGATGTAGGAAAGTACGAATTAGCAAGAGAGGTAGCCACACAAGCAGGCGAAGTATGGCCACCAGAACCTAGTTTCTTTTGGATGACAAAGGGGATGTACACTGCTATCAGAACATTCACACAACACGTGACAGAAAGCTGGAAAGAAAAGGAACAAGATGACGCCTAAGACACGCCGAATTTGAAAAGAATCCGCTTTGGGGGAATGCTCATATTCAAGGGGGCCCCACCGAGCAAGACGGATATGGCAGATTGCCCAAGACTTGTCTCGGAAACTGCGGGATAGCCTCGCAGCAACTGATCGGATTGAAGTTTTCGCGGGTTCCCCTCCCCCTAACAGATTAATACCAGATCGTAGACACGCCCTCCGCAACAACAGATGAAGAAGAATAAAATTAATTGAATAAAATACCCAAGTAAATTCACCAAACATTTTCCCTGTATTTTATGACCAAAAGAAGGTGACGCGACGATCCTAAAACAAATGCGAAATCGGTTGATGGACCTAAGAAAGCCTATAGCTCAGGTAATCCCGGGGGCGGGGAAGGCGGGGCAAACAAAAACATCTTCTACAATTACTATCCTACCGGTTGGATTATATGAATGTGAGACATGATCCCTTACTCTACGGGAAGAGCATAATCTGAGAGTGTTCGAAAAGAAGGTGCTTAGGAAAATATTCTGACCTATATGAGAAGAAAACAGGGACTGGAGAAAACTGCATGATGACGAGCTTCACAACCTGTACTTTCCACCGGATAATATAGTAAGGGTGATTAAATCACGGAGAATGAAATGGATTGTGCATGTTGTGCCCATGGGGAAGGAAAGATACATCTAACATCATTGACTAGGATACCCGAAGGGAATAGACCACTTGGAAGAGGAGAATATTGGAATAGGTTTAGGGTAAGAAATTTAGCGAGTTTCTTTTAGAGTAAGTATTTCAAAGACATAAACCAATTGAATGTTGGGATTTGCGAGGGATGGTTAGATGGAGTTAACACATAATAAGGAGGAATGTCGGGCTTATTAAGAGCGGTAATGAACCTCAATTAATTGAATAGTCTTGGGGTTAAAATTAGCTAAAATAGTGGTAATTTTTGTATTTAGTTAATAAATTTAATTGGTTTCTTTACGTGTTATATTCATGACGTTCTGACCTATATTTGCACATAATTTTTATGAAAATATCCAATAGGACGTACTTGCAAATTTGACATAAGTTCAATACGTTAAATTCGTAAAATAATAATTTGGAAGAATTTTATTATGTGAGGCAAATCAAAGGACGAAGGATCGTTTTTGCAACTCCTCCCTGTTAGAATTTTGTTTGGAAGGGGAAAATTATAGTAGATGTAAGCCAGTGACGATGGAATATAGTAGACAGGTACTGAATATTAACTTTTTGTTAAGTGGCGATTATCCAATGAAAATATTCCAAGCTTTGATAACCACCTCAAGGTATACCGGACATTTATCTCCTCTGAATTTCAATATTACGACAGGTTGATGAGCAGGACATATTCATTCATTTAGTCGAACAAAACTTGTCACTTCGGTTGTCAGAGTGTATTTCTGCAGATAGCTACAAAGTGGTCATTGTTAGTCTGCGAGGTAACGACATGCGTGTTACATTACATGACAACTTTAAGTGACATTTCCCCAATTACTAAGCAGGCAGTTTCCCTAACTCCCTGATATCAATCACAATGGATACAGCTGCGAAATCTCTCATAGGGTGTTTGCAGATAGATACACACATTATAAGTTGTCAAAGGTAACTACAATCTGGAGCACGATTTTACGAACAAAGGCATGACCATTGTAAAAAGGATTGTTTGATTCTAACCTTCTCTCACTAGTTGTAGATAAATCAACGTTAGTTTCTCTCTCATTAACATTTATATTGGTCAGCTAGCACGGAAGAAATGTACAAATTTAAATTTAATAATTCATAGTTGTAATTTTTATGAAACATAATGTAAATGCTGACCATTAAAAGAAGCTGCCGTTATGAAATATTTGGGTATCTTTATTGATCAACACCTTGAACACCATGTTAACTTCCTCTGAACAGTTCCTCTAAAGGCAGAATATTAAAAAAAAAAAAAAAAATCATTTTACGTCACTGCATGCCCATGACAGTTCTACGTTCCGTTTATCAAACTCTTTTCCAGTCCATCATCCATCCAAGATGGCATTCCCGCATGGGGAGGTTTAGTGAAAACTACTCTTAAGCCCTATGCCTTTTGAAACAAACAAACAAACAAACAAACAAAAAAACAAAACTTTCTAAAAAATACATATTGATCACCCAATATACTCATATTTTCGGTACATTAGGTAGATTCGATGTCGATTAATATATTTTGTGGAACAATTTTATAGCCTTGGAATTACCCAAAAATCTATATTTAAAACGAAATCATTTCATTTAATTTAATTGAGTTCACTTCGTGTGTGTGTTTTTTTTTAATGTCCGTTGCTTGGAGATTAAAATGTTCAAGTGAAACCTTGCTTCCTGCATGCCATCTACCACAAAAGACTACAAAAACTAAGAGCTGAGTATTCACCCAGAGAGTCATTTATTTCATCAATGACAAAGTATTCTAAGAGCTCAGAGCTCCATGCACGAGCTCTGCTCAGCATGGGAGACATGTTTTGTAACGTGTAATTGTTTCTCAGATTTTCATGTGTATGCATGACTGTTTCCAAGTGTTTTAGAACCAAACTTCAACCAAGGTAGCTCATGGTTTCAATTGGATCTTTTCCCCTTTTTTCAGTTTGGGGTTGGTGCTTCTGGTGGTATACGGCGCTCAGTTACTGTGGGGCGTCTTCATACGTCAGAAGTCTCTGATACTCTGCGCAGGACTCGTACTACTTGTGGTGTTCTGTGGAAGAACTGTGGCACGAAACAGAGATTGGGCGTCCAGACAGGCGCTTATAAGGTAAACTACAATATGATTATCGTCCTTTTCGGTAATCGCATGGGAATTAACAATGTATAATTCGATCGGTAAGACCCGAGTCAAACACGCGCAGATAGCTTATCGTCCGCCGGTAGCAATGGAGTAAGGGCAGAAGAGAATGCATATACTGTACTATTCATTCCAAACTATGCGGTTCATAACAGCCCGTAACTATTGAAAACAAAAATAAAGTGAATAAAGTATTTGTTTTTTAGTTATGAAATATTATTTAAGTAATGGTATGTACTCACAGAATATCGCTGTTTGATCTTCACTATTGAATGCTGTGAGGGTAACTAAGATGTTTTTACACGGTCTCTACAGTATGAACTAGCAAAGAACATCATGCGCTATGATGGTCAGGCAGGTCTAGATTACGTCATCGTAGACTACTGCGCAGCCGTTTGCTTGGCTCAGGTCTTACCAATCGAGTTATACTGTGGTGTTTCAGATAAAATGTGGAAAGTATCCAGTTTACAATTCATACTTCAAATAATTGTTCAAATTCTAATTGCTCTGCATTCCCATCCATTTCTAACTCCGATAAAGTCAAATATTTATGTACCGTTATTATAATTGATCGTCCTTTAAGATAGGACAAACAAACTCCATATTAGTTAACAGGATGCGTATAACAATAAAACCAAGAAGGCATATATTGTTGTTGTTGTAGAATCTCCAAATATAATAAAACCCTATTTCACCTTTCGGTATGCTATGGTTTTAGTTACAGTACAATCAATGCAATTTACATTCATTTACAGTTTGCTTAATTTTTTTACTTACATATTAACAATACAGCAGATATGAATAAAATTAAATAATAGTGAAATACTATTACTAGATTAAAGTTTCTCAAAAATAAAATTTAAATATTCACATAACTTCTTTTAGCAGCATTCCTTATGCAAAACATTTGTCAAAGGCTGTTCAAATCTATTTTGGCAATAATCTAATTGAGTAATAATTTTTTTGTCTTTGGACTTCCAAATCAGAGCATTCAAATATAAGATGTGATACAGTCTTGCAAATACAGATATTGGTTCCTATTTTGAATCGTTCCAGGTATTGCCCAAATTTTCCGTGACCAGTTATAAATTATGTTAGTATAAAATTTAGTTCTATGTATTTGCACTTTAACCGGTCAAACACTGTAGAAAAAATAACTTTTTTTTAACCTTGACGTCAAAAAATAAATTTATTTTCACATGGTCACTTTAGACTGTCCAATTTATTGATGAAACTTGTTCTCCATGTTTCAGGGCTGGATTGAAAGCCCTCCCTCACAACGCCAAGCTGCATTACAACTTCGCTAACTTCCTGAGGGACACAGGACAGCTGGACATGGCGACCAAACATTACAAAGAAGCTCTCCGGTGAGTCTGCACATGTTACAATCCTCCCTTCCAACTCCTCCTGGAGTAGTTCGCTGGGGCAGTAAAATTTAAACAGCCGTATAACACAGTTAAATCCGAACCACAAGGCTCCCCTTCCATACTGCGTGCTAATGCCCTGTTTTCTCATTTATTTTAAAGCCACCGAGGCACTGATAAAGGAAAATTAAGAATTCGTTCACACAAGATAAAATTTTATTGCTCTCTTCTAAGTAGACAGCGTGCGTTGTTTGTAATTGCTGTGATCTTTTTTGTAAGTCAAACTTCAGAGATACTGTATTTTTTTTTATCTGGACGGACATTCGTTATCCTTACATATCTAAATAGGTTATGTAATATACCGAAGAATATAGGACTTTAGATGTCTTCTTTCTTGAGTGAATGACATAGAGCCTTGAAAAATCTCAGAAGTTACCAAACAGTGAAATAAAATGGAGAATATTGCCCCATTCCAGCTACAGTACAAAGAAGTTGGTCGTCGCGTGGCCCCGACTCCAAGGCAGAATGATTTTCAGCTGCATGGTGATTACTGATTAGTAGGGTTCGGATGTTTATGACATATTTTTGTCCTGACCTCCATTCTTGCCGTAAACACAAATTAAACATGAATTGCATGCTTGTTATCCTAATCGAACCCTTTTGATTTAGCATATGATGTCATATTTTGGATATTTTATGGTGTTGGTCATATTTTGATCATATTTGTCATTTAACGTCAACTTTCGGTTTAAATTCAGTGAAGGAGCACAATTATACGTTATATTCACTAAATGGTTGAATTAAATTTGAAATTTATTTCATTAATTTAATATTATGCCTTATTTGGTAGAGGCGTTAATGTGTGGAAATCAACAGGCATGTGCCTATAAAGAAGAAGAAGCCTTATGAGGTAACTTAATTTTAAAATTACTGCAATTATTCATATTTTATAAGGGCAATCTTGGTCTATAAAATATTATTTTTAGTTGATGAAGCGAGCAAACCGGAGCAAATTCTTTAAAACTAGAAGTTCAGCATAAGAACAATTGCAAATCACCCGTAGAACTGTTAAAAATGGCTATCTGATTGAATTCAAGTGATGTAATAATTTAGTGGCATTAAACGTTTGAATTGAAACATTTATTTTTAGAAAACACGTTTTTTATTGGGTCATATTTATTATTTTTGGGTCATATTTAGTCATTTTTAAGGGCATATTTGCTGTCATGTTTTCCACCTTTTTAAGTCGTAAACATCCGTACCCTACTGATTAGTATTGTCCACTGGAATAATTTAATTCAGAAATCACAAAGTAAAGAAATCACTAATATTTAGCAGTGCCTAGTATAATCGTCCAACCACGGTCTTTTATCTTATAAATATGTAATATGCTTGCTAGGAACATAAGGATGCAATTTTATCTGATAAAGATCACCTCGTTAACTTGACAGATGTAAAATGTGTATGCTACAGGTCATTAAAGTCATTACAATTTGGTGCTCATAAGTCAATAATGAAGCGAAGTAGGGTTAAAATTGCCATTAAATAGACTTCATCCCTTCTTAGTGATCGATAAGAATTTGAGTCTGATCATTCATCAACAGCTATGTCATAATTTAGAGTTTTCATAATCTGCAAAATTCACATACTAATTACATGAGTGGCAGCCACTGCATCAGTGTTTTTTATTCATTACTTTAGTTTAACAACGAAGTTCCTTTGTTTCGCATCATTTCAAATGTTAAAAGTCAGTGGCGGCCCATACCTTTGGAAGATTGTTTGCTATAATAGGAAAAATTGAATCCATAGAGCAAAATATCCTAATAAAAGTTACTTCTCTATGTCCACTCTATAAGGATACACGCACTACAAATCTCTAGAATACATAACTACAAGTCACTAAAAAAACACACTCGGGAAATATTGCACATAAGACCTATCCGCACGTAGGTCTATCCTACGCCAAAATACAAAGACAAAAGTACACAGCCCAAACACGTCACACCATCAACATCCCCTACGGATGTACATAAGGGCACAATAGGTATACACACATCACATATGGTTACCAAAATTTGGTTTGACCGGAGGTTTAGGCTTAATTGCTTGGCACTCCGGGGGCAAGGGTGGGCACACAAAACAAAAAAACAAAAACAAAATGTCCCCTCTATAAGCAGGAAAAATATTGCGGTGTTCTTCTTGAACATCCTGTATAAACTGTGTGAAAGTGTAAGCAAAGGATTTTGTGTAACATGTGTCAGGTGCCACATTAGTTGACTGAAGCAGTTGATTAGAACAACCGTATCGAGCTCACCGCATGCATAATTCCCAGGCAAATGCGAAATTTGTGTGTGCGAATCACAGAACTGCATTCTCTGCATTTGCAATTAGGCATATGCCACAGGCAAGATATGCAAAATAATGCATGTGCGACACGACTGCTAAGAACCATCCCCCCCGCTTCCGCTTCTGCGTTAAAGCTGCCAGCCTCGATGTGAACTCGTAATTCCTACAGCATTTGCTAATGGACATGATTCATAACTAGACCTGGGATTTTAAGGCAAATGCTTATTTTATTCCTTATGAAATAACATGAAAATTTTTAAATATGTTGACGTTTCATGATAAATCACTTATATTTATAGAGTTTTTTTAGTGCCCTAAAATGCCTATTTGGACCTTTGGAGACTGTTTTGACTGCGTGCCTAAAGTGCCTATTTTGTACATTTAAAATAAAATTTAAAATTTAAAAAATCCAAAATTATGAAATCGAAAATTCCAAAATTTAAAATTTAAAAGATAAAAAATTAAAAAATCCAAAATCTAAAATTAAAAAAGTCCAAAATGCCAATATTAAAAAGTTCAACAATCGAAAAGTGAAAAAATCCAATAATCCAAAATTGAAAAAATCCAAAAATTAAAACAAGTTTCACTTCTGTCGCGTGGCGTTCCTCGCACACTTTTTTTCCTTAGTAAGATAATTAATTTATGGTAATAAAATGTGGGAAATGTGAGTATCTCACTGTTACTTTTCTTTGCCTTTCTCTTAGTTTAACCTCTCCGTTTATCCGTTTATACGGCCTACGCCGCCTGGACTTTATACAGAAACATTATTTTTGCGATTTGCCACTGGACCGCCTTTACCGGCCGACGACTTTCTTCCAGGCCTCCGGACCGTGCGTTGTCGAATCCTTTTAATATTAATAGGCTATATAAATAATACTTTTACCCTCTTCATTATATAAGTAGGTTTAAAAATAGTATCTTTGTCTTAAATGGAGGCCTATGAAACGGAAAGTGAAGCCCACATTCGTTTTAAGCCACGAGCTGCGACTATGATTTTCGTCAGGATATGGATTTTTTATAGCGTAATTTTGTCGAAATTGCAATATTCTGAATTTCACGTACCATATTATTTTGTATCGTTCTGTGTTTTACGTGGCACTGAAAGCTAATATTCAAATGATTCACGCACCGTATGTTCATTTGCAAACACGCATCTGTGAAAATATGTAATATCGACTCTTTTAATTCTCTACGAATCTGCATCAATAATATCAAACAAGCAGAGAACCTGGAAAAAATTGGAATCCTATCAAATTACGACTGACTGACTTTTTTCCATCATTGTGACCACAGTTTAGCCCCCACTGGCTATGATTCCCTGAGAGCTCTGTCATGTACTCTCAAAATGGCATTTGCGCGTTCAACCACAATTGAATTCGCAGACATTAATAAACATTGTCTATTGTGCTTCCACCAACTTCATCCACAGCCCCATACTACCCCCTGAAGTCATTTTCATTCCATTTCATTTGCATTTTCCAGTTTTACCCTCTCTTTCGCATTAGATTAGCCTACATACAACATAGGTAGTTCAAAACGTCAGTGGCAGACTCAACACAAAGGTCCAATTCACCGGCCTACGGCTAGAGTGAGCTATGCGTTTTGTGCCGGGCTTTCAATAATAAAATTATCCCATGCCACATAATACTAATATTTTAAGGGGTTTTGAATAGTATTACGAATCCATTTGGTCAAAACGCTCTGTATTAAACTAGGTAATATAATATTTTCTTACCGAGCGAGGTGACTGAGATGTTAACGTCTTGGGTTCGCATTCGGAAGGTCCCAGGTTCAAATCCCGAGCCCGGCCAATTTGACATAGGTTTTTCCATGGTTTCCCCAGTCGTAAAGGCAAATGCCGAATTGGATATTCACATGTACATGATTCATGCTCATAGTTTCATCCTGTATTATATCCATTTAAATTAATCAGTTGAAATTTACTCCATAAAAATCACTGCCTTCTAAACTGTATTAATCGTGTATACACTGCCTGTTCTATACGGCTAATTTTGCGTACTCGGCGACATTACAGATGGCAGCACCTTTCACACCCAGACTGCTTCTTGTTTTTTGCTACGACATTGTTGATTATGTAGTGCTGTCACCGCCGTCTCATAATCACTGCCTTCTAAACTGTATTACTCCTCGAGACAGCGGTGCTCATAATATAGTCTATCAATGCGTCTAATTAATTTACATTTATTTTAATTATTGCTCCAAAATTCCATTTCAAGGTAAGAGTGTCATATACTGGAATAATATTACGTTCTAAACAAATAACACAAGTATCTGTGTCTGTTTAATGCTTATTTTGATTAGTGATTGCTGCAATCTGGGTGTGAACTGTGTCGCCTCTACTGGATAAATTAGGCAATTTAACAATACTCTGAACTCCATGTTAAAATAAAGCATAGGACAGGCAGTGTAATTCTCGAGACGGCGGTGATAAAAATACGCTAATATAGAAACAGTTGACAACCAATAGTTCCATGGCCTACCCTACTGTATAGATACAGATCCCGAACAACTGGTATGGCCTCGCAGCTAAAAGAAGTATAAACACAGCTGAAATTTAAAAAAATAATAAAATAAATATTTTCTTACTGTATTTCTGGCAATGAAAGAAGTCGCGAATGGTACTGATAAACGTAACAAAAGTATATATTAAAATTATAATATATTATGGGCAATAAGTTAGGCCTACACTTTATTTAATACATCCCTGCGACCATTGTCTGGATCTTCTCAGAAAAATTAAACACGGATAGAATTACTGATGTATGGTACATCGTGTTAGAGAGAAAAGTCCGGAGAGTAAAATACAATAATAACTAGAAAATTTTAATTTTAATTTTTAAAAATAATTTGAGCTTTAAATTTAAATATCCCCGCTCCATAGTCTGGATCTTTTCGGAAGAAAATGGACAGGATTAAAATACAATTACGTGTCATCTTAAACAGAAAGTCCAGATAATAAAATACAACAATAAAAAGTCACAGTTTTAATCCAAAAACCAATTTCATTTCCTCTTAAACTCCACATGAGGAAGAACAGAATAAAATAAAGCAAAACTCTAATTATCCAAAAACCAATAAATCTTGATCACGTTTATCCGGATTATTTAAAAAATTTACAATTAAAATGTTGGATGTATTTAAATAAACATACCGTTCCTGGCCCTGATATCGTACCTGATATTGAACCCTCGACCCCAAGGCTTGAAGTGCGGACTCTCATCCAACTGTGCAACCATCTACTTCCAAAACGGAAGGTCATAAACAATTACTTTGTTCTACAGCTGAACATTAGAGCTGTCAAAATAAATTCTATGTGCATGGCAGAGAGATTGTTTAATTCTGATTTAATAAAGGTTGCGATAATCACATCATCAGCATAAACATTTCAATGATGAAGCAAGTTTCACCCCCTTCCCCCACCATACCATGATTCACTTTAACTGGGGCAGGAGTCTGCGGGTAGCAAGATATCCCCCAGACATAGGGGTGCAGAGAAATTATGTGACACAGCCCTTTCACGTATGGGCCTGATGGCGTAATAATTTCAACAAACAACAACCCCCTGTTCCGTATCTGAACCATTAATGTCTATCCTAGCAGCAGCTATTGTGAACAAGAGTTGGAAATAATAAAACATAACTTTATGCACCCGCACAGATTAGAGGACTACGTGACGGTGTAAAGCGCCCGAGTTTCACGGAATATGGGACAGAAGAGGTGGCCTGTAAAATAATCCGCTAGATTCATACAGAATAAAACAAGAGAACTCATTAATGCGTACATAATTACTAGACTTCGGACTTTTAGGTCGTTAAAAATGCTGTTTTAGGTACCTAAAATAGGCTCTAAAAATCGTAAAATAGTCTCTTATAAAATCGTTAAGTTGCCAATTTTCTGAAATGTCTCAATTGCAATGCAGAATATTATATTTATTGAAGTCACCATTAAACAATAAGCATGATAAAATACAGATATTGGCCTATGGTACACAGAATTATATAGACCTATTACTAGGGCCTGTATTAATACCATAACAGTGAAAGCCTAATCCCTGCGCCCAGAAGATACGCACGCTATAGCATATTCAACTCCTTGTATCAATCAGTGATTTTTATTTTTTATTTTTTTAACTGAATGTGGGAGTCCGGAGAAAAATGTGTCAAGTACTGTACATTCCGAGCTAAAAATTTTGTACGAACTGAAAATAAACGCTAGAATTTATAACAAAACAATAACTTATTTTGAACTTTAGAGGGAAAACAAGCAAGAAGGCAATATTAGGCTCTAACGTAAAAATAGGCTGTTTTAGGTCCTATAAAAGTATCAGTTTTAGGCATAGTCACTTATAAAACATACATATACAAGTTTTCGTCCATATATCACTTAATAAATAAAATAGATTTTTACCTAAAATCCGAAGTCTAATAATTACTAAAGACTGCATTAGAAAGCATGAGGGAACTATAGGACAAATCAGTGATAAAATATGTTTATTTCTCACCTCTAATATTCCGGGACCATATTTGACCCATATAGCATTTACGCAAGATTCTGCATGGGTTATTATTGCCATATCATATTATTAAGTGCCAGAATGGTACTTGATGAGATTGTATGGGGGACGGGAAATGTCTATCTGTCGCGATAACTCAAATACGCGTTATCGGATTTTCATGAAACTTGATATACGTATTTATAACATCAATGGGAAGAAGCGCATTGATATTGGACCAAATCGGTACCGGAGTAATGCCCAATTTAGTGCCTACTTTATGGTAATATAGTAGAAAAATTTTATCAACTGCAAAAATATTGTTTTACAGTGTTCATATACGGCTTTGGAAGTTTGAATACAGCTAGCTATGACAAATAACACTACCCACATATTCCTACACATATGCTTATTCAAACTTGAGACCTTTGTTCTTCCGTAAACCCTTATTAATGAATCGATCTGGAGCTTAACTCGGAAATGGATTACAAAAATAATTTATTTTCTGCTTGATACTAAAGATCCTCTTAAAGAGCTAGGTAATATAGGTGGGATTATCTGGATAAAATATAATTGGTTAACTGATCATAATTGCTCAAATACCCATTATCTTTTATCCATTTAACTGGTTATAGATATCTAATTAACTATGTGTTCAGATACGAGATATGTGCGTTATCTTCTCTACAATTAATTGTCTGTGCAGTTTACCGTTATTGAGTTATTTGGTCACACTCCCCTAGGACTAGTAGTAATAGCAGGAATTTTATCCACTGCTACGGTTAATATGCGTTATGTCAAGATTTTATAGGTGTAAAATAATAATGGAGAAAATTCCTGTTTTTGCGAGATATGACCATTGAAGTTTTTCCTTTGGAATATATGGCGTACATAAAATTGCAAATTCATACACTGCAAACCTAATGATTAAAAATATAAATAAAGCGACTTCAACTTTTAAACATAAATTACAATTAAGTTTACAAATTAATTGTTCAAAATGACAGAATCCTTTCTGATCCAGAACTCACATTTTCTCTCCTATCACATAAATTTTTAACATTTTCATGTTCTGTTCTTCCATTTTGGTACGTAAGATAGGTATAGAAAATTACCACCTTGTTCGAAGCGAAATAGCCTATATTATAATAGAAATTCATGCCATTGTATCAAAATAAACTCCAAACCGAATAAAACTAAGTACATCGTCATATTGCTATAATAACATCGTATTGTAATGAGAATTGCACTTACGAAACATATATCCCCTGCACAAAACTTTATATTGTCACTCTACTGATATTACAGGCCTACCTATAAAGAGACTGAAAGACGACATAGATATTACCTGATAGTAAGACCCTTTAACATCACCATAGACATAGATATTACCTGATAGTACGATCCTTTAACATCGCCATGGGAGGAAAAATGTTATTTATTTAATCGAGACTTAATTTTGAATTACTTCAACATGGTAGAGTAGGTAGGATTCATCGGAAAATTGTTTTGTGGTTAGAGAGGTAAATTTTAAAATATAGCCTAGTAAAGTTAGTATCGCTGTGCAGGGCTCATTGAACACGGCCGGCATCCAGGCGTGATGACAAATGTGCTCAGTGATCGGTGAGAGTGTAAATCTCTTGGCTCACAATATTTTCATGTCGAAGTGAATGTAAGCTATCTACCTGTGATTCCGGATATTTCAGCTAGATTAATTTTATCTATGCATTTGGAATGAAATGTATTCATCAGTCATATTATTTTTTTATTTTTCTGTGAAGGTGATTTTTATTTTTGATGTAGCAAGTAAACAACAGTAAAAACTAACGCCTATACTGGAATCAGAGTCTCCTCATCTGGACTGGTTGGTTTTGTATCTCGCATAAAATCGAAACGTTGTCCATTATTATTTTTAACCAATAATAATAATATTTCTTTGTCGTTAGGCACATATATTGGCATTAACAGTGTCAAAAAATCTGTAGAAAGTACATTGTCTTAAATGCATTAAAAGATGAAAATAAGTTAAAATACAATCTCCTGTGAGCTAAGCGTTAAAAACTCCTCAATACTCAAAACTCCTCAGTTGTACACTTCTTTTGAAAATTTCTTTTTTGTATAATTTCTAACTTGGGCGGGCAACTTGTTGTAACATTTAAGTCCTAAATATAAATGAGAATTCTTGGTTTTACTTAACCTAAATTTAGGTAGACTCAATTCATTGTTGAATCTTGTTTGATACCCATGTACATCCTTTCTAAAATTATAGTTATCTATATTATTATGTACATGAACTAGAAGTTCTAATAAATACAGATTTACAACAGTTAAAATTTCTAATTCAATAAATAATGGTTTACAATGCTCACGAATATCACACCTCTTGATTATATCAAAAGAATTCTCTTTTGCAACAGCAGGATGTCATTAGTTTTGTTAGAACCTCCCCAAATTATAATCCCGTATCCCAAAACAGACTGAAAAAACGCAAAATAAACACATCTCAAATAAGACGTCGGTATAGAGTTATTTAAATTAAGAACACAATAGAAGACAGCCTTGTTGTTAGTGTTTCAATGTGAGCATCCCATCTCAACTGATGATCTAATTTAATCCCCAAAAAACGAAACGGATCTGTCATCAAACATATTATCTGGCAACTGTTTTAAAGAGAACAGAACAGAGGAAGTCTTCCCCTCGTTCAAAAAACAGACCATTTGAACAAAACCAAGCTAAGGCTGAGTTTTTAATGTCACCAACATTATTCATTAAATTCATAAGATTATTGTCCGTTGTGATAAAAGTAGTATTATCAGCGTACATGAGCGTTTCAACATGTATATTATTGGGTAAATCAATAGAATCCTATTAACGCCTATTAACCGTAGCAGTGGATAAAACTGCTACTATTACTAATTTACTTAACTGAACCGTTTAATTTCATAAGGGTCTAAGTGCCAAAATCATGATTGTATAGAAAACAAGACAATGACCCACAGAAAGACATGCCGGAGATAGACCCAGCGCTATTATCTTGGAATTTATTTCTACTAATGTGGCTTTCCCTGGACCTTGGACCCTTCTAAAATTCAAATTATCAGCTGAAAAATCATGATTTTGGCACTTAGACCCTTATAAAACTAAACACTTCAATTATAATGTATTTTAATATATTTTCATAATACTTAAATCGTAAAATATATAAAGATTGTGCCATCAAATGGAATAAGATCTGGCTGAAGACAATGACTGGAAAACTGGAACTATTTTTTCTCCAACAGTTCATGATAGATTAAAGATTTAGAACAAACCTTCATAGTAAGTTAACCCGGCTTTTGTCTGATCCATATTATTCATCTTGCTCATCTCCCCAGAATCGAAATATACGCATCTAATCTAAGTATTTTTCTTTCCCCCTTGACTCAATGATTTTTTCTCAGTCTTTATGTTACTCTCTTTCCCTATATTAGTGTCTCTCTAACTATTCTTCTCGTTGTCTCTCTCTAACTATTCTTCTTGTTGTCTCTCTCTAACTATTCTTCTCGTTGTCTCTCTCTAACTATTCTTCTCGTTGTCTCTCTCTAACTATTCTTGTTGTCTCTCTCTCTCTCACTCTCTCACTCTCACTCTCACATACTTTGATACACTTTCTCCCTACGCGTGTATCGAAAGGATTGCAGAGACCAGCACCTACTATCTCGTGACACATTTATCGTTATTGTCTTGTCTGGAGCGGGATAACAATTGGATGTCACGTACAGATGGCAGCAGTGTCGCTCCCGTCCATTGTGCGAATTCTCCTCACCATTAAAAGGAAACCCTTACCCATCTTTTCCGGACAAACAAGACACAAAGATAAGAACTGTAGGGGAGAGAAAGAAAAAAGCTGGAGCCAAGTAACGCTATTTCACAAGGCGCTTTAAGACTCCTCTCTAACAATCAGAAAGACTAAACTTTAACAAAATTATCCACTCGAGCAACGAGTTTTCCATGAGTTTAACATATACGTTTTATTTTCACTAGGTGTAATTATGATAAAAATGTAGAGCCTACTTGAATACAACAATAAGTATTAATAATAATCAACTTATCTTAGCATGATTCTAAATATTCTTTAGTAGCCTACTAACCCGGTCGATGGATTTTTCCGGACGTAAAAATCCGGGCACGGAGTCCTCCGAGAGGGACTTTAAGCTGGGGGGCCCGTGTCGTAGATTTACGGCACGTTAAAGAACTCCAAGCCTAAATTATAGTCTCTGGACAATTTCCCGGCCTTTCACATCCAAGTAATATCTTAGTTTCCTGGGGGGTTGTGAGGCGATGGGCTTACCACCTGTCCCTCTGCCCTCTCTAGGAAAATAAGCGTAACAAAATTCACAGGTATCAGAAACCTGCAATTGGAGGCCCTTCGCCCCGACACTGGGGATATAGGACAGAGAGAAAGAGAGAGAGAACCTACTAACCAATTGTTTTTAAACGCTGCAAAAACCCAAATTATTACTTTTATTACTTCCTCTGCCCGTACCATAGGTACTATAGGTAGAGGAAGTATTGTTTTCGACCCTAAAATTCGAAGTTGAGTTTTTAGCATATATACACGTTTCAAGGCCCCATGAATCCAAAAATACTATTTTTGGAAACATGTCTGTGTGTGTGTGTCTCTGTGTGTGTGTGTGTGTGTCTGTCTGTCTGTGTGGAAGTTTGTGAACAGGCTAGCTCCGAAACGGAGAATCGTATGAAAACAAAATTTCGTATTTGGGTCAGGTACCTTCTGAAGATGTGATTCGAAGATTGGCGACAAATTTCTCTTATTTTTAAGGGGACTTTATATGAAGAAATCTTTGTTTTTCGAGATTTTCTCGAAAACGGCTCTAACGATTTTCTTTAAAATTTGCACATGTGTTCCTTTTACTGAGAGCTAAAACTTTTATTTGAAACTTTTTTTCGAAAAAATTCTCTGAGGGTAGTTACAAGCCACCCACTCTTCACCCACTGTTTGTAGAAATTTTGTCTTGCATGATGAACAACTGAATACGCGCTCTCTCATGTATTGTTGGCCAGGTATAGAGTAAAGAAGTATCTGAGGGAAATATTCGATAAATTTCGGAAATTATTCTTTACGGGGGAAAGTTCAATAAACGTCTGCAGTCACTTGTTCTTTTTTTTATATAGCCTGCGCTTTTAGTCGCATCATTGAAAGAAGAGGTATTTATAGGATAATTAGTGTAAAATTGTGTCTAGCGATTCTGTACAAGGATATGTGAATACTGCTAACTTTTATTTGGGCAGAGGAAGTTATGTGACTTTCACATCAGATTTTTTTTTAACTGTAATTTCTATTATTACATATTACTTGGAATGATATATTAGTGCTTAAGTTAACTATGGAATAAAAATTTATTTAAGTATTCGACGTAGGGGAGTAATTTAAGTGATTAAAATGTACAGTAGCTAAATGTAAAGTAAAAAAGATATTTCATATCCGGAACAGGAAGGTGGGAAAGTCGTCAGCCTTAACACACCTTTACCTCCAAATTTGCTCCTAGTACTCAGTTCTGTTAGAGATGGTCAACCGGAGGGTCATAGTACCAATAGAAGAATTGAAAAATCCCAACGACCTCATCGGGAATCGAACCCGCGACATTCCGGTTTGTAGCGTAGTGCTTCAACCACCACTACGTACCGCAATTTACATACTTAGAAGCAGTGGCGACTCCTGGTTCTTTGGTTGTGTAGGATGGTGTGGAGAACGCGAATTATCCTATTCACTGTTATTGACGAATATGCGTCGCCGTAAAAAATGCATAAAAGGCTGAGATGTAAATTTAATACAATAATGCTTTATATAGGCCTAATGCTTTAAAATATGAAAATATTTCTGTACCTCAGAGCCAAACGAGCGTAACTGCCAAAAACTAAATTTTACAGGAGGAGCGAAAAACAAAATTATGAACAATAAAGGAGAATGGAGTTACTACTATTTGACTCTCAATATCTTGGTTTCTAATGAAATTATGGATTTAATATTAATTGGTTCTATAGAGGTCAAGGAGTTAGTAAATAATATGAAAAAAAAAACAAAAAAAAATGAAATTTGGAGTTACGTTCCTTTGGTTCTGAGGTACAGATTTAACCACGCATGAAAACTGTCATTTACGGAAATCGGCTATTCCGCTATAATTTTCGTAGTTGATATCAAACTTATAATTCACTAGTGAAACATGTATTGCTCCAGGAATACTTATATTGAAACATAAACAGCACTGTAAAGATTAATAATAGCTAGGCCTATAATATATACCAAGAAATGAAATAAATAAATATTAATAAAAATATGATCACTCCTTCTTTAGAAAACAAGCTTTGAAACGTGAGGAACCACAGAACACATGTGAGGAAGGAACGTAAGACGTCCTCAACTTCCTCCATATGAAACTGGCTTCTCACCACCTTTCCTCTTCCCTGCCTGCCCCTTCACATGCCCAAGAGCTTTAACAACGGCATGGGCTACGTAACATCAACACTGAGGACATCCTCGCAAATACCAACCTGCTCAAAACAGAACTGCTAACTTCCTTCCCGAGTGCTCTACAATAACGCCGTTTTGTCACTTTACTATTTTAATTTTGACAAAAATGCTAGTAAACATTTATGTAGATCAATTATGAAGTGTAGGATGATTCTCACATCCTATATGGAATAATCGCCACTGCTTAGAAGTATAGAAACTCAGTTATCTGCACAGAGTATTAAAATGATTTACTGTGAACATTTTCTTACTGTAAAAATACAAAGGATACCGTCCTGATCATATATTTCTCCTTTTCAATAACCAGTAAAAATATTGTCTCCGTGTAGAGAACAATCTTCATAGAACGAGGAATATTTAACGTAATAAATAGAGTTAGGATGTTTTTTAACAAGTCATATTTTCTTTTCTTCACTTTCATTTCAGTCAAAATAAAGCTCTGCAGAATTTTAGAATAGCCGGTAAATCGTTCGAACATGTGGATAAATTCCAATATCTGGGAGCAATAATTACAGCTACAAATAATATTAAGGCCGAAGTTAAGAGTAGACTCAAATCAGGAAGTGCCTGCTTTTATGCAGTTCAGGAACTCTAGTATTCATTCTTTCACCGCATTAAGAAAAAATTTCTATGTCGTTGGTATCCTAAATGCAACAAAATATCTTATACTAAAAACCCGGCATTGCAGAAAGGTACCTAAGCCCTGTGTTAATGTATATTTCTTAGTTATCGAGTTAGACAGTTTTTTTAGTTTCTCAAAACTTTGCTTCAAGTGGCTTAGATATCCTTCTGGAATGACGCATTCGTTTATAGATATTTCCTTCACGTGACACTCAAGTAATACTTTTTTTCTTCTCCTCACAGACGGTTGTAACAAGTTGTAGACGGCAATTACCGTCCCGTAACTGTCATTAGCGTGATGGATATGTTTGCTAGACCTGGCTACTTGAGCGTCCCTCGTTGACAGGTTCACTGTCAACAACACTGCTATTCGTTTGGTCAATATTACATCATCAGTGCATTTAAAAACACCATGTCAGTCACAGCACCCGATATCATCACTATCATTCGGTTCTTGTTCATGTATACTCACTTTCATATATTTGGAATACATGAAAAAACCAATATGCTATCCCTTGTCCTTTGCTGGCTGCATATCTGGAATACCTTTTCAGGGAGAAGCTGATCCTTCATTCTATCGAAGCTGTATCACCATCCGACTCTGACTTTTCACAGTTGAGACTGGTTATACCGCAGTAGTTTCTTTATGTTACAATATTGAACTGATGTGTTGTATGACAGACATGCTAAAGAGCGAAATATAGGCCTACCATTAGGGACAAAGGTAATCAGCTGGCAAGTTATCACCGCGGAATCTATAACGACTGCCAGGTATGGCAGCTGACTCACAATAATGTTTTTTTTTTTAAAGATAATCTATATATATAAAAATGAATGTATTTGTGTGGGTGTGTGTGTGTCCTTTATGCATTACTACACCATTCATCCGATCGCCATGAAACTTTGGGATGTTGTTGAGTGCATTCCCGGGAAGGTTTCTGGCATATTACATTTTTAATTTTTCCTTTCGTTCGTGAGTTATGAGTGAAAAACGGGCAAAAAAACTTGTATTTTTTGCGTTTTCGAAGCATCGTTTTCAGTAATACCATTCAATGTCAAATCAATTACAGTAGGCTTTGGCTATTTTTGTCATTCCTTGGACATAAAACTATCCCGATCGCTTGAATGTTGTAGCTCACGCTGGTGGATTCATTTGTTTATATTGTCAAGGCACGAAGACATATGAAATTTTCAACCTACACCGAAGAGGATTATTATTATTATTATTATTATTATTATTATTATTATTATTATAAAAGGGATAATCAATATAGGCCTCAATATGGTCAAACGTTGTTCGATTTGGACGAAACTCACTATACAGGGGTTTTCTGGGCCAAGGACCTCGAATCTGAGGTCGCTTTTACCAGTCGACGCTATCTAATCGTGGTATGTAATTCACGTGATTTAGGTGTTAATAAATATAATGATTTAACTTTTATGCTCTTAATTTTTAATTTTTGAAATAATTATCGCGGGCAATCGCTTGATTTTGTAAGTCCATCCTTGACGATTCATTTGTTTAGAATATCAAGGCGCGCAGACGTATGAAATTTTCAACCTACACGGAAGAGGGATATTCAATATAGGCCTAAATATGGTCAAACATTGTTCGATTTGGGCGAAACTCACTATGCAGGGGTTTTCTGGGCCAGGAAACTCTAATCTGAGGTCGCTTTTATCAGTCGATGCTATCTGATCGTGGTATGTAGTCCACGCGATTTAGGTGTTAATAAATATAATGATTTAACTATTATGCTCTTAATTTTTAATTTTTTTAAATAATTATCGCGTGCGAAGCCGCGGGCACACGCTAGTTATAAATAATAATAATAATAATAATAATAATAATACAAGATACAATTAGGCCTATAGCATATTTTACTTTAAGATAGCTATCTTATTTTTTTCAAGACTTAATCTGTTTTCCTCCTATTATGTTAAAACCGCATCCTACTTAATGCATCTATCTGGATCTTAACTCGGTAATCGATAACAAAATAACTTATTCTCTGCATATCATAATTCCAGTTATCACTGATTAAACAAAAGTATTCTGGCACTGTGTTACATTAGTTTACCTGCTTTTATTATTACAATTTAGGACATACAAATTCTTATTTTATTAATAATTGTTATGACTTTACCTCAGTGTGAAAAGTGTTGCGCTGTAACGTCATAAAAGGAAAACTCGCATATGCTAGCCTGGTGTTGTTTGCATTTCCTTACTTGTGTACATAAACTTGAAGTTAATGCTTCGAGCCTGTTGTGTACTGCAGAAAGAACTCTAGCACGAAGCCTTACAATGGAGTGTTTTCTAGTAAACAAACAATCTTTGATAACCAATACAGCTTCCTGAAGAAACTCGGCAAACAAAATTATCCTCTTAGGTTATGTACAGAGTTCTATACACTCTCTTTTCAAGGAGATTCCACTTGCTGAAGTGATAAAGAAACTGATTCCAGAGAAAACTCGATTACGGTATTGATAGAGATGATACTGCAAACAATGTTCACAGCTCTTACTAATGGGAATGAAAGGAAACATCGAGGATGAATGAAGCGAAGCTGGACAAATAAGTACAATATTTTATTATTGATTATTTAAATATTAAGGAGGTTTGAACAGTCGACAGAAAACTAACACATCCAGTTGGCGACATTGCAATTTAGCATTGGTAATAACACGTAAAGTAAAGTGTTCCCTATACAGGCCATGGAGGTCCAGAGGATTCCAGGAGGTTGAGGCTCCCAGAATTTTAAACATTCGGGCCGTGAAGGTGGTAAGGTTGTGATCCTTAAACACCGGCCGCCTTTAACCCCAGGATTGCTTCTCGTACTCATGTCTGTTAGAGGCTGAGTCCAACCCAGGGCCATGTACTAACACGTAGTAAATATAAATAATTAAACAAACTATGCTGCCATATAGGCATACAGATTCGAAATGATTAAAATGAACCACAGGTTCATGAACCTTATCCAGTCAACACAAAGGAATATGCGTCTTGCTTTTTTTAGTGTGCAACAGATAGTGCTATTAAGGCAGTGTGAACACATAAGCGAAAATGAAATTAAAAGAATATGTAAGCTAAATCAAAAGACAAGTGAAATGTAATGCGTTACGCATAAAGAGTTTGAGTAGTTGCTAATGGGAATAATTTTCTGATAAATGTCGTTATGATAATATTTATTTAGAAGACCAGTTCATTACTGCAGTTTATTTATTTAAGGCATTTCTTAACGACAAGAGCAATAGAATATAATGGTGTCATGATGTGAAGAGAAAGAAGGCATGCATCAAATCCAGTAGACTCTTTTGTAATTTTTGTTAGTACAATAAATATCTATCTATCTATCTATCTATCTATCTATCTATCTATCTATCTATCTATCTATCTATCTATCTATCTATCTATCTATCTATCTATCTATCTATCTGTCTATCTGTCTATCTATCTATCTATCTATCTATCTATCTATCTATCTATCTATCTATCTATCTATCTATCTATCTATCTATCTATCTATCTATCTATCTATCTATCTATCTATCTATCTATCTATCTATCTATCTATCTATCTATCTATCTATCTATCTATTTATCTATAAATCTATCTATATTTCTTCTATATATCTATATCTGTCTATCTATGTATTTATAAATATATATATATATATATATTTAACATTTATTCAAGACAATAAACCAACTTTCAACTTTCCACATAAAGAACAGGTAAGGAAAATAAATATGAAACATGTCGGTATTCATTTGATTGAAGATACAATTTTGTTGAACCTTTTCGAAGCATGTGATCTGTAACCTCAGTTTTGAGGACAGTAAACGAGCTTTATTTTAGCGTGATTGCTTGGTGATTGATTTCACAGGGTTGCTCCCCCTGCTGAAGCATGTGTTAGCCGACCTAGTACACTCATTAATGTAGGCTCCAACAATTTCAAGCCTCGGTAACTCTAAAATAACACTTTCCCTGGTCCATGTTCAAACCTGGCTCACATTGTTCATGCACTTGTTCTGGTGTTTAGAACCATGTTCTTTGTTTTTACCTCCACGATCTGAAAGTGAACCATAAAAGCATTTCCGGGATAGCCCTTTTAGCTAAATTAGCTCCCATTATACTCGTACCTTGTTGAAAGATTTTTTATATGTAAAAGGGAGGGAAAAGCCTGGTTAATAGAATATTTTTGTTTGATATATAGATTATACTGTACACAAAGCGGTTATAATTAGGCTATAAACCATGTTGTCATAATTGATTTAAAATACGACTCATAATTTCTTGCCTACTTTTTGAACCTAAATAGTGAAACAGATTTAGAGTATAGCTCTAATTCTGGTCCGATATTGTATAATACCTTCATTAAACAAAACCAATATAATTGGAATGATAATTCTTTCACACTGGCCGTGTGTAGGCTAAGATGGAAAGGTAACAAAAAATTATCGTCACTGGGCTAATAATAATAATAATAATAATAATAATCTAAAAGAGGAACGTATAAAATGATTACAGATTCTTACGATGCTGTATTAACTTGCCAAACTAAATGTTTAGAAAGTAGAATAGACCAATTACTTATATATATATATACATTTTTTTTAAATTTGATAACGACGCTTTTTAAAACAAATGTTTAAATATGTCTTTGTTAACTACATTACCGGCCACAAGCTGTAGCAAGTAATTAATGTAATGTAATGGGTATACTCTGGAACTTTCTGATGCTTCTGATTTCTTCTAGTATTTGGCATTATTTAATTTGGTAATGAATCTCTTCATTTATGTTCCACACCAACCCTCGGTGAGCCAATCTCTTATTGATTTGAGTTCAAATCCGAACACATGCAATATCCTATGAAGAACGCTCAGGCGTACATATATTAAGAATTAATGAATTGGTATAATGTACTGAATATAGCGTACATATCTTATAATTTAGTCCTCTCTATATCTTTTTTTTTAATTCATCTATTGTGTAAAAGGCATTTTCTCCTAGAAAATATTTTATCCTTCTTTGCTTCAATTTATTATTTGTTATATTTTTCAGTGTATCAGTAAGTGATTGTATAGGTGTTTTGCAAGAATTTCTTTACACTTGTTGCCTAAAGACCCTCTCAACGATTTCTTAAAATAGTTTTTATTATTTCTGGTATGATGCATGTTTTGATTTTTATCCTCTTTATAATTTATTATTGCAAATTTAATATGTTCATAGATATATAGGCAGGGCAGTACCGAATTATGTTAGCTACTTCATGCAGTATTATCGGAACGTACCCAGAACAATTTAGCAATCAAGATCTTTATCTAATCTTTATTTTCTATTATAAATAATATCCCTATAATCTTGTTCTCTAATTATAGAAAACGTCAACGTGAAATACATGCCGGGAAGAGTGATACATATGCCTGGCTACCTGAATCAGGTTAATATTTCATAAAGCTGTCAAATGTGGGTTAAGATTAGCTTCACGTCATGAAGTGCGGTTAAGGTCAAGAGACCGTGGGTCATAAAATTCTAATGAGATTCACGTATCAGTATGGCTTGTGACATAAATAATATGAGTACATGCAAGCTTGCAATTTCTTGTTTCATAAACGTAACTTGCAATTGTAATGCTCCAGTAAATCTTATTCGTTCACTGACATGATATTCATTTCCCTCCTTTCCCTGTTCACCGCTTATGGATGCACAGAACATCAGAATTCTGAAAGAATTATCTTAAGTACCCACGCAAAGCTTATGCACTTCCCTTTTTTGACAAACTAAGAAGTATGTTATATTTAGCAAATAATTTAATTACACTTTTATTATCATTTCATTTCTTCCTGCAACATCTGCAAGTTACAGATGTCAAAGATTAGCAACAGCAATGGATATACAGGGTGTTAGTGAATAACACCGAAATATTTTACCTGTGTATAGAGGTGACATAGAGTAGCAACTTTTATTAGGAGATTTTTGCCTATCGCATAAATTTTGTATGCTACAGGACATAAAAGCCATTACAATTTGGTGCTCATAAGTCAATAATTAAACGAAATAGGGTTAACATTTTCATTAAATTGAGTTCGTGCCTTCTTAGTGATCGATAAAAACCTGATTCGAAATCATGCTTCAAAAGCTATCATTATTCAGAGTTTTTTATAATCTGCAAAATTTACAGACTAATCACATGACTGACCGCCATTGCATTATTTTTTAAATCCATAACTACAGTGTTAACAACGAAGTTATTTTGTTTTGCATTTTTTTTTTTCAAATGTTAGAAGTCAGTGCCTGGAAGATTTTATGCTGTAACAGGAAAAATTGAATCCATAGAGCAAAAATCTCCTAATAAAAGTTGCTTGTCTATGTCCCCTATATATACAGGTAAAATATTTCGGTTTTGATCATTAATAATCTGTATGTATACAGGAAAAACAGATTGAATAAATATTGAAGCATTAACAATCATTATATAAATAAATTACAACTTAAAACTAAAAGTCATGGTCCACAGATATGATTGCAAACTGACTTCAATGAACAAGGTATTTTGAAACTGGTATCACGATGGGAGAAATGTGTTGAGAAACTTGGCGACTAAACAGAAAAATAGACAAAAGATGTCCCTTCATGTGTGCATTTGTTTGTAATTGTACCTATTAAAGTTTTGTAAAAAAAAAAAAATATATTGTGCGTTACTTTTCGATCCACCCTCGAATGTTTACCTTCACACAGCATCCATATTTTCCAGCATTTCGTGTCTCACAGCATCTCATGCTGTAATGGCCGGTCCTTATCTGCGTGACCCTCAGTGGGGAGTTCAACATGTGAGAGCGATACCTGAAGTGTGGTTTACTCACAAAGGTCCCTCGCTATCTGCAGGCATTGTTATGTGCGTAAGCATCCGTTCTGTCTCGATAAGGAAAACGCTGGGTACTGATACTATTAATAGTGTTTCACTATGACATAACCCTCAGCTAAACATTCACAGGGGGAATGAACGAAGTGTTGAACTTGTGACAGCTTTCTAAACAGTTTGTTCTAGAAACTTGAAAATTTGAGCATTTAATTTAAATGTAAAGCGACATTAAAATTTAAAATTGAATTTTAATATCTTTATATCTTTTTAAAATATTAATTTTTCAATTGATTTTTTTAGATCAAAATTGAAATTTATCTCCGACAGATATTCAGATATGAACCACATTTTTATGTGAGATTCTTTTAAAGATTTTTTAGAAATATACTCGGGGATATTTTATGTGATTTATACTTTTTGTTTAACTATATACGTTACCCGTGAAAATGGAAAATTCTAAACTGATAGACGATTACACTAAATATTTTTGTAAAGAAATAAGTAAGGTCTGTACAAAAAATCTTACTAGAATTTTATTATACATGTTGTAAAGTACATTTTGAGAAAATTTCTTAGCTTTAATATTATGCAGGTTTAAATAATTTCACGATGAGACATTGAGTTTAATTATTATTCAAAATATCTAAAGTGTCTTAAAATTTACAGCGAACCGGTATATTTGGAATCTTCAATCTTTGTACACTATCGACGTATGCAACTTCATTATATTAATTATAATTAATGTTAAACTAATATTATAATTAATATTAAAATTAATATTAAACCTGACCTTTACTTCATTTCATTTATCAAGTTGTGACGTCATACACGTCAGCCGGTAAACGGCCGAGAAACAATCTTGAGAACCCATTATCCATTCTTAACACCGGGGAAGCCCTAACCCACATATTATAAAAGTCGTCTCGCTATCATCGTCCCTAGCGGTGCTGTCTTTGAATGGTTGTTTGTTTAATGAAAGTTCTCAAGTTAATAGAAGCGGTTTGAAGTGTTGTGATGTCTTAGTCGGAAACGAGAATAAAGAAAACGCCAAATTTTTGTATTATATTACTATTTTTATTAGATTGACTTGGCAACAACCTGCTTGGATTTGAAGGTGAAAACTACTGTTTACCTCCAATAATATATGCATTCTTGAACCACAGATTTTTGCATCTGATGGAAATTACGTGAGAATATTATAGGAGAAAAATTCCTCTGACACTGGGATTTGAAACCAGGACCTTTGGCTATCCGTGTGACTGCTCTACCAACCGAGCTAAGCCAGAGTTCACTTCACAGTGCCAGATGGAACCTCTCTCCTATGTCTGATTCTGACTTACAAGTTGTATCATATGCAGCACTGTGAGGCACACTAATTAGTGATTTTTGTGACCGGGCTTCCACTGTGAATTCTGGCTTAGCTCAGTTGGTAGAGCAGTGGCACGGATAGCCAAAGGTCCTGTGTTCAAATCCCAGTGCCAGAGGAATATTTCTCGTAAAATACTCTCAAACAATAATATAATGGGGCAAAAGTATGCCGACTTTGATTCGCCGAATGGGGACGATGAAAATGAGAGTAACTACACGTAAGTTTCTCAGTTTACATATCAACACTACTGCCCTAGGCAGTGAACAAAGTAGTGTAAGTTCCCCGAAGATCTTCCCCTCAGCTGTTCTAGAGAGTTGTGAAGAGTTCTTTAAGTGGGATGAGAGATAAAATCCTTTGCGAATGAAGAAAACATAAATCAGTGCAGAAATTACACTTCATTTTCCACATCCGTACGCATAACAGCTACCGCAACTAATGTTCTAGTTCCCTCTACATTAATTAAAACAATTCAGTGATCTCCTGTGTAATTATAGTGTAACGCTATTGAAACAGATTGCTGCGATGTGTACCGTATTTAATAAAGATGTTCCCTGCATCCGTTTTAAACAAACTGACCTAAATACAAATTTATGGTCTTAAAATATATTTCAAAACATAGCACGCATACCCTAGATTGTAAGGGATTTACTTAAAGTGAGATTAACATTTTTGTGCTAGAATCTTACATTCTTTGCTTTTGAACTGAAGGCTATGCTGGTATAACTCGTACGAGGTAGAATCAAATGAAAATAGCAATTATTTTTTTCCCACAATTTTACTGCAGGAAGAATGCGTGCTTGCACATTATTTTTCCACATAATCCCCTCCCAGTTCAATGCACTTGCGCCATCGGATAGGAAATGCTTCGATACCGCGTGAGAAAAATTCTTTTGGTTGACGCTTAGCCACTCGTGCACCGCCTATTGGACGTCTTCATCAGACTTGAACTTCTGCCCTCCAAGGTGATCCTTTAATGGACCAAAGAACTGGAAATCTGATGGTGACAAATCTGGCGAGTATGGGGGATGTGGGAGGCACTTGAAGCGAATGTCATCGATGGTTTTCATGGTAGCACGAGCAGTAAGAGGACGGGCATTATCATGTTAAAGCAAAACACCTGCACTCAGCAATCTCTTTCGCTTTGGCACCATCAGACTAAACTAAACTAAAGGATTAAATTTGTACAAAAGAAAAATAGTATTCCCATTTTATTAGTCTCGGATAGTAGTTTCGAAATTTACATTTTTATTAAAAACGTTAGACCCATTTCTTCATAAATCAAAATGTTGAAGAATATCAAAGTTATCATGTAAGGTTCCCTTAATATTTCAGTGATAGGAACCAAAGCCCAAAATTAGGGGTCCGATAAAATTCCAATAATGCCCATAGTTAAAAAAAAAAGAAAATACAGTGAACTTTTACGGATTTCCACAGACAGAGACATGGACAGACAGAGGTCATTCCAAAAACTTTTTTTTCGGTTTCTAGGCATCGTGAAACATGTTTTCCTGGTGACAACTCGATTTCTATTTCTGTCACTATCACAATACTTTGTCTATAGTATGTATATGCCAGAAGGTAGAAGTGATAATTGCTATTTTTCATTTCAGCTTCTATTTTGTGCTACTATCAATTATCGAATGTATTTAGTTTAAATACAGTCGAATTACAGAAAAACACAAATTCGCTGGAATACCACGTTTATAGTGTTTCAATAATAAATGGCTGCAATACTTTAGTGCGTTGTATGTTAAATTGCGAAATAATTTAATTCTATTTCCATTTGTAGAACGCTCCACAATGCTCGCTCGCATTCTGTTTGTGTGTGGCAGTTATATGTCTAGACCACTGTCGTGTCGTCTATAACTCACGGCAGGAAAATGAATTTCCAGAATTCCTACGCTATTCATGTGTTCTATTCACATGGACCACAATGGAAACAGTGCTAGCTACGGAAATATTTTTTATTTCCACGTTGCAGGTACGCAACGCGATTATCCCACCAATATAATGAAGCCAGCAGGTAGGTATAAATATGCATAGGGGGCTTTGAGTTTCATAACGTAAAATATACAGGTTGTTAATGAACAACAACGAAATATTTTACTTGTGTATAGAGGATACATAGGTGAGCAACTTTTATTAGCAGATTTTTACTCTATGACGTAAAATGTGCTTGATATCAAAAGTATCATGAACACACCTCAAATATAGTATTAAATAGGCTTACCATAACATTAGGTAAACTGATATAACGAAGTGCCAGAATACTTTTGTTTAATTAGTGAAAATTGCAATTACGAGGGGTATTCCGAAAGTAAGTTTCGTCAGTTTGTCACACGGACACTTTATTGACCCAAAAGCAATACAGCATGGCAGCATGAACTATACACCGTGCACTATTTTTCGACATAGTCGCCAGCGACATTGAGACATTTGTCGTAGCGTGCGATCAGTTTTACCACTGTGGTAAAACTCGGTGCCCTGCGATGCAAGGAATTGGCGCACAGCCTGCTCCACCTCAGCTTCCTGACATTACTAAAGGTTCCATACAGACCATTTTGAGTGACAAATTGATGTTCCATAAGGTTTGTGCGAGATGGGTTCGTGGAGGCCGCACTTTGCGGGGACGGAAATCGGGAGATCAATTTCAAACAGCTCTATCTCGGACAGTAAAAGGTTCAGCGGCTGCAGCAATGGCTCGTTTGAAATAGGGGAGATAGCGGTACATGGCAGTGGCGCCAAATCTCTCGTGCCATCGTGAGCGGTACACTAATACCCACGGGCACGCCAGTCTGCTGCGACTCGCTCTTCTACGGCGCAGTGCGCCTGCGTCATGCCTCCTCCGCTGACGCCACTTCCGTCGTGGAACCAGCCACGGGTGGGGATTCGTCTGGCGTTTGTTTGGTTCCCCTGGTGAACACGCCGCTCCTGCAATACATTGACGAAACTTACTTACCCCTCGTATGATAGGCAGAAAATAAATTATTTTTGTAATCGATCTCAGAGTTAAGTTCCAGATCGATACTTTAAGGAGGGGTTGCGGAAGAACAAAAGTCTAACGTTTGACGCTTAACCTTAAATCATACTCGTATACATTGATATAAGAAATTCTTAAAGTATGTCAACATTTCACAAAATGCACTGACAGAGAACTCCGTTTAATGTACGTAGGCCTAACTATTTGACAGTAATATACCCTCTGTATATAGCAGTATCCATGTAGTTCTCATTTCAACTTGATCAACGAAATAAACAAACATCTGACTGCTTTGGAGTCAAGGCCCTCGGTGACAAGCAATGCGGCTTTGTAATATAGTCATGATTTTCATTTAAAAATCATTTGGCCTTTAATTAGACGTTACTCCGGTATGGGTCAACCGATTTTGTCCAAAATAATTAGGCTTCTTGCTATGGTCGTTATAACTGCATTTTCCAAGTTTCATGAAAATCCGATAAAAGCGTATTTGAGTTATCGCGTGTACAGACACACGGGTGGACAGACAGACGCACAAACCTTTTCCCGTCCCTAACACAATCTCATAAAGTACCATGCTGGCACTTAATAACACCATATAAAGTAATTAATTCCCATAATTCTGATATTGAACGATAGGCAACTCACTTGGCTCTCTTGTAGAGTCACACAGTCCACATAACGTGTTGACTTATCAAGATTCTACTAGTGCATTTACGGGTTCTAGAGACAGCATAAATGCAGCTGCAATTAATTGTAAGAATGTACTGCCATACTGTTTGAGGTTGTGTAGAATTTATCAGGTAAAGACCTTAATTTTAATTTACATCCATGCTTTATGTTGCAGGTTGTGGCCAACGTACGCGAGCGCTCACAACAATCTGGGAACTTTAATGAGTGGCACAGACGAAGCTGAGGGCCACTTCTTGGCTGCTATCCGATACTCACCAAACCACGTGAACGCTCACTACAACCTCGGACAAGTTTACCGGTAAGTTTACCAACCGAATTCATATAATCATGAAGTGTTGTTATGTCAATATATGGTTATGATCAGGCCCCGGATTTTGATGACATGACATCTTTTAACTGGTACATCATGGGCGTTGCCCACTAATGCAGATAACTTATTGTGATCATGACTCATAGATTATAAAAATAGCAATTTTTTTAGTCATTTTTGGTCATTTTTCCACATTTTTATTTTTTAGGTCATTTTTAGAATCTATTGTCATTATTTGGTCTTTTTGGCAACTTTAAGATCTTTTTTCCACATTTTATATTTTTAAAAATATAAAGTCATAATTTTATCGTGTTGTATTATTTTTGGGCATTTACTTACATTGAATATTATCGGAACTCTAAATAATCATAAGTAAATAAACCTTGTTAGAATTTTAATTCTGGTACACAAAGTACTGTGTTCGTTGTTTGCATTTAACCGTAGGCCTATATACTAATTAACTAATTTCTAGCCTATAATTGGTTCAACAACAAAAAATAATGTAGAATAAGTTAGACACAAATCTTGTGAATCAACTAATATTTTCGTACAGATTGTTAGCTCTTTTTTTAAAGTGTTTTAAGTTATTGGGTCTTTTTTGTACTTTTCTAGTCATTTTATAGCCCATCTTTTAAGTATTTTTAGGTCATCAAAATCCGGGCCCTGGTTTTGATAATGCTATGTGTATATAATCAACTTGCAATTACTTTCTTCTGTTTTTGTCATGAGATATCTGTATCCTAGAGAGAGGATAGAATTTCATAGTCTCATTTTGAGTCTCAGGATCCGGTCGACCAGACGATAAATGAAAATTATTTCACAAGCATGTTATCACAATATGTTTTCATAGGTAATGTAACGAAAGGGCCGATTTTATTGATAAATCCACATTTGTTGCTCTTGAATCTATCTTGAGAGAATGCAGACTTCAGTTTCACTTATTGTGACTGTTTAGCAAATACACACAGAAATAAGCGTGTAATGGACATTATTAAAACCACGAAAATGAATAAAACGCATCACTTTTTTAACACTGTATATTAGATTGCCTATGGCGGGACAATCGGTATAATATAATATAATATAGGCCTATCGATTGTGCGACTTTTCATCAGCTGTTACATTTTTTAGAATAACTGCCTTGGTATAACTAACAATATTGTCTTATTAATTATTGTATTTATTATTACACGAGATTTGAAATACTTTTTTACCTCCAATATACTTATACATTATTTTAATTTCTTCTTTTCAACATGTGGCGATTATATACACCCAGTCGCTATGTAATGATTACTTAAAAAACTCTACAAGTTTGAAGATGATTCCTTGTGAATTTACAAAAAAGACAATTGCACCTAGGTGCTATAAAATGATAGTGAAAAAATAAAACTTAGCAATTGTGACGACAATTCCAC
Source organism: Ectobius pallidus (assembly GCA_964059195.1). NCBI lineage: Eukaryota > Metazoa > Arthropoda > Insecta > Blattodea > Ectobiidae > Ectobius > Ectobius pallidus. The sequence goes on along the minus strand of CAXKWD010000004.1, from coordinate 32,720,373 downwards.
TCATACGCCGCTTGTTTGATAATGACTAAAGCCCGGATTTTCATGCACTATCAAACTTAAAAACATGCATGCATTCATGCACTATCGAATCTCCAAATATGCACAATGAAGGGCGAAACATGCACTATCAAAAATCCGCACTGTACTGCAATATATTTCAATTTCTCTTAAAACAATATACAACAACGAGTTTTTCCAAATTCTCCTCACTTAAACTCGTGTGTTTTTCAGTTAGACATTCTTGAACGCAGAAAAGGATCTTTCTACTTCACAAGAAGTTACAGGTGCATAGGCCTACTTAAGGGAAGAAATTTGACTGAGAGTGAGATCGAATTCCATGTCTTTTTCATTTTTTCCACATAATACGTCTTTCACTGTTTTCAGAAGTTTAAGATCAGGATTTGAACTAAGTTCCTTCTTAAGTTTTTCCCTAACTGTCACACCCATTTCTCCACAACACGATTCTAAAGATAATTCAACGTCTTCAACAATGGCTAGTAACTGACAAATTCAAGCAGTGAACATTATGTTTGGCAGATTTCTTTCAATGGAAGGTAGGCGAGTCGGCATTTTCTTTTGTAGCCTGGTGTATTATATTACTTTTATTTAGGGTAAACAGTAGTTTGCACTCTCAAATTGATGCAGGTGGCAGACTCTGTTGCCAAGTCAATCAAATAACAATGATACTACAATACAACATTTTTACGTTTCATTGAAAAGCCAAGATTTTAGGGAGGCACATTCATAATATGCACAGTTATGCATGGTAACTTGATATTATGCACTAAAACCAGAAAGTGAGGGTTTATATGCATTAAAAACGTCTGAATATGCTATATTAAAGCAAAAATATCCCAAACAAGCATTATGCATAAATTTTGCCATAAAGAGGCCGAAATATGCAAACATGCACGGAAAAAATATGGTTATTTGGAATCCACAAGTCATGTAATGAGTAACTACAAAGTTTGAGAAGTCTAACCCAAGTATATAAAAACATGCATTTGCATGGAAATCCGGGCTCTAATAATGACCAATAACGTTTAGCAATTTCTCGGTTATATACCAATCACGATCGTTTATCTTATAAAATGCTTGCTATTAATACCTGGATGGGATTTTATCTGATAAAATGGTCAGCTCGTTACAGGACACGTAAGGCATCAAAATGCCGTGATTAATACGTCACATTTTGCCATTAAGCAGCACGAAAACAGATTAGTTTATACAACAGAACTTGTTTGGAACTTCAAATAATATAAATGTACATTGATTAAAAACACAATTTCGATTCGGTGAAAGCCAGTTTGTGTGCTTTTATTCTGTTCTGCTATTAGCTTATCTGGATGAAGTTAACTGTCTTTTATATGCATCATTGGTAGCACTGGTCACAACATGGTAACTCGAATCGATTCATGGATGGTTGATTCATAGTATTCCTTGGTCTCGCAGCTGTTAGTTTTGGTTTGTATAACACAGCACGAAAGTAATTATTATTTGTATAATCCGTTACATTTTTATTCATGGAATAGTCTTAATAAATCCAACTCGTAAACTCTCGTGGGATTGCCTATGATAAACAATTACGATTGGTGGAAATTTCACATATTCTTATACTGTGTTGTCATTGATTCATGAGCCAAACAGCCAATATAATTACTAGACTTCGGATTTTAGGTAAAAACCTATTTTAATCCTTAAGTGATATATGGATGAAAACTTGTATATGCATGTTTTATAAGTGACTATGCCTAAAACTGATACTTTTATAGGACCTAAAACAGCCTATTTTTACGTTAGAGCCTATTTATGCCTTTTTGCTTGTTTATCCTCTAAAGTTATAAGTTACTTTTTGTTATAAATTCTAGCATTTATTTTCGGTTCGTACTAAATTTTTAGCTCGGAATGTGCAGTAAATGGCACATTGGTGACGTGGTAAAATAGTAATAAATTTTTCGTCTTCAGTAGAAAAATTCATTGGAATTCCCAAGAAAATGTAGTGTTTTTCTCCCGACTCCCACATCCAGCAACAAACAAAACAAACAAACAAAAAAGAACTTCTCTGAATCACTGAGGGATACAAGGGGTTGAATATGCTAGCGTGCGTAGCCCCTGGGCGCAGGGATTAGGTTTTCACTGTTATGGTAGTAATACAGGCCCTAGTAATAGGTCTACATAATTCTGTGTACCATAGGCCTATATCTGTGTTTTCAATAAATATAATATTCTGCATTGCAATTGAGATCTTTCAGAAAATTGGAAACTTAACGATTTTATAAGAGACTATTTTACGATTTTTAGAACCTATTTTCCAATTTTTAGAGCCTATTTTAGGTACCTAAAACAGCATTTTTAGCGACCTAAAAGTCCGAAGTCTAATAATTACACAAACTTTATTTCATTCAGCTTTCGATTGTCTATTTCAGTACACGTTTGTTTTCGTAAGTCTCTAACCTGGTATTCTGCCATAAAATTGCTAGAATATGAAGTTTAAATCCCAGTTGTGAAACCGGACGTAATTGTATTAGGAAGCTGTTACATTTAGTTGGTAGGATCACTTTAGTTTACTAACTTATTTCATCTCGCTTTAATTTTGTCCAGCAACTGGAACATACACAATTTACATATTACTCTCTGTTGGACATAACATTCCCATGTATTTTTTTACTTTTTGTAGTGATACATAAATATCTGCTGTACGGTACAGGCATTAAGCTATAATTATGACCTGGGCGAGACTATCGTTCTAACTCAGTCCACAAACTCACATTAGGCCTACTAGCGCTCATCTTTAAACTATCTCGTTTCAGCGGTCATAAAATTGAGGTAGAAAGTACGTTTCATGGGGTTTCACAGCAGTTCTTATAAACACCAGTCGTTTAGAGACGGGATCTTTTAAGGGGGATATATAGCTTTTGGTAAAATTCATAGTGAGAAATAGGTGAATTTGATAATTATTGTTTTTTTATTCAGCAATGAATTGCTCTAAAATCTTGCAATCTCAAATACTCTTAATTGACTACAACTTTGGAATATCTACAGTATAAGTATTTTTGAAAATTTTATTTTTCATTAAAATATATTTATTTTTAAATAAACTATTATTATTAAATGAATGATTGTAGATAGTGTTGTTCATATGATATTAACAAATATACAGAAAAATAATCACTCAGAAATATTGATATTTAGGAAAGTTATTAAGGAAACGGCATTTCAGTGCATGAAACGTGGCTGCCATTTTGAAACGATAATTACTCGTAACTGCACAGTTTGCTTAATTTTTAAAATAGTATGCAATTGTAGTAGTAGTCAATAAAAAATATATCAGATTGCAAAATTGTAGATCAATTCATTGCTGAGGAAAAAATAATGAAATTCACCTATTTCTCACCTATGAATTTTACCGAAAGCTGTATGTCCCCTCTTAATAGGAACTGGGCAAGACTTACTGTCATTCCTCTATTTGCAGAGAAAATAATACGAGATGATTGCTATAGAAAAGTTTTCGCAACACATGAATATTTGAACTGTGTAGGATCTGAGGAGTTGGCTATCATTCTATGCTGCACACCCACTAGAGGACAAATGTATCGGGGAGTGAAAATTTCAACATGTTCTGCAGGAGCTGCTCTGGAATTCAGATGCCGGACTTCTCTCGTGGTCTGGTCGTGCGTGAATTTGTTAAATCAGACTCTGCTGGCTCTCGTCCTTTCCCCCCCATTTCGATAGGACTACTCTCTACTTGTTATATCGCTACTACAGTCTGCTTCTCAACCAGGCGTACCAATCTCCACATCTGAAACGGAAAATACGCTCCAGCCCCTTTTTATGGACCTATACATTCTATTCTCAATACTTACTGGGCTTCGCTTCTATATAAAAAAAAATCAATGTACAGGTGTCCCTAAATGCATTGATAAAAATGGAAATTCTCATGAGTAAGTTAGTTATTATAAAGGGAATTGTCCACCTAACTACAAATTAAACTAGACTCAAGCATAATTTTATATTAATGACTATTTGCTGAGAAGTCTTCGGCAAATTTACTTATGTTCAATAGATAGGCAACAGACAATGTTTTATAATTAATCTACATTACGTAGCTCCAGTGTGCATAAGATTAACTTCATATCATTGACTACTTGCTGAGATATATTACAGTTCAGAATGAATAATGGGAAAACAAGTGAGTAAAAGTACCATTACAAGTTAGTTTTAATCAATTCGAGTACTTGTTTTTTAAATACAGTAATTTATTGTTTAGTGTTATCAGATTAGGTCTATATACATGCGGTCTATATATATGAGGGGTCTATGTACAGTATCACTTTATTGCACTTTTATCAAAATATGTCACATTTTATAAATAAAGTTATTAAATATTATTTAATTTGCATTTGTATTTGCATTGTTGTTACTGCCTAACTTTAGAAATTCAGGTCAATTTGTATAATATTTTTCATTTGAAATATTGATTCACGATAAAATAAGGTTATTTCAAGACTTCTTTAAAAGCATCTTAAAAGAATCCAAGTTATGTTATAAGTATGGGTACACCCCTGTTGGTTTCCGCTTTAAAGTTTAGTTGACTTAAACACACTAGCTGGCTCCTGGGTTAAAAGAAGACGGCCCAGTTGGCTCCTGACGGAAACCAGCAGGCCGTACATATTTTAATTCTGTTTCTGGCAACGTGATACGGGTTTTAATTTTATGGTTGGCACCGTGATTTGCCAATTGTTTAATTGGTGTGTTATGGGTTACAATGCGGTTGATAAAGTGATAGGCGAGTTGTTTGTTCTTTAGCTGGTGAGCTTGAGCGATAAGTAGCCTACTATTATTTGTAAAATGGGGAAATTACTTTTAGTGAAAAAGGGAGCCATGTTTTTAAATACAGTTTTCACAATCATTTATACTTATTTACTCCATGGCGATAGACAATTCCTAAGTAAGCTAAAGGAATATTATCTATTTTATGGAACCCGAAGGTTCATTGCCGCGCTTACCTTAGCCCGCCATTCAACCCTATTCTGTGCTAACTGCATCGAACAATCCCTCGCAAATCCGACTTCCCTTAAATCTATCGTAATATTGTCCTCCCTCCTGCGTCTAGGTCTTCCAAGTGGTCTTTTCCCTTCTGGTCTCCCGTCAATATTTTTAGATATGTCTTTCCTCACCCATGCGAGCGACATGTCCAGCCCATTTCATCCTCCGTGTTTTAATTACCCTTACTATATCCAGTGACGAGTACAGGTTATGAAGCTCATCGTTATGCAGTTTTCTCCAGTCCCCTTTTTCATCTCTCTTAGGCCCAAATATTTTCCTAAGCACCCTCTTTTCGAACACTCTCAGATTAAGTTCTTTCTGAAGAGTAAGCGACCATGTCTCACATCCATAACCGGCAGGATAATAGTCTTATAAATCTTTATTTATGCGATCATAAAATACGATGGAAGTATACAACAAGATCGTGTAGAACATATTTAATATGTAATTCTGAAAGTGTAACAAGTTTTGTGCATTAAATCGTAACCATGAAAAGAAATTAGAAGTTCATTTAACCGACATAGGGTGATCTATTCAGTTAGATCTAAAGGAAGGCAGTCGAAAATCCTTTTAACGACCTTCAAAATGTTTGCACAAGGAATTACAACAAGGAAACACTAAAAACAAATGGTGTTAGGCCTAAATTTATTAGAAAAAGAATTTCAAGAGCGACGCCTGCAGCTACTTGAAAATAACCAACAAAATCAGAAGAATTGCATCAATCTCTTTGCATTCATGAGTGTGTATTTCTTGATTGAATATTCAAAACTCTCCCGAAACTGTTTTATCAACATTAATAATTATTCATGGTATGAATTGTGGTTATGTTACCTGTTGTTTTCATGCTGCCGGACAAGACTATAAAAGTTGTGTTACTGTTCTGCAAGCAATTACTGGAGAATGTGACTGGGGGTGTGCACAAAAGTTGTGTTACTGTTCTGCAAGCGATTACTGGGGAATGTGTCTGTGGGTGTGCACAGACTTCGAAAAAGCAATCTAAAGAACACCAAAGTAATACATATTTCTTTATAAATTTCTATGAGCTTTTTAACTTATCTTATCAATACTGCCTCTACAACAGAAATACACAGCAGGTAAATTATTCAAGGAAAAAAAATATAATGAATTATGAACTACAATAACAATAACAATAATTAAAAGAAATACATTTCCTCAAGGGCTGAAGATGGAGGAAAGGTTCCCATGATACTGGTGGCATTCCCCCTTTGAATGGCATTAATTTAATACTTAAATGCGAGAGATTCAATTTTTCTTCTAAAATATAAATCTTGACCGGACTGCAAAGAAAACAGATATCACAGTTATTAAACTCGTGGGCCTAGTTAATTTATTGTACTGTATGCTGTAAATGTTAAAAATAGTTTTTGCACGACTTATGACCGGTTTCTATAAACTCGCGAATTACCTATGGATAAATTACCCAATGGACAGAATTTACACCAGAATAACACCACACAAACACAAATAATTTAAAGATAGCAATTAAATACACTTGTGACGAGTTTCTAGATAAATGTCCTCTGAGTAAATATGAAAATGACAGAAAAAATGTTCCTACAAACTCAGGCTAGATCTTTCCAAGGGTAAATCGTCGGGTTAATTTATCCTTTAGTGGATGGCTGGATAAAATTTAACCTCTTTGTAGGATCAATAACAATGAGAATCAAAGCCTTCTGAATTAAATTAACTGTACAACTCCAAGGCCTTGCTCATTATATCATTGTGGTTGAAATGGGACTAATTTATCCATGGATAATTTACCCATAGGTAATTCACAAGTTTGTAAAAACCGGGCATTAACTAATTAGCGGTAGCCTACTTATGAATATTGCTGCCGTGGATCGTAAGTTGACATTCCCGCACGCAATCTTGTTGCTATGGAAACAAAACAAATTTCCGTGCGGTAAGAATTTACTTACGCCACACATCATAATATAAGCCTTAATGGACAAGGCCCCCCAGGACAAATATTCTGTTCCCATAACAACATACACATGCGAATCACTTTCTGAAATAAACATCTATCTTCAATAATGTATATACATAATATTTTCATGTAATATCTCAATTAATATAATTAAATTGATATAAATAATCATCGTGCCTTTATTTTGATATATTTATCGTAATACTACAATTTGTACAATTATTTAAAGAAATTCCTCCATACTTATTTACAAATATTTGGTTCCCATAACAACAAACACATGCGAATCACTTTCTGAAATATAACATCCATCTTCAATAGTGTACATACATAATATTTTCAGCTAATATCTCAATTAATATAAATAAATTGATATAAATAATCATCGTGCAAAAAATAGCATGCAATACTCGTGCCGTAAGCGCATAACGGATCTCGGAAATTGAAAAAACTCTTTCCTCGATCCGTAAACACCACTTACGGCACTTGTATAGCAATATACTATTGGCTAGTTTCTTCTCTGTTCTTTTGTTAATGTCTACTGTCAACGTTTCTCCTCATCTTCTGCCTGCTAATCTATATATATATATATATAAAAGGCTTTGTCCTGACTGACTGACTGATTGACTGAATGACAGGAATCAACGTACAGCCTAAACTATAACAGGTAGAGACTTGGAATTTTGACAGTACCTTCGTTTCATAATGTAGGTGCTCACTAAGAAAGGATTTTGAAAAATTCTGATTCTAAATGCCAAAAATTAAATGTTTTTGAAAATACTTAATCCCTTTTTACATTGAATTATCAATTCCAAATCACACAATATATTGTTGCCAAATGGTATATGATGGGCTTGGAAAAAACAAATGAAATGCACTTTTGACAAATAAGAGAAGTTATCAAAATAATTCATGTTATAAATAAATATTACAGAATGAAATCCACTAAAATAATGGAATCACATAACTTTCTCTACCCTGGACATAGAGAAAACAAAACGAGGTATGGTAATCTGTATATTATTATATTATATCGCAGGTTTTTGGAGAGAAAAGTATGAAAGTGATAATGCTTTATGGTAACATGAGAGTGGGAAATTTCCCGCCTCGATATTACAATTTTATGTTACAGGAATTTCTGTTTCTTCTTATTTAAACCTCTACCAGGCTTGCTGTGCACTGTACAAGCGATGGGATGCAAAATTCTAGATCCTCTATGAGCCATAAAAAACTATATCAAGCGTTTTCTGAGGGAATAGTTTGAGTGTAATAAGTCGTTCTTCCTATTTCAAATTATAAATGCCTATATAAGGACCTAGAATTTAAAATTTAAAATCCTTCATAAGCTAATTTCCAATTACAAAATACAAAACCCGGGCGACGCCGGGTCTTTTAAGCTAGTATCTCTATATAGTCTGTGCAATCTACAACTCTTTTTTTCTCTCAATAGAACTGTAAATAATTTAGCTCATATTATTTATTTTTTAACATTCTATGTAAGTCTTGTATTTGTGTGCAATTTCATATGTCCCATATCATAAGTTATGTATGATCATTTGGAATAAATAAAAATCAAATATCAAATAATCTTAATTATGGTAAATAAGCTGACCATATTTCCAAATCTTGAGATATTATTGAAATTGAACAGCCAACTTTCTAGTTGTGTTCCTTAAGAAAATCATTTTTATTATCATGCTCATCTAGTCCATGTTTAGTTTAATACCATCCATCTTAGAGTTTGTATTGAATTCCCGTTTGATTTAAAAGGAAATTCCTATGATAAATTGTTCCTTTCAGATATTAATGCTTAAGATTGTATTCCTATTGACATCTGTTAAATTCCATGAAATTGGTTTAGGGGTAGGTTTTACGGCAATTTTTCAGGACCCTCAATTAAGTTAGACAGGCCATTTATTTCTCGATAGATATTTGTTTTTGTTTAGCAGAGTTCTTCGTTTTATTCAATGCATTATGACAATCACAAATTACATAAGCTTAATGTTCCTCCAATCAATACTTCTAGTCTCTCACATTCGCCTTTCATGCCATTTGTTTCATGAATTATAAATCTATTTCGCGTTTGTCGATAGTCATTATGTAATGGGAATGTGTATTATTGAAGTACGTTGATGGCAAAACAAGCTCCAGGCACAATGGAATTATTTAGGAATCTTGAGCCATGCTTCCTACAAACAAATCAGTATAATGTATTCGTGTTCATAATCATCAGGATCATCATCATCATAATCGTCATAATCACCATGGGTAATATATCGACAGGTTCGAAATTTATCTTGAGGGAATCCGAAGTTATTTTTATTGAGCCTATTTTGCTAATACTTGCAGAATTTAGAGCTATATGATGAAGAATTAAAACAAATGAATAAAACACAACGGCTTTAATCGCTATTTGTGTCATTATAAGCAAGACCACGAATACTTAATAACATGAGTATATTGATATCCGATGGCGAGTCATTCGAAATATAATTATATTGAATTTATATATTATATATATATATATATATATATATATATTTAAATGCGATTTTTTATTTTACCTTCGTAAAACATACTACAGTCCACCCCTGTGGCTTAGGGGATGCGTTCGCGCCTCTCACGCAGGGGGCCCGGGTTCGATTCCTGGTCGGGACAAGGTACCTAGGTGGGTTTTTTCTGGGGTTTTTCCTCACCTGTGAGACAAATGTCGGATAACTTTAGGCCCTTGTGTTCCCCAGATATCATCTGGCCGTCATTAGCATCTTCATCCCATCCTTGCCTTGTTTGGAGTGAGTGTGTGTGTGAATGGTGTGTCTCGTCCTATGTGTTCGTGTTGTCTCGGAGGTGGCCCCGGCATTGGGCTGATCATTTATCCGGGGAGGCCCTCCATGTCCTTGTCTGGTCAAAAAAGTATGTATGTGATCCAAAGATAATCCCTCTCTCGACAGGTCGCGGCCCTGTAAGGTCCGGGCGGCTTGGGTCACTTAAATCCTAAAAGGGAGAGGTAAAACTAAGATAAAGGAAGAAAGAAAGAAAGAAAGAAAACATAATACAATCATTACTAGTGCCCTAATTAGCAAAAGCTCGTGCTCGGGCACAATTCAGTACAGTAACAGAAGATATAATGACTATTAGAATTACAAACCAAAAAATTAGAGTAAATTAATCTACACACAATGCACACACATACATACATCGCACATACAAATATACATGCCAACAAGGTAAATAGCACATAATATATAAACTAAGAATAAAATAAACATATTAAACATTGTGTTTTTGAGATAAATGATACATATGAACAGCGAAAATTAAAAGCAAACTTTAAGATAATGTAAAATGAGTCATGCATTAGGTTGTATAAATTTTATAAATTTATTTCTTGAATCTGCGTAAATTTAGTGCATATAAGTTAGTTCAGGATGAGCTCTTGTATGAGCTCTTGGATGAGTTGTATAAACTTGAGCCGAAATTTATACTGTGATTTAATCCAGAAGAGGTAATACATTTGGATTCATATAGAATAGAATTTTGATTCTGTCTGGTAAGGTAGTGATGAGAGGATAAATTAGTGATGTTGGAAGTCCCTCTTCTTTAGATATTGTAAGTCCCTAAGCGAGACCATCAGTATAATGAAGGACCGGAAGTTAATGCTCTATCAGAATATGAAATATGCATGCAAATAAGCTCAAAATTTGTAAAATATGCTCCGAAACCAATGAAGTATGCTTAGGTTATTTTAACACTTTACGTTCTCTTATCTGAATTACATGATAAATTACGAGATAAATTACAAAGAATAGAAGTTGTATAAATTGCATTAAAAAAAACTTAAAAAACGAGACGAATGCAACAGATGTTTAATCGATTGAAAAATAATTAAGTGAGACCTCGATTTAAAATAATTTATCATAATTTCTAAAAACATAGGCTATTTATTGTCAGTTTGATCTAAGAGGATATGCACATTTGGATATTATCTTACTGTATAAATTCTAAACTAATCCAAGTTAGTTATATTTTTAATGATCCGTTATGTTTACCCATTGTTCAAATAGTCTTCAAGACCTTATGTAGAGAATGTAGAAATGAAAGACTTGTGAGTGAAAATGTTAGCAACGCGTATAAGGTTAGCAAGGGCCATGAATTACGCAAGCTTGGTTAATTAATACAAACACAGTGCAATTATAGCCTGATTCCTGTTCGGTAGAGATGAAAGGCCAGCTGGTGTGTACCAGGCTTACAATTACGTTCACAGTCTGTGTGCTCTGTCCCCGGACAGCCATTATCTGAAACAGGACTCCGCACCGCTATGACATTTAATTACCTCCAGAAAATAATTATTTGCCCACTACACACACTACTTGCGTGGCACAAATCTGTTCTTTAGGAAATCCGTCTTCTATACAAGAAACCGCAAATACCTTTCGTATGGTATGGTAAGGTGCATCTTTATTCTTATATGCATTTTAAATACATTATCCAAAGAACAAATTCAGCGCACGGGCCTAGACGGCCGTTCGTGCTTTTACTATGCACAAGACAAAGTAAGAGAAATGTAACATTAATCATACAATACAATATAATACGATAATAATGCTATAAAAAGATGAAGAAAGAAAAAATATCATAATAATAGAAAAAATATGACAATAATAGTACAATCTACTCTTATACAATTCAACGGCCCTAAATAGCGTGCTTGCTCGCCCGCTTCGTGAGACATCGGGTATACTCGGCGATGTTCGTCTCTCGCAGTCTAAACTTTCATGACGACTACAAAATTAGGAAGGAAAACCGTTTCTTTATTATACAAGGCCTAAGTGAAATGAACACAATGAACAAATATTCTAATTTTATTTTTACTTACAATTTTCATAGCTCTGAACCACAAACATTTTAAATAATCTACCAGTGTAATTTTCTTAAAAATCCTGGAGTCAATGAATAATGGCGGGCGAAGCCGGGGGCAACAACTGTAAAATATTGATGGTTTTATCTCTTGAAATATCGCTGATAATAATAATCCAAACAAACCATTCCTTCCCTTGAAACATTATATAATTTCTGAAAATTACACTGAATTGATAAAATAAAATTCACATCATATTCATGTCAATAAACAGCTGAGAAACAATACGTATTATGTGTTCACAGGTTCTTTGGAACTGCGTAATCGATTCTGATATAGTTTTCCCAGGGGGCGCTTTCATGTCGTGGAATGTACTCTAAAGCAGGAATTTTAGCTGTTTCATTAATTATTAATGGCTTAGTTTATGAATGATTCGCGTGCAAGTGTTAATAAATATAATGCTTTAATAATTATTATACTCTTAATTTTTAATTTTTAAAAGAATTATCGTGGCAAAGCCACGGGCACCTCCTAGTATAATACAATTACAATATAAGAGATAATGTACCACAATGAACAACTTGCAATTCTCCACTGTCAGTGTCACATATGCTCACAGAATGCCGCCGCTTTGATCACATCAGGAAAAATTACAAGATACCAGACAACTTACAAGTTCTTAATAATGTAAAAATGTACAAAAACGTTATATTATTTCTAAAAGATATTCATGTTTATAGTAAAATTTAAAAATTATATCATCAATTGTAAAACTCTGTCATTAACATTGTTCTAATATTCATAACTGGTTATTGTATGTAATGTACAGTCGCGATTAGACTCCCATGAGTCAAAGCGACTAAAAATAAATCATATTAAAAAAAAAAATACAATATAATGCAAATTAAAACATTAAAATGAAATTTTTAAACTTTAGTTTTTGTTTACATCTTAATTAAGAGTGCAAAATCTCAAGTTTCTGGGACCAGTAGTTTAGAAACCCACTCTCAACACTTCAGTCATCCCTTGATATGTTAAATAAAAAAAAATTAAAAGTTGTTCCACTTACTAGTGAAGAGATTAAGTGCGCAAATTGTTTTAATTTAAATTACATGATAATAAATTGAAGCAGACAGTTAAAATGCTTTTGACATTAATCAGTAATGAGTTTTACGTTTCAGAGAAAATTTTGTTCTCAAAGAAATAATTTTCAGAATAATTTCTATAGTCTATAATACTTTCCCTTTATATTCCTCAAAGTACTAATGCACTTCTAATATTTCTCTAGCTAAAATATTTCCCATTCAAATAACGTGTTATCTTTTGTTGTAAAATAAAATAGTTTGTAAAAAAATTATTAAACCGATCAAACACATTAGGTTGACTGTAGGTGTGAATACTAATAACTTAAACCGCCTCAAAGTGAACTCTTCCCTAAGCGTAGGCCTGTTTTCAATTTAGTCTAAAACATCAAAGAGTTAATCAGAACGAGTGGTTGATGCACGGTTGGGCTTTGAGGCATTCTTCAATTCTCTTGAGTGTGTTTTATCACTAGGTGCTCAGATAAAATCACACTTTGCTAAAACAAGGTAGAGAAAAGAAGACAAATGATGTACATATACAACACACAAACAAACCCCCATCTATCGGAATCTCTATAGAGCAAACAAGAATTCACAATGGGACGTAATCAACGCGTAACAGTTCTTGCTTAGGTAAACATTCTCACACTGGATTTCCATTGAAAAGCTAGTCTATCAGTTTTGGGTTGTTCTCTCTGCATCACACCAGCTAAACGGTGGTGGAATTTTCTCACTTTAATTCACGTACATATAAAGACGGGGAAAGAGGGAGAGCGATATATATATATACATACATATACCGAGTGTTAATGAATAACACCGAAATATTTTACCTGTGTATAAAGGGGACATAGATAAGTAACTTTTATTCGGAGATTTTTGCTCTATGACTTAAAATGTGTATGCTGCAGGACATTAAACTCATTACAATTTGGTGCTCGTAAGTCAATAATGAAGCGAAATAGAGTTAAAATTTTCATTCAATTGACTTCATGCCTTCTTAGCGATCGATAAAAACCAGACTCTTAATCAATTATCAACAGCTATATCATAATTTAGAGTTTTCATAATCTGCAAAATTTACAGAGGCCGCCACTACATTAGTTTTTTTTATTCATAACTCCAGTGTTAACAACGAAGTTCTTTTGTTTTGCATTTTTTTCAAATGTTAGAAGTCAGTGGCGGCCATGACCTGAGAGATTTTATGCTGTAACAGGAAAATATTGAATTCATAGAGCGAAAACCTCCTAATAAAAGTTGCTGGTCTATGTCCCTTCTACACACAGGTAAAATATTTCAGTGTTATTCATTAACAACCTGTATATATATGAGCTAAGGGGTGTAGAAAGAAGCAAAGCTGTCTGTAATCGCTTCTCAACAGCAACTAACCTGGAAATGATAGTTTTGCTGACTTATCAGTAATATTATTGTGATTTATTTTTATGTTTGTATACCTAGGTAAGTAAATTACTCCCGAGGCAAAGGAAATAACAAGTCTGATTCTTCGAATTCTAATTACTTTAGAAACCTCTGGATCTGTTGTGGAACTTTAGGATAATGTCGTACTTCTTTCGGCCAGCTTTTGCCATCCTTATTGTAATTTAATATAGCCACATCAACCAACCACACACTATGTCTAGGTATTGTACAGAGCCTCGAAAAATATGAAGACCTAACTGAATATATCAGTTAAAAATGATCAAAATTGTGAGCGAAGGACTTTTATATAGGGTAAAATGATAGATTAATTAAGGACTTCTTATAATGAAACCCTAACCTTAAGGTGCCTTCAATAACTTTCAGTGCCCTGAGGTCTTCTATACCTCCCTAATTACGCGGTATTAAAAATGCTACACTCGAAAATGTTTAAATAATAGCGAAGAAAATAGATCATTAGAAAGAAAATACCCGCCTTAAAGAGATTATCCTTGGAAGAAAAAAAAATGCAGACTTTTTCGACACAAGTGTTGAAAAGTTAGTCCCACGGTATGACAAATGTCTCAATTTCTGTTGCGAATATGTTCAAAAATAGCCGAATACTTGCTATATGGGTTGCAAAAAATAATTCCATGACATTTTGTTTTGTTTGTGTAAACGGCCCTAGGGAAACTTACTTTGTGGACGGCCCTCGTAGTTTCAGTATCGTGTCCCCTTAAATAGGCCTACCCAGAAACAGAGGGAGAGGAAAATTGTGGGAGAATGCTAGAGAGAGGAGACATCTCTTCTCTATACATATAAAAGGCTTTGTCCTGACTGACAGGAATCAGCGTAGAGCCCAAACTATAACAGGTAGAGACTTGGAATTTTGACAGTACCTTCGTTTCATAATGTAGGTGCTCACTAAGAAAGGATTTTGAAAAATTCGATTTTAAATGCCAACAATTAAGTGTTTTTGAGAATACTTAATACCTTTTTACATAGAATTATCGAATCCTAATCACATTTGACATTAAAACATATTGTTGCCAGTGGGTTTCAGATGGGTTTGGAATTAAATTAAATGGAAGTTTGACAATTACAGTTGGCTTTGTCTATTTTTGTCATACCTTGGAAATTAAACTTTCGCGATCGCTTGAATGTCGTAAGCCCTAATATGGTCAAACATTGTTTTATTTGGACGAAACTCACTATACAGGGGTTTTCTGGACCAAGGAACTCTAATCTGAGGTCGCTTTTACCAGGCGATGCTATCTAATCGTGGTATGTAGTCCACGTGATTTAGGTGTTAATAAATATAATGATTTAACTATTATGCTCTTAATTTTTAATATTTGAAATAATTATCGCGGGCGAAGCCGCGGGCACAGGCTAGTATATATATATATATAGAGGAAAGAGAGATGGGAAGAAATGAGGGAGAGAGAGGTGCCTGAAATCGCCTCTCAACAGCTACGAAACTGACAGTAGATAGCTTGCTGACTCGACGGCAATTATTATTGTGAATAATGTTTTTGCTAGTATCAGCTGAAGCTGAACTTGCCAGGAATGGCGATGACAGGCCTAGATCTACTGTTTGCTCTTGTGTGTCGGCCTGTATAATTCTTGTAGGGTGTTGTTTACAGGCTGGTTCAGCAAAGAGGTTGCTGAGTACAGCCTTAACTTTTCACTGCTACTGTCGTATATATGCGTCAACAAAGCATAGTTTCAGATTAATATCAAAATGCTTTACGTGAAATGTGAGGATTTTTATCCACTTGTTAGAATTTGTCATTCTTGGAAAACAGCTTTTGCACAATAATTTTCTCCATCTATTTCAAACTTAGTGCCCACTGATGATATCACTTGATGAATGCCTAATTACCAGTGTATTAATTTAGCTCTATAATAATATATTCAGTTATTGGACTACATTTGTAGGTGTTTTGTAATGAGAATGGAAGCACTCTCCTATATCAATCTTGGTTCAAATCATTTTTGTTGGAAGACTTTAACACAAGTCATGTAATATAATTTAAAATGACTTCCTCCTCATTGTTATGCCCCGATAGAAAATTAGAAGTGTATTCACAGTATAGTATAACAGTAGCGAAGCTCCATACAGATTTTTCAACCGGCGCGACTGCAGCTCTCGTAGCGGTGAGCGAGAGATAACACAATCTGTTACATTGTTTCTTATGAAAAATGCACAATCTAGAAGGCAGTGGAAAAATGTCAACAATATTTTATGGAAATGCTTGTGGTGCTATAAATTGCACCAACAGCCAAAGGAACCAAAGGAATCTCTCGATTTATCTTTCTTCAGGTTCCCTAAAGATCCTGAGAGGTAAGCAAAAACAGTTATTTGTTAAATTAAATTGCCAATTTGTGATTATCACGCTTGCATCCATACTAGACCACATCGGGAAACCGGTCTGATACTTTATAAGATATACAATGTCATCGATCTTGAAACTACAACTTCTTTATATTACCATAAAGTCTATGATTTGGTGAGTTCACCAGTATGCCTTTCCGGTAATAATCTCGTTCTAGTAATTTTAAAAATAAGAAGAAATACAGCCATATATTCGTATCTTTCCAATGCTAAAAATGGCTGTTTGCTAGTTCAATCTTGCCGGCCGCTTGGGGTGCTAGTGTCGCACCGATCTGTCAAAAGGATGCATTTTCCTTTCATTAGAGCTTCGCTACTGTTATACTATACTGTGGTGTATTTCCAAAATGACGTGTCTCCAATTACATAACATGACTCTTCTCTTCTCTGTTCCTTTCTATTTATCTACGAGTATATAATAGACTATCTTTGTTTGAACATTTAATGCGAGATCGCACGTAATTTATTTTTATAGTTTACAGAAAAAAGTAACTTTTATTTTCACTATTCCACATTCCAAGGATATGTAATGCTCATAGTACTTTACAGCCTTTACAGAGTCAACTAAATAATAATAATAATAATAATAATAATCAGATGTGAAACACACAACTTCCTCTGCCCAAAAAAAAGTTAGCTTCTTAGTTTAATATTTTATGTATTACATTCTCATCTTGTAAATTTGTTGTGAAAATGAACAATAAAGTATATAAAAATAACAATAAATAAAAAAAGATAAAATAAGTGTTATACTACCGATAGTGAATCAAAGTTCCCTTAAACTACGAGGGAGAATTAAATGAAAACAGCAATTAATTTTTCCTGCTATTTTACTGCAGGAAGAACGTTTGCTTGTACATTACTTTTCTATATAGTCCCCTCTCAGTTCAAAGCACTTATGCCATCAGATAGGAAGTCCTTCAATACAGCATGAGAAAAATTATTCTGGTTGACACTGTAGACACTCATGCACCGCCGATTGGATGTTTTCATCACACTTGAACTTCTGCCCTCCAAGGAGCTCCTTTAATCGACTATAAGATGTGGAAATCTGATGGTGACAAACCTGGCAAGTATGGCAGATGTGGGAGACACTTGAAGCATAATGTCGTCGATGGTTTTCATGGTTGCACGAGCAGCATGAGGACGGGCGTTATCATGTTGAAGCAAAACACCTGCTCTCAGCAACCTCCTTCGCTTTGTCACCATCAGATTTCCAAATCTTTGATCCGTTAAAGGATCTCCTTGGAGGACAGAAGTTCAAATCTGATGAAGACGTCCAGTCGATGGTGCAGGAGTGACTGCAGCGTCAACCAAAATAATTTTTCTCATGCGGTATCGAAGCTCTCCAGATTTCCAAGCCTTTGGTCCGTTAATGAATCTCCTCGGAGGGCAGAAGTTCGAATCTGATGACGTCCGATCGATAGTGCAAATAATTTTTCTCACGCGGTGTCGAAGCTCTTCCTATCCAATGGCGTAAGTACATTGAACTGGGAGGCGACTATGTAGAAAATAATGTACAAGCGAACATTCCAAATAAAATAGTGGAACAAAATTAATTGCGGTTTTCATTTGATTCTCCCTCGAGTTTGGAGTTCTAAAGCCACCTTTATGTTTGGTGCAACTGAGGTTCATAAAATGTAGGCTACTTTGAATTAAGTCGTACTTAGAATATAATTAGAGCGGTGTAATCATTGTTGTAATTTTAAGTTACACATTCTCTTGTTACAGGAAAGTAAATCGAAGCGAAGAAGCAGTATGGATGTTGGAGCGCTGTGTTCGGTTAGACGCAGCGTATATTCCTGCCTATTTACTACTAGCCAGGCTGTATCAAAGTCAAGAGGGCCGCAGACCCGCTGTGGGGCGTCTTCTGAAACATGTTGCTCGACTGCAACCCAGCAGTCCTGAATACCTGGCAGAATTAGCATCATGGCTGCATCAGCAAGGTATACTTAAATATATTATATAGTTGGTAAGAATCTTAACAGATTATTTCTCTTCTCCGGATGTTCAGATTTGTACGCTTCTTAATAATAATAATAATAATAATAATAATAATAATAATAATAATAATAAATCTTTATTTAATCTGGCAGAGGTAAGGCCTTAGGGCCTTCTCCTACACTCAACCAGAGACAGAAAAGAAGAAACAAACAAATACACTAACATAGTTCTATTTACACTAGATACATACAAATACAGTAGTGAATTTAGTCTGTTACATGAAATAAAACTATGTTAGTAAAGTGTGTTATACTAGAGAGAAAAAAAAAAAGTAACTTATCTTAGATCTACAATATAGAAGAAACAATAAAACGCAAATGCTTTATACCTAAACAAAAAAATAGCGTTTTTTGGAGAGATATTCGTTTAGCCTAGTTTTAAATGTTGACAGCGTACAGCAGACCCTGATGCTGGAGGGAAGGACATTCCAGGAACGTGCAGAAGTTATAGTAAAAGACCGGGAATATGGGGTAAGAGTGATTGCTTCTGATCACCATTTTTACTTCCTCTGCCCGTACCATAAGAACTTTAGGTAGAGGAAGTATTGTTTTCGACCCTGACATTCTAAGCTAATTTTTTAACATAAATACACGCTTTCAGGTTCCCTGAATCTAAAATTACATTTTCAGAAACATTGTTTTGTGTACCATGGGTTTCTTTCTCTTAACGATTTTCTTGAAAACGCCTCTAATGATTTTATTTAAAGTTTATACGTGGGGTGCTTATACCTAGAGAAAAAAACTTTTATTTGAATAACTTTTCGGAAAAATTATCTGAAAGATAGTTATAACCAGGACCCGGATTCTAATGACATGTCATCTTTTTATTGATGCTGCATAGACATTGCCAACTTCTATATAAATCCTAATATTGGCCTCTAGATTATAGAAATACTTTTTATTAGGTCATTTTCTGTAATTTTATGCAATTTTATATTTTTAGGGCATTTATTTCGATTTTATGTCATTATTTTGTCATTTTCATGTAATTTTCTTCCTAATAGCCTATAGTCATTTTCACGCATTTACATTGAGTAGGCCTAGGCCTATATTAACTTGTATACCTTCGTCAATCTCCGTATGCTGACAGTAATTTACTGCAATCCTGAATAAGGTAGGGCTTACAAGCTTTTTTCATACGGGTAATATTTAAATAAATTATTAGGATACTATATTGCAACATTTTTGTAGGATCTACATAAAAACATTTGTCTTACTTTTCTTCTCAGATGCTCCAATCAAGAACAATGAACAGTTTTTAGACCTACAACATCCTTTCTGCATTTACAGTTTTTTTTCATTTTCGTACAAATTAGTCTATAACTTTGTGTGTGCAATAATAGTTTTTTTATAAATAAAATATCAGTTTTTAGGCCATTCTTTCTAATTATTAAGTCATTTTCTTTCAAATGTATGGTCATTTTATAGGTAATTTTTCAAACAAATTTAGGTCATCAGAATCCGGGCCCTGGTTATAACCCATCCACTGTTTGTAAAAACTCGGTCTTGCCTGGTGAACAATAAATCTTTGCATCAGGTTCAAACAACTGAATACCGGTTCTTTGCTTACTTTCACATCCGGTTTTTCAAACATATTTTCAGCCTAGAAATATACGAATTAATTTCTATTTTTGAAAGCATATCTCAAGCCAGTAATATGATTCAGTTTTCAAATTTTGAAAGCTGTCTTTGTGAAGTAATTTTAATGCATAATGAAATCATTATTATTCAAAGGTTCGCTCTAGTTATAATGTACGTTGAAAAAGAAGTAGCATTGCTTTTATCTCTATATATATAAAAGGCTTTGTCCTGACTGACTGAATGAATGACTGACTGATTGACTGAATGACAGGAATCAACGTACAGCCTAAACTATAACAGGTAGAGACTTGGAATTTTGACAGTAGGCTACCTTCGTTGCATAATGTAGGTGCTCACTAAGAAAGGATTTTGAAAAATTCTGATTCTAAATGCCAAAAATTAAATGTTTTTGAAAATACTTAATCCCTTTTTACATATAATTATCAATTCCAAATCACAGAATATATTGTTGCCAAATGGTATCAGGTGGGCTTGGAAAAAACAAATGAAATGCACTTTTGACAAACAAGAGAAGTTATCAAAATAATTCTGTTATAAATAAATATTACAGAATGAAATCCACTAAAATAATGGAATCACATAACTTTCTCTACCCTGGACATAGAGAAAACAAAACGAGGTATGGTAATGTGTATATTATTATATTATATCGCAGGTGTTTGGAGAGAAAAGTATGAAAGTGATAATGCTTCCTGTTTAATTTCATCTCCAAAACGGTTTTATGGAAGAGTGGGAAATTTCCCGCCTACAATTTTATGTTACTGGAATTTCTGTTTCTTCTTATTTAAACCTCTACCAGGCTTGCTGTGCACTGTACAAGCGATGGGATGCAAAATTCTAGATCCTCTATGAGCCATAAAAAACTATATCAAGCGTTTTCTGAGGGAATGGTTTGACGCCGGGTCTTTTAAGCTAGTAGTAAATAAGACGCTATTTTCTGTATATAAACCATTTTGTGTCCTTTCCCGATTTTTGGCAAATGTTATATACAGCGTAGAAGACGCGTTTACGAATATTTTATGTAAGTTTAATTAAAAGTGGGTATGAAATCCATTGCTTTGAGTTCAAACGATGCAATATTCTGGATGGATTGCGTTTTTCGTTTGGGCACCCCTATGATAGCATGGTTGATTATTTTGTAAACAATTAATCAACAACTCGCAATCTCTAATGAGGGATATGAGGGACAATAAACCCATAGTTAACCACGGGAAGTAATGCAACCAAGATACTGACATGGATTTAGAACTAATGCCCGAAAAACTTAAAGTTTAGCAGAGAATATTTTGGGAGAAAAATTCCTCTGTCACCTAGATTCGGGCCCCTGACCGTCAACTTTTTGTACCGATGCACTCCTAACTAAGCTAGCCATAGTTTGTTTTATGTCTCCACATGGAATATCGAGTTCTGACTACATCAGTTGGAAGATCATTAGCTCGGAAAGCCGAAGGTCGCGGGTTCGGATTGAGGTATCAGAGGAACTTTTCTCTTAAAATATTCAATTAAAATATTTTAAATATTTTCTCTTAATATATTCAATAGAAACAATATTCTGTGATTTCATCAATACATATCTATATACGACCCATGATTCACTATAATACTAATGGGGCAACGTTTCTTCATCCGAACAAATCTTAACTCTGTTCGCAGAAATTCTAAGGAAGATTAAATGACGACATAGCTTAATTTGTTTGCCTTTAAATCCTCTCTCTCTTCCTCTCTCTCTCTCTCTCTCTCTCTCTCTCTCTTCCTCTCTCTCTCTCTCTCTCTCTCTCTCTTCCTCTCTCTCTCTCTCTCTCTCTCTCTCTCTCTCTCTTCCTCTCTCTCTCCTTCTATTTCTCTCTTGCTATCTCATTATTTATCTCCCTATCTCTCTATATTTCTTTACCGCTATATAACTCATTTTAATCCTGTTATCTCCTTATCTCCAGATTTATGGTAGTAGTAACTAATATAAATCAAATTATAGCTGAGTTTCATGTCTTAAGGGGCTCGTTCAAGTTTAATTGACTTCCAATATAGCCTTACCAGGTGATATCAACTTAGACGAGTTATGGATATAACTCTGTAGAGTTATACTAGACGTTGATTTGATGCTTGTATTTGATAGCCTTTTTCATTCTAACTAATACCGCATTATTAATATCGTTGGCATAGATAATGAAATGAATGGTTTATTTAAAGAATTTCGTAATTTTTCATAATAAATATTATTACGAATGGAATCACAATTATTAAAGCACAAAATACTGTGGAATGTAGTCCGTGTATGATGTTTACTGTACATTCAGCCTGTTGGAAGAGCCCGATATTTTAATTAAAATTGCTAGAAATCCAGAATCGATTCGGTACTCTAACATGCCATAAAGGCTGCTAGTAATGTTTACGTAGATGTCATCGTATTACAAATACATAAATACGCAGCAAAAATTCTTCAAAGTAATGATAAATAATTCCATAATTATGAAACATTTTCACTTCCTCCTCACCTTTTTCGGTCCCATAGATACCATAGAAGAAATATTGTGTTCGACCGAAATTCGATGTCATATTCTCAACATAAATACACGTTTCGAGGCCCCCTGAATCCAACATTTCTGTTTTCTGTTTTCGTATGAAAACAACAGTGTCTGTATATATATATACACTGTATATGTATAATGTAGGCCTATATATATGGGTTATATTATGTCTTCTGTGGATGTGACACGAAGACTGCCCACGATTTCTCTTACTTTTAATGTAATTTTACATTTATACTTTTTTTTATCTATTATCACTACAGTAAATTTAACAAAATACGTATTTTCAGTAGCCTATTCTGTTCAGTAGTATGGTTTAAAGCTGATGGACTCTGGATTAATTGTGATCAAATAAAAAAAATGCCATTGTCTAACATGTTTGTGCTGTGAAGGAACCTCTTAATTGAACTGGTTTTCCTCTATTTCCATTTAATATTGACCCAGAATCTTTCTCTCTAACAAACAAACATTTACCTTAAATCTACATCTTGTCTCTTTAAGTGTGAAGTGTAGGACACAATGACATTCAAGTATGAAACATGTTATTTTTTCATATTTAACTATAGGCTTTCTTATATTATTAAGCATGTTTATCTCTAAGGATCTATATTTGGGACTATAGAAAGTTAAACTTCAACACTAAGCTGACCCAGAGTAACAATAAAAGCATTTTCCGTTTAAATAACTTCTTAAAGACTAGGCCGATGGCACGAATTTATCAATTATTTAATGTTTCCTTTGTAAATGGCGCCATGTTCCTGGAATTATGTCTTGAGTCTAAATCCAATGTTTTCCACTCACGCTACTCCCTGTTATGTAATAGACGCTTGGCTTCTGTATTTGCTGAGAAGTCCTTACTATCTATAATTCATGCATCCTATCAATGTCTTAGGACTTATTTTCTTTCAAGGTGGAATGTAGATCTTTTCTTTTAAGGTGGAATATTCTTAAATCCTGAAAACTGTTAAAAGACGAGAAATTGTCCTTACAATGTTCCATTTCCATTTCATATTTATTACATCTATTGTAAGAAAACCTTGGGTATCAGGTTATTATATCGTTGTTTTTGTGTCCTCAATGATTGTTAAAATATTTTTAGAAGTTTCTTAACAATCAAGGACAAGATATTACTTTTTTTAATTGATTAAGAAGTTTAATTCTGATGCCACTTTTCCAGTTTGCTTTCTGAGTTGCATACATAAGCATAACCCGAATTTCTAAAATTAGGCAATAAAATCGATGGAATTACAAACTAAATTTCGATACCGTACTTAAAATTTACTTAAAGAATCTAGGACTTTATTCATCATCAGACTGTTACAATTAACAAGCATCGATTTCGTCATATCTTAACCTAAAATACAGTATACAGTACAATACATTAGCATTAGCTCAATTACTGAGATCATTATTCATTATACTGCATCCTAACTTTAAGTAGAATAAACTGTTTAAATATTGAGATTAAGAATTAGGAGTTCCATGTTATAAAATAGTTATAAATAAAAATAATCACACACTAAATAGCTAGTTGAATCTACAATTTCTATTCATACTATATATGGATACATTATATTGATAAAATGTATACATAATTTATTGTCTCGTAATAAAAGTTGACGTATAATTTCCGGGGTGCGCGGGCAAAGAGAGTTAAGTCCACTTTCTTGTTACTGAGAATTAGAGTAACTTAACACACTATACCAGCCCAACATAGCTTTAGAGATGGATAAACCCATGAGGCTCACATCCATAACTACCGTACAATTTTGATTATGACTTACTGGACTTAACACAAATATATAGAACATTTTTATTCTATAACTCAATGGACATATCTCAATATTTTAAGATGGTGGACTTAACTCTCTTTGCTCACCCCGGAATTTATACAATATTAGTTATTTTAATTAACTTGAATAATCACTTAAATTAATTGATTAACTGAAATTGAATGCCTACTGTTGTCATATATTTTAATAGATAAATAAATAATATATTATTGATACTAAATTAGTGGGCCTAAAAAAAGTCTTCTATAGACTGTGCCTACTTTTAGTAATTTATTTATCAATAAATTTTCTAGATAGCTATTAGATACCACGAGAGCACCTATGATAATCTATTACATGGCTTTGTTGGATTGTTCCTTGTCCTTATGATAAAATGAACTCATGTCTATCATAAAGTTCCATTTCCCTCCTCATCTCTGCGGGATGACTGAAGAGGAAAGATAACTACAATAAATAGGCCTATTCATTTTAGACGCGGCGTCACAGAGGGTGAAATATCACTGTACAAATCTTGAAAGTTTCTCAGACGGTGAAAGTTGGTTTTTATTTCTGTGCAGGACACTGCTGGGAGGCCTTGAGTTACTACCAGAAAGCGCTGGCCATTACGGCCACTCACAGGCCATCTCTGTTGGGCGCGCTGAGGATACTTAGAGCGAAAGGGCAGTGGCCTAGAGTTCATCAGCTTATGATAAGGTAAGTCAAGCGTCATCATAATGTAGATCCAGCTGTTCACAGCTGAGTCATCTCCCAGTTGGGAGGATGGAGTGGCCGATAAT
Source organism: Ectobius pallidus (assembly GCA_964059195.1). Lineage (NCBI taxonomy): Eukaryota > Metazoa > Arthropoda > Insecta > Blattodea > Ectobiidae > Ectobius > Ectobius pallidus. The sequence continues at coordinate 32,694,929 of CAXKWD010000004.1, read as the reverse complement.
CCTCCAACATAGACAGACTTAGTGAAAACAAAATGACTGCCCACTGGAGCTTCGTAGCGACTTGAATTTATGAATTGTTGCTGGAAGGTTGAACATACAGGATGTTAATGAATAAGCCGACAAATTTTACCATTATATTAAAGGGGCATAAACAAGCAACTTTTATTAAAAGATTTTTCGCTCTATGACTTAACTGTGTATGCTAAAGGGCATTAAATTCATTACAATTTGGTGCTCTAGGTCAATAATGAAGCAAAATAGGGTCAACATTTTCATTAAATTGTCTTCATGTCTTCTTAGTGATCGCTAAAAGCCTGATTCTTAATCATTCATCAAAAGCTATATTATGATTTAGTGTTTCCATAATCTGAAAAATTTACAGACTGGCCGCCACTGCATTAGCTTTTTTTTTATTCTCAACTCCAGTGTTAACAACGAAGTTCCTTTGTTTTGCATTTTTTCAAATGTTAGAAGTCAGTGGCGGCCAAGCCCTGGGAGATTTTATGCTGTAACAGGAAAAATTGAATCCATAGAGCAAAAGTCTCCCTAATAAATGTTGCTTGTCTATGAACCCTCTATACACAGGTAAAATATTCCGATGTTTTCATTAGCACCCTATATACGATAGGGTCATCAGTATCACATTTGAAAATAATAGGATTGCACAAATTGATTAACATACTTCAAGTGATATGTTTCAAATGATGTACCGTATTTTTCGAACCATAAGAGCACATTTTTACCTTGAAAACAGAGTCCTGCAAGTCGGCTGCGTCTAATGGTCATAGATATTTTATCATATTGAAGATACCACTCAGTGTTTGTACAAGATGGAAATGTAATAACCGTGGCTGGTCAAAAGAGCGTTGAAAATTTCGTGAAAGTATTTTTCTTATAAAAAGATTTTTTTTTCCCAAAATAGTCTATATGGTATAACTTTTTGCTAACAATGCACCTTACAAATCTGCAAGCTGATATTTTACTTCAACTCAAAATAAGCGCATGTATGTGTGATTGTTCTGGTGTCTTGATTATTATTATTATTATTATTATTATTATTATTATTATTATTATTATTATTATTAGTGGTCCTTGTAGGGCAGCCAACGCCCAGTGTATAATACACCATAGGAATGTTCTATTATGCAACATAATTACGTCAACTTAAACAGCGTGCAGTTGGCTGGCCTGAGTACACAGATACATTCTGTTAACATAGTTAACTTTTGCTTCTTACTGCAATGTAGTGCCCCAATATTATTAATTTTGCGTTTCCTCTGATAACGACTATATTTACTCTCCTCTGGTTTACGTTATGATAATTAATTTCCCCTGTATGAGCTTGTGCACAACAGGAAATTGCCAACCAAGTCGAGTCAACAATAATGCAATACAATACGCAGCAACTGGGTTGTTCTCTGGTTATGATTAAGTACAGAGTGTGCTTTGATAACTCCGCAATGTAGCTACTGTGCCCAGGTGTAATGTAAGTAAAGTAGGCAGTGGCGTAATTACGGGGTGGCAAGGAGTGGCAGTTGCCATCCCAGAATTCCCAAACCCCTCTTTTTCCACCCCAAAAATCAGCAGTAAAAGTATATGTTATTTTCAAAGAAGTGAAAAATTACAGTTTATAAACGTGGCACAATCTTGATTCTTTATTAAACTTGATTAAACTTAACATTTATGCTGGTATGCTATGTAAAAAAAGTTTTTAAAATGCTTAAACTACATCATTTTAACGCCAAATTTTAAAAAATTTCCATACCCCCCAGATCCCCGGCAGACCTTGCCACCCCAGTTAAAAAGCTGAAATTACGCCCATGAAAGTAGGCTAATAGTAAAGTGAGGGGCTCATAATACAAGCCTTGAAGGTTCTTAAGGGATGAGAGAAGTGTTGATATAGCCATATTATAAAGAAAATCGATTTACTTTTATTTTAAATCAGGCATAGCCTACCCATAAGTATACATGTTAAGAATCGTATGAAGAGTAGACGCTTGGAACCGGTGCTGTTGACACCACTTCTAAACCTCAGTGGCATGATAGTGAATTCAAACATTATTCACAGTTTTCTCGGCTTAAATTTGCACGTTATTTTGCCATTCAGAATCTACGTTCTCCCGCTAAAATGGAGATACGGATAATTCTTTTCATAATATACTTTTTAATGTGTACAATAAAACGTATAATCACATTTTCTGTTTACGGCTAAGTTCATTAAAAAAATATTTAGTATAATAGAAGGTTTTTTTCGGGGTAATATATTTAAAAAAAAAGAGTATAAACAATATAAAAAAATACATCAGTAAATTTGTAAAACAAGTAGTAAAGAATCTCGCATAAAATTACAGGTTCTTATTTTAATATCCGTCGAGGAGGTAGATTTTCTATTTTGATTAAAAAATCACTTAAATTAATATTGATATTTCAAAAAACTAACTGAGATATTAAAATGAAATTTAAAAATCAATTAATTTTATATTTTATTAAACTGTGCGAAATTTAAAAAACCTACCTTAAGCTATGTCCGAAGTGTTGAGATATTTTCTAAACTATTTGTACTTGAATCTTAAATTTTGGAGAGTTATTTAAAATGCAAACCGGAATTAAATTTAAAATTTTATATTAATATCTAATTTTGTTTAATTGAATTTATCTCCTCCGACAGATATTACAATATGAATATGAACTTTTATGCGAAATTCTTTGATGCTTGCTTTCCATAGTTACTGATGGTTTTTATATTGTTTATACTTTTGTAAAAAAATAATTTGCCCAGAAAAATGAAAGTTAAAAAATGTGAACTACGATTATACGAAACATATCTTCAAATGGACTCTACAGAAAATCTAAGTAGACATTTTATCACATTGTAAAGTACATTATGCCATTGTGGAAGATGCATGTGGAAAAATAAATGGCCAATTGAAACTGGGAATGCATGCGCTGGCAGTGTAAAACGCGCGGAGGTTTAAAGTATATACTGTATTGTCAAAAGCTTTGTTCCATGCGCCCAAGCAGCTTAAAATTTTATGCAGACACTTTTAGGGTGGTTAAAGGTGTATGTTTGATTTTTCGTCACTCAAATCCAAAAATCTCATTTTGTTACCAAAATGGCTAAGTCAACACTGTCATCCTTTAAGACTTCAGGAAGTTAAGGTCTCCCAAGTATTTAGAAATTCGGCAGTTGAAGTTGGTAAAGTTGCCAGCCTTAAATTTCCTTTCTAAATCTCTGACATCTCCCTTGTAGATTTATATTAATGTCACGTAAAGTAAATTATAAATAATCGTAGCTATTCTTCGGTAATTTTTGCAAACCTAATTTCACGAAGGTGTAAAAATGCCTTAGAAATTCTTTCAAATTAGATAGGAGATAAGGGTTTATAATTTGTTCATAGGACTATAATTGAGATACCCTAATCAACTTTCTTATCTGAAACATATTTTCATGATTTCGAAGAACAGGCTCTTTTCCTAGTTAAAAATTAAGTTCGTATGTTCTTTCAGCCTCGAATTCTCGTTTTCGTAAAAAAAACTAAAATACGTTTAATGATAAATTATATATAGCCTACCTTCTGTAAAAAAATTTCCTAAAGTAATTAAAAAAATTGAAGGAAAACATACGCTGGAGGTTAAAGTTGTAGTTTCTAGAGGAAGTTGTTTGTAGGTAATTTTCGTGAAAACATAGCTACTAATTACGTTGCACAGACAGCGGGGCAATTCCATGCTACATTTCCTCCATATTGTCTTTGCGTACTCATTCTTTTGTACGGAATTGAAAGCTAAATTGAAGCTACGTGATATTAAAAAGCTCTTGAGCAGCTTTCTCATTATGTTACGGCCCAATTTGTGTCCTGCATATTGTTCCCGGGTGGGTGCCTTCCTCCATACTCTATCAATATTACGTGAACATCACAATCTAAGTAAAAGTTAACAGGTTTTTATTAAATTCTCCCCTTATTTTCGGAACTGTCGTTCCCCATAGTTCGTCTCTCGTGGAGTATAGATTACTACGAATTACACTTTATGAACCTGTCTTGTAATGAATCTTAAAAGCACTTCAGCTAATAGATGGAAAGAAGTAATGAAAAATATTGCATGGATAATGTATATGTGGACTATATTTTAATATGTGTTTAGATTTATAATCACAAAAGCCCTTCTTATTACCTGTAACAAGTTATTTTAAAATGTATTAGTGGTATTTCTTAATATAATAAGGGCTTACGACAATCAAAATTAAGCTTTTCAGAAGAGATGATACCAATATTCACTATTAACTCAACACTCGATACTCCGATCCTTGAAGTAAATACTTAAATATAAATTTCTAATCATAATATTGCTTCACATGATACAGACATGACCTCAATAACATGTATGAAAACATTGTATTATAACCTTCTGGATATATTTCGGAGAACAAGACTCTCCAACATGCAAAGTTGGAGCTATAATAAAGGATGTAAACAGAAAGGTGGCCAATACTTTGGGGAAACATTTATTGCATATAGGGATGAAACTGTGGTATATGAACATTGGTCCTAAAATGTTTTATTTCCTTGCAAGAACCCTTTCTCTACATCCGCAACACTTAGCGGAATACTCGAAAATAGAATCGTGGAACAGAAAATCGTTATGAAATGTTACTCAGAAACAGCACTGTGGTTAACAGAACATCAAATGAAATGTTCAAAATGTACTCCCTTAGCGCGGATGCATTCGTCATCCTGCCGTCGCATGGTCTCCCCGAAGCGCTGATGTTTCCCTTGAGTGTCTCCTATTATCTGGCAACCTTGTAGAATATGAGCATGAAAAATCTTTACATCTTGCACTGGTGTTACATACACAAGAGTTTTTATATGCTCCACAATTAAAAATATAGTAGATTCAGGTCTGGAGAGCGTGGAGGCCAAGGAATCGGTGAATGTTTACCTACTGTGCGTACTAAGCAACAATTTCATAGAAAGTATTTATTAATTTAAAAAAAAATACTAACATACATTCATACGCATAATACATACGTACAATAATACATACATACATACTCAAGCGCAATATAAATTTTCTAGTGTTTAAAAACATTTATCGGAAAGGAACGATTTCTTTTAAATGAAATTTATGGTTTCTGTGTCGTGATATAAGCTGGCAGAAAATTGAATATTTTGAAGCATAAGTAATGAGCAGTTGAGAATTGTTAAACCGCTTTTGTTCCGTGTGTTATAGGAATCACAATTAATTTTGAAAAGGTTTCTATGTGAACAGGCAAAACGTGCAGTTTACGAAATGATCATGCAAAGAGTACAGATTAGGTCCAAAATGTTCAGTTACAGACTATATAAAAACTCGCTTCGCTCAGTGGGGGCTGAAGTTCTCGGGAAAGGTTTTTTTAAAAGATCTATGGGAGATAGAGTGCACGTATTTAGTCTGCTGTATTGGCTGTTACCTTTCAGAGCCCTATGTGAATACTGTTTGATAATACCGTTGCCATGGAAACCGATCCCTTTTTCGGGGGTTTTTAGGGCTAAAAATTAAAAAAATAAACTTTTTGGAATTTTCCTGTGGTTTACAGGCTAAAAGCTATAGGCGTATGTGTACAAAATTTCAAGTTTCTAGCTCGTTTGGAAGTGGGCAAACATTGTCAGTGAGTGAGTGAGTCAGTCAGTCAGCCATGTGGGTTTACAGTATATTATAGGGATGTACTCAATGCAATTATAAAGAGAGCTAAAAACATAGACCTAAATATGCACAGAGAATCACACAAACAAAAGAAAAAATCGCAAAGTACTTCAAAAAATGAAAATTTATACAAAATTACCTATATAACTACTAGCCCTACTTTAAATTTAGATGATACATTCCGCTCTGTCACACGCTACGATCTAGAAGTTATATTTTTGGGGCATCCAGTAAGCTTGTAGCACTGAGCCTGGCACAGAACAAGCAAACATCTTTAAGTGTACGAGCTAGAAGCATAACCATTAGAACCTGCTGCAGTTAGTTCTGAACGTAGGCGGGGTAAAATGCACGCTAATTTACTTGAGTCTGCATTGCCTGTCTCCGTAGTTTAAATGTCTCCATGCAGATAAAATTCTCCTCCTGTCACTTCTACACTCTTCTCGTAACTTCGATAAACGAATACTGTCGCCTCCCTTGAATTTTCACAAAGAGATTAGAGTAAAAATTATATCTAGCTTACTCATAGCTGCAGTTATTAGAGTGGAACAGAAGGCGCACGTCGTATAGTTTTCAACTAACAGTAGTCGTATCGTAGTACACGATCACCAGGCTTTAAAACTTAGTGCCCGATCGAATATGTTAACAGCAACCGTACTGTACAGACTTTGCTCGGCGTATGCTCTAGCTACCATATGCTAGAGTTCACGTGATAGTAAACAAACCGCAATACAGATATAGGAAGACCACAAAATAACTTCTCATTATCTAAACGCACATTACAAGCATGCAAAACGATACTTTCTCCTGTTTGTGTATAATAGTCCCTCCCAGATGTTTCAATATATGTTTGCGTTTTAGAACACTTTACTTTCGGCATGCCGAACACGTATTAAAAATTTAAATACGCACAATGACAAGGTACAATGTTGACCAATTTGAGAGGCACCGTACTACGAGCGAATTCACTTCTCGGTACTACAATCTATGACTGTCTTATCAGCCTACGCAATCACCCTCCACCCCCTATACTCAAGTTGTTGGTAACCGGAATCAACTCTCTCTGTGGGTTCGGGCACTAAGTTTTAAAGCCTGACGATCACTAAGATAAAATTGTACTCTCTATATCCTAAAACACGGGTGTTACAGATAGATTTTTGTAAATGGGATGACCTGAATTCATCTCTGAAGATATTAATAGGTGAAATGATAATTCTTTCACACTGGCGGTGTGTAGGCTAAGGTGGAAAGGTAGAGTCAGACTGAAAAATTTAATGCTATAGCCGGGAATGGAACCAGGATCTTCGGCTCTCCGTGCCGCTGCTCTACAACTGAGCTATCATGGAAACATGTCAATACAGTTGTTATTGCATTACTAAAATCTACGATATTTTCATACTTATTTTCTTACTTAATACTGTCTTATCCTACTTAGAGATTTCTTAAGTTTCTACTTCATTAAAAAGATTTTCGATATACAATAATTATAGTCTGTGCTCAATATGGTCTACTGCAGTCTACGTCGATTATAAATAGGGACCGGATTTTTAGGTTTTTAAAAACACTGTTTTAGGTTTTCCATTGGGTGAAATAGTTTTTTTTAGGTTTTTTGTCCAAAATATCGTTTTCGGGTAGAATAATTGGTTTAATGAATTTGAATGTGGTACATAGGATTCAATACATAATACTTGTAAAGTTTAACTTAACAAAATTGACTTAAAATTTGTGTAAATTTGCTTTAGGACAATATTATACAACTGAAGAAAGAAAGCATAAACAATCAAAAGAAACAGTGAAAATAAGTTTGCCTTACATTTTATTACAGGGCAGTAATGAAAGCAAACAAGCGCTTTAAAACACAGAAATCTATATCCTATATCTATATACACGGCAACAATGGTTGTTCGTACGAATATTTTAAAAGGAATACACCGGTACTCTTACACTTACTCTCTGGATACTGTCCATCCTAGACGACAATGGGTTGAACGAAACGCTGGTAGTATTAATTTCAACCCGACAAAAATTATTGTCTCTCCGCAAAATGTCGATTTCTCAAAAACAAGGCAAAAAAGTAGCCTAAATTAGATATTTTAGGTTTTATATCCCATTTAGGTATATTTAGGTTTTTATACCCCATTTAGGTATTTTTAGGTGCCACAGAATTAATGTGAGTGAATCCTATGGACGTGATTCGAAAAAGTGTATGAGCGCTTTTTGTTTTGGAAGTAAGGAAAAAAATAGGTAAAAACCTAAGAATCCGGTCCCTAATTATAAATGTCAATCATAGTGGACAATGTCTTACAAATGCTGTCCTTTCTTTACTTCAGAGTTCAGCACACCCACTGCAGAAAAAAAATCTACTCCAATCATATCTACTGAATTAAGGATAATCGCACCCAATTCCGCGATTTAGATATGACGTTGATGAATGTTGACTTTTAATTTGTAAAGGAAATCATAGTATAATGTAATCTATTATTATTAAATTAATTTGCTAGTCAAATTTCAATCATATAAAACTTTTTTTAAGCTAAAATTTTCACTTGAGATTTCCAGGAGCAGCGTAAAGAAAATGTGTCTCATTCTATGTTGCTGCTAATATTTTCGGTGAGATATCTCTATATGGTCGGTACAACGCCAAAGTGAACTAAGCGCCAAACTCCATATTTTGAGAAAACTGAAGTTGAAGTTTGAGTGTTGTAAAAAAATCTTGATCAAAACGAAATTTCCTTTTTTCTCAACTGATTTTACTTTCGTAGTATCGCTTAGTTCGTTATTGCAGACCGTAGGATATCAAAATCTGCACCATGGACTACCAATAGTCTACATTTTGACAATTGGCGCTTAGTTCACTTTGGCGTTGTACCGACCATATATATAAAAGGCTTTGTCCTGACTGACTGAATGAATGACTGACTGAATGACAGGAATCAACGTACAGCCTAAACTATAACAGGTAGAGACTTGGAATTTTGACAGTACCTTCGCTTCATAATGTAGGTGCTCACTAAGAAAGGATTTTGAAAAATTCTGATTCTAAATGCCAAAAATGAGTGGAAAACGGGCAGAAAACGTGCATTTTTTGCGTTTCCGAAGCGTAATATATTTCAATGTCAAATCAATTACAGCTGGCTTTGGCTATTTTTGTCTAACCTTGGAAATGAAACTTTCGCGATCGCTTGAATGTTGTAGCTCACGCTGGTCGATTCATTTGTTTTTAATGTCAAGGCACGCATACATATGAAATTTTCAACCTAATCCCGAAGAGGATTCTTCTTCTTCTTCTTCTTCTTCCTATTATTATTATTATTATTATTATTATTATTATAAGTGGGATAATCAACATAGGCCTAAATATGGTAAAACGTTGTTCGATTTGGACGAAACTCACTGTACAGGGGTTTTCTGGGCCAAGGACCTCGAATCTGAGGACGCTTTTACCAGACGATACTATCTAATCGTGGTATGTAGTCCACGTGATTAAGGAGTTAATAAATATAATGATATAACTAATATGCTCTTGATTTTTAATTTCTTAAATAATCATCGCGGGCGAAGCCGCGGGCACATGCTAGTAAATATTATAAAATATTATTTCTTCATTTCAGGTTTCATATAATGTCGCGAGATGACCGAAACGGTTTCGTATACTCTGGAGACCTTTACATCCGGAGCTGGGAGCTGGAGCGCGAGTCCACACATAGAAATTTAGGGCTGGCGACAAGCCCGCCTAAACCACAGCAGCAGCAGCAACAACAGCAGGACCAACAACATAAACAGCATCGCAGCGAAAAGCCGTTCCATGTAAGTTATACTTTATATTATTCAACTGTTACTTAGAGTATGAAATAAGCTGGGTAGGACCTACATAATTATCAGGGCCCGGATTTCGATGACCTAAAATTGTTTGAAAAATACCTATAAAATGACCAATATAATTTAAAGTAAATGACTTAATAATAATTATAATAAATGACCTAAAAACTGATATTTTATTTATAACAAATTATTATTGTACACACAAAGTTATAGACTAGTTCGTACATAATTGTAAAAACTGTAAATAACTGTAATGTTGTGAATGTCCTTTCCTCACGGAAATTTATACTGGCACTGAGGCACTGGTGAGTCCTAATTCGGCACATCCTTTTGTGGTCTGCCGGATTATATTGTTGTTTGTTGAGGGTAAACAGTAGTTTGCACTCTCGAATCCAAGCAGGTGGCAGACTCTGGTGCCAAGTCAATCTAATGACAATAGTAATATAATACAAAATTTTGGCGTTTCTTTGATTCTCACTTCCGTCAGAGACATTTTAACACTTTAACGCCAAATTTTTCCTTCTTGCAATAAACAAACAACGCTTCAAAGACAGCACCGAAAAAAGTTAATACACTCAATGTAAATATAAGAAAATTACTAAATAAGGAAGCAAATGACACGTAAATGACAAAATAATTACCTAAAATCGAAATGAATGCCCTATAAATATAAAATGGCACAAAATGACAAAAAATGACCTAATAAAAATGCATTTCTATAATCTAGAGGTCATGATTAGGATTTAACTACAAGTTGGCAATGTCTATGAACCATCAATAAAAAGATGACATTTCATTAGGATCCGGGCCCTGATAATTATTTTCTAGATTAAAGTGTAATTAAATTGATTATTTCTCTTGTACGACAGTTCTGATCTGGGTCATTAACGTGCAAATATTTCTTGGAAACGATAACCTGAATCATCCTTATATCGCGGAGTGTTATCGTAGGTCTGATTCATTATCTTGAGAGAATCGGGGCTTCGAGTTGTGTTTATTGAATTTATTTAACTAATACTCGTACTTGCAGAACTAAGCAAGTAATCAATAATTAGATCCGCATAAATGAATAAAACACAAAGGCTTGCGCCATCTCTAAGCGAGACTATCGATTTATTATAATGCATCGATAGCCGATGGCAAGGCAATCGATATTATTTTAGCGAAGGCAACGCTTCAAACGGTTATTAACAACGCTTTTCTTTATGGAAATCTACTGTTTTATTTTTGGGTTAAATCTTTTCTAAACTAAACGCCGTGGCGCTACATCCCTGAAGGGACAAGACCTACCACCCGACCGCTGCTTCATCCACCATTGGCAGATGGCAGGATTGGGGGAATGTGGTCAGCATGCCGACACCCACGGCCGTTAATGGTGGTTTCCATGACCGGAGCCGCTACTTCTCTATCAAGTAGCTCCTCAATTTGAATCACGAGGCTAAGTGCACCCCGTTCCAGACCTATTACCTCAGAAAAATCCGAGGATCGAATCCTGGCTGAAGGACGTGTAGTCAGCAACGCTAACCACAGGACCAGGCCGACGGTCTAAAACTTTTCTAGTGCTAATAATAAGGGACTAGGGTCTTACTATGGTTGTCAGAGAAATGGAAGATGGTTGTTGTTGATATTGCTATCATGTATACTATCAATGGCTTAGATCAAAGAGAATACAAAATATATTTCAGTACATTGGACTGAATTCACAAGCAAAAACATGTAGGTGCAATAGAAATGGGACGCAACTGCAGGGCGCGCGAAACGTCTCCACAATTCTCACTGCAGATTTTTAAAAATCTTCTAAAGGGCATTTCATCGTTTCAAGCCTATTAGTTTTGACTCTAAATGTTTTTCATTGTATAATTATAAGTTTCGTTGTTTTTTATCATATAATTATCTAGGTTCGTAAGTAATTTTCAATTAAAGTTTCATGAGATTGCAGCGAACTTGGGAATAGTAAACCGTGAATTTTTTCAAAAAATTTAGGGCTGAAGGCAAACCTGCAACAATGAAGAAAATTACTAATTCAATTTTCTATTTAATTTTACTGGAATTAGTTCATTGCCTGCTGTTCGTGTATGCAAGTTTTTATAACGAATTTAAGAGCTAATTCCCCTAATTTAACCTTATTTTAGCACCTTTTCCCTTTTTTCGTCGGCCTGGGTGGCGCAGTTAGCATCGTACTGGCTTTCTGTGCCCAAGGTTGCGGGTTCGATCCCGGCCCAGGTCGATGGCATTTATTTGTGCATAAATGTGACAGGCCCATGTCAGTAGATTTACTGGCATGTAAAAGAACTCCTGCGGAAAAAAAATCAGGCACACCGGCGACATTCACAGACCTAAGTTACAGTACATCCCCGTCGTTAAATAACCGTCGTTAATAACCTTCCTTTCTTCCATGTGGGAATTGCACCTAAAAATCCTAACTCTAAAAGTTTTAAAATATGTCTCATAAGTAGGGACCGGATTTTTAGGTTTTTAAAAATACCGTTTTAGGGTTTCCATTAGGTGAAATAGGTTTTTTTAGGTTTTTTTGTCCAAAATATCGTTTTCAGGTAGAATAATTAGTTTAATGAATTTGAATGTGCTACATAGGATTCAATACATAATTAACAAGACAGTCTTCTTAAAACACAGTGTGACCAACAAACAAACGCTTTAAAACACAGAATTCTATATCCTTATTCATACACGGCAACAATGGTTGTTCGTACGAATATTTTAAAAGGAATACGCCGGTACTCTACACTGACTCTCTTGATACTGTCCATCCCAGACGACAATGGGTTGAACGAAACGCTGGTGGTATTAATTTCAACCCGACAAAAATTATTGTCTCTCCGCAAAATATCGATTTCTCAACTGACAAGCAAAAAAGACAAAAAAAAGTAGCCTAATTAGATATTTTAGGTTTCATATCCCGTTTAGGTATATTTAGGTTTTTATACCCCATTTAGGTATTTTTAGGTGCCACAGAATTAATGTGGGTGAATCCTACGGACATGATTCGAAAAAGTGTATGAGCGCTTTTTGTTTTGGAAGCAAGGGAAAAAATAGGTAAAAACCTAAGAATCCGGTCCCTACTCATAAGCATCCGAATCCTTATTCGTTTGAAGTAACATTAGGTTGGACTCTGCATAACTGTACACTTTGTTGTATACAGAAATTCCCACCAGCAGAAATATTTTGATTTATATCACATGGCTACATCTATCGGCATTAGCAATAAGGGGATTTTCGCTACTGTTTTAAAATACAAATGCAGCAGACCTGGCAGTGTTTATGAAGAGTGTTCGCATGTTGATAAGTCTGTTGTACGAGGTGGATTCTATCGGATTAAGGTATTTATATTTCTCGTTGAAAAAAAAAAGTTTGACGTTTGTTATATTAATATTTTCCCAACCAAATCATTGGAGCTTTGCAACATCGGAATTTTTGCAGTTGATGTTTGTTCCCGTTGTTATTAACCCACACCATTGCGAATCTCTTGATTTGCAGAGTGCCTGGACATAAATGTGCATGTAGGCGAGGTATTTGCAAAGTAATTAAAATAATTTCGTATGAAATAACTGTGAAAGGATCTGTAGCTAATTACACTAATATATGCTTGGGATTTGTTTTTCATGTTGGGAATTAGAATGTTGTACGTATATTTTTATTTATGAATTGTTTTAAGCATATAAGCCTGCTTATATTTATTCCATCCATAATACACATTGTTATTTCTGTTCCTGTTCCACACAACCAGGTATGGTTCATTCATGGTTGGGCCCACTGTCAGGGAAATAGAAAATAATGTTTCTTTTCTCGAATAATTTTCTTAGCATTTATTTCAACTTATGTGTGCATTTATTTTATTCCTTTTACACTTTATGTAATATAATATGGAGAAAAAGTTTAATAAATCACTATAATTACTAAATTAATTAATTGATTGCAAAGGCTATATTTTTAAAATAGGTTTTCCGCCTATGCTCAGTTATAAAATAATAAACACCTATTTCAATTATTTTAATTTTCCTACTGAGCTGTACAATTTTCTTTTAAATTACAATTTTCCCTATGCCCAGTATTTAACACTTTAGAAACCTATCTATCTATCTATCTATCTTTACCTTAGTTTTTACCTCTCTCTTTGAGGGACATTTAAGCGACCCTAGCCGCCCAGGCCTTACAGGGCCGCGACCTGTCGGGAGGGGAATTATCTGTGGATCACATACATACTTTTTTGACCAGACAAGGGCATGGAGGGCCTCCCCGGATGAGTGATCGGCCCAATGCCGGGGCCACCTCCGAAACAACACGAACACATCAAACGAGACACACCATTCACACACACACTCACGCCAAACAAGGCGAGGATGGGATCAAGATGATAATGACGGCCAGATGATGTCAGGTGACCACAAGGGCACTTTAGAAATCTAACCCACTTTAAAAAAAACATATCTTATTATAGTCACCATATTTAAGTAGCATATTGCTACTGGTCTACAAATATAAAACTTATGTAGCCTTCATACATTAAAGTAGTTGTATTACTAAAAATTCTTAAAACTGTTAAAAATGTTGTCAAAACTACTTTAAAATTTCTTATAACTGTTAAAAAAAAGAGCTCAGAATGCATATAAATGATAAACTTGTGCTAAATGTAGCTTCTTTTTTCTAGTAATGTAGCTTCTTTTTTCTAGTAATGTACTACGCGTTTCGACGATTTCATCTTCAGATGTATAATCATAATAATATAAAACGTTAATGTCGTGTTGTGTTCTATGAGTATTTTTGTAGCTCACATGAGATTTCTATAGCTCATATAACATCCCCCTTATGATAATTCCGGGGTGCGCGGGCAAAGAGAGTTAAGTCCACTTTCTTGTTACTGAGAATTAGAGTGACTTAACACACTGTACCAGCCCAATATAGCTTTAGAGATGGATAAACCCACGAGGCACACATCCATAACTACCGTACAATTTTGATTATGACTTACTGGACTTAACACAAATGTAGATAACATTTTTATCTATAACTCTATGGACATATCTCAATTTTTTAGGATGGTGGACTTAACTCTCTTTGCCCGCGCACCCCGGAATTTTAAAATATCATTTTTTCATCAAAATTGCTAAATAAACTCTGTCATCCCTTAATATAACTGGTCGTTTTCTCAGGTTGAAGTATAGTACAATAATGTGTCATGTACGTTATAACTTAAGTGAAAAGCCTTCTTGATCCTATTTGAAAGTGAATCCAGGGATTGAAGTCCACCGAGCTTATTGACATGGCATTCTCCTGGACATTTCTCCAGCAAAGCTGTGGTTACTACAGAACCAGTTCTACCCTAATTGGATATTCGATCGCACTGCCTGGCTTTAAAGCCCAGTGGGACGCAATTGCTGCACCCTCATTTTAGACCCCGCTTCCTTTACCTACCTCTAAACTTCACGCTCCCATAAAACTAAAGATTGTAGGTCAGTAAAGGCCTGGCTTTTCTTAAATCTATAAATCGTTTAAGGGGTGACAGAAGCGTTGGTTTACCAGCTCTGGTTTTCTCAGTTTCAAATTTTCATCTAATTTATACCCTTAGCAACCAGGGAAGGCGGTTGAGGCCAGGTAGGTTCCTTCACCCGCATGCACCCTCACATTTACAAGGGCAGGAGATTTAGGACCAACCGTAATTTCCTCCCCATGAGTCACCTAGTCTACTTCAATCAATCAATCTTAGATCTTTTTAAATATGTCATTTTATCTTAAAATGTTGGTTATATATCAACTCTACACATAATTACAAGAAAAATGACACCAAACAATGTATAATTTACTTTAATAGGAACATTTCTAACAAATACATAAGTAAAAGTTATGAAAAAACTGCTTTCAAGTCCTATGTTCCTATTAAAGTAAATTATACATTGTTTGGTGTCATTTTTCTTGTAATTATGTGTAGAATTGATATATAACAAACATTTTAATATAAAATGACATATTTAAAAAGATCTAAGATTGATTGATTGAATAGACTAGGTGACTCATGGGGAGGAAATTACGGTTGGTCCTAAATCTCCTGCCCTTGTAAATGTGAGGGTGCATGTTGGTGAAGGAATCTACCTGGCCTCAACCGCCTTCCCTGGTTGCTAAGGGTATAGTCAAATTCAAAATCTTCTCCCATGGAAATAGAGATTCTGCTCTGAATTTTCACAGTGTGTGCAACAAAATTACTAATCACGTATTTCGTATAGGCTTTGACTGAGAGACTCTTTACTGTAACCCCAACAGAGTATAGAGCATAGAGCATAGAGCAAGTGGAGGTTTCAGTAACTAGTAACTGGATTAATTTTGTTACGCTTATTTTGCGAGATAAAACAACTGGTGAGTTCGTCACCTCTCAGTCCCCCCTTAAGAAAATAAGATATTATTTGGACCTGAAATGGCTGAGGGATTTTGTCCAGAGACTCTAATTTAGGCTTGGAGTTCATAAGACAAGGGCCCTCCAGCGTTGAAGTCTCTCCCGGAGGACTTCTCGCCCAGGATTTTTATGACCTGAAAAATTCATCGACCACATCTTTTCATTTTCTTATGTCCTTTTTTTTTTTTTTTTTTTTTTTTTTTTTTTTTTTAACAACCAAAGAGTATACCTTTATGCCTAAATAAGATCACAGGTTCCGTCAAGAATGACTTTGAACATTTAATATTGAGTACTTCTTCAAAACATGTTTGGTGATCGTCGTCGAGTTTACTTCCGATTTTCAAATTCTAGGCCCTTATATTATAGTCTTCCGTATTTTTGCTGCGGGATTTATTTGATCAGTACTCTCGCTCTCTTTTGTCCGGTGGCATTTCGATAATAAAGTGTAGAACCATGAAAAAACCAAAGTCAAGTTTACCGGCCAAGGGATTTGAACCTCCTGCATAAAGCATTGTTTTCTTGTAATCATTTATTGAATTTGACAGTTTTAATTAATTTAGCTTTGAATAGTGAAATATTTTTTTTACGTAAATAATTTGAAAAGAATGTATTAATTTGTATAGAAACGAAAACCTTTGTTAGTCCAAAAAATAATAACTTCACTGTAAGTTATTTAATAGTTTAAATTTGAGTAAAGCAGTTTCTTGTAAATAAGTTCAATCTTGGATACACTGAGGATCCTTGTGGTCCCTTCCCTTCTATCTTTAAATCTGGTTGTGATCGTTAGATATAATTGGGTCGTCGTTGATTTCTTGTTTTACTTTAATAAGCTGTGCCGGTTTTTAAAAAAACAAAAAGAATAATAAAATGTGATTAAGCTCTCCGCAGTTATTTTCCTGCTGTAGCGTTTATTCCTCAATAATTTCTGATTCCAAAAATTGAAAATTTGAAACGTTCAGTTTTTTATGTTGTATCTACAGGGCTACTATATATAAATCCAAAACACACTAGTTAATTTAGTATTCCCTTTTCTGAAAGCTTTATTATTTTGCCAATATTGTGAAATAAGGTTCACTAATACACTTTGACCAGACTACATAATCCACCCTGTTATGAGGTACAGTAGTTGCCGTAACAGTAATCTGGGTTGCAAGAGATAATGAAATTGGGGCAGTTGCTATGCACACAGAACAGAATGTCCGGTTCCCATGCAGCCACAGCAGTGGTCAATAACAAACATTCCACCTATTTGTTGTGATTTACATTATGCAGAAATTATGTGGTGCCAAACGGTTGCCTTTGTCCACTTCAAAACCTTATAGGCCTACAACTCTCTTAAATTTATTCCATTGTTTATGCTTAGGCCTATCTATACTTCATTAACTCTCAATCTCCGTTTCTCTCCATCTCCTATTTTTCTGATATTTCTTCCTAGTCGCCTCTCATTTCCTTTCCTTTTTCTTCCATTTTCCATATTTACTCATCTCTCTCGTCTTTATTTATTGATAAATTTATATATTTATTTTCTATTTACTTCATTTTAGATTAGACCTCTCGTCAAGCGCTGTTTTTTTTTTAGCATTTTTCTTTTTTGTTAATTTAAGGAACATTAGATGGAGTTACAATTTTGGTTACATGAAACAAAAATGGCCATGCAGAACTTAGTTTTAATTATCTTTTAAATTTTGAGTAGTTTAAACAGTTTTGAAAAAACACACATTTTTAAGAAAATAAGGTAGACCTATGGCATTACTTATTCGTAAAATTGTGGCTGCGCTCTAGAAATAGGTTGCTTAACTTGATCTGTTTTATAGATATTTTAAAAATGATTTCACTAATACAAAGCTAAAAGTTCATATAAAGCAAACATAATAATATATAGGCCTACCTTCATGGGTGAATAATTATCTTTTTTAAAATCTATATTTGTCTCTTTTTTACCCTAGTTATTAAAAAACGATCTTAAATAAATAAATTTTAAAAAACCAAATAAGTTTAATGAACAAATAGAATATATATATAAATTTTGAGTTATTTAAACAGTTTTGAAAAAACACATTTTTAAGAAAATAAGGTAGGCCCACGGCATTACTTATTCGTAAAATTGTGGCTGCGCTCTAGAAATAGGTTACATTTTGTTGCTTAACTTGATATTATTATACTTATTATTTATATATATATGTATATGGCCATGGAGGCCCAGAAGGTTCCAGGAGGTTGAGGCTCCCAGATTTTGGACATTCGGCACATGAAGGTGGTAAGGTTGTCAGCCTTACGCACCGGCCACCTTTACCCCCAAGATTGCTCCTGGTACTCATTTCTGTTAGAGGCTGAATCGACTTATATACATAATAATATAATATAGTTATATATAATTATATATATACATAATAACATAATATAATTTTATATATATACATAACAATTTTTCCCTTTATTGAGGAAAGCTCTATGCTTTATTCAGAAATCATTGAGCGGAAAAGGCAGCAAAGAGTATGACATCCAAATGAAAAAAATGAAGAGAATGCAGAGGTAGAGAACTCCTTGGCCTGTGTCAGCATTTGTAGGAGCCTTGCTCCATCTCATATTCCATCTTCGCAGCACTCCGCCCACTCGCCTTCCTTTTCGATTTGTGGCTACTGCTAGGATTCCTCCGGAATACAGATGACACTAAAAGACTCCATCCTGCAACTGGTGTGACATCCTCTAGCTGCGAGGTCAACTACTTCCCCAAGAATCGATAAATTATAGGCCATAATATCGAACGAGACGGGAATGCCCGCCCCATTGATGTAAAACGACTCCCTGAAGGCGTTAGACTCCATGAAAACCAAATATGAAGTCTCTTTATAACATGGCTGTAAAGGGTTAATTTAAGTAAGCGCTGCGGTGCTGTAAAATGATTCAGTATGATGGACGTACTTCTTTAACGAAGAATGCTTACCAGGTGATCTTCTCACTTCGATGAACGGTTTTGCAGTGGAACATACACGGGGCGGGATAGGAGAAGTCGATTTACTTCATATGGCATGTTTCGACAATTTTTTTTTTCCTAACTAGTAGCGAAAGAGATTCTTTCTTTGAAGGCCGATGAGGTTCAAGGTACTTTCATATAATATTTAACAATTTTAGCAGATCCCCGCGGGTTCGCCCACGATAGTTAATTGGAAGATTACAAATTAAGAGCAAAGTAATTAAAACATTATTTTATGAACACTTGCACGCGAAACATTCAAAGGCCTAAACTAAAAGATTGAAAAGCTAAAAATTCGTCTTTGAAGTGAATTCCACGATTAGAAAACGCTAGAAAACAACCTCAGATTCGAGTTCCCTGGCCCAGAAAACACCTGCGTGGTAAGTTTCGTCCAAACCGAACAATGTTTGCCCAGAAAGGCCTATATTCATTATCCCTCTTCCGTCTAGGTTGAAAATTTCAGATGTCTGAGTGCCTTGGCATTATAAACAAATTAATCGACCAGGGTGGGGTTACAAAATTCAAGCGATCGCGATGCTTTTATTTATAAGGTATGACAAAATTAGGCAAAGTCAATTGATTCGACAATTAAAATGTATTACTGAAAACTGATGCTTCGAAAGCGTAAAAAATTCACGTTTCCTGCCCGTTTTTCACTCATAACTCGTGACAATGAAATACAGGAAGCAAGGGGTAAAAGGCTGAAGAGTTTTGATGGAATTAAATGCGGAAAAGTAACGATCCAAGAAAACCCCTAAAAATCCCAACTTCATCTACCATAAATCGTGGTAGCGGCGAATGCAGATTTCTGTGAAAGATTGTCTTGTGGCAAGACTTCTAATATTTATTTTATTTCCTACTAACTTGGAAATATTACAGTCAATTTTTCATACTTTCCTGGTAGCATCTGAGCAATAATAACTCCACCATTTCCTGGAATTTGTATATGCAACCTCTTCTTGATTTCTCTCTTAAAGAAGGCTGTATGATTTATTGAAAAGAGGAATCAGGAGGAAATTATGCTGGTTTTCGTTTTTTACACAGATTCAATTTATAGGTCATTTGTTTCCATAGATGAAGAAGGGGCTAGGTACGCGGGAAATCTCCTTTCAGGAATTGCAGAGAGCACAGGAAATCGGATTCGCCCCAGTTGTTAAATGGCGACAGGATTTCCTCTTTCGATTCCCTCTATCGATATTCTATCCTGCAAGGTAGCCGTGGTTTCCTTTCTACGCGGCCAGATAAGTGCAAGCACAAGAGATTATGGAAAGAGCGTTCAGAAATGCTTTCCTTTCTGGTCGATACCTTTAAAGACATTCTTTCCTTTTATGTCAATTTCCTTTTTATACTCTTTTTTTTTTTCCTACGACTTCTTTCATGCACTGTAACTTAATATTTTTGCTCCATTAAATAAATCAGACTATAATGGAATCATGAAATCTTTTAAATCAAAGCATGCGGGTTCTTTGCGAGAATCCTTATGATACACAAGAATTTCTACCGATAAATTCCTATCCCTGACATCATAGAAGTCTAGGTAGGGTAAAGTAAGGTAATTTGGTGATAAATTTACTTAAAAAGCATTTGTTTCAGCGAAAATACAGAATTATTTTTTCAAGTTGTACTACTCATGATTTGAAACCATTCTTCCAGGCAATGTTTATCGCTGTGTTACTAAATTCGTACACACCCACTCTGAATTACAAATATTTAAAGACAACACTGAAAGGGAAGGTAATTTGACGATAGTGCTAGGTTATTTGGTGGCAATAGGTAGGTAATTTGGTGACAGTCATTTTTCGCAATTATGACGTCATATAAGGGAAAATTTTAAAATTTTATTTACATTTTATTATTTTACGATAATTGCTGTAGAATTATATGTATGTATTAAATAACTAATTCATGAAACGCAGATGCTGTACTGAAATTTTCCTGAATGATTCAAACGTTATTACTCGCTAATGCTATGGCGTGAAGAATACATACTATATACTATGCCACCAAGTTAAATCTGTACGGCGATAGGGGAAGTGTTTTAGCGCTAGTGTCGCTCAGCTACCACTATACGGAAGGGATGTAGGGGAAGCAGTAGGTGGCGAATACCTAAACACGTGCGAAAGATCATAACGTGGTTGCCAGATTATTCATTTGGACAATGACTGTCGAAGGTGTCAGGTTATGTAAAAACACAGCAATTCTCAGCGCCCCTCTTCCAGCCAAATAACTCAACACAGTGGACAGGAAGTGGCAGCGTGGCGGCAGGGGGTGTTCCTTCAACAGATCATTTCTACGCATTTTCCCCAGTAGGGACATGGTTGCCAGATTATTCATTTCGAGAACGAGTGCCGAAGGTGTCAGGTCATTTAAAAACACAGTAATTCTCAGCACCCCTCTTGTAGCCAAATGACTCAACTCAAAGAATAGGAAGTGGCAACGTCAAAGGAGGGAGATCGAGACGGAAGGCACATTCCTAACATATTTTCTGCATGCAGAGATAACTTGGTGGCGTAGTATACTCCAAATGTCAAGTCCCTATTACGGGTGACTCACACTTACACTGGCCAGGTCAGTGTGAAGTTTACCGGTAGCACGTGTATTGCCTGTGGGGGCTGTCACTGAACTCCCGAAGGGATGAGACAAGGGTAGCAGCAACATTTGGACTTGGGAAAGTCAAGTTAACGCTAGAACTCGCTCTCACCGATCTACCGATAAATTCCCTCTATCGATATTCTATCCTGCAAGGTAACCGTGGTTTCCTTTCTACGCGGCCAGATAAGTGCAAGCACAAGAGATTATGGAAAGAGCGTTCAGAAATGCTTTCCTTTCTGGTCGATACCTTTAAAGACATTCTTTCCTTTTATGTCAATTTCCTTTTTATACTCTTTTTTTCCTACGACTTCTTTCATGCACTGTAACTTAATATTTTTGCTCCATTAAATAAGTCAGACTATAATGGAATCATGAAATCTTTTAAATCAAAGCATGCGGGTTCTTTGCGAGAAGTCATATGATACACAAGAATTTCTACCGATAAATTCCTATCCCTGACATCATAGAAGTCTAGGTATACGCTTGAATTTATAATTTTTACATCTTAGTTCCTGGCATAATTTAAAAATCTGTATTTTCTAATTTTCATAATTTTTTATGTAGAACGTTAAAAGAAAACTTAATGTAATAATCAGGGCCCGGATTTTGATGACATGTCATCTTTTAACTGGAACATCATGGACGTTGCCCACTGGTTGATCATATTATATTATAAAAATTGTAATTTGTCATTGTTGGTCATTGGCCATTTAGAATCTAATATCATGATTTTGGAAATACAAAAAAATAACCCTAAAACAAACAAAATAGATCCAAAAATTTGTATGAAATTATTAGTTTATTCATCAGATTTGTGTTTAATCTTCTTTTAAGTTGTTGACACAATTATAGGCCACATACGCTTAAATGAATACAGGAATCACATTCTTTCTGTATCCAAATTAAAATTATAAAAAGATCTATTTATTTATGCTTATTTAGAGCTGCGAAAATGTTCAATTTAAGTAAATGCACAAAAATATTGGGAAAATGACCAAAAGTGACCTAAAATGCCATTTTTATAGTGTAGGAGTCATGATAAGAATTTCTGCACTGGTGGGCAACGTCCATGATATTCCAATTAAAAGATGACATGTCATCAAAATCCGGGCCCTGAGCATAACACGTTATAGACTAATAAAACCCAATTCTTGAAGACTTCATAGTTAACCACAAAACTAATACTGCGGAAAACACTAGCCGACACAATTTTGAACAACTCTATATACTGCAAGCTATTTTTGGATCTGATATTGTCTACCCTATTTCCATCTTCTATCTCTGGCTACTGGCGAATAATGTATTAGTTTTAAGACATCCATCAATAGGAAAAAGAAGGAAACTAAACCATTAAAACGACCGCCGGCCTGGTCCTATGGATAGCGTTGCTGACTAGAGATCCATGGGCCCAGGTTCGATCACCGGGACCTCCTCAGAATTTTTTGAGGTAGGGAGGTCTGGAACGGGGTACACTCAGCCTCGTGATTCAAATTGAGGAGCTACTTGATAGAGAAATTGCGGCTCCGGTCTTGGAAACCACCATTAACGGCCGTGGGTGTCGGCATGCTGACCACATGCCCTCAATACTGCCATCTGCCTACGGTAGATGACGCAGTGGCCGGGTGGAATGCCTAGGCCCTTCAGGGATCTAGCGCCAAGTAGTTTAGTTTAGTTTAGATTAGACCTTTAAAACAAATTTAAGCAGAGTAACAAACTAGATAAAATCAGATATCAAGATATAGGCCTAAAGAATAAGTTAAAGATATTTGAATAAATAATTAAGAACAAAAGAAGACAGATATAACTGAGAGCAACACCTAAAGAAAATGAACCAAGAGGATGAAGAGATCCTTGACGAAAGACAGAGATGGGATGAGGCCGGAGCAGGTCATAAGGCCTAAACTATGAAAGGAGGAAGAAGAAACAGAGCAGTTAATTAGTATCGTTAAAAACTATCGTAGTTATAAAGTTAAATGTATGTTAATTCAATTACAATTCAGTTAAAGAAATGTAGCGGAAAACTCACTTGAGCAAACTAGCTTTTGTTTATTTATGTCTTTGTTTACTATTGAGACGAAACTGTACACACTTATTGCCCTTTCTGAACTTCAACGAAGTATGCAATCGTTTTTCCCTTCCCTTTCCAATGTCTGGAAGAAACTTTTAATTAATATTTCTGTTATTTTCTTTAAGCATTGCCCCGTTTCCTCTAAGGCAACATGGAAGGTAGCCAAGCGATCTATTATTAGAAATTATAATTAGAAACTTTTTACAAGCATAAAAGTGTCAGTTGAAAGGAGTTTTTCTTTTGAAGCGTAATTTAAATTAGAAGCCAACAAGAAGTGATATTAGTACGTTAAAGGTTACACGAATAGTTTCCGTCCTCGGAATTAATTACAAATTATTTCCCCAGTGACAACTTTTTATTACTGCCACTATAATACTAGCTCCGGCGGTTCTGTGAGAAGGTTCATTATCTCCTACTTGGTGTTCTGCAACCTGCGTCACTCACCTAGTGGTTACCTTATCATCAGGGCCCGGATTTTGATGACAAGTCATCTTTTAACTGGTTCATCATGGACGTTGCCTACTAGTATATATATTCTGAACATGACTCCTAGATTATAAAAATTGTGGTTAACAGGGCATTTTTGGACATTTTTCCATACTCTTTACTTTTAAGTTATTTTTATATTTTAATGTCATTTTTTGGCTATTATATGGTCTTTTTTCCCCATTTCATATTTTTTTTGGTATTTTTTTTTTAATTTAAAGTAATTGTTTCATCATTTTGTGTTGTTTCTTGCAAGAGTCAAGTGTCACGAGTTTTTGTGCATGTACTTACATTGAACATTATCGGAACTCGAAATAATCATAAATAAATAAATAAATAAAAATTGTTATAATCTTAATTTGGATTTAGAAAAACTGTGTTTGTAAGAAGTTAACTAATTTATTACAAGCCTATAATT
Organism: Ectobius pallidus; assembly: GCA_964059195.1. Lineage (NCBI taxonomy): Eukaryota > Metazoa > Arthropoda > Insecta > Blattodea > Ectobiidae > Ectobius > Ectobius pallidus. Next base: position 32,670,490 of record CAXKWD010000004.1, on the reverse strand, counting down.
GGGTAACAACATAAAAGTACGAAAAACACAAATCTCATGAATAACTAGTACTTTCATACCAATTTTTGGGTATTCTTTTTAAGTTTTGGGCCATTTTTTATTTTATTTTTGTAGTAATTTTGTAGCTCATTTTTTAAGTATTTTTAGGTCATCAAATCCGGGCCCTGCTTATCATGCATGCTTATCATAATATACAGGTGGATTCAAACAGACATTTAGCGTACGCGTTATAGATATCAGGGAATTATTATAGGCTGAGAACGATTATTGTCAATTGACCAAGGAAATTTGCCACAAGTCCTATTCAGGGATACGTTATTCCCTCACCGCTCCTCTTGACAATAACGTAGAATCCATATAAATAAGAATCTCATCTGGAGCACTCAGGTAACATACAGTAGGCCTGCAAAATAGTTTATTGCGATACAAGTACCGTAAGCGATGCATACGGATCGAGGAAAGAGTTTGAAAAACCGAGGCGCTCGCGCCGAATTTTTTCAATTTTCCGAGATCCGTTATGCGCTTACGGTACGAGTATTGCATGCTATTTTTTGCACGATGATTATTTATATCAATTTAATTATATTAATTGAGATATTACCTGAAAATATTATGTATATACATTATTGAAGATAGACGTTTATTTCAGAAAGTGATTCGCATGTGTTTGTTGTTATGGGAACCGAATATTTGTCCTCGGGGGCCTTGTCCATGAAGGCTTGTATTATAATGTGCCGTAAGTAAATTATTACCGCACGGAAACTCTTACCGCATGGAAATTTGTTTTGTTTCCATAGCAACAAGATTGCGTGCGGGAATGTAAACTTACGATCCACGGCAACAACATTCGTAAGTACCACTAATTAGATAAGTCGTGCAAAAACATATTTTTGAAACTCCATTAGTACCAACGTTGGTATCCGTCACATGGAAAGCACTAATTTAGTGTAAAATATTTGCATATAATTATTACATAGACTCAGTTTGATAAAAATTGATCATTTTAAAATTCACTACGCCTTTTAAAATGTGAAATTTCTCACAGTGATTATAGTGGTTATATTTGGTGAGTGAAAAGATTTTTCATGTTGGCAGTAGTGTACGAGAAAAGTGAATAACATACGAGAATATTCTCATGTAATGTCCAACAGAAACAATAATCTGTGGTTCATGAATGCTTATACAGTATATCTATCAATAACATACACCTGGTAAATTTATTTAATTTTGCTCGTACTATTGCTTCACTCGCCCCTTATTTTAAGCATGTTTGCACAAACCTCGTGATTGTTCATGTTCAGTCGTTATGATTGTTGTCTTGTTTATGGCCGTGTGACATGACGCAGAGAAGACAATTGAATGTTGAGATTGATGCTACTTCCAATTGCAAGAAACAGCTGGAAGCGTATTCAGAAATTCCCCCACATCGTTCATCATCCCACTAACGAGTGCTTTTGTAAACAATGCAGCCAACCCTAGCAACTGCAATTCCCCAAGAGGATCTTTTCCAGGAGAGAATTATGGTCTTCATTTCCACACTAGTCATGAAGCTTATGTCTTCACTAGCATTGTTCTCTGTGCTATATGTGACGCTGCAGCTACTGTTTACCTGTCTTTTAACCTCAGAAATAATAAATTTACATAGAGAATGTAATGATTTTATGAAAATTCACTACCAGTTACTGTAAATGAATACCAGAGTGGGAAACTGTTGCAAACTTCATTTTTTGAAATATATTTAGTGTAAAATCGTTACATGTACTTCGTTCCATGATTTAGTGATCTCTGGCAATGAAAATTGGAAGTATAGGCCTACTCTTTGAAAATACGTAGTTAAATATAGGTGACTGTGGAAAAACGTTACAACGTGGCTGAGGAAGTAGAACGCTCTTCACCTGAGGGTGTTATAAAATCGATCAATACTTTTATTAGTTATGCTAAACCTAAAGATTAATTTTCGGAATTGGAAGAGAGAATATCGAAAGGGATTAAAGAATAGTGGGAAAGCATACACTACGTACAAGGAGACAACTGTACCCCTGAAATACATTTAATTGCATAAATATGTTGGTCGCTATTCAGATATAGCAAGTAAGCTGGCATAGATGGTAGTCTCTTGGACTCGCATTCGGAAGGTCTGGCACGGCGAGTCAAGAAACTGGGTTTGAAGATGCGTGGTAGCAATATGAACTTGTAGAGTGGCTTCAAAGCTGCATTCTAGCGCAGTCATGATTCATGTCTCATTATTTTATTCCATTGTATCATGTCCATTAAAATTTAATTACCAGTTGTAATTAACAGACACTATAAACACATCAACAATAGAAAACAGTTGCACATCAATAGTTACAAGTCCTCCTGGTATACACACAGACCTGAGCTACTGATATGACTTTGTTATTCAAAAGAGTTTAAATAAATCTTAATTACAAAATTAGATATCTTAAAAATGTTTTCACAGATATAATTTTTTTTTTAAGTTTAAAGTTTATTGTTACATACATTATTACATTTATTATTTACATTATTTCAACATTAGTACATGTAAAAACAAAAACCAACAGAAAATACTATTTGTAATTAAGTAAAAAAATGTAAGATGTGCCCCTAGATGAGCAAAGCTCGTGTTTAGGGGTGTAATAGATTAATATAAATGTAATTATATATCATTGCACAGTATACTACAAACGAAATTTATAAATGTATGAGTACAATGTATATAAAATAATTTTGCATCATTAACCAGTCGTTTATATAGAAATTACAAAAAAAAAAATACAAAAATTATAGAAATGAATTGAGTTGAAACATTGAAAAACAAAACAAAATTAAAGTTGTGCTATTAATATTAAATAATAATTTTTAATTTTCCTCTTAAAATGTTTGAGATTGTAATTTATATATTCTGGGTGCTCAGCAATAAACGTATTATACAATTTCAAACCATAGTTTTGACCATGTAATTACCCTTTGGTTAAAAGTGAAAATTAAATTAGAGTATTAAATGAAATAAAGTTTCTAAATTAAATGTAACTTATGCAATTCTTAAAAGAAATATTATTGATTAATTAAGTGTAGTAGATTCACTCTGTTATATCCACATACTAAACGTGAAAAGCGCTGGTTTAATAACTCAATACTTACTCTACCTATTTGATAGTAAATCTACTTTTACGAACGTGCTCTCAAAAATGAAATTACATCATTCTCTTTTATTTACATTTCTAGTTTCATGACAAATGTAACGTTGAAATGTAAAACTGAAATGATGGAGAAGGTTAAACTGATCCCCGGACTAGAGAATCTACCCTGGCAAGGAAAACAAGGGAGGAAGATGTGTGCAGGAGACAAAGAGTTATGACACCGCTGAGACGTTGGCCCAGTCACTGATGGAACGACGCAGGGCCCATAAATCGGGATCAGTAGGGAAAAGAAGAAAAAGAAAAGAAATTACTGTCATCGACTGTTCCAGTTATTTCCGCTAGAATTCTTACCCCTCTCCAAAACCCCCCTGTGTTCCATCTACATCGATCCGCGAAGACTCTTTGCAATAGACTTTCAGAGTAGTTCTACTTCGGCCTTCAATACAAATGTAGGTCATAAGATAAAATAGTTCATTGTATGTACTGTTATTTCCTTCACCTAATCAGTCTGTAGTTCTCTCGCCAGATTCGTTTCGATCACTTTTGATGACTCTATTTTCTTGGGGTTTGTGAAGTTGTTTTTTCCGCAGTTTCGAACGTAAGAATCCTATTGGGAGTGAGGTTAGATCTACCAGATGTTCAGTTATGTTTGATACCTTGAGCCTTGATAGAGTTTTTTATTATCATGTCTAACCTTAATAATCCTATAATATTTTATTCTTGTCTTCTTGCGGCTTTGGTAATATTTTTATTCAATGCTAATTTCACTGCCGCCTAGTAATTATTCTTTTTTATTGTAAAAAACAATTGATCTTCAAATTCTTTTCTTATAGATGTCAAATTAACCTTTATTTTCAACTATATATTTATTATTTTTCTAGCAGTCATTAACTATAAATATATTTTATTCATTCTGCTTTTACTGTCTATGATTGCTTCACAATCTTTTTCTCTTATTAATATAATCGCTCAATTGCTCGTAATCTCGTCCAATGGGATTGCTTTTACTAATATTATTACGTAGCATTATTATTCAAATTTATTCATTCCTTCTTCGTCTTGCATCGTCATCACTAGTATAATCCTTCTAGTGGATTTATAATCCTTTTTTCGACTCAATCAGCAGTGGTTATTCAACCTTAAGCACATTATTTCGTCCTCAGCGATACAAAGATTCGTCTTGAGTGATTTTTACTGCATAGAAGCAGACTTAACATATTATTTTATCGCTAAATGGTGAAATTTTTCTTCTTGCTGCTGCTAGATTTCTACCAGGTTTATTGTAGCCTGTTTCAACTACAGGATTATTCCTTTATGTGATATTCACCTCGAAAAGGATTCATTATAACTGTGAGTGTTTATAGGTTTACATTACCTTGATTTATTTGCACGCAAGCAATTGAATGACATTGTTTTTGCGCCTTGTGAATTGTGAATGCAAGCTTCACAGGATTAACCTTAAATTACAATCACAGCATACAGTTGCTGCTTATATATTTTGTAACTAATATTCACATTAGTCTTCGACGCTAATAAGGTCGAATGGTCCTCCGGATTTGTTAATAAAGCTGTGTTAAAACCCAACAAGCTCTTTATTTACGGCGGAATTGTTCATCACTCCATTCTAAAGCAAGACATCAGTCCAGCTTCATCGAGTGTCAGTGATTCTTCAAGAAAATTAGTGTCAGTGTTATTTCAAGGGTTTATTATTTATAATTTCCCATGTATCGTTCATTCCTTCGGGATGTGATGTGCTTACGCTTAATTTTGGCGCCTATATAATTATTATTACCAAGGAGATACAGTCCTCTGAGCACGTCACACCAAAGGAACATTCTTGAGCGTATGTTATTTCCGCAGTAACGGATCAACAGAATATCTCAGTTTTTAAATTTCAAACAAGTTCTCTTTCTTGAGGGCTTGGTTTTTTATACAGTTTTCCAGTCTAAATTACACTGCTAGTTTCTCCGTCATGTTTCTGACAAGAGTTTATAGATCCACATAAACATTTAATTATTACCCATTGGGCTTTTTTAAGCCCGTACTCTAGCTTCAGCGTTATCATTTCAGTCTTGTATTTTTCCTTTTAACAATTCAATTTTTTTGCAGAAAGAACATTAGGCATTAGAAAATGATAAATTTCATATACAGGTAGGGGAAAAAAAGCGAACCTACTAAAATATCAAAGTTGCCGATATGAGCCTCTGCGCATACCTAGCGGTATTCACAGGATAGCAGGGAATGTATTGAAATTTGTTCTAGTGTCGATAAATTGCTTGAATTGAGAAAAAAATTCATGTAATTTGCATTGCTTGTGAAAACAAACGTTTCCGTTACATCTCTTACATTTATTTACGTATCACAAGGCTCTGAAATCAGCTACAAGAGTGGGTCCGGATTTTTCCTACCTGTACATGCAACTAAGATCCTTCAGATATACTGCTCAGGTGAAGTAATTGGGTCTATAAGAGATATCAAGTTCAATGTTAGTAGCCCTCTTTTGTAGAACTGGTGTAATTATATTGAGAATGAAAGAGTAAACATTGCTGTTTGATAAAAATGAACGAATCCAGACGACCGCGAGTCATATATTAATCGATTAATTTTAATTCATATAAGTTAGGTGTAACAAATTAGGCCCTTTCAAAGTTCGGTAGACCTCTTTAGAGGTCCTCGGTGAGTAAACTTTAATTTTTGATTTGGTACTGATACGATGACTGTATGTTTCAAAAGTAATTAAGTGATTTATTTTGTGATTTGTTAAAATGGAATTTCAAACGTTCTATAAATATTAGGTTAGGTGGAAAATTATAATAACTTAATGTAGTAATATTAATGTTCTTGATGCTGAAACTGGAATAATTATTTATTTGAATAAAAATTAGTTGTTAAGAGATTTGGAAATATAAAAGCACCTAAAATTAAATCCACGCAGCTAATAATAAGTGATTAATTTTTATTTTTATTTTTACTAGCTAGATATCGTAATTTTAAATATTTCCATGATTAAAATCCATACTATGTCACTGAGGCAGGGGGTGTATCTTCATGTTCACCGTTAAATTCATAACGTATCCTAATATATCCATAACGTATCCTAATATATCCATAGTCAAGATAGAAATAGTAAAATTCAACTGGCATAAATGTGATTATTAGGGCAAGGCATTTGGTGATTTTGCATCTATTTATATGAAGGTTGAGAGATAGCTTGAATATATACAAATGTATTTCATGAATTAATTTATTAAATAAGGGCAATTTGTTTTTTTATTTATTATATTTAAAAAAATAAAATGATACATTACGTTGTATTTTAAATTTTCATTATTATTTCTGTTTTTAATGCTTGTCTATTATACGTTTATAAGCAAGTAAAGCCCACGGGAAACAAAACAGACTTTCAATATAACTTCTGGTGTGTCACTCAATTGTGTATATGTGTGGAAAATGATAGGGGAACTTTGGTGGGCATGCCAGTTCAGAAATGATTTTTTCTCGCAAAAAGTTCCCAGTAGTAACTTATTCATTTACTTACTTTGTTCAATAACAGTGTTTTGTATTGTAAATTTAAATGTAACACTGTCCCTCATTAAATGTCTCCTAAAAATCAACTCGTTACTTCTTTAAAAAAAAACTAGTTATAAGTAATTATAAATATAAGAATAATTTATTGATCATATTTGTTTTAATTTTGAGCCTTTCTTTTTTACTATTTTTAAGGCATAAATGCATTTTTGTTTTGCATTTTTCCACTGTTTTATGGTCGTTAAATTCCTTGCCCTAGTGATTATATTCCATGTCTGCAATGATAAATATGTTAAAAGTTAGAGGGCTTGATATAAGCTGTAAAAGAGGCAGAAAACGCCGGAAGGTTAGGTTACGGGCACTGAGTGTAGGGAATTCAGGGTACTAGCATGGTAGCCTGAATGGAAAATGAATGAAAAATACTCTCGTCGAAAAAAATACATTATTCTGTAAGTTTATCCTGTATATTTTTTTCTCTTACTTATGTTTTACTTAATGTTACTATCACTTGTGTGAGTTTTGCTCTCCCAAGTGGACTGTAAGCCTTCCTGTTAGTTTACAAGTGCAGCTTTCAACTTATTTAGCGTTCAATAGATACATTAAACTTTCTCTCGTGCTTCTACCAGCATAGCAAACGTGGCAACTCTCCTTCTTCGTCTCATTTTAAAATTGCATTTACGTAGTAGTCTTAGAGAGAAGTTGGCCCGCATGAATTATTTATTCCTCCTGCTCGTACCTGAGTCAAGATGTGAATTCGAAGCTGGATCTCGCTTTTCTAACAGTAGTCAAGTGCAAAGAGATGCTGTGAAGACATTTCATTATCCCACTATAAGATGGTTGCTGTGTTCATTACTGTCATCACCAGGGCCCGGAGTTTGATGACATGTCATCTTTTAACTGGAACATCATAGACGTTGCCCACTAGTGCAGATATTCTGATTATGACTCCTAGATTGTAAAAATAGTAATTTTTAAGGTAATTTTTTTCGTCATTTTTCTCCATTTTTTTAATTTTCAGGTTATTTTTAGAATATAATATTATTTGGTCATTTTTTTTTATTTTACGGTCTTCTTTTTTCCAAAGTTCATATTTTGAGTTTAATTTGTTTAATACAGTCATTATTTTCTTATTTTGTGTTGTTTCTCACATTATATAGAGTGTTTATGCATTTACTTACACTGAATATTATCAGAAATCTAAATAAGCATAAAAAAATAAATCTTGTTATAATTTTAATTTGGATACAGAATGACTGTGTTTGCTGTTTGCATTTAACTGTATGTACCAATTAACTAATTACAAGCCTATAATTTAACAACAACATAAATGTAGAATAGACACAAATCTGAAGAGTAAACTATTATTTTCATACAAATCTTTAATTTTTTTTTGGCTCATTTTTTGTAATTTTACAGTCATTTTATAGCTCATCTTTTAAGTAAATTTAGATCATCAAAATCCGGGCCCTGATCATCACCATCATCGTTGATATTATAATTAAAGTAATTTTAATATATACATATAGCCTATATATAAATTAATGAATTTACTCAATTTTAATGTGCATCACAATATTACTAACATTTTAAAATGTAAAATGATATTTATAGGAGAATATAATGGTTGGAAGCTGCAAAGTATTAAATATTGAAGAAGTTATTTAGAATAATTAAAAACGTGAATAGCCTATTGCTATACCTCAGGGCACTGTTCTTGGACCAGTTTTATTCTTAATACAAGTCAGTATTTACTAAGCATTGATTTATCGCAATTTAATGTTAGTGTCCCTTCCAAAGCTGAATTTTTACATTGACACTGTATAAGTAATCGTCAAATGCAACCATCAGTGCGCTCTAACTTAAGGTAAATTTCATTGAAAAAACTGGTAAAATGAAAATAGTAACATGCTTTTATTCTTCAGGCGGCGCATTTAGTGAAAATGTTAAAGCAAACATAGTCTACATTTAATAAAAAAATAAAATAAAATAAATAAAAAGGCTTGATTCAAATCCCAATAAATATTTCTAAGAAACGATGCTTCCTTATTCTCTAACATACCAAATGTATATTAAAATCTTATTATAAAAATTCTCGGAAAGCTCAGTCCCCCATATCTTTGGGCCTGTAGGTTAGTTTTACGTAGTAAAATGGAAAATCTATTCTTTTCTAAAAGTGAATGAAATTTCACCCATAACCCCCTTAAATTCGTCTGGCCAGATTCACTTTTCTCTTCTCAAACTGATTGTTAACGGCTTGTTAAATGCCAAGGATTATACACGCTCAACTATCACCTAGACTCCTTAGTTTTACCTAAACGGTATTTTCTCATACTACAGATAATTGCAATTTTCATGACACGAATTGAAAAGAAGCATAGAAGCGATTATTCTATTTGAAAAGACTAATATTTATTTCAGTAGTTATCTGAAAACGCTGACAGCGCCAAATAAAACTAAAGTAATTGTCAAGTAAGGAGGAGGAATCAATTGAGAAAAGTGACTTCCCAAGTAACACGGATGAGAAATCGCATCTCCATAATGAAATCTGTGCTCGAGGAACGGGAAGCAAGCATTGGTATCATTAGAGTAATTGGAAATCTGCTGCTCATCCGTTCATGGCACCTCCTGCTTCAAGCATTATACTCTTCCTATGTACTTCACCACTGTTCGGTAATTATGTAAAATATATCTGTATTTATTTTTTATTTATTTATTTAACCTGGCGGAGTTAAGGCCATAAGGCCTTCTCTACCACTCAGCCAGGGCAAAAACATGAAATACATAATGTTAACAATAATAATGATTAAAAATAAATTAAAAAAAGAACTGATATACATGAATACAAGAAACGAACATTAAATACAAAGAAAAAATTAGAACATATATACTTGAATAATTAAGATACATTAAGATACATTAAGATACATTAAATTATAAAAAGAAATTAATTGTTACAAATATGATTGAGTTATATAAAAGCATTAAGTGATAGAAACTGAAATTAACATAGGACATGAAAAAGATATTAAGTACTACGTATATGTGCTGTTAAATGCGATCTGAAGGTTGACAGTGACCGGCAGTCCTTGATGTGAGATGGTAAAGAATTCCACATTCGGATGACTGAAGTAGTAAACGATGATGAGTAAAGAGATGTATGATGTTTAGGTATTGCGAGAATATGATATTGCCTGGACCGAGTGTTTAGGTTATGATGAGATGAAGTGAAATAGTTGAATACAGAATGTCTACAACGAAGTGCGCGAATTTTGGGGCATTTTAATATTAGGAAATACATATTTTCAGATCTGAATTTTCCTTTCGATACAACAGTAGTTGAAATTTCCGCCTAAATTTTCTCACTACCAACATTTGTCGCGTTGTTTGGCGCTGTTGTCAGGCCGCACGAAAATGGCGTCAGTTCAGTTGAAGGTATAGTCCTGTTATTCATTGCATGGCCAGGCGGCTTCCTTTCGTTAGGAGGAAAAGTTTGCCGACAGCTCAACTTATGTTCTTCATTTTTACCGCACCATCAGCTAGTTTCCCGAGCCAATCAAATCTAAGAATGTCCTGCGACAGATATGACAGCTACTCGTCAACTCCACGTGGAGTGGAACGCGGGGTTGCAAGATCTAGTTACAGTAAACGATAACACGTGTGAATTGATTAAAGCGAGGGAAGAACTAAGGTCAGTGATAACAATGAGAGAATATTGCATCGTTGCTTTTGTTTTGGAAAGCGGAAAACAAGCCCGATATAGTCAGATTAATTAACATGAAGAAACACCGACTTAATGGTTTATCTCTTTGAAGCCGCCTGGCCATTCAATTAATAACTGGACTATATTAGTTATGGGATGGTACTCAAAACGTGTAAGATATTTATGTTAAAAATTCGACATTGTTTTCGGGGTTGAACACGGTACTGCCTCTACCTGAAGAACCGGTACTTATGTTAAGGGTAGAAGATGCAGGAACTATAAGAATCACCCCTACTGCGCAATCCAACATAGCAACTCCGAGTGTTTCCTCCTTCCACAATGAAAAGAGTTTCCGAAGGTTCTGTGTGTTATCTTGAATTTCTCAATACGTTTCTGTGTGTATTTCGTAAAGAACGAAGGAAATACTATTTTATATCGCGGTCTCTATAACACAAAAGAAACAAGAGGGGGAAAGTTGTAAAAATCCCAGACCCGCTCCCCATCTAACCCACTCTTTTCCTTGGAAAAAGAAATGAAATTGCTTTGGATTGTGATGAGAAAAAGGAATGTTACCAGCTTCCCTATGAAATTGCCAATTTCTGTAACATTTCTTTCATGAGGTTTATTTTCTCACCTGATTGACAGGAAATAAGCCACGGCTCAGCCGTCAAGTCGCTACGGCCGGACACGGCTGAATTAACACGAGACTGCCTGTCACTTGTTAAGATAGACCAGCTCACTCCAAGTGTTGTATACGGTGATCGTAGTCACTGGCCATTCGCTTCTCGTCTTTACGCTACCAAGTACCTCTGGGGTCATTAACACCCCAAGTAATTCACACGGGATATATTGGTAGTATTGCAGATGTTTTAATGAACTGGCATAAAATATACGTTTTTATTTTGCAAACAGGACAGATATGAATATAAGAATATTAATTAATGTTGGATTCAAAGAAAAAAATACTCAGTGTAAAAATCAACGAATACATTTTAATGTGTTCAAAATATAAAAATTAATAAAACTTTATTGGATACAGTTGATTCGGGGGATAAAGTAATAATAATTTTTGGAAATTATACGAGGGTGTATCGAAAAGGAACGCACAATATATATATATTACAAAAAGTTTAATAGGTACAATTACAAACAAATGCACACATGAAGGGACACCTTTTGTCTATTTTTCTATATAGGCTCCAAGTTTCTCAACTTCTTCCATTGTGATACCAGTTTCAAAATACCTTGTTCATAGAAGTCCATTCGGTTGAAGTATAGCCATCTGCGGACTGCTGTTTTCACTTCTGCATGTGACGTGACAAACTCTGTAACGTTCATGCTGATTGTGTCAAACTTCTTCACACTGCTGCAGCTGTTCGTGAGAAAATCAACAAATTTGATTGGGAGGTGCTCCAGCATCCTCCCTACAGCCCACACCTGCCACCGTCGGACTATCATTTGTTTGGTCCCATGAAGAAATTCCTGGCCGGTAAACGCTTTGCGTCAGACGGTCTCTCCGGATGAGTGACCACCCCAATGCCAGGGCCACCTCCGATACAACACGAACATAGGACGATACACTCCAGTCATACACACTCATTCCGAAGAACGCGAGGATGGTTGAAGGTGATAATGACGGGTAGATGATATCCGGGGAGCAGGAAGGCCTAAAGTTTCCCGATTTTCGTTTTACGGGTTGGAATCTTATCTCGACCGTGAATCAAACCCGGGCCCGCTGCGTGAGGACAGAGAATGCGTCCCCTACGCCACAGCGGTGGACTACTTCCCCTTTTCAAATCGTTTATTTTCGTATTTTAGTGATTACTATTTTTCTTCGTTTTCTTTTTATGAGTAGTCTATCCATTTTCGCGCCCTTATGACATTTATTGTCCGTAATACCATAAATATATATTACAGTTTCCTATAAATATTGATTTCGAATATTGCTAAAATCCGCCCTGAGGGAAGCGAGCTAGGTTTCTAAATGTTTGGTCCAAATCAAAGGACTGACTTAAGGGTAAGAGGGGACTGCTTTCTGCCGATCGCTCACCCCCACCCATAACTATAACCTTCCAAACAATGGCAGATTCTTCTTCATGACATAGGGTCTTGACTTTCCTCTTTTTTCTAACCTATGGCACAAAGGTTTATTTTCTATATTTGACGTCATCCAAGAATAGTCCCATGGCAGAGAGAGAGAGAGGAAGTTCTCTCTTATATTAAAAGCTGTATATTACACCCTCCTGTCTGTTTGTCTGCCTCTCATGCATTAGCTCTATCCTTCTTGCACTTTTGACTTATCTGTTTCTTTTATTTCTTTAACCCTTCGCGGCGGAAGTTTTGGGGCGTTGGAGGATTTCAAAGGGGAGGTAAAACACAAGATTAAACAAGATTATTGCTTCTTTCTCAATTTAGCTTTCTTGGCAAGTGTCTAGGGAAGGTGGAGAATAGTCCCTCGGTTTGAAGAAAGGGCGTACAACCAATGAAATATCTTGCGAAACTCCCTCTAGCCATTAGAGTTTCCAGCTTTCTTGTTTGTTTCTTTCCAAACACATACGCAAGGTTTTTATTTTTTACTCGTCTTTCATCCCCCACCCAAGGTTCTTTCATATTTTACCTTTTTTTCCTCTGCGTCATTTTAGGTAAAATAATCTCGCTTGTTTTATATTCTTTTCCTCTCGTTTGTTTCAGGACTTTATGCTTTTAAAGATGTTCCTCATAAATATTTCTCATACGGGCTATGTTACAGTATAATCAAACCATGTGCTTCATCGTTCTCCATACAGAACTTCTTACAAAGCAAGGTTTAGAAACCCCTAATACTCCATACAATTAGCGTACAGCGTAGTTCCATAAACAGCTCATTCCGTAAATTAATATTGAAGCCCTTGCTTCTGAGAGAAGAGTACACTCGAGTGCAGGGAATTTTTCCGATATGATGCGAACTGGTTCATGTTGGTAGGGGAATTCTAAACCGGTTCCGCCATGCCCACTCCCCATAACCCTGCGCTAATATCTGAGTGCCAGACTTTTGACATCAAACCAATACGAGTCGTACTCATCCAGGTATTCGATGTGTTGCACGCCTTCAGCCACATAAATGAATATCCACCCTCTTTCACCACTCACCTTAGCCTGAGCGTTGTCCATAGGCTAATGCATGTGGTCGGACTTGAACTCAAACCATAAGAGATTGACTCACCTAGGGCTGCTGTGAAACACAAATGATAGGGGGATTCAATCCCAAATTTAAATAAAGAAAAACACTACAAGAAAACAGAAGCATTGGGAAGTTTCCATGCACTCGTAGGCCTACAAGTGAACCAAATCAGAGGTCGGCAACCTACGGCCCAAGTATTCATACTGCGAGAGCCAGAGATGACTAGTAAGATTATGTCTAGTACGTAAACTGTGTCTTTTAAACTAATTTGGAATCTGACTGGATTGATTTATAATTTATCACTAAGCAGTGAAATGCATTTCAGCATGATATTAATTTAAAGATAATATGTCTATTTTCAGTAAGTTTCTTAGGTCATATATTTACAAGTTAGTGCTTCTAATTTTTTATACTTGACTTTTTGTAATTTGGGATGAATAGAGCCACATTATACTGTAATTTTTTTTTTCTCCTTTAAAGGCTATTTTACAAGATGACACTAGATTTCGTAACTATGTTTCATTAAAAGTGATTTCATAAAACTAATTACAAATTCCTCTGCATCCGCTTGTTTGAGCCACGTTTAAACTTAGGCATCTCACCATTTCCTCTCAACCCCACTTCATTTTACAAAACACGAACAACTATATCCTAATCTCAAAAGTACTAAATTATTATAGTTTCCCGAAAAGTTGTAATCGGCCGAAACTACTCAGGAGCATAAAACTTAAGTGCCTTATAAAAATAAAATAAAATAAAGGATATTTTTAAATTGTCATTAATTAAAATACGACTCATAATTATGTCGTTATTTTCTAATTTTCTATTTATAATTATTCTAATTACCTTTCTCGGTTTCTGTTTCCGATCTTTCTGTCCCTTTCTCTTTCTATTTTTCTGGGTATCTTCCTGTATGAATTGCTCGGGTATTTACTTATGTAGAATCATTTTTAGTTTCTCAAATTAGGCCTACAGTTTGATAAAGGAAAACTGGGTATGTTGCTAGAATTCATAAAATAGAATTTAATATTTTTATAAACAGCAGATGTAGAGAAATAGCAGATGCGCCTGCTCATGTGTTGAAGTGACATTATCGGATCCCCCGAGGCAGCGTTTCGACACCAGGCGGTACCCTCACCTGTCAACCTATAGGAAAGCAATTTCACGCTTTATTTCAGCTTGACATTAATTTTCTTTTTGTACTGAAACAAATAGAATTCCTGTGTAATGGTTCATACATTTTCATCCAAACGTCTCTTTGAATTGCAAAGTAGGTAGTGTAGTCATCACAGAATGTCCTTATTAATTTTATAGTAAACTAAATTATTTAAACTGCCACCGTGGTAGTAAAGCTGACTATCAATAATTAAAATCGTCAGCAGCAATAAACTAAAAATACATAAAGCACACATAATAAAGCATTATAAAAGAGTTAAGAAAAGAGCTTAACGAAAACACCACAAATTGTAACGGTAGAATCCAAGGCCATCTGTATTTACTTAGTGTCACACATTAGATGACAAAAATTTATACCAAATTTCTGCGTCGATTAAGCTACGTTGAAAAAAAGTTACTGTACAACCATACAAAGTAAATAAAGTTGGTTTCCAAATTAGCTTTTAAGTAATTTTTGTTTCACTCCTTTTATGTATTTATGTTTTTATGTTTAATGTTTTTGTTTTACTTTATTTTTTAGTTAAGCACATTATACACTCTATTTCTTTGTCTCTCCTCTTTCTTCACTTTGATATTTTTGAAACGGCACCCGAGCACGAGCAGTCTGCTCATTCGGGTGTATTACTAAATGTAATACCTCTTGTAATAAATAAATAAATAATAATAATAATAAATTCAGATTCTTCACACCACTATATTATGAAAACGAAGCATTTTCCCCTTCATGCATAACACAATTGACATAACATGAAATTGACTAGTTTCCGGTGTGTACTTTATGATAATTTTTTTTTTTTTTCATTTCGTACTCTCTATGACTTCATAAATTAGGAATATTACTGATTGCCCTTAATGATCTACCTCACTGACAGACAAGTTATGTCATATGCAGTACTGTGAAGCTCACTGATTAGTGAATTTTGTGACCAGACCTCCACTGTTATTGTACAGTAACATTCAAGATGGATAGGCTGTATGGATGGATGGATGTATGGATGGATATAGATTCAGTCATAGGAGAGAGGTTCCATCTGGCGCTGTGAAGTGAACTCTGGCTTAGCTCAGTTGGTAGAGCAGTGGCACGGATAGCCAAAAGGTCCTGGGTCCGAATCCCAGTGTCAGAGGAATTGTTCTCTTATAATATTCCCATGTAATGTCTCTAACTCCCTGCCCTAGATAGAATATTATAGCAATCTTCTATTCCTGTTCTTCATTTTACCTCATCAGAAATGTGAAACTTTCCGTTCCTCATAGAAAAACCATTCCTTGAGTCTGCAGTTCCTTCTTATCTTTCCTTTTTTATTATTATCATTATCTTCACCTTCCGAGGCGAATAAAAGCCGTGTCCCAGTCTATTTTCTTTATGCAAGCTCTTTTGTTTTCCTCGTTTTCTTCTTTTTTGCTCATAGTCCGAGAACACAATACATAGAAATAGTAAGTTTTTAGACAAAGGAAAACGTAATTAACCTACTTTAATTATTATCAGAGTGTTTCCTCTTACTTAGGTAGGTGTCATGTTCATCGCTTCCCGTAACAGGTTCTCTCATCAGATAGAATTATCAGATTCAATGGGGACTTCCAGAAACAGACTATAACTAGAATATATTAGTTGCGTGTACACTACTCACTGAAAATAAAACCAGGTAAACTGATGTAACATAGTGTCAGATTGCTTTTGTTTAATCAGTGATAATTGCAATTACGATATGCAGAAAATAAGTTATTTTTGTTACCGATTTCCCAGTAAAGCTCAAGATCGATTCATTAAGCAGGGCTTACCTAAGAACAAAGGTCTAGTTTGATAAGCATATGTGAAGGAATATGTAGGTTCTTTATCAAAGCTACCTGTATTGTAACTTCCAAAGCCGTATATGAGCACTGTAAAGCAATATTTTGTCATGAGAACTGATCCTTAATATGTTACCATAAGATAGGTCCGTCGCCGTGGGTGAGTCGGTAGCACTCCTGCCTTCCACTCCGGCGGCCCGGGTTCGATTCCCGGCCGGTTCGGGGATTTTTCAGTAGTGAAAAATCCCTTTCCCGGGTTCAGGACTGGGTAGGTTAAGTCTTAGGTTAAGATAATGCACATTGTGCGCGATTCCTTAATTATTATAAGATAGGTACTAAATTGAACATTACTCCAGTACCGTTCAACCGATTTGGTCCAATAACAATAGGCTTCTTTCCATGGACGTTACAAATGCGTATACCAAGTTTCATGAAAATCCGATAACCGAGTTACCTTGCGTACAGACACACGAGCAGACGGGCAAACGTTTTCCCGTCCCCCACACAATCTCATAAAGTACCATTCCGGCACTTTAAAACAAATGAAGTCTTCTTTCACACTGTTCCAATATCAAATACCTATATAGGTAGCATCTACTAAGTATCTACGAAATCTACTAATAGCCTACCTTCGAAATCTACCTTCGAAATCTAATTAGTCTGGAACATATTTTCTCTAAATGCCCGTCTATGTGTCTGAAATTTCTCATCATCTACAAAATATAAAAATGAATAAAACTTTATTGGATACAGTTGATTCGGGGGATAAAGTAATAATAATTTTTGGAAATTATACGAGGGTGTATCGAAAAGGAACGCACAATATATATATTACAAAAAGTTTAATAGGTACAATTACAAACAAATGCACACATGAAGGGACACCTTTTGTCTATTTTTCTATATAGGCTCCAAGTTTCTCAACTTCTTCCATTGTGATACCAGTTTCAAAATACCTTGTTCATAGAAGTCCATTCGGTTGAAGTATAGCCATCTGCGGACTGCTGTTTTCACTTCTGCATGTGACGTGACAAACTCTGTAACGTTCATGCTGATTGTGTCAAACTTCTTCACACTGCTGCAGCTGTTCGTGAGAAAATCAACAAATTTGATTGGGAGGTGCTCCAGCATCCTCCCTACAGCCCACACCTGCCACCGTCGGACTATCATTTGTTTGGTCCCATGAAGAAATTCCTGGCCGGTAAACGCTTTGCGTCAGACGGTCTATCCGGATGAGTGACCACCCCAATGCCAGGGCCACCTCCGATACAACACGAACATAGGACGATACACTCCAGTCATACATACTCATTACATTTCTACAGATACAGTATTGGTTAGCTTATCAGCTTTGTAAGTTAAATCATTAACTGAATGTTGGCCAATGAATTTATTCGCTAACGATGAGTAGGTCGTGAGTATACAATCTGGGGAAGGTATGGGATAAAATGTTAAACATTGGTGGGATTCTGTGTGCGTTTGTCGGCCACAGCGTGTGCGCTTGGGGTTAGTAATGTAAATAATTACCAGTAACGGCAACCGATCAAGCGGAAATGTTTATCTTGGTCTCTCAACATGTTGCCAAAAAATCTAGGCGATCGCTCTCGAATAGATAAACTGCAGGAGAAATCACTCTGTCGTTCGAATTTAAAGCTTATTTACAGGCTTGCAAGAGCAGAGAATGCAATTTGCTCACTAAATTGCAATTCAATTGACTTAGTGAAAAGGTGTTTGTGCGAAAGCAAATTGATGATCGGAGATCGCTTTCAATCAGTCAGTGTGACCGACGATCCTAGCTGCCGTGCCAGCTGATGTCACGGCATGCTGAATAATAGTGATTCCAGCCTAGCGAATTTATGCGCACGCCTGCAGAACACTGTGATACATTTCACCGCCTCCTGAATTATGCCTCATAATTGGATCCCCCGCCTTACCAATGTCATGGATTGGCTTTTTCTGTAGCTGATTTGTGGAAAAGTCTATTCGCGTACTCTCGTTTAGATGAAAAGGCTACAAAGACTTATTTTATTTTATTTTTACTTTTTTGCTTTAATATAGTAATCATTTTCATGATTTATTTAATTTAAATGAGTAATTAAGAACGATGATTCCTGTTGTCAAAATTATGAAATTCAAAAGGGCCCAATTTTGGTGGACTTGTGACCCAAAAATGGTGTGTTTAAACGAATATTATGTATTTGAGTCAATTTATAACCTAGAGACTTGTTTTGTTTTCAACAAACTGTTACCAAAGAATGTATCACTTCTCCAACGAGGTTATGTTAAAATTGCTTCTATTAATTAAGATCAGAAAAAATATCTTTAAAAAAAATTGGTTGGATTTTGATCTCGATATTTTTTCCTGGAGTAGGCCTACTATAAGTAGGCCTACACAACTATTCTCTTCTTGAAACAGTTTGCTAATTTAATGTACAATATGGTGCAAAATTTCACTTAGATACTTCAAACAACGTTGGGTATTTATCAAGTTTACTGTGTGGATGAGTTGAGATAAATGCGTTTGAAGTTTTGCATTACATTTTACTTGGTTTCAATTATTTTGATCACACAACAGATAAAAACAGCTGATATATTTTTTTTCTATTATAATGCACTCGATACCTATTTGATCTAAAATTTATGTACCAGTAAGTGATACCATCTATGGGACACAGAGGAAACCTGGAAAATGAGAAAAAGCTCCACTTTCCAAACTACAGCAGATCAAATTTTCAGTGGCGCAGTTTAAAAGGCAAATCTATGATTTTGGGCCATAGACTGATGCTCTACGCATGTCCCAGTTTCCCGTAAAGCTATATTTTATAACGTGATACGTTATTTTTTAAATATTAACATGAAGCTGTTTAAGGTTCGGCATTTTTACCGAAAATACAGAAGAATCTCCTTTTTGATATAAACTTCGGTTTATTATGTTCATTGTTGCGTTGAAGATACGGGATAAACACGAGGACACTCCATAACGTGTTTCCCACAGCTAAACATCGCAACATACTTTATGTAAAACATAACCTCAATCTATATATATATATATATATAAAAGGCTTTGTCCTGACTGACTGACTGAATGAATGACTGACTGACGGACTGACTGAATGACAGGAATCAACGTACAGCCTAAACTATAACAGGTAGAGACTTGGAATTTTGACAGTACCTTCGTTTCATAATGTAGGTGCTCACTAAGAAAGGATTTTGAAAAATTCTGATTCTAAATGCCAAAAATTAAATGTTTTTGAAAATACTTAATCCCTTTTTACATAGAATTATCAATTCCAAATCACAGAATATATTGTTGCCAAATGGTATCAGATGGGCTTGGAAAAAACAATTGAAATGCACTTTTGACAAATAAGAGAAGTTATCAAAATAATTCATGTTATAAATAAATATTACAGAATGAAATCCACTAAAATAATGGAATCACATAACTTTCTCTACCCTGGACATAGAGAAAACAAAACGAGGTATGGTAATGTGTATATTATTATATTATATCGCAGGTTTTTGGAGAGAAAAGTATGAAAGTGATAATGTTTTCTGTTTAATTTCATCCCCAAAACGGCTTTATGGTAACATAAGAGTGGGAAATTTCCCGCCTCGATATTACAATTTTATGTTACAGGAATTTCTGTTTCTTCTTATTTAAACCTCTACCAGGCTTGCTGTGCACTGTACAAGCGATGGGATGCAACATTCTAGATCCTCTATGAGCCATAAAAAACTATATCAAGCGTTTTCTGAGGGAATAGTTTGAGTGTAATAAGTCGTTCTTCCTATTTCAAATTATAAATGCCTATATAAGGACCTAGAATTTAAAATTGAAAATCCTTCATAAGTTAATTTCCAATTACAAAATACAAAACCCGGGCGACGCCGGGTCTTTTAAGCTAGTGTATTATAGCCAAGCCATGTATGAAAAATGTAAACTTCATTTCTATTTTAACCCTTAATGCAAGAGACTAAATTTCTCACACAATATACACACCCATGTCGGAGGGCAAAGAAAACAGTTTACACAATAATTGTGGACGTACTTTATTTACGAGGGAGAGTCAAATGAAAACCGCAATTAATTTTTTCCACTATTTTACTGCAGGAAGAATGTTTGCTTGTACATTATTTTTCTACTTAGTCCCCTCCTAGTTCAACGCACTTAAGCCATCAGATAGGAAGTGCTTCCATCCGCGTGAGAAAAATTATTTTGATTGACGCTGTACCCACTTGTGAATCGCCGATTGGACGTCTTCATCAGACTTTAACTTCTACCCTCCAAGGAGCTCCTTTAATGGGCCAAAGATGTGGAAGTCCGATAATGCCAAAGCGAAGGAGATGCTGAGTGCAGGTGTTTTGCTTCAACATGATAACGCCCGTCCTCATGCTCCTCGTGCAGCAATGTCGACGACATCCGCCAAAATAGCATGCACGAAAAATTTCGCTGTAATGTTTTAAAAGCTTGTCGAGTTATCATTAAAACGGTTCTGAAAAATAAAAGTTACGGAAAAGAGTATTATACATCATTAAACGTGCCTAATGTAGAGTGGAGGCGTGGCATTTGCTTACACATTTATGGTCATAATTCATAACTCCAAAAAAATAATGAAGTTATCTGCTAGATTCTTTCACTAACATTAGAATGGTTGTTCACCCTTCATCTAATATATAAAGTCGAATGTGTGTTTGTGGATATGTATGTATGTATGTATGTATGTATGTATGTATGTTTGTTCCTTATACAAATCTACATTTCTTTACCAATTTACACGGAATTTTGCACACATACCCAGTTAAGCCCGGGAAGTATAGCGGTCAACATTAAAATTCAAACAAAATACTCCTTCCCTTGAAAATTATATAATTTCTGAGAATTTTATACTGAAAAAAAATGAATGTTGTTCAGTTCACATGACAACAGTGTATTGTTTACTTTGATAACATTCGGCTTTGGCGACTATAATTATAATGCTGGACTTTAACGAATTATGATTTCATCAATATATTGGCGAAAATAATTACTGAAAATGAATAAAGCACAGTATGATGCAGACACATAACTTTCTCTACCCTCGACATAAGAAATATTTTCTCACTTCGCATTTTTATGTCGAAGAATAGGTCGTATTGCAAGGGACAACTTAAGTGTGTGAGTATGCTATATCAGAAGTCTGTAAATAATCCTTTCCCCTTATACCTTATCCATAGCTGTAGGCTTTGTATTAGTTGAGAAATAGGGATGTTTATCATAGGCCCTAAGCATGGGGTGGAACATTTTGAGTCCTACGCTCGCAGTATATTATGTCCCGGGTTTTAGGGGAGGAACGTATGAAAGTGGTACTGCATTTCTCTTTTATTTCAGCCCGAAACGGTTGTATGATAACATGAGAATGAGAAATAAAATTTTCCGTCAAGTCAATACAATCTTATTTAATTTATGTTTCTTCTTATTTCAACCCCTCCCAAGCATGATGTGTAGAAGCAACGGAATGCAGCTTTCGACATCCTCTATGAGCCATAAAAAGCTATATCTAGCATTTTCTGATGGAACAGTTTGAGTGTGATAAATCTTTCCCTTCATTTCAAGTTCTACATACTGTACAGTCGGTCAAATAAAAAACGTCGGGCGGTATTTGATTAAGTATCACGAACGAGCATATGCGCATGTACAGGAAGACTTAAGGTTAGGTTCACACACGCCTCTTGTCTATCCATGTATTTTCTTGATTATTTAGTCAGTTTTGTTCCAAAACAAACATGTATAGAAGGCTGTGGCTATATGCCTCAAATCCGCCATATTCTTGGTTGCAAATTGTTATAATATTAATAATTAATAGATTCGCGAGGAATATGTTTATTCAAGGAGCATTTTTTAAAGATTTTATTTTATAATACCGGTACTTGTAGTGCAAAATCAATAACTTACGCTCAGCATCTGCAACCAATCTTAGCATCGAAATACGCGTCCGGCCAGATCAACGTTTGCTATGAAAACTTCCGGTCGCATTATAGTAACGTTCCCACCTCTGAGCTTCTTTTCATAAATATGGAACCTTCTCGCTGCTTCAGAGACCGAAAAATGCAGGTCAATTACAGCCCTAACCACACTTTCTCTCACGTTAGCATTTGTATGTGGCGATGACACAAAGCAAAATGAATTATGACAATGCATTAAGTTGAATATCGTGTGTTGCGATTTCCGCGATGTTCATTTTTTCCCTCCTTGTTCATATTTTCCCTCCTGCCGCATGGCCTCATATGTTCCGAAAATGACCTGTATTTTGTGTTTTTTATAGGAAACTTGTGAACTAATGCGTCAAAACTTTAATTTTAACAGCATACGAGTCCCGACGTTTTTTATTTGACCGACTGTACATAAAGTCCTTCATAAGTTAATTTCAAATTAAAAAATACAAAGCCCGGGCGACGCCGGGCCTATTCAGCTAGTTAAAAATAAAATGAAATGAAAAATTAGTTTTTTGCCCTCAAACCTGTATTACGCGTCCTGACCGAAAAATTACGTGGATAACTTTTAGGATTAGGTTTAGTCTAAATCCAATCAGAAATTTTTATACATAAATCTGTTTTTATCTCCTTTCAGTTAGCTCTTTTCACACATGTCTATCCCCAAGGCCTAAGAGTGAAATAGTCTCACATAAGTATTGGCACAAACTTTTCCTCTTTATGTAGAATACACTTACTAACAAAGTTTAGCGTCGTAATAAAAAAGACTCTGAAACGGCCTCCCTCTTAGCGGATACCGATCAAAATGCATAGCAGAAGGCTTTGGCTGTTCAAAAGGAATAAATGACTGCCGCCACCGCCAACAATATATTCTGTTTCGGAACTACGCCGGCTCCGAGTTGATTGTTACAGCACATACAAGCAAAAATCTGATTTGTACTGATTCTTCTTCCCCGCGATTGAAAAGAAGAAGAAGATTCTGAAAGGAAGTGGCTTGAAAGGGAAAAGGAATGAGCACAATTGCCAGCACAAGAATGAATGTGTAAAGGGCCCCTACAAGATTCAGTTCTTCCTTTAGGGGTAAACAAAACCATGCTTTCAACCATGAATTTCTTGTATCTTAAACATTTATTCTATATAGCAGGGGTGGCCATGGCCTTAACTTTGGGAGCCGCAAATTTATGATAATTAACTCAAAAGATTAATTATTATTAAATAAACATCTTTACTTGCATTATTTTCATAAAACACATATGTCAACCGGAATGATAGAAGTTCTTCGATTGATCTGGCAGTCATAGTATTGATGCAGGAATAAACCTTGCTCTACGCAGGTAATTCGCGCTTTACCCGGTTAGTTTGGGTAAAGTGCGAATTTATAAGCAAAACTTATTTCAGTTCGGGCTTTATCTGGGTAAAGGGCGACCTGCCCTCATACCTCTGGGTAAAGCTGGTTTCTTATTTTGTTAGGAATCTAAACTTGCGCAATTTGGTTGGGCTTGGGATAGGTTAAGTTAGGTTAGGCTAAGTTAGTTAAGTTAGGTTTTGTTATATTATGTAATGTTATGACGTTATGTTATCTTGTGTTAGGTTAAGTGAGGATAGGTTAATTCCAAGTGCCGTTCAATCGTATCCCGATCAAACACGTAGACTTACTAAATAGCATAATTCCTGTTATAGTAATTTGAAAATGTTGTTTGATGACATTCTTCTTTACCCAGTAGAGTTTGAGTAGGCTAAACCTAACACTACTCGGATTTTTTTCCAACTTCACCCATGGCCGAGTGCACCGACCTCGGTATTCAGAATACCGCGGTAAAGTTGCTTAGTTTACCCCGGTAAAGTCATACTTTCGTTGCATCGTGCTCGGTTTCGACTTTTACCGCGGTAAGATGAAAACCGCCCGTGAAGGAGCTGTAAAGTGAGAAAACAGCGGTTTTCTTTCCAAGATGGAGATCAGCGTAATCATATTTATGATATCTAGGCCAAAAGCTAATTGAACATAAAGAATAATTAGAGACAGGTGGGGTTTATTTGAAGAATGAACGATGGTGCATATCTTTGCAAATACTGTGCTGTAACATCGATTGAAATGACCTTCCTTTCTTACCTCAACCAAACCAGGTCCATCGAGTAGGCTAGTGGGCGTAACCACGATTATTACGATTAGTACAGTATTTATGGTGTTTTAATTCAAAGGTTGGACTCAAACGACATATATACGCAATATAATATACCATTGTATCCTTATGAACATTTATTACTGAACAATAAGGCAAAAAATAAATGAAATATGGATAACAGTGGTCCTAGGCCAAATTTAAGTGAATGGCTGCATGCATTACGATATAGCCCGTGTATCGGTATATGTAAGCAATTTATCACACCTGCACATATACGAACATAATTATAACAGCCCTTTCTTGGCTATGCACATGATTTTGCACCTAAAATTTCTACTAGTTGTACGGGAATAAAAGCGAGGCTAAGTCGAACTCAGAGCAGAGATTTCGTGGTGTTGCTTTGCCTTGGATTGCACACGTGTGAGAATTATTCTTTAAAACATGAATGTTATTTTATTGAAATGTACAGACAGGTGGGATCTATTTGAAGAATGAACGATGGTACATATCTTTGCAAATACTGTGCTGTAACATCGATTGAAATGACCTTCCTTTCTCACCTCAACCAAACCAGTAGTAGGCGAAACGAACTCATTAAACGATTGGTACAGTATCTATGGTGCTTGAATTCGAAGTATGAATCCAGACGACATATATACGCAATATAATATTCCCTTTTATCCTTATGAACATCTTTTTATTGAATAATAAGGGAACAAATACATTGAATTCGGGACCCCAATAGCCTACCAGAGCCACCGTGACTGGCAGACGTGCAGAGAGAGAGAGAGAGAGAGAGAACCTAGCGGCCATGGAAGACACCATCAAAGAAAAATGGATTCGGAGCAGAGTAACAGCAATATTTCCAAGCATTAGCAAACCGCGGTATTTTCGCAATGGTGCACAGAGATTTTGAGAATACCCCGGTATTACGTTTACCGCGGTAACGAAACGGCTGAGAAAACCGGAGAATCGTGCACTCGGCCACCAGTGTTTTTGGAGAACGCGCAATTATCCGGGTAATACTAGGTTTACCCAATTTCGAGCTCTTCTCGTATATATATACATATATTTATTTATTTATTTGTATTCTTATATACATTGGAAGTAGCGGTTCCGGTCATTAAAACCACCATTAATGGCCGTGGGTGTCGGCAAGCTGACCACATGCCCCCAATCCTGCCATGTGCCTGTGGTAGATGACGCAGCGGTTGGGTGGTAGGTCAAAGCTTTCCAGGGATGTAGCGCCACGGAGTTTAGTTTTTATACTTGTGTGTGTGTAACTTGAATTTACCGAGGTTTGTGGCAGCTCGGCCGCTGATTGGCTGTTCATGAGCCAATCAAAAGCTTAAATGATTCGAAATTCGCAAAACCTAATATAGATGGCTTTCTTAAAAACAATGTAGACTTCACTTTCTGAAATTGGTGATTACTTTCTCATAATTCCGGGGTGCGCGGGCAAAGAGAGCTAAGTCCACCATCCTAAAAAGTTGAGATATGTCCATAGAGTTATAGATAAAAATGTTCTCTACATTTGTGATAAATCCAGTAAGTCATATTCAAAATTGTACGGTAGTTATGGATGTGTGCCTCATGGGTTTATCCATCTCTAAAGCTATGTTGGGCTGGTATAGTCTGTTAAGTCACTCTATAATGTATAATATAATATAATTCTCAGTAACAAGAAAGTGGACTTAACTCTCTTTGCCCGCGCACCCCGGAATTTATTGAATTTCAGAAGTTCAGAAACAATATTAAATATACACTACCGGCACCCCTTACTTTCACATTTCAAGCATAATGAAACTAATTCAGTTTTATTTCAGACTCTATTGAAGGTGAAATAGAATGACAGGTCTACTCAGTTCATGACCCGATATAGCCGTATCAAATGGCATCTGAAAAGAGAGAGGACATTGTAGGTTGATCGGATATGTGGAGTATATCGACGTACCGGACGGACAGACGTGTCCTTGTTTGTACGTGAGTGGGCTCACAAAGCGATACAATTTGTGCGCAGTCTGGGATTTTATCAGTTTGATATTCACAGTTCTTATCGATGCCTCGTCCCGTATGTTCAGGCTGTGCACACTCCAGAATACGAATACAGCGGTTCGCCTGCCCTCATGGACTGGAATGGGGTTGAATAAAATTCTTTCCCCCGCTGTCACTCAGCAGATACCCTTTAGTGTTCGTGTAGAACTCCACAACATTCCAGACAGTTCCACGAATTTTCATTTTATTGCATTTGTATGATATCCATCAAAGGGAAGCTGCAAAGTAGTGGCCTAGAGCTTGCTTATAAGCCATTCGTAATGATGGGTGTTATGAGACAGGCTTTTCCCGGAATTTTCCTTTTGATCTTGGAGCCGTTCCATGAACTCAACATTGTCATTAGCTGGGCCTGGAATCTTAGGTTTTAAACCATTTTGTTCTTTACCAGGTAACTCTGATATTTTAACATAATTATTCGTTTCAATGTCAAGGCAGTCACAATGTCCAATCTTATCAAATCTAAAAATGGCAAAATAAGACGTTAAAAACTAAAAATGACAAAACTGTTTTTTAATTAAAATAAGGTAAAATAGTTAACAAACTAATAATATGTAACTATTGTTCTACTAAAAATTACTTGTTAAGTATCTGCCATCATATCTTGCTCATTGTAAAAGAAATCGTTTTGAACCGAAATCCCCGGTTTCTTAAAATAAAATTAAAAGTATTCTTAAGAAGCTTAAACTTGCAGTTCATTTACAGTGTTTGCTCCAGCAAGACGGCAAACGTAAGTATTCTAGAAGTTGTTTCATTAATTGAAAAACGTTCTTGTTGAGTTTATGTGGTAGAGTTGGAAATGATAGGGGTAATTGTAAAATTAAGCGAAAAGTATTCCTAAAATTCTGTGGTTAAGGGGCATGGAAATTTAAGTAAAATAAAATGAATTAATGTATTTGTTCAATGTTTTATTGTAATCGTTATAGTGAAACGAAAAATCGTCTGAAAATGGTAAAAAACACTTAAATATGGTTATTTTAATATGTTTAATAGCTTAAACAGGGTTTACAAAGACCTAAAAATCCAGGCCCTAGTCATTTTCTTTTAATATCACAACATCGTATTCTCAGTAAAAATTATTTCTCCCTTTTCATTGCTAACTGTGCAAACTGGTGGTGCTGAATTAATTTGCGAATTCCTTTTGTAATCATAAATGGACAAACAAATGCAAATAATTTGTTAATTTCCTCCGAAAAAAGAACGTGATTCTTGAAGTCTTGATTTACTTAACCCTGGTGTCGTCTCAACACAGCAGATTTATCATTTTTTCAATGGACAGTGCAATACATCGCACGAAATATTTAGCTGCAGATGGCAGAAATATAAAGTGGTATTAATCAGACGAGGCAGTCCAAGCATGGATGCGCAGCAGATGCAGACTAATCCAATAAATATTCGTACTGCGTGGAGAGGTGTATGGGTCAGTTATCTCGTTGCCTTCAGTGCGGTAAGACCGTATAATGCAGTTAAAAAAACAAGATATCTTGTTACAATCGCTTCTATTCTCGCTAGTGCAGTTCAACATTCTTACCCCTCCCCATGATTCCTTCCACATGCGTCATTTCCCCTCACGCGCATCTGGCTGCCGCCTCTGATTAATACCACTGTACACAGAATAAGGAACTATGGTGTCAGGAAGTAGGCAACAGATGACTATAAGCTGACTCACTTGGAATCCCTCTCGCTGAAAATCTATCGTCTATTGGCATATGCAAAGAGGCAAAGAGGTGCGTCGGTTATATCCAATAATATCACTTCCATTAGGGATGCGCGCTGACGGATATATACGCCTGTAGCAGTGAAAGAGTTAGATGGATCGTTCTATGAAATATTAATTGATAAGTGTAGTAAGTCATCGGAAAAGCGAAGTGGGCTTCTGCTGAAGTGAGATTGATTTCCGTAGGCCTACAAGCAATTAACAGTTATTACCGTCAGACTGTAGTTGCTTTATATTTTGGTGAAACGTAGCATCTTCATTGATGTCTAAGAATAATACTTATTGCTTAGGATTGAATTCTGCCAATGAAATAAGAAGTGCTTTAAATACCATATTTATATAGCCTATATATGTATATGTATGTATACATACATGCATATACATATATTTACACACACACACGAGGGATGTCGTAGCAACTTTTTTCTTCTGAAAATGTGGGGTGATTGAAAATTTTTGAAAATACAAATGAAAGGGCGGGTATGGAATGTATGTATGATGCAGACTATAATATGTACTTGAACACGTAATTTGATGGCATGTTTGTACGCACGGAGGGTGTATGTTTAGGAGATTTAATTAACTTTATGTATAAACTATTGTAATTAGTGTATCTTATTACTGGAAGGATATTAATTTGTTTTTTTCCTTTTCTTTTTCAATTCTGTCTCTCGGCGTTAACTCGGCCAGATTAAATAAATGTTGTTATTATTATTATTATTATTATTATTATTATTATTATTATTATTATTATTATGACATGGTGTGTGTGTGAAGCATATATTAATATTTATTTAATTTACTCGAAAACTGCAAATGTTATGGAATAAGTTACTTCAAAAGGATTTCACATTCTTTCCTCTGCTGAAGCGAAAAATATGATAAGCCTACATAGTAGTCCCACGGATAATACGCAATTACGAATTAAAGCACGGCTAAAGTTTAGGGTGGGGAATTCTGAGGAAAGTAGGCCTACTTACTTGGGACAAACATGGTATTTAGTTTTTTCTTTCTAACAAAATAAGATGCAAATAAAATCAGCACAGTTATATTTAGGGCCCGGATTTTTATGTGCTAAAAAACTTAAAAATATTTATTTTGTATGTGCTAAAAATGTTTAAAATATGTGCTAAAATTTTAAAAATATGTGCTAAAACTAAAAAAATATTTTTCTGAAAAAGACACAAAAACACCAGAATGTGTACTGAAACTCACCAATTGCAGCTAAACATCAGATGTAAAATGCTGACTGGAGTTGCAGTGCGCAACAAAGTCATCTCCAGATTATGGATCACAAATCCTTGCCTATTATCCGAGAATAATGCCTTACATTGAGAAAAGGAACGTTCTATATCACACAATGTTAACCTTGCATATTTGAAGAGGTGTACTGTATATCACTAACACACACACGATCAAGTTCACTTGTTTTGGCCTTCCAAAACATGAGCGACTTTGCAGAGGGTTTGGTAGCCACCAATTTTCTCAAACATACCTTTAAATTTTGTTCTTAGAACTTCTATTTTCGAACCTGAGATAGTGTTAAGTTGTCTTTCAACGTATTGCATTTCTTTAAGTGAATTACGCAATGTTGAGATTGGGTTCGGTTCTGTTCTTCCCTGATAATCACTCTTTTTATGTAAAATAAAATTTAAAATTTGCGGTTTTCGGACCTTGATATGAGCATCAGGAAAAAAAAATTACATAAAAAGTCCGGAAAAGTACTAAAATATGTATTCATGGAGAAAATATCGAAAATATTTATTCACATAACTTTTTTTGTAAAATATGTGTTTTTATGTGAAATAAAATTTGGAATTTGCGTTTGCCGGACCTCGATTTGGATATAAAACTTTGTTTTAGGAATGTACGCGTCAGGAAAAAAAATATTTTTTTACATACAAATCCGGGCCCTAGTTATATTACTTTCCACACAGTACAATGTATATCCATCCCTTCACCAGGTTTTGCTGAGTTTCGAGCATAACATTGTAACATAGTGGCTCTGTTTCTTGCAGTCTGATAAGAACGGCACTGCGAAAAGAGGGAGAGATCAGCAACAGCAGCAGATGGCGACTAGGAAGTTCCCCAGAAGGAAACCGCGGCCTTGGCGCAAACCAGCCGTGAACCGGAGTCTGGCACTTGGAACCGGAGCCGTCCCGCCGGAACAGACTGACCCCAGTTGCACTCTCACCGGATTTCTCGGCACGGACCGCAGTTCCGGCACTGCATCTTTCAACCAGGCAAGTACATGTTCTTGTGCATTAATACAACGCGCAATCCGGATCAGGAAAAAAGACAATGCAGAATCTCGGGGGGGGGGGGTGGTTGTATCCTCGGTTATTTCTTTGTCTGTCTTAACAACATAACAGGGACATCGCCCAATCAGAGGGCTCTCTCTTAATTGGATATTCTAACAAACTAGTGGTTATTACAAAATTATAGACTATACGCAATTTAAGAGGTTCTTAACACGAGGAACAAATGTTTATTTACTCAACTTACTCAATAGCAATAGACAATTCCTAAGCAAGCTAAAGGAATATTATCTATTTTATGGAACCCAAAGGTTCATTTCGGCGCTTACCTGAGCCCTCCATTGAACCCTATTCTGTGCTAACTCCAACCATCCCTAGCAAATCCTACTTCTCTTAAATCTATCCTAATATTGTCCTCACACCTATGTCTATGTCTTCCAAGTGGTCTTTTCCATTCGCGTCTCCCAGTCAATATCTTTTAGATATGTCTTTCCTCCCCCATGCTTGCAACATGCCCATTTCATCCTCTGTAATTTAATTACCCTTACTATATGCGGTGACGAGCTTCATAACCTGTATGTCCAAGAAAATACAATAAAAATTACAAGGAGTGTAGGCTACCTAATTACCTTTGTAGAGTGTAACAATTCAATGCGTATAATTATGGTAGCCTAAAACATTTTAAAGTTATCTTGATTTTAAATATTCAAGATACGTTTATAAGTGCTTTTAAACCGTTTGTTGTTCATATTAACCCTTAAATTTGTAATGTATCCTGAAGTATAAAGTAGTTTGTCTTCATTTCTAATAGTAATGTCGGAAAAGAAAGTGGAAGAAAAGTTTAAATTCCAAGTAACTTTACAGAATAAGGTACAAGAAATGAATTGTGGATATATTCATTGTGTTAACTCTTTTCTTATATTGTGTGAAAAATTGAGCCTCATATATTTAAGAGGGAAAAAATACATTCGAATTTTGTTGTCTTAATATATATTATTTATTTTGCAGAAAAAATACATTTTTACAATAGTATGTAGGGTTATTACTTTATTTCATACTAGCTAAATACTTGATTAAAAGTTGAAAATGTTTTTCTATGTTGTTTCAAGATCGCATTCTTTTTTTTTTTTTGCTTCAGTCGTTACATTTTTATTTTCAACTGACAGAACAATTTCCCTTTGCCTTACGTTGTTTGTTATCTGGTAATATTACATTTATTTATTCAATCTATAACTTATAATTTCTTCTTCACTTTTTTTTTGGGCCTACTGCTTAGAGCCTTAGATCCTTCCTTTAACTCCCTCTGCACTAACTCCGATCCAACTGTTTCTTTTTTTCTCCTTTTCTTTCTTTTCTATTATTTCTGCAGAGTCAATTATTTTTAACTATTCCTGCTATATATTCTTTAATAAAATTGTGTTATAGGCCTAATATTTTGCTGACACTGTTTCAGTTAAATTTACATTATGATTATCATTATTATTATTATTATTATTATTATTATTATTATTATTATTATTATTATTATTTTATATTTATTATCTTTTTTTTTCCTATTTTAGGGTTGATGCGGAGCAGTCATCACCAGGTTTTATCGACTTCCTTTGCATGTGATGTCTGAAGTGCATTTACCAACTGCCTTCAGGAGTCTTCAGTTATTTTCTGTTGGAGAGAATCAATGTAGCCAACAAAACAAGCATGTCATATTTATTTTGGTATAATCGTAATATAATCTTTTTATATTATTTATAAGGTTAATATTCCTCTTAATTCTTCTATTTTAATACTTTCATAATTTTTTATTGTAATTCATTTTATACCTAACACCATCACCATTATTATTATTATTATTATTATTATTATTATTATTATTATTATTATTATATTTCAAGTCGTATGTTGTTTTTTCGGTATGAACTGGACAGTGTTTTTTTATTGGGTTTGGTTGTCAAAGTCATCTTATACATTCCACACAGTCGCGGCTTGTGGTTTAAAACATGGATGGGCTGCACATACAGTTTCATATTGTTATATTTAAAATAAAGAAAATATTTTTAAGCCTATTTAGATAATGAAGAGGATTTGACAATGTTGATGTTATAAATTTAACACAACGTCTTAATATCCACTACACGACACAACACCCTACATACTTTACTCATTGTGGCTTCCTGCCCCATAGCACAGTCAGAGCTGGGAATCAGGAAACCCCCAGCAGAGAACATGCGCAGTGGAAGTTTCACAGTAACCATGAAATCATCGTGGCTGAAACTAATTCAGCACTCAACACTACAGTTTCTAGTTATCCTGGAGAGAGCGTTACAAAATATATTTCCATTCATTTACTTTGCATACCGGCTCACATTCAAAGAGAGTAGGTTTAATTTCTGTGCAGTTTTTACAATGTGCTGTAACACAATAGCACTGCCCCTGTGGAATTTTGACATTAACTTATTTTCTATAATATTAATTGTTAACCCTTGGATGCATGAGACTCAATTTTTAATGCATATTATAAATCCATGCCTGACTACAAAGAAAACATAGTGATTAGGCTAGTAGTTTATTTAAACTGTTTTACATCCTAATAGTTTATTTGTTGCACCCTATTCTGTATGATTCGCAAAGAGACAAATGTCAACCAGCCTTTGGAAGTAAACAGTGAAAAGAAGCCCATCTACGAACCAACTGTCAGACATTATATACCGGTATTGTGAAAATACAAACTGACAGATATCGGAGTGATAGGGCTCATGATAGGCGCTAGGGGTACCATCACTAATTATTTTGGCAATTTTTGTGATAAATTTGGCTTTGATAAACAGTTTAAAATTTACATAGGGTTAGAAACCCTTAGATGTTGTATAAATATCATGAGAAACTATTTATATGCTGAGCATCCCTCTTAGCTTATGAAATCTTACTTTTGATGACTCGTTCCTGTAACTCCTATGGTGGGGCATAGGGCCTCCAAGTAGAGGATTCATTACCTATACTCATTTTGTTATGCTTATTTTCTAAGAGAGAGCAGAGGGACAGGTGGTAAGCCCATTGCCTCTCAACCCCTCTCCGGAAACTAAGGTATTACTTTGGACGTCAAAGGGCCAAGAAATTAATATTACTATTAGTATGTATTTTATCTATTTGCTCTTAGTTCCTGTTAAAAGTGATTGTATTAGATCATTCAACTGTTAATAATTTATTTTATATTCTTTATTGTTGGATATACTTAAGTTGGGGAAGCTGTATAGAGAGATTTTTTTGTGACGTGCTGAGAACGCATCATCCATGAGCAGCCTTGAAGCAAGTCATCAACCGGTAAAGGTCCATGTACAGAACCCCTCAATTCAAGTGCACGGATTTCTGAAGTAGACCTACAGTTAGCATAATCAGTTTACCTTTGTCATAGAGGATGTTGAAAATGATCTCAGTCTACCACCATAGATATCTAACATCTTTTAAGAAAGTTTGCATTCACACGCAGTAATTCTTCTTGTGAAAATGCTGCAGTTTCTCTTCTTATGTTCTCTTTCAATGCTTAAATTGTATGATGACTTTACTATTCAAGTTACCCAAAAATAATTTATTCAATTAAATTTAACAAGACATCTGCAGTATGCACTGTAGTGGATTCTTGTTGCAAAAGTGCAAATTTAATTGAAGAAGTGTTTGAAGATGGGGTAAGTAACTAATTAGTAAGGGGCTATTGCCTACAAGATATCCATATCTTACTATATGTGATTTTTATTTTTGGGGAAATTTAAAAAATTATGTGTAACCCTCATACTATACAATTGAAGAACTGAAAGAGAAATTTCAGCAATTTTACTAGAAGAATTATGGTGTTTGAATATCAAACTTTCTTAAAAGATGTCACAAATGGGTGACGGTGGACAGAAATCATTTTTAACATTTTCTATAACAAAGGTAGGTGATTATTCTAACTGTATGCCTGATTCAGAAATCAGTGCACTTGAATTGAGTAGTTAGCCTATGTACATGAGCCTTTACTGGCTGGTGACTTGCTTCCAGGCTGCTGCATGGACCATGTGTTCTCAGCACATTAAAAAGGTTATGTCTCTGTAGAAATAAGTTCTATTATGTATAACATCTATTTTAAATTATTTTTCAAGTTGTTTTCCCTACAGATTAAGGCAAGGTATTGTATCCTGTAGGCTACTTTATGCATTTAAGGGTTACTGCAAAGCAATTTAAAAATAAAGGAAGAAATAAGAAATGTATTATAATTATTATTTTGCAGGGCTACCACCATAGCTACTGGGCACCTCAGCCAACACCTCTGCTACATGGAGATCCGGCTGTGCCCATGCATTTGGAAGCACCTTCACAAGTGCCCATAGCGGGGGACAGAGACGTCTTCTGCCTGGGATCAATGCCAGAACCCAGCACAGAAGAAGATTTTTCACCAGAGATTATGCCCGGATGACGGACCAGACACAGGGCCTGTTGAACTGCTTAGCTGTTAAATTTTTATATTAAAAAATAATACAAACTAAAAATAGGAGAAGGTATTTATGAGGTTGTGAAATGCGAAGTGTGACGGCTTCAAGACTTTCCTTTCTAATGATGGACATTATTTCTCTTTTCAAAAAGCCTTCTTGATTTTCTCAAGCAAGTTGTCAGGGTGTAATTGTATATCGCATGTGTGATACTGGAGACTGGCACTTCAATGACTATCATATTGTTTTCATCAATTAAAAAAGTGATTTCACTTTAAATTTATTAAGGGGGATGGTACACCTTTAAGGGTAAAAAAAAAATTATATTTTAAATGAATGTGTCCTTTATAAAACAGATTTTCCTCTTTAATTTGGTGAAAGAAAAATTAATTTACCTGTTATACCTTCTTAGTTATGCTGATAAACGTTCCATGACATCACATGCTTAAGTAGGTACTATACGGCACAGGGACCAGGCATATTGACTTTGAGCGACAGAGAATGCTGCATTCGCATGGTATCTTCTGTATTAGAATGTGTGAGTGACATAAACATCATTGCTGTTGCACATATTTACTGATACGTAGCTATCTTTGTTCCCTGATTTCCATAACTAGCAATTTTACAAAGCATTTACATCATAACTCTAGATCTAGTCAAGGTACTTGCAAGAAATTTTGCAAGATTGTGTAGTTTAGCCACCTCAACATCATACACTACAATGGTTTGTGGAGCTTGTGTAGTTTATTTTTTAAAAATTATCTGAGGGAAAATCTAAAAATGTCAGTATCCTCTGTAAAAATTCAAAATTAGTTTTGTTTGGAGAGATTGCTCAACGTTTCTAGAGAATGTTGTAGATATTGGTATTACTAATAATTTAATGTAATTTTTATCTAAAAGCTCAAATAATCAAGAACGCTAACATGTAAATACTGCTGGACTGCAAAAATGCATGCACCATTCAAAACTTCCTAAGTGTTTAAAATTAGTACATTATTCAACAAACCTACAAAGGCATCTATTAAGGTACAAGTATAATTATGAACTTGCATTGCTTGTTTCATAATTTTGAAATGAGTATCTTAATTACCATAATAGGCAACTTGCATACAATTGCTTTTTTCAACCATAATTAGTCTGAATATTTAAATTTTTGATATTTTAGATTCACCCAAACAGATGACGAGCCTGCCATAACCTTTGCATCAATGTGATTTATGTAGTTCATGCCTTGTACGACAGATGGCATCTTGCTGTGTCAGTCAAATCAAAACTTCTTTTTGCTGTTTTGTTCAAACCAGATTTTTAAAGCACAAAATGGATTAATTTTAGTATGTTATTAAAATTAACACAAATAGAATTGATTTTATTTTAAATACAAGCTATTTATTATGCAGATTTCAGCTGATACGCTCAGGGTCTCAAGATAGTTCTGGGTTTGATAATAATTGACACCACACTAATTTCGAAATAGGAAACTGTCGAAATGAGTGTCATTATGATACCATTACACCACATGTAATAAGTGTAACATGACGTTTTCTCTCTTTCCTTTCATTTTTCATCCCATTAGGATTTCAAAAGGAATATCAGCATTATTAAATATTGTTAATTTTTTAGTACTGGATCAACTGATCATTGAAAGTAATGTCTTCATTGCAATATCAGCTGAAGTCATTTGCAATTTTCTTCATGACTATGCTATGTGTATACTCATCATATGTATTTAGGCATGAAACTACCTGATCACACTTGTTCTTCTCTGACATCGAGGAATAGGGAAGTAGATAGATATGGAAAGCCGTCCTATTCTTCACATAAAGGAATTCATGCTTATATACCTTTTAAAACATTAAACTCAATTCAAAAGTACCTGTGTGGATTTTTTATTAACTATATTTTTTAAATTCTAAAATTTCTTTATTCCATCTTCGATGTTAAGATGTACTGGCATCGGTCTCGTGCTGTGTCCCACGACAAACTTGTCCCAAGACACTTAAAATATGAAGAGTGTTCGTGCATGTTCTTATCATCCAGCTATATGTAATAATTGGATGCAATAAAATATCGTAAGGTAAATTTACTATTTCTTGAATTAATTAATGAGGCAGAGTTCAAAATTTAATGGAAAGTGTTTCAAATTAGCAAATTTTTGGGGAGACAACACTGTGGTTAAAAATGTATCATACAATTTCCTTACAATTTTTTATATATTTTTTAAAAATTAATTCTTGGTCAATGAAGTGCCAGATTTCAAAATGATAATTAAAGGAGAAAATTTGTACATATGGACTTATGGTGGTTAGTGGCATTTTTGTATCTTAGAGAATTTTTCATAAACGCCACTCAGAACAATTTCTTAAATAGATTAAATACAACAAAACCAAGGCTGTATAATAGAGATAAGTTTAAAAATAATACAGGAACACTGAATGTGATATGTGTGTTGTATAATGACAAGAGGCTCAGAGACGGTTTTGTATTGTACTTTATACGTGAACATGCATGAAAAACATATGACTTTTTTGTACTAGTGAATGTCGTTCACTTAAATTGAAAGATTTATCATTAAGCTTTTGTCTATTGTTCTCTTATAGCTTAGAAATAATTATTAAATAGCTTTTATTTAAACTTTTTTTGCTTGTAATGTTTCCAGAGTTCCATCTTAGTGTTTCAAATAGACTTAATTGCAGGTGTCGAATGACCGATAATTTTAACCAAAAGAGAATCTAAGCTATAAGCAAATAATAGAGAAAATAAGTATTAAAATGTACAGACTATGACAGCAAATTTGAGAAACAAAAGTTAACATTCTACAAGCCAAGAAAAGGTTAATCGTAAGCTAGTGATTAAGATTTAAGTTGATTCAGAACCCACATCTGGTAATGCAGATTGAAATCAGTCAAGACAAAGATTGTGAACTCTTCCCATCTTGAAACTTAGAAATATTCTTACTTAAACACAAGAAGCTTATGCCACTTTCACCTGATGTTGGTTGGATATCCAGCATATCTCATGGCAAAATGCATTTTCTCTATTACTCACATGTCTCAGCAAAAATAAAAATTGAATGTCCACACTGGTCAAAAATGGTGTTTTAACATTTCTTACAAGGATGAAGATAAAAATTGTACTTGTAAATATACATTGCCATAAATAGTGATATATAAAGTGTTGCATCTTGAACATGATGGTTAGGGTCAGTTGTTCTGCTAACAAACTGTCTATTTTGTCGGCTAAAAGATTTGCTTTTTAAAAACTAATCGACCCTAAAGAGGGTTTCCCAATGCTTGCAACTGCAAAAAAAACTTTAAGACAGTCTCAAAGCAATTAAGATATAATTGGATTTTTCTAATGTATTTCTCTGCATAGAAGCTGTTCAGAAATGAATAACAAGAGAATGTGGTATCTTACATTTCAATTCCTTTATTCAATAATTTCATCCATCTTCTATGCAGTGTATTATATTAACAGAATGAAGGTTAAGGCATTTGAATGGATTTCCAATTAATTCCTTTTGTGTTACATTGGTTATTTTTTTACAAAATGTTAAAATACACATGCTCTATGTGAAAGTTGGTTCCTTACTGTGCCAGTAGTAAGTATTTTTTTTAGAATGTCTCTGATATTCCAAAATACTAAGAAATTAAAGGACGCTGAATTATCATGCTAAATTTGTTGTCGTAGAATGTACATTATATTTCTGTACACTCTAGAAAATGGTAAAATATTGCAAGTTTATATTAAATTATTCATTATTCTCCTGAAAGTATTCATTATAAAAAATAATTGTGGTCATAAAATGACACTCTGTTCTTGTGATATTCTACCAATTTCACTTTGCTCATATTTTTAAAAATGCCCTCTTTTCCACAGTTTGTAATGGAGTGCATTATAATTCAAGTAATTCTTTAAGCCAAAATGATGGCATAATTTGGCTTAAGAGTGGTATTATTCTTCAATAAGAGCTTTGAAAAAAAAAATTAATAAATACTAAACATATAATGTGATGCCAAAACTAAAATTAATTATTTATTATTATTATTTATAGTTTTTACGATAGTATAAAATATAATTCACTGTTGCAGAGTACTTTAAGTTGAAATAATCAAACTCATATTTGTTTCGTAATGCCCAGAATTCAGAAGCGCTTAGGTGTAGATACAATTATTTATTTTTATTTATATATCTGCAGCATTACCTTCTTATTTAGGTAGACAACATAAATTAGTTGTACATAGGTTTGTCTGAACAACATTTTAATATAAAAAACAAAATACTATTTTGATCTGAAAGGGTATTTTAAGCATAGTGCTTAATAAATTTTGCTAGTATTGTCGAGAGTGAATGAGCATTTGCTTGAATTGAGAGTGTTTGAAAGCCTGGGATGATTGTAGTTGTAAACTTGGTGGCTTTTTTTCACTTGTCATTGACCAAAATATTTCTTCGTTTCTAATTGAAGAAGAAATGTAAACAAAACACTGCACCATTTGTACTTGATAAACTGCAATGTTTCCACTGATGGGATGATGACAATAAAGAAGCAAGTAAGCATCAGAGTATTAAATCTTTTTTTAGGGTAGAATTTATAATCACTTGCTAAGAAAATGTTACCAAGAATCGTAATCCACGGATAACCATCAATGCTCACATGCTTACATGGTGTTGTATCGTATCTGTCAGTTACATGGATTGGTGAGAGCAAGCGATTTTGAACAAATAAGGCTAATGCAAATTATCAGCCGTTCAACCTCAATTCCGGAAAGAAAAGTAATTCAGTTTGAAAATGGCTTGATAAAGCCTTCCACATCAATAGCCATACGAAATAACACACCCATGTTATGATGGTAAATACAGGATGACGAATAAAATCAGTATTACTTGGAGTTAACAGTATCTTAAGAAATGACTACAAACTAAAGGATTGAAATACTAAGTGTAATGATGTTTTATGAAAGGTGTGGAAGGGTAAAAGAACTTCTTGCATTAATGTAAATGGTGACAGGTAAATTCTAGGTCATTGACAGGTTATGTTAGGTTAGGAACAGTTATATTTGTATAGCAGCAATATACTGAATAGCACGGGGTTTAGTATGTCTCATATTGAATGTCTTCTGCAATGGGAAATTTAACCACTGTGCCAGTCGTTCCTCTTTTGTTCCCTGCGGTTCAGAGAGGCACGGTCTCTAATGGCGTAGCATACCTACACTATTAGCTAGCTATGCTATTTTGAAGGAGTTCCAACACTTCTTATAAATTTAATTTAATTTTTCGTATAAATCTAGATTGAATAAATATGTAAAACAAAATTGTAAAAAATGAACAATCTACTAATCCTTTCAGAGCTGAATATATTTGTCAGTATAAGGCATTCATATGTGAAACTATCAGTGGGCTTTAAGTTTTGGGTAGGACTAGTTCATTATCAGTAGAATATAATCATAATACCTGGATAAAAATCCTCATATTATATATAAAGCAATACTCATTAATCTTAATATCTCTGCTTTTTTTCAATTTTTTGATGTGATGAATTTATGCATCAGAAATAATGAAAATGTTAACTTCTGATTCTTCATTGCATAATTATTCAAACATCCTTAAACAGATTTTTATGTATAAATTCTTTATTAAAATCCTGCATACTTTGCACGTTTAGTATAAGCTAACCTAAAGAATAGGACGTTGAGTTTTTAATGTGGTCTGTCGCTAAGCTTGAGCCTTCATTTCATAATGCATTACGTATATGTTCAACATGAGAATTGTTTTCATTGTACTCTAAATGTAAGGCTTCCAGTCAGTAGTAATCAGCCATTACAAGGAAAAATCTAAACTGAACTCCGTGGTGCTACATCCCTGAAGGGACTAGGCCTAACACCCAACCGCTGCGTCATCTACCATAGGCAGAAGGTCATTACAAAGAAGTGTATGATAAATTCTACCCTAATTCCTTGTTCAGACTTAATTTCTTATATATTTCAGCTACATTTTGTGACCTAAAAGCAAACTGTAATTTTGTTAATAAGTTACATCAAAAAGCTTCAGGATTTTTTCAGCATGTTCCAGTGACTATACTTATGCTGAACAAATGCACAAATGGGTTTTGCTTTAGGAAACAGTAAAAAAATGCAAGTATTTTTATTATGATGTTAAAAAGATATATCATACATCATTTGATCTCATTTTGCTGTTTAGTGTAAATATTAATAAAATCCCTAAGAGTCTTTTTCAATCAATACAAGCAAAAGTATATGTTATTAAATATTTGGGGTAAAACATCACTAATATCCTACCTTAAGACTGTTTTGTCAATAGGATATAAAAGAAGCTATAAACCGTAAACTTATATAAATATACCATAAATGTAACCAAATCAGCCAAAGATATCGCAGTTAACTGAAGTCTGCAAAGAAGCCTTTAACCAAGGTCATTTTTTATTTCCTTCAAAGCCTGTAGTGATGAGGAGTCTGTCTCTGGAAAGGCCATGAGGAAATTAAGGAACAGATTGAGCTGTACGTATTTAAAATTATTTATAATTTGTCCCACCATCTATGAAGTTTGAAATGATTTTATGTTATTCACAAATTCATAGTGACCCATTAGGAATATTGGCTTTCATACACCATTAACATTGTTTCTAGACAATGAGTAATCCAGTATCCTTGGAAAACTACATTATGGACTGAAGTGTATCAGCTCCACAGCAGGCTTATTTGCTTCACTTCACCGCTCGCTGTGAGAGTAATATGTTGTGATATAACTTAATGGCTGGCACATCAAGCTGGAAGTACAATATTTATGAGATTTCCATTAATTTAATTACGCTTCTGTCTCCTAGGAGCTCTTCCAACCTTCTGCATATTACTCAAGCAACATTTACATGTAGTACAGATGTCTATAAGCTCTTAGCAATGGGAGCTTTTTAGCATTCTTGCCTTAGACCCAAGGCTTACAACGCTGTATGTGGTCTACCTTATACATTATTGTTTTTCTTTCTCTGAGTTTTATATCCACCTTGTAGGTACATCCACGCCGTCCAGGCCTTATAGGACCGCTTCCCATCGGGGAAGGAGTTTGTGTGAATCACATACAATCTTTTTTGGACCAAACAAGTAAATGGAGGGCCTTCCCGGATGAGTGGTCAGCCCAATGCCGAGGCCACCTCCATGTAGGTATACGCTTCTACAGCGGCTATTTATTAATTTGGAGAACTATAGGGCCTATATGAGGTTTCTGTCCTGAATGGGAGACATTGGCTAATTTATTCATGTTTATACACACACACAGGCTGGCTAGGCTATATAGGACCAACATTAACATCTGAAAGTAATGTCAGTAGGCTACTATAATGTGCGTGCTTTTAAACAAATAGCTATGTTGTGCTATTTTTAAACTCCAGCTCGGGGAATTAATTTTTACATCTTAATTTCCAACTATTTTGAAATCCGTATGACCGATGGTTTTGTGAAATATAAATAGTGAAACATCTTTGGTCGGTAATTTCCTAGAATTCCCCTTTCAAGACGGCGTCAACTATGACGTCAGTTGATTATATGTTTATTTAACGACGGGATGTAGGCTACTGCCACTTAGGCCTGTAACCATAGCCGATGTGCCGGAATTTGGTTCCGCAGAAATTCTTTTATAGACGTGGGCATTTTTTTTGTGCCCACCCTTACCCTCGGAGTGCCAAGCAATTAAGCATAAACCTCCGGTCAAACCAAATTTTGGTAACCATGTGTGATGTGTGTATACCTATTGTGCCCTTAGGTACATCCGTAGGGGATTTTGATGGTGTGACGTGTTGGGGGTCTGTCACATACACATAAATGTCAAAGACCTGGGCCAGGATCGAAACTGCAACCTTGGGCACCCAGGGCGATGGTACAAGGATGAGTCACGGGTGCAGGTGTGAGGAACGGAAGGCCGTGTTTGTGTGTGGGCGCGTCAGGTTTTTCATCTTTTTTGGCAGAAATATTCTGAAATCAGATGGGCACTCGTTAAGCCGTGTATGTTGGAGCAGCGAGAAAAGAACATAGAAGTAACGCTGTTCCCCCAAGGGAATGGTAGCATTTATTAACATGCATCGTATGGTAACGTCCATTTTCTGTTACAAACCGATAACACTACGAATCTGCCTGAGACATACAATAAGATCGATAATGTATGGTGATATAAGGAAATAAAAGTTTAATTTTCATTTTGTTTACATCTGGCAGGAGGCAGCCATGGAGCAGTGAAATCAGAGAGCGGCAACATTGGCTGCACTGTTAGGTCGAGCAAAAGCTGTTTCGTCGTAGCAGAAGTGGTTGTGTGTCATGTGGAATTTCTGTCTCTGTTGATCGTTTTATTGTGTTAATATATTATCGTTTAAGCCTGAGTGTGTTTCGACTACCTTTAATGGTTTTGTGATATTAGCTATGCGATTCGGCTAGTCTCTACATCTGGAACAATGCCGGCATGGTTGGGTTCTCGTTTCGTTCGTTCCATGTTTGTGGTTAAGTTTGGATATGTATGGTGAAGGCTTCAAGCAGTGGATATCAATGGACAAGGTAAGTTTACTGTCTAGTCAGATTTTAAGAAAATGCTCTCATATAACTCTTCACTATGGGCTGAATGGTATTCTTTAATATTTCAGTTCCCGGTATGCCTGGGCTGTCATACAATAGCCTACAAATACTTTCCAACTAGACTAGTTTACAATGTATATCGAAGGTCCTGAATGACGATTTTACGAATTAAGTGAACCGCAAAATGCTTATTAT
Source organism: Ectobius pallidus (assembly GCA_964059195.1). Classification (NCBI taxonomy): domain Eukaryota; kingdom Metazoa; phylum Arthropoda; class Insecta; order Blattodea; family Ectobiidae; genus Ectobius; species Ectobius pallidus. Next base: position 32,626,644 of record CAXKWD010000004.1, on the reverse strand, counting down.
ATAGAATATAATAATAAGATGAAATAAATAGAAGAGGCACTTAACAAAAGTTGTAACCTTTTGGTTGCTACTCAGTACAGTAGCACTAGAACAGATTTACAGTGTTGCCGGAGTTAACCTATGAGTCAATTTTCGTATAAATACTATTCAAACATTCCGTAACAGAACTTTACTGGAAGAATGAACATATACCAGCCTCGTAACCATTTTGTCATTAAATAACGGGAATTTTGAAACAATAAGGCTTTTACATGCACTGCTAACTCAAAGACAAAACTGCAGTAGGCCAATGTAATGCACAGGATATCGTACATTCCAATGGTAACATAACCTCCCGATACTATTGTTAGAGAAATGACAGATGATAACTTATTTCTAAATACTGGTATTAATTATAATGTAAAAATTAATAACAATTATTTCAGTGTTAATTCTGTAGAATTTTTATAAAGTGTAAGTGGCTTGTTTTATCTTAGCGAATCTTGTAGAAGATAACCGTTCATTTCAATCTCAATCCTAACTTAATGTTGGCCTGGATGTTGCAGTTAGTATCGTACTGGCTTTCTGTGCCCAAGGTTGCGGGTTCGATCCCGGCCCAGGTCGATGACTTTTATGTGTGCATTAATGTGACTGGCCCATGTCAGTAGATTTACTGGCATGTAAAAGAACTCCTGAGAGACAAAATTCCTGTACATCGGCAACGGTCACAGCCCGGTAGCTTAAGCGTGCTGCCCTGGAGCTGTGGTGAAGGAGTCTGTGAGTTAGAGTCCCGCCTCGGGAATGAGTATTTGTGTGCGATAAGAAAAAAAAAAAAAACATAGTTTCACGGAATGTAAATTGCAGTTTTGTTTGTTTCTAAAAACTGATGTACTAACTTCCTAAATAACCTATCATATTTACATAAAATTAATTAATTTTATTAATTTTCCTGAGGTAGTGGAGGGTTGTAACCCCTCCCTGGTTACGCTCTGATTAATTTTATACCGGTAATTTAGTGCCAAATTTTCGTCCATAGGCGTACAAGTTTTTAAATGTTGAAACTTTGGTTCTTGTAGGCCTACTTCACAATAGTGAACCTTAAAAGTTTACATTTAAATAATAATATAATTTCATAGAATAGTTAACATAGTTCGTAAAATGAATTGCTATATCTCCTGAAATAGTTTATTAAATAAATATCGATAACTTGTCACCTTCGAATTAAAAACCATTCGCATTCCCCCCCCCCCCCCCCCGACTCGTCATCAGAATATCTCGGTGGAATTTGTGGTGAACAAAATGGGGTCAGGGCAGGTTTTCTCGGGGTGCTTCTGTTTCCCTTACCATATATCATTTCACCGTTGCTCCATTCTTCATAGTACAACCCTTTGGCTGGCAATAAAGGAATTATTATTAATGGGTAGTATGTACTCAGTATTCCAGTACTCGACATTATGATTTTAAGGGTTTCAGTAGCATCACTTTACGTGAAAATTACACGGAACAAAAATGTCTTTTATGATTTCTTTCTTACTCCGATAGTTTTCCTAATCTTGTAATAAAACTGGAGACGTGGCAACTTCGCCGGTATGTCCGAGCAAGTCTCTCACGGTATGCGGTAGTGTGCCTCTGTGTTAGGGTAGAAAGAAACTCCACACAGGTCTGTTGACATCCTTCTGTACATCGTACCGCTGCTATATTTAGAATAAACTTTCGTCATGGTTGACTGAAAATTCGGATAGCCTCGTTTATTCTTCCTTGGCAACTGTGTTGTTGATATGGACATATGCAATATTCTTTATTTTCTGCAATAACGTGCTATATGATCCCATAATAATAGCAATTTCGGATACGTAGGATCCGACAAGGTCTGAGTAAGAATTAAAGGTCTAAGGACCCCACATAGCATTCGTGTCATGTCATCTCATCAGGATAATGTAGCCTCGCATAGAAATGGGGCTACACTTCCGCCAAACCAAAAGGCAATGCTAAACCCTATGACGGTAGTGGTGACATTGGATAAGGAAACAGGGACCAGCCCTATTCTATTAGCCATACAGTCTTCATTTTTACAAAATGAAATAACGTTTAAAATGCGTCCCTAGATGCAAGGATTATAATTAGGTGCGAAATTGATTCACATATAAGAATATATCCTGTAATTCTCTTACTTTAAAATACGTAATTCGTGATAATATCATATAACTGACGGCCATGTTATGTGGGTAAACAGGTTAACCAACACGACAAACCTCACTGGAGACATAATATGGCACATTTGCGAAATGCGTGAATTAGGTATGCCTTACCAAACTAATATCATTGTTCATAACCTAACCAACCTAACCTAACCAGACAAACCTAACCTAACCTAACCTAACGGTCACTAAAATAGAATCTACCTTCCACTACTTACCTTATTGCAAGAAGATCAGTTGGTCATCCTGCTTCGCAGTTGATCATCCTACTTCACTCAGAACCATAATATGGCTGCCGTGTTTTATGCGTAATAAAAATGAACTGATTGCAAGGGGTAAAAATACAAAAAAGTTCTAAAAACAACTAGGCTACTTCCACCCCTGAATCAATTCCTTCAACAAAAGTAAGTACTGTACATTAAATTACGTTTTCAGCGTCAGGAAGGAAAACTGTATGGCTAATAGAATAGGGCTTTACCCAAGGAAATAAATAATTTACAGGTAGGCCTACTGTTGTACGTATAAAGCATTGATGTCTATTTGCAGGAAGTTTTTATCATTATCATGATTATCACAGCTGGGTCACTGAAAGAGGAACGAGGAGGTCTTGTTGCATGAACTGGTTCTATAATAAAGAATACCATCCAAATTTCACATAGTCCGAGTCATGTAGGCCTATCCTATAAAATACAGTAGCTTGTCCTCTTTGTAACAACTGGAAATACTCGAAAGAAAATTTAAAATGCATGTAGACTCTACGGAATACGGTTCAAACAATCTACGAGCCTTATCATTGTTTTAACTGTTTTATATGCAGTTCGGCAGGGATTTATAATTTTCGTGAGAAATTCCAAAAGGCTTACTGGAAAAGTATGCAAATCATGTTTAATTTCCTATTTCTATTGGATAGTACCACGTAATACCTGGTTTCAGCAATATAAGATTAGTATACTTGGGAATCAGGCAAACAGGTAACATTTTTTTTTTATCAACATTAGAGTTCCCGAAATAATAATTAGAAATGGTAAAATCCCATATGGGGTTCTTCATGAAACAGCTAAGGTCACACATCACTATTTCATTCTTAGGAGAGATTTGCGTGATATGGTCCAATCCACTCTCCCTGGATGATACACTTTTTATACGAAACTGGCGAAAAGTGGCGATTTTTCCGTCGTATTTTGTTCCGAAAACCTACAAGTGAACATGCAACTAATTGTTATTTTGAGGGAAATAGGGCATGTAGTGTTACAGATATTGTAATGGAGCATGCTGTAAATAAATTATATTTATTAAAAAAAAAAAAAAAAAGGAACACATGGTTTTACGTCACAGCTCTGGTGTTGTGACGTCACACCGTGACAAATAGTATTCTATATACGGAATCACGCATGAAATTTAATAGGCTATGCCATGTAACGAAACATCATGGCATGGTTGGTTGAGCACTGCGTTACAATCCAGAAGGGCGCAGGTTCGATCTCCGATAAGGTTGTCGAAACTTTTCAATTGTAGGCCTATAGTAAGAGTTTTTCACTACATGCCCAAGCGGCTTTAAAGAAATAAATCATTAAGTCGTGTTTCTTTATGTTAGTTGATCTGATCAATTCGGTCTTGGTTTCCGCTTTCCGAAACAAAAGTAACGTTATAGTATTCTCTCATCATCACTGACCTCAGTTCTTCCTTCGGTTTAAGCAATTCTCACATGCTATTGTTTACTATAACTAGATCTTGCAACCCCGCGGTGAGTAGCTGTCACAGTAGTCACAGGAAATTCTTAGATTTTGATTGGCCGAGGTAATTAGCTTATTGGAGCGGTAAAAATAAAGAGCATGGGTTGTGCTATTGGCAAACTTTTTCTCATAATGAAAGGAAACCGCTTACGTATAAATTAATAACTGGACTATAATGCTTCAGGTGGCAATGTGGCCCTCGGGGTGGAATCAGCATCTAACAAAAGTGAGTACCAGGAAAAATACTGGGGGTAAAGGCGGTCGGGCGCAACTTTACTCCCTTCACAAGCCAAAAGCGTAAACATCTTAGATCCTCATCCCTTGGACCCCCAGGGGTCTCCACGGCCTTTATATAGAACACTTTACTTCTACTGTAGGTAGGATATGCTTATACCAATATTGAAATGTCCATTCCGTTCACTAACAAATTATTTATCCCACTCTTTGCCTTCTGAATAGCGGTGAAAGAGAAGTCCTGGAAACAACAGCCCCTACAAACCTCAAAGTACCTTCAAAACAATACAACTACGACGAGAATCATGGAGAACCCTTTCTTGTATTATTGAAATAGAATCTCACCCCTCAATGGCCGGTTTATGGGCCGCTTCATATTCTAATATCCACGTTGACTGCACAACGTTTTCTGACCCACCCTGCATGTTTGAAAAGGGATGAAATTACAATTAGGTAGATAGAATCACACCCCCATTGTTTTGGGTTACAAAACGCTTTGTCCTTAATATCGGCAGCCACCGTGTCACAATCAGAAGGGTTTATCTCTCTTCCTGGAACTGGGGCTTGGTTATAATAATTAATCAAGCTGCCATATATATTATACACCTCACTGGGCCATACTGTCTTGTTTTTATAATAATGTGACGTTAATTATGTACGCTGTGTTGATTTTTGATGGATCATCCATCCTCTTGGTATGTAATAGAGATTTGTTATGCATAGTCATGATTCATGAACCACGAGGAAGAACTATAGAACACTCAACTTCAAAGTCTGGCCGTAACGTGAATAAACATGAAACTGTAGAAATTCTTTCATCACGAAAGGTCTGTATTCCATATTATGGGCAATAAATGATTATTAAGGGCCAGAATGGTACTTGATGAGATTGTGTGGAGGACGGAAAATGTGTGTCTGTCTGTCCGTCTGTCCGCCTATCTGTCCGTGTGTTTGTACGCGCGATAACTAAAATACGCTTTATCGGACTTTCATGAAACTTGTTTTACGCATTTATAACGTCCATGAGAAGAAGTCTATTGATACTTTACCAAATCGGTTGACCGGCACTAGAGTAATGTTCAATTTAGTGCCTATTTTATGGTAGTGTATTAGAAAGAATTTATCACATGCAAATGAGTTCTCATGGCAACATATTGTTTTACAGTGTTCATATACGGCTTTGGAAGTTGCAATACAGGTATTGACAAATAATATTACCCACATATTCCTTCACATAGGTATGCTTATCAAACTAGACATTTGTTCTTCCGTAAACCCAGCTTAATGAATCGATCTGGAGCTTAAAAGGAAATCGATTAAAAAAAACTTAATTTCTGCATAGGCTATCATAATTGCAATGATCACTGATTAAACAAAAACATTCTGGCACTCTGTAACATCAATTTACTTGATTTTATTTTACCTTCCCAGTTTGGCCCGTAATTCTTTGAAGAGAATTACATCATTGTACTATAAAGTCACATGACTAACTCACGCACTCACTGATGTAATTGTTTACCCAAATCCAGATCAGCTACAAACTTGAAAAAAATTGGCGTATTTATAGTTCTTAGTTTTTAACCGATGGGAAAATTCCAAACAGTTACCATTTTAATATTTTAGCCCACCGTAAAACATTCAAAATGGGGCGCGTTAATTTAAAGTCTGTAAGTATTTTTTGGGAGGTAAGGTCAAGTTAAGATTACCTAGAAAAATTAGAAATCGAAATGTGAGCAAAATCTTGGGGAACTCTTCTCTCGGTTCCTTTTCGTCTTCAGTAGGCCTACACGCGCCTGCATAATTCATGGCGAAGGTCACAGGAACTAGCGGATGTGATTATTCCAGAACAGATAGTTTGCGCAGTTACCATCGTCTTGAACATGAGAACTTTGTATTTGACTAAGTAATGACTCAAAGATATAGCCTAATGATCCAGCCGTGTGCAATGTGAATAATTAATAATACTTTTGTTTTAAAAAATGTATTGTTTACCAGCAAGTACGTCGTAATGTACCATAATGGAAGCCAATTCAGTTCATGATGCTCTATGAAAGAAGCGTGCGAGTGCTCCACCTTTATTTTCCGCCCGTCTATACCATTGACAAATACTGAATCTTGACGGGATTTTCCTCGCTATTTGGTAATAAATAATAGCACGTGGACCTTCAGTATTGATTAAATGCTTGCTAAAATTGAAAGATTAATAAGGAAGAAAGAAAGAGGGGCGAAAAGTTGTATAGAATTTTATATAAATCAACCGGGGGAAGCAAGGGCTAAAGATAGATATCGAAAAAGATGAAGATGATGTAGAAAGAGATTAATATAAATTAGAAAGCGAGTCAGATGCAGAGAAAAGGGGGAGAGGCTGGTATTTATCAAGGGAAGAAGGAGGGGGAGAAGACTGATGGGTTACAAGGGGGGTTAGGGGAACAATTGAGAGAAAGGATGCGTGGATGCGAAAGTTAAATAGGGATCTTATCTGAAATTGGATATTAAACCCCGTTAAGCTAGAGCTGCTGTTTCTGTACTTCTCCATATTTCATTAATAGGGTAAATTTACTTTGAAACCGTTTGTGTTGGCAGCAGTGAGGGAGCGTGTCGTATTCATACGCGATGAGATCGCGCTGCAAGAGGTCTCCCGGGGGTTCAACATCACACCCCGAGGAAGAAGAAGTGCAGATTCAAATCTCTGCGAGTGTTTTAGAACCTAAAATGAAATATGGAGTAAATACTCTACAAGGCATTCGTCTTGCTTCGGACTTAGAATTATATTAAACTAGCAGTTGTCCCCGGCTTCGCCCACGATAATTATTTCGATGGTTAAAAATTAAGAGTGAAATAATTACAAACGTTATATTTATTATCACTAAGGCCCGGATTTTTAGGTTTTTATAAACCATGTTTTAGGTTTTGAAAATTATATAAATTATTATATTTTAGTTTTTTAGCATTTTCAGATTTTTTTAGTTTCACTCTAATAAGTGAATTGAATGAATGAAGTGTTTTTATTGTTAACCTAATCGGGGGTTTGGGTGCGGAGCCCCCAATGAACGAAGCGAGTTAATAATATTATAATGTAGCAAAAAAATTATTTGATCGTTCTTTTTAACTCATAACTAGATTATTCAAGATAAAATATCTGCTTGAGTCAGCAGTGATCCTTTGAATCGAAGTTTGTGACAGAACTATACTTACTCCAAGTCTTTGAATCAAAACGGTATCTAATTACAGTAAAAGCTAAAATAAAACAATGATAGCTAGTAATGTAACATTACGGATAAGAATTACACGAGACTTTATTACTCCAATTTTGAAGTTAAGTGCAAACGGCATGGCGTAATAAATACAATAAAGTAATTTAATTTGATGTTTGCGTGCACACTTAAAGGAATGCCATTATCCAGGCCGCAATGTATGTTTCGCAGACTCCATTATTACATGCGTGAACGTTTACAGTCATGCCCAACATGAATTCTCACAGAATAACTGCCTCCTGATGACGTCATAATGTGCATTTGACTATTAAATTCACGGCCTCCTTTGTCATTCATTATATTATCCTACAGAATTTATTATACAGCGATGTTGCCGTAATTAATTTCCGAGCTCTTTAGTGAAGACACATTACCATTATGTGATGTTAATACAAATGAAGGAAATTATATTTGATTGAAAAACATAGACAAGAGAACGTTTTGCCATGTGGTATTACTATTTCCATCATTAAGTGCGGTTAAATAAATTTAGGGCATGAGAATAAATTGTATTCAGACACTAAAACATTGTATTCATTGGTATATAATGACGTGACGCGCTTTGATACTCATGTTCTGTCATATTTTAAAGCAACTTTGAAAAAGTTGATCGGAAAGGAACATATTATTGGTTATATTATTGTTTTTCGGGCTCCAATATTGATTCCGAGCTTTCGGCAGCTATCTCCACTGCTGTCTTCTGGGAGAAGTGATCTGCTTTGGATATCTGTATTAAAAGTTATGTAGAAAAGACGGGATATGCTAGGACCGGTGGGGGGCAAAAAGAAAATTAAATGGAGATCTCTGATTGGTTGGAAAGGAAAATTTAATTTAACGGTTTTGTGAGATGTGAAATCGGACCTTCTCAGGACCATGGTACTTTATGAGATTGTGTGTGGGGGACGAAAAATGTCTGTCCGTCCGTCTGTATGTCTGTCTGTCCGTGTGTCTGTACGCGCCATAACTCAAATACGCTTTACCGGATTTTCATGAAACTTGGTATACGCATTTATAATTTCCATGGGAAGAACCCTATTGTTATTGAACCAAATCGGTTCACCGGCATCAAACCCAATTTAGTGTTTTTATTTGAAAGCGCCATAACTCAAATACGCTTTATCGGATTATCATGAAACTTGGTATACACATTTATATTGGACCAAATCGGTTGGCCGGTACCGGAATAATTCCCAATTTAGTGCATTTTTATGGTATTATATAACAAAAGGCCCCATAACTCATATATGCTTTATCGGATTGTCATGAAACTTGGTATACGCATTTATAACGTCCATGGCAAGAAGCCTATTAATTATGGACCTAATCGGTTGACCGGTACCAGAGTAACGACTAATTAAAGGTCACATGTTTTTTTAATTTTTGTCTACCGGTATAATTTGACAGTTAACACTATTCCTTCACTTATGCTTATTAAACGACACCGTCAAACTGACTGAGTTGGCCAAATGGTAACGCCTTGGACTCGTATTCTGGAGGTACCCGGATCAAATCCCGGAGCCGGCCGATTTTATTTTTATGTGAGTGCGCGATTGTCAAGGTTTCACAAATCTTTAGTTCTGCTGAAGCTGGTCGATTTTAATCTGATTAGAAAAACTTATTTTCTGCATATCATAATTGCAATTATAACTGATTCAACAAAAACATACTGGCACTTTGTTACCGGTATATCAGTTTACCTGATTTTATTTTATTTAGGAGTAAGGGTGGTCCAAATATAATAATGCTCCTGAGAAGGGCCGATTTAAAGTAATATGGTGGTTAAATTTAAGAAAATTAAATTCTTCTCCATGCTTTGTATCACATCTTTGGATGGAAGGTATTTAACCGATGTTTAAAATTCGCTTTTATACGACTTTACATATTCGAGCTATGCTGTTCAGAGACACACATACACACATACTCCGATACATACATATATTATATGCTTCCGAAAATTTTATTTTTGGATTTTGGGGACCTAAGTGTGAATTAATGTTGAAAAACCGATACATTCAATTTCAATGTAACCTACAGTACAGTTAGAGAAAATACGAGACAATGCTAGGGCACTATATATATAATATAAGGTGTTTTTACTTTAAACATTTTGTACTGCTGTATTCATGCACTTATTGCTCTGAAAGAAAGTAAAGGAATTTTTCTTCAAGAAAACGAAATCTACATACTCTCTACTTTCCTTTGATGTTTTATATATACTGTTTATATACAGTCTATTAACATATGTGTATGGAAGAGTTTAATTATCCGAATATATATTTTCTAGACGATCAAAGATAAAGAAGGTGTTTTAATTGTAGATGATATTAATTAAAAGAAGAAAATTATGCCACTGAGTGGTATAAAATTACAATACTCCAGGGTGACTACCTTTGATATCCTTCACATGAAAAACACTCTTCTAGTTTAAAATGTTTGTATATGATTATTAAATGGACTCAGGTTGATAAAAATTTAAATTGTTAAAATTCCTTACGTCTATTTAAATTTTATACATTTCTCACGGTAGTCGCAAAAATAGTCATACTTGGTAGTTCAACTAAAACTCGTATGTTGGCAGCAGCGTCCTAGAAACTCAATAACCTCGGTTTGCGCACGTGCATACTGGATGACTTCACCCCGTGTACAGCTAGAGGCTATCACATGATATTTAATATTTATTAAAATAAGTATAATACTTAGTATTATTTCACAAATATTAACGGCTATCCAAAAAATAGTGTATGGTATACATGGCAAAAATCTTGTTTTTAACACTTGGATCATAAAATAAAATAAAATAAATATGATATAAGTTGCTCAACTATGATATATTTTGTGAACCACAAGGGCCTAAAGTTACCCGACATTTGTCTCACAGGTGAGGAAAAACCCAGAAAAATCCCACCTAGGTAACTTGTCCCGACCAAGAATGACTCATTACAAAATGCTAAAATGAATCAGAATTGAAGCCATTATTGTGAACATAAAATGTAATAGTCTAAAGTGGATTAAAAGAAAACGAGAGCATAAGAAATACTGAAATACAGAAACTTACTAACTTTTAATATTAATTAGTATGAAAGTTCCCCTATCTGATATCTTAAGTGGGGCTTGACTAACACCAAGTGAAGTGTATACGTCCTTGTTTTATCAGTTAACAGATTTTCTTATCTATTGTGTAGTACATTCCAAGTAATAAATCGAATATTATTATGAATAGATAAGAAATATTTAAAGGAAGCTGTTTCATTTTCTGAGTCACGCCGAAAAGCAACTTAACTTAAGTAATTCCAGGTCGCAGTGCAAAATGCGAATAAATTTGTTTAATGCTACCTTATGGGTGTAAATGGGTATGTATGGTTAAATTGAACTTCCAAATATAACCAACATCTTACACAAATATGAACTTCGAAATCTACCCATGCCGAAAGGAATTATTTTAACTTCAACTTGCATCCTTATTTATCAAAGGTTTTTTTCAAGAATGTGCTGTGGTTAACGTTCGTCTAAATAAAAATACTTGCCACTCATTTTTTCTGCCATACATCAATACTTATAAATAGGATTCGAATGATTATGACCTAAAAAATTGGAAAATACGACTGCAAACATGACCTTAAAAATGACTAGATATGACCCAGAAATCCTAATATGACCTCATAAAAGAACATATGTTCCAATTTAAAACGTTTAATGACATTAAGTGATTACATCCCATTAATTCAATCAGATAGGCCTAATAATGTTTTAAGGATTTTACAGGTAATTTACAGTTTTACTTGTAAAGAAAAGAACTTCAATCTGCTTAGTTTCCAGATACCTCTTTAAATTGTGAACTAAAATATTTAAAAAAAAGTCTATTGGAAGTTGTTAACAACAAGGAGAAAGAGGTAGGCCTAATTGTGTTATTACTTGTTATTGTCCCTTCACATTTCAGTTACAGTAAAACCAAAATATTCGTGACTCATTTTTGGAAAAAATTAAGTCGACAAGTTAGTGCACATACTGTATAATTTTCCTATTTTACCGAATTTATAACTGAAATATGACGTTAAATTACAAACATGATCGAAATATGACCAAGACCGTAAAAATGGCCAAAATATGACTTTATATGCAAAATAAAAACGGTCCGATTAGGATAAAATGAAAGAGCAGTTCATGTTTAATTCGTGTTTGTGGCGAGAATGGAGGTCAAGATAAAAATATGACATGTAAACATCTGAACCTTACTTATAAGGAATTATTAACTTAAATGTTGGAATTTTAAATGTTCTGTACGTCAAATTTATACGAGTATATTTAATATAAAAGCACTCCCTCCCTATCTAGATGATTCTTTGTATTGGGTTTAGAAAAGAGCCATTATCTACAGAAAACAAAAAAACTATGTAAATCTTCGTTGAACTTAGTAAATTTCACTCTACTTCTTGTAATCTCCATGTAGTCATCGGACGTCTATGTTCTGTGCAGTAAATGGTGAGTCTAGTGTAATTAATATCTGTAAACACCGGATTCATGTACGCTCAGAGTATAGACAGAAGTGTGAACTGATGCACATCCAAGCGTCCAAACCAAAGTCGCAAGTAGAGAAGTGGTTAATGGAATTAATTAGAAAGAGAACAATGGCGTCTTAATAGCTCGATGGCCTCTTTTAGGGGGCTGCGTTGTCACTTGTGTTCTCGAAATACAATGGGTTGAGCCCAAGAGACTGCTACGTGCTTGTCTGCCTTAACCTCATTACATATAACATGCATTTGTAGGCATCTAACAACACACCAGATGCGAGCTAACATAATCTATATTAGTACGACCATTGGATGAGCAAAAACAGGAACAAATTTTTCACAGTAATGGCTGTATAAAAATAATATGAGAATGTTCAAAACTATACCTTCATTAACTACCTTTCATTGTGTCGATTTTTTATGAAAACGCAACTGAACCAACATGTGTTATATATATATATATAATATTTCCCTCGGAATGCAGAATGTGATATTTAACCAACCAACCCTGCATCCATAGAGGCCAGGATTTCTGGTATTAGGCCTAATGATAACCGCGAAATTTTCAAATGACATATTTAACTTTACCACAAACACGTATCTTTTACCAGATATAGGCTACTATTTTTTGTAAGTTGGAGTCACGAAATATTGAGAAATGTTTACAAAATCCACTTTAATTATGAACGAAATATGCAGTGAGTCCCACGCAAGAGTTGGCCAATGACGCGGGTCTGTGTATTATTGTTATTAGTATGAAATAAATAAAAATAATTTAGTGTATGTAAATTAACTTAAGATTATATTATTCTGTTTCTTTCGGTTAAGGGTTGCCCATTGATAAAACATAGTCCTGCCAAAACCACCAAATAAATAATTACATTTCAATTTATACAATTTGCATCAATTATTTATTAAACTAATAATAATAATTTTACGAACAACTTTCTAAGCATAATAAAAATTGTTTATAATGTAAAAACTATTTTTATGAAAGGAAGCGTTTGAACGTTTTCTTCAACAAAATTTCTGTTTCATGTGTTGTTCACTCTTAGTAAAACCGAACCAAAGCCGATTAAGCTGGCGATCGCTTTTCGTTTCCCGGAAATTCCCGAAATAAAGCCGATGTTGACCGAATAGTCAATTGACTTGACATGTTGTCCATTTTCTCCGGAAAACAAATTAACATCTGAAAATGTTAAGTGCAACACGCTGGGTTTGCATGTCAAGTTAATTGGAACGCGAAATACATGTCAATATCAACTTGTTAATATTGACATGTTGGTGTTAAATGTATATCAATGGAGACGCAGCTTTAGTAAAACCATTTTGCCATTGCTGATAACTACTGCCAACTAGCGTTTATTCATGGCAACAGAGCGTATTCTTCTGTCATTAAAAAATATTTGCTAATGAATTACCACGATGTGTTGCTTAGTCTACATGGTTTTTTAATTGGATGACCAAAAGAGGATAGAAATATGTTTTTATTTTAATATTTAGAACTTTTATATTGACATGGCGGAGTTACACCATTTTAAATTCATACAAGTCAACATGGCTCTATTTTATCGACATTGTAAAATCGACTTTGAAAAGAGTGAATGCGTACACCCACAATGTGCACATTTGCTATGAGAAGCGAGTGTTATAGCACATGGTTAAGGTAGAGTTTTGTTAATTTTAACATACAATTAAGGTACTGCTTACTTTAATACCACTTGCATTCGATTGTCCAAAGGTAATGTTCCAATTATAACATTTGTGTAAGTCACTAAAAGCACATTATTCCGTAATGTTTTTATTTAATACGTCCTTGACATTAATCGATCTAAAGTACTTTTGTATAATGGCATAGTGAACAGATTGATAACGTAATGTTCCAATTATAACATTTGTGTAAGTCACTAAAAATACATTCTTCCGTAATGTTTTTATTTAATACGTCCTTGACATTAATTAGTCTAGAATACTTTCGTGTAATGACATTGTGAATAGATTCATTAGATAACTGCGGACGAAACAGAACTTGCGATAGGACCACTGTAAATAGTTTATATTAACTACCATGATTTCATATTGATGTCAAATTGTGACGATCCCAAGATCTTGAAAATCGCATTCTATTTTATTTTATACAGACCTGCTTATATGGACTTCAAGGGGTTCAAGGGCATATTATTATATCCAGGAGTTGGTTAGGGGGACGCAAAATATGTTCGGGATGAAATTGGCAAAACACAATGAGCCGAGAATAAAGTAAAATGTATAAAATGAATGGGGCATAAGTCATGGCAACTATTTCATTTCTTGAAAATGTGGGATCATTAATTTGAAATATACAAATAAAAGGGAAGGGATGGTTTGTATGTATGATGCAGATTATGGGTAGGATTATGTAGGATAGAGAAGGGAGCAGACATCCATAAACGGGATAGGCCTACACGACGGCAACGTGACAAGATGTGAACAGCGTTCTCAAGTCAGAATATATTTTTTCTTAGAGCGAAAATGCCAAAGAATCCCACTTGGAGCTGGTGGAAGCTTTTGGAATACTTCGAGGGTTTTATAGTAGATGGCGTCATGTATGCATGTTTACATAGGCGTAACCAGGCCGACCATATGGGGGGGGTTATAACATCCGCGGGGTCCTCCCCCGGAAACTTAAAAAAATTAAAATGCAAAATAACGAGTTTTAAGCTTCCGGGGATTCCTCCGGAAAATTTTAAAAATTAAGATGCAAAATAACGAGTTTTAAGCTTTCGGGGGTCCTCCCCCGGAAAATTTTAAAAATTAAGACGCAAAATAACGAGTTTTAAGCTTCCCACGCTTTATACTTGTATTAAGTAATTTATGGGCAGACTTAAAAAAATTATATAATTTTCCTTTTTTTAATCAATGGGGGGGTGTGGGTTCAAACCCCCAAAACCCCTCGGTACGCCTATGCATGTTTATGGATATCTGCTCCCTACTCTATCCTACTTCTAGTGCGCATAATCTGCATCATTAACACATACCTTATCCTGCCCTTTCATTTGTATCTTTCAAAATCTCAAAATCATCTCACGTAAAAAAAAAAAAGCTTGCCATGACTTATGTCCCATTTCTTGTGTGTTTTAAATATATATTTTTTCAACCATTGTATAACGTGCGTAGACAGTGGACTGTACAAACAATTAAATTAATTAAGGGTGATAAAGATTGTACACACGCTATACATTTCGCTTAGAATGAACGATAAGAAGGTTATAAGCTAAATAAACCATAGGTGAGATAACACTGACACTTTGATCTTCTTGAATCACAAACACTCGTTGGAAATTTCATCGACGTCTTGAAGTCTTCTTATAAGCAGGGATGATTGATTCCGCCAGTAAATGAAAGAGCTTGCTGATTTAAAAATATATTTAATAACAATTCCGGAGGACCTTTGGAGTCAATATTCCAAATAAAATTATGTGAATAACAATGAAATACACACATGTACCAATTATATGCCGTATTAAGGTTCACAGTCAATCTTGTGATATTTTAATTCACCAAATAATACGCAATAATAATGTTACTGAATTTATATTGCGTGTTAAAGTAGATACAGCTACGTTGCAATAAAATCAATTTAATATTATTAGCTGTATGAAATAATTTTAGAGCTTTAATGCACTCACTAGGTAATAAGATTCCTTTCGTAGCTAATATTACCTCAAAAATAGTCCTGAAGTCCAAATCAGGTCATAATCAAGATAGTCAATTCATGTAGAAATGCCTGGTGGAAGCACTAAACGAATCCAGCCTTTTCTGAGACGAATAAATGTGAAAAATTGCCTCTGTGCAATTAATATCAATTATAAAGAAGCCTTAACTTGCAGGAAGCGAAGAATAAGGAATTATGACGTTAAAAAACCACTGCTAGTTAAGTCCAGATATGGACAATGATCCTTTAAGAGGATTTAAAAATGGCGAAGACGAAGAAGGAATGTTTGAAACAAGAAGAAAAGAAGAAAGCTAACAATATAAAAAACATATTGTAGAGAAATTCAACTGTCCTTAAAAATAATGAAGAGAATGCAAGGCCCCCTGAAAACGGGCGAAAAGCAGAAAGAAATCAAACCAACCATCCATCATAATAAAATTAAACATTTAGCAATAAAAATATTAACAGCTAAAAAGATCACAACATAACTGAACATATTGCCCGCGATTATTCACTAGGGAATAATCAAACAGAAATGCGAAGTTATGTTGGATCTTCAAAAACACCAATAAATCCTAAAAGTTGAGAAATAAAAGTAACTAAACAAAGAAAAAATGAACGACTGCCTTAGTCGAGAGAGTCATGTATGGGAATTGGGGCTAATTTAATGATGGGTCGTTTCAGATAACTTGTAGAAGTCCTGACCGTGACAACCCTCACAAGACCGTCTGGGCCTGGGTGAGTTTGAGTTATGATGCCAACAACCCATTTTAAGGGAGGCATATTGTCATCCATGATTAAAACTGGCGTACCTATGGCAACATTAGGCATAGCCTTCAACCATTTAGAACGTCTCTGCAAGGAAGAAAGATAATCTGAAGACCACCTTGACCACAGGGACTTCATAAGATTCCTTAAATTGTTCCAGCGGGAACGTATAGTATAACCGCCAGAAAGATCTGGGCTAGGAAGAGACACAAGAGGTTTGCCAATCAGAAAATGTCCAGGGGATAAATAATCATAATCATTTACTTCCTCATTAAGAGTGACAAGGGGGCGAGAATTCATGAGGGCTTCTATTTGAATGAGAAGCGTGGACATTTCCTCATATGTAAAATTAAAAGATGGAGACATCCTTTTCAGATGATATTTCAATGAACGAACCGCCGCCTCATGAAGTCCTCCCATGTGAGGAGAATGAGCAGGCAGAAAGTTCCATTTGATAAATAGATGTGAAGTAGCATCTTGTATGGTTAATTGATATTCATCAGTTTCCAGCAACTTTGCAAGACTACTCAAATCGGCGTTGGCGCCTACGAAGTTGCTGCCATTATCCGAAGTGATAGAAAGGGGTATGCCACGCCGAGCAACAAATCTGGAAAATGCAGCAAGAAAAGCACGAGCAGTCAAAGCTGTAACTAGCTCGATGTGAACGGCCTTTGTGGACATACAAACAAATATGGATATGTAGGATTTAACTTGAATCCTTGATCTGGGACCTCCAAATTTAATCATATATGGCCCAGCATAATCAACACTGACATTGGTAAAAGCTGGTATACAATTCACTCGCTCAGGAGGTAAGTCAGCCATTTTTTGCTGGAATGCTTGAGCATTAAACTTAAAGCATATGAAACAGAGCCTCAGTTGGCTCCTGACTGTTTTACGCAAGGAGATGATCCAGAATTTCTCTCTCAAGTGCGAGATAATAAGTTGGGGACCAGCATGCTTTAAAAGAATATGTGTATAGAAGATAAGGTGTTTAGTGAAAGAATGTTGTGCTGGCAACAACATAGGATGTCTATTATCAAAGGATAGATTTGAACGTTCCAAACGTCCACCCACACGGAGAATACCATCCTTGAGTATGAAGGGGCTAAGTTGCTTAAGTTTACTTGAATTAGATAATTCCAGATTTGAAGACAGAGCTTGGATTTCCTTAGAGTAATACTGTCTCTGGATTACCTTAACAGAATAACAGATAGCATTAGATATCTCATCAGGAGATAGAGAACCTGTGAGGGGAGATTGAGCCTTCCGACAATTATGAATGAATCTTAACATAAATGCCATTACACGGATAGTTTTCAAATAACTGTATTTGGATAGCCAATCACAAAGATCAGAATTGTCTGATTCAATAAGAGCTACTACCTTCATCTCTGGAAGAGAAGTAGACTGCATGGAGTCACAATTCTTAGGCCATTTAAATTCATTATCAATAAGCCAATGAGGACCTGACCACCATAAAGAATTATTCAAAAGATCTAAAGGAGAGGATCCTCTAGAAATAAGATCCGCAGGATTTTCCTTAGATGCAACATGAGACCAAGAGTCAATAGATGTAATCTCCTGAATATCAGCGACTCTATTGGCCACAAAGGTTTTCAAAGTGGTGGGTGAATGAGTAAGCCAGCCCAAAACCACCTTGGAATCGCTCCACAAGTGGACAGATTCGATATTTAATTGAAGTATGGGCATTACCTTAGATATTAAATTAGCTAGCAAATGAGCTGCCAATAATTCGAGTCTAGGAATCGTAACAGCCTTTAAAGGAGCAATGCGTGATTTTCCACAAAGCAAAGCGCTCTTAAAATTTCCAGATTGATCTACAGAGCGTAAGTAGATGCAGGCTCCATAAGCGGCTTCACTAGCATCGCAGAAACCATGAACTTGAATGGAAACTGCATTCTGCAGTAATGCGAGACGAGGAATGGCTATATTAGAAATAGCATTCAACTGACTATGAATCTTGCACCATTTGGTAGCAACTAAGTCTGGAATAAGCTCATCCCATGAATTGGTTTGTTTCCATAGAGATTGAAATATTATTTTGCAAAATGACACCACCGGGCAAATCAATCCCAAAGGATCAAATATAGAAGCTATACAAGATAGCAAGTTACGCCTCGTACAACGAGTAAAGGGTTTTGAATAATCAATAGAAGTTTCTATTCTTAATACATCATTTGAGGGTTGCCAAATCAGTCCAAGGGCCTTCAAAGCATTAGCGTCACAGTCGCCAAATGTGCGAGAATCAAGAAGTTCCCTGTCTTCAATTGGAATATCTTGGATTAACTCGGGCACGTTTGCACTCCATTTACGTGGTTGAAAACCACCTAAAGGAAGCAACTGTCTTAATTGACAGATGGTTGCCTTAGCCTCCTCAATAGTATCGGCAGCAGCTACGATATCATCAACATAGGTACAGTTGTTAATGACTGAGGATGCCAATGGGAAGTCAATCCCTTCATCAATAATAAGCTGCTTCAAAGCTCTAGTAGCTAGAAAAGCAGCTGAGGCTGTGCCATAGGTCACAGTCTTCAAATTGTATAGCTGTATGGGTTCTGCTTGAGAACTCCTCCAATATATTTGTTGAAATGACTGATGATCCTTGTGAATCAAAACTTGCCTATACATTTTTGCTATATCAGCTGTGAATGCAATGGGTTTGAATCTAAATCGAATCAATATAGAAAATAGGTCTGGCTGAACCACAGGACCTACAGCTAATATATCGTTAAGCGATTTCCCAGTAGATGACCTCGCAGAAGCATCAAATACCACCCTAAGTTTAGTGGTAGTACTGGATGGCTTAAAAACTGGATGGTGGGGAATCACATATTGGATATTTGAATTAGAGTCTGATGTGGAAGGCTCCATGTGCCCTAATTCCAAATATTCATTCATAAACTTGCAATATTCTGTATGAAGAGAGGCATTGGAAGCTAGACGTTTTTCTAATGATTCAAATCTCTTTAAAGCTTGATTCTGCGTGCTGCCTAGAATGTCTGGGTCAGCGCGAAATGGCAGCTTGACAATATATCTGCCTTCAGAGTTTCTCTGAAAATTATCCTTAAAATGCTGCTCACAAAAAGATTCATTAGGAAAAGGAGCAGAGTGAGTAACTCTTTCAAGCTCCCAAAACCTGGTAAGTTGACTACTGATATCTTCATCAGACGTGATGAAGGCTGAGTAATTCACAGAAGACTCAGTGTAATTAAAGGGTTTATCTGATGAAGGCCTATTCAAGTCAGAACATCTCCCACGACGCATTGGAGGCATATTGTGATGCTTAAGAGGGGACGAAGGCAACTTGCCAGAGAAGTACCAGCCTAGTTGGGAGTTCTGTATAGTAGGCAAGTTGGGAGCAGATATCTGTCCAGATACCAAGATTTGAGAACATATCTCAACTCCCAATAGCAAATCAATAGGCTTAGGAGAATTAAAGCTGGGATCTGCTAAGGGTAAGTTAGGAGGAATGTTCCAACCTCTAGTATTAACAAAGTTTTTAGGGAAATTAGAAGCAGAGATCTCAGGCACTATAATGGCCTTTGTATCATAGCGCCAATTCGTAACCTGAGATCTGATAGAGACTTCTGTAAGCTTTGAGACGCTTGCATTGGTAGAAAGGATACCAGCGAGAGAAGTACGCTGAGATAATGGCGACAAACCAAGCTGCCTGAATAATCTGTCAGTAATTAGATTACAGTCTGATCCAGTATCAATTAGAGCTGTGGCCTGTATGGCACTGCCATTGTTACTTAAAATTATCACGCTAGCAGTAGGTAAAAGACATTTCTGCCGTGACTGGCTGGCAGACATGATATTGGCCGTATTTATGGCTTGAGAATTGCTTGGCCGTGAAGGGTCATGCAATAAGTTGCTGTGCCTGCCTTGACATTGTCTACATCTAAAAGTGTTACAGCTCGAAGTGTGACCATTTGAGCTAAGGCAAACACGACAAAGTTTGTGATTTTTCACGAATTGATCGCGGGATGAATAATTCAGCGATCTAAAGGCGTCACAATAAATTATAGTGTGATTCGATTTACTACAATAATTGCATTTCGCTCTAGGAGAGGAGAGGTTAGCCTTGACAGAAGGAGCAGATGAGGGCTTGACGGACTGACTTTTCAGAACCGATTCTGTCATCTGCAGCACCCTAACCCTAGACTCCAAAAAACTGAATAATTCCTGCAACTTGGGAAGTTTTCCTAACTTAATTGAAGATTCCCATTCTTTAATTAATTCTACTGGGAGCTTATCCACAATGATACGTGAAATAATTAAGTCAGACAGAGGAACATCAGTATTTAGTACGTTCAATGCATGAACCGTACTTGTAAAATGATCTAAGTATTGTTGCAATGAGCTTGCAGAATCTCCTTTAAGGGGCGGTGGAGAAAAAAGGTTATCCAAATGCGTGTTGGCAATTAACCTGTCATTATCGAATCTTTCAGCTAAAGTCTTCCAAGCTACATCAAAGGTGGCATTGGAGACCGGGATATTTTGAATTACAGTCATTACCTCCGGGGATAAACAAGATTTTAGATATTGAAATTTATCCATGTTGGATATATGACTGTGCTGAACAATTAATGAGTTAAATGTATCCCTGAATTCAAGCCAAGCTCTAGGATCGCCTAAAAAACTTGGTAGCTTAATTTCAGGCAATTTAGGTAAGCTCGGTAAAGGTGCAGACAAAGAAGAGTTGTGATTAGAGCTCTGCTCTTGATTCGGCTCATATAACAGTTTTGCATCTGCAATTGAAGAATTGATATAAGCTAAAGCCCTTAAACATTCTGACTGAAGCTGGCGCTCTTGAAACTCAGCCTCTTCATCGTAAATGTTACGATGCTGAAGACTTTCAACCTTATACCTATTAAACAATTCTTCTAGCACCGACTTAAGAACAATGGCCTCTTGATAGGATATTTTGTCCAGAATTTCAAATTCAGATACTGTTTGAATTTGAATCATGAATTGATTTTTTAGAAGATTAAAAATAGCTTCGGCTTTGGCCATGGCTCTAGCTTCGGCTTCTTCAGCCTTAGCTTTAGCTTCAGCCGCTTCAGCTCTAGCTCTAGCTTCAGCTTCTTCAGCCTTAGCTTTAGCTTCAGCCGCTTCAGCTCTAGCTCTAGCTTCAGCTTCTTCAGCTTTAGCTATAGCTCTAGCTTCAGCTTCTTCAGCTTTAGCTTTAGCTTCAGCCGCTTCAGCTCTAGCTCTAGCTTCAGCTTCTTCAGCTTTAGCTTTAGCTTCAGCCGCTTCAGCTCTATTGAAAGCATTAATCTGCTTGCTAATATGGGAGATGGCCTTTTGTATGGTTTTCTCAATTTCTGCCATATAGGCATCTTCGGATTCAGAAAAGGCTAGTTCATTGATCTCAGACTGGACTCTGTTATATTCAGATTCAAGCTTGCTTAAATCAATCTTAAGCTCAAGAAGGTCTTGAGGAGAGGTTTCCTCATTGATAACGCAGTCTAGAATGTAATTAACTTTGCGAGTGATTCTCGACTTAATAGGTGTTCTTTTTGCCTTTAAAGTCTTAAGGGTGCCTTCTACGTCAGTCATGATTTGACAATTGATTGTTCAAATAGTATTCGACTTAACGTGATTCACTGTTTATGACTTGAATTGAGCGCACTGAGAGCTTATTGAGCACTAAAGTTAGTTGCCCGCGGTTAAAGCAAATGCGACAATAATGTGTGTGTCCGTGGATTCACAAAGGTGAGTACAATTATGTAAATAATAACAGACCCTTTTTACAAATTAGTTTGAAGAGCTGTTGTCTGAATGTTAGGCCTCACACGTGCAGATTAAAACACGGAGGCAGAAGCACTTAATATGAGATTAAAATTACCTTTTCAATAAGAAACTTCAAACTGACTGAAGTCAGGAATGTCAATTGTGCTTCAAATAAGTCAATTATTTGCTTGAATGATATTTGTGTTCAAACAGCATGAATTGCGGAACACCAACAGCTTGAATTATCTCAATAAAGTTTACTACGGGCGGAATAGAACGAGTGTAGGTTTACAATGCGTGTTACAATATTGTGGTTCTATCCGGCCTCGGAGGTACCAAAAAATGTATAACGTGCGTAGACAGTGGACTGTACAAACAATTAAATTAATTAAGGGTGATAAAGATTGTACACACGCTATACATTTCGCTTAGAATGAACGATAAGAAGGTTATAAGCTAAATAAACCATAGGTGAGATAACACTGACACTTTGATCTTCTTGAATCACAAACACTCGTTGGAAATTTCATCGACGTCTTGAAGTCTTCTTATAAGCAGGGATGATTGATTCCGCCAGTAAATGAAAGAGCTTGCTGATTTAAAAATATATTTAATAACAATTCCGGAGGACCTTTGGAGTCAATATTCCAAATAAAATTATGTGAATAACAATGAAATACACACATGTACCAATTATATGCCGTATTAAGGTTCACAGTCAATCTTGTGATATTTTAATTCACCAAATAATACGCAATAATAATGTTACTGAATTTATATTGCGTGTTAAAGTAGATACAGCTACGTTGCAATAAAATCAATTTAATATTATTAGCTGTATGAAATAATTTTAGAGCTTTAATGCACTCACTAGGTAATAAGATTCCTTTCGTAGCTAATATTACCTCAAAAATAGTCCTGAAGTCCAAATCAGGTCATAATCAAGATAGTCAATTCATGTAGAAATGCCTGGTGGAAGCACTAAACGAATCCAGCCTTTTCTGAGACGAATAAATGTGAAAAATTGCCTCTGTGCAATTAATATCAATTATAAAGAAGCCTTAACTTGCAGGAAGCGAAGAATAAGGAATTATGACGTTAAAAAACCACTGCTAGTTAAGTCCAGATATGGACAATGATCCTTTAAGAGGATTTAAAAATGGCGAAGACGAAGAAGGAATGTTTGAAACAAGAAGAAAAGAAGAAAGCTAACAATATAAAAAACATATTGTAGAGAAATTCAACTGTCCTTAAAAATAATGAAGAGAATGCAAGGCCCCCTGAAAACGGGCGAAAAGCAGAAAGAAATCAAACCAACCATCCATCATAATAAAATTAAACATTTAGCAATAAAAATATTAACAGCTAAAAAGATCACAACATAACTGAACAACCATACCGTAATATGCTTATTGCATATGTCGTAACGGTATCATTTTGATATTCATTTCGAAACTGTTTTCCATTTCGAAATTGGGGTGATATTTCTTATTAACGAACCCTGAACTCCTTTCGACAATAGGCCTCGACGTTTGGTTGTAAAAATGAAGAGAATGTTCCACATCACATCGCATCCTTGAAGTATACACAATCCAAATAAAATCTGATCCTTGTAGGGCTACTCTCGTAACTTTCTTTACCTTACGCATGACCAATACATTTTTCTCACTTCACTTTCTGAAATAGAACACGAAATAGCAAGAGCACGTATTCAGAGTGTGTGGCTTATTACTACCCTTGAGATATAAAAAAAAAAATGATTCAAATGTAAGTTTTAGCTCTTAGTATAAGCGCCCCGTTGTAAAATTTAAATAAAATCTTAAGAGCTGTTTTCGAGAAAATCGCGACAAATGAAATTTTGTTCGTTTAAAGTTCCTTTTTTTTTAAATTTATTTACATAATTAACACAACCCGTGTTTCACCTCAGGGTATACCACGGGATATTTATTAATTATTATAAGAGAAAGTCGTCACCAATCGTACCCTAACCCAAATACAAAAGTTTGTTTTCCTTGGGCTATTTAGCAGTTGCGGTTCGGCGCTCATGCTGGTCAGACACAATTGGTTGTGTACCAGAGAATTCAAGTTAGTAATATGGATTATATTACAAATAAGGTGTCAAGGTGATGCAATCCATGTGTGTCAGATCATTGTGTTCATATAATATAATATAAGTGTCTTCAGCAGAATTGCAATTAAAATAAATTATAATAAACATTTTCCATTGATTTCAATCGTGGTCCTCCTCTCAGAGTGTGTAAAAGTAGTCGACGAATTATGGATACAGTTCAGTTGTTTTAGTGGATTACTACCAGAGTTCAAGAAAATAAATACTTGAATCCTTGAAGCGGACTTAAAAATTGGTTATATAATGTTATATAATGCTTTTATATAACTCAATCATATTTGTAACAATTAATTTCATTTTATCATTTAATGTATCTTAATGTATCTTAATGTATCTTAATTATTCAAGTATATATGTTCTAATTTTTTCTTTGTATTTAATGTTCGTTTCTTGTATTCATGTATATCAGTTCTTTTTAAATTTATTTTTAATCATTATTATTGTTAACATTATGTATTTCATGTTTTTGCCCTGGCTGAGTGGTAGAGAAGGCCTTATGGCCTTAACTCCGCCAGGTTAAATAAATAAATAAATAAATAGTTTTAAATCAGGATTAATTTTAATAAAACCCTCACACCTGCTTCAGTAAAGGAAACTTCAGATTAACATTAGATACAGTATGTGAATAAGAGTTTTCGAAGAAGTTATAAATTCGTTATTCGTAGCTATTGATAAATGAATATTTATTGTGGCATTCTCAAAAGATTCATCTTCAGCACCGATAAAGGTTACTTCCTATATTAACGTACAAAGTAAATATACAACTGAGGGAGCTACTACCGGTGATAACACAATCTACTATCAGATGTAAGTACCTACAGAATTTCCTACATCCGCTCACGTAAAGCGGAGTTCACCAGAAGTGTTCATCTTGAATGATACCATATTAGTACATGCTAAGGTTATGAGTCTAGGGACCGGATTTTAAGGTTTTAACCTATATTTTTTCCAGCTTCCTACTTAGAACATTTTAACGCATTTTTCCGTTTCATGTCCCTTGCTTCCGATTATATGGATCTTATAGAACCTAAAAAGGGCTAAATCGGACTGAAGGACATAAAACGGGCTAAGGAGGACTTTGGCTGAAAAACTAAGGGCTAAAGAGGACTTATGCTGAAAAACCAGGGGCTAAAGAAGACTTTTGCAGAAAAACACGATTTTTAAATAGATTTTTCAATCAATGCAAAGGAAAATAAATATGTGAATATGTGCATTATAAGAAAAAACGTAAAAATAAATTTATACAACACACTGAAATTACAAGGTAGGCCTATATGTCGCTTTGTTGCTTGTCTTTGTTACTCGAAAATGCACCATCTCGCCGTCGCAGGAAATGAAACTTGAGCCGCCTGCAATACTTTGAAATCTACAACTAATCCATTGTTTCGCCTTTCAAATAAAAAGTTGCCGACCGACGACAGAGAAGTGTATTAAAGGAACAAATTCGTGACATTCGAGTCTACTTATTTTGGTCGATCGGAAGTGAATTGAGTGGTGTATTGAATGATTGCATCACTAAAGGGTAAATATCTCAATATTGTTTATGCTATTTTTCGAGTGCTGATATAAGGAATAGTTACTTGTTTATTTTGTAAAAAAAAAAAAAAAAAAAAAAAAAAAAAAAAAAAAAAAAAAAACACCCTCAATAACTGTGTCAAAATTATAGGCTAATAATTTTCGGTGTTATTAATAGTGTTCATTATATGTTTTATTAAGACGGCTAAAATGTTTTGTTTAAAACGTAAAAATTGCTATTCCACGAAAATAAATGCCTAAAATATCATTTATAAAAGTCTAAGAATCCGGGACTTAGTTGTGACAATTTCTATTTGTAGCCTAAGGAGAGGTTGATGGAGGGGCTTTCCCATTCGTCGAAGGGCACAGAAAATTGATGGTTCCCTTTTGTGTATTGTTGCATATTTTGTTACTTTTGTGATAATGCATCACATTTGCTTGATATTAAAATACGAGGATAAGTCAAAGTATCCTCACTGTCTTGTTTAAATGTATTACAACAACAATACAAAACTTTCAATTACATAATTTTTTAAGTTGCTTCTCAAAGCACTTGATTCCTCGTTGCATAAGCTTCCTGATGCCCTGAGAAAAAAAGTTTTTTTTTCGGTTGAGTAGCAAGCCACATATTCACCGCTTCCTTCAGTTCTTGGTCTGTGGTGAATCGACGGCCCCTTATGGCATCTTTAAGTGGGACAAAAAGATGGAAATCTGATGGGACGAGATCGGAACTGTATGTAGGATGCTCTAAGTCTAACATATCAAAGTCCGGTTTCGCAGTAGTTTGAGCAGTGTAGGTGGCAGTATGTGGGTGTTCATTGTCATGCAACAAAACAACTCCTTTCGACAATAGGCCTCGACGTTTGGTTCGAATTGCAGGCTTCATTCTCGTTGCTCAATATCTCACTGTGACGTGCATTGTTTATTGTTGAGCCCTTCTCCAAGTAATGTTGTAGTATTGACCCTTGTGAGTCCCCAGAAAGTGTGAGCATCACTTTACTCTTGAATTTCTTTTTGACTGGAGATGAAGGGTGTTTCCATTCCATCCTTTGGCCAAGGCTCATTAATAAAGCCCATGCAAATACATTTTGGCCATTTTTTACAAATATATACAGGTTTATGACAAAGTAATTAATCTAATTCGTTAACATTGCACAAATAATTTTTTTCTCATATACATATATTTACTGTAATGAGTAAGATGTAAAATGTAACTAGATAGTAATTTTAATAGAACAATATTAATTATATTATTAAAATTTAATATTTTTAATTTAAGTATTTTATCATATTTGAAACAAACAGTTTTAGCCATTTTAGTGTTTAATGTCTGATTGAGATATTTTTAATGTAAGAGCGGAGGTTTTCCTGGCGAAGAAACCTTCACTTAGATATTTTTAAGTTTTATAAGATTTGAACTATTTGATTCTCACGAGAGTGAAACGGATAATTATGTTAAAATATTACAGTTAGAAAGCAAGGAATAAAATAGTCTGAAACCTAAGAATGCTGACCCTAAGTTGTGATTTGATTTAACAAAGGTTATTGAAGTACCCCCCCCCCCCCCGGCACACTCATAGGTCAACCTCGTCACGGGTCCAGCAAGCACTTTCACTATCGAGAGTTTATTGACTTTATTACCATCAGGTACTTTACCGGAATCTTTCCTTTTACCTTTATCTAGAAGGAAAATGGTACAACTATGACGTCAATTACAGTTTAACGGAGTTCAACCAAGCAAATGGAAGCGAAATCTGATTCATATGTGTGGGAGTAGGCCTAATCCTTTATCTGACGATTAACCTAATAAATACCCTTCCACAAGAAAGCCTACCTCCTTCAGTTTGATGCTCAATTAGAAGACAGAAGAAAATGATTTGGAAGATATTCAGTTCGTTTAGGAAACCTGGACGTGAAAGTGCTTCTCTCCATTATGTTACGCTGTTCATAATAACAATAGCTGAAATAATTGTTATTACCACGTCGAGTTCAGTAAGAAGGGTAAGTAATTTTGTTATATTTATAATTAAATTGTATTCATGTTATTATTCACTATTAATTTTAAAGTTGTTGTCATTTAATATTATCAAATTTATAAGCTCTCATTTTAGGAGTAACAGTTCACAAACCAAACTTTCCTTAAAATTTGAGATTTTTATACAACCTTACGGTAAGTAGCTGTATAATTGCCGTATATTTTTTCAAGGAATATGCTGTTTTGTAAAACTTTTTTTATGAAAATATTTGTTATCCAGTTTTTACATATTAATATTAAATTCAAAATATATTTCCTTAGCACTTTCCTTTGTAGGCTAATATTATAATTTTTTTTAAATTGAAATGATATTATTGTGTTTCGACACTTTCCCCTTAGCTTCTTTTTAAATTTTTGAAGTGAAAGATCAAATTAAAAGAAATGTGATTTTGGGTTATTGTAATAATGTAGGATTACTGAAAAAATGTTTCTCTTCAAGGATTGAGCACGATAGTTAGGCCTACACCATTTGTATTACATCACATAATTCATAGATTTTTAGAAGCAAACATCTTGCATAGGTTCGTCACCTACTGTAATAATAATTCGTCAAAAATGATTTTGTGAGAAACCACGCTGCCATCAAAAGTTATAAATGACAAATATTTATTCCAATTTTGTTTTGGTTAGCCTACATACTATGTCGAATTTCGTAAGGTTATGTTCTTCAGAAGAATGCAGAAAATGCGACTTTACTCTAATTCCGGAATTTATCTTCTGTCATGTCATCTCATTGTTTAACAAACTATTTTCAACACTTTAATGTAGCCTAAGTTTTATATTATAAAACAGAATATTTCATGTTTTGTAAAGTATAAAAAGCATTCACCACGAATGGGGTTTACTGCTGATTTATTATAGGTCTGAGCTGTAGATAAAGTCAGTTTCCATCTCAATACATAAAATGATTTTAATTTTGAATTGAGATAAGTACTTTTTCTAGTTATAGCACGCCTAGTAGGCCTAAATTAAAATTTAAGTGGATTATTGAATATTTATTTTTAATAATGTACACATATTGTAGCCTATTTGTTCGACTTTAATAAGCATTTCATTTAATTCATTTTATGAAAAGAGATCTTCTTAAAACCCCAGATTCCCTTTAAAAATAAAATTTCTTTAAAATAAAAACATTTCGCACTAAAAACGAAAATTTTGCAAAACCACAATTTTCTTCGCGAGAATATTTAGGCCTACAAATGTTTGAAATAAAATGTTTTCACTTTATTACTGGTAGTTACTAGCCACTGGAGTAAACTGCAAACGACGAATTTTATAACCTGTAGGCGTACTCTTCACAGGATATAGTAAGGGTAATTAAATCACGGAGGATGAAACGTGCTGGACATGTTACGCGCACGGGAGAGGAAAGACATATCTAAAAAATATTGACGGGGAGACCTGAAGGGAAAAGACCACTTGGAAGACCGAGACGCAGGGGGAAGGACAGTATTAGGATAGATTTAAGGGGAGTAGGGTTTGCGAGGGTTGGTTGGATGGAGTTAGCACAGAATAAAGTTGAATGGCGGGCTTAGGTAAGCGTGGCAATGAAATAGATATATTCCTCTAGCATACTTAGGAATTAGCATACTTAGAAATATTATACTTGTAACTAAATTAAACTGCATAACGATGAGCTTCATAACCTGTACTCTTCACCGGATATAGTAAGGGTACTTAAATCATGGAGGATGAAATGGGCCGGACATGTTGCGTGCATGGGAGAGGAAAGACATATCTCAAAAATATTGACTGGGAGACCCGAAGGGAAATGACCATTTGGAAGACCTAGGCGTAGGTGGGAGGGCTATATCCGGATAGATTTAAGAAAAGTAGGATTTGCGTGGGATGGTTGGATGGAGTTAGCACAGAATAGGGTTCAATGGCCTGCTCAGGTAAGTGCGGCAATGAACCTTCGGGTTCCATAAAATAGATAATATTCCTTTAGCTTGCTTAAGAATTGTCTATTGCCATTGAGTAAGAAAGTAAGTAACCATAATTCATGTAACCGGCTCTAACAAAATCTAGACATCTCTAATAATAACTATAATAATTATTGCATTAATATTCTTGAGTTATGTAGCAATGTATTTAGCTGTATTAAAAATAAGTCTATATGTATTGTTCATCTCTTCGTTAATCAGACACATTGTTTTCTTCTTCAGAATGGTGCAGAATACACAGCAGTACTCATACTGGATGAAAAACTTATCGCTGCTTTCAATAACATAACGAACTGTAACACATCAAGAAATTTGAACTTTATGCAGCGTCCAGCAACCTTGAGGATAGATTTCTACCGCAACAAATGGCCAGCAGAAGCAGAATACAGAACTTGTTGCAGGAATCGTCGTTTCCATTGCAAACCTAGTGAAACACACAGACATTCAGACAGACACATCACTGAAATAAGGATTAGGTGTCACGAAATAGAGAGAAAATCGAAACTATTAGCTACCGTTACACCCCCCTATCCACACTGGCGGTAGTTGACAAAATACTAGGTTTGTTCGCAAAGTAAATCCCTAACTGTCATGGACTATGACGCATGCGCACATTGTCTGTCTCACTGCGCAACGTATGCGCACAACGTCATATATCAGCATATTCAAAATGTGCGTATGCGTCGCGGTACATGACAGTACAAGATTTAGCTTTGCGAACAGACCTACTGTTGATCCAATGAAGACATTATTTGTTTTGTGATCTCAGATGTATCTTAGGTGCAAGGTGCAATTTCTCTTACATGTCATGTGCTGTATTTTGTAATATTAAATTATGTATATTTTCTACTTTTTATGTAAATGTGCAAAGTATTAGACTTTTTTTTACATTTTATATTCCTCATAACAAGGTATATAATACATGACTTCGAGAATTTCCTAGCGTTAAGACTGGATATATTTTTCTTGCGTTTCCAGTCAGGAGACAAATTTTAGCATACTACGACTTTTTATGGATTCTGAAGGGTCGAGTGGTAAATCGCTGTGAAATGCATGTACTGTGAATCAACGTCTACAGTTCAGTAGTAGTTGGACTAAGGACTTGATAACAAAATTCGCAGTTCCTGCCAAGGTTTCGGGCTTTTGGGGCGACTAGTATGACAGGTTGTCGAAATCAAACTAGAAGATCCCAACTTGGACAAGATGAAAATTTCGACATTAACTAGGCTTATAACAAATGCAACAAAGACCTGAAGAATTGAAGAGGCAGGTTAGTCCTAATAAGAACCGGTAAAATTAGCTGTCACCACTTTTTGGTGAAGGACTGAACACAGAAATAGCTTCATACCTGTAGCGTCTTTGATAATAAAAATCAATGAACACAGTGTTTTATATATAAGCTGCTTATGAGCAAAACGAAATATAAAAACAAAGAATAGGTTAATATGAAGTCGGTGAAGGATCGTTTTAAATCTCGTACAATAACACAATATTAATCAGAGATATCATTATTTACACCAAGGAAGTTAATCTGAAAAATAAAACGTCTGATGAAATGTAGCATCAAACGCAACTGTCGCCTTTGGAGTAACAATCGATATCCTATATTGTAATATATCGATTGCCCCGCAGTGGGCAAATAGTGATGCGTTTATTTCATTTTCGTGGCTTTAGTTATTCGATAACATGCCTAATGCTTTGAGTATTCGAGTATTTATGCTACTGTGACTATGAGAAAAATTAAGACATTTCATTGTCTTTTTTTCACCAAGTCAGAGGATGCACATTGAGTGTTGTGTTGTCCCTTAACACGTTCTAGTCCATGCTATTGCATAGTATTTTAAGTTCCTTATCTTCAAATGTTTGAATATACTGTATTCGCTAATATCTTCAATTATACCAGTTGAATTCAGAACCATTCTGTATATTTACCATGATTTACCTCGACTCTTCATAATACCTGAGTGTGCAGGCAGTTTGGGCTCCGAAACGTAGGAATAATGTGTTTAAACTTATTATCTCACTAAAAACTCAAATTTTTCTATTAATTAATTTTCTATTGTGAAATTAGGCCAATTGTTAAAAGTTAATATTTATTGTTAATGTTATTTATTACTTTGTGATATGAAAAATAAATGAATTTGAATGCCATTTTTATGACTTCAAGAATACAATATAACACTATTGATTGGGCTTAGTTAACCGATGATTAATGAATCTTTGTCCTTCAAAAGCAATAAATACGCACATTTTTAAAGCCAAGCCCCTGGATTCCTGTGAATCAGTATTCAAAGAGTATAAGATCCTATCTCTTCCATACGTTATTATTTTCCAAGCTGCGCTTTTCGCCTGTTGTTCTCAAAGAAACCTTTTCAAAATTAATCACGATTTTCGTTCCTATAATACGTGGAACAATAGCAGCATGGCATTGTCTAATCACATCTGTCGACTCTTTCAATCGTCTCCTTATTACTTGTGCTCCGGAATATTTAATTCTCTCTCTCCTCCTCTTCATCTTCTTCTTCTTCTTCTTCTTCTTCTTCTCCTTCTCCAATTCATGACATAGGCAATCAATTGCCTGTTACGCCTTCAAAGTCTTCCAACCATCGTCTCCTGGCTCGGCCCACAGATCTCTTTCCTTTAGGTTTATATTTCATAATCTATTTTATTAGTCTTGTATCAGGCATTCTTTCAATGTGTTCTTTAATAGTATATTGCGATACAAGTGCCGTAAGGCACGTTTACGGGTCGAGGAAACAGATTGAAAACCCTCGGCTGCGCCTCGGCTTTTTAAGTTTTCGAGACCCGTAAATGCCTTTACGGCCCGTGTGTTGCATGCTATTTTTTGCACGATGATTATTTATATCAATTTAATTATATTAATTGTGATATTACCTGAAAATATTATGTAAATACATTCTTGAAAATAGATGTTTATTTCAGAAAGTGATTCGCATGTGTTTGTTGTTATGGGAACCGAATATTTGTCCTGGGGGCCGTGCCCATAAAGGCTTGTATTATGAAGTGTATTGTAATGAATTATGACGTAGCGCTTGGACCGTAAGTAATTTAACCTCATCGCAACCGCCCTTAGCAACAAGACTGTGTGGGAATGTCAACTTACGATCCATGTAAACAACGTTCGTAAGTACCACTTACTAGCTAAGGAGTGCAAAAAATTGATTAATCTGCCATTCATATTAAAAATTTCTAGTTCTTTTCTTATACTCTCATTTGTTATATGGTCTTGCCTTGTACATCCCTTTATACTTCTTACAAATTTCATCTCTGTAGCCTGTATTTTACTTTTTTGTTTTTTTGTTAACGTCCATGATTCACTTCCGTACGATAGAACAGGTGCAGCCATAACCTTATAAAACTTTAGCTTTATATCTTTGCGTACTTTGTTTCTAAACTTCCGATTAATTGATCCACATATTCTCTGAAATTTACATATTTTACTATCCACATCATGTTCTCTGTGTACCCAATATCACTTCCCAAGTAATTAAAGTGACTCACCTGTTCTATACATCTATTATTGACCATTATTTTTGTTTTGATTTGTTCTTTTCCTATGAATGCCATTACTTTCGTTTTTGTAGCCGAAATTTGCTCTCTCTAATATACAGGTAAAGTGATCCCTATACAGGCCATGGAGGCCCAGAGGGTTCCAGGAGGTTGAGGCTCCTAGATTTTGGACATTCGGCACTTGAAGGTGGTAAGGTTGTCAGCCTTACGCACCGGCCGCCTTTACCCCCAGGATTGCTCCTGGTACTCATTTCTGTCTCTAATATATTACCATACGGAAATAAGTACATTTCATTTAAAATATGCCTTAAAATTGTTCCTTTTAATTAACTACTTTTACAACATGGGGAACTTACATTGCTTTTAATTCCTACATACTTACTTTCATTCCTACTAATAAATTAATATTGGTAAATTGTTAACACCAGTTACCTTGTATGTGTGTATTTATATGTATATTTGTATATTATGATTCTCGAAAAACTTAAAGGCATATGGGTAATAACTACGGACCGGATTCTTAGGTTTTTACCTATTTTTCTCCTTACTTCCAAAACAAAAAGCGCTCATACACTTTTTCGAATCATGTCCAAAGGATTCACCCACATTAATTCTGTGGCACCTAAAAATACCTAAATGGGGTATAAAAACCTAAATATACCTAAACGGGATATAAAACCTAAAATATCTATTTTAGGCTACTTTTTTGTCTTTTTTGTTTGTCAGTTGAGGAATCGACATTTTGCGGAGAGACAATAATTTTTGTCGGGTTGAAATTAATACCACCAGCGTTTCGTTCAACCCATTGTCGTCTAGGATGGACAGTATCAAGAGATGAAGTGTAAGAGTACCGGCGTATTCCTTACTGTAACCAGGAAATATGAGGCAATCTTATTTTCACTGCTTCTTTTGATTGTTTATGCTTACTTTCTTCAAGTGTATAATATTGTCCTAAAGCAAGTTTACACAAATTTAAGTCAATTTTGTTAAGTTAAACTTTAAAAGTATTATGTATTG
Source organism: Ectobius pallidus (assembly GCA_964059195.1). Classification (NCBI taxonomy): domain Eukaryota; kingdom Metazoa; phylum Arthropoda; class Insecta; order Blattodea; family Ectobiidae; genus Ectobius; species Ectobius pallidus. The sequence goes on along the minus strand of CAXKWD010000004.1, from coordinate 32,592,347 downwards.
AATCCTATGTAGCACATTTAAATTCATTAAACCAATTATTCTACCCAAAAACTATATTTTGGAGAAAAAACCTAAAAAAAACTATTTCGCCTAATGGAAAACCTAAAAAAGTGTTTTTAAAAACCTAAAAATCCGGTCCCTAGTATTAACCAACCAAAGGAGCTTGGTATTTTTCAGTTTGAGATAGTACAAGTCATGTTATTTACTGATGACTTTTATAACTGCACTTGTGTAGGCCATTAAGTTTTACGAGCATATCAGTATGTATGTATGCATGCACTCATGTATTTATATTTATTATTACCTCTAAGCTTTGTAAAATGATTTATTGCACATCGTAAATTGTAAAATTTGCATTATGCTATCTTGTAAACGCTGAACATTGTAAAACAAATAAAGTACTACTATACCATCATCTCCGATATTATTGTTATTATTACTAACATTATTATTATTATTATCATAATAGAAAATTCCCGATTATCCTTGTTAATTGGGACTGTGCAATGCTCAAATAATCGAAAAATTCGGATAATCGGAATATTAGGATTATTAATATTGTAGCTTTGGCAATGTTATGGGCTAAACATAATTATAATCTAATATGCTTTTAATAGGCTGTCAATTAGGGACGTGACTTTTCCATGACCTTGGATCCTCCTGAAATGCATTTGCCTGGGTGCATAGATCCATTAAAATTTATCAGCTGAAAAATCATGATTTTGGCACTTAGACCCTTTTAAGTCCACCGCTGTGGCTCAGGGGATGCGTCCAATCCTCTCACGCAGCGGGCCCGGGTTCGATTCCTGGTCGGGACAAGTTACCTAGGTGAGGTTTTTTCAGGGGTTTTCCCTCACCTATGAGACAAATGTCAGGTAACTTTAGGCCCTTGTGGTCCCCGGATATCATCTGGCCGTCATTATCATCTTCATCCTCATCCTCGCCTTGTTCTGAGTGAGTGTGTGTGTGAATGGTGTGTATCGTCCTATGTGTTCGTGTTGTCTCGGAGGTGGCCCCGGCATTGGGCTGATCACTCATCCGGGGAGGCCCTCCATGTCCTTGTCTGGTCAAAAAAGTATGTATGTGATCCAAAGATAATCCCTCTCCCGACAGGTCGCGGCCCTGTAAGGCCCGGGCGGCTTGGGTTGCTTAAATCCTAAAAGGGAGAAAAAGAAAGAAAGACCCTTTTAAAATTAAACGCTTCAATTTCCGGCACATAATTTTGAATTTCCGCAACTCAATCATAAATATTTATTCCACAGGTTTTGTAAAGTACATGTTTTGAATATGAAGCCTCTTAATCTCGTAATCAAAGGTTAAGTACTCTGAAATATTGCTCTTACGATTAGATGGTTGTCCGAGATTGTGCCACGTAATAAGAGTAAGTTAGATTATAAAATGGAGGAATCCCTTCCAGTCTTATCAGTTGCATAACGACATAGATATCACTATTTATTGCCGATTAGAAAGACAGCTAACAGTTATCGTAGATAATGTCGTGTATTGCAGATAATAAGTACCGTACATTGAAACCAGACAAGGTTTAGCATGTAGGGTAATAAGCAGGGCCCGGATTCTGATGACCTAAAATTGTTTCAAAAATGACCTATAAAATGACCCTAAATTTTAAAGAAAATGACTTAATAATTATAAAAAAATGACCTAAAAACTGATATTTTTTTTATAAAAAATTATTATTGTACACACAAAGTTATAGACTAGTTTGTACATAATTGTAAAAACTGTAAATAACTATAATGTTGTGAATCTTCTTTTCTCACGGGAATTTATACTGGCACTGAAGCACTGGTGAGTCAAAATTCGGCACATCCTTTTGTGGTCTGCTGGATTATATTGTTGTTAATTGAGGGTAAACAGTAGTTTGCACTCTCAAATCCAAGCAGGTGGCAGACTCTGGTGCCAAGTCAATCTAATAACAATAGTGATATAATACGACATTTTGGCGTTTCTTTGATTCTCACTTCCGACTGAGACAAGTCAACACTTGAACGCCGAATTTTTCCTTCTTGTATTAAACAAACAACACTTCAAAGACAGCACCGCTAGCGACGAAAAAAAAGTTAATAAACTCAATGTAAATACATGAAAATGACTAAATAAGGAAGAAAATGACACGAAAATGACAAAATAATGACCTAAAATTGAAATAAATGCCCTAAAAATATAAAATTGCATAAAATGACAAAAAATGACCTAATAAAAATACATTTCTATAATCTAGAGGCCATGATTAGGATTTATCCGCAAGTTGGCAATGTTTATGCAGCATCAATAAAAAGATGACATGTCATTAGAATCCGGGCCCTGGTAATAAGTATGGTCCGGATTTTTAGGCTTTTATAAAAGGTATTTTAGCCTTGTATTTTCATGGAATAGTCCTTTTTAGGCTTTAAACAAACTATTTTAGCAGTCTTAATAAAACACTAATAGGCTATTAGCACCGAAAATTGTATTATAATTTTGACACAGTTATCCTTTTTCTTTTTTTATACAAAATATAAAAGTAACTATTCCCTATATCGGCACTCGAAAAATAGCATAAACAATAATTGATGATAAGTTACACTTATTTAATACACCACTGAATTCACTTCCGATCTACAAAAGTAAGTAAAGTGGAGTGTCACAAATGTGTTCCTTAAATACATTTATTATTGAAAGTTATTTGAAAGTTGAAACGACAATGGATTCATTGCAGATTTCAAAGTATTGCAGACGGCTCAAGTTTTATTTCCTGTGACGGCGAGGCGGAACATTTTCGAATTACAAAGACAAGCGACAAAGCGGCATATACATTGTTAATTTCAGTGCAATGTTTAAATTCATTTTTATTATGTCTTTTCTCAAATGCACGAATTGACATATTTATTTTCCTTCGCATTAATTGGAAAATCTATTTAAATATGGTCTGCAATAGTCCTCTTTAGCCCCTAGTTTTTCAGGAAAAGTCCTCTTTATCCCCTAGTTTTTCAGCAAAAGTCCTTCTTAGTCTCTTTTAGGCCTTTCAGTCCAATTTAACCCTTTTAAAATTCTATAAGATTCATATATTCGGAAGCAATGGGCATGAAACTGAAAAATACGTTAAAATGTTCTAATTAGGAAGCTGGGGGAAAAATAGGTTAAAACCTTCAAATCCGGGCCCTAGTAAAAAGGCACAGGGACCTCGCATAGCTACACATTTTGTCCTTAAAATCAAGACCGAATGCATGGAGGTCTTCGGAAAATGGGTGAAATTTATCACCTTTCATTTTCTCATGGAAATATAAATCCGTGCCAAACTGCAAATAAAATATCTAATACAACGATCAGTACTCATAGGAAAGATTTTTTGTGATCCTTGATTCTTTAGATCATTATGTTGGATAGATTCCAATAGATTATTATCAATCAGATGGTTCACATAGGTTTTCCCAAGCCGGGTTGTAAAGTTTCCGCGATTCACAGAACCCGTTGCTAATATAGCAAAAAGTAATTGGAGGAATGAAGAATATTAGTTGGATGAATTTTAAACTTTTTCGTCTTTTATCCGTTAATTTATTACAAACATGCGAATTACAAATATGGCGAAAATATGACCAAGACCACTAAAATGACCACAATATGACTTCATATGCAAAATAAAAACGTTCTGATCAGGATAACAAGCGTGCAATTTTTTAATATATATTTTTACACAATTTATTATCATTATTACATATTTAATACAAGTAAAAACAACTAAAACCAAACATTCCCCTATATGAGCAACGCTCGCGTTTAGGGGATATAGTAGATTAATATAAATATAATTACATATCACTGCACAGTATACTATACACGAAAAAGTTCTAAATTTATGAGTACATATAAATAAAAATAATCTTTTAGCATTAACCAGTGGTTAAAAATAGCATTTACAACAAAAAATAGAATAAATTGGACTAAAACATTGAAAGACCAAACAAAATTAAAGTGTGTTATTAATATTATCTAATAACTTTTTTTTTACAATTCGTGTTTAATTTGTGTTTGCGGCGAGAACGGAGGTCAGGATAAAAATATGACATGTCATAAATATCCGAAGCCTACTGATAACACTTATCTAATCACCTTATATGAACATTACTACGACTGCTTATTACTTACTTCCTATCAAAGTATACAGTAGCTTTTCTTATTCAATATGTGACCTAATACACATTTGTATTTGTAGGATATCTTCAAGGAATATGACGTAGGCCTAACAATTCCTGGTATTCAGAAGACTACATTTCTTATTATTTTTTGTGTCATATGCTTTATTACTGTGCACTCTCAAATAATCAAATTACTGTTACAAGTATATAATACAAAAATACAATGCAAGTTATGCTAATACAGTATTTACAATTTTCAGAAAAGTGATGAGCACCCGAAAGAGCAGATTGCTCGGGCTCTGGTGGAGTTCTCTATCGATAGTACCAGACTTTGGGATTTGTTTAGCATGATTGAACGCGTTAGCGCCTCGAAAAAAAATGACCCAGAAATTAAGATTCTTTCGAACTAGGTGTTCCTTGTTAAAAAAAATTGTCTTCTTTTCCAGAACCAGCAACAGGAAATAAATTCAAAATGCCCAAGTTTTTTAAACTGATTTTTTGTTGTTGTCTCATTTTTTATAAGCTACATTCACATTCATTCTTAAGTATTTTCTGTCAATAATTTTTTTTTTAATATTTCCGTTTTATTTGCACCCTAGAATATGACTAATATTTTCTTCAGTGTTACAAAGTGGACATATTTCTGTTGGTATATTGCCTCTTAAGTTTCTTAACCTCTAAATACAGAGTCTTACCCATGCTAAACCTTCCCTTTCGTTAACATTGTAAAAAAAATATAATTTCATACCCCATTCTCTTTTTACATCTGAGTTATCTATTAAATATTACGTTTTAGTTCACAAATTAATCCTTCTTTGGTATTATCGTTAAATGATTTCTTTATTATCTAACAAATTATAAATTTTACTGTCCCTTAACCCATTTTATCCAGAATCCAATTTAATTCTAAATTATTAAACGTTACCACTAAGATTTCTCAGCAATTATTTTTCAATTTTGTGCTTTGCAAAAACTTTAGATATTCTCTTTTCAAATTATTCTTTGGCATTTCTAAAAAGTGTTGTACAAACTTTATTTACTTTTTTTGTTATAAAAATACTCATACTGTTGTCCAATCGTAATCCCATTTTCGCGTAATGTTTGTAGAATTTCTAGGTTCAATAAACATATTATAATATAGATATACAGGGTGTAAACAATTCCGTATACAAACTTGGAGAGTTTCTAGAGGAGATAAAATGAAACTCTTTTTTTTTATGTCACAAAGATCTGACAGCTTCTCCGTTTCCCCGCTAGGGGTCCTTAAAGGGTTTGATAGTGGATGGTGTGACTGTATTCATCCTGCCGTGTGATGAATGTTTTACAGATTTTGTTGAAAATGTCGTCCGTTTACATTAATGCACAGCTGGTATTTGCGTGCAAATGATTGTCTCACACGTTCAAAACAACCAGTTGTCTTCAGCCACACGGGCAACCAGTTCTTCTGGAGTATCTGTTGGTGTTTCGTAGGCCTACACCAAACGCTTCATTTCCCCCCACAAAAAGAAATCCATAGGACTGAGACCAGGAGAACGTGGTGGCCTACCCCTCCCAGATATTTTTCAGATATTTGTCACATAAAAAAAAAAAGAGTTTCATTTCATCTCCTCTACAAACCCTCCAAGTTTGTATACGGAAATTTTTTACACCCTATATAGCTCATTTCAGTTAAAAATGCAGCTTTCGGACACGGGCTTAATATTGCACTTTTGAATCTTACCTACCGTTAAATGGTCGCATTAAGGATGAGCATTGGAAACGGCTATGAATGTATAAGGGATGTTTTGGATGCATCATGTAGGACTACCACCTCATATTTACGCTATGTAACTCGAAACTTATCTTGATAAACTGGGAATGTTGTGTAGGACATCATCGTTTGCACTGCGGTTGATAACGTCGATAAGAAGAGGATTATGAAGTGGTTTGGATGTCAAAGTGTAACTACTGGCCACACCGCCAAACAAGTCGGGCATGATTTCCGCCACATTGCTCGCATTCAATCTGACTTCACATAATTAGCATACACATTCAATGCACCGGTTAACAATGGCATGCACACAATGCCCTAGTCCAAGTGGAAACATGCCCACCTCGTATTTCTTCCCTCTGATGAGTAATTAATATTATAATTAGGGTCCACGTAGCTAAATTCAAAATATTGTTTATATATACTGGATAGGCCTATATTATTCATCGTACTAAACTAGCTAGTCCATAAATTGAAATATTTCTGTACACATATATGGACGCTTATCGTGGTTATCGTCGCTGGCTAAGGATCTGCAGACCCGGGCTCAGTCCCCGGAATTTTCTGACGCAGAGAGGTCTGGAGTCCACCGCTGTGGCTCAGGGGATGCGTTCAATCCTCTCACGCAGCGGGCCCGGGTTCGATTCCTGGTCGGGACAAGTTACCTAGGTATGGTTTTTTCTGGGGTTTTTCCTCACCTTTGAGAAAAATGTCGGGTAACTTTAGGCCCTTGTGGTCCCCAGATACCATCTGGCTGTCATTATCATCTTCATCCCATCCTCGCCTTGTTTGGAGTGAGTGTGTGTGTGTGAATGGTGTGTCTCGTCCTATGTGTTCGTGTTGTCCTCGGAGGTGGCCCCTGCATTGGGCTGATCACTCATCCGGGGAGGCCCTCCATGTCCTTGTCTGGTCAAAAAAGTATGTATGTAATCCAAAGATAATCCCTCTCGCGACAGGTAGCGGCCCTGTAAGGCCCGGGCCGCTTGGGTCGCTTAAATCCTAAAAGGGAGAGGTTAAACTAAGATTAAGAAAGAAAGAAAGAGAGGTCTGGAACGCGATGACTCAGCCTCGTGATTCAACTGTGGCACTACTTGATTAAGACGCAACGGCCGCGGTTACGGAAACCATCATTAACGGGGGTGGGTGTCGGCATGGTGACCACATGCCCCCAGTCCTGCATAATTATGCCTATGGCAGGTGACACAGCGGTCGGATGGTAGGCCTAGTACCTTCAGGGCTGTAGCGCCACGGAGTTAGTTGTAATTTTATCTAGTTCTAGAAATTAAAATAAAAGTAGCGTACTTTTTTATTTTTATGTTTCTGTGCCTTACGGTACTTCAATTGTACGTTAAAGTACGTTCAATTGTACATTCTCTTGAAGTAGAATTCAAGGTTTTAATTTCAATGTGAAATTAGTTCCATAACATTTATTTCATAAGTCAGAACATAAAACGTTTCATTAATGTTTTTTTGTGCTACTGAGTATAATTATAATAAATAAATAAAGTAGATGAATAATATTTCCCTGATATCAGACTTATACCACACTGATGATTTGTTTGCCTGGGTGGCGCAGTTAGTATCGCGCTGGCTTTCTGTGCCCAAGGTTGCGGGTTCGAACCCGGCCCAAGAGGATAGCATTTATGTATGCATAAATGTGACAGGCCCATATCAGTAGCTTTACAGGTATGTAAAAGAACTCCTGCGGGACAAAATTCCGGCACACCGGCGACGATCACAGGCCTAAGTAGCAGTACCTCCCCGTCGTTAAATAACTACATACCAACCAACCCACTGATGATTTCACTTGATGATTGCTTGTACAGGTAGGAGGCAAAAAAGCGGACCGACTCTTGTAGCTGATTTCAGAGCCGTGTGATACGTAAATGAATGTAAGAGATGTAGCGAAAACGTTTGTTTTCACAAGCAATGCAAATTGCGTGGACTTATTTCTCAATTCAAGCAATTTATCGGCTGTAGAACAAATTTCAATACATTCCCTGCTATCCTGTGAATGCCGCTAGGCATGCGCAGTGGCTCATATCGGCAACTTAGATATTTTAGTCGGTCCGCTTTTTTTTCCCCCTACCTATACATTTTAATATATAGAAAATAAGCTGAGAAAGGATTAAAAGTTGAAGTTATATTCAACAGTTTAGGTTATACACATCGTTCAGCTGTGTTTGGGTTTATGCTAGAATGTGGTGGGAAATACGAGCACATGTAGGTCTGCTTGTAAAATATTTCTATGTGAGAGTTCTATTAATGTTTTGGCACTTGGTTCGCGACATACATTGTATTTCGACTGTTGAGGGTGCGGGGAGACCAAGTACGGTTCCTGCGGAAATATTAGTCTCCATTTTTCCTTCTTAGGCGAGAACGTGTCCAAGATCAGGCAGAAGGGCTTAGCATCCAATTTATATTAACCCATAACTTTTTAAACTGGAAGTAAAGGCTGGCTTAACACTGCAAATTCGTTTCTCAGGAAAGTGAAAATGGAACCAAATAACAGTAGGGCCTACACACGACAGAAAATGCTTTATTATGAACACTTTCTGTTTCATACGTTATGCTTATCTCCTTGAGCTTATTGTGACTATGTGATTGGTATTGCTGAATGAATTCAATTTTTATTTCAAGATTTTCAATTGCTATGAAAGTATCTTGGAATATCAATAAATAATAGTGCCTTAATAAATAAACAATAATAGTTGGCCTACATTATGCAAGGAGCCTATAATGTCATTTATTGAGGTATGAGTATGTTTATGATACTAGCAATAATATTCCTACGAGTATCTTAATTGCCATTATAGGCAAGTTGCATAAGACGGTCTTTGTATAGCCATATTTAAGTGTTAAAGTTCTGGGATTTTATATTCTTTAAAAAGAATCGACTGACCGCTTCAATCAGCTTTTAGCAAGTTCAAGTAATTGTTATCTTCTGCGAGAGATGGCAGCTGATGGCGTACGATCAAGTCGAAGCTCGTCCTTGGCCGTTTTCTTGAAGCGTACGGATGATTTACTGGATGGAATGAACTCATTTTGTTGTAGTATTAAAATTAACACGAACAGAAATAATTCAATTTAAAATACAGGCTTTTTATTACGCAGTTTGATTTGTTGCTCTCAAGTTTCAAAGTCGTTCCGTGATCGATATTAATAATCAATACCACACCTGTTTTATAATAAAAATCTATTTCATATGAAATAATAATAATAATAATAAGTTTTAGTAAGTTTAGGAAACAATTGCTTGAATCTTATTTTAGTAATATTATGAAGATATTGCTTATGTAAATATAATTATTACAGATAATGCTGAAATCCTCAGCAAATAGGAAAATACCTTTTCAGAGTCAAAACAATGTGGGAGGGGTCCGTCAAGAATACCTAAACTTGGTCACTTGGTCACGTATTAGTGGAATATTGTTCAGTTTTACTTTGTTTTGTTGTGTGTACTTTTTCTTGTTTGATTTATACTTGGGTGTGTTTTTGCTTTTATTTGAGGCGTACAAACGTCCCTGTAAATAGCCTACGCTATATCAGGGATGCTAGTACCAATGCATGTAAATTTATGCTTTACAGTACTGCATTACTTTGGAATAAGCGTATTATAGTATAGTAGTATAATAGAAAAAAATACAGTATTAAGTTTTTTTTATATTTTACCTTCGTAAAACATAAAACATACATTCATAACTTATGCCCGAATGAGTAAAAGCTCGTGCACGGTCATAGCTCAGCATAGCAACAGAAAACAGTGACTACTGGAATTTACAAAACAAAAAATTCAGGGTAAAGCGACGCTGCATACAAAATACACACACACATGGCATACACAAATACACAAATACACACACAAAACAAGGCAAATAGTAAATAATATAAATCAAAAGCAAAACATATATACAGGGTGTTAATGAATAACACCGAAATATGTAACCTGTGTATAGAGGGGACATAGACAAGCAATTTTTATGGTTTCAATTTTTCCTGTTACAGCATAAAATCTCCCAGGGCATGGCCGCCACTGACTTCTAACATTAGCAAAAAATGCAAAACAAAGGAACTTCGCTGTTAACACTAGAGTAATGATTAACAAAACTAATGCAGTGGCGGCCAGTGATTAGTCTGCAAATTCTGCAAGTTATGGAAACACTAAATTATGATATAGCTGTTGACGAATGATTAAGAGTCTGGGTTTTATCGATCACTAGGAAAGCATGATGTCAATTGAATGATCATTTTAACCCTATTTCGCGTAAATATTGATTTATGAGCACCATATTATAATTATTTTAATGACCTGTAGCATACACATTTTACGTCATACAGCAAAAATCTCCTAATAAAAGTTGCTTGTCTAAGCCCCCTCTATATACAGGTAAAATATTTCGGTGTTATTTATTAACACCCTGTATATTAAAAATTATGTTGAAACCAGTTTATGTGAAACGGTCGAAGCCAAAGGAATACGAGTGAAGTACAGTACTGGTAACCCATCCCTAGTTTTGAGTTTTGTTTTGTGTGCTGTTTTAACATCTGGGCGTTGCCATAACTTAAGATTCCAGGCGTGTACGTGCCGATGGGCGTGCTGCCTAGCTGTTTGACATTATCCACTGAGTTATGCCGCGCTAAGTAGTGCTCCATCTCTCGTTATTGCACATCCTCCCCCTCTATCTTCCTCTTCTTATTCTTATATATGCAAAGTCTGGCTGCAGCTCGCACCTTCTCGTCATTTATGCGAGCAGAATTAGTTTTCATGTGTCCGCATTAAATTTCCACTGTACCATCTCTAAGTGCTGCATGCAGAGCAGTAAAAATCCAGGTTGTACGTTATCTTCTATATTGTGACTAGGGCTAGAATTTTGACGACCTATAAATTACCAAAAATTTCCCTACAAAAAACGAGGCATAATGATCTAAAGTACCTTAAAAATTCACTAGAAATTATAAAGAAAAATACCTAAAATAAAATTTTTGTTCTAAATTTACTTAGGGAAAAAAGATACTTTGAACTTTTATTATTTAGAACGGTAATTTTAATTAATAATTTATTTACTGTATTCAAGTGCCGTATCAACATTAAAGACTACAGTGCAGTCTTCGTTTTATTTTATTTTGTGTCATTGTTTTTATTTAGTGACAGAAATTATTCTTGTTTAAAGGTATTTAATTATCTGTAATTCTGTTTGCTATTGGTTTCTAGTTTCACTTTGAACTTCAGTAGACAATAAACAATTTATGTAAATTTTAGACAAACGATCAGTTTGTTGAAGGGTTGGCTGGACTGGTCCATTACATAGCGGCGTAAGTTGAAATGAATGTTTTAAAGTGTAGAGATAAGAACGATTGAAATGTGCACGAAAATAAGTCACAGCCTAGGTCCTGCTTCATTATTAACTGTTTACTATGCTTTTGTTCACAGCCACCTAAGTTACGGAATTCTGTTATGGGGCAATCATTCTACTGCTAAGAAAATATTTATTTTGCAGAAGAAAGCTGTGAGGATTATCAGCGGTGCTCCCTTAGGATCTCATTGTAAACCTTTGTTCTCTAAATTAGGGATCTTGAGTTTGCCATCAATGTATGTCTTGAGCTGCCTGCTGTATATGAAAAATAATGTTTGCACTTCCATTGCTAATCTTTATACTCATAATTATTTAACTCGAAATAGAGATAACGTTTATCCGAATAAAAACAAATTCAGCATCACTCAAAGAAGTTTTGACACAGTCTCTATCAAATTATTCAATAGTTTACCTGATGGCATTAAGAAGTCAACCCTACAAGCCTTCAAGAGGGCACTCAAGACTAAATTGGTGGCCAACCCAATCTATGACATTGACGAATTTTTCAGTATCAATTGGTAGCCCATAATGTTTAGTTTTCTGACGTTGCTATACATTCTGTGAATGTCTCCAGCATAAGAACTCTATCTATCTCTATCTATCTATCTAATGGCAAAAATGATTGAGAAAGTATCAAATGAAACTAAAAAGGCATATAGTTTATTATTGTTATTATTATTATAGTTATTATTATTAGGTCCTGTACGAAATGGACCTAAAATGCAATAAAAATGAAAAAATTATAAAAATTCTCTTAAGAGACCAAAATGCGAACATATGCCCTAACAACACGGGCTGCAATTCAACATAAAATATGCAATTACGAAGACATTTTCTGTGTTACTAGAAAAAGGATGCAATTTATTCAAAATCCTACACCTTATAATGGCTTGTTGAAGTAATTTTAATTTAGGACTACACACACAGTAAACATTCGATTTTTTACGGTAGTGTTTTTTAATCCATTTCCCGTTTGTTATAATTCTGGAAAATCGAACATCCTACAATTGTTTGTATCTGTCATTACTTACAACACAAAAATAACACAGAATTCCATATGGACAACAATCATCTACCGTTGATGAGCCAGGAAAAAAATTGGCTTTGAACTGAAAGTGCGTTATTTTTTATTTTATTTTATTTATTTTATTTTTATTTCATTTTTACAAATACAAATACATATTTATACAAGTAAAGTAAAGCAGAAAAACTACAAATTTAAAAAATAACTACAACTGCTATTTAAAAAATTCAAAAGAAAAATAGGCTAAACTTACATAATTAATAATTATTCTAGCACAAGAAATATTAACATTTAGTAATACACCCGAATGAGCAAGACTGCTCGTGCTCGGGTGCAGTTTCAAAATGAGCAAATTGAAGAAAGAGGAGAGACAAAGAAACAGAGTGTATAAAAAATGTGATTAACTAATCAAGAAAGTAAAAAATGTTAAATATATTTACATAAAAGGAATGAAACAAAAATGTCTTAAACAGCTAAAAAATTACAGATCCATTAAATTTAACAGTGGGGTATGCTGAGAGATCAAATACTTTTCAGATCATTTCAATATAAACTTTATCCGATCATGCCTTTTGGCCCCCTCTGTACCTAACCATAACTAGAATAATAATGATGTACATGTTTTAAGGCAAAGCATTATTAATGTAGCGAATAGTTAAAAAAAATGATCTAGGAATACAAGGAAGAAAATGAGAGTTGAGGGGGAGGGAATAAATTAAGGAAAAGAAAGGAGATTTGGGAAGATAAATTGCCACTTAGGAGAGCATTATTATGAAGGAAGAGGTTCCCGATCAGCAGCGACAGGTTCTAGGCATGACTAATGGTAACTACTTACATCTGGACTTAAAAGTGTCCTTGCAACCAGAATCTTTCTATTTTTATAAGTAAATTCCTACACTCTGGGATTTATGAGCAGATTTCCTGAAGGTGGTGGCTCATACGTAATGAACTTCTTGGATCAGTGGCGCCGTGATTCTGTTGTCAGAAGAACTGAATCGAGGGTAACAGCAGTAACAAAATATAATGAAAGTGAATACATTCAAAATAGGCCTAATGTATACGAAAAAAGCTGTAGTGGTTCAGATGTAATTTCTTTGGACATTTAATGAATAGCCGAAGTATTGAGAGTGGCTTTCTAAAGTATTTGTTCTAAAAACTTGACATTTTGTATGCGTAATTAAAATGTGAGTCAAATTAAATTTTTGTTTTGATGTATCTCAATTTGTTTCTGAGATAGTAATTAAATAAAATGATTTTTTTTTTCAATAAACATTGAAATCAGTCTTCTTCGACTGATATTAAAATTATTATTTATTATTATTAATTATTAAATGCATTATTTATGTGAAATTCTTTACTGACTTACCGATGGACTTTTGTATTGTTTATGCTCTTCTTTAATTTTTTAAATGAAAAGCTAAAAACTACATGATTATACTAAATATTAAAAAAGAACTAAGATGTATGCAGGAAATCTGATTAGGCTTTTTGTTTCACATGTTGTGAAGTATACTGTGGAAAAATGTCATAGCTGTATCTCCATTTTTGTGGGAGGTCGTACATTTTGAATGTGGCAAAATAAAATGAAAAAAAAATATATCTATTACGCACCCTCATTGGAAATAATGAAGTTCTTGAATAATGAAAAAGTAAACTGAGAAAATGGGTTATTAAAGATTGCATGCACTGGCAGTTTGAAGCGCACTGAGGTTTAAAGATGGTGTCAGCAGCATCTGTTTCATGTGTCCAAATTGCATACATTTCTCACAGGTATACTTTGAAGTATGCTTGATTTTTTTACCCTAAAATAGGAAATTAGCATTTTTTGACCAAAATCACTAACTCAGTACTTTTGTCATCCTTTAAAAATATCGTTATGAACTATCAACCTAGTCCACCTTTTCCCATTTGGGGGTTCATAGAACAAACCTTTCTCATACCTTATAGAATTTTATTCTTCACCCTCTACTGTCGGGACAGCTTGCCTGTTGAGTTCCTTACCTGAGGATATAAAAGCCTGCCGAATACTCAGAACCTTCCAGATGAAGTTAGTTGACCACTTGGCCACCAACCATTAACATTTATATTATATAGTACTTTCATGTTAAAAAGTGTTGTTTTTGTATTGTTTTCATTTATTTTTAGTTTTATTTTACTTTTCTTTTTTCTACCTATTATTATTATTATTATTATTATTTTAATTTTTTTCTTTAATTTGTTGTACTTACAATGTTTAACTTCCATTATTATAGTTTAGTATAGTTATAGTTTAATATGGTTTTAATTATACTTTTCTCTAACATAATTTACATAAGGCCTTAAGGCCTTAACTACACGAGAGGGAACTATAAATAAATAAATAGTATGAACAAGAAATGGATGAAAATACACTATTGTAGAAAAAGTTTGAACAGTACCTGCAATACTCGTCGAGTCGAACAATGTTCAAGTTAGAGGAATCATTAATGTAAGTTGAAAGCAAAATAAGTTATATAAAGATAACTTTAATAACCAAACGCGGCTAAACTACCCTGAGGCTGCGATTCGATGCCCATGGAAGCCGCAATACCCATAAAGGGGGGGGGGTAAGTTAAGGTTGGGTTGGGTTGAAGAGACCACTTTTGTTTTAGGACGTTTCGATTAAGAAAGTAAGTAATGTTCACAATAACAGTTTCTCATGTAAATATGACGATTATGACCCGAGATATGGGCATTTAAAGTAACTGGTTATATGCCCTTCAGCAGAAAATACATGTTGCAAGAAAATAGCATTTTCTCAACAACAGAAATAAGATTGTTGTGTATAATATTTTCCTTTTCTAAAAGAAAAAAAAACTGTTCGATGGATTTACACTCATTGTTCTGTGAACATTGCCGAATAATATTGTTAACATCTGAATTTCATTCTTTTCATTATTTTTCTCATAAAAAATAAAATGCATGAAAACATTTTGTTTTTTGAAAAATTCAAAAGTCTTTTCCTTACAAATAAAATAATACTAGAGTAAATTCCAGATGGTTTTTAGTTCAGTTCATTTGCTAAAACCTTGACTTCAAACTGTCAAAATTTAATACCAATCATTGCTATATGTTCTAAGAAAAAGACAACTTTCTTTATTAATATGTATAATTTTCAATCAAAATAAAAATGGCTGCCATTTAAAAAAACTTAATTCCATTACCAATCTATACACGTAAGTATAGTTATTACTTGTTGATTACTGGGAGATATTAATATGCATATGCAACCTCATTTGAACTGATTCCAACCTCAACTTCTGTAATAAACCATTCTCTTGCTCCATACCGGGTCCTCTGCTTTCATTTAGGGAACAAGTCCTTTGTTAGAATTCTGCCAGAACGCTCGTTGTTCAGAAGTACCAGCGTCATCGGAAAATAATGCATGGGATTTTGAAAATTTGTCCGCCAACCAAAAATATTGCTCTTCAATCAATCTAGAGAAATTAACTTTATGAGTGATTGATTGATCGTGGTGTGACCTGTTTGTCCGGGTTGCGATACTCGATAAGGCTGCCAGTGTAAACATAAGCTGCACTGTGTGTTTGGAGGCCATGGAATTATTATGTAACATTTATGTCGTTACGGCAGTAAATTTAACATCTAGTTACCATGGTAACGATCCTTACACGTATGAACGTTAGTGTGGACTCTATGTAGGACAGGAAAGATATCTTCGATTATTTCCTTACATCGTAACATTTTGAGGATGTAACCCACAAATATTAAGCTACGCGTGCCTTACAATTACCCTTCACAGAATTTTTACTATGGAATAAAAACTACTGCTTTTCATACTTTATTCGCAACTAGAATGGAATTAATTTTTGTTGTCCATATAGTCACTTATCTATTAATTTGCTACTTTTTTTTTTGCCTAGAAGCAATTTGGTAAGTGCCATTTTTGTGCACTTTTACATTTTTGAGAGCGATAGTGTTCTACAATTAAAATGATTACAGTTTGGAACTTGTTATACTAGTTTTAAAAAAAACAAACATTAAGTGCAATGATTAGCATGCAGTGTCCATTTTAAAATAAATTTTCACGTCCCTTTATGATTTAACGTCATGATGAAAAGAAACAAGCAGAATATCAAAATGGAATTATCTTGAATTCTCATATGGAATTATCTTGAACTTTTTTCTCTCATTTTCGATGACTGATACAAAACTTTTGTTATTCTTAGTGAAGCTTGCGTTGATACAGCATTTGACATCCAGAATTCGCACTCTCTGCAGGTCAATGTAAGACATTTTACAATTAAAACTACTGTGTGTGATTTAAAGTAATTGAGTAAGTTATGTCACACGTCTGTAAAAGAATCCTATACACCAGCGTTTCTCAACCTATGGTCCGCGAAGATGGTGCAGATGGTCAGACATAATTAAAAAATTGCATAAAGCAAGTGGAAAGTAAAGAAGTGATTTTTTCACATATTTCGTTATAATGACCTATAATTAGTACCCCAAATATTAAGAATATAGGCCCTCTTTTAAAAATGGGATGTAAAATTAGGGGTCCGTAATTTTTTTTTGACATTTTAGAGATCCTCGGGTTCGAAAAGGTTGAGAAACGCTGCTATACACCGATACCTTATTCAGTGCCATGGCCTTTGTATATGTTGAGAATCAGGGATCTTCACAACAAAAATAATTTATTGGGTGATTTGACTCTGTACCGTTTTCGTCAAATTAATCTATTCAGAGTTCATGCAACTGTATTCATACTTCAGATAACCATTTAGAAGAGGAATTTCCTCTTAGCACCTTGGGCTTGTAACAGTTCCCCGCCCTCGCACCCCTTGCATCACATTAGCTATTATAGGTCACGCAGGACCCATCCATCCGGCAGTCATCGACCATGAACCAATATCGACACCCCCGGGGCAGCTTGGGGTCTGATGGATGCTCAGATCGTGCGATTCATTGTGCCTGCTCCCCAGGTTGCCGATAATAACCTCGAGCCTACAGGCATACCAACATAATTACTATCATCTGCAAATAATGTGTTTATGTTTGTAATGCATTACAAGTCGAGATATACTGCGGTATTATTAGAAGCTGTAGAATGTGCCTGAGATTGAAAGTAAGACCCGATTGCAGACAATTGTTGTAGGATTCCTACCGCAAGATTTTTATATCAATCAATATATTTTTGCACGACTTAATTAATTAGTGGTACTTACGAATGTTGTTGCCGTGGATCGTAAGTTGACATTCCCACACGCAATCTTGTTGCTATGTGCGGTAAGTGTTTCCGTGCGGTTATGAATTTACTTACGGCACATCATAATACAAACCTTATTTTGTTTAACCTAAATTTTTAAAATTTTGTTTAACCTATGTTAAACACTGAAATATATACAAATTTATAACTGTCAGTACCCCTTCGTTTATGAACAGGGATTTGCAGCGTGCATTAAAGTCCCTTACCCGCTAAAATACGGATTGTCTTTTTCTGTGATCACCAAGATTTTATCATTTATAACAACCTTTGCTTTGGACAATACAGACTAACAATTGCTTGTAAAAGGGGACAGTTATATTTAGGCTTGTTGATTAGGAAGTCATTAAAAATGTATGTAATAAGAGTGCACGCAGAGGTCTGCATTTTTTAAGCATAGATGAACTGAAGGGTATCCGAATGCACAACGAAGCCGGATTTTTAATTTTAGCTTTCGTTCGAAAGTTATGAGCAAAAAACTGACAGAAAACTTTTTTTTTGCGCTCTCGAAACATCAGTTTTCGCTATTACATTTCAATGATGACATTGCCTAATTGCAGACAGCATTGCTATGCTGACAAAGCACCCGTTAAAGAAAGAGGATAGCTGAAACAGTTTTTTCAACATAACGGATTGAATTGCCGATTGTTTCGATTTTGTTAGCCTTCTCTGCTGGATTTTCTTTTTACTTTACTTTACTTTACTTAGGTGGACGGAAGGAGGATTGTGAATTTAGGCATAAATCGGAAAAACATTGTGCGATTTGGACGAAACCCACTATGCGGGTTTTTAATTTGAGGGGGGAGGACAAAACACTAGAATCTTAGGTCATCTTTCTCAGGCGGCGATTTGTAATCGTGAAATGTACCTCGAAACTAGATCGTTAGCTTTTACGTTGTGAATAGTTTTAAGATATATGTGCACCCAAAACATGTAGGCCTACACAACATATTAAGGTGATTTTGGTGTCATTTTGAAGCTTGAAATGATCTGTAGTGCTTGATGTTGAGAAATGTTTAATACATGAATATTCAACTGTGTTCTAGATTTTTGTTTCTAATGATGTGAACAAAAAATATTTTCAGTTATATAAATATATGTAACAGTTTAAAACCGTAAGTATTAAAAAACTATAGGCCTACACTATACACACTAAACACAATATCATACACTATAGATTTATTCTATCTACAAAATAGTGATAATTTGGGGTTTCTATCTTTCATAATTTTGAAGTAATCATGTTGCAAGTTTGTAGTCAGCATTTCCAAGAAAAAAATTTTATAAACAAATTATAAATAATTACAAAACATTTTTCTTGTGAAATGTCTTAATATACAGCTGTGTAATATAGGCCTGTATAAAAATTGTGAGTCCTAATGCATAAAAATAAAAGTTTTGTACCTAAAAGTGTACATATACCTTAATTTTTTTTATAAATGGTTTACATGCAAGTGTTAATAAATACAGTGTTTTAATTAGTTTTATTTTATATAACTGATTTTAAATGCATCTAGTGATGGAATTAATATACGCCGGCACCTGCTAGTGTAAAATAAATCGATTCAGTCAGAAACATAGAAATCGAACAAGGGTGATGAGCAATATGTAGTATGGAAAAGCAATAAATTTTGCCTAGGGTACATTATAGTATTCGTGTCTGTGAAAGTGTAATCGTCCATGCATTGTCATTATGTTTCTGTTTCTCATATAGCACGCAAATATTAATCAGCTGATTAATGGACTGCAATAACTCCACTTTTTGCGAAAAACGATGTGTGCTTTTCGAACTCCTGATTTAGGTGTGCATCATATGCATAATACTGCGAAACCTATTTTCCACCTCTAAATTCTGAAACAGTATGTTTTACGTTATGTTAAACATGAGTCTCCTCAGTATTCGGAGGTTCTTCCTTTGTTTTCTGAAACCTTTCGTGATTAACAATATACACTCCAATGCTCTGATGATGATGGACGAGGATGGTCCAGAAAGTAAAGATTGATTTGGCATAACTAAATAATAACGAAAGATTTCAACATAAAACTTTATTTACATAGATAAAGTATCTTACTATATTTCTCAACGTAATCGCCACTGCTGTCAAGGTATTAATTAGCCTACCAGTTTTTCAGTGCCGATGTTGTAGGCCTAATCATCTACCGCCAAAAACCTGAGCCAGGATGTCATTGCCGCTTTGAGGTCTTGCTCGGTTGGGAACTCTTTTCCACCCAAAAAGTCCTTTAGTTTCGGAAACAAGTGAAAATCGCTGGGAGCCAGGTCAGGACTGTAAGGAGGATGTTAAAAAATTTCCCACTTAAAACGTTGAAGTTATGCCTGTGTTTGAGCAGCCAAATGAAGCCGAGCGTAGTCGTAAATAAAAAAATACCCTTTCAGACAACTTTCCACCCTTCTTGTTTTGGATAGATAGTCGTAGTCGTTGAAGAGTTGCTTAATAGGGCTCTGCGCTTATTCCTTGTCTTCTTAGCAGAAACTCCAGGCTCAGTTATTTGGCGGTAGAAGAGTATAATATCGACAATGAAAAATTGGTTCACGTTGCATTAAATACCACCTTGCAGTGGCGATTACGTTGAGAAATAGAGTGAGGTACTGTATCTTAAATAACGTTCTGCGTTTATATCTTCCGTTAGTATGAGTGCCGTCCACAAAGTAAGTTTCCCTAGGGCCGTTTGCACAAAACAAAATTTCATGGAAATATTTATTGCAACAGTTATAGCAAGTGTTCGGCTATTTTTCAACATATTCCCCACAAGAATTGAGACATTTGTCATACCGTGGGACCAACTTTTGAACACTTTTGTCGTAGAAGTCTGGAGCCTGGAGGAGATGTATTTCTAGTGCATTAAGTATTCATTACCATGTTTATGCAGAGAGATGGAAGAATTTAATTATAATTATTGTAAAATTAAATGATACACAAACCTAAAGTGGATTCAAGGAGTAAAAATAATGGTGTTAAAATTTTACTAGTGGACTTCTATGAAGAATTGGGTCACTAACTATTCAATATACTTTTCAGTTGAAGGCAGAATTGCAAAGTCAATATTATTTTATTTATATTGATTAACAGGCCAGTGTTTAATATCTTATTACAATATTAAATTAATTAAAACAACAAATCCAATCAAAGTTGGACTATTCAATTGTATCAATGGACCATCTGATCTATTGTGATTAACTCCTTTAATAACAGACATATTTCCGTGAATGATTCATACTTGTTATTCTGAATTTGTTCAGAAACTTCCATAGCAGATCATATTTTCAAGATAAATTATCTCGTGTCTATTCTATGAAATTTCCTCGTTTAACATTATTATAAAATGTGGAAGAGTTGGTGAGAAGTAATTGGTTTCCCAGCTCATAGAAAAATTGAATCTTCTGCAATCGCAGATTTAATTTACTGTCAGAAGTGCTCTCAACTTCATAAAACTTGGTAATATAAAACTAGCTCAAGATATAAATGCACTCTGAGATAACGTTAAGTTTTTACAAAAGTAATTGTGTTTAAATTAAACAATGAACTTTGAAATTCTATTAGTCTGTCTGTCAGGAACGTCACGTTATTCTCTACTTTCCTGATTGATAAGAAAGTTAGCTCGACAGCTGATTTAAGATAAACAATCTTCAAGTACTCCTCTGTAACTTTGTGATATCTTGCATTAAAGAAAATAAAGGTCATTGTTATTACTCAGTTTATAGAAAGTCAGGATTTGTAAGAGTTATATATTTAAGACTCTGATATATTCTATAGTCTTACCTAGGTGAGGTTTTTTCCGGGGTTTTCCCTCACCTATGAGACAAATGTCAGGTAACTTTAGGCCCTTGTGGTCCCCGGATATCATCTGGCCGTCATTATCATCTTCATCCTCATCCTCGCCTTGTTCTGAGTGAGTGTGTGTGTGAATGGTGTGTATCGTCCTATGTGTTCGTGTTGTCTCGGAGGTGGCCCCGGCATTGGGCTGATCACTCATCCGGGGAGGCCCTCCATGTCCTTGTCTGGTCAAAAAAGTATGTATGTGATCCAAAGGTAATCCCTCTCCCGACAGGTCGTGGCCCTGTAAGGCCCGGGCGGCATGGGTCGCTTAAATCCTAAATGGGAGAGGTAAAACTACGAAAAAGAAAGAAAGATATATTCTATAGTCATAAGCACGGACCATTTATGACCTTGTATACATTTAACCATAAAAAATCTAGCAGATACGAAAACTAGAGTTTAGTTACTTCATTTACAAGATACAGTATAAGTTCGTTTCTTGAAAGTAGCATACGAAGTAGCAGAGAATTCCTTAGAACATTTTGACAATTAGCAGCAGATATTTCTAAGGTTAGCAAAACTCTTCGTTTGTTTATGAATAGAACTGGATCACATTCGCTTCATCCCTATCAGTGCGTGACTCACGGGAAAATAATTGGCCTCTAAGGACTTTATTATTCTGCTATTACTCTTTGAATTTAAAGCTTTTAATTATATACATATTTTAACAACAGCTGTGGAATATTTTTAATGCAGCATACCGCAAAAAGGTGACATATGTTTAAGGATTTTTATCGTTGTATTACTCTAATTATTTGAGGAGGCTATCTATTCACCAGATTTATTTTCATTGAATTCAAAATTAGAGCTCACTGATGTTTTTCTTTGATGATTGCTTATATAACAATATAAATTCAGCGCTTTAAAGATCAACACCTTGGATCTTCAACATTCATTCACGTGTTGTCTTTCATAGTTAGTTCTTTGGAAGTATTATCACAGTATAGTATAACCACAGTATAGTATAGCAGTAGCGAAGCTCTAATGAAAGGAAAATGCATCCTTTTGACAGATCGTGCGACACTAGCACCCCAAGCGGCCAGCAGGATGGAACTAGCAAACAGCCATTTCCAGCATTGGAAAGATACGAATATATGGCTGTATTTTTTCTTATTTTAAAAATTACCAGAACGAGATTATTACCGGAAAGGCATACTGGTGAACTCACCAAATCATAGACTTTATGGTAATATAAAGAAGTTGTAGTTTCAAGATCGATGACATTGTATATCTTATAAAGTATCAGACCGGTTTCCGTCCACCATATAAGCTACATCCCTAAGACAAATATTCAAGAATTTAATTGACCTACCACTAACATATACTGTACTTACACTGAAAATTCTGACAAATAAGAAAACTTAATAATTTCAATAAGCATGTAGTAGTACTACTTCAGAAATTAGGAGGGAAAGTAAAGTTCTATAGGCATATAGCACGATAGGCCTATGGTCAGTATCAGATGCAATAGCAAAACACTTTTGTCTTTTTCTTCATTTTGTTAAACACGATAAATTATTAAAAAGTAAAGGATTAAACACGTTATCTTTATTCTCGACAGTTTAATTTTGTTAAATTCAATTATATAGGCCTAACATAACCTCGTGTTAAAACATTTTTAAAATTAGTAGGGTCAGGTGGGGTATTTGTAAAGAGGCCTATATATTTAGAAACCTTTGCTTCGTTAGGATTTTCATTTATGATATACATATAAAAATAATTAATTGTATATAGCATTTACAAGCCATTTTCTGCTCCTAAAATTAAAAGAAATAGGAGTAAATACACTAGTATGGATGCAAGCATGATAATCACAAATTTGCAATTTAATTTCACAAATAACTGTTTTTGCTTACCTCTCAGGATCTTTAGGGAGCCTGAAGAAAGATAAATCGGGAGAATTCCTTTGGCTGTTGGTGCAATTTATAGCACCACAAGCATTTCCATAAAATATTGTTGACATTTTACATAAGCAACAATGTAACATATTGTGTGGATTCTTGCTCACCGCTACGAGCGCTGCAGTCGCGCCGGTTGAAAAAAACTGTATGGAGCTTCGCTACTGTTATACTATTCTGTGGTATAACAGTAGCGAAGCTCTAATGAAAGGAAAATGCATCCTTTTGACAGATCGGTGCGACACTAGCACTCCAAGCGGCCAGCAAGATGGAACTAGCAAACAGCCATTTCCATGGAAAGATACGAATATATGATTGTATTTATTTTTATTTTTAAAATTACTAGAACGTGATTGTTACCGGAAAGGCATACTGGTGAACTCATCAAGTCATAGACTTTGTGGGAATATAAAGAAGTTGTAGTTTCAAGATCGATGACATTGAATATCTTATAAAATATCAGACCGGTTTCCGTCCACCATATAAGCTACATCCCTACGACAAATCTTCAAGAATTTAATTGACCTACTACTAACATATACAGTACTTACAATGAAAATTCTGACAAATAGGAAAACTTAATAATTTCAATAAGCATGTAGTAGTACTAGTTCAGAAATTAGGGGGGAGTAAAGTTCTATAGGCATATAGCCCGATATGGTCAGTATCAGATGCAATAGCAAAACACTTTTGTCTTTTTCTTCATTTTGTTAAACACGATAAATTATTAAAAAGTAAAGGATTAAACACGTTATCTTTATTCTCGAGAGTTTAATTTTGTTAAATTCAATTATATAGGCCTAACATAACCTCGTATTAAAACATTTTCAAAATTAGTAGGGTCAGGTGGGGTATTTGTAAATAGGCCTATATATTTAGAAACCTTTGCTTCGTTAGTATTTTCATTTATGATATTCATATAAAAATAATTAATTGTATATGCTCCTAAAATTAAAAGAAATAGGAGTAAATACACTAGTATGGATGCAAGCATGATAATCACAAATTTGCAATTTAATTTCACAAATAACTGTTTTTGCTTACCTCTCAGGATCTTTAAGGAACCTGAAGAAAGATAAATCGGGAGAATTCCTTTGGCTGTAGGTGCAATTTATAGCACCACAAGCATTTCCATAAAATAATGTTGACATTTTTCATAAGCAACAATGTAACATATTGTGTGGCTTCTTGCTCACCGCTACGAGCGCTGCAGTCGCGCCGGTTGAAAAAAAACTGTATGGAGCTTCGCTACTGTTATACTATACTGTGGTATTAATTAATTATCTAAATCAGCTGCCAAAAGCATTAACATTTGTCAGTTAAGTCTTTACTTTAGAAAAGCTGTTTCTACAGTTGTTTACAACCGCAATTTGATTTACATTCATTCGAATAACGATTTTCTTCCTCGCCTTCAGTTCTTACTTCTCGGATCCTGCAACCATCCGAGCACTTTTGTAGTCGAATAGTCTTTCGATTCTATAATATTACTCTAGAACACATTATTCGATTCGATTACTTCTAAGGCCACATAACGGTAGCTACTTGTACATTTCTGACACAATCTGAAATAAAATCTATGAAAACATTTAAGAAGACCAGATATAAAAGTTAAATAAACGAGAACCTCTTTTATCGTCCCCAGAGATCCCCAAGGGTTTGCGGATTACAGGTCGGAACTGATGGTTTAGATTTACTAAACTAGAAGGTGGCCGCGGCTTCGCCCGCGAATATATACTCAATTACTATATATTATATTAAAATAATTTATTTAAGGGAAACATAATTAAAAATATCATTAGTAACACTGACATCACTTTTATACAGGGTGTTAAAAAATTACGTTTACAACGTTTCAGGGATGATAGAGGAGGTAAAAACAAACATTTTATTTATGTGACAAAACTTTGGCATATGCGCCATTTATTGTGTAGGCCTACATAAGTGTTAATTGCAACATTCGAATTTTGTTCGTATTATCGAGAAGGAACGAGGTCAATTGTCGTTTTAGAGATGGTGTCCAAACTGCCGTTCATTGAAGACATTGCACAACTGGTATCTTCGTACTATGGACTGTCTGCAACGCTCAAAAAGACCAACATTGTCTCAAATAATATGTTCAGATTCAACAATGTGAGCAACTAATTTTTCTGCCGTATCGATCGGTATCTCATACACAAGTCGTTTCATGTCTCCCCACAAAAAGAAATCCAGTGGAGATAGGTCCGGTGATCGAGGTGGCCACCACGGTCCGTCCCCACCCCTGCCGATTGGGGAATGTAGCATTTAGATGGTTCCTGACACGACGATCAAAGTAGTTCAAACAAAACTAATCGGTGCGTGTTGTGACGGCAGTTAAGCCATCTACCCTTAAGTCCATCTAGCGGCAAAAGGAGCATACTAATCGGTGCGTGTTGTGACGGCAGTTAAGCCATCTACCCTTAAGTCCATCTAGCGGCAAAATGGAGCATACGCTATGCCAAAGTTTTGTCACAGAAAGAAAATGTTTGTTTTTACCTCCTCAATCATCCCTGAAACGTTCTAAACTTAATTTTTTAACACCCTGTATAAATTGCAATGTTTACATAATTTTATTCTTATTCATAAGCCTATTGTTTTGCGTAGTAAATATAATTAATTAAATGTATAAAACGAATCTTGCCCAGCCATATGGACATACAGATTCGAAATGAAACGATTAAATAGAACCACAGATTCATGAACATTACCCAAATCATGCTGAAACAATTAAAACAAATGATAATGGAAAATCTAAAATCCCGGCTTCGAGATCGATTTCACGATTAAATTGCGCCACCCGATTAAAATGACTTAAGATTCGAGTTCCCTAGCCCAAAAAAACCCGTATAGTGAATTTCGTCCAATTCAAACAATGTTTTCCCATTTAGGTCTGCATTCATTATTCCATTCTGTCCACCTACGGTATGTAAAAACAAAATCAGATTTCTTCGTGTCGTCATGTTATAAACAAATGAATCAACTAGAGCGGGCTAATTATAACAGAGCGATCGAGAAATTGATGTGTTGTATTACAGAAAATCGGTTTCAGCGTTGCTCATTTCGCCGGTTGCTATGGTAATTGAACAAGGCCACCTTAAATTAATTTCACAATTAAATACGGTCTATGCGGCATTGGGTCAACAAGGAAACAGCTGTTTAAATATTATAGTAGGCTGTATACTTTCAGACCTACAAATATTATGCACTCTAATAAGTTCTGCAGGTAAATGTAGATTGCACAAAGTGCTTTTTCAGAGAACATAATTTCCGTGCTCACACCGGAAGCTATGCATTTTGCCGTTGCTGCCGGCATTCGGTTCGGTTAGAGGAAAAACTACATTTATATAACTTTGTAATTGTAAAACAGCTTGCACATTGAGAGTACTGTGGTTGGTATAGCTGCAAGGAACGGCATAATTACGAACTAGTTATGAGATGAAAGGAGAAGTAACAACCAGCTGATTCCCTCAGCCGCAAGATGAGTTTTCATACTCATAATGAGAAGAAACACTTTGTGAAGTTAATGGGAAAACGCAGCTCTCCACATTTCACCTTGCACTAGCACTCGGACAGGTAAAATTTCATGCACACTTGGTTTATTTTATTTTATTTTATTTTGTTTGTCAAAATCAGAGGGTTTGTTATGAGTAGGGACCGGATTCTTAGGTTTTTACCTATTTTTTTCCTTACTTCCAAAACAAAAAGCGCTCATACACTTTTTCGAATCATGTCCATAGGATTCACCCACATTAATTCTATGGCACCTAAAAATACCTAAATGGGGTATAAAAACCTAAATATACCTAAACGGGATATAAAACCTAAAATATCTAATTTAGGCTCCTTTTTTAGTCTTTTTTGTTTGTCAGTTGAGAAATCGATAGTTTGCGGAGAGGCAATAATTTTTGTCGGGTTGAAATTAATACCACTTAATACCCATTGTCGTCTAGGATGGACAGTATCATGTTAGGAAATGAGTATCGACGTATTCCTTTTAAAATATTCGAACCAACAACCATTGTTGCTGTGTACTGCCCTGTTATTCACACTGATTGGTCACACTGTGAGTTTTAAGAAGACATGTTATTTATGCCGAAACAAATGAAATCGTGTTTATTACGGCAGTGGATTGGCGACTATCTGAATATCACTACAGATGGCAAGTAATATTTTGTCAAGACTGCCAGAAACACGTATTATTTACCTTTCTAGAAAACGGGTAAGTTTTCATCCCTATTGATCTGTTGTGCGGTTAGCATGCGTAACAACAGAAAAAAAGGAAAATATCAGTTTCACACTATTCACATCCAACCATAAAGTATTTTACTCACTGAATTAGAAGCATCGGATTCGAATCCTGAGAAGGGTAGTGTCTAGTGACTTCAATTGTATAATATTGTCTTAAAGCAAGTTTACACAAATTTAAGTCAATTTTGTTAAGTTAAACATTACAAGTATTATGTATTGAATCCTATGTAGCACATTCAAATTCATTAAACCAATTATTCGACTTGAAAACGATATTTTGGACAAAAAACCTAAAAAAAACTATTTCACCTAATGGAAAACCTAAAACAGTGTTTTTAAAAACCTAAAAATCCGGTCCCTAGTTATGAGGAAGGAACAAAAAATAAATTTGGCAATTTGCCCTACGCGAGATTCGAACATGAGTTATCAGTTTTTACGCTGATGTCGAAACCATGCGTTTCCTGGTGACATTTGAAATATTCCGACTCCAGGTGTGGCACGAAGCATGGCGATGACTTTTAACTATCAGAAGTAAATTACAATTTCACTATTATTATCATCATCGAAAAGTATTCTAATAATTATGCTTAACCGCTTAACTTGATACCCTTTTAGATATGTAAGCATTCATGAACCACAGATTATTGTCTCTGTTGGCATATGACATAAAACTTGTCTGTCTGTGAGGTAGACCATTAGGGCAATTCAGTCATAGGAGAGAGGTTCCATCTGGCGCTGTGAACTGAACTCCGGCTTAGCTCAATTGGTAGAGCATTGGCGCGAATAGCCAAAGGTCCTGGGTTCAAGTCCCAGTGTCGGAGGAATTTTTCTCCTATAATATTATCTTGATACCCCGTATTTACTAGGAATTTTAAACTTTACGAAAACATAAAATCCCGAGAAAACTCATGTAAGATGACAGTCTCCTCCATAACTTTAATACCCGAATAAGTACGTTTTTCGAATTTTGAATAATTAGTTACAAATGTTACTACAAGAGAGCAGACATATGCTTTTTTGAAGGATGCATTCATGTGTTGAAGGGGAGAGAATCCCAGATGATCTCAAGGTTAATACAGAGTAGCCTATAATGTTTCACATGCTCGTTTTATACATACTATAGCCTACTATACTATACTATACTATATAAATTCGTTCATCTATTTAATTATTCTGATGAAGAATTTCACTAGTGGTTTGGAAAATAACATTGCTGGTAGTGATAATAAAGGGAACGAATAAAGCGGTGGAAGTAATTCAGGTTTTCACGTAGCTACAGGTGAAATTTCATAACAAAATTCATTTGTTTAAATTAACTGTAATCGCTGAATAGATTTCAAAGTAATTTAACGAAAATGTCCACTTATAAAACATTTAATCCAGTATATAGTTACTTAACGATTCATGCTAGGTCACTTTTTATTGAATTTTCAAGAGAGCAATTTTTATCTTAAAAACTACACAACTATACAATCTTTTTGCCTCTGTATCTTGTGAGTCAGCAGGCTCTTTCCCTTCCTGAAGTACTACAAAAATAGTTTACTATGTAAGCTAACAGATGGCATCAAAACAAAAAATAAAAATAATAATAAAAATGTGACTTAGAATGTTCTTCCCGTGGACCCTTAATTACAAATTTAATGCTAGGGATTTTAATATAGGCCTTTTTAATGTCCCTAATTATCGCCTTAAATGTAAAACCATTCCAATTATTTTATTATTGAATTATAGTAGAAATTAATTTTAAAGTTCATTAATTTAAAAAATTGAAAATTTGAAGCATCTTTCAATAAATAATTATTAATCAAAGGGAAATTGTGCAGACAAACATCATAATATATTATATTAGCCTATGAGCTAAAATTGTTATTTGAAACATCTTTTCCTATACATTCTGAGAAGCTAACACAAATCTCAGGTTTCAAGTCCCGTTTTCACGAATTCTGCTTGGGATGATACTTAAAGAACTGCACGCTTACTTCTGCAATCCAGCCACTCACTCTATCGGAATACTGTGGATAAAAAAAAAGTCATGTGTTGCACATAAGATTTTTTGTTTGTTTTAGTTTTTAACATATAAGTCAGAAGAGTCATATGATACCACATCAGCGTTTTAGTAGTTTTCATTTTTAAAATAAAGATGTGCAGGCCAGGGATCGATTCCGACATCGATTCAGATTCGTCTGAGGTAGATTTGTCTGGAATGGGGAGTAACCAGACTTGTGAGGACAACATACTGACAAGATTCTCACTAATATTGCAATCTACCAATGAGCAAAGTAGTTAATGCAGTTGTCAGATAATACGTTTTTTTCCATTTACGTACTGCGGTAACAGCATTAGATCTTAATATATCTAGATTCTAGTACTCTTACTAAACGTGATGCACGCTTTTGAATAATGACAATATGGATACAACGAATGGTCATATAAAGAAATAAAATGAGCAAAAACCACAGTAGTGTATGTATTGTAATTCAGCGTTACTGTATTAAATAGTTGAGGCGGAATATGCCTTTAGACATATTCCATAACGTTCTACAATAATTAATTAAAACATTTCATTTTATTAATATTATACAGAAATTAATTAAACATTGGGAAAGATAAGTATAAACCAGAATTATTAAGAGTTTGAGAACTAGAATCAATTTTGTTATAAGAAATGGGAAAATTAATACTTTAGAATAAAAGCAAGTGCAAGTAACTGTAAAAATAACACAGTCTGAGGAGACAAAGGCAGGCTGTCAATCACTTGAGCAAATTCTGTGTATTGGTATTGTGCTAGAATTTTAACGTAGACAAAAGAACATCAGATAAGAGGCGATTTTATTGTGTGATGGGGATAAACCAGCTCTGCTCCGACACTAGAGGGACAATAGGGTGTTTAAGGTTCCGGGAATTGGAAACCTTCAGAGATCTGTGTTGGCTTGGTTCTAATTTCCGATATTCTTCCGCACTAGCGGAATAATACTAACAGATAATAACCAATAAGAATGAGGGACTAATTTGTGTGTCTGACGTCAGTACGAAGCTTCTTGGGACGTGATGATTTTTGATAGAGGGAGAAGAGCGGATAGCTCCATAGGATTCGGTCGCGAAGTTTTTGTAGGCCAGTAGGCCACATCCCGGTAGTAGTCTCGGGAATTTATAAGTCCAGTCGAGGGTCGCTGGGTACTTAGTCAAAGTTAAAGTCCGGGAAGAGCAATCATTGTATTATACCAGTAGAGTCTGAGTAAACTATCAATTAACAAGAAGCCGCGTATTGACGTAACTCCTTGCGGAAGAGAGTAAATTAATATTCTGAATATTGTAATTATATTGTAATTGTGCATAGAGCTTTGCATTAGAATAAATTTCGCTCTTACCCAATTATAACGACTTTAAATTGAACGCTTTCCTTTTAACGTGCTGTCCCTGAGATAAGAGAAAATTAAGTCGGGCAATAGAATAAATAGGTACGAGCCGGGATTGGAACATCACGGCATCTCATCACGACAACAGAGCTACAGCCTCCTGAGGGTCCAGAGACTACAAGTAAGTTACCCGCAGGCATCTTCTTATTCCATAGTGATGTATTCATGATGTCGTCATCACCATCCATTGTTTTTAATTATATTTTCCAGTATTTTAATGAATGCATGAACAATATTTCCATTTATCTAAACCTATTATTTTTCATAATTATATAACACCTGTATATGTAAAATAGCTTTCATTTCCATTGTAGAACTAACTACATTATACATATTAATATGAGTACATTTAAATGTATAAATCAGTTCAGTGTTGCTAATGTATGGTTCGAGTAGAAATACTAATTACCTCGGTGTAATTGCGTGTGTTAAAATAATGTTTTGTAGCAACGAAGGCTATCATCAGTAAAATGGGAACAAGTTATTATGGTATTTTTATTTCAAAGCTCAATAATGATTACATTTTCCTTTGAAAGTTTATAAATTAAACTCCTTAAGGGATGACCGAGGAGTGGTTTTCCAAATTATTTGTCCTAGAATCTTGAAGTTCTACTAACATAACTAAAGTTTAAAATTTAATTCTAATATCTCAATTTGTTTTGAGATATTATTAAATTTAATGTAGCCTATTTTTAATTAAACTTTAAATCTACCTTCTCCGACAAATACCAAAGTATGAATATGAATTATTTATGTAAGATTATATTATGCTTGCTTTAAAAATTTGCTGATGGATTTTCTTTATATTGTTTATTTTTTTTTATTAAAATGGGGTTGTACTAAATATTAAAAAAGAACTAAGGCTTATCAGAAAATCTTATTATTCATTTTCTTACATTCTAAACTATAATTCTTAGCTATACTTCTAGTTTTGTGGGAGAAGATAAATTTTGAATGTGGCAAAATAACTATAAAATTGAAACTGAGAAAACTGCGATTAAAGTTTGCGTGCACTAGCAGTTGGAAGCTTATTGAGGAATAAAATGGCGTCAACAGCACCTGCTCCATGAGACTAAACAGTATAACATTTTGCCACAGATATACTTTAGGGTATGCTTGATTTATGACACTAAAATAGAAAAGTCTTTTTTTTAATAAAATGACTAAATCAACACTTCTGTCATCCCTTAAGTAAAACTAAAATAAAAAGTCTTGAATGTGTGAATGTATGTTTTTTGTGTGCATCTTAACAACTCAAATTTTTCATGACTGATTATTGCGAATGTTTTGCGATCACAGACTTTTCATGACTGAGGTTGTGAATGTTCTGCGAACACAAATTTTGCATGATTGAGTGTTGTGAATATTCTGCGATCGCAAATTTTTCTGTTAGTGTTTTCTTAATGATGCGAAATTTTTGCGAATTGCTTTAAAATATCTCCTTCTTACCCTATAAACTGTGATAATTATGGCTAACATGCATCACTATAAGACCATGTAAGATATGTCAAATTCCTGCTTTCACAATATATTATATAAAACGCCATCTCTTACACTGAGGTGCATAGCCTACTCTGTTTTCTTTTTTGACCTAAATTTCAGAGAATAATTCTCAAGTACTTACCATAAACCCATTTTTGGTGCCTTCGTGATGCTTATTGATGATGTACTTGAAATTGTGTTGCCCTAGTGTTTTATATTGCGCGAGTAAATGATTTCCGTTGAAGACAAGGATGGAGGTGTAACATGACATAAATAAATAAAGTAGGAAGATGCTGGATTTTATTTTCCGTAAGAATATATTTAGAACAAAATGATAATAACAATGTACAGGGATACTGAACGGAATCTGTCGTTACTACAGCGTCTCAAGTAGGTTCTGTACTAGTAACGGTGGAGGTTCCACTTTTATATTCCTACTACGAGTAGTGCTTTGAGATCTAGAGCTCCCACGGGAAGAAGACGTTCTGCGACCTCTGCTCCCGTTACTGCTGCCACCCGCCGCGCACCGAGTCTGCCGCGACTTGTTAGAGTCCTGCTCTCGATGCCCGGACATGCTGGGCACTTGATTCTTTCTCCCTGTACACAGCACTTTGTTCTGGTTCTCTGATGTCACTAGACTATTGTAGTAGTTGTTCCCAGTGTAGAGTATTATTCCGCCCACCAGATGGTTTGTATTCAGATTTCTGGTAGAATGGACCCTGTAAAAAAGAAACACAAGAAACTTTTAGTATCTGTACGTGGAGCTTTCTGATTAAGAGATCTGTAAGTTTTCACCTTCATCTTTTGAAGGAAGGGATTTACACAGTTCATATCTGAGTATTTTCCCCCTTTTCTTTACAAAAAACGGACAAAATACACTTTTTCTTGTTCTTCAAAACCTACAGAATCCATATATAAGCACCTTTTTTAGTTATGAATATTCTAAATATAAGTAAAATCGCTATCAAATTCATAAAAAATTATTCACGAGAATCATCTGCACAACTGTGGGAGGGGAGAGAGTGTCACTTAGTCACGTAATTTAAAATCAGAGCTAGGCTATAATCTTAATGGCAATCACACTAATATCACTATTCTTAAACTAGCTGCCACCATCGGCTTATGGACAAAGAGTTACCCAGCCCATACCCAAAGGACCAATGAAATAAAAGTTGTTCGGTAGCCAATGGGAATGTTAGTATGCAAGCTAGGGCACGCATAACAGTTTGGAATGTTACCTCGGATAGCCGAAGATCCTGGTTCAAATCCCGACTATGGCATTGAATTTTCAGTGAGATTCTACCTTTCCACCTTTGCCTACACATACTCTCAGTGTGAAAGAATCATCTTTCCAAAACACTTCATAACCCACAATTTTACAAACAGACGAAATGTCGAACGGTCGAATTAAAGTAGGATCTTGCTTCGTTCGGCCAGTTACTATCTCCATATCCGTATGGATTTTCCTAAGGTTATATTAGGTATTTTTAGTACAACCAATAGCCAGCCAATAAAATATAAATCTCCTATCTAATAAAATATTTGAGCGATTGTTTTCGTCTTGTCAGTATTTAATTGGGAAATTAATTGTAGGTGACCTAGCTCGGTTGCCATAACAATCTGGGTAATTTATCAATACAATAAGAGGAAGTCTGCCTGTTTTTCGTTTGTCTGTGTGCTAAGTCCAGCCAAACCTATGCCATGCAGAGATCTGAAATATTTAATATACGAGGGCTATTTTTTGTCAACCTCCGGTGGGGCATAAAATGAAAACCACAGCGAACATCTAAACTGTTTTATTTGGAACATTTAGGTACACCTTCTAGCTACTTCTCTACATAGTCGCGCTCCGATTGAAACATTTGTTGTAGCATGGTACCAACTTTCCAATACCCTCTTCATAGAAGCTTGCCGCCAGCGTATTGAGAAGGGTCTTCACGGCATTTTGAAGTGTTTTGGTGTGGAAGCCTGTCCTCCCATATCTTTCTTCAGCTGCCGAAAAGATGAAAGTCATTCGGCATGGGAACGAGTTTTAGAAATCCATCGTGACAGGGGTTGAAACGTGAATTCGTTACGATAATCCAGAATCAAAAGAACAATCCAAACAATGGATGCACACAAATTTCCCGAAAAACCCAAGATCTGGCTTCCACACCAACGAAGAGTTTCAAAACACTTCAAAATGCCGTGAAGACCTTTCTCAATACGCTTGCGGTAAGCTTCTATGAAGAGGATACTGGAAAGTTGGTACCACGCTACGACAAATATCTCAATCAAATTTTAGTTTTCATTCAGGAGTTATGACCGAAAAATAGCAGAAAACGTGATTTTTTTGGCGCTATCAGAGAACCCGAGTCTGAAGTCATTTTCTGAATGATTTATGTGTAAGTAATAATAACTATAATGTTGTAATTAGTTTCCTGTTAAATAATTGATTGAAAAATAATTCTAGCTTTTGAATTAATGGGTCGGGCCCTTTTGCGTCCCAAAGCGAGTGGTCGCTTCTTCAAAACAACCCTCGTGCGTCCGGTGCAAGTTGATGTAAACAACCCTTGTGCGTCCCGTCTTGAACAAGATCGATGCATCAACAACAGCTGTAAATCATTCCATTCAAAATTAAATAGAATGTATTATCACTCGCACCCACACCTATTCCAGTTAATCGAAGCCTTGAAGAATATACAAGCAGAAACATATATTCACATACACTCAACAACCGTTGTCAATGCCAAGAAAAATGGTAGAAAAAATGGTTGAATATAGAACTGAAGAACTCAGCAGACTGGAATATAATATGCGAACAGTATAATTTCCTCCCAACCACAAGAAAGTAAACTGGTAGCCAAAAGACAAAGAGTAACTTCATTCTCCGCTTCAATTTTATTTAATATTGACAGTAATGCAAGGATTAAAATTTTTGGCGTGTGTAGCATTTCGCCTCCTCGCGGTGCACCATGGGTAATGCTAAACGAATTGCATGGTACGAATTATTAATTTTACTTGTATTTCATGGGACGCATTTTGGTCATTGCTCTAGAGCATATATGGGCAACGCCCGGCCCGCGGGCCGGATGTGGCCCGCCCCGACATATGATCCTGCCCGTGGAACATTTTAAAATCGCGCTCGAAAAAGTAAACATTTTCGGTTCTCGCCAACAAGAGAGTGAGAGGAAGGAAACAAAAGCCTGAACTACGAGGGTGTTCCTTCCGGCCAGCGCTAGAAAAAATGCTGCAATAGGCCTACATCAAAGTATCGACCCAGGCTTACAGATGAAAATTTGGAAAACACTCTGCGCTTGTGTATTAGTGGGATTGATGCCAAAATTGATTATCTTGTTTCTCAAGTTCAAGCTCAAGCTTCTCATTAATTTCTGATGATTGTAAGTAAATACCTAATCAGTTCGATATTGTTCTCCTTCTGTAACTTTAGCATTATACTTCATAAATATTAAAAAACGACCTGTTATCTACGGCCCGCGACTTAATAAATATCGTCAAGTTTAGCCCGCATCTTTCCAAAGGTTGCCCATCCCTGCTCTAGAGAGACCCGGGACGCAATCGGGTCATTGGATCTGAGAATCTCTGGACGCAAAAATCCTAGTTTATTGGTTTTGGGACGCAAAAGTCCAGACTCCGAATTAATAAACGCGGGTAAGCCGCGGGCACCTGCTAGTTTTAAGAACATTTTAAGAACTTTATTATACAGAGCCAGTAAAACAATGCTCTTACATTTGCATTGTTCTAACTTCTAATAGAATGAAGAGTTCAGACATGCCATCCACAGAAGGAGGGTCTGTGGAGACTGCTGTAGTTTTCTCGTGTGCTAATTCCTGTAAATATTTGCTTAAGGATTCAACCTCGGAGTCTCATAAATATACATGAGGAAGCATATCTCATGTTGCTTCCGTAATTACACGAGGAAGTGACAATTTTTACTGACTCATTATCGAGCTTGTTTACCTTCACTAATTAAAAATAACCCCAGCTAAAAAAACTGCATAAAGCAGAAATTGTTAAGTGCGCATAAATCACAAGATATAAAATATGCCATGCACATATCTTCGTACCATCTCATGCACGTAGTGTTTCTAGACTTTGATTATAACGCAAATGTAATATTTTTATTATATAAAATCCGCTTTGGCATATATATATATATATATATATATATATATATATATAATTATTAGGGTTCGGATTTCTATGACCTAAAAAAATATATGCATGCCTTTATGACCTAAAAAACATTAAAATATGACCAATAAAATTTAAAAGATGACTTTACCACTTACACATTGTGTATATTTTTTTAAGTTTCATTACAATTCATTTTATACACATATAATGTTAATTATTTAAAATATCTGTAAATTCTCAAAAAGTGTCGTTATAATGCAAAATTTACGAAATATGATATGAAACTTCAACATTTCTTTAATATACACACAAATATGCCAAAAATATGAGTTAAATATGCATATTCATACTAAATATGCTACAATAGTTGAAAACTTCCTAAATATGCAGTTATATGCACAATATAAGCCGTTCCATTTTCACCAGGATGCTTGGAATCGAGTTTAAATTAGTCAGAAACCTGAAATAATGCAAAAGGGGAAAATATTACCTGTCATAGAAATCCGCCCCCTAAAAATTATATACAGTATATTTTTTTCCTGGTGCCTATGGCTTTGAGATGATCTCGGCCTCTAACAAAAATTAATACTAGGATTAAACCTTAGGGCAAAGGAGTATTATACAGAAGTAAACATTCCTATAAAATTGATGGGTGATAAACTTGACATTAGGCAATATATTAGCCTTGAGTAGGCTGTATGGCAAGAAAACTGTATAACATTCTTTACTGCATGTGTATTTCAGTTTTCATAAACCGTGTGTCATTTTAGATCATTTTTATTTCTATGATTATTTTTAAAGAATGTTAAGGTCATAACGTTACCTACTTCAGGTCATTTAAAAAGTATTTTAAGTCACTAATATCCGGGCCCTGCTGTTAATACTTTTCCATATCTATGGATTATTTTTTTTAGGATGAGGGATTATAAAACCTTGTTCCCTCAATCATATATTAAAAAAAGAGACACCCAATACAATTTCTTTGCTCAAACACCTGTCTCCCGTCTTCATATTTCGGACTGATGATGGCCTTTTAAATGCCGAAATGCATCTCAAGGACTATAGAAGGACGTAACCACGCTGAACAAGATTTTTATTATTTTAACTAGCGTTTCTTACTGCCACTAAACACCTGAACTTAAAAATGAACTATCTATGTGTGAATTTTTAATATGTATAGGTTATTTTCGATATATACATAGGGCCTTCAGTGGTCTGTAAATAGTTTTACTTTTTAATTTTCACATCATCTGATTTACACATTGAACTTATGTTTATATACATATGTAGAACATTTTTTGACAAATTACAAACTTTGTAATATAGGCCTATTCTACCGTAGCACATAGCCTATAATGGATTTAATTTTTGACGATAATTACAAGTAGAAGGACTTTTCTCTCAGTACAAACATTTAAACTTAGGTTAGTCTTCTTTGAATGTATGTTTGAGGGAATAAGTTTGTATATAATATATATAATATAGCTTTTCCATTGTTTATTTTGTTTGTAGGCCCAATAGTTTGCATGCATGCATGTGTAAATATTTCGCAGCGTATCGGTTTTCCTATTATACTGAAAAACGTGTACATTCACACTATTCCACCTTTGTGTATTTCAATATTGCCTGCAAGCACAGTATACTCGATTAGCCGTGCTATGGTGATGTAAAACATACTATTATAACGTACGTTCGTTTCCATGAATACTTTATTACGGGCGCATGCAGGAATGACTGTTCCATATAGGGAAATTTTGTTTTTACAATATCGAATAGGCTACATATTGACTAGTAACATTGTTCAATAGGAGTGGAGCTGCAAACACTATTACTAAGTCATTAACCGGACAGACTTTACTCTGAGAATAGAGCCAGTGATACATCAACGCCATATCTGTTTATCATCACTGTCCATTGATACCTTTATTATCTCCAGCAATTCCATACTCTCCCGTTTCATATTATTCCCCATCTCATAACCCTCTTTTTGATTGAAAAGCAACTCGTATGCCTGATAACAAGCTAACAGTAAAGTTTCACTCCCGTGCTGTGGATACAGAAGGTAAATATTCCCTATTTGGCTTTATTTTTAAAGCTTCATCCAGTTTTCAATTTCATAGATAGATGAATGTTAAAAATTAGAGATATATATAATTAAAGAACAATATGAAGCACTGTACTGTAATAAGCGTCGTGGGATTTGATGTGGAATTGATGTGTACGATCAGAATTTCAGAAATGGAAATGAACGGCTTAAACTGTCATTCTGTATTCTATTTAAAGGGATTTGGCTATAAAGTGACAGCATGGACTTCGATGCTGCTGACACTGAATTGATCACTTTATCGGCGATTGTGCCATGTCAAAGCTAAGCTAATGATAGATTCAGTTGCCATCTGCTTGAACTTCAATTCTTTCAAAATGTTGTTGGGATACGTGTTAATATATCGTTATAAAGGCGATTCTTTTTTAAGGAGATAACTGATTTTCGATCTCCTAATTTACACACTAAATTAATATTAGCATTAACTCGTATTAAGTTTCAAAAGGAAAATATATGTATTGCTACTGATAATGTTTCAGCATTATTACACCTTCTGAGATTCCTTGAGTAATGAAAAATGGTAAAAATATTTGTATGTGACTGTGTGTGCGCAGCGTAGCTTGAGAACTAATAATCATATAAAAACAATATCGTGAATTTTATTAGATACTTTCTGGGGATGTAGCACGAGGAATGGCGACGATTTTCCCTTACTTACCTTTACATGAACCACTAAATTTCAGTGAAGTTTTCGTTTAAATTTTGTACACAAGGTGCTTATACTATGGATTAAACTGTTATTGAAACTTTTCCTTAAAAAACCACTGAAGAGTAGTTACAACCCAGCTATCGTTTGTGCAGGATTTTTACAGACGATACTTTTCCCGAAGCCCACGATATACTGCTAAATGTTTTATTTAAATAATTTATTTAACTGAAAAATTATCACATGTGTATTAATATTGACATTTTTTACATAAATTGCACGAATAATGGGACGCCGGGGAATAAAGACCTCAGATTAAGTTCCAATAGGCCAAAAAAACCCGCATAGTGAGTTTCGTCGTTATCATTCACTGTTTTCCCATTTAATCCTGCATTCGTATTTCCCCTTCTGTCCACTTATGTAAAATAAAATCATATCTCTGCGTGTCGTAATGTTATAAAAAATGAATCAATCAGAGTGGGCTAACAAAATCGGAGCGATTGGCAGTTGCAAAAAATCTATTTCAGCGATGCTCTTTCTTTCTTTCTTTCTTTCTTTCTTTCTTTCTAATCTGCAATTAGTTTTACAATTGAAATAAATTAGCCATACCTGATACTTCGATAGCGCATAAAGTCACTTTTTCTTCCAGTTTTTCGCTCATAACTCGCGAACGAAAACTAAAATTAAAAATCCAGGTTCAACGTGCATTCGAACACCCTTCAGTCCTTCTATGATAAAAATTTCGTATCTCTATGTATCCTCTATTTGGCTGGTTATGGCACACAGACAGATAAACACGTCCACTTATTACATTGATTTGTATTAGACGTCTAATGGACATCTGTAAAATTTATGTGTATGTCATGTTACTGTCAGTTACAATTGAGGGCGTTAAAAGCCAAAGTAGTGTAAGTCATGTTTTAAAAAATTTTAACCTAAGTATTGCAATACAATGTTGCGGTATATATATATGTTAGCAGGAAGAGTCGTGTAAGTCCTATTATGTTCATACCCAAATATGTATATGTATATATACACGTAGGTGGGAGGACAATATTAGCAGAGAATATTATAATGCATCCAACAAAACCTTCAGTTTCTCTAAATGCATAAAACAAGACTTACACCACTTTGGCTTTAACCCCCTCAATTGTTTACTTCTTTAATGAAAGTTGTGTAAATGACATTGTGTTAAATAAAAATATATTGCTTTTAGCTGCTTTTCCTAATGGTGTGTGTAACATGGATATTTATTCTTGTAATTATTATTATTATTATTATTATTATTATTATTATTATTATTATTATTATTATTATTATATATTAATATATTATAAGAATATGATACTGTTCGATTTCGTAGGCCGTATATCAGCTACCAAGTTGAAATATTGAAATATTGACAATTGTAACGTTTCAATCTTTGAAAATAAATTGTAATATCCAAAAATAAAAGTAGGTTAGGTTATACATGAATGGTGGCACTCTGGACAATTGATCAAGCTCTGAACATTGATCATAGTAACTGATAAACTGTGCTCACGAAGTCGGGTAAGATGGTAGAAGGTTTTCGCCCAGTTGGGGCTTCTGTTACAGTAGAAAAAAATATGGCACAAACTCATCAAATTTAATTGAAAAAAATAAATTTATTCTTGAAAAATGTAACACATTAAAAATCAGGTTTATCATTTAAAATAAGTAACACAACACTAAACATATTATTCTCTGGATTTTACTAAGTTTCTTTTTATCAATATTGTGAATTTTTTTTGATTATTTAGTTTAAGGTAAGAGGTAATTTCAATTGAAATTTAATTAAATTATGAACTGGTTTTCTTTCCAGTTTTAGTTTCTATTTAGTAATTGGAAATGATGTAAATTAAATGTTCTCTTCATTTTTTTAGGTACATAAGGCTTATCGGCATTCCGATTAATATTAAGTCTGTATAGAAAAAAAAAATATAGTTTCTTACACACAAACTACTTAGTTCTAGGCTTTTAGACTTAGTTCTGTGTGGTGGAGATAAATAATATAATAAATAATACGTGGAACTGCCCCGGTCTCACCAAATAATTATACATTCACTTTGTTGATAGCTTCTCTCTTCCTCTAGTGACGTCACTGCTAGGCTGAAGATACCACGTAACTCTCTCATTGTACAATCCTATCATGGACGGCTGCATACAATACTGGAGACACCTTTTGTGGATTTCACTGCTAGCCTTGTGCGTAATAGTCACTAAAATAGTCGCTGTAGAAAAGTTCAATTCTAATTGTAGTTTAACTAGAGAGTTTCACTGATTTGAGGAACACGATAGTTTGTTAACACGTGTATGCGTAATTTTTCTAATTTGATCATTAGCTTGGTACGCATGAGTCACTGATGTAAGTCGTTTCTGCTTAAAGGTCAACTTGAGTTCGACTGATGTGAAGAACACAATAGATTGCTTTTTAACACGTGGCGAATATTTGTACAAGTGCGTAATAGTCATTTAAATAAATTACTTCTTATTAAAGTTCACTGTAGTTCAACTGATTTGAAGAACACAAAAGTCATTGGTTTTAAGCACATGGAGAATATATACTTTACCAATCACTGTCTTTGTGCGTAGACTGCACCAAATTACGACGTAGATTTTTCACAGAATCCAATAATGTCGAACTAAATGCTTCGCCAAGCCACTCTCTACTGTATTCACAGCAGACAGAATAATGTAGGAATTTCAAGGCACTTGCTTGATACTTGTAGTAGGTAAAATAATGTAAGGTTTTCAAGCCACTTGCTTGTGAATCAAAGTAGAATATCGTATAAATTTCCAAGCCTCTTGCTTGACATTTGTAGAGACGAATACTGCTCGGCGGGTGCTTGCGAGAAAACTGAGAACTGCATCCGGCCGAGAGCTTGCAAGCCACTATACTGACTGAAAAAATGGCGAAAATGTATGCTGTTCTTCCTCCTCAAAGTGAAGTTTCTAGCACCGGAACTGCACTAGTCAGTTGAGTGCTTAAATTCCAAATTAAAGTTTTCTTCTAATTATAAACTCAATTTGCGTCTGGAGAATATGAAAAAATGAAGAAGAGCTTTCTTTCTGCTTATTTATTTAAATTTGTTCTTATTTAATTCTTTCTTCTGAAAGCTATGACGAGAAAACAAATAAAATGTCATTTACTCCTCAGAGTACGTACGTTGAAGCCATAGTTGATGACGTACGCATCGGAGAAACTAGAAGATGATCGTCTCAAGTAATATTTCTCACATATTACACAATTGAAATAAAGTTCTGGTATTTTCCCTACTATCCGTTCACGTGCGTGAACAGATACTATTATCAGTGATATTCTTTAATAATATACTCACGTAGTGATACGTAGGCATATATTCATTATGAAAATGTCAAGCCAATTAAAAAGAATTCAACAAAACGAACCATCTTTTTCTAATTGAATTGTCTTCACTATTATCTGCTTTTAATCCATGTAAAACTTGTTGAATAGTTGTGATTCTCACTGAAGGTGGGTCATTAAATCTATATTTCTCTTTACTTACAGGTATGGATAGCACAGTTTACTTCTGATGGTTTGAGAATTGTGTTGTAGTATTATGCTGTTACGATTCTTTACATCGAAAGGAAACTGAAGAAGGGACACAGGTGAAGTCGATTACAAAAGGATACTATTATTCATTCACTGTCAAAAGGAAAGTGCATGTAAATATACCTTTTTTTGTCACTCCGCCAGTAACGTTTTTGATTGTTAATGTGTTAGATCAGTCTTTTCCTTCCACGTATGTTAATGGCAGCTGATGACAAATACAGTCAAAAGAAAGACTTTATTATTTCGTTACTCATGTTCAAAATTATTACTCACGATTAAATAATTTTCAGTATAAAGAATGCATTTTATTGCGATTACTTTCTTAATCGGAGTCCTCTGTACTCACAATACACTTTCGAAATACTTTTCGTAGAAGTACCAGTGAGTTGTTTAGTCAATTTTGTAATTTCCTCGAAAGATAATTTAAAGAAAGATACATGAAAACCATTACATATTTTATTGTATCCGTTTTAAAAGGATTACTCCTAATTTTGACCGCCTGCGTGGTCTCATGGTTAGCGACACTGCCTACGGATAGGCAGGCCCGGGTTCGATCTCTGATGCCTCGGATTTTTATGAGGAAGGGAAGTCTAGAACGGGGTGCACTCAGCCTCATGATAAAAATTGAATAGCTACTTAAATCAGAAGCACCAGCTCCGGTCATGGAAACCATCATTAACGGCAGTGGGTGTTTGCATGCTGACCACATGCCCTCTGCCTTGAGTAGATGACGCAGCGGTTGGATGGTAGGCCTACGCCTCCAGAGCCGAAGTTTAGTTTGGAGTTAAGTACTTACTACTCCTATGTTTCATTATGCAACGTATGAGCTGTCATTATGTGCAAGTTGAAGTAATTCACGTGATTATGCTACAAGGAGGCATCGAAATTTTGCAAAGTAACTGGATAATATTTTTGCGCTGTTTAATGTGATTATAGTAGTATTAAGGCTTTATTTATTTATAGCAACAAATTAATAATATTTGTTAAAATAGTGTAAATTATTTTAGTAATGTTAAATCTGAGATACAACAAGTTTCACTCAACTTGAATGATCACATTATGAGCTCCAGGCCTCGCCATTCACTGAAAATTTTGTAATAAATTGAGATTGTAATCTTAACTAATCTTCGTCGCATAGTATGACCTTTTACTGTAATAAAAATCAAATTTCCTACAGGACTGTTTTGTCTTGTGTACGTGTCAAGTCACGTGCATTTTTATACATGCCCTTTCCTTGTGAGACGTTCACTTACATTTCTTATAGAATTCTGAATTGAAAAATATCCATGGTATCATTACTGGAGAGAATTATTTTCAGATCTCCTTTGGCTGAACAACAAAATA
Source organism: Ectobius pallidus (assembly GCA_964059195.1). NCBI lineage: Eukaryota > Metazoa > Arthropoda > Insecta > Blattodea > Ectobiidae > Ectobius > Ectobius pallidus. The sequence continues at coordinate 32,548,117 of CAXKWD010000004.1, read as the reverse complement.
TTAAAAAATCTCAATTGTCAAAAAGTCACTTACCCTACCAATGAAGTTGTACAAAATATAGTTATCATGTAAGTGTAATTATATTTTGTGTTGAGTGTATTTCAATTAGATTCTACATTGGTACTTTACCACTTAGGTTAAGACAAAATTATGGTACTTACCTTGAAAGTAATTGGTGAATTCTTGGATATTGTCCTTTTGCACGAAGAACCTTCGCTGCTCCTAGCAGAGATTCTGTATGCGTCGAAGTTACCCTGAGAGCCTTCTGGTAGTAATACAACGATTCACAATAGTGTCCTGTAAAAATAGAAAACAGTGTGATTAATGTAAACTCAGCAATGTAGTAAATTAATTGTCTAAACAAACAGAAGCGATAATGAAAGCCGGAATATTTGCAGTTTCATCTATCAAGAATGATGGGACGTGACCGCAGTACTATTAAACGTGTTGAGAAATATAATTACACTCACGGTATGCATGTGGGGGGGGGGGTGAGGGGAGGCTGTCAGAGCGAAATAGATTCCCTTTGTGTCAGCCTGTTGATATATTATTACGTGTCTCAGTTATAGCTAGCAGGTGTCCGCAACTATTGTAACGCTATTACGTATTATGGGATGACAAAAGTGTTTATTTAGTCATTATTAGGGCCCGGATTTTTATGTGCTAAAAAACTTGAAAATATTTATTTTTTATGTGCTAAAAATGTTTAAAATATGTGCTAACATTTTAAAAATATGTGCTAAAACTAAAACTAAAAAAAAAAAAAAAAAAAACACATTTTTCTGAAAAAGAAACAATCTTACTAGAACAAATTATATTGAAACTCACCAATTGCAGATGTAAAATGCAGTGCACAACAACCTCATTGCAAGTGAAGCATGTGTGTTGAATTCTTTCGAGATATAAATTTTTGTTGTAAAATGTTAAAAGAAAACGAGGAAAGTATTAAAATATTTATTTATGGGGAATATATCGAAAATATTTATTCACATAACTTTTTTGTAAAACATGTGTTTTTATGTAAAATACACTTTGGAATTTGCGGTTGTCAGACCTTGATATGAGCACCAGGAAAAAAAATTACTTAAAAAATCCGGAAAAGTACTAAAATATGTATTTATGGAGAAAATAATGAAAATATTTATTCACATAATTTTTTTTGTAAAATATGTGTTTTTATGTGAAATAAAATTTGGAATTTGCGTTTGTTGGACCTTCATTTGGATATTAAACTTAGTTTTAGGAATGTACGCATCAGGAAAAAAAACATTTTTTTACATACAAATCCGGGCCCTAGTCATTATAGTAAAAAAATTCTACTTTTTATTTTATGTCAAAAACAAAGCATACTCTAAAGTATACCAGTAAAAAAATCTATGCCGTTTGGAAGCAAAGAACAGGTGTTGCTGGTGCCATTTTTAAAACCTATTCGAGTTGCCAGTCCAAACAAATTTAATCGCAGTTTTCTCAGCTTCTATTTGAGTGTTATTTTGACACATTAAAATGTTATCTTGTATCACAAAAATAGAGATACAGCCATGGACATTTTTCACAATACAACTTACTTAACAATGGGTGCAACATAATGTCTAATCAGATTTTCTGTATAGGCCTTAGTTATTTCTTGTTAAATATCTAGTAAGTTATAATCCCAGAGCAAAAAACAAACCTCATATTAGGATAATACTCGGACACCTCTCGAGGATTGAGACAAATCTTCCAGAGAGTTGAAATAGATCAGGCTCATCCCTAGCTAAAAGAATGTTTTATTTTTATACATAAGTTATTTAACATACCTTGCTGATGCAGCCAAGATGCTAATTCTGCCAGGTAATCAGGACTGCTGGGCTGTAGTCGTGCAACATGTCTCAGAAGACGCCCCACAGCGGGTCTGCGGCCCCCTTGACTCTGATACAGCCTGGCCAATAGCAAGTAGGCAGGAATGTACGCTGCATCTAAGCGAACACAGCGCTCCAACATTCGCACTGCTTCTTCAGTTCGATTGACTTTTCTGCAACAAAAGAAAAATTACATTTTATTTTTTATTTATTTATTTATTTATTTATTTTTTTACTCTCTAAAATGAAAATGTTATCACGGAAAAATAGAGGTCACATGGCGATATTCGAGCTGTTGAGTGACACAAAATTCTCCGAAGGGATGGGTTATTCATGTCTAAAGTCCGACAGCTCAGGGTAGAATAGGATGGGAAGGAGAGGCAGGGGAGTAACCTTTGTGTGAGTATTATTATGTGTTATATTGTATTATTATTGTATTATTATTGTCATATACATTTTTTCTTTCTTCTTTCTTTTCTTCATCTTTATATAGCATTATTATGCAAGTTATCTCTATATATATAAAAGGCTTTGTCCTGACTGACTGATTGACTGAATGACAGGAATCAACGTACAGCCTAAACTATAACAGGTAGAGACTTGGAATTTTGACAGTACCTTCGTTTCATAATGTAGGTGCTCACTAAGAAAGGATTTTGAAAAATTCTGATTCTAAATGCCAAAAATTAAATGTTTTTGAAAATACTTAATCCCTTTTTACATAGAATTATCCATTCCAAATCACAGAATATATTGTTACCAAATGGTATCAGGTGGGCTTGGAAAAAACAAATGAAATGCACTTTTGACAAATAAGAGAAGTTATCAAAATAATTCATGTTATAAATAAATATTACAGAATGAAATCCACTAAAATAATGGAATCACATAACTTTCTCTACCCTGGACATAGAGAAAACAAAACGAGGTATGGTAATGTGTATATTATTATATTATATCGCAGGTTTTTGGAGAGAAAAGTATGAAAGTGATAATGCTTTCTGTTTAATTTCATCTCCAAAACGGCTTTATGGTAACATAAGAGTGGGAAATTTCCCGCCTCGATATTACAATTTATGTTACAGGAATTTCTGTTTCTTCTTATTTAAACCTCTACCAGGCTTGCTGTGCACTGTACAAGCGATGGGATGCAAAATTCTAGATCTTCTATGAGCCATAAAAAACTATATCAAGCGTTTTCTGAGGGAATAGTTTGAGTGTAATAAGTCGTTCTTCCTATTTCAAATTATAAATGCTTATATAAGGACCTAGAATTTAAAATTGAAAATCCTTCATAAGCTAATTTCCAATTACAAAATACAAAACCCGGGCGACGCCGGGTCTTTTAAGCTAGTCGTACTATATTGTTTTGTATTATTAGTGTTACATTTCTCTTTTTTTGTCTTGTGTATAGTAAAAGCACGAACGGCCGTCTAGGCCCGTGCGTTGGATTTATTCTATGGATAATGTATTTAACATGTATATAAGAATAAAGATGCACCTTACCATACCATATATTTCGATATTTTACCATTACAATTACAATTACAATTAGCTCATAAACCTCGGCTTGTCTTTCCGAAAAAGTCCAGTCTAAATTCTGGTTAGCCCACACCTTTATCTTTCGTTCTTCACTGTTGTAGATCAGTGCTACCAAAAATCATCTTCAGATTGTCCTCCTATCCTCTTCATAGTTTCCCAAGTTTCTGCCTCCGATTTGTGGATACCGAACCGTGGCTCGGTATGTCCATCGGTTGATGTTAATCTTAAACACATATTCTGCCCAGATTCATTTGAGAGAGCTCTCAATGTCGGCAGCATCCTTCATTCCAAATCCTCAAATCTTGATTGCTGACTCGATCTTGTAATATGATAAAATAAATTACGCTTGGAGTAGCTACTGTTATTGGGAATCCTTTGTTTTTTCTATGATTCCTTAAATATTATTTCTCATTTCATATCATTTCCATTGAATAGAATTGACTTAACTCGCCTATTTTGATGTCAATATAAGTGGTCTAGCAAAAATAAGGTAATTTTGGCGGTTGACCTGGTGTAGTGGCAAAGCAGTTACGATGCGGACTAAAATTCGGAAGATACAGGTTCATTGCCAGTCAATGTAAGTGGGTAGCTTTTGGGTTTTTGCCTGTTATAAATTTAGTTGTCTTGTACTGAAGTAACAAGTTTAAAAAAATTTAAACTATTTGTAATCGTAAAACAATGTGTTATTTCAATGTCTTGATAATAGTCAACAAATCTATGTAGAAATAGGCTAATAAGAATTAATAGTGATGTAGTGATGTAACATATTTTTAATTACGTGCAGATGATGTCGTATGTTAGAAGCAACCAGTACAGTTCCTAGTGTCTATTTACACTTCATTAATGTCAGTTTACATAAAGGTATTTTATTTTCAAGAACCTGCAGAGTGACGATTTGGTCCTGACTTTTGTGTCTGAAATTCTGGTCATCGTTCGTTGGAGAGGTAATTGTTTTAGAGGTATTATATTCAATGCGGAGAATGTTAAAGTAACATGATACAAAGGCATCATCAAAGGTTCACATCGCATTGCAATATGTAGATTGCTTTCGGGCACATTCTTATCCCTTTCTACTCCAAAACAAAATAATGGTGCAGGAATGAAAATAGTACTAGCGGAAATACTGCTTTGGTTTAAACTAGCATAGCACAGTTTTTTTTAAACTGACGATAACTTTGTATCTTCCACAAGTTTCTCCGCTTTATATAGAGTAACAAAAAACTTGTGCCGCAACGCTATTTCTCAATGGATCATTCTGTAGTCACAAGTCACTCAGAGTCATACTACTGTAGTAACTGCCTATTTCAATGGAACATGTTCAAAAATGCTTAATACCTATGGAAAGAACGTTTATGTTTCGCGTATTTCAGTGTTGCTGTTTTATTGGTGAGTACTTTAAACCATTTACAGACCCAAAGGCTAGTGGCAAACGCGTTTGAATAGCAAAGGAAAAAATAGTCCACACAGAGCATTTTCTCCTCGTTCCATGTGAAAAAGTAATTCTGTGGAATTCCAACCATAGAATAGCTTACAATATAAACACTAAATAAACAGTAGAGAAGGGGGAAAAACCTTCTTCGAGCTCGTATGTATACATAATCTGCCATTTAATTAAAAATAAAAATAGGACTCCAGGTAATTTGATGTGGAATTTGGGTGTTTTAAAACGCCAGACTGGACGCTCGGAAAGAGAAATAGATAGTATTTTGTTTACACTGGTGCGCAAGCTTGCGTATTGTGTGGTGCTCTATTTTTACATCTCTTCCTCTCCCCAAAAAAACAGTTTCAATTAATGCAACAATAACACTCCTTTATCGCAAGGAGACATTGTGGAAGGGAAAAATGAATGTACTAGTAATAATTCTCTTCGTTAAATCGCCCATGACCATAGTAAGGCTGCTACTTTAACGACGTTGCTAAAGCGGCTTAGGATGAATTGAGCATATTATTACTTTTTTTGTCACATTCATTTCCCAGTGTTCTTTACGCTCGTGTAAGGGAAATTCCAAAGATTTAATTTTTGTATGAATGTAACAAGAAAATAAAAGTTATGGCGGATTGTGGTAGTAATCGATTCAACAAACAAATATCCCGACAGATATATAAGCATTCATGAACCACAGATTATCGTCTCTGTTGGACATTACATGAGAATATTATAGGAGAAAAATTCCTCCGACAATGGGACTTGAACCCAGGACCTTTGGCTATTCGCGCCAATGCTCTACCAACTGAGCTAAGCCGGAGTTCAATTCACAACGTCAGATGGAACCTCTCTCCCATGACTGATTGCCCTATGACATAACTTGTCTGTCTGTGAGGTAGACCATTAGGGCAATCAGGCATGGGAGAGAGGTTCCATCTGACGTTGTGATTTGAACTCCGGCTTAGCTCAGTTGGTAGAGCATTGGCGCGAATAGCCAAAGGTCCTGGGTTCAAGTCCCATTGTCGGAGGACTTTTTCTCCTATAATATTCTCAAATATCCCGAGTTTAAAAGGAAGGTGCTTCCTATACAAGCCGTGAAGTCCCTTAGGGTTCTAGAAGTATGGGGCTCCCAAGATTTTTTTAGACGTTCGGCAGTTAAAATTGATAAGGTTGTCTGCCTTTATCCCCAGGATTGCTCCTGGTACTCGTTTCCGTTAGAGGCTGAGTCGACCTCTTTGCCAAACTGCCACCATAAGGATTAGGTCAAATGAAAAGTCGTAACTACTCTATCGGGGATAGAAACCACGACCGTCCGGTTTGTAGCGCAGTACTCAACCTATTGCGCCACGGCGGACATGAAAATTTTATATTTTTACTTCATTTATTATTGATATCCTGAGAGCAGAAAACATGAAGTTATTGTGAGGAATTTAATGTGAAAGTAAGAATAATCAATTATTCTTTACAAAGTAAAGTTATTAAAGAACAGAGCTGTGTGTGAAAAATTTTGAACTTACGAAACTAGTTTTATATTATGTAATACAGAATTCATTAATAAAATTATTTTTAAATCGAAGCTCAATGTGTTGTGTGTTCCTTGGGTGTAGAGTGTGTACCTGTGTCGTATTAGGTTTTGTAATTGCCTCTCAACTCTTCACTTATAATCATTAAGTCTGTAGCAGGATTCTAAAAAATGGTGTGCTTTTACTTCGAGAAAAATATCTAAAAATACTACAGTACTCGGTAAAAAAAGACCGATGCTGTTCGACTAGATAATTTAAAGAAGTTCAGGGGATTATTTTCTCATATATATTGCTTCTACTTGTGTTTGTTAAAAGCTGCTACTTTCACTCTGTATAATACCGGTACGTAATTACCAGGGCCCGGATTTTTAGGTTCTTACAAACTCTGAATTAGGTTTTTATACATATTTATTAAAATAGTTTTATTTCAGTTTTCACTCTTTTCAGAGAACTTTTTTTTTAAGTTTCGACAGAAAACACAGTGAAACAAGTATGTTAATTAATTTAATTTTTATTTACATTTCCCATGGCTGTGAACACTCTATTTCTTAATTTTTAAGAGCTTAGGCCTATACTTATAGAACACGATTAATTTTAGCATTACCCCTGTGATTTCCAGCTTCACATATACTTAACAAGAACGGGGCTACAAATAAATTTTGTTTTAACATGTGTCCGCATCACCTGCAGCGTAGCACATTTTTCGATATAATACAAAGCATAACCGGCGTTTTCACGATAAGCAGGTGCATGCAAATGTTTCGTGTTTTATAATATTTCTAGATATATCTTAGTCTAACAAATCCTTTGGAACAATATAACTTTATTCAGAAACGACCAGCCTAGAATAATGTGAATATAGCTATAAAACGACACGATTGCTTTAGAATTTGTAAAAAGATAATTAACTTACTATAATAAACACTTAAACTATACTACAAAGTAGTTAAAAAACCTAAGAGTCCGGGCCCTGATCAGGGCCGTAGCTAGGGGGTGGCGAAATGGGCCCGGTCAAGGGCGCAGGTACAAAGAGGGCACAAAATTAACCATGAAAAATTCCACCTTTTTTTAGAATGGTGCAATTTATCAAGCAATAAAAATTCCACAATAATGGAAGAAATATTTCAGGTTATTAACAATTACTGCATGTGAACTATCTGTAGTATTATTCCAATTGTCTACAAACAAAAAGCACTCATGCAACGTTCTTTAATAACATGTTTCTTATTGACAGAGTATGATAACATAAATTATCAACAGTATGGAAAGATATAATAATAACAATTAAAATGTACGTTATTATTGAGATGAAAGTGGTTCAACTCAATCCCTTTCCAGCTATTCGAAAATATACTTTTACCTATATTAATGTGTTAAACATTTTAGTAGGCCTGAGGCCTATTATGTACTTTACTTTTCATACTAGATTTTATGATTTCATTCTTTTTTAAGTAGATCAATCGTCTGGAAATAAGGCTTTAGTACCTTGAAAATCCAACACTTAGTTCATTTTCAAATTGAGGTTTAGGTTTTCTTTGGTGTTTTTACATTAAAATAATAAAAAAAAAAAAATTGTTCATACCCCCCGCTTATTGGAGGGCGCAGATTTGCCAAGGGCGCAGAAGGATCTTGTTACGGCCCTGACCCTGATAAAAACTATAGTAAAGGCTTAAAAATTGATTGGAGAAGCTTTTTTTTTTTACTTTTAATATTGAACATCGCGTTATCCAGACCCTAATACTCATTCGCAAGAATTATTGATTTTTTCTATTCACTACTGTTAGGGCATAATTGTATCATTTTTGTATGACATTTGCTCACGGTAGGGCGGTTAGTTAATGAAAAAGTAAACTGAATTTCTATTTCGTTTTAGCAAGAAGGGAGAGAGGAGATGCATACTGGTAGTTAGAATAACATTCCATGCACCAAGCGAACCGCTACTTGATGTGATAAAACACATATCTCCCTTTCCCTCCCACCTCCTGCCTGTTCCCACTGTTACTCTTTTAATAGTGACGGGGGTGGGGTTCTTGCTTGCAATATATAGTGATGGACATACTGATGGCGATGATGAGGATGCTGCTGGTGCTTAAAAGACTTGTAAATATATGGCTTGGGAGTTTGAAAATATAAATCTTGCTTCGGACGTGTACGCAGGGAAGTTTATTTATTTTACATTAAACTCTTGCTAGGGGGAGGGTTGATACAAAAAATGTCAGGAACGGACAGAATGAAATAAAACAACAAAGAACTGCTGCTGTTTCACATGGAATTGTACGTACAGATAGAATAATAAACCAACGTAGGCTATTATATGTTAGTGTAATGCTCATGAGAATTTTTAGTGGCAGTATACGATTTCTGTGATAGTAATTTTTTTTCAGAATATATTCTTTGTAATATTTTTTGACAGTTTAGGTGTAAGGTGTATATGTTAACACATTAAAGTTATGTTGTATAGGCCTATGTTTACTGTTTGATTTATTTATTTAGCAATGAGCATAACGCATGCTAGGGCTGTAATTGAAGTACAAAAATACAAAAAGCTTATAATGAAGCTTATAATACCTTATAAAAGCTTATAATACCATATAACAATCCGAAGAAAAGGAAAATTACATGCAACAAAAAAACAAACAACAAATTACCAAACAGAAAACAAAATCACAAATATCTTTTTATAAGATTTTTCGACCTTGATCTGTGCCGCTCACAGATAGACACACACACACACACACAGAGAAATGTTTATGAAAATTCCATTTTTGGATTGCTGAAAAGTCGACATGAAATTCCACGGTCGAACACAATACTCTATCTATTGTAGCTTACTTGTGCTACCCGTAGAGGATGTAAAAATACATTCATAATGGCAGGTCACTGAATTCTAGCCCGCGACTTCCCTCGATATATTTCTTCGCGTGCTTCATTTTATTAATTAACGTTTCAAAATACAAGTGTTTTATGCCTCTTAAATAATTTAGAGAAAAATAATGAATATACACCGTATTATGTAAGTCTTTATTTATTTATAACCCTAAACATGTGCTGCCATCTCCATTTACAATTTCCAGATAGGTTAGCGAACATTTTGAATCAAATCAGAATGAACGATAAAATATCGAATCCGAAGATTATAGGACCTATATCGATATGGAAGTCAAATGATCCGCGCTAATCAGCTGTAGTGTCTTTTAATATGGCGGACTTGATGAGTGAATTGTAAGTTTGGGTGTATAAAAACGCTCTGCAATTACACGTAAGGGTTAGTGACGTGTGGAAACAAGTGAAAATCAGTTATTTATGTGTTTATCTAAGTTAAAACATATTTAGTTGCTAAGAAACATGTTAAATAGACAACAGAGGAGCAAAATGTCGTTGGCATGGCAACATTTGTGGTATGTACAACATGCATTCTCAAAATAACTAAAGCTATCTCCATTCTTTTTGACTTCTATTATGCTGTCGGGCAAATCTGTCACATATTCAGTATAACGAATGTAATTTTGAAGGTGCTTTTACTCTTTCTACCCGTACTACTTGAACTAACCTATAATTACAGGTAGAATTACTGATAGGGACCGTGGAATTTGATGTACAGTTTTCAGTTTTAATCCGTATTTTGAGGTTCCCAGTGTTCAAAAAATGTCTGTGTGTGTGCTTCTATCTATCCTGTGAACAGCACAGGTTGAAAATAAAGAATTTTCCTGAACTATATAACACGGGAGTAGTGCCTCAGGTTTCCCGCACCATTGAGATCCAAGAAATTATACAACAGTAGCCTATCTAGACATGAACAGAAAAAGAAACTGTTTACGTATTATCAGTATGATAGTAAAATGCTATAGGCCTACCGTAATGATGATGATGATAGTGATAGTAATAATAATAATAATTATAATTATAATAATATCAAAATTAGCAAATATTAACAAATATAATGATGAATATAAAAAGATTAAAATAATAATAACAACAATAATATTAAAATAATCTGAAATTAAAAATAAATGACGTTAAGAAATGTTGATTTGACTTGCATTCTCTCTGAAGATTACCATTTAAATTATGTGTGTGTGTGTGTGTTGTAAATTCTGTCGCTGTGCCAAGATGCATGATTATGTTATTTGCTATAGGCTATTTTTTTACACCTGTGGATGGATGGTATTATATAAATAAATTTTATTACTGCAGTCGTTTTTAAAGTGGAGAAATCATTGTGTTCCATGTAGAGCTTTCGATACTAATTTACGTTTTGGGATCCACAAAATAAAAAATTACAGCTTTTAGAAACATATCCATGTGTGTGTGTGGACAGTTCGAGAACGAAAAATCGTATAAAAACACAATTTTATGTTCGGGTTGGATAATATGTTCTAGGATGTGACACGAAAACCAACGGCGACTTCCTCTTATTTTTACTACCACTTTACATGAAAAAATATATTTTTCACAGTTTTCTCGAACACTACTTGAAAGATTTCTTTTTAAACTTTGTACACGTTTTGTTCATATCAAGAGTTAAAATATTGTTTCAAATATTTTTCCGAAAAGTTCTCTGAAGGTTAGATATAAGCCAGCCTCCGTTTATACAAACTCAAAACTCTAGGTAGTAGCAAAGAATGTAATCTAAACATAAAACCGCTTATTTCCATAACGAATTCCCGCTCGCAGCGTTATGGAAGTTTGTTGATGAATATCTAATACTTTATGGTATAATTTTCACTTCAGAAATTCAAGAACAATAATAATGTTATTAATAATAATATGTCATTTGAATAACAACTACAAGTACTAAAACATAATAGTTAAATATTAATCTGACATATAATGTTTTAATGGTACATAATGTATTAAACGTGTTTAAATTAATGACATTATTTTGTTTAGATTCTGTATAGCTTACAATAAACGCGTTTATGGAAATTGTAAATCACGAGAGAAACGGAAATACTCGCCCTTAATATGTTATCACTAGGGGGCGGATTTCTATGACACGTCATATTTTTCCCCTTTGCATTATTTCAGGTTTCCGACTAATTTAAACCCCATTCCAAGCATCCTGGTGAAAATGGAACGGCTTTTATTGTGCATATAACTGCATATTTAGGAAATTTTCAACTATTGTAGCATATTTAGTATGAATGTGCATATTTAGTTATATTTTTGGGATATTTGTGTGCATATTAAAGACATTTTGAAGTTTCATATCATATTTTGTAAATTTTGCATTATAATGATATTGAGAATTTACAGATATTTTAAATAATTAACATTTTATTTGAATAAAATGAATTGTAATGAAACTTTAAAAAAATATACATAATGTGTAAGTGGTAAAGTCATATTTTAAGTTTTATTGGTCATATTTTAATGTTTTTTAGGTCATAAATGCATGCATATATCCTATTTTTAGGTAATAGAAATCCGTCCCCTAGTTATTACGTAAATTTTTATTAACTAAACCTTAAGGGGTACCTTGCCACTTTTGAGAATATTTTCTTACAACCTCCAGCTGGACATGGTTCCGCAATGCACTGTTTGAGAGCGACATAATCACACAGGGACATCAGCCCGCAAGGCTACACCGAGCATAACATCAGTTTCTTGCGCCTTAAGCTAAAACTGCATTGTTGCAAAAACTAAACCATTGCTGACCACTTCCTGCTTAGCACTTGAAACGGATAGTACCAAGTGATGCCAACTTCCTGGGCCTTTAATTTGAACCAACAAAACTCCCGCCAAACACATACAAGAAGTTGAGAAATAGAACGGATATTCCCTCTGAGTTTGTGCATTGGAGAGGAATTAGGTAGTTGTTCCCAACAAATTAATTAATCTAGTTTTATCAGGCGATTATTTTTCGTGGGTCTGGGAAACCTGAAATTAACTTTTTCTGTGATAATGTTTTTCCATCATTTTCAAGTTTATGATATAGTGGTGGGAAGTTGAATTCCCAAGTACCCAGTATGGGCAATCTATCTTACCGCACATGTGCGTCATGTTATCAAACCCAAGATCAGTGTCCAAGGAACCGAGTACCATACGACTAGTTGCGCCTGTTAAATTTTTAGTCATTATCATCATCATGAACAGCAAGGATTAGACTTTTCTGTTTGTTCTGGCTCTGGCTCTTAGAAATTGCTCAGTCCATCTTATTAGCAATCTTCCTACGTTTCTTCTCTCTTTTGGCTTAGAGTTAAAATCCATTCTAGATTTTCTTTCCTCATACATTCTTAATATATGATTTCCTCCATATCTGAGTGGTTAGACTGTTCGCCTTCTACCGCTGGGACCCGGGATCAATCTCGGTGGATCCATGTGGAAATTGTGGTGGACGAAATGGGGACAGGTTTTCCCGGGGTGCTCCTATTTCCCCTGCCATATATCATTCCACCAGAGCTTCATTCATCATAGTATGACCATTGGTTGCAATAAAGGAATTGTTATTAATAGGCTATAGGCTATGATTTTTCCTTTTTTTCTCTATACTTTTTAACAATTTCATTTACACTTACAGCGTTTAATTCATTCGTAATTTCTTCATTTCTAATGTGGCGTAGAAGTGTGTATCCAGCTACAGTTCTAAGAAATTTCATTTATGTTGATTCTATTTTTCTCATTTGATCTTTGGCTAATGTCCAGCATTCACTTCACTAAATTTTTAGTAACAAACGAAAAGAACACTAACAATGAGCATGGACAACTTGCGAGAACTGCGATATGAAAGTAATCGATCGCTACCAAGCACCGCCTACGTGATCACTTGTGAACTCACAAAGGAAATGCACCAAGATAAAATAATAACGTGTCGAGGTTGGCACAGAAGCATAAATTATCGAACAGATTTGAGAACGTGTTTAGGGTAGAGACTGTTTGTCAGTGTATCACATCCGAATGTTTAAACTGTCCTATAAATGTTAATTTTTTAAATCAGCAAGACCTACCTTGAAGATATATTTATTTCATAACATTCCAATATTACATGTGGAGAGAGGATATTTTGGACTTGTAGTACATAGAAGCCTGTCTTAGTTATTGACATAATATCTTGTTGCATATGATGTTACCATGGAACCCGTGGGAGTTACTGAATTACAATTAATTGTCGTAATGTAATTACTGATCAGTTTGAGTATCAGATGCTGCTTGTTTAGCGTTGACCTAACGAATTAGAAAAGATAATATTTTATAGAATAGAGAATGCTTGCTTGTTAAATATACCCTATATGACATAAATTCTGATCCATTGTTTGCTTTTGTTTGGGTGAGTTAATCACTTTTATTTCCCCTACAGACTAAATTGTAGCAATTTATGTGTTTTTTATTTGCACACAGGTTTGAAAATGTTGAAGGCCTCAGCATAAAAATGTTGGTTGTTGTGTATTTCTGTGTTGGGGTGTCTAACTTGATTGCTGGCGTGTAATGTAAATGCGAAGAGTGCTTATGTCATAGAGGAGTATGTACACAAACAGTCAGTGAATAGTTGATTGCGAGCTTACAACCGCCTATGCTTATTGTAAATAGTTGATATCGCAATTTGTGACAAGGAGACACTGGCAGGTTGCTGACAATTTTGACAGTCGTCCTTATTGGCGATCTTTTAAACCAGAGCTCTATTTCATAAAACTCGGCAGGTGTGACAAATGTGACAAGTATGTGTAGTCTAGCAAATTTGTCAATATGTCATGAGAATTATTGTATGTTTCATAAATATTACAAGTTCTCCTTCCGGGCAAATTACTGTAAATTGTCTAAATAAAATAACTCTTTTCATAAACGCAACGATTTTATGCCAGACCTAAAGTTTTACTTTATTAAACTGTTAGATTATCACACGTGTGATAATCGAACTCAGCACTGAATGTCTAAATCCCCGCGTGGTCTCACCACTATCACTACTACTAGTGTTCATTATCAATAAGAAAGTTTAGGCCTATATTACATAGGTCTAATATTCACAAAAAAAAATTGTCACACATTTATATAATTACTGACTAGAACTGCATATAAAACATTGCCTATCACATCTATAATGCCTTTTATACATTTTTAATATAAATTTATAAATATGTCAACAAAAATGTTTTATAATTCTAGAGGTAAAGGTCGGCAATCACCACGTCTTAAACCCAGGATTCTAACCACAAATTTTTAAGGGTTTTCACTACCATTTTATTTATTTATTTACTTGTTATTTATTTACAAATTACAAATTACTACAACATTTACTATGTATGAAAATCTACATTTTCTAGTACCGGTGCTAGAAAATAGGCTTAAATATTATTGTTGAGAAATACATCCGATTGAATTACAGTGAAGAAAGAGCAGACAAAGAACAGAATGAAGAGGAAAACATAAATATAGTGTGATATGACTTATAAATATGTAAAAAGAGATGCAAATAAAGATTTAAAAGGAATCAAACAAATATCGTAGACAGCTAAGATTCAAAATTACGGTCATATTTTTACATATCTATTCAATTTAGTAGTGGGGTATGCTGAGTTCAGGGTACATTCTGATCTTAGAGTTATAAAAGCGGGGACCAAAATTAATGCTATGTTTTAATCCTGCCGATGTGAAACATTTGGGTCCTGTTAGAGGTAGACTAATATTTCGTCTACTGCTGTATACATAATCAATGGATATTTGTTTTGTACGATGTTCGTGAAGTTATTTGAATAAAGAAGAATTTGTAAAGTTGGTTTAAATTGAAAACGTTAAATTCCGAAAATATTAGTATAGTTGTATAATCAATATGTTTTTAGACTAATTTTTATTATTCTTCGTTTACCTGTGTATAATATGTTCACTTACTACCGGTATGACGTTTTCCTCACTTCATAAAAACTGAAGAGTTTTTGGGAGGTGATCGTCGGCAGATGTTGGTCGAGCAGAAAAGATCAGAAGAATCCGGAATATTTGAAGACTACCAAGTGGTTAAAAGAAGGGGCTTCTAGCCTCTAGAGCGCAGGAAAGTCCTTAAGGAACCACTTTTAGTAATGAAAATTTATATTAACATCTCGTGTGCACATGTGTCCTACACATGTTAAGGGTTCTTTTTAAATAGACCATATAAGTTCTCAGGGACGGTACCATATTTGTTCAAAATGCATCTGATGCGTATTTACATCATAATCAAGCAAAGTGGTGATAATTACAGATGCGTACATAGAGACGGGTACTTGATTACCGGGAAATGTTACCACTTCATTACCTGAGTGAAGAGGTCTATCCGGCTCTTTTGTGCAATGAAAACACTTTATCACACTTCTGATATCACTACCCTGTTATTCATTAGTGCTGAGTATCGTCTGTATTGTTCCTGACCACAGAAGCTCTTCTCTGCTAGCCATTCTTGATCCTCTACATGTGACTTAAACCAACAGATATATAGCGACATTGCACTGATATAATAATAATCAGGGCCCGGATTCTGATGACCTAAAATTGTTTGAAAAATGACCTATAAAATGACCCTAAATTTTAAAGAAAATGGCTTAATAATTATAAAAAATTACCTAAAAACTGATACTTTATTTATAAAAAAATATTATTGTGCACACAAAGTTATAGACTAGTTTGTACATAATTGTAAAAACTGTAAATAACTGTAACGTTGTGAATGTTCTTTTCTCAAGGAAATTTATAGTGGCACTGAGGCACTGGCGAGTCAAAATTCGGCATTTCCTTTTGTGGTCTGCCGGATTATATTGTTGTTTACTGAGGGTAAACAGTAGTTTGCACTCTCAAATCCAAGCAGGTGGCAGACTCTGATGCCAAGTCAATCTAATAACAATAGTAATATAATACAAACTTTTTGGCATTTCTTTGATTCTCATTTTCGACTGAGACATGACAACACTTAACGCCGAATTTTTCCTTCTTGCATTAAACAAGCAACACTTCAAAGACAGCACCGCTAGCGACGAAAAAAAAAGTTAATGCACTCGATTAAATACAATGAAAATGACTCAGTAAGGGAGAAAATGACACGAAAATGACAAAATAATGACCTAAAATTTAAATAAATGCCCTAAAAATATAAAATTGCATAAAATGACAAAAAATGACCTAATAAAAATGCATTTATGTAATCTAGAGGCCATGATTAGGATTTGTCCACAAGTTGGCAATGTCTATGCAGCATCAATGAAAAGATAACATGTCATTAGAATCCGGGCCCTGGTAATAATAATAAAATATGCTTTATAAATGTACAGGAAGTGTCAACGTCAGAACTTTGAAATAAAAGCATCACGATTTTTTTCAGTATATCGCACAGAATTATAAATCGCTTTGATTCTGTCGTTCTTCTTATCCGTGGTACCTAAGGCCGTGATCCGTGGTGAAGGAGACTGTGGGTTCGAGTCCCGCCTTGGGCATGAGTGTTTGTGTATAATAAGGAGAAAACAAAACTCTGAACAAGATAAATAATTCAGGGAAATGGCCTATGGCCGGCTAAATTTTACTAAAAATAAATCGGTGAGTTCACCCTCCGTAGATTTGCTTGTTTATAATATCAAGGCACACAGATAGCTGAAATTTTCAACATAGACGGAAGAGCGATAATGAATGTAGGCCTAAATCGGCAAACATTGATCCATTTGGACGGAAGTCACTACGAAGGGCTTTTCTGGGCCAGGAAACTCTAATCTGCCGTCGTTTTTTCCATCTAATGGTGGATTGCACTCCAAAGCCGGATTTTTAGCTGTTTCGTTATAATTATTATTCGTATTAAATATAACGTTTTAATTATTTTGCTCTTAATTTTTTAATTATTTATCCTGGACGAAGCCGCGGGCACTTGCTAGTTAAAACTAAAATTAAATTGCAAGTTGTTATATTTATGTGAATTTTTTTAAAATATAGTTTTACCTATGTGAACTTGTACTCACAAAATACTTGTTATACTCCAAATACAATGAACTCTTAGTTACGAGTACAATATATCTGGATCATAGCTTCATCTATAAACAATTTAGGAAAGAGTTAAATACAGAATCAATTAAAATAAAAGTAAAAAAAACCGGTACATGAAAAGTAGAGAAATTTTCAATATAAAAATATCCCTAAATCTTACAATAATATGGTATAAAAGTAAATATACTAGCAGTTCTGGATTACCATATGTTAGATGACTGGACAAAAGTTCAGTTCTATGCATTTCTCTAATTGTTGTAAAGGGATTTTTTACGTTTTTCAGTTTTCAAATTGAATACAAGTGCATATAACTAACTTACTAACTTTAAATTACTGTGAAAACCTAAACCTTGCAGTCTAATTACATAAATTCCTCTTTTAAAAAATTAAATAAGTAAAAATGGAGCATCCTAAAGAATCCAAATTATCTGAATGAATTCCATTTAACATGGACCTAAAATCATTTAACTAATTAAAAGCCTAAATTTTAATATAATATGACTTATGAAGTATAAAAATATGTAAAAGAAAACAAGAAAGCGATTTAATTAAAGAAGATTACTGCAAAATACCAGACCATATCCACTTAGGCTATTGCTTTGTATCTTTTGCCATTAAACACAATTTTTTCTTCCATGTGAGTTATTAGAACAGTGACATATGTTTTTGTCCAGTAATACTTTTTATCATTTTCGATTAATCAGCCGCTTTGGAAGGGTTAAGTTGCGGCGTATGTTTCACTCAGACAAATGAACGCACAAGTCATTTTTCATTCCGCAGAATACCCTTTTGTTTATTTCTACAACATCATTATTCTCTGCATCTGATATGCTGTGTAATTCTGTTAACCCGTCCACAGCTGTGCCGTGAGGAACAGTGACATTTACAAAGCTTTCACATAAAACCCATAACGTTCAGAAACGTTC
Organism: Ectobius pallidus; assembly: GCA_964059195.1. NCBI lineage: Eukaryota > Metazoa > Arthropoda > Insecta > Blattodea > Ectobiidae > Ectobius > Ectobius pallidus. Next base: position 32,529,933 of record CAXKWD010000004.1, on the reverse strand, counting down.
TGTTCTGTTCCCTTCTGAAACTTTTGTTGTGTTGAAACTGATGCAAACTCCCGATTATCCGAGTTAACAGGGACAGTGACATGCACGAATGATAAAAACTACGGATAATCCGAAAGTTAAAATTACCGAAAGTCCGGATTAGACGGAATTTGCATTAAAATGAATTTACAGTAATGAATGCTTTTTAATATATTATCATAAAATAGGCATTAAATTGGGCATTACTCTGGTACCGTTCAACCAATTTGGTCCAATATCAATATGTTTCTTCCCATGGACGTTATAAATGCGTATAACAAGTTTCATAGAAATCCGATAAAGCGTATTTGAGTTATCGCGCGTACAGACACACGGACGGACGGTCGGACAGACATTTTCCCGTCCCCCACGCAATCTCATAAAGTATTATACTGGCACTTAATAACGGAAAAAAATTAAAAGGAAATTGGTACGTTAAATTTACGGAATAGGGCACAAGAAATAAATAGGAGCCTAATCATTATGTTAACTGTTTTCTTCGCAGTCCGGCACGGATTTTTAAAGAGAGAAATTCAGCCTCTTGCATTTAGTGTTAACTTGAAAATCAGTGAGATTATTACAGCAACTATAGTAGAAATTCTGCTTGGTAAAACCCAGAAGTATAAGCACCTATTAAGTGGGCGAATGAGTGTATTTATGGGAACTGAGTGCGTTTGATCAGGTGTAGGATTCAGGTGTGTGGTTTTTGAGAATGCTGGTTGTTATGTGAAATTCTCATTAGTTATCAGATATCTTGTGCTGGCTAGGTGTACTAATACTACCACAGCTGGGGGTGAGTTGCAATTCCCATTTAATCCCTCTTGTCGACCGCAGCTGCACAATGCAGCCCTCATTCTTGCTCCCCTGTAATAATATTCACTATCACCGCAGTGATGTAACTATAGCCTCACCTTAATACCACTCCATTTCAATTTCAAACGCTGCTGTGTAATGGACTGTTAATACAAGAACAATACCATTTCCAGGTAAGGCAATAAAACAAATTTAATTACTTACAATTATGTCGGTGTGCATGGCTGTAAAGTTGCGATTAACGTGCCACCATCAAACGCATTGCGTATGTGTAAATGTTTATCCTAATCTTCATTAGACGTGTGGTTAAATTTTCTCATAACAGCACTGCTATAGGTCATAGCTTCCATCACACCAGAAAATCGCCATATGAAGTATAATAAAATAAAATCAGGTAAACTGATATAACAAAGTGCCAGTATGTTTTAGTAGAATCACTTATAATTGCAATTATGATATGCAGAAAATAAGTTTTTCTAATCAGATTAAAATCGACCAGCGTCAGCAGAGCTACAGATTTGTGATACCTTGACAATCGCGCACGCACATGAAAATAAAAAATTAAATTAAAAAAATCCATGTCAAATCGGCCGGCTCCGGGATTTTATCCGGGGACCTCCAGAATACGAGTCCAAGGCGTTACCATTTAGCCAACTCAGTCAGTTTGACGGTGTCGTTTGATAAGCATAAGTGAAGGAATAGGAACTGTCAAATTATACCGCTAGACAAAAATTAAAAAACATATTGTGACCTTTAATTAGTCGTTACTCTGGTACCGTTCAACCGATTAGGTCCAAAATTAATAGGCTTCTTGCCATGGACGTTATAAGTGCGTATACCAAGTTTCATGCAAATCCGATAAAGCATATTTTAGTTATGGGGCCTTTTGTTATATAATACCATAAAATGCACTAAATTGGGCATTATTCCGGTACCAGCCAACCGGTTTGGTCCAATATCAACAGACGTCTTCCCATGAACATTATAAATGTGAATACCAAGTTTAATGAAAATCCGATGAAGCGTATTTGAGTTAATGGCGCTTTTAAATAAAAACACTAAATTGGGTTTGACGCCGGTATCGGTGAACTGATTTGGTTCAATAACAATAGGGGTCTTTCCATAGACATTATAAATGCGTACACCAAGTTTCATGAAAATCCGATAAAGCGTATTTGAGTTATGGCGCGTACAGACACACGGACGGACAGACAGACAGACTTACAGACATTTTTCGTCCCACACACACACACAATCTCATCAAGTGCCATACTGGGACTTAATAAACGAAATCTATAACATAGAGTTAAACCAGTAGAACAAAAAAAACAAAAAGCTAGAATATTTATATATCCCAAAGAAACCATCTCCAAAATTATAGGTATATCCTTTGAATAGAATCCAGCTAAGAAAGGTATTCTACACAAAGCAAAATTAGATACTATTAAACAAGAACATATTAATGGCGTCTGAAAACACCTTCTATAACACGAATATCCTGAGAATCGTTCACTGAATGAATACCTGTGGATTTGTCAGTTAGGCAACCTCATAATCACGTAATCATCATTTTTTTTTTTAATATCGATAACTTTATTATACAAAAGTATATTACAATTGAGGCAGCAACAGACATAATATACAAATGTAACTTGTATTGAGGTTCCTATCCATTAATAGTCCTCATTATTCATTAATTGAATTCCATATTTAACCAATTTAGCGGGACTCACTATCTCACACAATACACAAACCCACATCGGACTGCAAAGAAAACAATTAACGAAGTGATTAGGCCGCAGTTTATTTTTGTAAATTATTCTGAAATTTTAAATAAAATTTAAATGTACCTTCAGATTTATTTCCCCTCGTCTTATTTCAGATTTAAGATGAACTACTGCATCCCTTAGGGTACATTGTGAATTTAAGATGATAAACAGACACTTATATACACTTTTATATACTGTACAATTCGTGCATTAATGCATATTATGCAACCCACATAATTTGTGCCTGTGGCGAACGGAATACCTGTGGATTGGATGAACACATATACACGCCACGAAGCCAGACATCTGATTAGGCCTGCAGTGATGCGTGGCTAGATGGATTCAGCTCTGTATGGCTATCATGGCGACAGACCGTGAACTAGCTGGTTAGTCCAGTTACCCACAGAAGCAGTAAGGGATACTGTACCATAAACATCACTTCCCTTGCCATGGGCTACGCTTTGTATTGGACAATAATCAAAAGCCGAGTAATTCTGCCAAGACGCTTCAACGATGTTGTAATTCCAAGCCATGCGTAAATACAGATGATGTGATCGTCGGAAGCATTTCTAATAGTTTGAGAGTTAAGATCTTCGATAAAAGCTGTAGTTGAAGATAGTGATCTTATCTTATCTTATCGGCTCAGGGGCTGAGCCCTGACGGGCTCGCGCACGTAGGCCTCATAGGCGAGCCCATTGTACACCCCCTAGGAAACGAATGATGTGCATGCCCTAAGGCCCCCCTGTCAACAGACTCCACCACCAGCCCCCACGGAGCTCCCCTACATCCAGCTAAGACCAGGTACCACTCCACGTGCACCGTACCCAGGGTCCCTCCTACAAGAGCCCCATAGGCGCGGCACACCATGACGTGCGCCACTAACCCAGGGTCCCTCTGAGAGCCCCAAAGGTACGGGACACCACCAGCAACTCTTGACCACAAGCAACGGGGCAGGACGGGGGAGGCCCGCAGCAGAGTCTGCAGCAGGAGCTGGCCCGAAAACCAGTAAAGGGGAACGGGATGATAATGAGGGGGGAAAGGAAGTTGAAGTGGAGAGTGTTGGTGGAATGAATGAAGGGGGAAACGGGAGGATCCCCGAGAAAAACCCCCAAAGGTCACGGCTTTGTCCACCACAAATGACACGCCCGCCGGCCCCGAGATTTGAACTCGGGACCGCTAGCATGCCAGGCCCACGCGGAAGATAGTGATAGGCAGAATCGGAATATTTTAAGAATCAAATCATCTGTTCTCAAGTAATATAAAGAATCGAGTGATCATTCGAATGAAAGCAGGATCTGAGAACTCGCGATGAGAGATTCGAGAACTCGTGTCGGTAGCCGAGAAGTGAGAACTGCTAAAACGACTAGATTTATAACTTAAATCGTTATTCTAAAGTTCAGTTTGGCATTTCCATCGTGTTAAAAGACGTACTGCTATTTGCCCCCTCAAAGCGTGTACCACAGTGGGTGTGTTAGTTTCACGCTGCTTTGTCAAATACTAGGAGGTGCCCGTGGCTTCGCCCACGATAATTCATTTAATACTTAAAAATTAAGAGTATAATTATTAAAGCATTATATTTATTAACACTTGCACGCGAATCATTCATAAACTAAGCCATTAATAATATTAATGAAACAGCTAAGATTCCGGCTTCAGAGTACATTCTACGATTAGAAAGCGCCCCCTGGGAAAACTATATCAGAATCGATTATGCAGTACCAAAGGAACCTGTGAACATATAATACATATTGTTTCTGAACTGTTTATTGACATGAATATGATGTGGATTTTGTTTGATCAATTCAGTGTAATTTTCAGAAATTAGGCTATATAAAATTTCAAGGGAAGGAATGGTTTGTTCGGATTATTATTATCAGCGATATTTCAAGAGTTAAACCATCAATATTTTACTGTTGGTGCCCCCGGCTTCGCCCGCCATTATTCATTGACTCCAGGATTTTTAAGAAATTTACACGGGTAGATTATTAAAAATGATTGTGGTTCAGAGCTATGAAAATTGCAAGTAAAAATAAAATTATAATATTTGTTCATTGTGTTCATTTCACTTAGAAAACTAAACTAAACTCCGTGGCGCTACATCCCTGGAGGGACTTGGCCTACCACCCGACCGCTGCGTCATCTCCCGTAGGCAGATGGCAGGATTGGGGGGCATGTGGTCAGCATGCCGACACCCACGGCCGTTAATGGTGGTTTTCTTGACCGGAGCCGCTACTTCTCTATCAAGTAGCTCCTCAATTTTGAATCACGAGGCTGAGTGCACCCCTACCAGACCTCCCTACCTCAGAAAAATCAGAGGAGGTACCGGGAATCGAACCCGGGCCGACGGATCTGTAGTCAGCGACGCTAACCACAAGACCACGCCAGCGGACTCATTTCACTTAGGCCATATATAATAAAGAAACGGTTTTCCTAATTTTGTAGTCGTCATGAAAGTTTACACTGCGAGAGACGAACATCGCCGAGTATACCCGATGTCTCACGAAGCGGGCGAGTGAGCAAGCACGCTATTTAGGGCCGTTGAATTGTATAAGAGTAGATTGCGTTAATCTCATTGTACTACTAGCGTTCACGGAGTAAAGATCCATAAAATTAGTACGCTGTCTTGCCTGCCTGGGATCTTCTGTTAGAATCGGCAGTTTGACGGCTGCCCGGGTTCGACTCTCGATGGGGCAGATTTAAGAGATGTGATGGTGTACAGCTACCAGTCTACTAGCTACAGTTACTAGCCTGTGCACAAAATATACCAGAGTTCAAACCCAAAACTCTCAGCAGTGCTTATGATGATAAGGTATATGTCACTGAGTTCATTATGATTCATCCGTCGGACCGGGAAGTTAAGGTTGGCGGTTCCCTTGGTGTCTTTCGACCAGAGAAAGCTAATGCCGGCACCTGATTTCCTCTCCACCCTTCCTCATCTCACCATTATCATTCCACACTACACTAGGTAATCTCCCCTACACACACGCATCTCTTCACACCTGCCAGTTACCATGTGACTTGACCCGCCCAATGGTGTAGCGTATAACTCGACAATGGGTCACATTATCGTCAACTATCCGCCTATCCCAAATTCATCAGGGAAATCTGGTTGGTATTGCATACACACATATTTAATAATTTGATGATAAGATCAGCTATTAAATTGACAGCTCAAAGCAAAAACAACAAATTGTATGCACAAAGAGTCACTGAAAATGCTCCCATCCAAAATATTCATCATCATGAGCTATGAAAATACTGGTGGCAATAGCAGACTTAAATAAAATAATTATAAATCTGTACATATTTAGCTACAAGTTTTTGTTTTAAAAACCTTTCAGATGGCAGCTCATGGATATTTACCACCTTACAAAAGGCTTATTTCTTTCAAAGGTCATAATTTCTAACTCACTGACTGAATAACCAAGGTGGTAGCTGTTATAGTTGCAATAACGATGAAGATGGAACTATTTGGTTACTTCATAGTACAGGCCAATCACTTATTCCAAATTTTGCGCGCTATGATGAGAATATCGTGAAGTTATAACTGAAACAAACTAAATACTTACCGGTACACTTGTCCCAGGTTGTAGTGAGCGTTCACGTGGTTTGGTGAGTACCGGATAGCAGCCAAGAAGTGGCTTTCAGCTTCGTCTGTGCCACTCATTAAAGTTCCCAGATTGTTGTGAGCGCTCGCGTACGTTGGCCACAACCTGCAAAAACATTGAAATATTTCTTTTTTACTTTCGCTTACTTAGTTACGGACATTTACTGGATTTTGTTATGAGAAAAGGTGATAATATACATAATTCCTCTGGGGTCGCCCTAAGGATCACACTTCCTCTTGGTTGTAATTAATGCTTTCAACTAGTAGGCCTACTAAGTGAACTAAATAAAAAGTAACTGCCTAATGGCCGGTTTCTGTAAACCTGCGAATTACCTAAGGATAAATTATCCAATGGACAGAATTTACACAAGAATAACACCACACAAACACAAATAATTTAAAGATAGCAATCACATACACCTGTGGCGAGTTTCTAGATAAATGCCCTCTGGGTAAATACGAAAATGAGAGAAAAAATGTTCCTACAAACTCGGGCTAGATCTTTCCAAGGGTAAATCGTTGGGTTAATTTATCCTTTCATGTACTGCTGGATAAAATTTAACCTCTTTTTAGGATCAATAACAATGAGAATCAAAGCCTTCTGAATTAAATGTACAACTCCAAGGCCTTGCTCATTATATCATTGTGGGTGATTGTGGAACTAATTTGCCCATGGATAATTTACCCTTAGGTAATTCACAAGTTTGTAGAAACCGGGCATAAATGGCAGTATTGATATATATTTTAAATGTCGTGATGGGCTGGGTCAAATTCCGCATTTACATTGGCAAGTTCTGCACGCAAGATGTTACAGTTTGATAATAACACAGGTAAATTTCGCAACAAGGATTTTCAGTTGTCTAATAACTAGGGCAAGGCATTTGATGATTGTGCATCTTTTATATATGAAGGTTAAAAGATAGCTCCAATAAATATAAATGTGCACCATCAAATAATTGAAGCCAGGTAAATCCCCTTACACTCACGCACTTTCCACTCTTCCAGCCGCCCTCCTTATTTGCTAGAGGTGGGCCTGTAGGTAGGCCTAACATGAACTCAGTCTCCATGGAGACTGTGGGCGGAGAAGCGGCGTCAGCCGTACATAATCCGGAAAAAATATTATTATTATTGTTATTTTTGTTGTTGTTGTTATTATTATTATTATTATTATTATTATTATTATTATTATTACACGGGTAAGCCAATAATTATCAGCGCTCTCTTTTTTGAATTTATTGCAAAAACAACACAAAACTTTCAAGTACCTCATTTTTCAACATAGTCCCCTTGCTTCTCAGTGCACTTGATCCATCGTTGCACAATTTTCCTGATGACCTCAGGTTTTTTTTTCTCGGCTGTGTAGCAAACCAGTAGTTCTTGGTCTTGATTGAATCGACGGCCTATTAAGGCATCTTTAAGTGAGTCAAAAATACTGTATGTAGGACGCTTTAACACCTCAAAACCCAGTGGATGAGGATGAGATGTCCCGTTCTTTCCTCGTCCTTCTGATCATTTTTTAACTTTTCAATACATTCGTACACGCTTCGCCGTGGTAAAACATTGCCCCATATTGTGCGGAAAGTCTCTTCGATGGATTTCGGCTCCTGGTACACACCTTGTGACTACAAAAAAAAAAAAAAGGATCACTGCACTCTGTCCTCCTTTTGTGCAAACGCTGAGTGGTACAGCCGTGTTCAGTGTGCAACAGCGCAACCCACAGTGGAGTCATAACGGTCAAACATTTCACAAACAGAGATAAATGAACAACATGTCGACGTGCGTGAGCACAAAGCCAACCTTCAAAATATTAAACAAAAAGTGCTAATACTTATTGACTTACAAATATCGTGCTACTAAACCGCTTGAAATTGGCTTTAAAATGTTGGAAATCTCTTCTATTAATGATTCGAGATATATACCTTCATTATTTATATTAGTTTTCTTTTTCTCCTTTATTTGATGAAATAAGCACAGTGTGTAAAATATTTGTATATAATTACTGTAATGTGGTAATTAAGCTATCCCAATATTTATGTTGTTAATTTTTAGCATTTGAACATTACCATTATGGGAGACTGGAACTTTATGTTTGTTATGTTGTTAAAACGCTATGTTAAATTATGTTATCACAACGTTACGTTACCATGTTACTGTATCATAGTAATGGAATAACGTTTCCATGTAGCTTGAATTGGATTGTTCTTGAGCGCTGAGAAAATGTTCCAGTAGAGCATGTGTTTGTGGTTAACACACAATATTGTGGAATTTCAAGTAGGCCTGCATGTTTCAGAGGCTCGGTTATTATTCATAGTTCCATCTCGCCCTTTCATGAAAATTAGATACCATAACGGATATAGAAAGCATGCTTTCATCTTCTGATGTGCACTGGACAGAATCATACTGCGTATATATACTTTTAAAAATTCACTTTGGTTTTAAAGGATCTTATGGGTATGTTTCAAATTGATCAATAAGGTTGCGTATTTCAAAAAGGTACACATTTTTGTCGGCCTACGTGGAGCCAGGCTCCGTTTTCAGCCCAGCCCCAGAGCTACCGTTTTAGTACTATTTTGAGTGTTGTCCACTTATTAACCAATAGTATTCCCATATTATTATTATTATTGAGAGTAATCCAATCTAACTAGGCCACTTAACAAAATACATAAAATATGTTTTCTCTAAAGTAAAAACAGTTATGTTTTGGTAGAAAATGCAGGATTGCTATTGTAATTTCTTCACAAAATGACTAAAACTTTAAAAAATATTTGTAATAGTTTATTTTACGAAAAGTTTGCCACCCTGGGCAAATGTCCAGTCAGCCGATATATAAATCAGGGCCTGGGTGGAGCAGTTAGTCACTGGCTAAGAAAGCGAGTTCCAAGTCTTCTACCTTTGCTTAGCAACTTAAATGAACTCCAAAATTCTCTCAGAGAAGAATGGAGCAGAATTGACCAGATTGTCATCTTGATTCGGATCAGAGGTTGAATAAACGAATATTAGCATTTATTTTGTCGGGTATTAAACATAAAGTCTTGAATAAATTTTAATTTCTGTTTCAATTTGATTGCTGACACGACGAGGCAGTGCCCACTATTAGGAAAACTTGGGAGACCACAAAAACAATGTAATTTTTTGAAGAAAATCGAGGCTTTAGCTCTTAAAAAGGACGCATACATAAAATGGAACGTTTTGGAAGTCAGCTGTACATAAACTTGGACTTAAAGACTTGCCTTCTGCATCAACAAGATCACTCCTGAAAATGATAATATCTCTTGGAGGCTTTTTGCACTATTATAATATAACAATGCTACATTTAACGAAATAGATGGAACAAAGCCCCCAATGTCTTAGGATTTTAAGACAAAATAGGTGGCCTAGACTTACGTTCAAATAAACGTAATAAATCAGAGCTTTTGGTTATGGTATTCAGAGAATTAGGGACTTCGGTCAAGGAAACCACCATTAACGGCCGTGAGTGACGGCATGCTGACCACATGCCCACAATCCTGCCATCTGCCTGTGGTAGATGACGCTGCGGTCGGGTGGTAGGCCTTGTTCCTTCAGGGATGTGGCGCCACGGAGTTTAGTTTTTTAGTTTTAGAAACTTGTATTGGGGTTCTGATACTGACTGTATCTCTCTTCGCCCAACAAGTAGCCTACCACTCGCAGTGGTATTAACACTTCCGATGAAAAGACCAAAGAAACAGGAATGATATCAGTAGGATTGGTGCCGTTATACTTGTAAAAATCTGATGTGAAAGTCACTTAACTTCCTCTGTCCAAATAAAGTTAGCAGTATTCACATTTCCTTGTTCAGAATCGAAAGACACAATTTTAAGCAAACTTTCTACAAACAGTGGATGAACAGTGGGTGGCTTGTAACTACCCTTGAGAGAATTTTTTCGAAAAAAAAAGTTTCAAATAAAAGTCTTAGCTCTCACTATAAGCTACATATGTGAAAAATTTTAAGAAAATCGCTAGAGCTGTTTTCGAGTAAATCGTTAAAAATGAAAATATCTTCATGCAAAGTCCCCTTAAAAATAAGAGAAACTTGTCGCCAATCTTGGGCATACATCTTCAGAAGGTACTTGACCCAAATACGAAATTTTGTTTTCACACGACTTACCATTTGAGAGCTAGTCTGTTCACAGGCAGACAGACACACAGACACACAGACATATTTCCAAAAGTAGCATTTTTGGATTCAGGGGGCCTTGAAAAACTCAACTTCGAATTTTGGGGTCGAAAACAATACTTCCTCTACCTATAGTAGCCTACCTATGGTACGGACAGAGGAAGTAAAAATATCTATAAATCTGCAAATATTATTTGTGATTTTCTTTATTACACAATTGCAGTGCGTCTCTGAGAAACACACTGTATAGGATAACTAGAACAGCAGACTGGCTGAGACCGCTGCTCTTGACCGCAACAGGATTTATAGTGCCGGAGTACATCAGGTTTGTCTGAGATAGCAAGCGCATTGTATTACACCCGTGTCTTAAGGGGTAGTGTGGATGTTGTTAACTAGTTATAACCTTCCACTTATTTGTATTTACTACGCTTAAGTACCTCCACTAGGCTCCGGAGGGGTAAACAAAAGCTTACCAGAGCTTCATTAATTCATGCAAACTTCCTTGCAAGGAAACTTCTTGTACGCTATAGCCTACACTGTAGGTGTCTCAGCCAGTTGAGAATAAAAAAGTGATATTACTCAATTGTTAGAAACTTATGCATCATGAAGAAAATAAGAGATTTTTCTATTATGTGATACTCCCAATATATATTCAGCATTCGGTTCCTGATATTTCTTGCAATTTATTTTCGAATCGAAATCATATTCAATTGTTCTGCAATAGGAAAGTATTTTTTGTAATATTTTAGCTTTTGTAATATTTTAGCTTTAATGTATTTATGTTTAACATTTTTTACTTTCTTTATTAGTTAATCACATTTTTTATACAATCTGTTTCTTTGTCTCTCCTCTTTCTTCACTTTGATATTTTTGAAACTGCACCCGATCAGGAGCAGTTTTGCTGATTCGGATATATTACTAAATGTTAATATTTCTGGTGCTAGAATAATTATAAATTATGTAAGATATAGAATATATTTATTTTCCTCTTTTTAAATAGTAGTTGTAGTTACTTTTGAAATTTGTATTTATTCTGTTTTATTTTACTTGTATAAATATATATTTGTATAAAAATAAATAAATAAATCTAAAATAAAATCGACAAATATCTATTCATAGTAAAAATAATCTTAAACAGTATACTAGTTTTACATAATATTCCAGCTATTTTGTTTTCGAGACACCCTATATATTGCATGCATTTGATTGTGGATACCAACATGGTATATACATTGACAAATCTCGTTTAAAATTCATGAGACAGAAAAGGAAGATGTGAGCTAGACAGCAAAAGGAAATGGAATGTGCCCAGACTGCGATTTGATATAGAAAATGAAAGAAAAACAAAAGGAATAACACGCATTTATATAAGACAAAACACATTAAATTTCTCATACAGGAAGAGGCAGAGGTTATAAAAATGAACACACACAGAGATCGTAACGCGTGGCTTTCTTATATGAAAAATACTGCTTTCTGAATATATTCTGTACCGCGGAACAAAAGAAAATGTAACAGCCTCAACTTATGGGAATTCATCTGGAAGGCCGAAATCTTTAAAATTTTGATGTCATTTGTAATGATAGTTTTGCTCGTGTTATTCTGACCACCCTTACTGCCATAGAATTATTATTATGTGCCATTATTGTACTTTATGAGATTGTGTGGGGGACAGGAAAATGTCTGTCCGTCTGTCCATTTGTCCGTGTGTCTGTACGCGCGATAACTTAAATACGCTTTATCGGATTTTAATGAAACTTGTTATACGTGTTTATAATGTCCATGGGAAGAAGCCTATTATATTGGACCAAATCGGTTGACCGGTACCGGAGTAAACCCCAATTTAGTGTCAATTTTAAAGGCGCGATAACTGAAATACGCATTATCGGATTTTCATGAAACTCGGTATACTCATTTATAATGTCCATGGGAAGATGTCTATTGATATTTGACTAAATCGGTTGACTGGTATCGGAGTAATGCCCAATTTAGTGCCTATTTTATGGTAATATATTAGAAAGAATTTAACAAATGCAAATCGGTTATCCTGACAACTTAATGTTTTACACTGATCATATACGGCTTTGGAATTTGCAGTACAGTTAGCCATGACATATTCCTTTGCATTTGATTATTATCAAACTAGTCAAATGTTTATTTCGTTGATCAAGTTGAATACTGTTTGTATTCAGAAGATATATAACTGTGAAATAATTAGGCCTACATATATTAAATGGAGTTCTTCGCCAGTGTATTTTGTGAAATGTTGACATATTTTAAGAATTTCTTATATATCAGTGTATACGAGTATGAATTAAGGTTAAGCATCAAACTTTAGACCTTCGTTCATCCGCAAGCCTGTTTAATGAATCGATCTGGAGCTAACTCGGAGATAGATTACAAAAATAACTCCATTCTCCTTGCAGACATACAGGTCCGTAGATTCTCCTCATGATTGAGATAAAGAATTAGACCACCATTTATAAGAACAGACTCAAGATTTTATAGGAGCAAGCAGGTTTCATGTTATACAGGACATGAACAAATAGCCGCGACGCTGCAGGTTAATTGAGAGGGAGTGTTGTGACGCCTTGGAACTGCAACCCTCTTTACATTCTCCCGCGAGTGTTCTAGAATCACTAGGCACCACGTTTACAAATCTTCCCTCTGTGAAATATCTTCCCCCTCACAGACATGGACATTATTCAGTCTGTTTTGTTAATGATAAAACTTCTCAACAACACGAAACATTAGATAGGCATATACGAGCATCTTCTAAGGGTCGATGCTAAAACGGGCTCTTGATTGCGGATCGAAGCAGCGGTTTTCAAGCCGTCGCCGAGATCCGAATCTCCCTGTAATTTCTCAAACGAAGACCAGGCACGGCCTGGATATAAACCAAAATCTCTTGTTTGACATCTATTAGCATAGAAAGATAATCGATATTTCCTAATGTTACCTCAATATACTGCCGCAGAAACAAAAGACTCCGAAGATAATATTTCTTTTTTTCGAACCAGGAATTTGCTATCATTTTATTTATTAATACTTTATAAGCTTAAGAAATATTTATATTTATTAAGTAACGTAAATATAGGCCTACAATTTATGGATTAAAAATACTTACATCGAAATATGAAATCAGTGAAAATATAGGCCATTAAACATAACCCCATGACATTATTCCTGTACCTCTAGCATCACGTTCTAGGTTATGATTGAGCGATCTTCATAACTCCATCGATTCCTTAGAAATGGGAAACCTAATTGTGAACTTGTCATCACTGCAATCTTTAATAGATTACTTCTTCCCTCATTATTTTAACACCCGAATTTAATGCCCTCAGAAGATCAATTCGCCTCTAAGTAGCTTCTAGCTGATGGAGTAGACCCTTCTTGAATTGATCTGTAGCCGAGGTTTTAAACTTACCATAGCCGTACGTTAAATTATCTGTATACTAATTTTATAACACTAAGGGTGGCGTGCACCAAACTCATGCCATTTACTCTTTTAGTAAACCTTACTTCTTTAGTTCTAACTACTTTAGTAAGCTACTCTTTTAGTAACCGTACTCTTTTAGTAAGGACGGCGTGCACCAACCAGGAGTAAACTAAACTCAGCGACCTTCAACCTAGAGCAATGTACTAAAGAAGTAAATATTTTATTTACTCCCATAGTAAATGAACTTACTCCACAAGTGGTGGAGAGCACCAACACGGAGTACGTTACTAACGTAGTAAGTTGTGGAGTAAATAAGGCCAATATTTACTCCTACTCAGGGGGTGGAGTAAAGTTGTGTAGTAAGTGTGTTCTGTGGCATTTGCGTGAGTTATGAGTTACATATCACATTAAATGGATTACATAGTTCAAACTGAGGATAAGTTATTGAGATGAAGAAGGCGGTATACCAAAAATGAGAGTTGTGGCAGGTGATTTAATAAATATTAAGCGAACCACACCTAGTAGGGCATTTAATAACGTAAATTATTAAGCTCATAAATCCTTACATGAAATTTTGGCGTTTGGAAGAAACGATGTCAGATTCTCACTACATCCATGTGATTTCAGCCAGTCAAATGTGGAAATATCATTGCGGAGAGCGATCCAACTAGGAAGACGTCCACCAAAGGTGAGGGGGAGAGTGAGTGGAAGGGACGTTTGCATTGCACGGTACAAGGAGCGCATGTGCTCTCAAATATCTTCCTAGCTGGATCGGCCTTTAGATGCTGCAGTTCTCCCTAACTTTGGGTTAGAAAACGACGATGTATTTCAAGCTAATCCTATGGATACAGATATCGGCGAGGTATAGTATATTCCAATAAATGAAAGCCTCCGTTCTTGGAGCTACCCAGAAAACACTTCCCCCTGCTACTTAACCATAGAGATTACTGGACAATAGGTGATTCCCATTGTTAAACGATTTAATGTAATTATTGTAAATTAATTTTATTACATTACACCTCTATAGCTTAACTTAAAGCACAACATTGCGAATGCCAGAATTATAATAATAATTATAAGAGCAAAAAGTTCAATAGTTGCACCCGAGGTGTTAATGAATAATATGTCCTTTTTTCTGACCCAGGTGTAAAAATGTCCAAACAGGCCACATCGGAAGAAAATTTGACTGACTCTGGGATTAGCGTACATTGAGAAGGGGACACATTGTAAAACCATTCCTTAAAGACTCCCCAAGTCTCGAATGGTGGAGTGAGACGAGACTTTCATGTTTGGGAATAAACTATAGCAGATGCTGCAGGTCTATAGTATGCTGCTAACTATTTTAATTAACCCTGTGGACAGGAAAGTGAGAAGCATTATAAACTATATAGAAAAAATGCCAACATGAATGCCGAAAGAAAATTTTAAGGAGGGGCACTGGAGGTTGAAGCTGCACAGGATCTAGAGAACTAGTCACTGAAATTATTTTTAAACACACAACCATCTACATAATTATTATTGGAGTTCATAGCTTCCGAAATATTGTACCACCATTTTTTGTTTAAATATTACATTTCTCAGTTGTAATATTATTATTTTTATAAGGTAATATTTGTTAAGTAAATGTTCTGTGCATTTGAAAAAGGACAGAAACATAATGTCCCTTATTAGTTTTGTTATCCTTTTTATCCCCCTCTTTTTCATGATTTTGTGTAATACTTCTTATTAATATTGTTAAACAGTCAATAAGTATTAATAATTCATTATAGCGAGATTTATGATAAACAACTGTAGAATAATTGATTTATCGTTTTTGGGGAAGAATATGTAACTTTAGGAAGTATAAATATTTTAATATATTTTAGAACTTTATTAGTATTATGAGAGAAATAATTATAATATTGACAGTGAATCAATTATGAAAATCAACTGGAAATTCCAATTGTTTGCATTATAATACAGAAATAGTTTGCACAAAAACTATAATCACAGTACCCTAACATAGGCTACTAAACTGAAAATATTCAATTGAAGGAATGAAAATTAGTAATGAATAAAACATTACTATTAGACCTATTTTAAAACAAGAAGATTGTCATTAGTAATATTTGGAACAACCCAAATTCATATTCAGCGAACCTTTCCTTTTCATTATCTGGCACTTGAATAATACTGGCAATTGAAATGCACGTGTTCTGCTGCGCTGCACTAACGTTTCTGCTCTGTTCTGCGCAGAATTCGACTACTTCTTTAGTAAAAAACGTTTACTACTTTAGTTACAACTAAAGAAGTAACTATCAATTGAGCTCTCCAACACCAACTAAAAGAGTAAGTTACTAAAAGAGAAGCACTAAAGTAGTAAATCTAAGACGGGAACCTGACGTAACAAAAACCGGTTTGTCTGTCTCACTCTAGCACATTACTCGTATGACTTAAAGAGTGAGACAAATGTACTGGTTCTTGTATACTCCAGGTCTCCGTCTTAAATTTACTACTTTAGTTTGGTTTACTCCTGGATGGTGCACGCCACCCTTAAGTGTAATATGTAACATACGAGAAACTAGTATGCATCCTGACTCTACACATTTAACTGAAGAAAGGTAGGCCTATGTTAAATTATAGTAGCTATATTAATTTTACAGTAGTGTATTAGCTAAACAGTAGACTATACAAACAAGAAGATAGTATAAATACTTTATTTATTTATATAATAAGAGGAAATGTTTGTCTGTCTTTGTCTGTCTGTACGCGATGCCCAGCGAAATCTACTGAAATCTTAAACATAGATAGACTGAAGGATGAGCGAATGCACCTCGAAGCTGGATTTTTAATTTTGGCTTTCGTTCGCAAGTTAAAAAAACTGGCAGAAAACGTGCATTTTTTTTAGCTTTCGAAGCATCAGTTTTCAGTAATACATTTCAATTGTCAAAATCAGTTGCAGGTGGCTTTGCCTATTTTTGTCATACCTTGGAAATAAAAGCATCGCGATCGCTTGAATTTTGTAAGCCCACCCTGGTCGATTCATTTGTTTATAATGTCAAGGCACGCAGACATCTGAAATTTTCAACATATATGGAAGATGAATAATGAACATTGTTCGATTTGGACGAAACTCACTATGCAGGGAACTCGAATCTGAGGTTGTGATTCCCATGTTGCGCTTTCTAATCGTGGAATTCACTTCAAAACCGGATATTTAGCTGTTTCATTAATTATATCGTTTGGTTTAGGCCTATGAATGTTTCGCGTGCAAGTGTTAATAAGTCTAATGTTTTGATTATTTTGCTCTTAATTTTTAATCTTACAATTAATTAGGCTATCGTGGGCAAAGCCGCGGGGATCTGCTAGCTGTAGATATAAAAACAAATAGAAATGTATGGACCGCGCTAGAGGTAGGCAGCATGCACAACACGTACCACCCTTACCACGGTGTCTCCCCGACATAACCTGCTGAATTTTTTGGGGTATAGGGTGCTATTTTCGCTGACTTTATTAATGTTTGTACACAGTGATGCTTAAGTTTCGAGTGAGACAGAACTAATTAGGCCTATATCGTCTTTTGAATGTATTCTGCTTGGTGACTTGTGTTGCGTTAACAAGACTGTTTGCATGAGTAGAGGTAATGTATTTGAACGCCATTTATCAGAAGAGACACTAGTTTTCAGGTTGAATGTGCGTTACATGACGCGAACAAATAGCAACGACGCTGCAGGTTAATTGAGAGGGAGTGCCGAGACGCCTTGGAGATGCAACCCCTGTACACCTTCCCGCGAGTCTTCCTGAATCACCAGGAACCACGATTACAAATCTTCCCCCTGTGAAAGTGCTTCCCTCGCAGTCATACGCATTATTTAGTGCGACTTTCCAGTGACAAATTTCTCAATAACACACAATGCGTTGATGGTTGCAATTCCATTCTCCGATTCAGCGTCGTAAGTTATAGCCTATCTAGAAATGCTTTGGGAAATTACAACAAAACGCCAACGTTCTATTCAATTCAATTCAATTCCTTTCACTTATTTTTTGAAGGAACGAAATTTATTTAATCATAGCTCAAAAATAAATATTGATATTATGCTCACACTTTATCTTGAGCCAAAAAAATGCGGGGGTGAGGGGAGCTGATATTGCATGCAGTATAAGAGATTGACTATTGCAGAAGGCGGTGAGTTGAAATTGACGTTGTTTCTGAAGGGTTGCGAATTACCAGAAAATATAACGTGTGTAGTTTATGCTGGGTCACAATGGAACTAACTGTAATCTGTAGCACTTCCAACTCTCGCTACCAAACTAAAGATTTTATATTGATTCAGATATTATAGTAGAATATATCGCTGGAGAAATGAATAAAGTAATATATTTAGGCCTATTTAGACAATTACTCTCCCGGTCTTCAGAATATAGAAAATCGTTTAAAAGTCGTAGCATTGTACATGTAGGCCTACTTGAATACGCACTTTCACATGCCTGAATTGATGTAATTTAACTAAATGCCTTTCGCGAAAGTTTGTAGGTAATTAATACAACACAATTCATACAACGAAATAATAAAACTTGACTTGTTCTTTTCTCCAACGACAGATTCAGCTTGAAACACATTAAATTGCTTTTCCTTCCATTTCATTTATTTGGTTCATTATTTCGTTGATTTCCGATACTTCTTGGTTTAAAGAATCTTTATTTTTAATTTCGTTGTCACTTATATCGACCATTTCCACAACACCAGTACTGTTCTTCTAATATCCCTGGATTTATTCTGTCATTTTCAGAATAATATGATGTAAACAAATAAAAAAAATTGACGGTAGCTCAAGAATGCCTCAACGGGAAGTTTTTGGGTATGGCAATACTGGGGACGGGTCGCGATCTTCATTTTTTCGAGCGAGGCCTTCTTTATATGGACGGTTTTCAGCATTATGGAGTGTGAAGCTCAAGATAAAGTGTGCGAATAATACCATACTTCTTTACTTACTCATTGGGAATAGACAATTCCTCAGGAAGCTAAAGGAATATTACCTATTTTATGGAACCCGAAGGTTCATTGCCGCGCTTACATGAGCCCGCCATTCAAGCCTATTCTGCGCTAACTCTATCCAATCATCCCTCGCAAATCTTACTTTCCTTAAATCTATCCTCATATTGTCCTCCCTCCTACCTCTAGGTCTTCCAAATGTTCTTTTCCCTTCGGGTATCCCATTCAATAATTTTGAGATATGTCTTTCTTCCCCTATGCGTGCAACACGTCCAGCACATTTCATCCTCCGTGATTTAATTACCCTTACTATATTAGGTGAAGAGTACAGGCTATGAAGCTCGTCCTTAATGCAGTTTTCTCCAGCTCCTTTTTCATCTCTTTTATTGATACCATACAATACAAAATTATCATGTACATCCAAATCACCCCTGAACACTTTACAGTTTTTCCGCAGAGTGGAATCACGCAATTATAATGGTAAACACACCAAATCTTGTACATAATATACCAACTAAGTAAACAAGTAATCAAAAGATTCAGGCCCGGACACACTGTCATAACTCACATTATGTGTTTCAAACATTTCTCGTGAGTTTAAATTTATTTTAGTTTCTCACATAATTTTTTAACCTTGCATGAATATATCCTGTATTCTTGTTTAAATTAGTGTTTATAGATCTTGACAGTTTGCCAAAAGTTACCTCCCCATTCGTTTCATATTTCACTCATTAATTTCCTTTTACTTAATTATTCTCAGCTGAAGAATGTAATAGCACCTTTTTAACTGTATCTGTATCTGTATCTGGTACCCTATGATCCCCAGGTGGGGCGAAGGGGCCTCCAATGGAGGTTTCATTACCTATACTAATTTTGATATGCTTATTTTCTTAGAGAGGGTAGAGGGACAGGTGGTAAGCCCATCGCCTCGCAACCCCCCTCTGAAAACTAAGTATTTCTTGGACGTGAAAGGGCCGAGAAATTTTGTCCAGAGGCTCTAATTTAGGCTTGGAGTTCTTTTACGTGCCGTAAATCTACGACACGGGACCCCCAGCTTAAAGTCCCTCCCGGAGGACTCCGTGCCCAGGATTTTTACGTCCTGAAAAATCCATCGACCGCGGCCGGGTTTGATCCCGCGCCCTGCGGATCTAGAGGCGGGCACGCTATCTCTAGACCACCGCGACCGACATCTTTTAACTAGTACGAATAAATTCATAAAAATACGAGGGCATGCCAATAAGTATTCCAATTTTTATATTCCATTTAAACAGGAGGCTTTAGAATATTGTATTATTTTTCAACAAAGTCCGCGTGAGTAAACTTTCAACTTCCATGTAATGTTCAACGGAAACTTTATGATGTGGTTTCTTGAGTATATATTTTCCAAATATTAAATTTTATTATACATAACAGAGGAAACCCAGTCAGAAAATCACTAAATTAAGGTGTCGCGCAGTACTGTATATAAAAAAGTTTTTAAAGTGAACTAAACAATTATGAGTAAATCATAAGCAAAAGCTTTCATCTCGCGCCCCGTGACAAACTCTGGCTAATTCAGTTGGGAGAACATCGACATGAAAACTCGAAGGACAAAGATTCGAGTCCTCTGTCAAGAGAGGTTTTTATCCTAAAATGTTGTCATGTTTAAAAGAAACCATGTTCTCTGGTATCATGACTACATATCTACAATATATCATTAAAAGCCAACAGATAATAATATTCGTGTTCACATCTAGATCATAACGATAGAAACTGAAGTGTATTCCTTTTCATACCGGAGACAATTTTTCTTTCCTTTTGTGCACTTTTCAGTTCATTGAAAGGCACGAGTTAACTTTCTGAACATGCATATTGTTCATGCCTCTTGCTGAAGTTTCTTAGTTATGCCCTAGTTCGAACTTACTTTACATAAACTTCAGTTTTCAATCTGTGTTCTGCTGTGTAAAGCAAGGCTATGCAGTTCTTATTGAAAACTAACACCTTGAGACTTGACATAAATAAGACGGAAATTAACTCTGTCCCGATTCTGCAGTAAAACCGAAGGGGTTTTGTTTTGCATGCTTGATTCTGTGATTGATACCACAACTAGGAGGGAAAGATTGAATGAGGGAGAGAGATGGAGAACGTTATTTTATGCTCACTGTCGAGTTTTCTTTCTAAAGCCATGCTTGGAAGTTCCCTATTACCTTAGCTTCGCTATCTAAAGATCTCTCACAAAGCTTGCACGTAAACTTTGTCTTGCCAGTGTCTGCAAGTAATACTTTGTTTGGTATAAAACTATTTACTTCATTAAACAGTACTGTATGTATAACAACGTCTCGTCTCTTCTACTTTGTTATTGTGATTTTCTTTCTGCATTGTTCTTTAAGAACGCTTTGGATAGACCAATTCAACGGAAACTGTATACTCTTAGCACAAAAAGACATCATACTGCAACCGTTTGAAGTGTCTATGTTATCTCTTATATATATATATAAGAGGCTTTGTCCTGACTAACTGCCTGACTGACTGACTGACAAACAGAGAATTAACGTAGAGCCTAAACTATAATAGGTAGAGACTTGGAATTTTTACAGTACCTTCGTACAGTACCCACTAAGAAAGGATTTTGAAACATTTTGACTTTAAATGCCAAAAATCAAATGTTTTTGAGAATACTTAATCCCTTTTTACACAGAATTATCAAATCCAAATCACAGTTCACATGACAAACAGTGTATTGTTGGCAATCTTTACACAATGCTTTGGAAATAAATGAAACAAGACTTTGAAAATTAGAGAAGGTATTTAAATTTATATTTGAGTAAATTATGTATCACAACATTTTGTAGATTATGTAAAATAATCAATAAATTCAACTTTTTAATCGAAATGTTCGTATTAATCAATGTGTTCTTTACAGCTTACAAGTTTCGCGGGCAAAGCCTTAATGGGGAAACATGGAATGATTTGGACGAAAAACACTATGCGGGGTTTTTTTGGGCTAGCGAACTCTAATCTGTTGTCTTTTTTTTCCCCCGGGTGGCGCACTTTGATCGTGAAATGCACCTCGAAACCAGTTTTTTTTTTAAATTATCATTCGTTATAATACAATATTTTAATGTATGATTTGGGTAAGGTTCATGAATCTATGGTTCATTTTAATAGTTTCATTTGGAATTTGTATGCCCATATGGTAGCATAAGATTCCTTTTGTTCGTTTATTTATACTTTTAACGTTAAAGAATACAATTAAGAGAAAAATTACGTAATTCCTCCAATTTATGTAAAAACGACATCAGTGTTAATAAATATAATGTATTAATTATTTTTCTGTTAAATAAATGATTGAAGCACAATATCTAGCAGTTGAGTAAGTAATCGCGGGCGAAGCCGCGGGTACCTGCTAGTGTAATTATATATACTGTTACAGGGGTTATTTTATAGATAAATAAAAACAAATAGAAAGTTAGGAACTTGTTTTTACAATAATAATAATAATAATAATAATAATAATAATA
Source organism: Ectobius pallidus (assembly GCA_964059195.1). Classification (NCBI taxonomy): domain Eukaryota; kingdom Metazoa; phylum Arthropoda; class Insecta; order Blattodea; family Ectobiidae; genus Ectobius; species Ectobius pallidus. Next base: position 32,507,677 of record CAXKWD010000004.1, on the reverse strand, counting down.
ATAAGATAGGTTTAGCATGCTAGAGATTAGGTATCCGGACGTGGAGAAATACAAGAAAGAATATGAGAAAGGAAAGTGTCCACTTTGCAGTTCAAATAAAAATGCGGGAGAAATGTTTATAGATAAGAAATTCTTAGCAACGTGGAAAATAAAAAAATAATACAAAAAAGGAACAAGCTTTAAAAAAGTGGGCAAAGCATTATTTTTTATAAGAAAGAAATGGATATAAAAATATGGAAGTTTCAACGTAATGACGTAAAATGTTTTATTGCACCATTGAAAATTCATTGTTTGAAACTTTTAACTGCACTGTTTTGTTATTGTGGGCTGGTTTACGCACAGAGCGCCTGCTGAATGCGACTAGACTACTTGCACAACAAATTATATAAAATTGTTGTGCGGGTAGTCTAGTCGCTTGCAGCAGGCGCGCTGTGCATTGGATTATCGACGGGGTTGGCGTTACAATGATCTAAATAAATGTGGGTTGTTGACCAAGAGCTAAACTACTCCCTACTAAGCTAAGCCACCTGCAGCTAAGCTAAGCTAAAGTTGGATGTCCACCAAAAACTAAGTGTGCTAATTAGTTGTTAGTGATTTGTTGAGTTGGACGGACGCTACAACGAAAATGATCAGTACTGGAGGAGAAGGCAAATGTTTTGTGGAGGAGAAACCTAGCTTAACTTACCCAGCGTGGAACTATGTGCACAGCTAACCCAATTGACGTAGCTCAGTTAGTTTCCTTAGCTTAGCTTTGTTTAGTTTTAATTGATTAATTTCTTATTTCAAGTGGTATAGGACAATCAATAATCTTGAAAGCTTCCGCCTGATATACCACTGTATTTGTTCAATCACGGCTGGAAGCTGAATGAGAATATAATCAGGAATACAATACAGATGATTACATCTATTAAGTAAATTAATTTATAAACTTATATAGGCTATATATTGGGCTACTATTTTAAAGTTTATAAATTAATTTATTTAATATCATTTGTAATGTATTCCTGATTACATTCTCATTCAGCTTCCAGCTGTGATTGAACAAACTAGTGGTACATCAAGCGGAAGCTTCGAGATTATTGTTTGTTTAGTTTGCTGTCGGCACAATGAAAACCCGCGCAGCTATGTGAACTTAGCTAAGGTAAAAAGATAAAAATAAAAAATAAAAATATCGTAACAGTATTGTTGTGGTCTAGTACTTATACCAGATCCAGCTTCTTCCAAATTTGCCTGGACATGCCATTTTTATGCATTCATTGACTGGACTGGAGTAGCCAGCCATAGGCCATTTCTCTGGTTCTAACAATCCTCTCTCCAATTATTCCTCTGGTTCGGCGAGTTTTTTCCCCCCCATAGGTCATGTCTAGTTGTGCTTTTTCCTAATTACGGGAGCGCTGGCAACGTCTTTATCATATATCAATCTACTGTCTCCAATCCGGTATTCACCTGCTAGATCGAGGAAAACCCGTGAAAATCTCATTTGGATCGGCTGCCACCAGGGTTGAGTCGCGGCCTCCGAGACAAATCCAGGCTTCTTGCCGGAGATATTAGCTCTCTCTCAAAGGGCATATGTATCATATAAGGTTGTCTCAAATTTGGTTACATATTAGGCATCATGTATCTCATTTCATCATTTCGTACCACTGTTTATCAGAAGGTTAATTTCAAATATGGAACAGTTTTAGATAAGAAATTGTGACGTAAGAGAGCTCTGACTCAAGAACATATGAATGATATTGGTGTGAGAATTGAAGTAAATTGAAGTCTATTCGTCCTTTACCGCAGGAAGTTGGTATTTAAAAAAAGTCAGTAATATGGGACTTAAAAGCATGAAGTTCCGTCCACATAAAATTTATACGTCGTTTTCAGATTCGCATAGATAAACTTTAATATAGGTGAATTAACTACTGAATTTCTTCTTATCCTCTTACTTGCATTTTCGGAAAGGTGTGGAATTGGCGGAAGGAGCTAAAAACTGTCACGGCTTTCAGTTGCTCTATGCCCGCTGAAAACCGCTATACTCGGTGTCTTCATGTTTGGTTCACGCTGCGCTATTACCTCACTCTGTATAAGCACGTATCGCGTCTTTTCTTCTTTCCATTAAATAAATTTTTCTTTAAAACTTTTAATTTCACCACGATATTCATTAATCAGATAATGTAAACTGTAAATAACATACCAGGGAAATCTTTATACATCCTATAATTTAAAAATATAACAGATAGAAACCACGTCTGCAGATGTCAGCTGTCACCAGAAATTGTGAAACACGTCTTATTTGACTGTCCATTATTCGAAAGAAGGAGGTTTAAATCTTAAATTGCATGCTTCTCAGTGTGAGAAAACATTTTTTGCACTCCTTAGCTAGTAAGTGTTACTTACGAAAGTTGTTTACATGGATCGTAAGTTGACATTCCCACACAGTCTTGTTGCTATGGCCGTTGCGATGAGGTTAAATTACTTACGGTCCAAGCGCCACGTCATAATTCATTACGATACACTTCATAATACAAGCCTTTATGGGCACGGCCCCCAGGACAAATATTTGGTTGCCATAAACAATAACAAATGCGAATCCCTTTCTGAAATAAGCACCATTCTTCAAGACTGTACATAGATAATATTTTCAGGTAATATCACAATTAATATAATTAAATTGATATAAATAATCATCGTACAAAAAATAGCATGCAACACACGGGCCGTAAAGGCATTTACGGGTCTCGAAAACTTAAAAACCCTCGGCTGCGCCTCGGGTTTTCAATCTGTTTCCTCGACCCGTAAACGTGCCTTACGGCACTTGTATCGCAATATACTATTCCCACTCATGTCTCCATTTATTCTTCAAAGTCTGCTGTTTTAGAGAATTTATCAGTTTTATAACGTACATTCACGATCAACTATAGTTAATTACTTATTTAATGTTTGAATTTATATAATTATTAAGTTTAAGTCCATCCCTGGAGATTAAATAATAATAATAATAATACATACATTCTGAGTTTTCCCTCAATACAGAGGCTGTCCTCCAACCAAACAATACAAACAAATTAAAACAAAGTATCCACATATCACATTTCAACACAATCAATACACTTTTCTGAGCTTGTCATCATTTGTTAATAATCTGTCTCCATTTTTCTCTGTCCTGTGTATCTTCTTCCACTGCACCAACTCTTCCCATTGATATCTGTACATTGTTGATCCATGTAGTCGCAGGACGCCCTCTTCTTCTTCTCCTTCCAATTTCCCATTCAAGTATATATTTTGGTATCCTTCCTTCTTCCATCCTTCGTACGTGACCATACCACTGTAGTCTCTTCCGCTCAATAGTATATTGTTAATGTCTTCTTCCACTTCCATCCTTCTTCGTATTTCTGCATTCCTTATTTTGTCTCTTCGTGAGACTCTGGCTGATCTTCTCCAAAAATCCATTTCTAATACATTCAGTTTGTTCATATGTTTTCTGTTCATTGTCCAAATCTATGCTCCATATAACACTATACTTTGCAATATGATACAGATGAATTGTACATCGAAGGGGAAAGAATAAAGAAGGTTAACAACTTCTGCTATTTAGGCACAATCTTAGAAAAAGGGGGAACATCAGACATGGATATCAATCAAAAGAAAAATAATGGGAGGAAAGTAATTGGAATGTTGAACTCAGTCTTATGGAGCAGGAACATCATTTGTAGCACGAAGAGAATAATATTTAATAATAATAATAATTTAAAAATGACGATTCGGGTACAGTTGTACCTGGCTTGGTGCACTGAAGGTCAGCCATCCGCATCAGTGATGCACAGCAACATCATTAAGCAGCTAATGCCTCAGGATAATTGATGTTGTGCGAGAAGGCGTGTTAGGCATTGAAAGCGAGGTCGTATAGGGTTGAAAGTGAGACACCAGGCTCGGATTACGGGCTCGCTTGTATCCAGTAAGCTAGTCCATTGTAATGGAGTCGCTATTGATGGCGTTCGCCCGTATGGATGGCTGATCCACAACTGAATGCAATATTGACACCACAAGCTAGCTGGCAAACGGTTCCAGCACTAAATCTGTCTTGTGGTGGCCTAGGTCCATTTTGGTGATTTATCTTTTGCATCTATCTCTATCTGCCTTCTCTTCCAGATGAATAGGGCAAGCTTTTAAAGGGACATATTCACTTTACAAAATCTGCTAGATGTCCAGTCTTAATACTCTGTACTTGATCACGCCTCCGTAATGTCGAGGTACAGTATGTTTGTACACACGTACAGGCATATGAATATCTAGCGCGGTAAATAGAGCTGGGATATCTATGCAATTTCATATTCACACTTTAAAATGTGTCCATGGTGCACCATATGACGACTATTTTAGTGAAGTTCCTTTAACATTTTTACAATTCCATTATTTATGGGCATTTTTTAATATTCTTATAACAAAAAAAACATCGTATTATGGAAGAGGCGACCATTCCCTCAAAATCAAGGGTAGAAGGTATAGAACAGATGTAGGGAAGTTTTCATTTGTAAATAGAACCATTGAGGAATGGAATGAATTGCCTGTAGCAGCTTTTCAGGGAACCCCCCCCCTCCCTGAAGAAATTTAAGAATAACTTAAGGTCTTCTTTGTGTATTAAGTAATGCTACCTTCTTATGTAATGGTTCCTGTTGGTTGAAATGTTAATTGTTAATTGTTCCTTGTTAATGTATGTTACTCGTTAATGTGTAATTATTATAGTCTTAGTTGTAGTATTAGGAATTGCTGCCACCGGGTAATAACCCAATTGCAATGAATAAATACATACATACATACATATTTCATATTGACACTGTAAAAATTCATGTGTCCTTGGTGCACCATATGACGACTATTTTAGTGAAGTTTCTTTTACATTTTTACATTTCCATTATTTATGGGAATTTTTTTATATTCTTATAATATTACATGAAATTACATACGAGGCGCGTCCACAAAGTAAATTTCTCACAGGTCATTAACGGAAACAGAACTAAATTTCATGAGAATATTTATTCCAACAGATACAGCAAGTGTCCAGCTATAATTTAACATGTTCGCCAACGGAATTGAGACATTTGTCATAACGTGGGACCAACTTTTGAATAGGCTACATGTGCCATATAAGTCTGCCGCCTGCGATTCTCTGTCAATCTCTACCATTCTCAGTCATTCACTGTCATTTCTTGAGGGGTGGGTTGTAGGTGAGGCTTAAACACCTCCCTGAAAGTCTCCTACATCGGCTAGGAAATGTTTCAGCATCCAACCTATAGCCCGGACCTCGCTCCCAGTGATTTCCATCTTTTCCTACACCTCAATAAATGACAGAGAATGTTAGAGAATATCAGAGAAACGAGATGGTTGTCACACAGTGGCAGACTTCTACGACACAAGTGTTTATAAGTTAGTTCCACGGTATGACAAATGTCTCAATTCCTGTGGCGAATGTGTTGAAAAATAGCTGAACACTTGATATGTCTGTTGCAATAAATATTTCCATGAAACTTTGTTTTGTTTGTGTAAACGGCCCTAGGGAAACTTACTTTGTGGCTGGCCCTCGTATTTAACCATTATGATACTTATATGTGTAAATGGTTTTGTTGAAATTCAGAACTGAAACTCTTCCTACAATATGTGGATTAAGATAACTATGACTGACAGCTCTTCCTTTTTATTTTGCATAGGAAGACTGCAACAATAGCTAAAGAAACCTCTCAAAAATGGGTTTTGATCCTCCTGAGGGAATTTCCTCAGAAAAGTCTCCTTTCATAAGATTTATCGCCGTTTCATCATGTGACAAACATATTAAGATTCCTATAAATATGTAAAACTGTTAAAATTACCGTTATTATTTATGATTAGTTTTTTAAGTATTGGTTCGCTAAAAACAATTTAATGGACGTCAATGAATTTACAATATAAAATACGCTTTTTTGTTACTAAAGAAATAAGTAAATTTATACTACTTGGACACCGTTAGCGAAAAAAAATAGTTCTTAACTGGCATGCCCATCAAATTGCCCCTAGCAAATATGTGAAATTTAGAAAGAAAAAAAAAATATTGCTACAAGACCACTGCCTTCTAAACTGTATTAATCGTGTATACACTGCCTGTCCTATACGGCTAATTTTGCGTACTCGGCGACATTACAGATGGCAGCACCTTTCACACCCAGACTGCTTCTTGTTTTTTGCTACGACATTGTTGATTATGTAGTGCTGTCACCGCCGTCTCATAATCACTGCCTTCTAAACTGTATTACTCCTTGAGACGGCGGTGCTCATAATATAGTCTATCAATGCGTCTAATTAATTTACATTTATTTTAATTATTGCTCCAAAATTCCATTTCAAGGTAAGTGTCATATACTGGAAAAATATTACGTTCTAAACAAATAACACAAGTATCTGTGTCTGTTTAATGCTTATTTTGATTAGTGATTGCTGCAATCTGGGTGTGAACTGTGTCGCCTCTACTGGATAAATTAGGCAATTTAACAATACTCTGAACTCCATGTTAAAATAAAGCATAGGACAGGCAGTGTAATTCTCGAGACGGCGGTGTACAAGACAAACGGCTATGGTGTTTACAATAAACCTGAATTAAAAGTAACTATGAACACTTGGCGGAGATTCTGAAATAAAAACGATTGTCTGTTGTCTGAAAGTAACGATTTTTACATGGAAAAGCTCCTCTCTACATCCACTGAAACATGACCTAAAATGACAAAAAAATATCTATGAATGCCAAAAATGACCTAAAATGCAGAAAATGACCTAAAAATTGCCAAAAACTGACCTATCTCTTGAAAATTACGAAAAATGCAAAATAAAGCAGAAAAATTATAAAACAAATTGCCACTATTTAATGGTACGCATTTATATATATTCGAACTATATTTTGTTGAAAGATATTCTTTGTCTGCAAGGCAATCTGCGTTGTGCAGAAAGATTTCATAAATAAATAACCTTCATATAAAAAAAGATGAAAAATCATCAAATTCCTTACCCTAATAATTACGTAGAAATCCAACTTCTTCTACTTTTACTCCTTCCTTGAGGAATTTTAACGTTTAAAATATACCTCACTTTGGTCTTGGAATACCACTCCAGAAACTGCTCAACTCCTGGAATTTTAAGCAGATTTCTGAAGGGGAAAGGATCTTTGTGAAACCTGACCATAAATCGATGTTGAACATGTAGTGTGTCACATCAAAAACAGTGTGATAGTCAAAGGAACTTTGAAACGGTATAAGCTGTACAAGACTCTTGGTGGATAGGCGGAACTTAGTCCTTTGTACTTCAGAAAATATTGATGACAATATCCCACACCTATTAGGTACCCCAATCACACCACTGGCTTTCTGTTTTTTAGATCATCCTGATAACATAAAAAAAGAAGCACACTTCAACGGATCATTCGATGTGATTTGGCTTGGTGATACATCATTTCACATGTTTATGAAGCCATAGGTTCTAGCCGATAAAAAAATTTGCCTAACTTTCTTCTAGGAACAAGGGTTGCCGACAAGAAAGTTTCCTTATTGTTAAAAAATATTAATAACATTTTATATTCTCCAACTGACTCACATATCCCGGTATACCACCACATTATAGGAAGATTTTCATAGCCTCCATACAAAATATAGTCAAGATAATGTAGTTTATTCAACCACGTAACGAATTTTATGAAATATGCAGGAGAATTACTATACAGTTTTATACATAACTTATAGGTCATTCCAAGCATTATTTAAGAGGTTATGACTGTGGGGTCTCAGTTTTTTACACTTTCTAGTATGTGAATTTTAGATTGCGTAAAGTGATATGTTCATGCATGAAAACAATAGGACTGATGACTTAGCTGTAGACATCGATGAATTACAGATCCCAACAAAAAATAACTTTTTGTTTGGTGTCTCAGATGTTTTACCGGATTTTGGTTATACTTAGTGTGCTTATTCCAAATATGTAAACAGTTTTTCGCTACCAGCTCTACTTTTATATAGAGTGCCATTGACTTATAACCTCTTTCGCGAAACAAAATCTTGTTTGATATTATAGCTAGTGAAGGTTCTTGACCATATTTAGGACGCGTAGAGCAAAAACTGTAAGAAGTACAGAAAAACTAAAAGCTGGATTATTTTTTGGCCCTCAAATTGACAGCTCATAAGTAATAAACAACCGTACAATATGTGATAGTATACATTTTTTTACAGACCCCATGTTATATTGTTATTGTAATGTTAATGTAATGTTAGTGTATTGATTTTGTCTTCACGTCATTTAGAAGCTAAAAATAGGTATTGTTTTTTATTTATATCAAACGCAAAATGGGATAATATGCATAACCTAATGGTAATACCATATCTCACAAAACTAAAACTGATAGGAAAAACTAATGGCACATTTGGCATCAGCGGTATAAATTCTAAGGCACTAAAATGGCTGTTGGTCTGTGTTATTAGGGGCGTTAAGATAGAGATGATAAATTTAACATAGCCTATTCTGAAAAGCACAGTAGAATAAAGTATAAATCAGTCGAAAAAGTGAATTACATACTTTAATTCCTAAATATTTTCCTAAGTATATTCATTTAAAGAAACTATGAAAACGTGCTATATTCATTTGAAGAAACTATGAAAACGTACAAAAAATTAAATAAACCTTTATATCGGTTCTTTATCTACTGCTTTATCTATTACTTAAACGGTCATCTAAATTATTAAAAACTCAGTTTTGTAGATTTCATTATGAAGTTATCACAGACTGCAATCAAGTAAGAAGTCTGTTCTGTTGTTATCATTTTTATATTTTCTTATTGAATTTATTTCTTCATGTAAACTTTGCACTGAATAAATTAAAAAATAGTATTTTTTTTTTTGCATTCATATCTTCGAAAACATAATTTGAACTTTGGTGAAGTCAGGAAAAGTAAATAAAAAGGGGTTAATGCAAATTGCAAAATGCTTAGAACCCCATACCATAAAATCTCCTAAGGCTCTGAAAATTTGTTTATAATACTATTAGAATAAAAGTACATTTCAAATGGAAAAATTGTGATAAAGAGGGTTTTGCATGGAATGACCCTTATGTGAATGCTATTTCACTCAACCCTAAAGTTTGTTAAAGAATAAACCTTAAAACATTTTATTGTGAATGCAGCTTCAAGATGAGCTTTCGAAGCTTTCCGAATTGTACTTCATGTCTGGCCTTGGATGTTTTGTTTTAAAGTGTACATATTTAGCTTAGCTAGTGCTTCTTTAGTCGTAAATGTCTCTTAGGTGAGACAAGGTTTCTGACAATAAAAGAGATTATTGTCACTGAACATAGCCTTGTCGCTCTCTCTTATAATAATGTTCCCTGTTAGACTTAATAAACTGGTCTTTCTAGGACAACATCCTTTGTATCAAAAGCTTTTGTCTCGCAGCTTCAGTCTAATGGACGATCTCCCGGCGTTGACTATCAAATAATTGCTTTGTGTAAGTAATGTGGCCTCTTGTTGAACATTTCATTCCGTAATTGAAAATGTTTCTTTAAATTTTGCTTGGAAAAGAAATTGTTATATATGAATTTACTTTACAGATTAAAACTTGGTTAAGAGTAGCGGTTGTTAAAAAACTGTGAATCACTAGAAATTTTCTGTCCCATACTACAACATTCTAAAATAATATATAACATTATTGCTTGGGGATCAGCAGATCAATTCCACATAAATAGAATCTTTGTCCTGCAAAAACGCATAATACGTACCATTTATAATGCCAAGCCTCTCGATTCCTGCAAACCTTTATTTAAAGCCCACAAGATCCTCCCACTACCATGTATCATTATTTTTTAAGCCGCCCTGTTTGCTTATTCTCATAGACTCCTTTTCAAAGTTAATTCTGACTACCACTCTTACAACACCCGACATAAAAACAGCATAGCACTGACGAAACACTCTACCCATCTATTGGAATCTTCTCCATACTACTTATGCTCTAAGGTATTTAATTCACTCCCCTCTTATATCACATCACAAAAAACAGAAATTTCATTTAAGAAAATGCTCAAATCCTTTCTTTTATCAAACTGTTTTTATAATATAAGTGATCTCTATTCTTTGTAAGTGTGTATATACTATATTCTTAAATTTATCATTCAATTTATATAATTCATCTTCCATATACTGTAAAAATAGAGCTACAAATAATATTAAAATGTATAATGTAGTAAAATGTAGCATGTTTAAATATTGTACATGTATTGAATATTTGTATGTACATTATTAATTTGTAAATGTGTGTGTTAAACTTTTAGAAATGTAGTTTATAAGTATATTTAAACTTATAAGTGTAGGTTAATGTAAAACACTGTACTGTGTAAGAAAATAAACTAACTCACTAACTAACAACATAAAGTAGCTTTTAATCAGAATAGACTAATTCCATTCCGGGCTTTTTTAATGTGCCTGAAAGGTAACCAGTCAAATTGTGGAATGGATGTTTCATTAATAAAATTTTTCAGCATTTGTAAAAAACCTGGCATTTTATAAAAAGACTGAATTCATAATTTGCCTGCGACATATACATTGTATAACTGCATTGTTAGTTTTATTAGCCTAAATTATGATGTGCATAATTTTAACCCCAAATTCTTCTAAAATTAATCTTCATGGGTCTACATCCCTGTAAGGGACTAGGCCTGCCATCCGACAGCTGCGTTTCTGCAGGGCCCGGATTTTGATGACCAAAAAAAGACTTTAAAAATAAACTTTAAACCCACTGCAAAGATACAAAAAATAACCCCAAAACTAAAAAGAGACCCAAAAATATATATGAAAAAACTAGTTTTTCTACTACTACTTTTCAACATTTATGTATCCAAATTAAAATCACAAGATCTATTTATTTATGCTTATTTAGAGTTCCGAGAATATTCAATGGAAGTAAATGCACAAACACTCTGTATAAAGCGAGAAACAACACAAAATAAGAAAATAACGGCTTTGTATTTTTAAAAATTACTTTAAAATATGAAATGTGAAAGAAAAGACCGTAAAATGACCAATAAATGACCAAATAATAACATTGAATTCTAAAAATGACATAAAAATAAAAAAGGGAAAAAGACAAAAAAAGACCCTAAAAATTACAATTTTTATAATCTATGAGTCATGATCAGAATATCTGCACTAGTGGGTAACGTCCACGATATGCCTGTTAAAGGGTAACATGTAATGGAAATCCGGGCCCTGGTTATCTACCATACGCAGATGTTAGAATTGGGGGCATGCCGACTCCGCGCCCGTTTTGTGGCTTACTGAACTGCTTTATCACCAAATTTTTCTGGGATATTTTAGTAATAGGCCTATGCAGTTTTACATGAAGAAAAATCAAGAAATGAATAGTTTTCTTTGATGACTTCTATCCTGGAGAGACTGAATATCTTTATGATGTAATATCATGCAAGAGAGAAAAGTGACTAAACATCAGAGATGATGTATGCGTGTTTGCAAAATTCAAGTCGAGATCCATAAAACAAAGCGATACAGTTATTTCCCCGGAAACGCTTCTGAGGGCGAGATATATTATCAGTTAAAAAAGGACAGGAAAGTGTGAGTAGAAGACGGAAAGTTCTGTGTTCAGTGCAGAAAATTGAATGGAAGCTACAAAACCAAGTTTACTTTACACGCACAAGAAGCGGAAGAAAGGGAATTTTAAAAAGATTTATAGCTTATCTTTATGGTTTTACACATCATATTTCACTGAACTAATATAAATAAAAAACAAGAAGTATATTTCTTAGGATGAGAAAAAGAAAGTCGTGATAAAGGCGAAAGCTGAAAACTAGAATGCACTATCTCTTACAAGATGTAAATCTTCAGACCTATAATTGCATGCAGTTCTCTTTGTAAAGAACTGATTTTGGCCTACATAATATGTGATAACACTAAGAAATTTTAATTTTGTACTAAAGAACTAATCAGGAACTGGACAGCAATAGAAGCCGAAGACTAATAAGAATATGTCTCCTCTTTCACCGTCTCCTCTCACGCCTGTAAATAGCATTGCATCCCGCAGGGGAGTTCTTTTCTTTGGACTACAGTAGCTCTAGCTACAAAACCATAATCACCGTCAATATCGTCAATTTTCATACACTGCGTGCGTTCGATTCTGTACACCATTCACCCGGTCATCTCCAGCGGACATGTCTCCTGAGTAACTACAGTAGATCTCCAAATATCCAGATTAATTGGGACCAGCCTCGATCCGGAAATTCAAATATCCGGATGATTGGATAATTAGTTTAAAAATGTCCTTTCTTTAAAAATAAAACTGCATTGTACAGTAGTTTTCTTATAGAAAATGTCGCGTATTGAACATATCGGTCAGAATCAGTTGTTTTGCTGACAAACTGTCGATTTTCTCGGATAAAAATTTTGCTTTTTCGCAAATAATCGGTCCTTAAAGAAGGTTTCACAATGCTTGCTAATGCAAAAACCACTTGAACTTGGCCTTAAAGCGATCCGGATAATTGGTGATCCGATATTTGGAGTTCGTATATTTGAAGTTCTACTGCAGTATGATTTACTCCATTTTAGGTTATATTATAAATGACCAGGATTTTCTTACATTTTAAGTATTTTCTGAATTTATATATGAATTCTTTAGTCTCTCAAGGGCATTATAATCTCGAAAATGGCAGTATTCAAGAACTTCATAATTTCCAATGAGGGTGCGTAATAGATATTTTTAGTACCACCTTATACCCTCAATTTCGATTACCATTAGTAGATGTTCCAGAAAAAAAAATATTCTGCCAATATCAGTTACATGTAAGTTTATTAAGTATAATTACAAATGAAAGAATAGGTTTACTTAATGCATATAATTCTTCTAGTATAATTTTGTCAGTGAGCTGAAGAGTTAAAATTATTATCATTAAAATACATAGTTTAAAATAGCTAGTCTTAAAATATGCTAAATGTGATAATGTTAGCTTATGTAAGTTAAAGTAGCTAACATCAATATATAATATAGTTTATATTTATATGTTCTAAATCACAGTATTAACCTGAAAAAATAGGTTTGTCCCTGCATTAAAAATTAAAAATTCACTAAAACACACTGAGTTTTAACACACTGCTATATACTGTCCTTGCAGGCAGCTGGGTGTTTGATTATCAATGATTATCATTAATGTCATAGTGCAAAATAGCTTGTCTTTAAATATAATAATGTTAGCTTATGTGAGTTAGAATATCTAACATCAATATTTATAGTCTATATTTTTATAAGCTAAGTTACAGTATTAACCTGGAAGATAGGTTCGTCCTTGTGTTAAAAACATTCACTAAAACACATTAAGTATTAACTCATTGCTATATAATGGCAGTTTTTCGTATGAAAGAAAACACGGCATGCAATCGAAGCAACCCGGTATTCCTTTCTAATGTCAACAGCAGGATATCTCACCCGGCATTCCTTTCTAATGTCAACAGCAGGATATTCTAACATGTGAGTAGAATAGGTTTTCACAGTTTTCATTGTGGATTTTTAATGGACGCGATAGGCTTTTCTACAGTAATTAGCACGGGATGGGAAGGTTTACAAAGCCGATTGCGGTGAATGTGGTGACTACTAGATTTGATACAGGCAGTTTTAATTACGGGTGTGCGGTCCAATACTGCCACCAGAGCCCATCATTTTTCTTTATGAACTTGCCATCAATTACTTGCGGTCGCTTAATTAAACAGTGGTGCTAACGTAAAAAAATTGTAATTCCAAGTTTTTTTTAGCATGCAATTAGGATTCAATAGTTATTGGTAATCTATAAGCGCATGAAAACGATTGGTGAATCTACAAGCTGAGGCTGCATTTTCATTATTATAATCAGCAGAATGTTTGTTTTTCTAATGAGCAGACTTTTTAACAGCATAGAAATACAAAAAGACTAAAATACTGAATTAGTATGCATTCATAATCTTAAGTTATTATACAAAACATGCCAAAACTTGTATATCTGACGATGAATTTAAAAAATAGTTTTTAAATCTAGGAATTGAATATTTTTCGTTTGTACCTACGTCTATCATCTCCAATTGAAATAGTATTTTTCCACGTTTTGTTCTTGAAAGTTGTTCCGTTGTAGTGATGTTATGAAATTCACTTATTAGGCCTATATTTATTAACAGTTTGATAACTTAGATGAAACATGACATTCACTACTATGATATTAAATTTAGGTTACCTACTTACTTACTCAGTGGCAATATACAATTCCTTAGCAAGCTATAGGAATATTATATATTTTATGGAACCCGAAAGTTCATTGCCGCGCTTACATGAGCCCCCCCCATTCAACCTATTCTGTGCTAACTTCATCCAACCATCCCTCGAAAATCCTACTTCCCTTAAATCCATCCTAATATTGTCCTCCCACCTATGTCTAGGTATTCCAAGACTTCTTTTCCCTTCGGGTCTCTCAGTCAATACTTTTGAGATATGTCTTTCCTCCCCCATGCGTGCAACATGTCCAGCCCATGTCATCCTCCGTGATTTAATTGATATACATACTCGTACCTTAATACATACCATTATAGATTCATTACTTAGGATACTATTTTTTCAATAATTATAGGACTGGATCGAATTCACTTCCCGGAATTTGTAGGTTTCACTGTGCATACTTTTTTTAATGTGCTTGAAATGGCTAGAGAAAAGATAATTTTTCACTATTCTAGTTTCAATTATTTCTAACTAGCCTGTTCCTACATGCTTATGTTGATGATACTTTAACATAAATATAAATAAAAATAAAACAAGCCTATCGTGTCCCATGTAGGGCAAAGGCCTTCTAAGAAGGGTTTAGCTCCTCTTATCTAGCACGGCGAGCTACTCCGCGCTAGTGAAGTTGTTCGTGATTTTGAGCGTCATGTACACTTGAACTTTAACACTTGGTCTTGAGCACTTAGTCTTGCGTATTGTTCAGGGTTTTCCCCAGTTCTTTCCACTCGTTTCTTCTTTTGGCTACCCTGGTCCATTGTTGGCCCACTTTATCCTTGAAAAGGTCCTCCCATCTCCTTTTTGGTCTTCCGCGCAGCCTTCTTCCTTGTCTGGGGTCCCATATGGTACTCCTGTATGTCCATCTATCGTCCACCAACCTTGAAACATGGCCAC
Organism: Ectobius pallidus; assembly: GCA_964059195.1. Taxonomy (NCBI): domain Eukaryota; kingdom Metazoa; phylum Arthropoda; class Insecta; order Blattodea; family Ectobiidae; genus Ectobius; species Ectobius pallidus. Next base: position 32,492,507 of record CAXKWD010000004.1, on the reverse strand, counting down.
CCCATCTCCATTTAGTGCTTTCTGCTAGGTGAGCGATATCTGTCGTTTTTGCTGACTGGATTAGTGTAGTATTTGGGATTCTGTCCCTCAATGTTATGCCTAGGACTTTTATTAACATTTTCCTCTGGCATACCTGTAGTAACTTTTTCTGTGTCGATGTCAGCGCCCATGTTTGACAGCCATAGAGTATCACCGGGTAGATGCAGGATTGTAGAGCTTCTATTCTTAGTGTCCTGCTGAGTTTTTTTATCCATAAGCACAAATTTGAGGGACCAGAACGCTCTCCATGCCTGTGTGATTCGTCTGTGTACTTCCCTGTCCATGGCGTTATCAAAGGATATTATTTGGCCTAGGTATATGTATTCATTTACATATGGTATTTGCGTTCCCTCGATTGTGATCGGAGTTTGGGGGCCATTAGTCATCACTTTGGTTTTAGTCATGTTCATGGAGAGGCCCACTGATTTACTTCTTACGTTTAGTTCCTGAAGCATTGATTGCAATTCTTTTGGTGATTTCCCGAATATAACTACATCGTCTGCGAATCGCAGGTTAGTCAGTCTTTTTCTAACATAATAATTAAGAATTCTCAATTCTGTTGTAAATGTTGTAGTTTTTACTTGAGCCTATGACTTAGGTTTGCTGTAATACTTAGTCGGTTTTGAATCTTCTTACAAATTTAAATTAACACATATAACTTTCTAACTCTTTCTTGAAACTTTCCAAATCTTCGTACAGAAATCATGCATGTTTATTGTTGAGGATTGTGAAGGCATTAAGCTAGCTGAAAACCATTGAGGAACATTCTGTATTACAAGATTTATTCATAGCACATTATTTTGTTTTGTAGTTTAAATTTTAGGTTCAGTTTAAAGAAATAAAACCAGTAACATTACATTTTTAATTCATAAATACCGTAGTTGCTTCATGGGACCGTTTATACTCGACAGTTCTGAAACTTCCATGAATACGCATTATGACGCTTAATCTTGTCTCTTGTGACCAGGAATAAAACAAGCAATCTGAAGCTTTACAATACATTGTAAAGCAATGTACAGGGGAAATTTAAAACATTGATGCAAGAGAAAAAATTACTGGCTAACTCATTATTTTAAATCCATTGTTTTTAATTCCCACATTTATATTTGAAGTTAGGAATTTACAGTAAGTTTATGAACATGAAATGAAGAATTGTTAAAGAGAGAAAAAGTAGAATGTAGATCATCGTTGATCCTTCCAGGGTGTCCACTGGTCGGGAAAATCCGGGAATCCGGGAAAAGGCCGGCAATGTCGTATGGTCGGGAAAATCATGGAAAAGTCAATGAATTTGTTAAAATATCCGGGAAAATTCGAAAAATTGCAAAGCTGAAGATAAGAACTAGAACATAAAAAATGAAAACTACTCTTAAGAGTCCGAAAAAACTGCAGCTGCTCTAGATCAACAAATTAAGTTGCTGAAGAAACAAATAAATGGGATGAAAAGACTTCTAGACAATAATAGGCCTACATGGAGGTATATTTAATTTATTTTACTGTTCCTTACTTTTGAATCTGTTATAGCCTAAGTAATTATTGTTTGCAATTACTTTTGTTACTAGAAGTTTTTCTTGTTTAAAGTATGTATAATCCTATAATTTTTCTTATACAGTTATTAGAAAGTGCTTCATAATCATATTTTGGTCGGGAATTTCTGAAATGATCAATGAAAATCAGGGAATAAGTCGGGAATTTCTTCAGCATTATTTGGTGGACACCCTGTCCTTCAAACACCTGACTTTCATCGGTCTTCCATTTTCTTAGAGGTTGTTCAACGCGAACATTACAGGACTCTTAGCGAAATCAACAAAAATGTATGCTCGCAAAAAACTTCCATAAGGGCCATTATGTTTTGCGTAGTTCACTGCAAGATGACGTATATTTTATTTATTGAAAATATTTCCTTGACTTCGAATCATAAACTAGTAATGACAAATTCTGATAAATCGTGATGTATGAAGTAGGCCTACTACCAAAATTAATAATCTATTGACGGGTGCATACTTTCGTTATTTGGTGACGTTAAATCAGGTGAACTTTGTTAAAATATCCAACTACGAACACATTCTAATTAGAGCGAACTTATCATCTGACAATTGACTGTTAAGACACTTTAATTGGAAATCAGTTTGGCTTGTGAGGAAATATTGACCACTGTTCTCAGGATGGCGAACCAAGGAAACTTTAAGCAAATTATTTTAATATTTGCATCAGGACTGTGGAATTTGCTCAAAGGAGTCAGTAAAGTTCAGTACAGTGGTATTAATGAGACGTGGCAGTTCAAGCATGGATGCTCAGTAGATGCAGACGAGTCCAATAAACATTAGTACTGCATGGAGGGGTGTATGGGTTAGTTGTGTCGTTGCTTTCAGTGCGGTAACATCGTATAATGCAGTGAAGAAACAAGAGACCTTGTTACAATCGCTTCTCTCTCTCGCAAGTGCAGTACAACATTCTTACCCCTCCCCATGATTCCCCCTACATGCGTCTCCTCTCTCACGCGCATCTGACTGCCGCCTCTCTTTAATACCACTGTACATTCTGTGAGAATTATAAATTTCCCAGAGTTAGTGTATATTAAAAAATAGTTGCATCTTCTTAACATTTATCATAACCAAAATAAATGTTTAATGTGTATTATTTTATATTAATTTATTTAATAAAAGTGTAAATGAACTAGTACTCACCGAAGAGCTTCTTTGTAATGTCTGGTCGCCATGTCCAGCTGTCCTGTGTCCCTCAGGAAGTTAGCGAAGTTGTAATGCAGCTTGGCGTTGTGAGGGAGGGCTTTCAATCCAGCCCTGAAACATATAGACGTCTTGAAATTGCCTGAGTAATATTTTTTGTGAAGATAAATGATTAAGATTCATTTTAAGAATGGAATTGGAGTCTTCAATAATTATTAATTTGTCACAATTTGAAAGACTCGGACAGAATGAGTTATTTTCCCTGTATGTGGATGAATAAAACATTATCTTTTTGTCCAACTTTCTTACATATTTCACTAAAATAAATTCAGATGTATTTTATAACAGTGAAATTTAAAGAACAAGTTGTTTTACCCCATAAAGCAAGCAAATAAGGTGTAAGAAAAGCCACCTAGTTCGGTCGATATCCAAGGCAAAGTTTAACAATATTGGTCAATATTAAGTTCGTGGTGAATGAAGGGAATATTCATGCTATAATTAATTTTCCTCCAGTTTACCTTATAAGTGCCTGTCTAGACGCCCAATCTCTGTTTCGTGCTACAGTTCTTCCACAGAACACCACAAGCAGTACCAATCCTGCACACAGTATCAGAGACCTCTGACGTATGAAGACGCTCCACAGTAACTGAGCGCCGTATACCACCAGAAGCACCAAACCCATACTGAAATTTAATATTAAATATCATTCGTATATCAAAGCTTAATTTCATAATTCAAACCCACATACTGAATCATCCTTCTTACCTGGGGATATATAGTACTCTCTCTGCCACTACGAAGCCCACAGTAACCAGTAGGTTCGCTGCAGGAAGGAATGGGAAGGCCAGGAACAATCCTCCAAGTAACAGAGGAGGATGCTTCTGTTGCTGTAACACAAGAAGAGAAATGAATTGTGCTTTTAAATGCACGATTTATACTGTGTGGAAAGTAGATACAAGATTTGAGGCACAAATAACTGGATACCGGTTCACTGCACATACGAGGTTCGTCCAGAAAGTAAAGAACGATTTGGCATAACTAATTAGGCTGAAACGAAAGAAAACAACACAAAACTGTAACCTATTTACAAAGATACACTACCTTACTCTATTTCTCAACGTAATCACCATTGCTGTCAAGGCATTTATTATAATCGATTGAAACTCTTTTCCACCCAAAAACTCCTTTATTTTCGGAAACAAGTGAAAATCCCTGGGTGCCAGGTCAGGGCTGTGCTTCAACGTCTTAAGTAGGACATTTTTGGACATCCTTCTTACACCCTCGACCTGGCACCCAGCGATTTTAACTTCCTTTGGAAACTAAATGGCTTTTTAGGTGGAAAAGGGTTCCCAACCGATGAATACCTCCTGTGACATCTGGGCTCAGGTCTTTGGCGGTAGAAGACTGTAACATAGGCATTGAAAAAATGATACTACGTTACAATAAATGCCTTCACAGCAATGGCGATTACGTTGATATTTTTCGTTATTATTTGGACGACCCTCGTACAATTAACTGCAGATAATAAAAGACCAGTTAACTGTTTTAAGACATAGTCAGCGGGATATTATTTGTAGTTATCTACATTTTTATCTCCATTAACTAGGCCTACATACAGATAATTAATTTTCCAGTACACATTCTCTAAAACAGCTGCTTGTCGGACTGGTAACACGCCGAAAAACTGCATTTTAGCAACCTAGGCCGCTAAAATTGCATAAAACTGCATTTAAACTGCATTCAAAATCTTTTCCAGGGTTTTTCGCAAAACCTACTTCATCATATCACCTACTCTATCATATATCAACAAATATCCAACAACTTTTCACATCTTGGTTCACAAGTGCTTACCATGGATGTATCAGCATTTAAATGCAATAATATATTCCCTCTCATAGTTACTGTTGCCGTGAATTTGCTGGCAACAGCTCCAATTCAATGTTTCTGGCTTGGATTGAAATTTCCTCGGGATTATCATTCAAATTTTTATAAACTTTTCATAAATTCCAGTTCGTATGCATTATTGTTTATAAAAAGCTACTCATATATAATGCATCTATACCGCATTTCGTATTGGTACGTACGGTTCATTGTTGTCCTGCGATTCAGGTGGCTGTGAGAATATGACGATAACAAATGGCTGACTACCTTTCATTATAATTAATTATTATGTGGCATTTTCGTTTCATTTCATATAATTTGGAGAGCTTTTACCAAAAAATATTGTCTGCACTCTGCACCACGTACGCAAAAACTTTGTCGGACTCATCCAGTATTTCGGCCTCGGCCGCTATACTAGATTCGTCCGCTAAAGTGTTATTTTACGTACTTGATAAATAAATAGCTTTTTTAGTACACGCTCTCTAAAACAGCTGCTTATCGGACTGGTAACAAGCCGAAAAATTGCATTTTAAAGGACAAGGCCGCTAAAATTGCATAAAAGTGCATTCAAATTGCATTCAAAATGCAGTTTTAGCGGCCTTGTCCTTTAAAGTCGTCATGGCAATCTATAAACAAAATCCAGATGGCATTGACCAGTCACACCAACTTGAACATGGATTTACGCATATAATTGCTCATAAAACAAACAAATTTAAGCCAACACGTTTCTTTATGAAAATCAGAAACTTTACCAGGATTTTTCGCAAAACACGGTAGCCCACTTCATCACCCGACTACAAATATAAGCCAATAACTTTTCACATCTTCGTTCACATAGCTTACATGGATGAACCAGCATTTAATTGCAATATATTCCCTATTCCTTCTGCCGTGATGTTGCTGGCACCAGCTCCAATTCAATGTTTTTGACTTGGAGTGAAATTTCCTCGGGATTATAATACATATTTTCACAAGCTTTTCATAAATACTAGTTCGTATTTATTATTGTTTACAAATCAGCGACTCATATAACTCATCTCTAGCCGACCTCGTTTCGTTTTGGTACGTACGGTTCATTGTTGTCTTGCGTTTGAGAGGGCCGTGAGAATATGGTAGACTACCTTTCATTACAATTAATTATATACGGTATTTTGTTTCATTTCATATAATTTAGAGAGCTATTACTAAAAAATATTGTATGCACCACGTACGCAAAATCTTTAGCGGACTCATCCAGTATTTCAGCCTCGGCTTTCGCCTCGGCCGCTATACTAGATTCGTCCGCTAAAGCGTTATTTTGCGTACTTGATACATAAATAGCTATTAATTAATTCTTATCCTTTGGATCTATGTACTGTTCGGTTTTCACTGTTTATCGGCCCGTCGCTGCAGTCGCGATTACCCATTACGCCTTTCGGAGCTGTATATATCAATTTAAGTGATCATCACGTAAAGTTATCAGTGGGTTCTAAGTTTTAAATCGTTTGGAAAATTTTAGCTAATTAGATTGTTTGTATGGATGGCAATTCTAGCATCTGGATAAAAATCCTCATTATTTGCGAATTAACGGTATAATCTTATATCTCTGCTTTTACACAATTTTTTGGTTCACGCAAGTATACTGTACGTTACTAGCAATGAAACGGTTAAAGCATGACAACAACAAAAAATTCAACATCCTTTCTTGCACTGAAACCGGTGATTCGGTCTGTTCGGACTATCAACTAAACTATCTTTTTACAGTTAATTGGATAACTACAAATAACTTGATACTGGTTAAAATGTCATTATACAGTTATATGAATAAATATTATCCAGTTTATTGGATGAAATATAATGGTTATTAGAGCAATTATTTGTCCAGCTACAGATACAAATAACTTGACACTGGTTAAAATGTCATTATACAGTTATATGAATAAATATTATCCAGTTTATTGGATGAAATATAATGGTTGTTAGAGCAATTATTTGTCCAGCTACAGATACAAATAATTTGACACTGGTTAAAATGTCATTATCCAGTTATATGAATAAATATTATCCAGTTTATTGGATGAAATATAATGGTTATTTGAGCAATTATTTGTCCAGCTAACCAATTAATATTTATATTGTTAATCCCAGCTCTAGTAAATACTAAAGTAAAAGTAAACTGTTCCCTATACAGGGCATTGAGGCCCAGAGGTTTTCAGATTTTCGAAATTCGACACATGAAGGTGGTAAAGTTGTCAGCCTTTACGCACCGGCCGCCTTTCCCCCAGGATTGCTCATTTAATTTCTGTTAGAGGCTGAGTCGACCCCAGAGCCATAGTGCCACCAGAAGGATTAGGCCAATTGAAAAACTCCAACGACCTCATCGGGGATCGAATCCGCGACCTTCCGGTTTGTAGCGCAGAGCCTCAACCTCTACGTTCAGGCGTACCCCAGTAGATACAACGATAATATAATTACTGTAGGATGAAATGCAAGATTTTCATAAAATGCCGCTTTATTGCGTCTTTATTCTTAGCATAACTGTGTATTCTAATTGCTGACATCCATCTCTGCTGCTAATGCTGCTATAATAATAATAATAATAAAAATAGCAACAATAACAATAATAATAATAATAGCAACAATAACAATAACGACAACAATAATAATAATATTAATAATAATGATAATAATAATATGACAGGAGATTGGAAATGCGTGACGTTCAAGCTTCGTAAAATATAAAACATATTTTCACCCGCCCTATTCGATTTTCTTGCTTCATATTCGCACAAAAGGAGTAATTGCTATCGTAAGACTACTCTAACAGCCCTATGCATAGCCCGTTGTTCATGAGTTTTTAGAAGAAATGTTTCAAATAAAGGTTTTAATCCATAGTACAGACAGTTGGTGAGAAAATGTAGAGATATTCCTTAGAATATAGTTTCAAGAAAATCGTAAAGAAAATTATCTCCGTGTAAAGTGGTAGTAAGAATACAAGAAAACCGAATTCATGTTATTCATCAACGGAAGATGCTTAACACAAATATAAATTTTTCTTGTTATGAATTTTCGTTTTCTAGATAAAATATGTTTCCAACAGATGTTACCAAAATTAGGAATTCAGAATTCAAGGTATCTCAAAATATGTAGGCCTACTGTGGAAGCTCTGCATACAATTTCAGTTACGAATGCAGTGTCTTTTCATGTATATATCTACCTACCTTCTCTATTATTTTTATTCTACTTCCCCCCAGTCAAGGGCTGCCAAACGACAAAACATATGAGTAAGTTAATGTTATTTAAAATATTTTTCTGAGATATAAAGATACGTAAAGCATGTTTGGATATAATACTTTCTTAATTACCAAATAAATTATTTCTTAGTAGCTACGATTCTCTAATTGCAGCGACTGCGATGGTGTAAAATAGCTCTCTGTCCAGTCCCTAAGAAACCCAAAAGCTGATGCATTTTTGAGGGACTGCAGTCTCTCGACTTTAGAGAAAGAATGCAAGATATAATTAACTGAAATATGCTCAAATGATCCACCTCTGCCGAGATATCTCTAATGGAATCTGCATAACAGGAGGAAATGTTTGTCAGTCTGTGCGCGATGCCCAGCAAAATCTGCCGTACGCAGAGATCTGAAATTTTAAGCATAGGTGGACTGAAGGGTGACAGAATGCACCTCCAAGCCGGATTTCTAATTTTCTCTTCCATTCGCTAGTTGTGAGTGGTGAAAAATTGCCAGAAAACGTGACTTTTATCGCTATCGAAGCATCAGTTTTCGGTATTATATTTCAATTGTCAATTTCAGGTGGCTTTGCTTTTTTATTGTCTTAGCTTGAAAATAAGAGCATCACGATTTTTTCAACACATCGCATGGAATTATCGATCACTTCAATTTTTTAAGCCCGCCCTGGTCGACTGATTTGTTTATAATGTCAAGGCATGCAGATATCTTCAATTTTCAACATAGACGGAAGAGGGATAATGAAGGTAGGCCTAAATGGGCAAACATCGATCGATTTGAACGGATCTCAAGGGGTTTTCTATGCCATGGAACTCGAATCTGAGGTCGATTTTCCCAGACGGGGCTTTCTGATCGTTAAATTCACTCCAAAGCCGGATTTTTAGCTTTTTCATTATAGTTATTAACCGTTTATTTTATGAATTATTCTCGTGTAGGCTTTAATTATTATACTCTTATTTATTAAATTAACTATCGTGGGCGAAGCCGTGGGCACCTGCTGGTAAACTAATAAAATTTAAGCCTACTAAAAACAATGAACCGACGTAATGTGAGTTTAATAGATTTTAACTCTTTTATTACTAAATCTATTGTCCTGAAGCGATTGTACAGCTGGATTGTTAGAGGATAGTAATGAATTTCACAGAGCTTGATTTCGAAATGGCCATGTCAAATGGAATTGGCACAAACTGCAGCTGTACCCGTGATTATCTGACAAGGTAATGACGTCAGAGCGGAATGCGGCTTTGCATTCAACTGGTCACCGAGATCATACAACTTGTGCGATTGTGCAGAACAGCGAAGGTGTCCTTGCCTGGCATTATGTTAATTGCAATATACTTCACGCTGCTATGCCCCACTGCCTGCATTCAGGTGCGATCCGAGGACCACTGCTATTAACAGTCACAATACCCACGCGGAAGTAACAGTCGTCTCCCCATAGGTAGTATTGAGGATTCTATACAATCTTCATGGTAATGCTCAACAATTCCAGTCAATGGTCAATTGGATTATAGTCTTAGCTGATATCCACCGTGCATAAAGTGTAGCACGTACAGAAATAAACACTATATAGGCCTAATGGCTGGAAAATAATCTTCTTGTTCTAAATACCGATAAAACTACGGTCATAGACTTTTCTGTAAATAAATCCGGAATGCCAAAAAATATTTACAGTACTGATAATATAATATATTATTTTTAAATATTAAATATTTATTAAATATTATTTTTCCACAATAATAATTGTTCAGAATTCGGCGAAACGGTAATTTATGCCGCGCACAGGTTTCCTTTCCACTGAATAATAAAAAACCCTTGCACCAAACATAATAAGTCACAACTATAAACAACAAAATAATATTTCATAATATAAAAAGACCCTTGCACGAAAAATCATAGTTCACAATTATAGGAGTGGGAGTGGGTGCCGCGTGCGCGGCATAAAATACCTTTTTCCCCAGAATTCAATCTCAGGTCCAAAATTAAAAAATGAATCCAAGTAAAATATTTAGTAATAATAATAATGATGATAATAATAATAATAATCACAAATCTTTATTTAATCTGGCAGAGTTAAGGCCTTAGGCCAGCTCTTACACTCGACCAGAGGCAGAAAAAAAGGACAAAACAAATACACTAACATAGTTCTATGACTAGTAAGACTACATTAGTTGTATACATATTCAGTAGTTAATTGAGTCTATGTTACATAAGATTAAACTATTTTAGAAAAATGTTTTACAGTAGGAAAAGAACTAATTTAACCTAGAACTATAAAAACAAATGTTTTATACCTAAAAAATTAGCGTGTTTTGAATAGATACTCCTTTAGTCTAGTTTTAAAGTAAACCTGATGTTGGAGGGAAGAAGATTCCAGGAACGTACAGAAGTTACAGTAAAAGACCAGGAACATATGGATGTTCTATGGATAGGTATTGAAAGTAGAAAATCGTGTTGTGATCTGGTTAAATATTTAGGTACACTCGAAACTTTCCGATACTTATGTTTTCTTCTAGTGTTTTTCTTTATTTAAAATTGGCATTGAATCTTCTTATCATCTGTGTTCCACACCAGCCCTGGGTGAGCCAATTTCTTATTGTATTGAAATCCGAACGCATGCATTAGCCTATGAACATCGCTCAGGCCTAGGTGAGGGATGAAATGGGGTGGAGTATGGGAAAATTTAGTTTGAGTGGCTAGAAGGCTTGTCTTACAACGAATTTCCACAATAGCCTTCAATGAGTCTGACTTTTATTGATTTGATGTCAAAAGTCTGGCATTCGAATATTAACCCATGAACACAGGTTGGTTTCAGGTTCAGGAGCGAAGGAGCGAGGGGAATAAGACAAACTTTATGTGGAGGGTTAGCCTTTACTGATTATCTTCCAACGTGAAAAAAGGATAGGAAAACGAGTAAGAAGTGGGCCTGGCGTACCGTCTTACCAACAGAAACTACTGGGCAGCAAAAAGACTCCGTGCACTCGATTATATCTATTATTAAAGATGAAAACATGCGTTGGAATAATCATAATCATAATCTTGATTTAAAAATTACAACTAAGTTATATATAAATTTGTTTAATTTGCCAAAAACAGTGTTAAGATTAATAGCCCATTTTTAAGTCTAGTTCTGTCCATTTTTCTGTACGGGAAGGGCTAATACAAACTACATTCCTACTATTTTATCATTACGTAAAAGGGTACGGTATGTTCAAATTAATACATCTTCAAATTCTTCACAAAAAATTTAAAAAAAATATAAAACAAAGTTATGATGGTAATGCTACAAGCAGACGCATAATTTCGTTCCCACATTTTGAACTTAAATGTAATGAAACAGATCTAAGGCATAGTTCTGAATAATGTTATTGTTCTGGCAAGATTGTACAATAGCTTCATTAATCATTAAACAAAACCCATATGATCTTCATAAAATAATAAATAATAAATTTAAAAAGAGCATATAGCATTATTACTAAACATCATAAGCATCGTTACCTTGTCAAACAAAGTGTTAAAATAGAATATCCTGAATAAAGAATTGAAAAATTACTAATTTTTAATAACATAATAGTCTATCTATTTTTAACTACACTCTCAGGATTCTAGTTTACTCGGGAGTGTTAGATTTATGTGACAATTACAAAATAAAGTAAAATTCTAAATTGTAATTATATAGATAAATAAACAACAATGAATTGATATATAAATAAAAATCATAACCAATTTGACATAAGCAATATAGCAGAAACAGTGGTCATAGAGGCGAAAAAAGGCTTTTGTTCTTTACAATTTAGACAAATCTTCCGAAACACTCACGTGACTCTTTTTCCCTACACATTAATTTTATATTTTTGCAGAAACTTATTTTATCTTTGTGTTTTTTGTTGTTGTATATTATTAAATTTATATTCATTGCGTTTCTATAATATTATTATATTATGTGGCGTATATCTTTCTTTTATTCATTCATATTTCGTTTCATATATTTTCCTTTATTTACAGGAGCCATTCATTCGATTGCTTGTTCTAACATTCTTTCTTCAGCACTTTCTTTATCTCTTTTAGAGTTCGTTTCGACTATCTTTGGCTTTTTTATGTATGTGTATATATATATATACATATCATATGTAAACCTTATTATATTTTCTGTTATATTTACAAAGGATATTACGAGTATATTCTTTATTCAAAATACAGACTATGAGAATTGTCATGTATATTCTGAAAGTTTTATGAAAACAACTCCTGCTACAATATAGCTCAGTAAAGCACAGTTCTCCGTATTTCAATTTCAATTACTTCATTCCACTAGAAAGCACAGCGATTCGTTTCACAATAAATAACACATGAATGTGTATGCAAAATTCATAGCCAGGCCATTATGTAACACAGTATATGCAGATGATATTCAATTTTATGCGACCTACTTTCCCTTCTTTGGACACACCTTAATGGTCACATTTGTTAGGCTGCACTGAATATGCCCAACGTTGTACACCTATTTTCCAAGCTCTTTGCTTCCATGCAAGCCAAGCTATTATGTTTATGCTGTTCATAAGGACGCCTATTGTTACAACATTGTATATGACAGTGTGCAGGCACCCTTCAATAAGCTATTTGTCTACATCTAGTGGGAATTACATAGAAAATTAATTGGTAGTTCGCATATTCACCATGAAGGCTTCGCTTTCCAGAACAATGCTCATTTTAATAGCCAGTGAATAGTTTTACAGAATAGGTTGTTTTAAGCTTGGTTGAAGGAAACAGCTTCTAATTCCATCACTGAGTGGGAGCTTTGAATATGGGAAAATGTATTTTTAAATATCTAGTATTTCTATAACTAACATTGCTGTCATAGAATATTAAATGAGACCGTGCCAGGTAAACCTAACCATAAGTTGGTAAACACGTTTCAGCGTAAAATGTCCGCCTACAGACAGACGGACAGACATTTTCCCGTCCCCCACACAATCTCATAAAGTACCATTCTGGCATTCAGTCTGATGGGTTGCACTCACATAACTTTCTACCCTTGGCATGGACAATATTATATTCTCACTTCTCACACACACACAGATATATATAATATATATAAGAATAAGAGGCAGTATTGCAGGGGCTGCATATTCAGTTGTGTCAGCCTCACGGAAAGTCAGGAATTAAGTGATGGGTAGTGAGAATGCCATGTCAGAAGTCTGTAAATAATTCTATCCCCTGACCCCTCATTCATCGCTGTTGGCTTGACTTTCTTTGCTATTAGGCTATCTGTGTACATTTCGTTAGGTTCTTAATTTCAACTCCCAACCATATATTAAATTATTTATAGGGATTGAATTTACAATTGAATTGCTTTGAATTTACAATTGGTATTTACAAAATATTTCTTTAATTGCAGATATTGTCGAAGCACTGGAGAGTATATTCAGAACTGGAGAGTATATTCAGAAGAATCGAAGGTGATTACGGAGTCAACATAGATGGGACAAAGCTATCCCACTTAAGATTTGCAGACGACATCGTGCTTTATGCCCCCACACCAATCGAACTACAATCACACATTATCGCTCTGGATAACCTAAGTGCAGCAGCAGGTCTAACCATGAATTCAGCAAAAACCAAGCTAATGACGAACAGACACGAAGTTGTCATCACACTATCTACTAAAGAACCGCTTGAGTATGTCCAAGAAACCACCTACTTGGGGCAGATTTTTTCATTCCAGAATAACTCAGACAAAGAAATAGCACGTCGCATCACAGCAGCATGGGCAAAATTCTGGTCCCTTAAATTGATCCTCCTAGATCATTCATACAAGGTTCACCTAAAGGCCGAAGTCATGAACATGTGCATACTCCCGGTTTTACTATATGGAGCACAAACATGGAGCTTAACGAAGAAGCACAGACAAGCCATAGAAATCTGTCAGAGGAAAATTTTAGGGATCACACTAAAAGATAGGATACACAATCACGAAATACGAAGGAGGACAGGTATGAGGGACGCAGCAACCACAGCAAGCCGCCTAAAATGGAGATGGGCAGGGCACACCATGAGACTACAACCCACCTGATGGATGTACAGAATAACTTCATGGGACCCCAGGATAGGTCAAAGGCACATAGGAAGGCAGAAAACACGCTGGTCAGACGACATCAGGCACACCTTTGGTAACCGATGGACGACGCAAGCCAAGGATCGTCAAACCTGGAGACACCTTATAAAACTTAACTTGGACACTACTAAAGACTGATCTCTCCCGGACTAGCTACCCGGGTCTGCAAGAACCCAGCTACCTTTCATAGAAAGATGCCCTTGCCCGATAGGGATGTTACGGGCTAATACTAATACTAAATAAATTGTCGAAGCCGTCATGGAGTATCCAGCATTGACGTCTAATTTTACTTTCCCGGTCTATATCGGTGTATAATAGTGACGTGTGTACAAACTTTACTATATCAAGAAACGAGAAGACTAGAAGATAGTGTTAGTGTTTTTATTTAGTGTTTGTGACATCAAGAAAAAAACTTTTCTATATCAAGAACAAGCTGAGGAAGACAACACTAAGATTCAGACTTTCACTTCATAATTCTGTGCTTTGGTATGGCATTTTGAAGTGTAGTCTTTGTATGCTCCATTTCTATTACTGCTGGACACCTCAAGGTATTAACGAAAGTAGTACTTAGAAAGGAGCGTAGATAGGGACCTCTTTTTAGAGGTGAAGAGCGGTCTTGGTGCAAACCGAGGCCACTGAACACCAGAAGACCAGCAATTCTCTCATTGAAAAGAGGTAAAAAAAATGTCTACTAAGCATGGCTTTACTAGCGTAACTGTTAACTGTCTTAATTCTATATACCATACAGCCTCTGAGTGATAAAGCTTACGGTAGGTGCCAGGGGCACTGTTCCTGAATTCTTTGTAAATTCCAATGATTTTTTTAAAAATATCATCCCACATTAGGAAAGAAATTAGCCTCGTTGTATTCAAAAGGTAACTAAATGTTATTCAAAACCATTTATATCTACCATTTAACTAAAAAAATGGGTAGGCTGTATCGGGGAAGCAACGTTTTATGAGTTATGCCTAAATCGAGGTGCTTCCTATAGGGATGGACACGTTCCACCATGATCATCCGTCTTTCTTCCCGAGTATCTTCATGCCATTTCTAGATCTTGTGGGTCGACTCGGATGCTGATGTAATGTGTTATTTACAAAATTTAAACACAAAACATTCTTGTTGCATGTAACAATGTAAGCAAATGATCACTTATGTGAGATTTTGTTACGTGGAACATTATAAGAGTTTCAAAATAAGTGATCTACTACAGCAAGATGTAACATCTTCGTCACATTTAACGTTACGTGAGGTTTTGCCAAGAGACCCCTTACAGACCGATTTTAAAGATGTTTACACACAAAAAAACGCTGTTTGTTTTCAAGAAAAATAAATTATGTAGGCCCTAATACTAATATGTTTGTATGCCATGTATACACTTTCCATAGCAATAACAAAAATTTTGTTAAGATATTCAGTGACAACTTGACAAAAGTAAATTCTCATTCGGGTTTGGAAATAAAAATAATTGTAACTTGGACATATTACAGAATTGACACTGAACAAAATACATATTACAATTTTATTTTTATAGTAATTGATAATTACTTACTTATTTCTGTTGTTACTCTCCTAATAATAAAATTTCAACACATTTTGCTAGCAGTATCCAAAGTTTTGGATCCGTTATTCCTGTACACATTTATAACAAAACAAGTCCTGCGTTAGCCTATGCGAATGAGGAAACCATGAAAACCCAAGTCAAATTAGGCGGGCCACTTGGTTTGAGATTTGAACCCAGGACATTTCCCCGTCCCCCACACAATCTTACAACGTACAGTCGGTCAAATAAAAAAACGTCGGGACTCGTATGCAGTTAAAATTAAAGTTTTAACGCATTAGTTCACAAGTTTCCTATAAAAGACATAAAATACAGGTCATTTTCGGAACATATGAGGCCATGCGACAGGAGGGAAAAAATGAACAACGAGGGAAAAATGAAAAACGCGGAAAGCGCAACACACGATATTCAACTTAATGTATTGTCATAATTCATTTTGCTTTGTGCCATCGCCACATACAAATGCTAGCTTGAGAGAAAGTGTAGTTAGGGCTGTAATTGACCTGCATTTTTCGGCCTCTGAAGCAGCGAGAAGGTTCCATATTTCTTAAAGAGGTGGGTACTTCACTATAATGCGACCGGAAGTTTTCACAGGGATCTGGCCGGCCGCGTATTTCGATCCTAGATTGGTTGAACGTAAGTTATTGATTTTGCACTACAAATACCGGTATTATAAAATAAAATCTTTAAAAAACGCTCCTTCAATAATCATATTCCTTGCAAATTTATCAATTATTAATATTATAAGAATTTGCTGGCCCGGGCGGCTTGGGTCACTTAAATCCTAAAAGGGAGAGGTAAAACTACGAAAAAGAAAGAAAGAAAGAAAGAATTTGCAACCAAGAATATGGCGGATGTGAGACATAAAGCCACAGCCTTCTATACATGTTCGTTTTGGAACAAAACTGACTAAATAATCAAGAAAATACATGGACAGACAAGAGGCAGGTGTGAACCTAACTTTAAGTCTTCCTGTACATGCGCATATGCTCGTTCGTGATACTTAATCAAATACCGCCCGACGTTTTTTATTTGACCGACTGTACCATACTGGCACTTTTTGTATTCCTGTACATTACGAAGGGATCGATTCGAAAATGTTCATGAGACTAGCTGTGCCGAGTCGTGTCAAAAACAAAATAAGCCTTCGGCTTTCCCCGCGATTATTAACTCAACTGCTAGATGTTTTGTTTAAATCATTTATTTAACAGAAAAATAATTAAAACATTATATTTATTAACACTGACATCCTTTCACATAAATTGCAAGAATTGTATAAATTTATTCTTAATTACATTGTTTAACGTTAAACATATAAATAATTAAACGAACAAAACTAATCTTAAGGGTAGTTTAGACGACGAAATTGGGTTTCGTAAGTAAGTTTAGCAACTGTTTTTTGCTTGAATACGCAAGCGCAAGATGTACTGGCGACAATGAGTTACGAAACTACGCAGTTTCGGCTGATTCCAACTTTTCACGAAACTATAATAGTAATGTTGATATTTTACGCTTATTTAGCTTGTTCGCGTTTCGTAAAATGAAATGGGGAAGTGAGGAAATTGTGAAATGCCTGTATTCATACGTGTTTCAAACATTTATATGGGATTTTAATAACTTGAACTTCAGAAATAACATGAAATGTGTGGTTGCATTGAAAAGAAAATGTGTGTAATTAGTTTCACGAAATCACTTTCATGAAAGTGGTTACGAAACCTAGTGTCATCGTGTAAACTAGCCTTTAGGCTTATTAGGCATATAAATTCGAAATGAAACTATTAAAATGAACCATAGATTCATGAACTTCACCCAAATCTTGAATAAACAATTTTATTAAAGCAATTTATAATAAAGTAACTAAAATACCGGTTTCGAGGCACATTTCACTAATAAAGTGCACCGCTCGGGGGGAAAATAAGACCTCAGATTCGAGTTCCCTAGCCCAAAACCCCCGCATAGTAAGTTTCGTCCAAGTCATTCAATGTTTTCCCAGGCGTGCTTTCATGATCCCCTTGTGTGTAAATCAGATCTCTGCGAATCGTAAACAAATGAATGAAGATAGCAACCGAACAAAACCTTCTTGAATTAATTTCACAATTGAATGCTGTATTTCTTATGGAAGGTATTTCGTCTCGTTGAAAACATTGTGATCGTGACAAAAAATCGAAATCGAGTTAACACCGAGAAAGCATGTTTCACGATGCCTAGAAACCGAAAAACGTGTTTTTGGTTTGACGTCTGTCCGTCTGTCTGTCTGTCTGTCTGTCTGTCTGTCCGTCCGTCCGTCTGTCTGTGGACAAGCACAGCGGGTAAACGGTTCATTGTATTTACTTCATTTTTTGAATTAGGGACTTTTTCGAAATTTTGTCGAGCCGCCCAGAAATTTAGTTTTACAACTGAAATATTAAGGGGACTTTTCATGAAAACTTTTTAAAAATTTTGATTTTTTAAAAAATGGCTCTAACGATTTTAATAAAAATTTAAAATCGGAAACTCTTGTCTATGATTAATAAAATGGCTATATCAGTATTTCTGCAAAAATGACTTAAGGGGTACTTTACTCGTATCCATTTTCAATTTTTCTAGATTATATCCATTACAGTAGGCGATACACGAAAACCTACCACAGTAAAGTTGTAGAGAAAATTAAAATGAACATTATTTGTTTAACACATTTCTTTATACGTTTAATAGATATCAAGATAAAAACGAAATAAGTACGGCTTAAATGCGAATTTCAGAACATACATGTCAATTAAAATATGAATGACATTTTGTTGCCCCTAGTAACAAGAAAACTATAGGCCTAATGTACACTTATTGTTGTGAAATGCAACCAGTTTAGCTCAGTCGCAATGAACACACCAACACCAATTACAGCGAGGTGATATGGGCTAACAGGAAGGAGGTCCTGAGTTCAAATCAAACCTTGTGACCGCCCAAATTGACTTGGGTTTTTCATAGTTTCCTCATTCGCAAAGGCAAACGCCGGGTTTGTAGGACATGCTTACTTTCCATAACTCATCGCCGCTACGTCACTGGATATTACAATAGTTTAAACTGAATATCACAAAAGAAGACATCACTAAACAATAGAATCAGATGACACGAATGAGTTGCTACTATAGACTAATGGTTCACGCAACCAAACTAAACACGTGATATAACCTACATGAAGTTGCGTGCAATATAACCTAAGTAGTAGTAGTAGTTGTGGCGAAATTCAATTATAAGTCGCCCCTTAAGTTCCGCCCATTCGATATTCACATTTGCACGGACTGTGTGATGTATTTTGTTTCTGAGCGAAGCAGAGTGACCAACTGTCCTTATTTATTGCTGCAAGTGCCTTGCACCCACTATCCTTATATATTGTCGCAAGTGCCTTGTATTCACCTCTACATATAGCTAAATAATGCATAACACTAACCACATAGTTAAGTGCGCGAAGCGGAGGCGGCAGCCGTAGCGAAGCGCCCTTGCATTTTCGAATAATGTACGATACACTGTTTGTAGGTTTCGAAAATGTGGCATATTATATCTCCCGCGAAGTTTGTCAGCCTGTCACCTCTCGTCTAGTGGTATGACGTCACACCTCCAACGTCCAATCACGAGTTTCTTCATAATACGAGGAGAGAAGAATTCGCTAGATCGTGGTATAAAAGAAACTTCATTGGTGGGTGGGTTGGGTGGGGCCGATTTATCCCACGGTGCGACTTATATTTGAATTTTCCCGTAGTAGTACTAGTAGTACTAATAATATGCAGTTTTACTGTCATTCATTATTATTATTATTATTTCACGGTAAAAGCATTAAACATGAAGATCGACTCTGATGGTTTCCGTTCTAGATACTTCTTAGTTTTATGAAAATGTAATAAATAAAATTTAATTGTCCCTATAATTTACTTTTTTCTGTGCTAGCCTTTAACACGTATATGCGAGAAAGTTTGTGCAACATATTTTTGCACCATTTATTATATTTGGCATTAAAAATCCATTTTTTCAAAATCCTTTCTTAGTGTGCACTTACAATATGAAACGAAGGTACTGTCAAAATTCCGTCTCTACATATTAGGCCTATAATTTAGGCTCTGTGTTGATTCGCTGTCAGTCAGTCGGTTGGGACAAACAGTCGACACTAGAACAAATTTCCATACATTCCCTGCTAAACTGTGAATGCCGCTAGGCATGCGCAGTGGCTCATATCGGCAACTTAGATATTTTAGTCGGTACGCTTTTTTTCCCTTACCTGTACATTGTCAGTTCGCTGAAAAATGACATCGTGCACATGCGTTCTTTTACTTGAGAGATCTAGCATGGCTTTGAACAATTCTATTACCGGTATTAACGACTTACGATTTCCTATAGCGGTTCTAGCCAAAACCGAAATAATACCGGTATTTTACCGACATTTTCTATAGCGATACGGTTACTGATTACAACTGGTTACCCCTGCACAGCCAGTAACAGCTATTCAGGCACCGGGGTTCATAGGCTCTGGAACATAATTCCCCTTTAGGATATGTATTTGCTAACGATCCTCATAATCTTGTATCATATATCATCTCATAATTTCATTCCTCAGGTGCCTAGCTTAATCCTGGCCCAATGCATTATGTTTGCGCTTACAGGATAATATCCATGACAATTCAGCCGGCAGCTTTTCTTTGAATATGAGTAATGACGGACTGCATGCAGTCGCTGTGGAGGCGTTTCCGGACTTCGCTTCGATCCCATCCAAATACCAAAGTGGGTATACAATACATCCCAGAACACCTGTACAATACAAACCCAACAGTAGTGATATAATGAATATGTGCATTCCAGCGTATTGGGAAACGCTTATGGCTTTTGTGAGATTATGTCTCCTACCAATAGAGTCGAACTTTCACGTTCTGCTGTAAAGCCATGAGTTATGTGGAAATGAAATTGGATGGATCTATTTGATTTACTTAAATTTCCCACCGAGGTAATTAGTAATAATCCATCAGTCGATTGATATCACTTGTGGAAGTCAATAAGATTTTCTAGGTATATCGTGTATTTGATAGAATTTATTACCTCCCGAAAACGAAAAGAACTCTACTGCCTCAGCAAAGAATATACACGAGAGAAGTTTAAATATCTGAAACGTCGGCAGAGCACAGTTTTAAAAAAAAACACGCATCAAATCATACCAACAATCGTCAAAAATAAGCTGCAACAAGAAGTCCCTTCTTTTTCATTCTGTACACTAAGAAAATAAATTTCAAACTAGAATTGAGTTCTATGAGGTTAAATTTCGGAGGAAAAAAGTAACTAGATTTCTTCGATAGGCCTACTCTATATTTTTGCACTTATTTTAGTTCTTGCGAAATGCTCTACGGTTATTAGAATTAAATTACGGATAACCACCTTGCAAAAGAAGACACTACATAAGTAAAGCTAACAATTTACGCACTTTTCGAAGCAGAGATAATTAAGATAATTTGTATTATGCAAATGAATACAAAAATTGAAAACTCCACTAACCATTAATCTAAATTGTTAGTTCCCTTAAGCATTAAAGTAAAGAACTGAACATCTCTCTTTCTCTCTCTATAGAATCGAATGCATATCTGGAGGTTTTTATTGCATAAAGTTACTAAATATAATCTTAACATTAAAATAAGATAGGCTTCTGGGATCGACTCAGCTTCTAACAGAAATGAGTAGGCCTACCAGGAGCAATCCTGGGGGTAAAGGCGGCCGGTGCGTAAGGCTGACAACCTTACCTCTTTCATGTGCCGAATGTCCAAAATCTGGGAACCTCAACCTTCTGGAACCCTCTGGGCCTCCATGGCCTGTATAGGGATCACTTTACCTTTACCTAAAACTAATACTCTTGTGTAGGCTATAGGTATTTTAAGCGCCCATTCATAATCCTCTTTTTTATTTGATAAAAGCAATTAATATTTTCTGTTACAATTATAAATAAAATCAGGTAAACTGATGTAAAAAAGTGCCAGTATGTTTTTGTTTAATCAGTTATGACTGCAATTATGATATGCAGAATATGTTTTTTTTAAATTGATTTCCAAGTTAAGCTCCAGATTTATTCATTAAGCAGGGCTTACGGAAGAAGAAAGGTCTACCATCTCGGCCACCTGGGTCATTTTAACGGTCTAGTTGGATAAGCGCATGTAAAACAATAGTGTTTTTTGTCATAGCTACCTGTATTTTAATTTCCAAGGCCTTATAAGATCACAGTAAAACAATAGGCTATGTTGTCAAGATAACTGATTTTCATTTTTTTTATAAATTCTTTCGAATACGTATATTGCCATAAAATAGGCACTAAATTGAGCATTACTCCAAAACAGATCAACCGATTTTATCCATTATGAATAGACGTCTTCCCATGGACATTGTAAATGTGTATACCAAGTTTCATAAAAATCCGGTAAAGCGTATTTGAGTTACCGCGTCTTTAAAATATACACTAAATTGGGTTTTACTCCGGTACCGGTCAACAGATTAGGTTCAAATTCAATAGGGCACTTCTCATGGACGTCATAAATGGGTATACCAAGTTTCATGAAAATCTGTTACAGCGTATTTGAGTGATGGCGCCTTTCTATGAGAAAGGCGCCGTAATCTATTAAAATAGGCACTAAATTGGGCATTACTCCGGTACCGGTGAACCGATTTGGTTCAATATCAATAGGGTTCTTCCCATCGACATTATGAATGTTTATACCAAGTCTCATGAAAATCCGAAAAATCGTACTTGAGTTATGGTGCGTACAGACGCACGGACAGACAGACAGACGGACAGACATTTTTTCGTCCCCCACACAATCTCATAAAGTACCATACTGGCACTTAATAAAGAATGAAATAAATCCCTCATATATAATAGAATGTTCTTAGTTCAGTAGATATTGTGTTTTAAAGAATGAGAGTGTGAACTTGACAATCTCAAGTAACTTCTTTACTAGGCTAAGTTACAACTGTGGGAACCAAACAAGCTGTACCTGGAGGAGCGGACAAAGATAACAGGAAATTTAATACTCCAGCGGCTCACATCGACAAGAGGATCTAGTAGCAAGTTTATCCCCCAAATCGGGCATTGGACTTCTACTTTTATTGCACCGTTCACACAGTATTAGGGGGAGGCTTGCAAACATCGGAAAACAGGGAGCATTAAACGGTTCTAATTTCCTCCTAAAACTCTTAAATGTGGTTAAACTACGGCCATAGTGAAATAGATAACTCGCTAGTTTGTAACTTCCATAGCAATGTGTAAATAATACGTTATTGAAGTGGATATTTAACACATGAATCAGTGCCCAATCCAGAATAAGGATATGAAGGTTTTCAACAAATCGCAAGTGTCTATCGTCATAATTTTATCTTTTATTTTTATTACTTTCATTTTTCGAATCTACGTGCACTGAACACTGAAACACCTTAATGCCTGTAGTTTCTTTGATAAAATGCAATCATTGAACACAACACAACACAACGAACACAACAAGCTGAATTGGAGCAAAATAGATATGAAATTAATGTATAATTTTAATTCTCGTATAATAATAATTATAATATTAATAACACGATTTTATTGGGACCCTAGTAGGCCTAGCAAAGAGATTGGTTTTTAAAAAAACTTATGAAAAGTTTTATTGCAGCGAGGGTATCGCCGATGGCGCGACGATGATCTCTAATATAATATTTGTACTCGTGTTTCCGTGTACATCCAACGTCACGTACTAATAAAACAGTATTCCATTGTGAAATTAATTGAAGGGTTTTGAACTCAGGACCTTTGGCTATCCGTGTCACTGCTCTACCTATTGAGCTAAGCCAGAGTTCACTTCACAGCGTCAGATGGAACCTCTCTCCTATGACTGATTGCCCTTAATAGTCTACCTCACTGACAGACAAGTTATGACATATGTCATATATGAGGCACACTAATTAGTGATTTTTTTCTGATCGGGCATCCACTGTTATTGTACAGTTAACTTTCAAGGTGGATATATATGCATTCATGAACCACAGATTATTGCCTCCGTTGGGCATTACATGATAATATTATACGAGAAAAATTCCTCTGACACTGGGATTTGAACCCAGGACCCTTGCCTATCCGTGCCAATGCTCTACCAACTGAGCTAAGCCAGAATTCACCTCACAGCGCCAATCATAGGTTCCATCTGGCGCTATGAAGTGAACTCTGGCTTAGCTCAGTTGGTAGAGCATTGGCACGGATAGACAAAGGTCCTGGGTTCAAATCACAGTGTCAGAAAATTTTTTCTCCTATAATTTTACCATGTAATGTCCAACAGAGACAATAATCTGTGGTTCATGAATGCATATGTATACGTGTTTTATGCAGTAGATGCCATTCAAATGCAAGCTTACAGTGAACGCTTCTGCGGGGGCCTATGAGGAAATTTCAGGTAATGAGGTTGTAAGAAACATTGTTTCCACCGCATTCTCACCTTGACTGTTACAAAACCAAAGCAACCGAAACACAGTGTTGAGGTTTAGCCATAACTTAGCAACATGGCAACTTGCTTGAACTTAGTTACGTTGTAACCACAGTTACATAACTTGCGTCATTATCGACTCACTCTCACATGCCATTACACGATTACATCAACCCTGCGGTGCTTAGGGCAGTCACACGTCAAATAGCCTCACGGTTCGGTTGTATTGCAACATCAACGTGCCTTAGGACTATTAGATTATAGAAATTGTAATGATCGAACTCATCACTACTAATAATTTTTACCCATGCTCTAGTTTTAAAGAATTCAGTTCTTTTACTTTCCCACTGGTATTGGTCATGAAGATGATGATGATGATGATGATAATTCAAGAAAATGGAATTGAAACTAAAGCAAACAAAAGTAAATGCCAAAAAATGGAGACAGCATATCGGCTTACACAAAACATCTATAATAAGAAGTGCATGTCTAAATATACAAACCTGAGACACTGTAACTAAACCCGAGTGCCTCTGTGGAGCCGAAACTCTAATTTTGAACAGAAAAACAGATGCAGAAAATATAATAAAAAAAGAGTGCAAAATTATGAGAATAATTTTAGGTCCACGAAGCGTAGGTGAAGAATACAGACTTAGGAGTAAAAAGGAAATAAAAACATATACTGACATTCATAGTGATATCATAAAACGAAGGTTAAAATTTTATGGACATATTAAACGAATGAATTCAAATAGGCTCACAAAACAAATATTGGAATTCTATGAAAGTAGAAGTAAAGCAAAAGTAGATACTATGAAATGGATTGGTGAAGTAAAAAATGACTTAAAACTGGAAGAAATTACCCCAGAAGATATTTTGAAAAGAGATAGCTTTAGAATCAAGGTGCATAAGTGGGAAGTTGACCAAGAGGACAGACCGAAGAAAAAAACTGGAACAACATGGACAAACGAGAGGAAGGAAGCTCACAGCCAAAGGATGGAAGCAATATGGAGTCAAAGGAAAACACAGAAACGCCTCTAAGTACTTTGCGTAGTCCTACATGGGCTCATGCGAGAACAAAATAAATAAATAAAAATAAAAATAATAATAATAATAATTATAATAATAAAGCAGTAGTAGTAATAAAATATAACGTGAAATTCACATAACTTAGCTTCCTCTGTCCAAATAGGCTAAGTTTGCCTCTTAGTTATTTATTGACTCCTTTGATTCTAATACAGAAGAGAATTATAAAAATTTGTTTAAAAAAGCCTATAGAATATCCAACAGAATTGATATTTCCTGAATTGAATGTGATGACTGTAGAACAAATTTATAAGCTCACACTTTTAAAATACTTTCACAAATACCGCAACGTACATGTATCGAATCCTCATAACTACAATACTAGAAGAAATAAAACATTGCCTTTAATAGAACCAAAATACTTCACCTCTTCTGGCTCTAAACATAGCATTTATTATGGTCCAAGACTCTATAACTCTATAATTAGGTCACATCCAGAAATAGTACATATGAACAACAAGAAATTCAATAAGTTTATCAAAAATCTTATTTCATAGTTCAAAAGTTACTTCACTCTGTACTTAGTAGACAATTAAGGAACTATTTTATTTGTAATAACTCAGGGTTTCAATTTTTGTTCTTACTACTTTTCCTTTTTTCTTTTTACTATTCTGTTCTTTCTTTTTTATTATTATTTTTTAGGTATTGATTTAATATTATATTTTCTTTATATATTTGTAATTTGTATTTTGTAACGTAAATGGCTGAACTGTGCCCGAGCACGAGCGCTTGCTCATTCGGGTGGTCTTGTTTTGTTTTGTATATTTGTATAAATTTGTATAAATAAATAAATAAAATAAATAAGTATATAGTATAATAGGATATTATGTATGATATTCTCTTCGTGTAAATT
This sequence comes from Ectobius pallidus, assembly GCA_964059195.1. NCBI lineage: Eukaryota > Metazoa > Arthropoda > Insecta > Blattodea > Ectobiidae > Ectobius > Ectobius pallidus. The sequence continues at coordinate 32,466,602 of CAXKWD010000004.1, read as the reverse complement.
AGTTCTAAAATTAAGAGAATGTCATTAGCAAAGGACACATAATCCAAATAAAATCTGATTAATACACTCACGTAACTTTCTTACCCTAAACATGGCCAATAAAACTTTACATTCTGATATAGAATAAGAGGTCATAGGCCTATTGCAAAGAGTTGTTTATAACTGATGTAAAGATTTATTGTTCACCAGTCAAGTGTGAGTTTCCATAACTACTTTTCAGATAATTTTTTACTAAAAAAAGTTTCAAATAAAAGTTTTAGTTCTTAGTATAAGGTCTTTGTGAACAAAATTTAGACAAGATCGTTAGAGCAATTTTCGAGAAAATCGTGTTAAACGAAATTTTCTTAATGTAAAGTCCCCTTAAGAATACGAGGAAGTCGTCACCAATCTTCCTGTCACATCCACAGAAGGTATTTAATCTGAATGGAAAATTTTGTTTTCTTACGATTTACCGTTCTGGAGCTAGGTTGTTCACAGACAGACACACACCCATTGACATGTTTCTGAAAATAGTATTTTTGGATTCAGGGGACCTCAAAGCGTGTATTTATATTAAATCTCAAATTGAAATTTGAGTGGTTCGAACACAATACTTCCTCAACCTATAGTAAGGTCAGAGGAAGTAATAATAATAATAAGACGAATAACAATAACAGCCCTGAACAGATACTTTTCCAATTACATGAGAATTTCATCCTTATGTGCATTAATTATTCTAACATAAGCAACATCTTCGTTAATATTGCTAAAATATTATTCTTTTAACTTACTATATGGCGCACGGTTTTAGAAGTAAAGTGAAGTTAAGTGATCCTTATACAGGCCATGAAAGCCCAGAGGGTTCCAGGAGGTTGAGGCTCCCAAATTTTGGACATTCGGCATGTGAAGGTGGAAAGGTTGTCAGCCTTACGCACCAGCCCCCAGGATTGCTCCTGGTACTCATTTCTGTTAGAGGCTGAGTCGATCCCAGGGCCATAGTGCCACCAGAAGGATTAGGCCAATTGAAAAACTCCAACGACTTCATCGGTAATCGAACCCGCGACTTTCCGGTTTGTAGCGCAGCGCCTCAACCACTACGCTACGCCGTACCACGGTTTTAGAAGGCATAGGCCTATGAGGTGGGGCTAGAATGGGCTCGCCTAGCGCGACTAGCCATTCATTCTGTTAATATTAATTCTGAACATCAAGTAAGAATTAAAGAATACATACCTCAAAATCGATGATACCTCTGTAGGCTATGAAGAGGCAACAACCAACAAAAAGACAAGTGGCGATGTTTCTGGAGTCAGCCAGGGAAGTGACTAGAGGCACTGAACCCATTTGCCAGTCGTGACTGAGGGTGGCCGGGCACAGGAGTAACCAGCAGTTGAAGGCCGCCAAATAGCAGAAAGTGAGGAATCTGTAACAATAACCATGCAACAAAGTGTTAAGAAAGCATCCAACTAAAATTCACGAAACGAGATAGATGGGCAGAATCAAGTGATTTTAAGAATCGAGTAATCTGATCCCGAGTAACATAAAAAATCGAATGATCTTTCGAAAGAAAAAGTTCTCAGATGAATGCAAGGATTCGAGCCACTGGACTGATAATTCAAATCGTCATTCGAATGTTCATCTCGGTAATTGCATTATGTTACAGTAACTACTACTACTGGTTCCCGCAAAGGGTGTGGCTCACCCGTACAGTGAACCACAAATAGGTATTAGTTTTACGCAGAACTGTCAGATATTGCGTTAACGGCATTCTATTACAAGCGTTCACAGAGTAAAAATCCATAAGATAAAAACACTATCTCTTCGGTCGTGAGGTGGTCTGGCAACACTGAGCTGCCCTGTGCGCATGGAGCTGTGTGTATATATATATGCCTTTCTTTTCTGCAAAACTTATATCGTGTTAACGAATCTAACAGTAAAAAATTCGTCCTTGAATTGCCCCTTAACAACTGTCTCCATTCTAATGTTAAGTTTAAGTAATTTTAAGTTAGAAATACTGATAGAAAACAATCTATATATATCTTTAGATTCAATGACCTGTGGATACTCTACAGCTTTTCCTCGGGATCAAAGAATGTAGGCCTAATAACGTTAAATTTAACGTGTTGTTAAGTCATTCCTTTACAGCATTTAATTGCGGATCATGATAAAAATAGAGTAGGCCTTGTTTTTTCTGTGATTGCTTTTATAAGGAATAAGTGTACAAACACACATAGGCCTACATTAATACACACTTTCAACTTTATATATTAGACCAGACTCTACACCAGGTATGGGCAACCGTTGGAAAGATGCGGGCTAAACTTTACGATATTTATGAAGTCGCGGGCCGTAGATAATAGGTAGTTGTGAAAAAGTAATAATGATACGGTTTTTTGTATTTATAAAGTATAATGCTAAAGTTACATGAATGAGAACAATATAGAACTGATTAGGTATTTACTTACAATCAGCAGAAATTAATGAGAAGCTTGAGCTTGAACTTGAGAAACAAGATAATCAATGTTGGCATCAATCCCACTAATACACAAGCGCAGAGTGTTTTCAAAATTTTCATCCGTAAGTCAGGTTCGATACTTTGATTTAGGCCTATTGCAGCATTTTTCTAGCGCTGACCGGAAGGAGCACCCTCGTGTTGCCCCCCTCTCACTCTCTTGCATAGGCGTAACTAGGCCGACCATATGGGGGGATATAACATCTGGGGGATATGGAATACCCCCTAGGGATGGGGGGGTTCGGGGGTCCTCCCTCGGAAAATTTTAAAAATTAAGATGCACAATAACGAGTTTTAAGCTTCCCTCGCTTTATACTCGTATTAAGTAATTTATAAGCAGACTTAAAATAATTGCAAAATTGTCCTTTTTTTAATCAATGGGGGGGGTTCAAACCCCCAAAACCCCCCTCGTTACGCCTCTGCTCTCTTGTTGGCGAGAATCGAAAATATTTACTTTTTCGAACGCGATTTTAAAATGTTCCGCGGGCCGGATCAAAAGTCGGGGCGCGGGCCGGGCGTTGCCCATATATGCTCTACACCATCATCAGCTGCCATCTATCGCAGAAGTTACGAACTAAGAGAATTTAGTAACAGTTGATCGCCACGTTCAGCTATTTTCTTTTTCTTTTTATGAAACTAAAAACTTAAACATCGGATAAATTATAGTCGAACAAAAACAGTCGTATACAACATACCTAAAATGGTATCTTAATAATATTTTAATAAAATATCTTAATGAAATGTTATTATAGGTTCATTGCATAAAGTAATCTACTATTTTACTATGATAATGAAAATTCAATTTTTGGTACCTGCTTTAAACTTTTTTCATCATTGTTATTTTTGTCAATTATATTATAGTTACTTAGTGGTTTTTACAGTTCAGATTATTGTTAAACGTTATATGGTGAAAATTAGTGTACTATGTTCGGATAATTGATTAATTGTTCATACTTTTAACTGATAAATTAACTGCAGAACTTAAAACCCCTAAAACTCGGCAATGGAATTCTCCGAAATAACATACAAGTCTCACTAATGCCAGACTGTTGCTCAAAGCAATGCTTGTACCTCTGTCGAGATATAGAACTTTGGGATCACCCGGGTTTTTTATTTGCTAATTCAAAATTAACTTATGAAGGACTTTCAATTTTCAAACTTTAGGTCCTGATACAGGCGGTAAAATTTTAAATGAAGAACGACTTATGACATTCAACCTATTCCCTCAGGAAACGCTTGATAGGCCTATAGCTTTTTTTTTGGCTCATAGAGGATGTAAAATTTTGCTCCCCAATGCTTCTACACTAGAGATGGGAATCTGTTACTTTTTTTGGAACAGTTACGTTACTGTTACAGTTACACGAAAGTAACTGTTATTTATAACCGTTACCTGTTACTTTTCTTGTATATTACCAAATACTCTCAATAAGAATACCGCCCACTCTACTCTATTCCCTTTGTTCAAACTGTCCACTAGCACAGAGGTGCCATCTGTTGAGTGGGAATGGGCAGCAGTCTCAGAAGCTACTTAATGAACCTATATAGCTGCAGAAATAAATTTGTTTTTCAAAGATGACACAGTAACTTATTTTTGTGCTTGATAATGCAGGAATTAGGTCGGGAAATAACATAATTTACACTACCGCTAAACTAACTTAATTAAATGACGATAACGTTAATTTTTTAAGTAAAACTTCTTTAGCCGCGGTAGGGGTAAATCGAGAGCTTGTGTAACGCTCAAAATCGTCACGAAATTAGTGAGGTGTGACGGAACGGACTGCACAGAAAACAATCAACTCAATGATTAGGCTTATCCAAAACTGAAAAAGTCCAAAAATTAAAAATTAAAAAATCCAAAATTTAAAAAGTTAAAAAATCCAAAATTAAAATATACAAAAAATAAAAAATCAAAGATCCAACATTTAAATAATCTAAAATTTCAAAATCAAAAAATTCAAAGAACCAAAATTAATAAGTCCAAAATTTAAAAAATAAAAAATTCAAAATTCAAAAATCTTAATATCCAAAATTTAAAACATAAATATCCAAAATTATAAAATTCTAAAATATAAAAATAAAAAAAATCCAAAATTAAAAATTAAAAAATACAAAACTAAAAAAATTCAATGATCTAAAATGTAAAAAAATTTAAAAATCCAAAATTAAAGAATTAAAAGGTCAGAAATTTAAAAAATCCAAAATCTAAAAAGTCCAAAAACCCAATATTAAAAAGTCCAACAATCCAAAATTTGAAAAATCCAATAATCCAAAATTGAAAAAAATAAAAAAAGTTTCACTTCTGCCGCATGGTGTTCCACACACACTTTTTTTAAATAAGTAAAAAACTAATTGTTTCACTTTAATACATTTTCGTGAAAATCAGCTTTAAATTTTAATTCATACGATTTGCAAGATACTTTGTACAATATATACTTTTTTTTATTTGAAATTTTTACATGTAAAACAATTCGGATGGTAAGCCAATGAACATCTGAATGAATCAGTCTTGTACACACTCTAATTAACGATTTTACTTATTTCACTCTCAAAATAATTATTACAACCATAGACGGCACATATCATGCCACCTACATAACCGGACATTTTCTTTAGGCCTATGTTGTATTTATTATTTTACTCAGGGGTGCCCACCCCCAAAACTTAATTGCTTACCCCCCAAACTTCATTGCTCACCCCCAACCCAATTGCCTGTCGACAAGGGCGCCCATGTGATATTTTCTAGGGGGGGGGGCAATTTTTTTAATTAATTTATTTTTTGTCACGTTAACTTCTTGGGCCACTTTGTATTTTATATTAATAATATAATAAGTAGCCAGAAAATAATTGCGGGGAGGGTCGGAAGTGCCGGGGGGGTTTGGAATACCCCCCAAAAAAGTGGTCGGGGGTCCATCCCAGACAATTTTTAAATATTGAACTAATGAAAATCACATTTTACGCTATTTTAGAACTCAAAAACTAGTTAAGAAATTTGTTTACCATACTCTAAGACATGCCAATGTAAACAAGAAAATGTTACCTAAGTCGGATGTCCACCCCGGGAAATTTTTAAATATTGAACTAATGAAAATCACATTTTACGCTATTTTAGCACTGAAAACTAGTTATGAAATTTGTTTACCATACTCTAAGACATTTCAATGTACATAAGAAATCATTACCTAGGTGGGGGGTCCAGCCCCGGAAATTTTTAAAATATTGAATTAATGAAAATCACATTTTACGCTATTTTAGCACTAAAAAACTAGTTAGGAAATTTGTTTACCATACTCTAAGACATGCCAATGTAAACAAGAAAATGTTACCTAAGTCGGGTGTCCACCCCCGGGAAATTTTTAAATGTTGAACTAATGAAAATCATATTTTACGCTATTTTAGCACTGAAAAACTAGTTAGCAAATTTGTTTACTATACTCTAAGACATGGCAACTTAAACATGAAATTGTTACCTAAATTATAACACTTATTACTATTTATAAGAAAAGTTAAATAGCACATGGAACAGTGGACATAATAGGCCTACTCATTATGTTATGAAAAGAAAATAACTGCTATATCATATTTGACACACCAACAAATCTTGTTTAATTAAATAAATATATATTTTAAATACAAATATAGAATTTTTAGGTTTTGACTCTTGGGGGGTCTGAACCCCCCTTTCCTAATCCACTGTGGATTCCGCTTCCATGTTGTCGATTTGGTAAAACTTCTGCAATTATAATAATTGCCTTAAAAGAAAAACACCTGACGATAATAATTAATAATATACATTTTTTTTCCTTGCGTCCCCCCTCCCCGGGTACGCCCATGGCTGTCGAAATTCTTCATCTTTATCTTTATAAAGAATTAAAAGAGACCTTTTGAAGTTATAGAACTTGGCCGTTTTTATTTATAACATATAAAACTCTAATGTTGCAACAATTTTCAACCCCCGGCCAGAAAATTCATAACACGATAATATTTCCCCCCCCCCTCAGAAATTTCAATGACGCAGTCTGCTTCTTAACCCCCCCCCCCCCCCGTGGGCACCCTGTTTTACTAGAATTTATATTATATTTTCGTACACAAAACACAACAGACAAACATTAACTATATCAGCTGACGAGTAACTGCCCATTCCTGCTCACTGGCGGCGCTAGTAGTAGCGTGTCCCGGAAAAAGACGGGGAGTGGACGGTATTACTTATTGAGAGTATTTGATATTACGTAGTTAATCGTCAGATCACTTCCCACTTGTAGGGGAATGCCCTTTATCTCCCCCCCCCCACAACGGTTATGGACGTAGCCAAGGCTGGGGCTCTAGGGAGGGACCCCCGAAATAAAAAACAGTTGTAAAATTAAGCTTTCAATTAGGGATGATAATCGATAGTTAAAATATCGAGGTTAAAATCGGAGATAACCATCGATATGACGATAATATCGGCCTGAAAACATCGATGTATTTAGACAAAAAACATCGATGTATATTTAAAAAGGGCCATGGTATCAGAAAATTAGGCAAAATTCATAAATAAACAGAAGAATTTCCATGAAAGCAATCGATGTAAAAAATCAATGTTTTGGGAAATTAAGCTCCTGTAAATAAAATTATATCGTAGAACCAAGGTAGCCTATTAATCTTCTTTTTGTTACAAAAACATCCATGTCGGGGAGAAACATCGATGTAGCAAAAACATCAGTTGTTTTCCATCGATGTAAAAAACATCGATTATCGTCATGAAAATAAACTTTTTGGAATTTTCCTGTGGTTTACAGCCTAAAAGATATAAGTATACAAAATTTCTAGTTTCTAGCTCATGTGGAAGTGGGCAAGCATTCATGTCAGTGAGCGAGCCCTTTTTTCGGAGGTTTTTAGGGCTAAAAATATAAAAACTACTTTTTGGAATTTTCCTGTGGTTTACAGCCTAAAAGTTATATGTGTACCAAATTTAAAGTTTCTAGCTGTAATGTCAGTGAGCGAGCCCTTTTTCGGGGATTATAGTGCTAAAAATTTAAAAAAATACTTTTTTGGAATTTTCCTATAGTTTACAGCCTAAAAGCAATGTGTGTACCAAATTTAAAGTTTCTAGCTCATCTGGAAGTGGGCAAACAGTAATGCCAGTGAGCGAGCCCTTTTTCGGGGGTTATAGGGCTAAACATTTTTAAAAATTACTTTTTTTTGGAATTTTCCTATGGTTTACAGCCTAAAAGCTACATGTGTACCAAATTTCAATTTTCTAGCTCTTCTGAAAGTGGGCAAACAGTAATGTCAGTGAGCGAGCCCTATTTCGGGAGTTTTTAGAGCTAAAAATTAAAAAAAACACTTTTTGGAATTATCCTGTGGTTTACAGCCTAATAGCTATATGTGTACCAAATTTCAAGTTTCTAGCTCATCTCGAAGTGAGCGAGCCCTTTTTCGGAGGTTTTTAGGGCTAAAAATAAAAAAAAAATACTTTTTGGAATTCGCCTGTGGTTTAGAGCCTAAAAGCTATATGTGTACCAAATTGAAAGTTTCTAGCTCATCTGGATGTGGGCAAACGTTAATGTGAGTGAGAGAGCCCTTACTCGGGGGTTTTTGGGCTAGAAATTAAAAAAAAAACGTTTTGGAATTTTCCTGTGGTTTACAGCCTAAAAGCTATATGTGTACCAAATTTCAAGTTTCTAGCTCATCTGGAAGTGGGCAAACATTAATATCAGTGAGTCAGTCAGTCAGCCGTGTAGCTTTATATTATAGGGATTTTATTATTAGTAGTAAAATTATCAATATTATTTCGAATAATTTACTACAGTTATTGAATTCACATTTCATGCTATATACCCACATTCTAAGTTTAAATTGTCCAGTAAAGGCAATATCGTATTTTGATAAATTTTTAAGTGGTATGTAAAGCAAGAAATATATATGAGATCAGACAGCATGAATTCTATGCATGAACTCTTGACGCCCATTAATAATTAAAAAAATAACTTTTTAAATTTTTTTTATTTTTTTTATTCTTATTTTTATGTAATTTTTATTTTTATTTTTTAATATTTTTATTTTTTGTTTTTTATTATTTTTATTTTTTATTTTTTTAATTATTTTTGTTTTAATTAAGAAAATAACTTTTTAATTTTTTTATTCTTTATTTATTTTTTATTCTTTTTTTTGAAATTTTAATTTTTTAATATTTTTATTTTTTAATATTTTTATTTTTATTTTTTGTTTTTTTATTATATAAATTTTTTATTATTTTTTATTTTTTAATTATTTTTGTTTTTCAAATATTGGAAGTAACAGATGTAACGGAACGAGGCGAAAGTCACGGATAAAACACTTGTAACAGAAATATTAGAATTAACTGTAACAGGTCAGAGTAACTGGAGCAGGTGGAAATAACAGTAACGGGTCCAAATAACTGGAGCAGGTGGAAATAACAGTAACGGGTCCAAATAACTGGAGCAGGCGAGAGTATCAGTAACAGGTCAGAGTAACTGGAGCAGGTGGAAATAACAGTAACGGGTCCAAATAACTGGAGCAGGCGAGAGTATCAGTAACAGGTCAGATTAACTGGAGCAGGTGGAAATAACAGTAACGGGTCCGTGTAACTGGAGCAGGTGAAAATAATGTAACGGGTGTAACTCTCGACACGTTACTTTGTTCCAGACCAGTTACATTCGCTCGACACCGACAAATTTCTCAACGCAACTAATAATAACAATAATAATAAGTAAATAAATAAAATAAAAATAAAAATAAAAGTATTAAAAAAAACCCTGAGAAAAAGGAGAGCTGCTGAGAAATTTGGAGAAACTATACAGAATTCTTATATATTTATATATATTTACACGCTAGCGGCCGTAATTTTGAAGATATTTGAACCAAATTTTATTATGTTATTTCTAGGCCCAATAGTTAATGAGCAAAATTAGCCCAAGGGGGGGTCGTGGGAGGGGGTTAAATTTTGAAAAAATTATATCTCGGCCCCTATGAAGTATAGAGAGAAACTTTGTTGGAATAAATTAGAGTACTCCCTATGGAGTTCACAGTGACAGTAACGATTCGGGGGTTTTAGGGGTACGAGTAGGGGTGGGGGATGGAAATTCGAAATTTTTGAAACCACGTCTTGTGGGGTATCGTTGAAAAGCTCTTGATGAGTACTCTACAAATCAATACCTAGTTTCTCGATAGCTCTCATATAAGGCAAGATTTGAATGTTTTAAACAAGTGCTCTTTCCTCTTTTTTGCAGTTATTATTGCGGGTTTATCATGCCAAGGCTAAAGAAGAAGAGAACTGCGCAGTGACAATAAATTAAACCAAAAGTACTTCGAAATCTACCTCAGCCTGTAGGCCTGCCTAAAGGGATTTTATTTCACTTCACACAAATGCAATTAATAGGAAATGATCAATCTCCGCCATTTCATGCAGATGTCTAAACTTAAATAGATGAATTTTCGCTTCTCATTGCAATGATTGCTCGATGGCGTAGTGGGTAAGATGAAGGTTGAATAGTAGGAAAGGGTAAAGAAGTGGTGAAGGGGGGGAGTCAGAATTTCCAATACTGCTAGTTGTTCCACCATTCACATCTAGATGTCTGGAGTGGGAAGAGCTAAAGGGACGACCTGATTTTCCCTCGTTTTTTAATAAAAAAAATCCCGGGGGAGGACCCCCATTTTTTGGATTTCCAAATAATAGCAAACTTTCGTCTGTGTCGGTCCCTCCTTTCAGTATTTTCTGGTTCCGCCTTTGGTTGAGACGAAAATAAGCTATCCTAGGAGGAGCTTTGGTAACCGTTACTTTTGATTTTTTGTAACAGGTCGTTACCGTTACATACATGTAACAGTTACAAAGTAACAGTTACAAGAAATATTCCCCATCTCTATTCTACACACCATGTCTGGGAGGGGTTGAAATAAGAAGAAACACAAATTCCGGTGGCATAAAATTGTATTTTTTCCACAAAGATTTTATTTCTTACTCTCATGTTAACATACAACCGTTTCGGGGCTGAAATCAAACAGATTTAATATCACTTTCATACTTTTTTCCCCCAAAATCTGGGACATAATTATATACTGCGAAAATATGACTATTTTATCTCCGTTTAGATGCTTAGGGCCTATGATAAACATCCCTATTTCTCAAATAATACAAAGCCTACGGCTATGAATAACATATCAGTGGATATAATTTCTTACCGAATTCTAATATGGCATAGGCCTACTCGTTGGCATACACAGGCTGAGACAACTGAAAGTGCTGTCCCTGCAATACGACCTCTTATTCTACATCAAAATGTAAAGTGAGAAAATTATGTTCTCGATGCCCAGGGCAGAGAAAGTTATGTGACTGCATCACATTGTGCATTATTTTCGTGGATTTATTTCTTCATTATTTATTTACACCAATGTATTACTTCGATAGCATCAAAATTTGTTAAAGCACAGTATCATGTAGCTCCCAAAGCCCTATGTGAACACTGTAAACAATACACTGTAGTCATGATAACTAAATTGCATTTGATAAATATTCAGTGTAATATTTTAAAGAAATTATACAATTTTCAAGGGAAGGAGTAGTTTGTTTAAATTTTAATGTTGACCGCATTACTTACCGGGATGAACTTGGCATGTGAGCAAAATTTCGTTCAAATTGCTCAAGAATTGTATATTTGTAAAGGGAACATACGTACAGTACATAGGCTACCCACATATCCTCACACCCCCATATACACTCTCGATTTTATATATTAGAAGATTAAAGAATGATGTGGATGGAGGAATACATTACTGCAAGACACAATACAGAAAACATTATAAAAGAGCTGAAAGTTGAAGACAGGCTTGGATTTAACTACTTTTAATAAACGTGTAAACATGATTGTAATAAAATTCTCTAAAATTTTCACCAACTACATATAAGAAAGACACATAACTGAGGTAAGAGATAAAACTGTTTTTGTTCGACCATGCTATAATACGCTTATTACGTGTGATGTAACGGTATCATAATGACACCCATTTCGACACTGTTGTTCATTTCGATACTGGTGTGGTATCGATTATTATTGAACATGGAACGATCTTGAAATATTGAGTGTAGCAGCTGAAATCTGCAATAAATAGCCTGTATCAAATACAATATAGATAATATCGGACACTTACTGCTTTGGCAATGGAAAAATGGGGATCAGATTTTGCAGCACAACCTGCAAACTTGGGGGCAAATTAAAATATTCAAAATACATATAAACTGCAATTTTTTAATGTTTCACCAAACACTAAGGACCAATACACTGTTTAAGTAATTATAAGAATAATAATGCGCTAACAAAACACAGAACTTCTGAAATAGCTATCAAAATTTCAATGAAAACACAAATATTTCAATTTAGCGGTTCTAACAACAACTATTTTTTTCAATGTTGCGTTTTTGTTTAATTTTTTAGGTAATTTATTTTCAAACAGCATTTTTTTTTCTGCAACATAGATAGATAGAAAAATCATATCCCGTATACATAACATGCCGAGGTTGGCTATTTCGGCTCCACTAATAGAAATTGGTTGATATCTTTGTATTTAGATACTGCATCTGTATTCAGTAGTAGCAGGTTGGACCGGGAGATGGTGTTCAAGATACTGTCCCTCGATAAGTCGCAAAGTGTCCTGTATTGTCCTCTATTTTATTTGCCTGTCTTTAAATTAAAATAAATTCTGATCGAATTAATTTTAATATCATACTAAAATGAATTCTTTTTCATACTGTAAAATTCCGCTGGCTTGCAGAAAAAACAAAAGGAAGCTTCCATTTTACTGATGACGTAAGATGCGACGGTCAGCACGCTGAAGCATGACCGGTTCGTTTACGTGAATCTAAAATCTCACAGTTTAAACATTTAGACTACTTATGGTCGAATCAAATCAGTCCATGGAACTTGCCTATAATGGCAATTAATATACTCGTATGAAAATACTGTCATAAATATCATTATAGGCTTGTTGCAAAATGTACTATTAGGCCTATAATGCAATTACAGTAATTAAATAGGTATCTTATTTTGACATCCCATGACTAAAGACTAATTTCAAAACCAAAAAAAATCCCTTTAGGCAGGCCTACAGGCGGAGGTAGATTTCGAAGTGCTTTTGGTTTAATTTATTGTCGCTGCATAGCACTCTTCTTCTTTAGCCTTGGCATGGCAAACCTGCAGTAAAGAGGAAGAGCCTACAATCAATTGTTTTGACAACAATAATAGGATATAATATTCTGGGAGGCCGTGCGCAAGATCAGCAATGAATAAAATTAGCAAAGCCGCTAAACAAGACAAAATTATGATATTATAATAATTCTTTCAAGTGTTATTATTTTCAAACATTAAAATCTCGCGTCATATGAGAGCTATCAAGAAACTATTTATTGATTTGTAGAGTACTCATCAAGAGCTTTTCAACGATACCCCACAAGACGTGGTTTCAAAAGTTTCGAATTTTCATCCCCCACCCCCACCCCCACCCTCACTCGAACCTCCGAATCGTTGGTGTCACTGTGAACTCCATAGGGAGTACTCTAATTTATTCAAACAAAGTTTCCCTCTATACTTCATAGGGGCCGAGATATACATTTTTAAAAATTTCAACCCTCTCCCCCGACCACCCCCTTGGGCCAATTTTGCCCATTAACGAACTTGTCCGAACTATTGGGCCTAGAAATAACATAATAAAATTTGGTTCAAATATCTTCAAAATTACGGCCGCTATCGTGTAAAGATATAAATATATATATATATATATATCACAAATTTTTTTTTTTTGAACGGGCGGTGGTTTCGTACTTAGGGGAGCATGAAACGTAAAGATATGAAAGAATTTTTCGAAAATCATAAAGTGGTATCCATTGCAATAGGTAGATTTTTCTTCGAAAATCTACCTAAACGGACCATTCGCATTCAACACAATATTATTTTATATTTGTGAGGCAACAATGTAACTGCAGGAGTCGGTCGACTATAAATATAACCATAGGCCTATGGCTGTAAAATTTTCCCTCATTTTTATAGTCATCAAAATAATGCGCCGTTAAAATTCTTGCAGTTCTACAGAACATCAATTTTCACCACAGAACGAAACTACGGTTAAGTGCCGACAGCCAGTGGTGTTTTATGATCAAACGTGACAAGAATATTATCAAAAAATGGTCGAGAGAATCGGGAAAATTCTAGAAAAAAAAATGTTCTATACAAAAGTTGTGGATTATTATGAAATATTTCATTTCTAAAGTGGACAAGAAGCGGAAATAAAAGGAGAAAAGATTGGCGTCAAATAAGTAATAAAAATGACATTTCCCCCATTGGCGACTACAGCAGACATAAATCTCTTTGTGAAGTAGGGAAACTACAATTAGAAAAATAGAAATGTTAACCTCTCTACTCCCTGGATTTTTTTCAGAACTGCTTAAAACTGAGTACCAGCTCGGTGAAATAATTCATGTGAAACAAGCCTGCATTGCCTATTCATGCTATAGTGCAGTCTAAATCACAGTTAACTACCGGTGACCTTTGAAGATTAAGCCATTGACCTTTTAGGAGTGGTACCGGATAAAGGCACTGCTAAGGAAACAGAATTAAGGGGAGATGGTAGTTATCAGTGTCAAAAAAATAGATTTTTTTCTTAGGCTCATGTAATAGAGTATAGTTTTGTGAACATTTTGATACATAGGTCTTATATGTTGCGTTATTATTAAGCCAAGCAGAGCGACCTGGAGCTTTCTAAAATGGATAAAATACCATAAGGCACGTCGTTTTCTTTTCGCTCTCCTGTAAAATTATATTTCTTGTACTTCAGGACCCATTTTCTGAAAAGCTATTCATGCTAAAATAATGAAACTTTCAGGAATTCATTATAAATGAATGACAAATCTCCCTTATCAGAATTATGGGAAAAGTATTGACTATACAGAATTTTCAACTATTTTTAATTGAAAAAAGTCCTTTTTTTAGTCGTGAAGTTTTCATGCAGTTTTCATGCAGTAATATTGTACATATTAGACTGATTGTGCTAGGGTAAATGGTAGTACCTATTGTTAGTAAGTCCCCAAAGTTTCAAAAAATCTAAGCTAAAGAAATTGAATAAAGCGCACCCAAGTCAAGGGAAGGAACTGTAAAAGAAAATTATCACCTATGTGTTAAAAAATTATTTCCTACCAAACAGCGAGTTCTATAACAACCATTCTCTGCTTATTTAAAACTGCAGAGTGCACTTGCAAAGCATAAAAAAAATAACTAAATCTGACTGTTAACACCTGAGTTATGGCTTCTTGAACAAACGCTATATTTTCTATCATTTTGCTAGCGGTAACTACCATCTCCCCTTAATGTCATACGTCTCACACTCCACGTGGAGTCAAAGATTAAGTGTTAAAATTGACGAATGCATCCTGATTGCTTGTGAATGAAATCTTATTGGCTGTAAAGGAAGTTAGTCGCACACGAAACAAGTGGAAGACCCGAAATGTACAGACTTATTGTCTACGTCACTTTCCAGTTCTAGTAAATTACGGCGATCTGCTGGCCTGCTTTTGATGTAATTGGTTTACGTAGTTTTAGAATGCATTTTACTCTAAGATATTGCTGTGTCCTTTCAGAATATGATCCTATTATCGCGTCGGTGAGCTATTCTCTGTCCCATTTAAGAACGATCCTGTTCAAAACAAAGAGGCGTGGCTGTCATAGCCCGCACGTGAGAATGCACGTGTTCACAGTATTTAATGTTAGTTTGTTTATTCTAAGTACAACTCACCCGCAGGTCATCGTGAACAATGAATCCTTTGTTTTGTTTGCTAATTGATATACTATAATGATGACGATGCCAGTGAGAGTTTGTTATTTCACGTGTAAATGTTGATATTATTGTTGCATGAACTTACGAACACTCGTTAGCCACGCCCTGGTAATGGCGCATGCTAATGACATTAACCAATCACGTTTTGTCACATGATGCGAATTTTCCGCGAGCTCTCTGTGAATTCTCCTCCCCTTTGTTTTGACTAGGATCAAACTAGAATGGGATCAATAATAGAAACTGTGAACTGAACTATAGCGTACTCTGAACTATACGGCAAGATTTTGTTTTCATATATGAATCATACATAAAAATACTCTGTTCTAAAGTGTACCTATATTGTGGCGTTATAACGATACATACGCTTTAAAACAGTTCAAACAAGTCTTGTAACATTGTGTTTTGCAAATTGTAACGTTTGTAAGCCACAGCCGGCTCTCACAATGCGACTTTACCCGGGAAACTGAAGATCAGATTACCGCTTATCGGCACAAGTTCGTGCTGCGATAGTTGGCGCGCTATAGCGGCACATCGTAAAAATAATGTGTCTGTATAAAATTGTCAAGATTTGTCCACCTCCCTATCTGAGAGAGTACAGTAGATATAGGCCTAAGGGAGCTAAAGAGCATCCGAATTATTATTCAGCAACGCAATCCATTGGACATTTTAACTAAGTCTAAATATAATAAGAAAATGGTGAACGTTATCTCAATACCAAACTATAGTTTCTCGGTTCCACGAATTATCAGGTTCGGTTACTCCATCTAGTTAACTAGTCCTCATAGGAAACGGCACTAAGCTGCAAGTCTCTGTTGACATAGAGATTAATTTTAACTTCAAAGGAGAGATTATTCAACACGTACAGAACATACTCCACAAATTAACCTGGAGTTATGCAGTGCCAAAAAATGTAACCGTGGTATGAGTTAAATGCCTCATATCCATAAACCACAACAATTTTCATTTAACGCGTTAATGCTTTTGACAGTCTTTTGTTTATCTGTTGTAACACGACCTAGGGGCAGTGTTAGGAAGCTTGTCAGAGTTCAACTGTTTCTCTCATTCAGTTTCCCAGGAAATGAAAGTGAACACTAACTTGGAGTGGAAGCGCTATGAAAAAGAGGGGCATTATATGCGTGTAGGGCCGTGCTGGGAATAGATTGGGGAGACTATAATACATAGCATGCGTTGTAAGTAAAACTGCGTTTGCTATATTGTGAAAGGTGGGATCCTGACAATTCTGGCATGCCATGTAGCCTACGTACATTGCTCCTGTGGTTATAGGGATGGGTGCAGCATCCGAGATGCGTTTATGAGAAAGCGCCATGCATAAGTGGCTTAAGTTATAGGGAGTTACATTTAACATTAATAAGATAGGACAGCGACAGCAAAAAATTACAGGCCGCTGAAATGAAGTTTTTAAGATCAGGTAAAGGATGCAATTTATCAGATAAAATAAGGAATTATCAAATAAGAGAAGAACTGAAAATATTTTCCCTAGAAGAAAAAATTGCAAATTATAGGAATCAATGGGCAGAACATGTTAATAGAATGACACTAGAAAGGATCCCAAGTAGAATTATGTATTATAAACCTAAAGGGAGAAGACAACCGGGAAGATCTAAGAAACGTTGGACAGATACACTGTGAAGCCGGAACATGCATATGGCCTAATCCTTGATTTGAAGAAGAAGAAGATAGGAAATACGCCGGGATCAAACTAAAATATTGCTTTATGCGGGATTATCGTTATATCGATCTTCGATATCGATTCGGATGATTAATCTTTAATTATCTGATAGGCTTCTAAGGAAATATTTATAACTGGAGAGACGAAACAAAAATTATGCTTTGAAGTGCGTGGTAGCAATGTGAGCTTGTGAAGTGGCTTTGTACCGGTATTCTAGCTCAGGTCATAAGTCATAACTTATCTTATATCATTCAGTTATACTACTATTAATGTTTTAATGATCACTTGATTTATTATTAATATTAAGTTTAAAGCTTTTGTATTTTTTATATCGTTAAGATATATCTAAAAACATTTCTTGGAAACAAATTGCTACCAAGCGATGGCAGTTTAGCGGGGAAGATCAAAGCTTCTCGTCCTCTCCTCACTTTTCTTATACTAAAATACATCTTTTTTTTTCTTTTTTCTATTATAGGTTGTATCGAAACAAAGCTATGTAAACTCCCAACTACTATTTTCGGTACAGTACCTTTAATAAAGAAAACTGATAAATGATGTTGCGCTACCCTATGTAGGCTACATTATGCATAGTTTGCTTCTGTTCTCTCGGGAACAGCTATGAGCATATATAAACACCTACAGGTATGCCGGCTACGTGTCTATGCATATTTATGTTTTCATGAGAAGCTGCTCTGCGTAAATTCCAAATCGCAAAAGGAATTCGAGAAGAATTCTCCACATACACTCACGAACACATATATGCGATATGGTATGAAGTTTACCTACATAGCTAATATAAGGAAAATTTCTCTCTGATCTATGTCGTGAAACAGGTTTTGACAGTATAGCAGAATTTTTTACAATTTTTTATTATTATTAATAATTGCATAAATAATATGTAACTTGATTCTGAAACCCCGAAAGAGCAGGAGCTCGTGCTCGGGGGTCGTTCAACTGTTACATTTGTATAGGCCTATTTTTTACAATTGAAGTGTAATCTTAACATAAATTATCTTAAAACTAAGAAGTATAATTTACAAAAATATAATTAAAATGTAAGGCGAAAGCTGGGAGCAATGATATGACTCAAGAGATAAAAGTAATAATTAGACTTCGGACTTTTAGGTCGCTAAAAATGCTGTTTTAGGTGCCTAAAAAAGGCTCTAAAAATTGGAAAATAGGTTCTAAAAATCGTAAAATAGTCTCTTATAAAATCGTTAAGTTGCCAATTTTCTGAAATATCTCAATTGCAATGCAGAATATTATATTTATTGAAGTCACCATTAATCAGTAACCATGACAAAACTCAGATATATGCCTATGGCACACAGAATTATATAGACATATTACTAAAGCTATATTACTACCATAACAGTGAAAACATAATCCCTGCGCCCAGAAGCTACGCATGCTAGCATATTCAACCCCTTGTATCCCTCAGTGATTCAGAGTACTACTTTTTTTTTAACTGGATGTTGGAGTCGGGAGAAAAACACTACATTTTCTTGGGAATTCCAAGGAATTTTTCTACTGAAGACAAAACATTCCTTACTATTTAACCACGTCACAAATGTGTCATGTACTCCACATTCCGAGCTAAAGAAAATCGTACGAACTGAAAATAAATGCTATAATTTATAAAAAAAAAAAAGAGTTATTTTGAACTTTAAAGGAAAAACAAGCAAAAAGGCAATATTAGGCTCTAACGTAAAAATAGGCTGTTTTAGGTCCTATAAAAGTATCAGTTTTAGGCATAGTCACTTATGAAACATGCATATACAAGTTTTCGTCCATATATCACTTAAGGATTAAAATAGGTTTTACCTAAAATCCGAAGTCTAGTAATAATATTGAACTCTTACTTAATCCAAGATGTGAGGGAGCAAAAGTAAACAACCTAATTTGAAAATACAAAATACAGTTCACAAGAGTTCGTTTTTGAGACTGTTTAATCGATTATATACAGTAAAATCAATTGAGCTTTCTTTTTCACCAAGGGTCCTGGGTCCTGGGTTCAATTCCCAATGTTTTGTATATATCTATTTACATAATGTGGTGACTACTGGATGGACATGGTGACAAACGAAGAGGTTCTGAGTAGAGTGGGTGAGAAGAAGTCAATCATACACACAATTCGTCAGAGGAAAGCAAACTGGATTGGGCACATTCTCAGAAGGAACTGCTTATTACATGATGTCGTAGAAGGAAGAATGGAGGGTACAACTAGACTTTGAAGAAGAAGAATTCAGCTGTTGGACGATTTAAGGGAAAAGCGGAAATATTGGACGCTGAAGGAGGAAGCAGAGGATAGACAGTTTTGGAAAACAAAATTCGCGTACCAAGTTTGGAAACCTGCCGGATGGCAGAATACTTACTACTACTACTACTACTATCTGTATCTTCTCTCCGCTGTACAAACCTTTTCCTTGCACTTTTCTTTATTGGTGACGTAAATTCTGAAGGCTCTGGCTCGCAATTGTCTTCTATGGCCATGCCTATTATTTTTACTTACAGTATGTGGTGTACTTCATCACACATTATGTAAATGAAAAGTACAACGAATTAATGAATTATATTACAAAATACGTCTTGGATTTAGTAACTTTTGTCACTTGTTTTTCTTCAGAATCAGCTAATTTGCGAAGGCCACGATAAAAACAAATGCAATCTTGTTTGCTAGAAATATGTTGTAAAAAATGTATGATATAAATACGAAAGCAAGCAACTCACCTAACAGAACTTATGTTTTCATAATTACATAAGATATAAATAATTATACGATGTGTAAAGTAAACATCTGACAGATCTTGTCGCACAATCGTGAAGTATGTAATTAACCATTGAAACGACAGGACACAGTTAGTCAAGGCAAATGTGTTGTTTACTTTTGTTCCGTACATATCTTTGATCAAGTATAGTGTAGAAATTCTGTATGCTTCAAACTGAGAAAAAAACATTTTTAAGGTTTGCTTCGTGAGATAGAAAATAGCAATTTATGATCCAAGTGTTAAAAATTAGTTTTTATTTTGCCAGGGGTTATGTTTGCAATACGAGCCCGTAAGACAGTAATTAACATTTCTTAAATACTAATACATATTAAAATTAGGCATAAGAGAAGATTAAGTCGCCCCCTTACGCTCCAAACAATGCGTTGCTGTTCGCTTGTTATCTCGGCACACCCGATCGTCCCTTCTCTCCAAACTCCCGATCGTACCAAATACAAGCTACCAACCCATACACCAAAATGACAACCCTCTAGCTTACTCGGCAATCCCGACCAGACCACAATCACCTCTTCACATAATCTAAATAATGCATAACACTATCCGCTTAGTTAAGTGCGCGAGCGGAGGCGGCAGCCGAAGCGAAGCGCCCTTGCATTTTCGAATAATGTACGATACACTGTTTGTCGGTTTCGAAAATGTGGCATATTATATCTTCCACACGTTAGTAAGCCTGTCAACTTTTGTTCATCTTTTGTTTACCGGTATGACGTCACACTACCAACGTCCAATCACGAGTTTCTATGTAATATGAGGACAGAAGAAGTGGTATAAAAGAAAGTGCATCGCGAGGGAGCGGTGGGTGGGAACATTCATCCAAGGTGCGACTTAATATTATTTTTTCCCTAAAATTATTTTAAAATAAGTATAAGGTAGCGGTACTGCCATCTAGTATGCATTTACACAGAATTTATTGACTTTTCTCGGTCGCTGTTGCCAACATGCGAGTTTTAGTCGAACCACCAAGTATAACTATTTTTGTGACCACCGTGAAAAATTTTACATTTAAAAAAGATATAATGAATTTTAACATGTTCAATGTTTATTAAATTGAGTCTATTTAATAATCATACACAATAACTATTTTCAACTAAGAGAGTGTTTTCCATGTGACGGAAACCAAAGTTGTTCACCCTGGAGTGATATAATTTTATACCACTCAGTGCCATAATTTTCTCCTGTCATTTATATTTTCATCTATCGTTAAAAACGCTTCTTTTACCTTCGACTGTTAGAAAAAAAACATTACTTGACGTCACAGTTCACCCAAAGTCAAATGACATAGACGTTCTTTATAAGGATTATGAGATGAAGTTCATTTTAAATGCATTATTCATTCAATAGATGTCATCAAATCGTTCCGTCCATTTATACTGAAATCCTAGTCACGTATTTTGGCATTTGATTGGAATACGAATCGCCGTTCAGATATGGCAGTTTTGTTTCTCTTAATATCATTTGTCACGTAATGGCTGTTGTCGACTGTCGAATCGGTCATTTAAAACATAGCATGTTTAGATAAATCCACAATTCCAGGAAATTGAAAAACTGCTGAATATAAGATAGCATTCTGTTCTGCAGTGAAATCAGAAAAGCTGACAAGACAAGATGTTGGGAATTTGCATCAATCGCTCTTTTCTTCCTTTTCTATATTTCCTTTATCGCATACCCAGTTCCAACCCATACACAAAGGCATTGTAAACCAGAGTGGTGGTCTGGGGTGTTTTCTATTATAAGGTAAAATAAGTCGGTTTTTTGTGCATTATAAAATTGAATAACTTACATTAAAAAGGGCGCAGGTCACAATTTTCAAATTTTAGAACTGTTTAAATTGAATACAATTGGTTTGGTTTCAAATCTTTCTAATTTGTTAAGGATACTAGAATAGACTTTAACAAAGTTTCAGAATTTTTACAGAAAAAGGGTTTTTGTCGTGAATATGTACCCTTTCTTAAATCTGTGGCTTGGTTCTAAAAGGCCCATTGTCAATTTCTTGCAAAAATGAGATCTAACATTATAATAATGCTCAATAATTGAGCCCGGCTAGTCTTTTATCTTTCGTATAATAAAAGTGCCAATGCATGTTGCTATTAATAGACATAATACAGAAACCTTAGAGGCCAATGTCGGAAGTTCTCAGAAAAAAAAATGTTACTTCTGCAAAGGCTACTAAGGCAGTTACCTCAAAAGCAAGTTTTATGACAATGGCCCTTTTAGAACCAAGCCACAGAAATATACACAGGAAAAATAAGAGATAAATCAGTGAACATATAATATGTAATCGGCTGAGTCCCTGATACAAAGCGGTATTTTAGCCATGGCGTTTAACTGCACGAAAGAACTTACTTCTAATCGTAATTAAGTTTATTAATATTCATTTTCATAATAAAGAACTTTATGTGGTTAACTAAAATGCAAAGCGTAATTATGATACAGGTTTTTTATCACAACAAAACATGGCATTAATGCAATTAAATTACCATGGGATGAGGAAGAAGGATAGCACAGAATAGTTTCGTGGTTACAGTGGTTGTAATTTTCATTAAAGTATGGCATGATAGAATTAGCAAGTAATGCTTTGGGAACACAAATCCTGAATTCGTAGAAAAGCTTTAGAGAATCAGGAATGTATAAATGAATTAATATCAAACTCAGTGGAAGAGCATTTCACTGTGTGTCTGGTTCAAGTCACTCGAAGCTGGCGTTAAAAGGATTATGTGTAACATGAATGTTGCTGTATTTTCTGAAGCTGTCTTGCTTGAGGCCACTGCCATTTTTCTGCAACATCTAACTTCCTCGTTATATGTGTAAGCTTTGTAGGCCTATACATGCCGTTCCATGTGAGTATTATTGCTAGAGGTAGAAATGATAGGTGATGCGCCTTAACTTTCATTTCCTATTAATACGTCCAAATTTATTTATTTATTACACCATTGAGCATGTATATGCAATAGTAATAGCTAATAGTCAATCATGTTAGAAAATAAGTAAATGCGTAAAATCAGCTTCTAGATATTCTCGAACAGTGTAAAAGTTTTTTCGCAGAAGCAAAGTCTTAACTCTATGCTTGAAACATCTAAAATTCCTGATATTTCTAATTTCTAGAGACAATTTGTTGTAAAACTTAATACCTAAAACATTATGACTGTTAAGGGATTTTTGCTTTCTACACTGTGGAGCAATCAAATTATGTCTTCCCTACCAAATTATATTACCTTGCCTTGCAAAGAAGACATTAATTAATGACCGGAGTTATTCTGGAACTTGATTTTAAGCGAACTTTGTAATTACATGATAATATGAGTGAATTTTGTGTCTTATGATGTAAATCGGTTTTGGTAATCTTTATATGAATATTTCCATTTAAAATTAACACCCTTTTTGCACCCTTTTTTTTAACTAAAATAAATCACATCTAAATTTTGCACCTAAAATTCCTAGCTTTAAATAAAGTCTTGTATAATTATGTGGAGGTATAGGAAAGGCGAATAGAAATTTATGTCAAATATCTCTTGGATGCATTTCTCACAATAAAACACTGAAATCTTTACATCGTATACAGGTTGATAAAAATGTCCAAACTGCTAGGGATGATAGAGGTGACCAAATCAAAGTATTTTGTTAAAGAATCATGGATCGGAAACTCGTATTCATTGAATGCTGAATATGTGCAGATAGTACGAGATGAGGGGAAGTTATCTTGGCTTACTGAGAATAAAGACACGTGACATGCTTTTCATTACATTACTGTGAAAATTATGAGTTTCCGACCAATGGTTCTCTAACAAAACACGTTTGCTTTGGTGTCCTCTATCATCCCTAACAGTTTAGACATTAAAATTTTGGATTCTCTGTATATTATTTCTATAATATACGTAGATCCCTTTTGCTGCTCACACACCCAACTAAATTTAACAAATGAGGTGTCAAAAGAAAAATAATTCCCCGGAGTAGTGATGAATTGCACTTTCACTTAATAAATATTAACAGTTTGTAAAAGAACGCGACTTATTTCTGCTCAAGTTAGCTCCACCTTTGCCGCGGGTTGAACCGATATTGCAGTCCCTCAATTCATGAACGGTTTCATTTTACCCACTTCGTTTTCGATGTTGACCATACTCGGTTTGTTTGTAGAAGACGTCATCCTCTTTTCAAAAAGTGTCCGAGCGGTCTCTCCTTCCGCTCTGGAGATGCCCTTAAATGTTTCAATCGAATTTTGTATTACAAATTTGAAAGTTTGAAAGTAAATTAATTTTCGTAAATAGCCTAATTGCGACTTAAATTGAAAGCAATATGGATTAGTGTAGAGTATGTGTCGTATTACTCTGTTGTGACTTATGTAGTATAATGTAGAGTATTCGGGAAGAACATAATTGGAGAGTGTACGAAAACAGGATGCTTAGGAAAATATTTGGGCCTAAGAGAGATGAAAATGGGCACTGGAGAAAATTGCATAACGACGAGCTTCTTAACCTGCACTCGTCATCGGATATAGTAAGGGTAAATAAATCACGAAATATGAAATGTGCTGATCATGTTGCGCGCATGGGGAAGGAAAGACATATCTCAAAAGTATTGATTGGGAGACTAAAAGGAAAAGACCACTTGGAAGACCTAGGCGTAGGTGGGAGCATAGGCGTAGCGAGGGGGGATTTTGGGGGTTTGAACCCCCCCATTGATTAAAAAAAGGAAAATTGTATAATTTTTTTAAGTCTGCCCATAAATTGCTTAATACAAGTATAAAGCGTGGGAAGCTTAAAACTCGTTATTTTGCGTCTTAATTTTTAAAGTTTTCCGGGGAAGGACCCCCGGAAGCTTAAAACTTGTTATTTTGCATCTTAATTTTTAAAATTTTCCGTGGGAGAACCCCCGGAAGCTTAAAACTCGTTATTTTGCATCTTAATTTTTAAAATTTTCCGGGGGAGAGCCCCCGGACCCCCCTCTCCTTCCATACTCGCCAGACCCCGCGGATGTTATAACCCCCCCCCCATATGGTCGGCCTGGTTACGCCTATGGGTGGGAGGACAATATTAGAATAGATTTAAGGGAAATAGGATTTGCTAGGGATGGTTGGAAGGAGTTAGCGCAGAATAGGGTTGAATGGCGGGGTCAGGTAAACACGGCAATGAACCTTCAGGTTCCATAAAATAGATAATATTCCTCTAGCTTGCTTAGGAATTGTCTATTGCCATTGAGTAAGTAAGTATGTGT
Source organism: Ectobius pallidus (assembly GCA_964059195.1). Taxonomy (NCBI): domain Eukaryota; kingdom Metazoa; phylum Arthropoda; class Insecta; order Blattodea; family Ectobiidae; genus Ectobius; species Ectobius pallidus. The sequence continues at coordinate 32,441,614 of CAXKWD010000004.1, read as the reverse complement.
CGTATGGGAGGTATCGTGTTTAGTTTATCTCAAAGAGGCTGTGGTAGAGAAAACCATTCATTGTCATGTCCGAATCAAACCTTAGTAGTGGGGAAAAAGGAAGGTTTCCACATGCGAGAGTTCACGAACGGGTACGCTAGTATGAACTTGATCCTGAAAATGATACTTTATTTTCAGATTTAATAAGGTGTATGTCCTTAATAGTGAAAGTTTCCTTTTATAGAGAAAGTTTGACTCGAAATGTTGACTCACTGTTTTAGACATTCGGCTAATGAAGGTTGTCAGCCGACCGGCCAACTTTTATGCAAGGATAACATACTCGAATTGAACGTTTGGGGTATAAACTCCTGAAATGGATATTTCCATGCAATATAATAAAAATAATTAATAAATTAGCAGGTAAATCACTAAACAAATATGTTATCATAACATTTAATTTCGAAATCGGAAAAATTTTCCCCAATGGTTATTCTAAATCATACTAAAAATAGTAAACGGTAATGTTTAAAATAGTGGAAAAATGATTCCTAGGATCTGATCCCAGGCCGAACAATGTTTTTATGTTGTTCTGCGTTAATAATTTACTTGTGTTATTTCTATAATATAATTTTCTTTACTGTTGTATAGGTCTAAGGCTACTGAATAACTTTGAATAATTAAATTATAAGAAACTAAATGTTCAAATATCGAATGAACATAATACAGAACATGTTTTGCAATAAACATTTCTATTAAACATTATGAAAACGGATATTACTAGTATATAATATCGGGTGATTCCTTTTACTGTCTAATAATAACAAAAGGCTAAAACATTAATGAACAAGGAGAGATAGCTCTCTATAGTAAAGAATCGAAGCACTAAGATAAAAGGAACTAGGTGCGATAACAAAATTATTTTTTCTCTTCGAAAATTGTCACGTTTGTTTAAGACAGAGAGTCAGAAAAAGAATGAAGAGAGAGCAAATGCACAGAAAGACAGAAATGGGGAGAACCTGAAAATAGGGAACAGGGATATGGTGAAAGAGGCAGACAAATAGAGAAACAGTAAAGGATAGAAAGGTAAAAAGAAAATACACCAGCTGACAATCCTATACTATACCCTTAGCAACCAGGGAAGGCGGTTGAGGCCAGGTAGATTCCTTCACCCACAGGCACCCTCACATTTACAAGGGCAGGAGATTTAGGACCAACCGTAATTTCCTCCCCGTCAGTCACCTAGTCTACTTCAATCAATCAATCTTAGATTTTTTAATACGTCATTTTATCTTAAAATGTTTGTTATATATCAATCCTACACATAATTACAAGAAAAATGACACCAAACAATGTATAATTTACTTTAATAGGAACATAGGACTTGAAAGCAGTTTTCTCGTAACTTTTATTTATGTATTTGTTATAGATGTTCCTGTTAAAGTAAATTATACACTGTTTGGTGTCATTTTTCTTGTAATTATGTGTAGAATTGATATATAACAAACATTTTAAGATAAAATGACATATTAAAAAAATCCAAGATTGATTGATTGAAGTAGACTAGGTGACTCATGGGGAGGAAATTACGGTTGGTCCTAAATCTCCTGCCCGTGTAAATGTGAGGGTGCCTGTGGGTGAAGGAATCTACCTGGCCTCAACCGCCTTCCCTGGTTGCTAAGGGTATACGTGTCCTCTTGTGTATAAACTCGTTTTTCAATGAAACTGTACCTAATCCCCATATGCGTGCTTGCATGGTTCTTATCCCCTTTACGTCATTAATATATAAGCATAGGTAAATTGGCATTCTCTAGAAACAATATCACCTCTTTTAATCTTATTTATATCGGTATTATTTTGGTAAAGCACAAAGTTAAACACGATCATTAAACTGCTCAAAGCATGTTCTTTTAAACGCTAAACTTCTCTATTAAAACTTCTTAATTCTGATTTAGTGTAACATTCTCACTTTTTATAGACATACAACACAGAAAGCTTTAAATTACCTGCATTTATCACCAATTACGCCTAAGTTATGAAGTTATATATCTTTCTTAATACATAATTTTCCTACCTTGTGTTCTTTACGTCTAAGGATTTAAATAACGTCCCAGATTTAATACATATCTAGTATACACCAAGAAAGTTATGATATACATTTAAAAGGAAGATTGTACAATGTTTTAATGCCTCTAAACCATTCAAAGCAGCTGCATTGGCAAAAAGTTGCTGGAGTTGGGACAAGATTTACGACATATATCGCAGTCCTAGAAGAAGACGTTGCTCTATTGTCAATACTGCCTTTGTGGTCGACATTGTATTGCTGTATCTCGAACCAATTTCATGTTATCTTTACAGTCATTCTTCTTAAACTCTGTCACCTCCGAAATCTTTAATGAGTTGCCCTGCTGTTATTTATGGTTTACGAAACTTTTAAATGATTTAAATATTCAAGAATATATATTAAAAGAAGTTTTAACTGATTTTATCCACGGTCGGAAGTTAATTAAAAATGATTGTAATGAAGATAGTGTGCAAGACGCAATGGTTCTCAAACTTTGTACATGTTTTATCCTATAGGCCTAAGTTATAAGTAGATAAGGTAAACGGCTAACGTTTTATCTCAACCATTCTCGGGATTTTAAAATTTTACAAACATTAAAATTCCCGAGGAAACTCGTGCAGTAAGTTAATGTCTCTTTCTTAACTGTAAGACCCGAAAAAATGCCTTTCTAATGCCCGATTTCTACAAACTAGTGAATTACCTATGGGTAAATTATCCATGGACAAATTAGTTCCATTTAACCTACAATGATATAATGAGCAAGGCCTTGGAGTTGTACAGTTAATTTAATTCAGAAGGCTTTGATTCTCATTGTTTAAATATTACTTTTGATCCTATGAAAGGTTACATTTTATCCAGCCATCCATGAAAGGATAAATTAACCCGAAGATTTACCCTTGAAAAGATCTAGCCCGAGTTTGTAGGAACATTTTTTCTGTCATTTTCATATTTACCCAGAGGACATTTATCTAGAAACTCGCCACAAGTGTATGTGATTGCTATCTTTAAATTATTTGTGTTTGTGTGGTGTTATTTTTGTGTAAATTCTGTCCATTGGATAATTTACCCATAGGCAATTCGCGAGTTTATAGAAACCGGCCATAAGTTAGTAAAAAATATGGCGACAAGTGAGGTCATATATGCACAGAAGGTTGCATTCATATGTTGCAGGGAGAGGGAATCCCAGTTGATCTGAAGATTAGAAGAGAATATGTAGGTGTCACATGCTCATGTTATATCTGTGGCTTGGTTCTAAAAGGGCCAATGTCATAAAACTTGCTTTTGAGATAACTGACTTTGAAGCCTTTATAGAAGTAACACTCTGTTGAGAACTTCCGACATTGGCCCCTAAGGTTTCTGTATTATGTCTATTAATAGCCACAGACATTGGCACTTTTAATATACGAAAGATAAAGACCAGCCGACATTATCATCTTCATCCCATCCTCGCCTTGTTTGGAGTGAGTGTGTGTGTGTGTGTGTGTGTGAATGGTGTGTCTTGATCACTCATCCGGGGAGGCCCTCCAAGTCCTTGTCCGTTTAAAAAAGTATGTATGTGATCCAAAGATGAACCCGCTCCCGACAGGTCGCGGCCCTATATGGCCCGGGCGGCTTGGGTCGCTTAAATCCTTAAAGGGAGAGGTAAAACTAAGATAAAGAAAGAAAGAAAATTTCCATCGGTAGCTACTTAATTATGTTGGTATTGCTTATGGCGTTTGTAAACCCGAGAGGCATACGTTTCGGTGCTATAGCCTACTTGAACTCTTGTAGGGAACTAATTCGAGACTTGAATAACTGTATCTCTGTCTGATATACGTAAAGATTGGTAGGAAGTAGTTACCGACTCCGGTATGTTTTATAAATCACAGAATTTACCTTCAAGGGATTTTCACAAAGAATGAATTGTATGAATTACGAAAGACGGAAGGAATTGATTCAGGGAAAAGAGAGCGGGCAAAGGGTTTAGAGAAAATTGAATGGTATTGCAAGAAGGCTTTGAAATCCACACTTCTCACTGTTACGGCTAGCGTTGCTATGAGGTTAATTCTATCGAACCCGCTGTCAGAAACAGAATTGTTCTATTCTACATTTTCAAATGTTGGTTCCTGCTTCTATAAGCAATTGATTTTTCATGATTTTTCTCATATTCTGAACTGCTTTTTATTGGAATAAAAATGTTATTAGTTTCCAATTGTTGTCCAGTTCAGTGTTCGTTGTGGAAGTATTTTGTCGATTTATATTTACGACGATGATGACAATAATAATGATAACAATAATAATACTGGCGTGAATAGAATACGTGATAGTCGTTTAAATTATTAATGAAGTATGTTATACAACCATTCTTGTAAATAAGCATAAAACATAATGTATTTTTTCGGCGATAGTGTTTTTCTTCCTCTGTCCGCACATAGGTACTATGTGCTAAGATTCACTTGAAAACGCGAGACGTTCTTGTTGTCTCGTGAAACGTTGTGATGTGATTCCTGTTGTGAAGTTGCCATTTTTAGTGTTTATGTTTTATTTTATGTGTGTGTTTTATTATTTTATTATCTTATTAAGAAGACGAGGCTTCACGCAAGATTAAGCAACTATTGACAACGGCTTCTCAAAAGGATCAACAAACAGTGGTGAGTGCTGCCCAATAATCTGTTTACAGTACATAGGTACTATAGGTAGAGGAAGTATTATGTTCGACCCCAAAATTCGACATTGAGTTTTTAACATCTACTATTATACAATTCAACGGCCCTAAATAGCGTGCTTGCTCGCCCGCTTCGTGAGACATCGGGTATACTCGGCGATGTTCGTCTCTCGCAGTCTAAACTTTCATGACGACTACAAAATTAGGAAGGAAAACCGTTTCTTTATTATATAAGGCCTAAGTGAAATGAACACAATGAACAAATATTCTAATTTTATTTTTACTTACAATTTTCATAGCTCTGAACCACAAACATTTTTAATAATCTACCAGTGTAATTTTCTTAAAAATCCTGGAGTCAATGAATAATGGCGGGCGAAGCCGGGGGCAACAGCTGTAAAATATTGATGGTTTTATCTCTTGAAATATCGCTGATAATAATAATCCAAACAAACCATTCCTTCCCTTGAAACATTATATAATTTCTGAAAATTACACTGAATTGATCAAATAAAATTCACATCATATTCATGTCAATAAACAGCTGAGAAACAATACGTATTATGTGTTCACAGGTTCTTTGGAACTGCATAATCGATTCTGATATAGTTTTCCCAGGGGGCGCTTTCATGTCGTGGAATGTACTCTAAGGCAGGAATTTTAGCTGTTTCATTAATTATTAATGGCTTAGTTTATGAATGATTCGCGTGCAAGTGTTAATAAATATAATGCTTTAATAATTATTATACTCTTAGTTTTTAATTTTTAAAAGAATTATCGTGGCACCTCCTAGTAGATACACGTTTTGGGGTCTCCTGAATAAAAAAAAAAAAAAGTCTTTCAGAAACATGTCTCTGTGTGTGTCTGTGAACAGAACGAAAAATCGTATGAAAACAAACTTTTGAATTTGGGTTAGGTACCTTCTGGGGATGTGACTTGGAGACTGACGACGACTTCTCTTACTTTTAATGCATATTTACATTAAAAAAAATAGTTTTTCGCGATATCCTCGAAATCTGACCTAATGATTTTGTTTTAACTTTGTACATAAGATGCTTATGCTAAGAGCTAAAATTTTTACTTGAAACATTTTTTTGTAGAAATGCTTTAAAGCCGCTCGTTGTTCGTAAATCTCACTCTTGTCTAGTGAGCAATAGAGCATTGCATCAGGTTGAAACAACTAAATAATGCACTCTTTGCATTTCTGCGTCTTATTCTATATCAGAATGTGAAGTGAGAAAAATGTATTGTCCATGCTTAGTAGTAGTAGTAAGTATTCTGCCTTCCGGCAGGTTTTCAAACTTGGTACGCGAATTTTGTTTTCCAAAACTGTCTATCCTCTGCTTCCTCCTTCAGCATCCAATATTTCCGCTTTTCCCTTAAATCGTCCAACAGCTGAATTCTTCTTCTTCCAAGTCTAGTTGTACCCTCCAATCTTCCTTCTACGACATCATGTAATAAGCAGTTCCTTCTGAGAATGTTCCCAACCCAGTTTGCTTTCCTCTGACGAATTGTGTGTATGATTGACTTCTTCTCACCCACTCTACTCAGAACCTCTTCGTTTGTCACCATGTCCATCCACTTTATATTTTCTATCTGTCTCCAGCACCACATTTCAAAACTTTCTAAATATTTCTTCTCTAATTTCCTCAAAGTTCATGTCTCTGATCCATACAAAGCAATACTCCAAATATAACACTTCACCAGGTTTTTACGTAGATCTAGGTTCAGACTACTAGTTAGCAGAGTTCTCTTCTTCATAAATGCTTTCTTGGCCATGGCAATTCTTGATCTTATCTCCTTGGTGCAATAGGCATCTTTCGTCAGTACACTTCCTAAGTATTTGAACTGGTTCACGTTCTCTAATTCTTGATTTCCCATGATAATTTGAAGCGGCTCTTCTCTCTTCGATATCCTCATCACCTTCGATTTACCTATGTTGATTTCCATTCCATACTTTCTTCCTGTTTCCACCAGCCTGTCAATCATTCCTTGCAGTCCATGCTTAGAGTAAAGAAAGTGACTTGAGTGCTTTAATAAGATTTTATTTGGTTTTTGTATTCTTCGGGGATGCGATGCGGTGTAGTAAAGACATTCTCTTTATTTTAACTATAGACTTTACATTAAGAAGATGTCATGCATAATTTATTATACTAAGAGGCTAAACTTTTATTTGGGGAGATGAATTTATGTTTCACATCAGATTTCTTCATTTATTTCCCTTCATACTATCATGGTGGAAACCAGAATGTCCAGCATCCGGTATCGGTAACCTATCCCATTCGTCTTTTCCTGGTTTCCGTCGTATGTGCGTCATTATGTCAGACCCTCTTGTTTTTTTATATATATATTTATTTTTACAGACATGGAATATAATAGGATTAATGAATTTCATTTTTTGTTCTTTGAGGGATGTAATAGTTAATGAAATGGTGGGCAGTTTTTCGCTTTATACCCTCAAAAATGAGATCGATAAACCAAAGAATTTTTTTTTATCTGCAGTAGCCTCAAATATTTATTGATAAAATAGCAGAATCAATTTTGAGTTGTAATTCAATTAATACTGCAGATAAAAAAAAGTCCTTGGTTTATCGAACTCATTTTTGAGGGTATAAGGCGAAAAACTGCCCACCATTTCATTAATGGAATATAATAACATTTTCTAGTTGAGTTTTACAAATTCAATCTTACCTGTGCCTTTACTTCCTTTTTAGTTCTCATTATCGAGTTACGATTTAATTCATAAAATACCTAAGTATGATAGGATTAGTTGCGCCCGCGCTGAAGTAAATTATACGAAATAATGACTGTCACCATGATTAAAATAGTCACTACTTTGTAAACTGATACTTGACAATCTCCTTGAACAGCTCTTACCAATTAATTATATTTCATGGAAGTTATATTTTTATTATTCAGTGTCTCGTTCTCTTATAGGCGTACTTTTCCTCGTTTCTTCAGCACTTCCCGCCCTAATATCACAATATGGACTCAATAATTGTAATTCTATGAAGAGCAGGGGCACCTTTTTAAAGGCATCAGTAAATCCACCGGTGGAAAAATGCTATTAACGTCATCCGCCATTTTTTCCTCCCGCTGAACCTGATGAGCCGTTGACTACGAACAGGTTGATGGATTTCAGCGGAAGTATTCGAATTGTATAATAATTATTGTATCTTGGATTTGCAAGAAGTGGAAATTATAATATATGGTGGCCAGGGAACTAATAACTGAGTGCTACCATTCTCATAAATAATGTTTTCAGCATATTAAAATCCATAAAACATTTTGCATAGTTAAATACGGTACCCAACCTCAACCAGCAATTATGGATAACTTGTGTTGTCAGTTTCGAGGTTCTGGAAAACGACATCAGATAATATATTTTTTTTATCTACGAGGGGTATTCCGAAAGTAAGTTTCGTCAGTTTGTCACACGGACACTTTATTGACCCAAAAGCAATACAGCATGGCAGCATGACCTATACACCGTGCACTATTTTTCGACATAGTCGCCAGCGACATTGAGACATTTGTCGCAGCGTGCGATCAGTTTGAAGAACCCCTGTGGTAAAACTCGGTGCCCTGCGATGCAAGGAATTGGCGCACAGCCTGCTCCACCTCAGCTTCCTGACATTACTAAAGGTTCCATACAGACCATTTTGAGTGACAAATTGATGTTCCATAAGGTTTGTGCGAGATGGGTTCGTGGAGGCCGCACTTTGCGGGGACGGAAATCGGGAGATCAATTTCAAACAGCTCTATCTCGGACAATAAAAGGTTCAGCGGCTGCAGCAATGGCTCGTTTGAAAGAGGGGAGATAGCGGTACATGGCAGTGGCGCCAAATCTCTCGTGCCATCGTGAGCGGTACACTAATACCCGCGGGCACGCCAGTCTGCTGCGACTCGCTCTTCTACGGCGCAGTGCGCCTGCGTCATGCCTCCTCCGCTGACGCCACTTCCGTCGTGGAACCAGCCAGAATACGTGATAGTCGTTTAAATTATTAATGAAGTATGTTATACAACCATTCTTGTAAATAAGCATAAAACATAATGTATTTTTTCGGCGATAGTGTTTTTCTTCCTCTGTCCGCACATAGGTACTATGTGCTAAGATTCACTTGAAAACGCGAGACGTTCTTGTTGTCTCGTGAAACGTTGTGATGTGATTCCTGTTGTGAAGTTGCCATTTTTAGTGTTTATGTTTTATTTTATGTGTGTGTTTTATTATTTTATTATCTTATTAAGAAGACGAGGCTTCACGCAAGATTAAGCAACTATTGACAACGGCTTCTCAAAAGGATCAACAAACAGTGGTGAGTGCTGCCCAATAATCTGTTTACAGTACATAGGTACTATAGGTAGAGGAAGTATTATGTTCGACCCCAAAATTCGACATTGAGTTTTTAACATCTACTATTATACAATTCAACGGCCCTAAATAGCGTGCTTGCTCGCCCGCTTCGTGAGACATCGGGTATACTCGGCGATGTTCGTCTCTCGCAGTCTAAACTTTCATGACGACTACAAAATTAGGAAGGAAAACCGTTTCTTTATTATATAAGGCCTAAGTGAAATGAACACAATGAACAAATATTCTAATTTTATTTTTACTTACAATTTTCATAGCTCTGAACCACAAACATTTTTAATAATCTACCAGTGTAATTTTCTTAAAAATCCTGGAGTCAATGAATAATGGCGGGCGAAGCCGGGGGCAACAGCTGTAAAATATTGATGGTTTTATCTCTTGAAATATCGCTGATAATAATAATCCAAACAAACCATTCCTTCCCTTGAAACATTATATAATTTCTGAAAATTACACTGAATTGATCAAATAAAATTCACATCATATTCATGTCAATAAACAGCTGAGAAACAATACGTATTATGTGTTCACAGGTTCTTTGGAACTGCATAATCGATTCTGATATAGTTTTCCCAGGGGGCGCTTTCATGTCGTGGAATGTACTCTAAGGCAGGAATTTTAGCTGTTTCATTAATTATTAATGGCTTAGTTTATGAATGATTCGCGTGCAAGTGTTAATAAATATAATGCTTTAATAATTATTATACTCTTAGTTTTTAATTTTTAAAAGAATTATCGTGGCACCTCCTAGTAGATACACGTTTTGGGGTCTCCTGAATAAAAAAAAAAAAAAGTCTTTCAGAAACATGTCTCTGTGTGTGTCTGTGAACAGAACGAAAAATCGTATGAAAACAAACTTTTGAATTTGGGTTAGGTACCTTCTGGGGATGTGACTTGGAGACTGACGACGACTTCTCTTACTTTTAATGCATATTTACATTAAAAAAAATAGTTTTTCGCGATATCCTCGAAATCTGACCTAATGATTTTGTTTTAACTTTGTACATAAGATGCTTATGCTAAGAGCTAAAATTTTTACTTGAAACATTTTTTTGTAGAAATGCTTTAAAGCCGCTCGTTGTTCGTAAATCTCACTCTTGTCTAGTGAGCAATAGAGCATTGCATCAGGTTGAAACAACTAAATAATGCACTCTTTGCATTTCTGCGTCTTATTCTATATCAGAATGTGAAGTGAGAAAAATGTATTGTCCATGCTTAGTAGTAGTAGTAAGTATTCTGCCTTCCGGCAGGTTTTCAAACTTGGTACGCGAATTTTGTTTTCCAAAACTGTCTATCCTCTGCTTCCTCCTTCAGCATCCAATATTTCCGCTTTTCCCTTAAATCGTCCAACAGCTGAATTCTTCTTCTTCCAAGTCTAGTTGTACCCTCCAATCTTCCTTCTACGACATCATGTAATAAGCAGTTCCTTCTGAGAATGTTCCCAACCCAGTTTGCTTTCCTCTGACGAATTGTGTGTATGATTGACTTCTTCTCACCCACTCTACTCAGAACCTCTTCGTTTGTCACCATGTCCATCCACTTTATATTTTCTATCTGTCTCCAGCACCACATTTCAAAACTTTCTAAATATTTCTTCTCTAATTTCCTCAAAGTTCATGTCTCTGATCCATACAAAGCAATACTCCAAATATAACACTTCACCAGGTTTTTACGTAGATCTAGGTTCAGACTACTAGTTAGCAGAGTTCTCTTCTTCATAAATGCTTTCTTGGCCATGGCAATTCTTGATCTTATCTCCTTGGTGCAATAGGCATCTTTCGTCAGTACACTTCCTAAGTATTTGAACTGGTTCACGTTCTCTAATTCTTGATTTCCCATGATAATTTGAAGCGGCTCTTCTCTCTTCGATATCCTCATCACCTTCGATTTACCTATGTTGATTTCCATTCCATACTTTCTTCCTGTTTCCACCAGCCTGTCAATCATTCCTTGCAGTCCATGCTTAGAGTAAAGAAAGTGACTTGAGTGCTTTAATAAGATTTTATTTGGTTTTTGTATTCTTCGGGGATGCGATGCGGTGTAGTAAAGACATTCTCTTTATTTTAACTATAGACTTTACATTAAGAAGATGTCATGCATAATTTATTATACTAAGAGGCTAAACTTTTATTTGGGGAGATGAATTTATGTTTCACATCAGATTTCTTCATTTATTTCCCTTCATACTATCATGGTGGAAACCAGAATGTCCAGCATCCGGTATCGGTAACCTATCCCATTCGTCTTTTCCTGGTTTCCGTCGTATGTGCGTCATTATGTCAGACCCTCTTGTTTTTTTATATATATATTTATTTTTACAGACATGGAATATAATAGGATTAATGAATTTCATTTTTTGTTCTTTGAGGGATGTAATAGTTAATGAAATGGTGGGCAGTTTTTCGCTTTATACCCTCAAAAATGAGATCGATAAACCAAAGAATTTTTTTTTATCTGCAGTAGCCTCAAATATTTATTGATAAAATAGCAGAATCAATTTTGAGTTGTAATTCAATTAATACTGCAGATAAAAAAAAGTCCTTGGTTTATCGAACTCATTTTTGAGGGTATAAGGCGAAAAACTGCCCACCATTTCATTAATGGAATATAATAACATTTTCTAGTTGAGTTTTACAAATTCAATCTTACCTGTGCCTTTACTTCCTTTTTAGTTCTCATTATCGAGTTACGATTTAATTCATAAAATACCTAAGTATGATAGGATTAGTTGCGCCCGCGCTGAAGTAAATTATACGAAATAATGACTGTCACCATGATTAAAATAGTCACTACTTTGTAAACTGATACTTGACAATCTCCTTGAACAGCTCTTACCAATTAATTATATTTCATGGAAGTTATATTTTTATTATTCAGTGTCTCGTTCTCTTATAGGCGTACTTTTCCTCGTTTCTTCAGCACTTCCCGCCCTAATATCACAATATGGACTCAATAATTGTAATTCTATGAAGAGCAGGGGCACCTTTTTAAAGGCATCAGTAAATCCACCGGTGGAAAAATGCTATTAACGTCATCCGCCATTTTTTCCTCCCGCTGAACCTGATGAGCCGTTGACTACGAACAGGTTGATGGATTTCAGCGGAAGTATTCGAATTGTATAATAATTATTGTATCTTGGATTTGCAAGAAGTGGAAATTATAATATATGGTGGCCAGGGAACTAATAACTGAGTGCTACCATTCTCATAAATAATGTTTTCAGCATATTAAAATCCATAAAACATTTTGCATAGTTAAATACGGTACCCAACCTCAACCAGCAATTATGGATAACTTGTGTTGTCAGTTTCGAGGTTCTGGAAAACGACATCAGATAATATATTTTTTTTATCTACGAGGGGTATTCCGAAAGTAAGTTTCGTCAGTTTGTCACACGGACACTTTATTGACCCAAAAGCAATACAGCATGGCAGCATGACCTATACACCGTGCACTATTTTTCGACATAGTCGCCAGCGACATTGAGACATTTGTCGCTGCGTGCGATCAGTTTGAAGAACCCCTGTGGTAAAACTCGGTGCCCTGCGATGCAAGGAATTGGCGCACAGCCTGCTCCACCTCAGCTTCCTGACATTACTAAAGGTTCCATACAGACCATTTTGAGTGACAAATTGATGTTCCATAAGGTTTGTGCGAGATGGGTTCGTGGAGGCCGCACTTTGCGGGGACGGAAATCGGGAGATCAATTTCAAACAGCTCTATCTCGGACAATAAAAGGTTCAGCGGCTGCAGCAATGGCTCGTTTGAAAGAGGGGAGATAGCGGTACATGGCAGTGGCGCCAAATCTCTCGTGCCATCGTGAGCGGTACACTAATACCCGCGGGCACGCCAGTCTGCTGCGACTCGCTCTTCTACGGCGCAGTGCGCCTGCGTCATGCCTCCTCCGCTGACGCCACTTCCGTCGTGGAACCAGCCACGGGTGCGGATTCGTCTGGCGTTTGTTTGGTTCCCCTGGTGAACACGCCGCTCCTGCCATACATTGACGAAACTTACTTTCGGAATACCCCTCGTATAGTATTTTTTCTTTCTTTTCCCGTCATGAAAAAATCAACTCATCACTTTCATTTTCGGAGAACTCACACTCTGATGAAGAGCAGTTCGTTAGCTTTCGCACGAAAAAAAACTCAATTTATTTATGTTAGTGGCAATTATCGTCTGCTTATCTGTTCCACCATATTTGTCATCTAAGAAGCATCGTAATTTAAGTTCGAAGAGTCTGATTGCAATCGATGACTTTCACCGGTGAGTTTATGAACAGCCTGATGCTTTTCCGATGGATTGTCGGTTGACTTTACAAACACCCTGATGAAAGTTCGATGGCATTAGTGGAATCAACCGATGACTTTAGAAACGGGCCCTAGAATTCAGTTGTTCATTACTTCCAGGAATATTCATAGTCGTAAGTGGTTTTTCCCAATATATTTATTTATTTATTTATTTATTTATTTAACCTGGCGGAGTTAAGGCCATAAGGCCTTCTCTACCACTCAGCCAGGGCAAAAACATGAAATACATAATGATAATAATAATAATGATTATTATTATGATAATAATGATTATTAGATTATTAATGATTATAAGTATTATGATAATAATGATAATGATTATTAGGCTACGTTCTGACATAATTATGTGATATAGTACGTTTACAAGGCAAAATTCCCTGAAGATGATGCAGACGCAACAAAATAGGCCTGTCTATGCATTAATAAAATAATAAAATGTAGTTCGTGCTGATGGTATCACTTGCCCATTTCATTTCCCGCAACCGGTGTCGAAGTTGGAGATTTTGGTAGGCCTATGTTTCATGTTACTGAATGTTGATAATTAAAAAAGGCGATAAAATACAATGAAGTGACCAAAATCAACAAATATTTTTTTTTAAGTAATGTTGTTTTCATGGTTTGGTTCTGTATGGTATCGTATGAAAAGAGAATGAACACATTTTGAGCGTATGACCCACATTAAAAGTGTTTTAATGCAGAAGTTTACTATTGATTTAGAGAACTATATTTTATGTTCTCGTTTGTTTTATGACCTCGTAAATTAGAGTGTCACAGTTTACTACTTTGTTTTGAACGTTTAGTACATTCTCCCTCAGTTTATTAGTTTGAAAGCATATGGAATCAGATCAATGTCACGAGATTTTCTATTTGAAATTTACTAATGCTATTAGGTCAGATTACTGATAGTCTAATGATGTATCCACTATCGCAACTATACTAAATTCCTATTTCCAGAGATGAGCGAAATATTTTAGCCTATTTGTAACAACGTTGTGCACCCAGATTTTTTTTACATATGTGCAAGTTCTCAAAGCACTAGTTTATTGTAATTTTTAAAAGCGGATGCTTATTAAAACTCAACGTTATGCACTATAACACTCAAACCGGAGCAAAAAATATTTCGATTACTACCTCACACGTACGGGATTACCTAGAATTCGCTTTGAAAAGTGCAATTCATTTTCCGGGTTTATGGCAGTTCCGCTGCTGATTGGCTGCCCTCCAGAGTCAATTAAAGCGATTGGGGGGGGGCCTTCGAAAAAAAAAATTATGGTAACTGCCTTATTTCTTTATTTATGTTTGGGCTGCAGTAAATAAAGTTATGTCACAATTTTCTGCAACATGAATACATTTTGAATGCAGAAGTTTTGTTCAAGGATAAATAGGGTTCATCCTAGCTACTATATCATTATATTGTATTAATAACATGTAATTTCGAATTAAAACAGAATATGGTGGACTAATACATTATTTTCCTCTTTACAGATCGACATGAAGACGTCAAATGCAGCAATAAAAAGGTAGGGCCATTTTGTTCTCTAAACTATTGGTAACAATCGTAAGAATTCTGTGCCGTAATCTGCACAATACTCAAATCTGCAATAACTATAAGAATGATTGATGGAGTACATATTTGAAAAAAGCTCCATGCGATTCTATATTCACTATTCAAACAGTAATTATCATGGTCATATATCGCATAAACTTATGCTAAACTTAATATAACAACCCAGTAAAATTATTGTTTTTATTTTCATTTTAAGTTAATTAGATAAAACGCGAGGTACAGAGCGAGAGAAATAAGTAAATTAATATTTTGAAAATATTCTCACTGTACCATAGACTGTTTTTATTTCATAAAATGAAAGCATCCCTTATACATGCGCAATTTTGGTTCGCTAATAATAAAAACTATATCATAATACTATGTAGTTAATAGGATAAAGCTACTTTATAAGTCATGGAATGGGATTATAATACAGTACATAATATAACATTAAGGATTGACGAAAGTGTTCCTTTAGCCATTTTAGTAAAAAAATGGCATTCGTGGATTTTAATGTTAAAAAATAGCTTATCCTAAAGTGTAGGAAGAGATTACGCACGCTATATTTAAAAGCACCATACACATTAAACTGGTTGACATACAAATTTTCATCGCTCATTTTCTCAGTTTAAATTTTTATGTTAGTCCTATTTAGTCAAATTCAAAATCTATCTTATCCCACAAAACTAGAGATACTCCTCTGAAATATTTTAATATGTACTTCACAGTGTGTGCAACAAAATGACAAACCAGATTTTTTGTACCTTGGTAATTTTCATATTTCAATTTTTTTTTTTTAAATAAAAGTATACATAAGAAAAATCCATCAGTAATTTAGTAAAGAAGGCAACAAAGTATGTTACAGAAAAATTAGTTTTATTTTTAAATATTTTTCAGAGAAGATTTATTTCAACAGTTATTTAAAAATTAATATTTCAAAACGAAATGAAAATGTTAAACTCAAATTTGAAACTGAAATTTCTGTACAGGTTTTAGTTAAGTGTGTCAGATTACCAGTTTATAGCACAAATAGTTTAGAAAATCACTCTGTAAACTTCGATCATCCCTTAACACAATTAGGGAGCGCTGCATGTTTACATGTATTAGACGTGCGAGTACCATGAGAGACTGTTTATTGCAACTATGTTTTCAATGCCCAATTTTAATTTATTTGAGAAACATAGCTCTGAATTAATCGAGTTTGCGGTACACACAGGGCATTGGTATCAACAAAATAGTCTATATTTGCTTGCGTTGCAAATATAAGTGCCATATTTAACTTTGGTCAACATATTTATGCTGTATAAATAATTACTTACGGATGCACAAATTAATCTTATACTTTATAGATGTCCTGTCTTCTGCAAAACTAAATTGCTTAGATATTAATTTAATCTTACCAGCCTGATCAATAATTGAATAATTTCCTCAGTCACTGCCGCAGATTATCTGACTCCATCTTTAATTTCCTGTAAATGTTCTCTGGAGACTCGTAAACACAGCTTTGCTTTCCGATATATAGTATATGCAGGTAATATTTACTGCTTTTACTGACTATATGACATTTAATTAACAGTAAATTGTCGCTATGCTATTACATGGAAGGCTTTCGGTTGCGTCACTGGATGTTGATGTAACTAGGTAATAACTCTGTAATAAATTACTAAGTGAAAAATAATTTCTGTTCCCACGAAACAGCAGAACTCGAAAGTCTGAGCTAATTAAATAAGGAGATAATAGTACATTATGCAACCAGCCTATAATATCATTTCTTAAAATACGAGTATGTTTATGACCTCACATATGTAAACGAGTATACATACCTGGGGCAACAAATATCCTTTCAGGATAAAATGGAGAAGGAAAAACAAAGGAGGATCTCTTTTACCTGGAAGGCATTTTGGTGTCTTAGGTTCATACTCTTAGACAAAAGCTAGGCAGACGGATTAAATTCCACGCGCTAGAAACCTGCGTCTACCCTGTATTACTCTATGGATGTCAGCCATGGTCACTAACAGCAATACTGACGAACAAAGTACAAATATGCCGAAGAAAGATGCAACGCAAAGTCTTGGTGGTATCACTGAAGGACATAATCCCAAATAAAACATTAAACCAGCTAGCACAGACAAAATACATGTCAAAATTAGCCACAAGACTGAAATGGAAATGGGGAGGACACGTGGCGAGACTGCAGGACAATAGATGGACTTACAAGGCCTCCCATGTAGGACAACGACTACCAGGAAGGCCGAGACTGAGATGGACAGACCTCTTCAAAGAGCAAGCAGGGAAGCAGCGGTCACGAGTAGCGAGAGGAAGAAACGTCTGGAATTCCCTAGAAGCACATTTATACAGTGACTAGATAGTGAATACCTAGTGCAAATGTGAAACAGTGTTCCTACTCATCTTTAGAAACGTCAAAGGGAACTATGGAATCAGTATTGATGGCGAGAAGATATCTAACTTACGTTTCGCTGACGATATAGTTCTCATGGCAAATACAGCAAAAGAACTGCAAGACTACATGACAGAAGTGAGCTAAGTAACAAAGTGGGACTACAAATGAACACAAAAAAGACAAAATTAATGACGAGCAATGTAGAGCAAGACATCGCCATAAATCAACAGAAACCATTAGAATACGTTCAAGAGATAATCTATCTGGGACAAACAATCTCCTTTCAGAAAAGCATGCCCAAAGAAATTACAAGGAGAATATCGATAGCATGGTCAAAATTCTGGGCGCTCAAATTCATATTACTAGATAAATCCTTCAATCTAAACATCAAACGGCACATTATGAACACATGCATATTACCCGCACTGACATATGGCTCACAAACTTGGAGCGCAACTAAAAAAGACAGGAAATCAATTCAAACATGCCAAAGAAAGATGGAAAGAAAAATCCTTGGAATAACGTGGAAAGACGGAGTCAGGAATGACGCAATAAGAAGAAGAATACAAACTAAATAGAGTACCACAACACCATCGGTAAATACAGGTGTCATTATTAGAGACCGGATTTTAAAGGGAATTCCTTTTTTTATATTTCATCACAAAACGTGATAAAATTGAACAGGACATCACTGAGTAAGTTTCAACTGTAAATGACCTGGTTTTAACGTCCCTTTTTTTCCTTTTTTAGGCCCATTTCCCTTTTTTTAGGAACTTTCCCTTTCCAGTACCTTTTTTTCTAATTTATTTTAAAAAATTCGTAAATTACCCAGTATTTTGCAATATGAAAACATTAAAAATTGTTTTAACTGATTCACCATTGAAAAAATAATTCCTCCCAGCAAAATAGAGCGTTACAGGGAAATCAGAGGCTTGCCATTGCCTAAGTTTCCCATTGTAACAAGGTGGGGAACATGGATTTCGTGTGCTATTTTCCTCTGTGAGAATTTCAACAAAATCAAAAAATATCATCCGTCATTAGATGTTGCAGAATCAGCAGCTGTAGAGCAAGCAAAGGCTTTACATAAAACAAACATGTATTTCTCTGTTGAATTTTTACACTCTCTTACTTTTATATCCCTTTTTCCCACCTTTTTTGGCAATAATTTTCCTTTTTTCCCACCTTTTCTTGGCAATAATTTTCCCTTCTTTCGTCCTTTTTTTGGTGAAAATTTTCCCTTTAAAATCCGGTCTCTAGTCATTATGTATGGACAACACGTTGCGTGGAGTAGCTCACCACGTTATATAAATGAGCTATCCCTATTCCGTATGAGGCCCTTGCTCTTCACGGGATATTATGGATATTTTCATTTCATTTCATTTCATTTCATGTTTATGAAACGAGCCCCGCAAGTTTCGTAATGTCCATACGAGTATATTAATTATCATTGGAGGGAAGTTTCATACGACTGATTTTGTTTGACCATAATTAGTCTAAATCAGCGTTTCTCAACCTATGGTCCGCGGACCACTGGTGGTCCGTGAAGATGGTGCAGATTGTCCGCAGACATAATTGAAAAATATCATAAAGCAAGTGGAAAGTAAAGAAGTAAACATTTTTCACATAAAATGGACACTAGATGTCAAAGTTTTTAAAATCTTCGAAAATACAGGTCATATTGCAAGTTTCTTTACTTTTGCAATCACGAACCACAGTTTGAAATCCCTGATGCACTGGTTCCCTCTTTCATTCAAAACCCTGAAAAATAAGACTTTGTCGGAATTTGTTATTAGAGGCGCTCTCTTAACAAGGGTTTTATGTATTTAGATTTATTTGTTATATTGGCCGATAATCAATACCCCAAATATTAAGAATATAGGCCTACTTATAGCCTACTTTTAAAAATGGGATGTAAAATTGGGAGTCCGTAAAAGTTTTTAGACATTTTAGAGGTCTTCGGGTTCCAAAAGGTTGAGAAACGCTGGTCTAAATGATTAAATTTTGAGATTTTAGATTCACAAACGGTTACACTTCAGCTGATTGTAGTTCTCGTCTTCTACGACAGATAACAGCTCATGACGTCTGTCTAGTCGAAGCTCCCTTTTAGTTGTTTTCTTGAAACCAACGGAATTTGTCAACACAAAATTAATTCATTTTAATATGATATTTTCAGTTAACACGAACAGAATTGGTTTTATTTTAAATGCAAGTTGTATATTACGCAGTTTTCTGCTGCTACTCTCAAGGTCTCCTATCTGCCTTTGAAATCAGCTGTCAATCTGTTATTGAGTACGAAATTACACATTATATTTTTCACACAAAAATGGTTTTACCTGGGTTTGATTCAAACTATTTGACATTTGGTGTCCTTTAAAAAACCTACATTATTTTTTAAAGTCCATATTTTGTACATAATTAGAAACCAAACCACAATGAAAATTATAACATTTCTCTTTCATGAATTATTCCTATTTCAATTCTACCTCATGATTTAAATACTGCATATTCAGGGTTTTGTTGTAATACTTTTCTGGTCTATTTTTTTGTTTGTTGTATGTTTTCCTCTCTCTGACGATGTTTAAAGCATCGTTATGCTCTTGCCCATTAAATAATTTAATAATTTAATATAGCTCTGGCATTATTTTATTTATCAGTAAAGTAATGATTTCCTCGATATCGCAATGAGTATTATAATGTCCACAGCCCTTCAGCACATTGTGTAGTGACCCCTGCATAAGCAGTTGAGTATCGATTATTCTCGATATAGCTGGGTTGCCGCTGAATTGATAATGAGCAAATAGCGGAATAAACGGTGCTGTTGGGGGAAGGAAGGAAGTTTCACTGTATGCAATCCACATAGGGTTAAATGCTAATTGTAATAGAGATCTGCATTCCCAGGCTTAGCCAATATATAGCAGCTTCCAAAACAGGTGTTCACTGTTTATTTCCGCAAACGAGATTACTTCCTTGTTTTATCAAATAAATTATGCGTTTACAGGTACTACAGTCTGAATATTTTGTGGTTTATGGGTTTATGGGTTTAGTATAGCACTCTACTGGAATTTTACGGGAGGTATTCCGAGTAGTTACGCGACCCGTAAGTTGGGCATCAACATAACCATTGGCTGCTGAATTTCTTTGACCCTTCCCGCAAAGGCTTATCCAGTGCTGCCGATAGTTTTACATACGCATGTTTTCCATCAAGTTATGATTATGACTTTAGGGTCCCCCGTTACTTTTTATAATATGAACCGTACTCGAAGCTCTCGGAAAAGGGGGTCTACTGGGAGCTTGGAAAGAGGGTCCAGGATCACAGCCCCTGGTGGGGTTGAGGGCGTTCGCCTCCAACAAAGAAAAACAGGAAAGAGATCCGGGGATGATACAGAGTTACCATTCTCGAAGTTCTCGGTGAAGGGAGTCTGGTGGAAACTAGGAAGGGGTTCCAGAGGCGCAGCCCCTGGTGGGGAATCAGGGGCATATATGAAGTTTTTGTACTCCGTAGACACCTGTGCCGTAATATAATGATAATAACAAAAATTGTTATTGTTTACGTATTGTATAGTCTTATTCAAAATTAAACGTATGTTTCAGCGCATCTGATGTATTACACTTAATTTCAATTAATTTCAATTTAGATTCAACAAGACGGATGACCTCGGCGATCAGCTGACAGTAAGTTCTCGTCGAACTCATATTTTGCGATAGATGGTTGGTGATGTCGTGCGGGGAACTCGAAGATTCTTATGGCGCTTTAACACACCATCAACATCCCCTACGGATTTACATAGGCTAAGGGCACAATAGGTATACACACATCACAAAATTTGGTTTGACCGGAGGTTTAGGCATAATTGCTTGGCACTCCGGGGGTAAGGGTAGGCACACACCAAAAAAACAAAAAAAACAAGCGCTTTAACATAAAATCAACAGAATTTAAAACACGTAATTACGATATATGGTTGGTGATGTCGTGCGGGGAACTCGAAGATTCTTATGGCGCTTTAACATAAAATCAACATCATTTAAAACACGAAATGAACTCAGTTCAGTGTAATATTTAAATTAATACGAAAACAATTAGTTTTATTTTAAATAGGCTACAGGTTGTTTATTATGCAGTTTGATTTACTGAGCTCAAGGCTTCAAGATTATTCCGCTTTCGATATTAATTGACACCTCAACGGTGCTGTAATTAAATTCTGTACTTTACTGGATGTCATTATGATATCGTTTTGGTCGAAAGAAAAAATACCCATACACAAATACTATCTTTTTTTTCCTGGTACAGAATCCTCTCTACATCATAATCAAAAAATTCCGAACGCTGTGAGTATGCAAAGATGTAAATGACGTGATCGAGATGACGAGCTATCCGATGATAATTACAATGATGATACCGACAATGGAGACATTAATTGGTGGCCACTATGGGAGAGTCCATTATGCGGTGTGTAACCCCTGACACCCATTCCAACACATGGAGTGAACAGAAATATGTTGTGTAGTAGGGAGAGAATGTTGAACGATATTGCTGTTTTGAATATGTCAGGGAATTTAAACGTATATCGTACATGTGTAGGGGAGCGGAATATATTGTGTTAGGGGGGAAAGAGAGCTGCTGTAGGTGAGAGATCGCTGAAAGCAGCGGAGATAATATTTGTACGAGGTATCGGATGGTAGATTACTTTCACAGCATATTGTAAGACCTGTCGGGGGGCAAAAGCTATTCGGGATGTAGAGGATAAATTGTAATTCTTTACTGTCTGAGGGTTGAAATTTGTTTAAAGCATACAGATTTTTCTCCTTACTCTTCTGGGGGAAGTTTTGTATTTTCTTGGAAAGGGGATAAATATGTTGATGGAATTCGGTATAGAGGGTAGTTCTTCCCTCCATTGTCGATAGCAGTAAACATAAAAGTTTATTCTGAGGTGCATTTGGAAAGGATTCGTGGATTTGCATTCAGTAGAAGTATGACAGTGACATGGAGAGAAGATTCCAAACATTATCAGGAGACCATTGAGTTTGCAGATAGAAAATGACACAAACTACACAATCTAATATTAGATACCAGGATTTAACAGCATTAGAGCCGGATGGAAACACTTTCTAATTAATTCATAAGAATTCTACAATGTGTATGTCATATGGGGTTTATTATGGACCAATCCACTTAACGAATTATACCTTGTCTATTGAAGCTACAGTGTATAAATTCTGTTTGGCACTCGCAATCTCTCAATTACTATTTATTTCACGTTGCTTGGACGGACGAAAATAACACTACTTATTACGCCAGTAATTTTATTCTCTACTTTAATGAGAGAACAGTTACTTTTCCGTTGTTATAAACCCACATTATAAAGGAAGTTATGTAAAAATATAATTTAGTTTAAATTCATAAACGATAACTAGGCTATATCAAGATCTTTCATTATTTGCAAGAAATTCCTGAAGAATGCATTATTTCAGTCGTCTCTCTGTGACTAATGTCAATAAAAACAGTATCTATTTAAGTAAAGTGGAGTAAGTATTCAGCCTAAATATGATATAATATAGGCCTACATACACATGTATATGTAAACAAGAATTATATTAATGTATGATTATTACATTTGTAACATATAAAGTGCACATACTGTGATCTTGTGAATAAAATTTCAAGTGAACCTGTAATTTCTACGTCTCCAGCACTCAGAGTTTTTAAATAGATTCTGTTAGGATTTGTTCTAGTGCTTTTATGCTGAATACTTTCTCCACTTTACTTAAGCCAGCAATAGTGAAATTAAATTCATTAATATAGTATCTATTTACTATATGTACATAATTAGGTTTTCGGTTACGCAGCTTATCATATAGTCCTGTATATTCCTCTGAAGTTCCATCCGAAAAATTAATTAGGTTTACATATATTTTTCAAAGCACAAAAATTGATCATTGTTCCATTAAATTTCTGAAATGAGCAATAATTTTAAACCTTCAAAGTGAATTGTAATGTGAAATGTAATTACATGAAAATAGAGCATCGGTCGTCGGTCGATAAATTATGACACTCATATTCTTTCGCTGTTTGTAAGGGAATACTAAAAAAAAATCATATTACATTTACATATTTTTAAATTCAGCTGTGTTTATACTCCTTTTACCTACGAGGCCATATCAGGAGTTAGGGATCTGTGTTTATACAGTAGGGTAGGCCATGGAACTATTGATTGTCAATTATTTCTACTATCGGTGATGATATTGTTCCATAAATTAATATAATATTCGCGAGAGGAAAAATTACCTTCCCACCTTTATATTGAACTAAATAGCTTACTATTTCGCTTTCTAGGCATCGTGAAACATGTTTTACCAGTGTTATCTCGTTTTCGAGGTTTGTCACTATCACTAAACTTTCTTTATACTACGTATATGCGAGAATGTAAAATGGATCCGTTTCACTTAAGTCATCATTGCCCCATGTTCAGCAAACTGTGCAATTATCTGCGAATAAAAGCACGAATTCCTTACTCCTTTTCTCCGCTGGGACGAAGGAGATGTGAACTGTTAGTTTTGTTGCCAGTTAGAACAAGATACAATACATTTTCATTGGAAGAAGGCGTTACTTTAAGTCGATAAAAAGAGAGAGAAAACAACTAGCTAAAAGTTGAGACCTTCTTTAGTTGACTCTAATTGGAATCCTTTCCATCCCAACACACACACTGGACATTTTTCCAAAAAGCAAACTCTAAGTAAGAAAAAAAACCCTATCTCTTGCTCCGTCTGATGGACAGTAAGAACGGCCAACTATTTTACTGACTAGCTGTAATCGTGAAAAGTCTTTCTTTTCTCTTTTATTCCTTTTTTTGATTCTTTCTTCTAGAACAAAGTTTGGGGGTTAAGATAAAGTTTTAGTCTCTCGCTGTGGTTACGCTAGTCAGCGTATATTAGATTATTGGATACGTTATGACAGAGATGACGAAGAACTCTACGATTCCGCCACTTGTGATTTTAGCGAAAGTAACATCATTCTCTGTTTAGTAAGTTGGAGTGTATGGAAAGTGAAGAGAATCCTCTTCGAACTTCATTCGGCATCTTTCAGTAACGATTATCTCCAATTTTCTATCGCTGCTTAATAATATTTTAGAGGCGCAAGAAGTTTGCATATAACTTTTTTACGCTTATGACATGTGACGAAATGATATCATAATGATAAGCATTACGATACAGATTTTCATTATAACACAGGTGTGGTATCGATTTATTATCGAAAGCGGAACGATCTTCAAACCTTGAGAGTAGCAAATGAAACCGCATAGTAAACAACCTCTATTTAAAATAAAATTAGTTCTGTTCGTGTTAATTTTAATATTATAAATTGAGTTATTGTGCGTTGTTTGACATTAAAACATCAACAGAAGCCTTGCAGCCTGCATGCCTTGTAGCCTGCCATCTATCGGATGGTATCTTCACACATTCATGCTAACTTGGAAGAAAACCGAACAACGCATCATAAATAAATTTACAGAGAAACAGAATAAATGCCGAACTGTCAAGATAAAACAGGACCTCGCTTTGCTCGGTCAACATTTGAATGATCTATTCTGTCATATTAACGTATTAATTCAAATAAGTTATACTTTATTTCGTCTTCTTTGTCTTAGTTTTACCTCTCCCTTTTTAGGATTTAAGCGACCCAATCCGCCTGGGTCTTACAGGACCGCGACCTTTCGGGAGAGGGATTATCTGTGGATAACATACATACTTTTTTGACCAGACAAGGACAGGGAGGGCCTCCCTGGATGAATGATCAGCCCAATGCCGGGACCACCTCCGAGACAACACGAACACTTAGGACGAGACCACACACACTTACTCCAAACAAGGCAAGGATGGGGATGAAGATAATAATGACGGCCAGATATCTGGGGACCACAAGGGCCTAAAGTTACCCCCCGCTGCGTGAGAGGAGCGAACGATCCCCTATGAATGAAATGAATAGCCCACCCATGAGTAATTACATAGTAAGGTATTCATTCATTCATGGTACTTCTGCCTTACGGCAGGTCTACACTCCCATGTAAAATTCCATTTTCCAGCTCCTTCTATTTTCTGCTGCATCCTTTAATTCTCCATAATTTCTTTTCTTCTTGATGTCATCCAGTATCTCAATTCTTCTTCTTCCTAGTCTTCTCTTTCCTTCTATTTTTCCTTCTATAGCATCTAGCAAGAGTCCTCTTCTTCTCATAATGTGTCCCATCCAGTTGGCTTTTCTCATTCTCACATCTTGCAAGATGTGTCTCTTTTCTTCCACTCTTCTTAAAACTTCTTCATTTGTGATTCTATCCGTCCATCGAATCCTCTCCATCCTCCTCCAACACCACATCTCGAAGCTCTCCAGATATTTATTTTCTCTTTTCCTGAGTGTCCATGTTTCGGCTCCATACAAAGCTACACTCCAAACGTAGCATCTCATCAGTTTTTTTCTTAGCTGCAAATTTAGCTTTCCTGTGAGTAAATTTCTATTTTTCTTGAAGTCTATTTTAGCCATAGCAATCCTTTCTCTAATTTCTTTGGTGCTATACATACCTATAAATATAATTTGTGTACTTAGGTATGTAGTCTATCAGTAGCTTATTCCTTGTTTTCCATTTAATCGATGCTGTTATAGAGTTGCAAACACCATCGTAATTCTGAAACTGTTGAGCAGTGATTTCAGAGCGTGCCAAACTTATTAACAGTTAAAATCACTTGCGGAAGCTAAACACCGAATGGAAACCAAATTGCTTGTAAACATTGACCATAAAATGACTTTTTAATGAACTGTAAATAATCTATTTTCAATTTCAGTGTTAACTCCTTTATGACTTCATTTATTGCTCCCTGATTTCATAAGTTTCAGCAATAAATTGTATCTTTGCGAAATATCACGTTTTAATACTGCATGAAAATGAGATGAACGAGTCATTACTAATAAAATTGGTTTTTCCGTCATTTATTCGTTACTGACGTGAAAGATGAGTTCGTTTTTGAAGACATACAAATTTGCTATTTAGCAGCGGGAACGCATTAACGCCTAGCTGACTCATATAATTTTATTTATATTTTATGTTCACTGTAGTATTTTATAATTGGGAAATTAAATTCGAAGAGCCTTTGTTGTGGGTATTCAAGTTTTAAAATAGTCTATTAATTTTGTAATATGATTTTATTATACCGAAATGTAGCAGTAATCACTGAAATGGTTTAATATTAAAATTATTTCTTTGTTATTTTCTTAGACGTTATGTATATATATATATATATATATATATATATATATATATATATATATATATATGTATATATATCTGTGGCTTGGTTCTAAAAGGGTCAATGTCATAAAACTTGCTTTTGAGATAACTGACTTTGAAACCTTTATAGAAGTAACATTTTTTGTTAAGAAGTTCCGACAGTGGCCTCTAAAGTTTCTGTATTATTTCTATTAATAGGATCAGATATTGGCACTTTTAGTATACGAAAGGTTAAAGACTAGCCGGGCTCAATAATGCATAGATCTCATTTTTGCAAGAAATTGACACTGGCCCTGTTAGAACCAGTATGCCCCCGTCGTTGAATAGCCATAAATCCCACCAATCAACTAACTACAAAGGGAAAACAATTTATTACATTCCTGAAGTTTCGGTGCACTAGTTATCTCTGCTTATTATTCAGCACAGAGGGCTTAGTAATGAGTAAATCGCAATTTCCGTTGTCTCCTACATTCCAGTGTTTTTCAGAAACTTCATGGCAGTAGCTACGCTTTTGAAGGCGCATATATAAATAAAGATTAGGATTCTGGAGGATTAGTGTGCTGCGTGGGGGTAGAATAAAATGAGTATATACCCTCAGCTATAACACACAGAAGAGGATGAACGTATTCTCTACATCTTAGAGAAGCTAATAAAAATAAACAATGCTAGTACCCGGTACAGCTGAGATACTGAACTTATTTCAAAATTCTACAAGAGAGTTTGGTTACACCCAAGCTTAAGTGGTTCGCCGCATAGATATGTTTTATTCAGAAGATAAAAAAAGAAAGAAAACCAGACAACATGAAAAATATTGTATTATATGACCCATGTGACTGTTACGGAATAGTTAAATATTAAAGTCTCTGGTTCCGTTGCACAAGCTAGCAGTGTAGCCTATTCATTATTAAAGACTGCATCGTTCTGTTGGTAGAAGACAGAACAAAGAATCCGCTAATATTCCAACGAATGGACCCAGTAACTAGAATATTTGTTTTGTTTTACAATCTGCAATAGTTTTTATCTTTCATTTGTGATCTCTCTCTCTCTCTCTCTCTCTCTCTCTCTCTCTCTCTCTCTCTCTCTCTCTCTACTGGTATTTATATAGATATATACTATATAGATATATACTATATAGATGTATAGAATATACTATTTCCGGTATATTCGCTTCGTATGTAACTCGCGAAAAGATGATCACATCACACCTTATTACAAATTTATGTTCAAAGTTAACTAAATCTGTAATTTGTTTGTGCCATCTTAAATTTTGAATTCTAAATCATGATTACTTAGCATGCGTACTGAAGAGGAAACCTTACCTGACGTGTCTGCAAGGATGGAAGGCAGCAGGGTTGTCCTGGTTGGAAAACTTCGGAAGAGATCCCTGGTGGAGTGCTAACCGTATCACTAGCAGCACACTCAACTGCCAAAACAAGAGAAACAAAAACGTCACTACACCACACACATATCATATAAGCTTTCTGTTCTGAAGGATGTGGGATCAATGGCATTTATGTGTTCATAAACTTCTGGGAAGAAAATTTCGACACCGCTGACTTTCACAGACCCGTCGTCGTTATATAACCTTAAATCAACCAACCAACATGAATCTTGTATCACCACAAAATTTGAGCCACGGCTGGAGTTTTAATACCATTCGGAGAAGCTTGGAACCACTCGATGATGCATTGATAGCAAAGTGATTTAACATTTGTTCAGTCCAATCTCACATTAAATACTGTAATAATAATAATAATAATAATAAAATCAGGTAAACTGATGTAAAAAAGTGCCAGATTGCTTTTCTTTAATTAGTGATAATTTCAATTATGATATGCAGAAAATAAGTTATTTTTGTAATCGATTTCCGAGTTAAGCTCCAGATCGATTGATTAAGTAGGGCTTATGGAAGAACAAAGGTCTAGTTTTATAAGAAGGCTATATGTGAAAAAATATGTGGGTGGTATTATTTGTCAAACTGTACTGCAACTTCCAAAGCCGTATATGGACACTGTATAGCAATATATTGACATGAGAGCTGATTTGTATTTGATAAATAGGCACTAAATTGTGCTTTTCTCCGGTACCGGTCAACCAATTTGGACCAATATCAATAGGCTTCTTCCCATAGGCGTTATAAATTAGTATGCCAAGTTTCGTGACAATCCGATAAAGCGCATTTGAGTTATCGCGCGTACACACACACGAACAGACTGGCAGACGGACAAACATTTTCCCGTCCACTACACAATCTCATAAAGTACCATTTTTGCACTTAATAACAATAATATGGTAATAATAATTATAACTGGCATGAAAATTGCGTGTTCGAAATGAAAGTGCGAACGCCCAATCATTAAAGTTAAATTCATGTGCAAGTTTGGCCTAAAGACGGGAACTTACTAAGCTGCATTATGTAGTTCGTTAAAAAGATATAACACAGCGTTCTAGCTGATGCTTGTCGGTTTTAATAATGTGAGTATATAGCCTATGAAGATATTAAACTAGACTTAATTAAGGAAAAATTAAATATTATTTACTTAGAACTTCATACAACAGGGACGACGTTTATTTACAACTTTTTCCTACTGTTGTGCCTGATTTACGTATAATCTTCTGCTCGTATATATTACATTGGGTTGTAATTGCCATTGCTAACGTAAATTTGATCTAATGTTGTTTGATGTAGACCCACGGAATTAAATATGAATAGTGTCAATATTTTGCAGGTCATGTGTTTGAGTTCCAAAGATTGTTAGTCTACACAGTTTGATTGTTTGACTTTACACTGCACTGCCCACATGGTTTAGTTGATAAACCGCAGGGCTATGTGACGTCACGGGCAGGGATATCAAATTTGCAGACATATTGCATTCAGTTCCATCGAGACAGCGGGTAATGGACTTTGGGGAGATCGGCTAGTGCTGTGGTTGCCAATTGAAGAACCTTGGGCACTTTGAAAGCAATCCATGCAACAGTCATCAGTATTTTCCCTGTTTGCAGCTGAACAATGGCTTTAATTCCCCTTAGGGTAGTCAAACTATTATCATCGAAATTTTGTATTACGTGATAATAGTCTGTGTTAGTTGTCTTCTAATAGTCCAGATGTCTCGCTTTCCAAACAGGCATAGAATGAGTTTTGTTTTTATGTAAAAGCATAGTCGCGGCGAGACAAACGAACATAATGTTGTGGGCAGAGTCCGGTGTTACAAGAACATTACATTGAACACGATGCATTTAGAACAGATGAAAAAAAAAATCAAATTAAGTAAATAAAATAACAAATATAGTTTACCAAACATTTTCCGAGTTCTTTGATCAAGAAAAGGTGACGCCGGACGCGTTCACCCAATAACAAATGCGAAATCGGTTGTTGGACCGTAGATAAAAAGC
This sequence comes from Ectobius pallidus, assembly GCA_964059195.1. Classification (NCBI taxonomy): domain Eukaryota; kingdom Metazoa; phylum Arthropoda; class Insecta; order Blattodea; family Ectobiidae; genus Ectobius; species Ectobius pallidus. The sequence continues at coordinate 32,411,638 of CAXKWD010000004.1, read as the reverse complement.
CTATGGCTTCAGGTAATCCAGGGGTGGAAGGCGGGGCCAACGAAATATATGACATAGGCCTATTGAATGGGGGTATGCTTAAGTAATTTAAAATATTCAAGACTGAGCAAAAATGTTCGAACATTTTGTTAAATTTCAGACTAAAAAACATATAAAACGAAAAATATACGTAAAGATAACATCTGAACATAAATGTAATATATGATATCAAACATAAGTTCTGGACATAAAGACACTATTAAGCATAAACCTTCAATCATGTGTACAATAATTATTGTCAGAGGCCTACTACAATTTACAGTTAACTAGTTTGTAAGCATAGGTATTTGGCTAAATCTGCTACTATAAAATCGAACATTTTTAAACATATTTACTATACTTGCGTAATTCTTTCCATGTTTCTTGTTTCTGTTTTCTGAACACCAGATTAAATTTAACTTTTAGAATGCCACGGGTTTTTTTAAAGGTGCTATTTCATTTTGCAAATTATTTTACCAGTAATATATTAACTATTCCTATTGAGATAGTTTTCATTTGGAAACGCCTATCATTTAACAATCGGTTATTTTTTTAAACATTCACAAAGTTTTATTTATTTAAGTAATGCCAATCTTATATATATATCTTATGTGCTACACTCGCATGACTTTCTGTAACCTAAACATAAACAATGGGATTTTCTCGCTTCACATTTCCATACAGAGTAATTGACTGTACTGCGAGACTGAGGATTTATTTGTCTCAACCTTACGCATAGCCGTACTGTTCAAGAAGCAGGACTTCAAAATACGTTCAAACGTTCGTACAAATAGAATAATATTCAGTTAGTACACAGAACTCAACAGAATCGTTTGAATTATTTTAAATTAAATATTTGTCATAGAAAGGTTTGGTATTGTAAAATGTCACTTTCAAAAACTCAATTGAACAGTTAACGACGTATTACTGTTTACAAGAAGATTCCTTATTTTCATTCTATGCTGGCAGTATGTACGCCTATATAGTGACCAATGAAAAAAAAAACAAATTTCACAAATTTAAACACTCCAGCCAGTTTTCTTTCAAAACATTAATATTATACAAGGAAGACTATAAGTACAGAAGGGACAACATGAGGCTTTTGCTTAGATGGGCAACGGACGTGGTGCACACTCATATTTACCTGAACAAGGCTTTCCGTAATTCAATCCTTATTTTCTGCTGCATATTAATCACCTTTTTTTGTACAATTTGAGTTTTCAAAGTTTGAATATCATATTTAATAGGTGCTGTAAATATAATATTTCCTTCTAGATAACTTGCGCCAAAGAGTTACATGAGCAAATGAATTGTCAGACCCCTAATAATTTTCAGTAATTAGGATCATAAAATATGTAATTTATGGATCATGTTTAGGTTTCCGTTTAAAAACCCTAATTCTTAGAGTGGCTTACTATTAGAATAACATTTTTTAAAAATCCACTCCTGTTCAGGATTCCTTAATGTTATCTAGAATGCACTAAATCAGGGCACTTTTACCAAAGTCAGGCATATCAATATACAAGAACGATGTAGTTCATTTAGCAGGGAAGATTAATCTTGTAATAAACTGGTATCATGAATTTGCCCGAGTAGATGGCGAAGTAACGGCTATAAAAGAAATTGTATCTCTTATGCAGGATAGATTTAATATTTAGTATGAATCAATATCTCGAATATCTTATGAAAAATCGGTTTAATGTTTCTCTGTTCTGCTGCCAAGTAAAAAAGCAGAAAGCAAAAGTCGAGTCGATCTTTCCTTTGGGGTTCCCATACAAGCTCAGCCGGTTATATAAAGAACAAGAAGAAAATGAAGCAAAAAGATTAAGATGGGTAGATGGTAAAAAATAATTCTGTACATTTATACGGTATACCGAGCATGAATTTGTGGTAGAATGGAGATGGAAGTTAACAATGAGAAGAGGGAAAAGACAAGAATGAGTTGTAGGGAGGGAGGGAGGGAGGGAGGAAGACGGAGACCAGAGAAAGCTTTTCACTTAGCGAAGAAGTAATGAATCTTTTCCCGCTCCTCTCCTCCTACTTCTCTCTACCAGAAGACTTCAACGCTACCGCCTCCAACAAACGACAGAGACTGCAACCAAAAGTTTTGAGGGAAGGGAATGGTGAATGTCGAACTTTGCGTGAGATGTTAATACTCGAGCTGATGGCGGAATAAAAAGAACACGAAGCAAAAGAGGACAACCACAAAGCTTCATTGAAATACATTCCTCGCTACCTCCAAGTGCTCTTAAAGACATTAAGAGTATGTGGGTTTCCTAATAGTGGCTTCACTTGGGGTATAATAGAGTGTTATCGTACAGTAGTACTTCTCTTACTTTCTCTTAGTTTTCTTTTTGATCAAAAGCATCGTGAAACCCCTGTGGAGCGATAAGGTTACTTAATTAATTTCCTTTTAACACATCGCCGTCGTAAAATGTACGGAAAGCAAATTACTTTAATTCTCCGCATTTATAACGTCCACGACAGGTGGCGAAGTACTTTATAACCAAGCTCCTTTTACTTAGCTACTTCAATCGAAAATTGATGGGACATTCCTACAAAAATTAGTTGAGTTCGAAAAGTACTAAACCTTTTTAAAATATTACATACTAAAGGAAGACGATTGGAGTAAACAAAAGAAAGAAAAAAGTATGTAACTCCGTGGCGCTACATCCCTGGAGGGACTTGGCCTACCACCCGCTGCGTCATCTCCCGTAGGCAGATGGCAGGATTGGGGGGCATGTGGTCAGCATGCCGATACCCACGGCCGTTAATGGTGTTTTTCTTGACCGGAGCCGCTACTTTTCTATCAAGTAGCTCCTCAATTTGAATCACGAGGCTGAGTGCACCCCTACCAGACCTCCCTACCTCAGAAAAATCCGAGGAGGTACCGGAATCGAACCCGGGCCGATGGATCTGTAGTCAGCGACGCTAACCACAAGACCACGCCGGCGGACAAAAAAAAGTAGGATATGGAATAACAAAGAATTGGATTGCTTTACAAGAAATGCAGTAATAAAGACAGAAAGAGAGAAAAGTGACTGCGGAATCATTAATTTTATGTTTAACTCGTGGATACAAATATCTATAAAAATGACAAATTGGGGATTAGCCTAACTTAAATAAAAGTTATAAGTTAAATGAAGGACTTAGAAACTTTTCATTTAACCCTTAAATTGGTAACAGTACTTTGTTTCATATTTGTAATTCAATAATGGAAAGGAAATTGGTAGAAAAATTTAAATTTCATCTATTTATTTAACCAGGCTTCCCCAATAAACAGGCTGCCATTATGACAAAGTAAAAAGGGATCAGTAATATCCCAATCGACATATAAACTGGACACAAACACACATAGATTTGGCAATACATCACTTAAATTAAAATCAGTTTATGGATAAAACTTAAGTTCAGATGGCTTGTAGGTGGTTCCAAAGAACGAGTATAGAACCATGTATTGCGGAGATGACCAAATCTTGAAGGGAGTACCTATTTAGGTTTTGTGGGATTGCGCCTCGTATGCCAATCATGAGCCCATGGATGGAAATATGATTCACATATAGATTTTTTTCTCGGTTTTTAATTCTTCGGGTTGCCCAATATGGGTCTCGAAACGTACTGTCAGATTCAAAATATAGCCTATGCTTCCTTGCTAAATGGCAGAAAAAGCGATCTTGTCGATTGCCCTGTAAGTCCTATTTTTCGCTAGACCTGAATCATCTTCATACACCGAGATCCGTTTCCTATCAATGAATAACTATCATATGCATATAATACCCAGTAATAAACTGCGGGCTCAATGATTGTGTTGTTTTTTTTCATTGCAGTCCGACTTGGGTTAATAAGTTAAGTGAGGAATTGAGTCTCGTTCATTTAAGGATTAAAATTATTGGTTATTACGTATATATATTGTGTGGTTAATATAAGAGTCTCAGCCTCAGGAAGTTCACATTGAAAAACGCGGAATTTTTATTCTGAGGAATACGTCATGTCAATGTAGGGTTTCTCCAATCCAAATGTAGGGCAAGAGGCACCATTCCCAAATATTTTGTGCCGACTTCTGCCGCGAAATTCGGTGTTGAGGGGGTTCTCATTGATTCAACGCCATCATTTATACGTCCGAAAATGACAATATTGTTTTGTTTTTAGCTTAAGGTCAAACACTGTTGGTGATAGGACTATGTAGGCCTATGAAAGCTTAAACTGATTGGGTATTTATCTGACTCACATGTTTTCTGGTCCACACATAGGTCTATTTAGTACGTAAATCGATAGCTGTCCAGAGTGCAGTTTCTGGTCATAAGTTTTAAAGACCTCCTATCACAGCCCCATTTTAGAACGATCTGATTCGCATATTTTCAAAGCGTGATAAAGCGTTGGGTAACACCTCACACATAAGCATTATACTTAAGCTCCAGAAGAAGGCAGTCAGATTTCTCGCTACTTTCTAACAGTTGCCCGTTGTGACCTCACTTTGTGACCACCATTTTTTTTTTTAAATTTATGTAGGCCTACGAGTGTATGTTATATGTGAAATCAGAGTTAGGAGGAACGATGTACAGGTAAGGGGGAAAAAAAGCGGACCGACTCCTATAGCTGATTTCAGAGCCTTGTGATAATGTAAATAAATGTAAGAGATGTAACGGAAACGTTTGTTTTCACAAGCAATGCAAATTACGTGAAATTATTTCTCAATTCAAGCAACTTATCGGCTTTAGAACAAATTTCAATACATTCCCTGATATCCTGTGAATGCCTCTAGGCATGCGCAGTGGCTCATATCGGCAACTTAGATATTTTAGTCGGTCCGCTTTTCTTTTCCCTACCTGTACATAGCTATGAAACTAGAAATAGACATGCACTTGATGTACACCATACACTAGACTCAGGAAGGATGTCTATTTTGAGGAACAATATGCACCAGAATAGTTTAAAAATGCTAAAACTTTATTAAACACGTCCGTATTAAATTTCAATCACATGTAATTGACATTTCAGAATATCTTCTTATTTTTCTTCTTCTTCGTGGTTTGGGCCTCAGCCCTTTCAGGCTCCAGATTGCTGATGCCATCTTTTCTTTAGTCTTCCTGGCTTCCTGGCTTCCTTGTTCCTTGAGGATTGTAATTCAATACTGCCCTTTTTTTTTTAAAAGATGTTTTATTATCTGCATGCTCCATTACACTATGTAATACTACATGCAATAACTTCCTTATTATATCCAAAGTACATTTCCTTTGGTATCCTATTGTTTGGCATTCTGTGTAGGTGTTGTTTCCACCTGTCTTTATATTCTATTATTTTGCTGTTTAAATCCTCTACTTTTAGTTCCTCGCGAACGTATACTCGTATGTTTGTCATTGTCCTTCTATAGACCTCAAAAATCACATTTCCGGTGTGTGAATTTTACGTAAATGTTGTTTGGTATTGGTCCATATTTCGAAGTCATAAGTGATGTAGGTATTGCCATAGACTTATGTATTTTAACCATTAGGTCTGGCCTTGCCTTATTTTGTATTGTTTTCCTTAATGCGTTTTTAATAGGGATGGGTCGATACCAGATTTTCTCGATACTCGATACCGATACATGATTTTTTCCTCGATACTCGATACTTCGATACTCGATACCTTCAACATTTCCAGTTTCAATAATTAGGTACATTAAAAATTAAAATTTGAGAGAACTGTGTAATACCAACTAAATTAATTAAGTCTGCATATTTAATGAGACAAAATTTAATATCATCAACTGTAGCCTATAATTAATTTTTTTAAACAGTCCACTTACAAGTTTTTGTTAAAAAATACTAGCATTCTCACTTATTTGCAGAATTGCAGAATTACAAAAGTATCGAAAAAGTATCGAGCTAGTTTTCTGAAGTATCGTTGGATGCCGATACCATGCAAGTATCGAGAGTATCGAGGACCCATCCCTAGTTTTTAATATTACTAAACGTCTTAATCTGTCCAGTCATATCCATTTCATTAATGTATGATATTTTACACACAAGGAAATGATGTGTTGATACTTGTTCCGCTATTTTATTTTACAATGTTATTAAGTGTCACTATGGTACTTTATGAGATTGTGTGCGGGACGGGAAAATGTCTGTCCGTCTGTCCGTCTGTCCGTCCATGTGACTGTACGCGCGATAACTCAAATACGTTTTATTGGATTTTCATGAAATTTGGTATACAGATTTATAATGTCTATGGCAAAAAGCCTGTTCATTGTGGACCGAATCGGTTGACCGGTACCGGAGTAACGATAATTAAAAGTCACATGCTTTTAACTTGGAAATCATGATTATACTTTAATGCCGCCTTGCATAATCATCGAGGGCCTTGACTCCAAAGCAGTCAGATGTTTGTTTCGTTGATGAAATTGAAATGAGTACTACATGACTACTGTTATATACAGAAGGTATATTACTGTGAAATAATTAGGCCTACATACATTAAGCGGAGTTCTTTGCCAGTACATTTTGTGAAATGTTGACACATTTTAAGAATTTCTTATATAAGTGTATACGATTATGAATTAAGGTGAACTATCAAACTTTAGACCTTTGTTCTTCCGCAAGCCATGCGTAATGAATCGATCGGGAGCTTAACTCGGAGATAGTTTACATAACTAACTTATTTTCTGCATATGAAAATTGTAATTATCACGGATTAAACAAAAGAAAAGTTATAACAGTTACCTGATTTTATTTTGAACTTACTGGGTAAACATGTCTAAATGCCATGGAATCAGAAGATCTTAAATCACTGAAATCCTTTAAGATGCCAAATTCTAATATTTTGTACACTATATAAAAATAGAAGATTTAATCGACTGCCCGGTTTCTATAAGCTCGTGAAATACCTATGGGTAAATTATCCATGGGCAAATTAGTTCCTAATCACCCACAATGATATAATGAGGAAGGCCTTGGAGTTGTACAGCTAATTTAATTCAGAAGGCTTTGATTCTCATTGTTTAAATTATTCTTGATCCTATGAGAGGTTAAATTTTATCCAGCCATCCATGAAAGGATAAATTAACCCGATAGAATATTATTCAGTTAGTACACAGAAGTCAACCGAATCGTTTGAACTATTTCAAATTAAATATTTGTCATGGAGACAATGAAATCTTCTTTCTGTAATTCAATCCTTATTTTCTGCTGCATATTAATCACCTTTTTTGTACTATTTGAGTTTTAAAAGTTTGAATATCATATTTAATTTAGTGCTGTAAATATATTATTGCCTTCTAGATAACTTGCGCCAAAGAGTTACATGATCAAATGAATTGTAATTTTTTCTGTCATTTTCATATTTACATTTATCTAGAAACTCACCACAAGTGTAGGCCCTATGTGATTGTTACCTTTAAATTATTTGAGTTCGTAAAATTTATTCTTGTGTAAATTTGTCCATTGGATAATTGACCCATATGTATTTCGCGAGTTTATAGAAACCGGGCCTAAGAAAGAAGAAAATAGAAATGCTGTCCTATATGTCTGTCGCCTGGAGTTGAAAGTAGCGAATTCAGCAGATAGAAGTAGGTGTTGTGCAGAGAGAGGCTGGGTAAGTTTCAATTCTCCGCTCGAAGGCGCACACATACAGTCGTAACAGTAGCAGAGCGTAACGGCATATAAAAATCACCACACGTTCACAATTACAATGTCCCCACAGCACACTCAAGATTTTAAAATACTTGTTCCCCGCATTGCCTTCCAAGCTATTCCCCTCACGTAATTCCGTCTCTTGTTATACTTCCGTGTATTAACAACGCTATAATGGTTACTTTTACATGGCCCACTGCTACACATAAAGAAATGTACGCTACGCCTACTGTGTACAACTGTGTTATCAAAAGACTGCCATAATACCTTCCAGCGGTTCCATTGCAGTTAGCAATTATTAAGTGCCAGTATGGTACTTTATGAGATTGTGTGGGGGACGAAAAATGTCTGTCCGTCCGTCCGTCCGTCCGTGTGTCTGTACGCGCTCTAACTCAAATACGCTTTATCGAATTTTAATGAAACTTGGTTTACGCGTTTATAATATCCATGGGAAGAACCCTATTGAAATTGGACCAAATCGGTTCACCGGTACCGGAGTAAAACTCAATTTAGTGTATATTTTAAAGGTGCCATAACTCACATACGCTTTATCGGATTTTCATGAAACTTGGAATACCTATTTATAATAGATATATAAGCATTCATGTACCACAGATTATTCTCTCTGTTGGACATTACATGAGAATATTATAGGAGAAAAATTCCTCCGACACTGGGACTTGAACCCAGGACCTTTGGCTATTCGCGCCAATGCTCTACCAACTGAGCTAAGCCGGAGTTCAATTCCCAGCGCCAGATGGAACCTCTCTCCTATGACTGATTGCCCTAATGGTCTACCTCACAGACAGACAAGTTATGTCATATGCAGTACTGTGAGGCACACTAATTAGTGATTTTTGTGACCGGGCTCCCACTGTTATTGTACAGTTAACATTCAAGATAGATATATAAGCATTCATGTACCACAGATTATTGTCTCTGTTGGACATTACATGAACTCCGGCTTAGCTCAGTTGGTAGAGCATTGGCGCGAATAGCCAAAGTCCTGGGTTCAAGTTCCAGTGTCGGAGGAATTTTTCTCCTATAATATTCTCATGTAATGTCCAACAGAGACAATAATCTGTGGTACATGAATGCTTATATATCTATCTTGAATGTTAACTGTACAATAACAGTGGGAGCCCGGTCACAAAAATCACTAATTAGTGTGCCTCACAGTACTGCATATGACATAACTTGTCTGTCTGTGAGGTAGACCATTAGGGCAATCAGTCATAGGAGAGAGGTTCCATCTGGCGCTGGGAATTGAACTCCGGCTTAGCTCAGTTGGTAGAGCATTGGCGCGAATAGCCAAAGGTCCTGGGTTCAAGTCCCAGTGTCGGAGGAATTTTTCTCCTATAATATTCTCACCTATTTATAATGTCCATGGGAAGATGTCTGTTGATATTGGACCAAATCGGTTGGCCGGTACCGGAATAATACCCAATTTAGTGCCCTTTTATGGTATCATATAAGAAAAGGCGCGGTAACTCAAATACGCTTTATCTGATTTTCATGAAACTTCGTATACTTATATTATAACAATCATGGCAATAAAGCTATTGAATTTGGACCTAATCGGTTGTCCAGTACCGAAATAAAGAGTAATTATCAGTCAAATTTATTATAATATTTTGGTCCAATTCGAAGCATTTTGATTGGCTCGCGGCCAACCAATCAGCGGGCGAGTCCCGTAACTAAGGTAAATAACGGGAAATTCTGGAACAAGCCTTCAATTCCTGTCGAAACCTTCTTTAGTAAAGGAGGGTAAAAAGAAGGCACCTTCTTCAAATGCAAAATCAAATTCTCGGTTCTTTCTTATAGCGTCATCAATTAATGACAGCTTATAAAGCTTCCTTCAGTTGCCATGGACAGTTGACATCTACATGAAAAACAAATGTTCCCATATGTACGATTATAGATGAAATGCTGTTGTATAATGACTAATTATTTTGCTAAAATTGATTACAATTAGATTAAAGCATTGAATTTTACTTCAGCCTATGTCAGATTTATAGTCCCTGACCTCTTAATAAATAAAAACATTAACTTCTGAGAATTTGCATAAGTTGGTACGCTGCTTTAGTGAGGGCCAAATCCGCATTTATGACTCGAATATCGCGAATATTATGTTACCAATGAATGAAATAATACTATATTGTAACATAAGAAAACTAGAAGGCTCGAAATATAGCATAATTTCGAAATACGGTGATTTTTCTTTTCTGTAAGCTACGACGGGATAGTATTCTTTGGTATTGGACACTCAAAAGTCGCAGTGTGGTTTGGTCTTCGGGTAAGATGCTTGTCTAGTAATCAAGAGATATCACGTTCGAGTCCACCCTGAAGCAAAATTTATTTTTTATTGAGAATATTATAGGAGAAAAATTCCTCCGGCACTGGGACTTGAACCCAGGACCTTTGGCTATTCGCGCCAATGCTCTACCAACTGAGCTAAGCCGGAGCTCCGGCTTAGCTCAGTTGGTAGAGCATTGGCGCGAATAGCCAAAGGTCCTGGGTTCAAGTCCCAGTGCCGGAGGAATTTTTCTCCTATAATATTCTCATGTAGTGTCCAACAGAGACAATAATCTGTGGCTCATGAATGCTTATATATCTGTTCTTTTTTATTATTATCAATTGTGTTAAATTGAGCCTATTCCATTCTTGTGTCCTATTTTGTCAATGTGCTTAAATAAGTATTACATTTTTCTTTAAAAAAACTGGGAATTCATTGTCTTTCACAGAAACTAGCTTTAAAGTTATTGCGTTGCGTTAAAATTGCATAAGCCTATACTCAGAACAAAACTGCATACCGCTACGTGGAACTATCCTCTTCTTATTGGCTTACTGTACTATTTAATTGTCAATGCATTTTGTAAAATGTTTACATATTTTAAGAATTAGTATATCAGTGTATACCAATATGAATTAAGGTTAAGAATCAAACTTTAGACCTTTGTTCTTCCGTAAGCCCAGCTTAATGAATCGATCTGGAGTTTAACTCGGAGATCTATTTAAAAAAAAAAAATAATAAAAAAAAATAAATAAATAAAAATAAAAAAAAAAAAACTTATTTTCTGTATATCATAACTGCAATTATTACTGATTAAAAAAGCATACTGGCGCTTTATTATATCAGGTTACCTGATTTTATTTATAATTATAACATAAAAGCTACCACTCAATAATAATAATAATAATTTATTGCATCTGTAGCTATACATTGTATTGATAGACATTGTCAATATTATTTAGAACAAATAAGGTTGCAGTAACTTCAAAATCATTTATGTAGAAAATCCTTTCTCATACAAATACTCTTTCAGTTTAAATGTTAAAATATTCTGAAAGATTTTTCAGATTTAAAATATTAGCTGGTAAGTTATTTATAACTTGACTAACAATGTAAACTGGCGATTTAGTGTATCTAAAAGTTCGATATTTAAAAGACGTTTGATTTAATAACGTCTTTGCTCCTTGTGTTGTGCTCATGTAATTCTGAATTAAAGGTGAACTTATCTTTGTTGTTAAAATAAAACAAAGCAACCTTGTATACTAAAATTCCAGTTACTGTTAAAATCTTAAAAAACACGCCAAGCTAGCTGTATAAACACTATGGATGAGAAATCGTTATCGATATTTTGTTCACGATATCCGACATTTTGAAAGCGATATTTCAGTTCCCATAATATCGTGATATCTTCTATAATATAGATTTTCTGTAATATTGAGAGTGAGAGAGGGACTTAAACAAACATAATCAAAACTCCTTGACGCTACATCCCTGAAGGGACTTGGCCTACCACCCGACCGCTACGTCATCTACCATAGGCAGATGGCAGGATTGGGGAGCATGTGGTCAGCATGCCGACACTCACGGCCGTTAATGGTGGTTTCCATGACCGGAGCCGCTACTTCTCTATCAAGTAGCTACTCAATTTGAATCACGAGGCTTAGTGCACCCCGTTCCAGACTTCCCTACCTCAGAAAAATCCGAGGAGGTAACGGGGATCGAATCGGACCCGACGGATCTGTAGTCAGCGACGCTAACCGCAAGACCACGCCGGCGGTCAAACAAACATACACTAAGTTATTATAACATATTTATTTATAAAAGTGGGCGAAATCAACGTTTCAGGCAATATGAAATTAAAAATTTATACATCTAAAACTTAAGTTTAATATATTGAACTGACTGCTATCAGCATTTAATTACACCTATTTTCAGCATTTCTGGTCGTCAATGAGAGTTTTGCTGCAACAAGGGCGGCACAGTTGCACTTAGGGCCTACTCATCAAAAGTAACAGGAACAAGCAGTAATGCTAAACCATTCCCTAAACCGCGATCTCTTCTTCTCTCTCTCTCTCTCTCTATATATATATATATAAAAGGCTTTGTCCTGACTGACTGAATGAATGACTGACTGACTGATTGACTGAATGACAGGAATCAACGTACAGCCTAAACTATAACAGGTAGAGACTTGGAATTTTGACAGTACCTTCGTTTTATAATGTAGTTGCTCACTAAGAAAGGATTTTGAAAAATTCTGATTCTAAATGCCAAAAATTAAATGTTTTTGAAAATACTTAATCCCTTTTTACATAGAATTATCAATTCCAAATCACAGAATATATTATTGTTGCCAAATGGTATCAGGTGGGCTTGGAAGAAACAAATGAAATGCACTTTTGACAAATAAGAGAAGTTATCAAAATAATTCATGTTATAAATAAATATTACAGAATGAAATCCACTAAAATAATGGAATCACTAATTTTCTCTACCCTGGACATAGAGAAAACAAAACGAGGTATGGTAATGTGTATATTATTATATTACATCGCAGGTTTTTGGAGAGAAAAGTATGAAGGCTTTATGGTAACATAAGAGTGGGAAATTTCCCGCCTCGATATTACAATTTTATGTTACAGGAATTTCTGTTTCTTCTTATTTAAACCTCTACCAGGCTTGCTGTGCACTGTACAAACGATGGGATGCAAAATTCTAGATCCTCTATGAGCCATAAAAAACTATATCAAGCGTTTTCTGAGGGAATAGTTTGAGTGTAATAAGTCGTTCTTCCTATTTCAAATTATAAATGCCTATATAAGGACCTAGAATTTAAAATTGAAAATCCTTCATAAGCTAATTTCCAATTACAAAATACAAAACCCGGGCGACGCCGGGCCTTTTAAGCTAGTAGGGTATAAATTTGCATCAAACGACAATAGGTTTAGAAAATCTTCTCGGGTTTGCAGCCAGGTGAGAAGTTTGTTGTGGTCCAACGTTTCCGAGGCTGACGCTGCCTCCATCCTCAGGGAATCTGAAGTGTCGAGTTCAGACACTTCAGATTCCCTGAGGATGGAGGCAGCGTCAGCCTCGGAAACGTTGGACCACAACAAACTTCTCACCTGGCTGCAAACCCGAGAAGATTTTCTACATAAGATTCGCCAGGAAAGCCTCAAATCTTACACGACAATAGGTTTGTTCCCAGAACACTCCGAAAGCATGCGTGAACAAAGTTATATGTTAACGGTTGCTGAGTGCTCTAAAAGCAAACCTATTTTCTTAGTAAAACTTTCGATATTATCGAATATCGATATTTTGTTACAGTTATTATACTGTCTTCGGTATTAGTAACCGACATTATTATCGATATCAATATCGATATTTTTCTTCCAATATCCCATAGTGAAAACACATTGTTTCGTAAATTAATATTTAAAGTCAAGCTCCTTTGTAAAGTTTATGTAGTTGAAAATGGTTTATCCAGGGCCGTAGCAAGGTCCTTCTGGGCCCTTGGCGAGTTTGACAAATCTGCGCCCTCCAATACTGGGGGGTCTGAACAATTTTTTTAAATTTCTGTAAAGTTGTTTATTGTTTTAATATAAAAACACTGTTATTATCAAGGAAAACCTAAACCTCAATTTGAAAATGAACTAAGTGTTGGACTTTCAAGGTACTAAAATCTTATTTTCAGACGATTGAACTACTTACAAAAGAATTAAATAATAAAATCTGGTATCAAAATAAATTATATAATAGGCCTGAGGCCTACTAAATTTTTAACATATTAATATTGGTAAAAGTATTTTTTTCGAATAGTTGAACCACTTTCATCTCAATAATAACGTACATTTTAATTTGTATTGTTATATCATTCCATACTGTTCATGATTTATGTTATACTCTGTCAATAAAAAATGTGTTAATTAAAGAACGTTGCATGACTGCTTTTTGTTTGTACAATCGGCATAATACTACAGATAGTTCACGTGCTGTAATTTTTAATAACCTGAAAATTTCTTCCATTAACGTGGAATTTTTATTGCTTGATAAATTGCACCAGTCTAAAAAAAGGCGGGATTTTTCATGGTTAATTTTGCGCCCTCTCTGTACCTGCGCCCTTGGCGGGGGCCCATCTCGCCACCGCGTAGCTACGGCCCTGCTTTAAACTTACAATGGTCTATTTTATTATAATATGGCATTGTCTAAATCATAGTAACCTTTAATCACCGTCACAACAATCTATAATACCACAAGAATGTTGACAACTGTGTTTGAAGTAAGAAAGTATGATTGCGTTTATTATATTTTCAATACAATAGGTATTATGATATGTGCGTTCTTATTGTTACGATTAAATAAATTAGGGCTCTGTTTTTTACTTGTAATTACTATCATAATAATCTATTTTACCACAAGAAAGTTGAGAAATGTGTTTGATATAAGAAAGTAGGACTGTGTTCATTATTATTTTTAATACAATAGTCTATGTAGATGCCGGGGAAAACAATTGATACGCATGCTTGAAACACGCGTCATGGCGCTACAGCTACAAAAATCTCCTCGGCTATCCATGAAATGTAGCTTAGAATAGCTTATCATATCTACCTACAGTTGGCATTGAAAGGACTTCTAGCATAGCATAGCTTTCTTTGTGTAATTTCCTATGCACCCAACATAAACGTCTTAAGTAAGCATCGTTAACTAGCGACTATTTTTTATATAGAAACAATATGTTATATAACCCTAAAGAGTACACAGATGGAAGGGGTATAATTGCACAAATTTAAAGGGATGACAACTAGTATAAATTAGTAATATTAGTGTTTACTTTTTCACTATTTTTTATATTTCGTATATTTATAGGAAGAAGCCGAGTGTTTAGTTGTAAATCTACTAGCAGGTGCCCGCGGCTTCACCCACGAAAATTAATTGAAAAATTAAGAGTATAATAATTATTAAAACATTATATTTATTAACACTTGCACGCGAGTCATTCATAAACTAAGCCATTAATAATTAATGAAACAGCTAAAATTCCTGCTTTAGAGTACTATCCACGGTATGAAAGCGCCGCCTGGGAAAACGATCTCAGGTTCGATTATGCAGTTACGTACTGTTTCTCAACTGTTTGTTGACAGATGAGTATGATGTGAATTTTATTTGATAAATTCAGTGTAATTTTCAGAAATTATATAATTTTTCAAGAGAAGGAGTTATTTTGTTTGGATTTTTATTGTCCGCGATACTGCCCGCGGCTTCGCCCGCCATTATTAATTGACTCCAGGATTTTTAAGAAATTTACATGGCAGTTTATTAAAAACGTTTGTGGTTCAGAGCTATGAAAATTGTAAGTAAAAATAAAATTATAATATTTGTTCATTGTGTTCATTTCACTTAGGCCTTATATAATAAAGAAACGGTTTTCCTAATTTTGTACTCTTCGTGAAAGTTTAGACTGCGAGAGACGAACATCGCCGAGTATACCCGATGTTTCACGAAGTGGGCAAGCGAGCGAGCACGCTATTTAGGGCCGTTGAATTGTATAAGAGTAGATGGGATTTACCGAACATTACAACCTAAAATGTTGCAGTTTCCGTGTTTCTAAAAAACAAAAACAAAACAAAAACAAACAAAAAACAGAATGCAGAGTGTCGAGAATTTACGTTTAACTTCTTCAGCCATGTAATTTTCCGTTGAATATCGAGAAAGCCTTAACGTTATCGCATTCCATTTTGTTATCTTCTCATTCTGGATTAAAACAATGTGTGGGAGATGCAAGTCTTTTTTGCAAGTACTCTCTCCCATTTATCAATGTCAGTTGGAACTAGGTTCACAACTAGCGATAGGTAATGACCTATCCCCACGGCTATAGTCGAGGCAGAAAGAATAGGTGGGTTTCTCAAAACAATCCTTCCACTGGCCACCCCTCTTTCCTTACTTTCCCCTTGCAAGTACTTATGGCTGCGTCTCAATGAACTTTCACTCCCACACAGAAGCTTAGTGCAAGACAAAAAAGCATTGCGCTATATAAGTGTTAATGTTATTACTTCAGTAACATTATTTTGAAAATAATATTTCAATAGATTAATTTAATTACTAAATTAATTTGATAATTAATTGAAACCATTATGAATTAAACTGTTATTTTCATAATCTAACGTTGCTTGTCCGATAAGCACAGCTTGCAATAAATATCACAGTTCATTATTTGATTTTAACATGTATTTGAGTTTAAAAAATAAAACTAAACTGATAACTTTGATTAATAATACTCTCACTATACATTTGATAGTAAATTGTCAGCCGTGTAGTACAGATATTGTTTACCATAAATTATTACACTGTAAACTGTAAAACAAAAAAATATTTTAACAGATTTTTGTACTACACAAGAAACATACTCGTAATTTCATAACTTCTCGTCATTCTCACTACTGTTATACTACTATCTAAATTTATCACGACTCTTTCAATAGTGTCACCTATCTCCTTTGTGAAGTCTTCTTCCTGTTTTTTTTAATACACGTATAGACTGACTTTAAGATGTACTCGGAGGAAACGAAGATAACCATAGCAGCGCTTGACTTTACAATAAATGACATTCATACAGAACAGGGGCAGGTTAAGGTACACGAACCATAAACAGTAGGAAAATAGTACGGTGAAAAATCCGTCTGCACAAACGAAAACTCGCCTATTCTTTCTGCCTTCACTAAAGCAATAAAATAACATCCACTGGCGGTCCTCCCAGCTCCTGACAAAGCGCGTAAATACAAAAACCACTTGAGGATAGCTGCTTTATACCTATGCTGGGATTATTGACTATCTGTCTTCCAGGCAATGCATGTACGTATATGTGTGTGTACCGGTATATCTCTCTGTACAGTTTGAAGCTAAATAGAGAGCAGAGAATTCTAGTGCACGCTTTACGAAAATATTGACACATCAAGCAGGCTTGCCACTCAGCCTGGAAGTGAAGTTCCTTTTCACTTGGATAATGTAAGAGGTATTGATACACACAAGCCCTGAGTGACAGGCTTCTTATGGCCAGGACCGAGGATTTAAAATTAATGCTTGCTTTTTAATTCAGGCTTAAAGGGATAGCAAATACTAAGTTCGACTGGGAAATACTTCATGAAACGCATGATCGATGCCTCCATAACAAATTTACAGTATGTTTGAATATCAAGTAAGTTTACATAACTAAAATGTATATTTCAATATGTCAGATAATTCATACAAAGAACGTATCTTGTATTCTTACTTGATATTCCAACATTTCTTTATTATCGAGTGATGTTTACGTAGAAAACGTGCATTAGTGAGTCACTGAGGATGTGTGGTAGGGTTGAGCATCGATGGACAATGTTTTCATGTCGATGATCGATGTTTTCTGCATCGATGGAAAACAACCGATGTTTTTATAATTAAAAAATGATTAATAGGCCTACCTTGATTCTAAGATATTTTATTTACAGGAACCTAATTTCGCAAAACGTCAATTTTTTTAATCGATAGTTTTCATAGAAATATTTCAGTTTATTTATGAAATTTGCTAATTTTATGAAACCATGACCTTTTTTTCACATACATCGATTTTTTTTTTTTTTTGCTAAATACATCGATGTTTTCAGGTCGATATTATGGTTACATCGATGATTACGGCCGATTTTAACATCGATGTTTTAACTATCGATGGTCTTCCCTAATGTGTGGAATTATGACTCAAATATCTTCCAGTACTTTTTTGTTTTATTTATTCTTAATTATGTAATACCGTTATGCATTTCTTTGTAAATATAGATTGTTTAGATTTAATTTCCTAAACTCAATATGCGTTATGAGTTTTAAATTCAATAAATGATTCATGTGAGGATAAGGAAAACCCAAAATTTCGGAGTTGAAGTTAGATGTTAATATAAGCAATCATTAAGTGAAAGCATCAGTGGACTCTAAGCTTGAAATCAAAGAGGGAAATTTTAGTGTAACAGCTGGTCTCCGTGAATGATAATTGTAATACCTGGATATAAATCCTCACAATTAAGGTAAAGCATTACTGTATTTATCTTATATCTCTGCTTTTATATAGCTTTTCTTGTGACGTATTTATACGTCAGTTGCAGCGGAAAGGTTAAAGCAAATCGTTGATGTGAACTCCACATCCTCTTTCTATTTTGAAATCAAGACAGAATTTTTCCACTAGTCTTTCCACTGTATGATATTACAAAAATCAACAAAAAGAATAAACTAATCTTGTTCTTAAGTCCTGAGTTTAAGTTAGCACTTATAGGTATTTCCATATTATTTGAATCATTAAAATTATCAGAATAAATGAAGTAAAAATAGATCCACCATTCGACATAAGTAACTGAATACCGTACTTCATCCTGTGTGTTTCTTATACAGCCCGGTGGTCCTTAAGAGTTATTTTAGGCAATGGAAGCATGAGGATAAGGTTTTCAGCTTACCTACCAGCCGACTTTATCATCTAGACTGCATCTGGTACTCATTTACCAAGGTCATAGTGACATCGGGAGGATTAAGCTAATTGAAAAAATCCCTTTAGGCAGGCCTACAGGAGGAGGTAGATTTCGAAGTGCTTTTGGTTTAATTTATTGTCGCTGCATAGCACTCTTCTTCTTTAGCCTTGGCATGGCAAACCTGCAGTAATAAGAACTGAATTCGGTAAAGAGGAAGAGCCTACAATCATTTGTTTTGACAACAAGAATAGGATATAATATTCTGGAAGGCCGTGCGCAAGATTAGCAATGAATAAAATTAGCAAAGCCGCTAAACAAGACAAAATTATGATATTATAATAATTCTTTTAAGTGTTATTATTTTCAAACATTAAAATCTCGCGTCATATGAGAGCTATCAAGAAACTAGTTATTGATTTGTAGAGTACTCATCAAGAGCTTTTCAACGATACCCCACAAGACGTGGTTTCAAAAGTTTCGAATTTGCATCCCCCACCCCACCCTCACTCGAACCCCCGAATCGTTGGTGTCACTGTGAACTCCATAGGGAGTACTCTAATTTATTCAAACAAAGTTTCCCTCTAAACTTCATAGGGGCCGAGATATAAATGTTTTAAACCCCCTCCCCGACCACCCCCTTGGGCCAATTTTACCCATTAACGAACTTGTCCGAACTATTGGGCCTAGAAATAACATAATAAAATTTGGTTCAAATATCTTCAAAATTACGGCCGCTATCGTGTAATGATATATATATAAATATATATATATATAAATATCACAATTTTTTTTTTTTTTTGAACGGGCGGTGGTTTCCTACTTAGGGGAGCATGAAACGTAAAGATATGAAAGAATTTTTCGAAAATCATGACATGGTATCCATTGCAATAGGTAGATTTTTCTTCGAAATCTACCTAAAATTCCAATTACCTTCTCAGTCTTCTCGGGGATCGAGCCAATGACCTTCCGGTTTTAAGCACAGTGCCCCAGTTAACTCCATCTTGGCTTACCCCACACATCTTAATGGGGAAAGCGTTGTAAAATACAAATAATATGTGCTTTTTCTTATTACACTAGTTACTTACAGAATATTTAATTAGTAGGACAGTGGATATTACATTTTCCCCTAACTTATTTTCGTTTCAAAACATTTGCTATCGGATAAGTTCCCCTCACGGTTACAAAAACAAACAACCGACACTTCGACATCATAGTTAGTGAATTGGTAATTTTCCCTATCACAAGTTATTTCCTAAAAAGTAAGAAATAAAATATGACAGATTAATTATTGGTTCGATATCAATTAAATAAAAAGTTAATATTAGTGTTGCGAACAAAGTTCTAAAAGAAGTTATCACTCTTTTTTATGTTTTTAGGTGGCGAGGCTTCCAAAATCCTTTAATACTTCAAAGCTTTACTTTAATGGGTGTTTCTTCTATAATCACACGAAGTCTCATTATAAATGTAGATTCGCATCTGTAAATGTGTCATTTTGATTATATACTACCTGGATGATTATTATGGTATGTTTAGATAACACGTATTCATTACAAATAACTATGCATTTAAATATTCGTATAAATAATTATAATACTACTCACCGACATTAGAATTTTTGCAGCTCTTCTTGAGAAGTGAATGGTTTCTTCATTCCACCTAACCTCGACCACCGTCCTGGAAGGAAACAAAGAAATTGATACGTTAAACAACAACATATCTTTCAACAAATTTAATTTTATCTTAGGAAGTCATCATCTAATGGAAACTCTTATGAAACCCTTAAGGAGTTATTGTAGTCTGAAGATGAAACTAATAACAAGGGTTTTATCAACTTGTAGTAAATGTGAGCTTAATTTTCTAATGTTTAGAAACATAGCTACGTAGACATATTCATATATGCATTCTTATATTAAGACTGTATATATAAGTACCTTGACGTTCACTCTTAGACTATCTGGCTTAGACTTTACAAGCTAGAAAGAGCGAAGTTGTTTTTGCTTCAGGAAGCTTGTAGGACTGTAATACCCTGCTTATTTACTCATTAGCAATAGACAATTCCTAAGCAAGCTAAAGGAATAGTATCTATTTTATGGAGCCCGGAGGTTCATTGCCGCGCTTACCTGAGCCCGCCATACAACCCTATGCTGTGCTAACTCCATCCAACCATCCCTTGAAAATCCTACCTCCCTTTAATATATCCTAATATTGTCCTCCGACCTACATCTAGCTCTTTCAAATGGTCTTTTCCCTTCAGGTCTCCCAGTCAATATTTTTAAATATGTCTTTCCCCCTCGTGTGTGCAACATGTCCAGCCCATTTCAACCTCCATGATTTAATTATCCTTACTATATTCGAGAAGGTTATGTAGCTCATCGATATGCAGTTTTCTCCAGTCCCCATTTTCATCTCTCTTAGGTTCAAATATTTTCCTAAGAACCCTGTTTTCGAACACTCTCAGATTATGTTCTTGCCGAATAATAAGGCACTATGTCTCACATCCATGTAATACAATCGGTAGGATAATTGTCTTATAAATTTTTATTTTTAATTCTAGACAGAAGACTATAAGATAAAAGTTTCTGTACTGCATAAGAACAAGCATTTCCTATTTAAGTCGACACTTAACTTCTACCTTAATAGACTATTATTTCTAGGCCTACTTGTAATTATTGCCCCCAGATATTAGAATTTCTTCACTTGATCAAATGCTTTACCGCTCATTCCATTATTTTGTAGCGCTTATACCTGTTTTTTTATCTTTATTAATTTCCAATCCAACATTCCCTGCAAGCATTGAAAAAAAACTTTTTGCATTTCTCTCGACTGTGTTTAAGTGTTCGCTCAACAAACAAACCTTATATCAATATGCTAAAAAAGAGTAATTGTCACTTAATTCTAAACATACCTTGTTTTCCTGAACTTTCCTAATGGTATATTCCAACGCGAAATTAAAAAGTAAAGGCGATAATACATCTCCTTCCTTCAACCCACTTTTAATATGTACCCTACACACACAGAGTATGTGTTATTGTTTTAATACTGCTTTCTTAAATTAGATTATAGCGTTGCTAATGCTATAGTAGTTCCACATACATAACCTATTTGAAATTATTCTCAGTTTTGATTAGTGAACATATAACCTTCATCTCGTAGTTAATGTCTCAGCGTTCATCTGAAGCAGGAGTAATCATACGAGCAGTGATTCACAGCAGAACCCCCCTTCCATTACTTACATGAGCATAGAACAAGTAATCTGAATAGGAATACATTCCGTCTAATGCGACATTTCAAAAGCTTAGTAAATATGGCTGTAGCATTCGAGAGTTATGCTCTGTCAGTTGCATTAATATAGTCTGGGATAATACTGAGGGGGATTTTGTTTCGGATTCACAGAACACATTGACGAAATTCGCGACAAACTTTGAAGTACGAGGATGTATTCAAATAAGAGGAATGTGGGATGCAAAAATGGAAAAACCACGAACAGTTCACGTTAAAACCTTTAGGAAACAGGCTTTACTGGTGACTATTTTTTGACATTACAACAACATTTTTCAAACTACTTCGTGGAAGATATACCCTACATTTTTGAAGTGAAACTTCTTTAGCCGCGGTAGGGGTAAATGGAGAGCTTGTGTAATGCTCAAAATCGTCACGAAATTAGTGTTACGCTCAAAATCGTCACGAAATTAGTGAGGTGTGACGGAACAGACTGCACAGAAAACAATGAACTCAATGATTAGGCTTATCCAAAATTTAAAAATCCAAAATTAAAAAAAAACAAAATCCAAAATTTAAAAAATAAAAAAAAATAATATTAAAAAACGGAAATCGAAAATTAAAATAATAAAAAAATAAAAAATTTCAAAGATACTAGTTTTAAAAAATCCAAAATTCCAAAATTAAAAGATTCAAAATTAGAAAGTACAAAAATCCAAAATATAAAAAATAAAAGATCCAAAATTTTAAAATCCAAATATCCAAAATTTAAAGAAAATAAAAAATTCAAATTTAAAAAAAAATCAAAATAAAAAAATTCAAAATTTAAAAAAATCAAAAATCCCAAATTTAAAAAATAAGGAATTAAAAAATCCAAAATCTAAAAATAAAAATTCCAAAATTAAATAACCGAAATTCGAAAATTAAAAAATCCAAAAAATAAAAAAAATTCAAAGATCAAAATTAAAAAAACAACAAAATTCAAATATTAAAACATTAAAAATACAAAAAATACAAAATTTAAAAACTCCAAAAACCCAATGTTAAAAAGTCCAACAATCCAAAATTGAAAAAATTAAACAATCCAAAATTGACAAACTCCAAAAATTAAAACAAGTTTTACTTTTATCGCGTGGCGTTCCACGCACAATTTTTGTCGTTGTGGTATTACTCAATGATAGAAGGTTTTGCTGCTTAAGTATGGGCGGCGGTAAATTGCACTCTCATTTCAGGCACATTTTTGCAGGAATTTAGTATGCACATCCCTCAAAATCAAGGTAGTAAACATCGTATGTAAACTGCACACAAGTCGATAATAAAGTAATATGGTCCCTATACAGGCCATAAAGACCTTAGGCTATCGGGACGTTGACGCACCCAGATTTTTAAACATTTGATAATTGAAATCGGTAAGCTTGTCAGCCATACGCTTTAAGATTGCTACTGGTTCTCATTTCTGCTAGAGGCTGAACAGACTCCAGGGCCATTGTGCCACCAAAAGGATCCGGCTACCTCATTGAAGATCGAAACCAATACCTTCCGGTTTGTAGCGCAGCGCCTCATCCAACTATAATTTTTTAAAACAATCATCAAATAATGTAACATAGAAAGTTCAGATACACATTTTAAGATTTTTCGGAGGAGATAGGTTTAAATTTTTTATTGAAAAAAAAAATTCAATTAACATTTCAGAAGCAATTGATATATTAAACTGAATTTTGAAGCCGTAATTTCTATAAACGTTTTAGTTCGGTATGTCAAATTTCACGTTTATAGCACACATGTTTATAAAATTACTCTCAACACGTCGGTTATCCCTACTGGCTACGGTATTATGTAACAGTTATATGGAAAGGGGGAACTTTGTAGCTGCTATCGCAGTATAGACTATATAGTTTGGAGTACTTTCTTCACTTGATATTAAGTTTGGGTCAGGATTAACCCACATCTGGTAGATAGAACCATTTGCGAGTCTCAAGACTTGGGATTCTTTTTATTGCTTAGCTATAAATGTCATGGGAGAAGTTACGACCCGATCCAGCTGCAGATCTGCACTTTGGATACAAGTCATCTTACTGGCTTATCTTATTTATTCCAGCCACTACCAACTTTAACATTTTTGCATAATATATTTATATCCTGCATGAACATTAATCAATATTGCAACTTACAAAAGCATATTATAATATTTCATTAAATATGTAATACATCTACCATTTTAAGTGATATTTCATACCATCCCATCTTAATTTTTAAAATGGAAGCTTACATGATTTTTATTTGTTCTTATTCCCCCTAGAATAAACTGTATAGAATTTCAACCCACTACTTAGTTTCGCAGATATTTGAGATATTTTAGGGTGGTTCCAGCATAATGGAAGTCGTGCATATTATGCCCATACTGCTAGAGCAGATCTGAATACGAAGCATAACAATCATTGGGATCCAATAGATTGGTCAGCTCGAACTCCTGACTTTACACCCCAAACTTTTGACGGGATTTCTTCAGGGATTTACTGATGAATAGTTGTCTCTAGAAGACATACGGGAGCCCATAGGAAATGCTTCTGCAAATATCGAGAAGGAATTAATTTTAGCACACCTGTCTTCCTTCCAAATAATTGAAAGTTATTGAGGTGAACGGGTATCTCTTTGAGCACTTAGTCATGGTTTCATTCAGTTATTTTTTTAGAGGATATGCTAAAATGTGACCTGTTCATCAGAATTTAAAGCTAAAAAAAAAACACGAATTTAAGCATCAAATTGAAAAATGATTTATACAGAAGCTGTTTGTTTCATTATAGAGAAAAATATTTAAAATGCAAGTTTTCATGCATAGGCTATTCTTAATCACTTTACGAAATCTGGTACATTTCTGTTTACCCGTTTGATGATTCGGTAGGTAATATGGTTACTCTAAAGTGTCATAATATACTTATTATTGTAATGAATTGTACCTAAATTTCTCATGTTTAAAACAGGGGAGACGAATGAGAACTCACAATAGAAATGGGGCTTTGCGAAGATCCCTTTGAGGTGGGGGCTAAGGGAATCGTTCTATTTTTCATACTGACCTTTTAATGAAATGCCAGGATCTATAGAGGTCATAAGCCAAGTTGACCAACATAACTGTGATGCCAGTCTCCTTCGCAAGCATGGATAGGCCACCCAGCACAGCACTGAGCCACACTGAGAATGAACCAGGGACACCACATTGCCTGCAAACAACAAACGACATAATTAATTACTTAAATAACAAGTAACCTTAACTTTATAAAAGGGAAATTAATTATTTCATTATATTAAGTATTGCACTGAACCTAAGTACATCAGATGTAAGTGATATTTAAGAAAGATATATCATGATCTTGTTCCTAATCTCTTCAGTGTTGCAGAGACACGGAGTTTATATATATATCTTATTTATTGCTGTGGTTTTTTAATTCGTTGAGAAAATGGGATATTGGCAACAAAAATAATTTACATGTGAGAGAAAGATATACAGTATATATATTATGTATATATATATATATATATATATGATTCAGTTTCCGACTTCTGATATAGCATAATCAGTTTACGTTAAAAGCATTCTTTAAATATATGCGTTCATATATATATAGAATATAGATGAATGTAGCATTTTCACTATTCCAAAATACTTCAATTACACCGAAATATTTTACCTGTGTGTGTGTATATATATCTATTTGTATGTGTGTGGAATATTTCGGAATAGTGAAAAAGTTATATTCATCTTTATTCCACCAGGTATTCATATTTAATGTAAACTTGCTCTGTACCTACATTAACAAAGATAACACAAGTATACATGCACATAAAGGGAGCGGAATGTTAGTTATTTTTATTTTATATTATGAAGCAGTATAGCAAGTTATAATTATAAATACTAGACTGCTCATGGCAATTCCACTAATCAACAAATGAACATTCCGGACTTGATCAAGAGAAGTGCAGATAAAAACATCGAAGCGGTGTCCATAACATAACTCGCACAACGAATGTCAAGCTATCGTAATTCTGTCTGGTTAATACAAATAATTGAAACTGTTTAATATAGATAGAAAGGGAAGTAGTTGTAATCAACGAAATGGAAGCGAGTGTCTGCTTGTTTTGTCTTCAGTCCAATCGCTAATTTGTAACATATGGATTTGTAGCTGTAACAATAATTCTACTAAATCCCTCAACGAGATTAATGATGTTTTGAAAACCAGTACGCAATGCATTATCGAACTGTACTGCCATCTTTGACACATTTTAATTCATTTATAATCGTTCTACTGTTTTATATCCTAGTTTATCATGGTAGAATCTCCACATATATCATGATATACGATAAATCCTCTTAAACAGAAGAATTACATCGGGTTTGGAGTGTTAGTCGCGAAAGATATAACAAAATCACCTGTACTGTAGGATTAATTTGTAATAATTAAAGTCTGTTTCATTATTTATGTATTTGTAACGTGTCACAGTAGAAAATGAGGTTCTGCACGCCATAAATTGACTATCCTTAACAAAATTTACAAGATTTTTTCTACGTACAAATAGTTTGCTGAATTTCTTCACTATAGGCTTACTTGGCCCAAGATATGTACGGAACAATAGTAGGCTATATTGCGATACAAGTGCCGTAAGGCATGCATACGGATCGAGGAAATAGTTTGAAAAACGAGGCGCTCGCGCCGAGTTTTTTCAATTTTCCGTGATCCGTTATGCGCTTACGGCACGAGTATTGCATGCTGTTTTTTTTGCACGATGATTATTTATATCAATTTAATTATATTAATTGTGATATTACCTGAAAATATTATGTATATACATTCTTGAAGATAGATGTTTATTTCAGAAAGTGATTCGCATTTGTTGTTGTTTATGGGAACCGAATATTTGTGCTGGGGGCCTTGTCCATAAAGGCTTGTATTATGAGGTGTGGCGTAATATTCATAACAGCACGGAAACTCTTACCGCACATAGCAACAAGATTGCGTGTGGGAATGTCAACTTACGATCCACGGCAACAATATTCGTAAGTACCACTAATTAGTTAAGTCGTGCAAAAAAGTAAACAACAGACTTGCATTGACTAACAGTGTCCTGTCGTTTCATTGGTTAATCGCACTAGCGCATACTTAACGATAGTGCGACAAGCTCAGTTACACATTTACTTCCATTCCATAGAACTACTTGGCCTATATCATATGTAATTGTGAAAACATAAATTCCAAAGATGTGGAAATCCGATAGTGCCAAAGCGAAGGAAATTGCTGAGTGCAGGTGTTTTGCTTCAACATGATAACGCCCGCCCTCATGCTCCTCGTGCAACAATGAAAACCGTCGACGACATCCGCCATAATCGCCAGAACGTTTAAGTGGTTAAAGAACGCCAAGCCTGAATTGGATCCTCTGATAACTACTTTCCTTTTAAATATTCCTTCATGTGGGTATTAAAAAGATCGCATTTCTAATAGTTTTCTCTAGAGTCCTAATAAAAACCAAAAATTTCAAGCAATCTTTGGACATCAAAATATGCTATTTTTCTCCACCGCATATAAAAATATTTGCTCCAACTTGCAATCCACGATGACTGAATTCGTGCCTCCTAGTTCGAATGAACTCTATCTTCAAAGCTAGAAGTTTCTCAAGATAATTTCACATAATTGGCTCCTAATTAATAACAGTTTTTCATGGACATGTTTCCAACATAAAAATAAGCATAAAACAAACTGCAAAAGTAGAGTACTAAAATTAATTAAAGTGTGAAATTGTCCGTAATGACACACTTTAAGAAGAAACAGGAATGGAATACATTACATTAATTACTTGTCTTTACCAGGAGTCTTTGTAAGGAATGTAAATTCATGGCGGGAACCTTGTCAACCTGACTAGGGAGTACCAACATAGCGCTAATGAATATCAATGAAGGTAATTAAGTTTAAATACCGTATTCGCAGAGACGCAGGCAAGGCATGTTCCTTCTTCCTTCCAGAACTACCTAAAAGTGGCCTTAAGCTATATTTTTGTTTCTCCCCACCCAAGATCTTAACATATATCCATTTCACCCACACACAGACACATACGCATGCGTAGACAGACAGACAGACGCTTCCAAAGCCATGAGTCTAATGAAGATGTAAGAGCTATCTTCGTGTCTATTAAGTTCATTACCCCACATTGCGCTTTTGTAACTTGCTTAAAGGGATGAAATTTGATACGGCGTTTTGCTTCTCTATCTCTCTTTAATATGTCTTCTGTCTTCTTCCTTCTCCATTCTTCCATTTTCTTACCATCGCATTATAGTAAGATAACTAGATTAGATCGAGCAACAACCCGGATATTGTTAATTGTTAGAAGCCTAAGGAAAATTGGACTTGAAAAGACCTGTAAGATATCTTACTAAGAATATGTACTCGAAAATATACCCAAGTCCTTTCTCAAAAGATTATGACCTTATTTTAGCACAAACAGAAAGAGAGTCAGAAGTTAGAAGATTGATGACTGAAGAAGCTGGTTTTAAGCTGAAAGTTTGTTTGGATAATATGATTATGAATGAGTGAATTGTAGGAAGTTTGGAAAGTATGATTATCTGGGAGGCAGTTCTTCTAACAATATTTGTCTGCTGTGACAGGCGACATACACTGAGAGTTTTAATGCATTTATCACCAATGAAAATTAGAACCTCCCCAGATTTTCTCGCTTTTACAGGATTTATTATCACATTCTATATGGAGAAATGTTCGGCTAGAGTCTTATTGAATTATCCTATCCGTAGAATTTATCTTATTTAACCTACTTCTAGACTTATAACATTACATTACTGCTGTCGATATTTTTGAAGTGAAACTTCTTTAGCCGCGGATGAGGTAAATCGAGAGCTTGTGTCACGCTCAAAAATCGTCACGAAATTAGTGTCACACTCAAAATCGTCACGAAATTAAGTTTTCCGTTTATCATAGACACAGCATCAAACTTGCGGTCATAAGCGGTGCAAATGTGAAGTTACTAGGCCACTTTAAGTTTTTTTAAGTCAGAATGTTTTTAAATAAATTCTAAAAAAGGAGAATAGAAAACTTTGTTGGTAATTACATTCACTGTAATAATAATAATAATAATAATTATTATTATTATTATTATTATTATTATTATTATTATGTTTTTATTGCAAGGCAGAGTTAAGGCCATAGGGCTTTATCTTCCATTAACCAGTATAAATACATTAAATACATTAAAGGAATACCAACTAAAAATGATAAACACAATAGATGACATAATAATACAAAAAACTAGCAATAAAATAATTGGTAAAAAACAATTATTGGTAAGCCTAAAATGAAACATAAGACAAAATTACAGCTAATAATAATAAGACAGAAGAGAAAACAAAGTTAATTAAAAATTATATATAATTGTGTGTGTGTCTGATTGTCTGTAGACTATAAATACATGTATTATAATAGTATACTGTACTTTATATTATATTATAATGCATATATTACATGTAATATAATACTGTAATATGCACTAAGATTTAAGCATAAAACTAAGAAATTAACAAATGTAAACAATATTGGCTAAGTGACATAAACATATTATAGAATATAAATTACCTTAGGCTGGATTTACATTATACCTAGGTATAAGTTTTATTACCAATCGTCATTATTTTTATTAATAATAATAACTCAACTTATTCAGTATCAGCTTCATCAAATCATACTATCAAGAGTGCTCAGGCATGAGTACTCGTTTATTTAAATATTTTTCTTACTCTCAGTGAGACAGAATCTTTATGAACACTGCATTTTCTAAAGTCTGATGTTTTTTGCGAAAGAATTTGTACTACACTATTTTCCTAGAATCGCTCATGCGGAAGGTGATAAATGTACTTAGACCTGACACGACTTCATGTAGCGCACTAGTTCTCTTAGAGATTGAATCTAACAGAACAATAGTAATTTAATTGTTGACGCTAGGAGTGCATGTCCGGTCGTGTTAGAGAACAAATTAAGATAAAGCTGAGAATCCGGCAGCTTGGTATTGATTGATTCCAAGCCGACACTGAGCTGCTTTTCAAGGGGAGAAGCCAAGACTATACAAAATTAATGACGGGTAGGAAGGGAAAACTTCGCTAAATGGAAACCCATAACTCTTAATAGCTGTACGCCATCAGGAGAAGAGCCATCACTCCATCATATTCGCCTGACTCTGTGGCACACCAGTAAGTGCTCTTTGAAGAAGACCCCTGCTATCTCGTGTTTGCTGTTTGATACTTGTGTTGGTTCGTGTTCTTTTTGTTTTCACTAAATTGTGCTATTTTCGTTTTTGTATCAGTTGAAATTAGGGGTGTGTTTCTCTTCGTTAAGGGCAGATGTAGGTCAAGGATGATAACAAATTAAATATTTTAAAAATTTCATAATTTGCCTCTATTAGTCTATGTTTCAAGAATATTCTCTAAAAAATATTGGGTCGAATTCTGTCTTTGAACGCATTTTAAAAATTAAATACCCTAACCGTCCGTCTACTCTTACAGCAAAACGAAATAGTATATTGCGATACTAGGGCCGTAAGGCATGATTACGGATCGAGGAAAAAGTTTGAAAACACGAGGCGCTCGCGCCGAGTGTTTTCAATTTTCCGAGATCCGTAATGCGCTTACGGCACGTGTATTGCATACTATTTTTTGCACGATGATTATTTACATCAATTTAATTATATTAATTGTGATATTACCTGAAAATATTATGTAAATACATTCTTGAAGATTGATGTTTATTTCAGAAAGTGATTCGCATTTGTTATTGTTTATGGCAACCGGATATTTGTGATGAGGGGGCCTTGTTCATAAAGGCTTGTATAATGAAGTGTGTCGTTATATTCATAACAGCCCTCAAACACTTTCCGCCCGAGGGCCGTAAGCGTTTGCGTGTGGGAATGTCAACTTACGATCCACGGCACAACGTTCGTAAGTACCACTAATTAGCTAAAGAGTGCAAAAAAGAAATTAACTTTAAACGCTTTTCCCCATAAGTTACAACTGCCAATGCATATGTGCCCTTTTCTCAGAAACTATTCAAGATAAATGCATGGAACTTTGCACATTCCTTCATAACAAGTAAATGAACAATTTCTTGGAACTGATTTTGGATAATAAAGTCATGTTTTAATTTTTTTATTAGTAAGAGGACTGATCTTTAATAAACATTTTGGCATCGAAACATAAATTTCTGAAAAAATTAATGGAATGAAATTTAAAAAAAAATCATCCATGGAAAGTTATATTTATCCTTTAAAAGTCAGCAGGTCAAGTTTCAGGGTGTTCCATTAAATAGTTCCCATAAAAAAGTACCTAGGTGTAGCGATTAAATTAAAAACCAAAGAAATATAATCGAAATACTTGTTTGTTGGGATACTTAAATACTTCTTGGGTCTTGTTTCTGTAATTTACAATTTTCTGCTCATTGGTTTCCCTCACCCTGTATAAAAGGCTTCCAGTTACATTATTTGGTCTACGTTTCATTTCATAACGTATTATTTAAGTCCAAACTACCCTCTTAAGCTTAGATTACGATCCATACAGAATTTCCTTCTGCAAGTGGAAGTTCTGAATGTTAATATCCTGGGTTCACTTAAGTGGTTATTATCAATACTAACGACCCTAAGTTACTTGAGATATTCTTGTTATCTCCCTCACGATCTTAATCACTATAGTCACCACTATACTGTTCCCCCTGTTTCTAACAAGAACAGGAGGAGTGGTGACTTGATTGCAGTCAGGGGAGTAGCTTGATTGAACTCTGCAGGCATGATTGTGGTTGGAATAGACATTATCATGTGGTGGAGAGTACTCGTGACTAACACTCACATAGACGTTTCTATTCAGTATGTGAAGAGTGTTAGATTCTGACTATGGTGTAAAAAACATTCGTAATGAGGATGGCTATTTCCGTGGAAAATTTGAAGGAATTGGAACTTTTCCCCTCAGAGGTTCATTTGTTATTAAAGTATTACTGTAATAATTATTATTGTTGTTATTATTATTACCATTAATCCCTACGAGAAATTTCCTCTTTTTTTAAACTTGAATTTTTAACGATTACGGTATATAACAAACTAGCAAAAATTAATAAATTAAAAATTAAGAGCATAATAGTTAAATCATTATATTTATTAACACCTAAATCATGTATAACTGAAAACTTATGTTTTGAAAATGCACGTTTTTTGCCCGTTTTTCACTCATAACTCACGAACGAAAACTAAAATTAAAATTCCGCCTTCGAGGTGCATTTTCCGACCCTTCAGCCCACCTATGTTTAAAATTTCAAATTTCTGCGTTCAGTAGATTTCGTTGGACATCGAGGACAATTCCTTTTATTAATATAGATAATATGAATTATAATGATACCTTCTCTAATTTGTCAAACATCCATTTCATTTAATCCAAACCCACCTATACAATTGTCAACAATATGTTCTGTGAATTTGTTTCGATAATTCTATGTAAAAAGGGATTAAGTATTTTAAAAAAAATTTAATTTTTGGCATTTAGAATCAGAATTTTTCAAAATCCCTTCTTAGTGAGCATCTACATTATGAAACGAAGGTACTATCAAAATTCCAAGTCTCTACCTGTTATAGTTTAGGCTGTACGTTGATTCCTGTCAGTCAGTCAGTCAGTCAGTCAGTCAGTCAGTCAGTCAGTCAGTCAGTCAGTCATTCAGTCAGTCAGTCAGGATAAAGCCTTTTATATATATAGAGATATCCATTCAACGTTAATCATTGTAACTAAAAAAATCAATCACTTCTTGTTTTTCACAGTCCCGACAAATACCCAGTGGCGTATTAAGAGGGGGCTATAGCTCCCCGCGAAACGTTTAGTAATGCTAATATGTTGCACGTAAGAACATTTTGATTTGACAAATAGTAGTCAGTTTGTGCACATCCTGACTCATGGAATGCGTAAAATAGAAATTAAGTTACTGATTTATCTAAGTATATACAAAATTCAGCCTAAAATCGAATTCTTACCAAAGCGGCTCAAGCTGGCATGAATGTATAATTAGCTCGCTTAAACCGATCAAGTTGACAGTACTGCCCCCTTCGGATATGAGAATTAATTTTTTTTCAAAATGTTATTATTTTGGTACAGTGAAATGTGTGGTATATGTTTAAAAAGGCTATTTTATTTGTAACTGAAATAAGACACTAACATGAAATTTGAAGGCTTAATTTTACGTCCCCCCCCCCCAAAAAAAAAAATCGGGGAGTACCTCCCAGATCCCCATTGGGCCGATCTCGAACCAAAATCCTTGGTCACTTGCTGACTTCACTTGATCGGAGATGTTTTTTTTCGACAGATATATCACTGTTAATAACTCACACATTCTCGCAACACTAACTGCATGACTGATATTGACATTTCCTCTATTCGAAGTGCGGAGGTGTGGGACACGTGGGTTACAGGTATAGACTAATCTTTTTTTAAAAGATTCCTTCGATTAAAAATGCAAATGAGGACTACTGCTTATAGAACTACTACTAATAAAAACTAGTAGTAAAGAGCTCTATCTCCATTATTACAGTAAGCGTGTAAATTTTTGAAGTCGCGTGTTTGTTGGGGTGATAAGCTGTGGGGTGGGATTTACCCTTGTGAAATATGAGCGTGCATCGTCGGGATGGTCTACAGAGAAACATTGCACTGGTACGAGAGAGTATATTGGTGGAAAAGATGGCGGGGCTATATGAAGTGCATAAACCACAGCCCGAGCAGGTTGTTTATTTATGTCTGAGGGTAGTGGGGGTCATTACAAAAGAGGGGTAAACAGTGGCGGATTTATTTTCGGTTTTAATATATTCTTCTTCTTTTCTGACGCTACAACATTGGTATAATTAATTCTTGTTGGGTAATTATGAAGATCTGATCTAGTTTGATAACTGTTTAGATTCTTTTTAATTTAAAGAACACAATGATATATGTAAATGTTTATAACAGTCAATATTTTCTGATCTATAAGGACGGGTCTACAATGAGCATTATAACAGGATCTATGTAGCTCAGAGGTAGACGCGGTACGGCATGCATAAATATTATATTCAGGTATGATCAACTAATTTCAAATAAGAAATTACTCTTTTAAACAATGAAAATGCGTCTATTTCCAAAGTTCTAGGAAAATGCAGCTCACTTTCCCATCCTGTACAGCGAACACTTTATATAGGCTAACTTACTACTGTCGACATTGATAACTGCTGCATGAATCGTTCTTTAGGTTTAAACACGGAACTCCTTTTGCTTATTACGTGGGTAAAGCAGGGTAAATGCAAACATTAACCGTAAAAGATTTTTCCCCACAGTTGTACACTTGACTGTTCTGCAAACTTCAAAAGTCCACCACTAGGCCTCTGTACGGAAACATTCTTCGGATCAGTTGTTCTTGTCTCCTTCAAATTAACTCTGATTGAAGGTTCTTCTAGACTTTACGTCATCTTATGCTTAATATATGTTCACTTTCGATAAATTGGAAGTACTGTCGATATTAGGCTAAAGAATGATAAAAAGAAATTGTAAAATAACTCCTCCGGAATAAAATTCCGACGCATCGGCGACGGTTACAGACCTAATTCGCTAGGCGGAGATGATATATGTTTTTACTTTAATTATTTTCATTTTTGTTACATGTATTTCACAGTTAGGCTACCCAATTTTCTAAAATCGATTTTTTAATAAAACAATTCCTCTGATAAGCTACTCGATTGTTAGAGGATTTAGAAGAAATTTTGAGTATTGTTTCATTGTCCGCGTCGAAAAATATTTTACAAAGAATAATTACTGCAAACTTGTGGTCATAATTTGTTTTATTGTGGTCATAAATTGCATATTTCATGTGTACACAAAAATTCAAAAGTATAATAAAGGCAAAGTTACTCTGTGCCTGATTAATGTGCGTGAACAATGTTATTAATTTCCTTCTGGTAGTTCCTGCGTTGTATCCATTTTTTTTTGTATTTAGGCTAATGCGTGAGCAAATCGAAGTATAGAAAATCTTCAATTGAATCGTTTATTTTAAAATTCCTTCAAGTCATACGATCCCACTCAAAACTTTTTTCTTCCCTTTGAATTTAACTTCTAAAAATGCTTACATGTTACGTACCGGTACTTGTCCTGTTTTGTAGGTAAAAATGTATGTTTTTACGCCACCTCATTAAAACAATCGCTTCACTACCAATATATCCCATTTAAATTACTTGGGTCTTATGACCCCAGTGGTACTGAGTGTAACAAAAATAACAAAGATAACCTGGTAGTTGTACGATTCAAGATATATATATATACGATGGAGAATTAAATGAAAACCGCAATTAATTTCTCCCACTATTTTACTGCAGCAAGACTGTTTCCTTGTAGATTATTTTTATACTTAGTCTCTCCTAGTTTAGCGTACTTAAACTTTCCATAAACTTTCTTAAACTTAAACTAGCGTACTTTCCTATCCATCGGATAGGAAGTGCTTCTATACAGCGTGATTGGAAGTCTTCATCAGGCTTGAACTTCTGCCCTCCAAGATGATCCTATAATGAACCAAATATGTGGAAATCTGATGGTCCCAAATCTGGCGATTATGGCGGATGTGGTCGACATGCGCATATAGCTTATCGTCCGCCGGTAGCAGTGGAGTAAGGGCAGAAGAGAATGCATATACTGTACTATTCATTCCAAACTATGCGGTTCATAATAGCCCGTAACTATTGAAATAAAAATTAAAGTGAATAAAGTATTTGTTTTTTTTTTTTAAATTATGAAATACTATTATTTAAGTAATGGTATGTAACTCACAGAATATCGCTGTTGGGTCTTCACTATTGAATGCTGTGAGGCTAACTAAGATGTTTTTACACGGTCTGTACAGTATGAAATAGCAAAGAACATCACGTGCTATGAATGGCAGACAGGTTGAGATTATGTCATCGTGGACTACTGCGCAGCCGTTTGTTTTTTCAGGTCTTACCGATCGAGTTATATCTACTTCCCGCTAAAGTTATTCCAATTGTGCATTGTGCACTAAATCCGCCACTGGATACAAGAAGGAGACCTGCGTTTAGTATGCATAACCTGGCCAGGCAGAACAAGGTGCTTGTTACGAAATGATAAAGTACAACTGGGTGGTGGAAGGTTATTAAAACTTGCGCCCCTCTCACCACCAAAATAACTTCCCACCACAATCTTTTTCTTCTCATCGGTAATACTCTTTTCATTTTCAAGTAATACTGTAATCTCCCAAGTTTTCATTTATAAACCACTTGTTAGTCTTTAATAAATGGTTCAGATGTACTTTATAGCCCCTGCAACGATATCTAACACTGAATTTAATGACGCATTTGGACAGTTGCTTAAATGAACTAAAGTATCGAAGTAAAGAAAGGATTAACCTTGGCTAGAAGTAATACCGCCGTTAAGTAATCACAAATAAAAACAAACAGAAGGAGAACAGTTTTACGCCGTTGCGCTACCTTGGGTGTAATAATAATTATAAAAAAATAAGTACCAGGCCTATTCATGATTTGAAATTCATTTCCGCCATTTTCCAAATATTTTTATGTTAACGTGATCGCATGTTCAATAGCCTAAGTTTTGTTTCATGACTTTGTTTTATTTATTTCATCACTAGCAGGGGCTCGCGGCTTCGCCCGCGATTATTTACTCAACTGCTAGATGTTTTGTTTAAATAATTTATTTAACAGAAAAATAATTAAAACGTTATATTTATTAACACTGACATCGTTTACCTAAATTGCAGGAATTACATAATTTTACTCTTAATTATATTGTTTAACGTTAAAAATATAAATAATTAAACGAACAAAACGATAATTATGGGCATACAAATTCGAAATGAAACGATTTAAATGAACCATAGATTCATGAACCTTACCCAAATCATGCACAAACAATTGTATTATAGCGATTGATAATTAAAAAACTAAAACCCCGGCTTTGAGGTCTATTTTACGAACAAATTGCGCCTCCTGGGGGGTAAAAGACCTCAGATTCGAGTTCCTTAGCCCAAAAATAACCGCATAGTGTGCTTAGTCCAAATCACTCATTGTTTTCCCTTTAGGCGTGCATTCATTCCACATTATGTATAAAAAATCAGATCTCTGCAAATCGTAAACAAATGAATCAGGCAATGCCATCTTGCATTAATTTCATAATTGAATACTGTCTTGCTAACGTTTTCCACAACAATCGAATTGCTCGGGTGTCTTATGGAAGGTACGGGGGTTGATCAGAAAAAAAGGTTACAAGTCGAATAAAGAAATATTTATTAACAATAGACAGAAAATACAAAAAGGAATTAAGAGCCATGGATGCCTATCACTTTTCGACATAATCACCAAGTCTATTTAGGCATTTATCAAAATGCGCAAGCAACTTGTATAACCCGTCTTGGTAGAAATCAGGTCCCAGTCCATTGAGCCAGGTCTCGGCGGATGTTTTCACAGCCCTGTCTGAAGAGAACCGACTGCCGGATAAGTGCTCCTTCAACTTCAGAAACAGGAAATAGTCACTGGGTGCCAAATCTGGGCTGTATGGGGGATGACTCCAGATTTCCCATCTGAACCGTTGCAACAATTCCTGCGTTGCTTGAGCAGTATGGGGCCTGGCATTGTTATGCAGGAGGATGACACCTTCACTCAACTGTGATTGTCAGATGCTGACACATTCTTTGCCCATAAAAATCGAATCACGGCTCACACTTCCAAATGAGACCAATTTTCTAAGCGTCTTGCCATTTCAATCGTCCTGAATCGTATGGGAACTTTTACTTCCTACCCGCACACCAGCTGTATGACTGCGGAAACAAAAGTTCTCCATACTATGTAGTTTTCAAATGCTGTGGCTTGTAACCATTTTTTCTGATCAACCCTCGTATTTCGTCTCCTTGAAATCATTTGTTTTTTGTCATTAAAAATAAAAAAATTTCAAAATCTTTCTTAGTGTGCACTTACAATATGAAAGAAGGTACTATCAAAATTCCAACTTTCTACCTATTATAGTTTAGGCTGTACGTTGATTCTCTGTCAGTCTGTTAGTCAGAACAAAGCGGCTTATATATAGAGAGAAGAGATGTACAATGTACAATGTGCATGTTGTCATCCTAATTACAGTTAACGTGCAAATAAGCCTACTCAAATTTTCTTTTGGTTTGAATGGCCTCTGAGTTGTTTTTCATGTTATGTTCTCTGAACTGTGTGTTTATATAACTGTTATTTTGTTTATCATGTATGTTTTTTGTTAGCATAGTTGAATGCAGTGAACATTTATATTTCTCTTTTTTCTACTTAATGTGCCATTGTAATCATGTAGTTGTTGCATAATTTGATGTTTTCTTTTATATGTTCCTTTATTTTTTGTGTTAATTATGGTTTTTATTTGTTCCATTGCTCAAACCATAATGTAGAGAAAAATATCAGTATGTACGTAAAAATAAATTACCACTACAAAACTGGAATTCCTGTAGATTAGACATGCACACATGAAACCAAAACAGATAGTATTTTTTCCCTACACGGGTGAAACGCTTGTGAGGAAATGAGTATTCAGAGTTGGGAGTAGTCAGAGAGAATAGGCCTAACCATCTTCCCCTCCCATCAGTCATGGCAGCAGTAGCCGTAAAACTTTGTTAGCGTGATGAGACTCCTTTGAAGGCAGGCGTGCGAATGAAATAACATCCCTTCAAATGACAATATTTCGATAGTGGACTCGTCCAGACTACTGTGCTTTTTTTCTGAGCAGGGCCAGGTAGAAAACATTTTACTGTACAAATTGATATCTGAACCTTATTCTGCCAACCTTTTTCTAATAAAATATTAAGACATTACAAGAATCTACATTACAAAATTATTTTTAATGAGGGGCACTCGTTTTGAAATTGAGGGCAGAAGTGAAATAACTTCACTGATTTTGAGGCTATTGGATCATGAAACGTTACAAAATTATCTATTATAATAAATGATAATGTAATAATAAACATCTTATTTTCTGCATATTATAATTGCAATTATCAAACGCTTAACCAGAACTGATTAAAAATGAGGGTTATATAACGTACTAAATTTAAATAAAACAAATAAATATAAACTTAGCTAACTTAGTTATGAGGAAGCTTGCTTACCCATGGTACACCAAGAAGGATAGAAGAAATAAGACACAGGCAAGGACATCCGCTCTGCCTACAATCCCTGTCACCTGAAACAATAAAAACATTATTATAATATGTGTCTTTGTGCACAAATTCAGCCATTTGCCAGTTTACAAAATTAAAGCACAAAAATAGAAACATATCTTTGTCACTTTAAAGTTTAAAAACTCAGATGGAATTTCTTATTAACCGTTAGTAAAGCGTGTTTGAAAGTTATATTTATGTCATCAAGTGACACATAACTAATAAGTATGGGATCAAAATATAAATATGAATGTACTGTTTTACTTAATCTAAATTTTGGAATGTTTAGACACGAATAAACATTTACAATAGTTACAATTTCAAACTAACGGAGAAAGGTTTACAATGAGACCTACTGGAATATTTTTAATGATACTACGAATTTTCTTTTGCAATTTATCTTCAATAAATTTCGGCTACCCCATGTGTTCAGAAGTTTATAGTAAATGCTCATAAGTGGGTTTGCCACGAAAGTGGGGAAAAAAAGAAGCATTTGGAAATCTTGATATCTGCAAGAATAAATCATTTCTTAAAAACTTAACTGAAATTGTAATCCAGATTACCCCTGCCAAAAAATAGTTTAGGAAGGCATATTTAAATTTGTATTTACAGAGCAGTCTGCATATTCTGAATGTACCGCAAGGTGCATCGCGATGGCAACATGGCCGAAGAATTTATTTGTTAATAAAACCACGACAGAATAGGTACAGGAAATTGTGAAAATATTCCTTAAACGTGAATTAATGTTAAAATTACATCCAAATAAAACTATTAACTTATTCTTTCTGAAATCTTTAAAAAGTGGGGTTATGTTTATTTTTAGCATTATTATTATTATTATTATTATTATTATTATTATTATTATTATTATTATTATTATTATTATTATTATTATTATTCGCTGCCCTACAAACCGGAAGGTTGCGGGTTCGATTCCCGATGAGGTCGTTTGGATTTTTCAATTGGCCTAAGCCTCTGGTGGCACTATGACCCTGGGGTCGATTCAGCATCTAACAGAAATGAGTACCAGGAGCAATCCTGGGGGTAAAGGCGGCCGGTGCGTAAGGCTGGCAACCTTACCACCTTCACGTGCAGAATGTCCAAAATCTGGGAGCCTCAACCTCCTGTAACCCCCTGGGCCTCCATGGCCTGTATAGGGACCACTTTATTATTATTATTATTATTATTATTATTATTATTATTATTATATTTTTATTACTATGAATTCGCGTTATTTTGCGACTCAAAAGTAGGATTTTGGGGTTATGGGCGGTGGTGAAAGAAAAGTTAGCAAACATTTTTTCTAAATGAGAACAATTCGTATTGTGTGTCCTGAATTTTTCTATTTGCGCGCTAGATTTAGGCAGCATGCACAAGACTTTTAACGCACCCTTGGGCTGTGTCCCTAATCTAGTCTACCCGTATTTCTTTAGAAAATTCAAAATATGAATAATGTAGACAGTTATTAAATGTGATGTATATCAACTTAAAACTACATGTAAAACAGTTAAAAACATGTTAAACAGTACATGAGTACATGAGTTTAGTACATGAGTTTAAAACTCATGTAAAACAGTTTTATGAAAATCTATGCGCAGTCAAAGGAAAAAAATTGAAGATTTTGTAGAAAGATGGCTCTCTGCTAAACGAGCCTTCTGAAATCCAAAAGGAATTATGGCATTTAGGCCTACAAAAAATATAACTTTCCTTCTTAAATACTCGTTCAAATAATTTGTAGAAGATTTGTGTGAGAGTATATTTAAATTTGTCATGTGAACACAGCGCATTAATAGACTTTAATTTCAGAAATAGCCCAATTCGTGGTGCAAGTTTAGGCCATTTATTATGTCACTCAGAGCTGTTGAGTGACACAACATTTTCCGAAGGGGTGGGTAAATTCATGTCTAAAGTCCGACAGCTCTGGGTAGAAAAGGATGGGAGGGAGGGGTCTGTGTATTATTATGTGTTATATTGTATTATTATTGTCATATACATTTTTTCTTTCTTCATTCTTTTCTTCACTTTAATATATAGCATTATTATATAAGTTATCGTAGTATATTGTTTGGTATTATTAATGTTACTTTTTTTTTCTTGTACATAGTAAAAGCACGAACGGTCATCTAGGCCCGTGCGTTGGATTTATTCTATGGATAATGTATTTAACATGTTTATAAGAATAAAGATGCACCTTACCATACCATACCATTTAACTTAGTATGTATGCTTAATATGGCAATAACTTAATCACCAAAGTCGCCCAATAATTTACTAGGTCTTAGTTTTCACGTTAAT
The DNA here is from genome assembly GCA_964059195.1 of Ectobius pallidus. Taxonomy (NCBI): domain Eukaryota; kingdom Metazoa; phylum Arthropoda; class Insecta; order Blattodea; family Ectobiidae; genus Ectobius; species Ectobius pallidus. Next base: position 32,370,477 of record CAXKWD010000004.1, on the reverse strand, counting down.
AGATAATATCAGTAACGCAAAAACAACCATGACTACTATACGTATTTCTTTTTAGCAAAGAATAAAGTTTACCCATCAATTTTGTAGGCCTAATAAAAGACATTATGCTATTTCATGATTTAAGGAATCTCAGAATTCCAAATGTGTATAAAAAAAACAAATAATTATGTTCTCTGACTCTGCCGTCTGCCTATGGTAGATGACGCAGCGGTCGGGGGGTAGGCCTTGTCCCTCCTAGGATGTTAGCGCCAAGGAGTTAGTTAGTTAGTTAGACTCCCAAATAATTATATGAGCAGTTGAAATCTATTTAGAATTCTATCATGCAAGTAGGTACGGAGATTTTTTTGTGGGGGAAACAACAGAATACATGTTAGTTTGTTCGAGTTTGCTGAAGCATTTTATCATAGTGATAATGAAGTGGCATCCTATTGAACGAGGTGAAAGGCTGTACGTAGGGTGTTGAACAAGCTAGGATAGGTAATCAATGTGGTTTGTCACTTTTCATTTCGAATTATTTAGCCTATAGGGAATAATAGCCCGGTGTACCCGCATGCCTTACTGCTCTTGGAAATGTGAGGCCTACAGCTATTGAAAAATCTAACCATGTGTGTATTCTTTTGTTTTTATTGAATAGGCTGTATTTCCTCTTGAAACCATTGTGTGATGAAAGCTGGCATTTTTCTCCTTAAAAGGAAAAACACAAACACAGACATACACACAATCAGATTCACTGGTGGTATTTCAAATGATTGGAAAGGGCATTAATCGAACCTATGTAAATTACGCTACAGGACTGAAAACCCGGTAACATAGTTGGCCTTTCAATTTCATTGTAGGCTTTGAATCTGTTCTCACTTCACGAATTCAACGGTACGTATCCGTGTTATTATCGATTCACTTTGAAAAGTCTAGTGCATGTAAACAAATGACTTGAGCCACAGCACACATCAAGCCACAAGATAAAATAACCCCATAGTAAATGTGATTTTATAATAGATATGTAGTAAAAGGTGACTACATGCGACGAAAATTAGTAAAATTATAACATCAGGCTATTACAATTTTTTCAGTGAATGGCGAGGCCTTTAAATTCGTAATATAATAATTTATTCGTTTCAGTGAAGCATTGTTACGTGTGTATCTTTTAATGATTTTCGTGGGTTTTTAAAAAGATCCAGATTCTCTAGTTGAGGAAATTGCAAAATTGACATAATTCACATCTAACAAACGTATTTGGAAAGTACGTTGTGAGTACAGAGAACTCTGATTAAAGTAAGTAATCGCAATAATATGCATTCTATACTAGGCCTACAGTATAGCATTAATGTAATCATGTATTAATTTTTAGTCTGAAGTCTTTGCTTTTAACATATTTGGTATCAGCTGCCATAAACACACATGGATAATGTATGGAAGGAGAAAACTGACGTGAAAAGTTACCAATCAAAAACGTTAACTGTAGTGATGGCTAGTGTAAAATGAAAAGACTTGAACAGACAGTTGTTAGATGTTTCGCTGCGCTGTGTTCACCACAGATCAGTATTGACTTCCAAAAACACTCGTAACTCCTAACTGAGTATGGAGTATTGGTTAATGGACTCCTAAAGGAAAATAAAAACAATTAAAAACTTCGTACTTGTTAAAAAATAGTTGTTTGCAGTCTATTACTATATTTGCCTGTGAGTGGTTCAATGATGCACAGTTACGTAACTTATTATTTTATCAATAAATATTTTGATTCTGTTTTGTAAGGTATTATCTTATACAGTATATGAATAAATAACCTTCATTTAATTCCTTCGGCTACTGTTATCAATCGGTTCAAGCTGTTAATATTATCAGATTGGCTGCGTCCCGAAGTGATCACAATAAGCGGCGTACACTGTACCTTCATAACTGTTCTCTTATGAGGTCTAATTATTAGAGAGACAGGTAGAAAAATAATTTAATATGTATCTGATTAAAACACAACTTTTTATGTTACGTAACAAGTTATTTCTCTGGAGTGAAATTAATTAATTAGGATAACTGAAAATAACAGTTTCCTTTTATTAATTAACACAGAACACAAGAGATGAGACGCGGATAGCACACAGCTCGCCTGCCCATTGTGTACACGAAGATGGAAGACATTCATTAGTGATAAATTCAGTTTTTATTTATAAAAGAAAAATACATATTTTTATGTAGCTTACATTTAAGTAAAATTTTCGCTTCAGATAATTGTGAGGAAGTGTTTGCATTTATGGTGTTCCTTCTACGTCTTCAGTTTCCTTAGCTCATGAATTTTTCAAAGTGTCAAAGAAGAATATCCCTAGATATAGAAGAATATCCCTAGTTATATGCTTGGCGAAGAGAAAATCTTGAAATTTGTATTTAGAAGATACTGTTGTTGTAATCAATGTTTTCTAGTTCCATGTTTTCAAGACTTCTGGATAAAACTTTTATTTATGTTCATCTCTCAAATGTTAACTGAATTCCAACCAAACGAATAATTCAAATCCCATAATTCAACCCATCTACGAATAATTCAAATCAGCTTCCAGCAAGAATCCCTGTGGAAACCACGGAGCGAGGTGGCCGAGACGGAAGCGTCGCGTAGCGGACTCCCATTCGGGAAGTCGCGGATTCAAATCCCGTCGCCGCCCATTCCGAATAAGGTTTTCGGGGTTTTCCCCGCTCGCATAAGCGGATGCCGGATTGGATATAACATACATTTCACTTTGGAATTGATGTTTGATTGAGGACAGGCCAGAATGACCTAGTAGTTGATTGGCATCTACGCATTAACAATGAAAGATCCTATGGCAATCTTCAGAACTTTTTTCTATTTTCGATTTTATATATCACTTAATATTATATACTTTTGAAATTGTAATCGAAGAATAAACTACAAAATAGGCTAGTAAAAACCTGCTGTTCTTAACGATATATCTCAAAACAAAAGGCAGCCGAAAATTGTTTAGTAGGAACTTTCATTTTTTCGATGTATAAATTTGAAAGATCGACAGTTATAAAATATTCTTATTTTTTAGGCACAGAACACACACTTCTTAAAAAATACTACAGTGCTGATTTGTTTAATGGCAAGTGTTTTTAAGGGGAAGTTGGCTATTTAGCCTATAATTAATTTGTACTGTGTGTGCTTTTAATATTGTTGATTGTTAAATATTAAATTTTATTTCCTCTTTATTACGCCTCATGAATAATCTACATTAATGGACAGACCTTCATTTTCCATGCATATATTACCATTTTTTGCAACATTTTTTTCCCAACAAGAAGAGCAGAACAAATAAAAGACAGCTCCCTTTTATGGCTTCAGCTTAAAATTGACCTTGCTCCCTTGAACTCCTTGTTTCTTCCATTTCCTTTCGACCTTCTTTCGTTAATAGTCCATGGCGTATTACAGTGGCATGCAAGGTAGTACAAATCACCTCCACAATATATCTCTCTCTTCCCACTCTTCTTGTCCTCCTTGCAATCTACTGGGGGAAAGAGAAAATTGGTGACGGTGATGGAGTGGTTTGCGGGCGTGGCAACCTTCTCATCATACAAGGGGACTTCCCCCACGTAATCCTATCGATATCAACTGGAGGCAATAATGTTCTTTCGGGAGATTATGAAAGGCTTACATTCGTTTATTTGTGAGAGATAATAAAGAGCTTGGAAGCCGACACTTCCCTGAACACTCTTACACCCTCTTTACGTAATCAGATCTCTCATGTTCTGCTTCAAACATGGAGTTTGGAACATTATATTTACTCTTTTACTACCTATAACCATTAAGTACCGAAACAGAGTGCAGTGCTGTTGTCATTTATGTATCAATCACAGAAAACGACTCGTGATCACGTTTTTTTAACTAGTGTTGCGTGATTTGTTCTCTTCATTTCTCTGCCCTTATTCTTATGCAAAGAGAAAAATCCAAGATTACAATGTTGGTAAAATAGAGTCATATTGGCTTATTATCGGTAACTCCATCTTGTCAATATAAAAGTTTTAAAATGTTAAAAAATCAAATATATTTCGACCAAGTTGTAGTTATCTTCCGTGGATAGTTAAAAAAATCGTAGCCATGTCATGCAAACATAATATGCTGTTATGCATGTTGGTAGCTCTCAACTGAAGCTTTTTAAATTGATCACCGAAGATGAGCACGTAAGGTGCACATGTGCTCACATGAGGAGCACATGAGGATGAGGTCGAAATATATATATATATATATAGCCTATATCTTTTATAACATTTTACAGCTCAGATGTTGACAAGGCAGAGTTACAACATTTTAAATCCACTATTACATGTGTGTAATGTAATCAGATGGAGCAATCAGTTGACGAGCAGTACAAATAGATCAGTTAAAGTTCTTTTTATTTTTAGACAAGGGTCTACATCGACTATTAAAAGATGCGTCCATAATAATACGAAATGCTCTTCTTTTGGCAATAATGGCAATTTGTTTGAAGAGGAACTGTCACACCAAACACGGATTCCATACAGTAATAGTCTGTTAAAAACTGTGAAATATGATATTCGTAAATGCGATTTAGCCACAATCGTTTTCAAATGTCTGAATAGAAAAATATCTCTTGATAGTCTAGAACAGAGTGAATCCTTGCCGATTCATGATTCAAGATCAAGCGAAATAATTTAGCATAGGTCTGATGTTGAACTTTGATAGTAGGAAACTTGTAATTCTGTGAAATGTCTTATGTCCTCAAAAAACGTATATAAACTTACATATAAATATATGCACATTTATGTAACACACATTTTATACCCGTGCGACGTATGCGAATACCAATTTCAACTGAAAAAGCATAATATACATATTCAAACATAAGAAAACTCATATTTGTATTGTCAAGTAATCTCAAGATGTTATATACTCATAGCCTACTTAGGTTAAGAATATTTGTCTAAATAGTTTTTTGAGGGAATAAGGAGATTTCGCAATTTAACTAATTGTATTACCGTGAAGGGCAACGAGAGTAATCCACGAGAGTTGGATTTATTAAGACTATTCCATGAATAAAAATGTACTAACGAATTTTACAAATAATAACTACTTTCGTGCTTTGTTGCATGAAAACAAAACTAACAGCTGCGAGATCACGGCATACTATGAATCAGTTAAAAATCTATTCGAGTTACTGGTCACTGGTCACAGTGCTACCAATGGTGCATATAAGACTTAGTTAACTTCATTCAGGTAAGCTAACAGCAGAACAGAATAAAAGCACATGAACTGGCTTGCACCTAATTAAATTATGTTTTTGATCAATGTACATTTCTATTATTTCAATTTCCAAACAAGTTATGTTGTATAAAATAATTTGTTTTCGTGCTGCTTATTGGCAGCATCTGACGTATTAATGACTGCATACTGATGATCACGTGTCCAGTAACTAGCAGACTTTTGCCTGATAAAATGGCTTGTAAGATAAACGGCCGTGATTGGTGTACATCCGAGGAATTGCTAAACGTTATTGGTCAGTTTCAAACACGCGGCGTATGAGTGGAATAGTCATTGTAAATTTGGTATCTTATTGAAATTAAATACATATTTTTGTGTGTGCGCATATTTTAAGATATAAATGGAAACTGTGAAGCCGTAGTCTTCTTTTTTAATCGAGTTTCTAGTATTACATAATCAGTAGTTCAGCTTACAGGAACTGAGGTCTAGAGCGCAACTTGAAGTGCCACATGATCAAATAAGTTCTTCGTTTACGGTTGAAATCGATCTGGAATGCGTGTCAGAATTTAGGCAGTTCGGAAGTTTGGAGTCGTGAGGATTAATGTGCGAACCGTCAGGGAAGATACCGAGCAGTTGCATTATTAATGGAGTAGCATCTCGAAGTTTGCACAGACATAATTGTTCATCGTCGAGGGGTCGGTCACAACTCAATAATCAGACTAGAAAGAAGTTGAATAATAAATTGCAGATACAAACACTAAATTGACTTCCTAATCGACTGTCTATTACTCGGAGAAAGTTAATCCTTGACTAGAAACAGCTACTCTTCGGGTTTTCTGTCTACAGATATAACGTAGATGAATTTTACCTTAATGAATATTTCAAATTACATGCCTAGCAATCATCAAAAGATTAAAACATTTCAGGAATTAAATATAATTTATTTCACTGTCGAATAATGGAGATTGTTTATACACCGTCATCTGTCGAACCATAGCATCTGTATATTCATTACCGTATGTGATATTAAGGGGGTGGAATAGAAGTATAAGTTTTTTTTTTCCAAAATTAAATGAAGTCAGTGCTTTTTCCTCTTGGTTTGAAGTCTAAGTATGCAAAATGTTATCAAAATCGAAATAAAACTGCAGATTTGTAAAAAAGACAAACATACAAAACTTCTTTATATGCATAGATAGTTTATTAGTCATTGTCGGCTGAGGTGGTCTAAAGGTAGCGTGCCCGCCTCTAGAACCGAAGGTCGCGGGATCAAACCCGGCCGCAGTCGATGGACGTAAAAATCATGGGCAAGGAGTTCTCCGGGAGGGACTTTAAGCTGGGGAGCCCATGTCGTAGATTTACGGCACGTAAAAGAACTCCAATCCTAAATTAGAGTCTCTGGACCAAATTTCTCGGCCCTTTCACGTCCAAGTAATACCGTAGTTTCCTGTCCCTCTGTCCTCTCAGGAAAAAAGCGTAACAAAATTCACATAGGTAAACAGAAATCTCCACTTAGAGGCCCTTCGCTCCAACATGGAGGCATAGGATGAGAGAGAGAGAGAGAGAGAGAGAGAGAGAGAGAGAGAGAGAGAGAGAATACAGACATTGTGAACTGATAAAGCAAAGGTGATAATGATGATGTTTATCATATTAATAAGTTAATAATAACAATTGTGTAAATAGTAAATGAAGAATAAAAATTGTTTTGAGAGAGGATATAAGTGGGACTAACATCTCGCATCGTTCAAAAGTAAGCACTGGCTACTAAATTTTTGATGTGACTGTTCGGACGTACGAGGAAGTTCTGAACAAGAAGATCTCCAACCAGCAGCACATCTTACATTGATTAGTTATATGCAAAGTGGATTTCTGGGATGGAATAAGAAAAGTTCGGCAAACTAACGTATAACTTTGTAGCCATGGATGTGCAATAACTTGGAAATTATGACTTCTCTCTTCAATTACATTGATTGTCTGTTTCTTATACAATCAACCCAGACATTTCAAAGTGGATTTTCTAATGTAGTAATTTCTTTGGGACCATATTTTACAGAAGTTTTAGTTACCCAATATAGAACATGTTTTATCAAACACCCTTCCATGGATGTAAATTGTTCACTTACACATAAATACTGGATTTCTGTCTTCGATTTTCTGTAACCTATTAACTGCGGAAAGAGGTACACTTGCTGTTCTCTTTCTGGACAGTACTTTCTCCGTGGTTATTAGTAAATAACTGAAAGGGTATTAATTTAAGATTTTTGCAAGTTAGTCACCATACTTTCAGAATTATATTGTTTGCACTAGTGGCTTCATTAGTTGGTTGTAACATAGGCCTATATATACACTCGTGTGTGTGTGTATATATATATAAATTTAATACAACATTTTTTTTTAATTAAATTATCTCTGAAACTACTTTAAAATGCATTCCAGGATCATAATCGTTATAATCTTCTCTGTACTCTACCTCTATTTCCCTCACACATTGCCTTTTCTTGGTCCTGCCTTCGTTTGTACTTGCCTGGGCAGCTCTTTGTGCAACTTATGGTGGATGCGGCTCTTGTCTATCAATTGAAAAGCGTTCTCTGATTTTAAAGGGATGAAATTTCCACTTTGGTTAATTTTTAAGTGAACAAAATATTGCGTGGCACTATAAATGTATGAAAAAGTATATCTACATTATACTGTCAAAGAAACAGAATTAACAGAAAGTTCAGAATTTTTTCAAATAAGTATAAAAAATGTAATATTTTACCATCTCAGAGTACCTTGTTCCCTTAACTGAATTATATGTATTTTGGTACAATAACACGGTCTTCGGATTAGTGGGACCCCTAAGTAAAATTACTACTACTTAGAGAAATTGTATGATATGAAGAAATTATTTAATATCCTTTATAAAACGCTGAATAGAGTTATAACGATACAGCTAAAAATCCTGCTTTGGAGTGCATTCCATGATTAGAAAGCTTGCAAGTGTATCTATAAAATAACTGTGCGGGTAGTCTAGTCTCAAGCTTCCAGGCGTGTCTATAAAATAGCTGTGCGAGTAGTCTAGTCGCAAGCATGCAGGCGCGTTTATCAAATAACAATGCGTGTAGTCTAATCGCAAGCTTGCAGGCGTACTCAGTAAAGAAGAGGATGCCGAGGATTTGGTAGTCTATTGTTTATCACATAGCTAAAATATCTATGGGAGTATTCACACCGAAGTAGCATGCCACTTGCGACGTGCTACCTGGATACACTCTGCACGTTACTAATTTAAAATACCAAATAAACAAGTTGAGGTCTTCACACCAAAGTAACGTGGCAATAGTGCAGCTCGCAAAGTGCGAAATTCATTTATTCAGATAGATCTGGACTTATTTCATGCGACGCTACTCGGGATGACGCATGCGTACAGTTGCCTTTTCAGCTGTTTTCTAATTGTTAAGAAAATTCAACACATATTCGCTTGTGTAGCGGTAGATTATGGCAAAGATGTCATGAAAACTGCTGGAAAGAGAGCTATTTAACATACAATTTATACAAGACTATACGATATGGCAATCGAAACTAGTAGGGAAAAAGCCTGGATTAAAATTGCTGAAACTACATCTTCATTAGGTAAATTACATTATTTTAAATGTGTTTCTCAATTCTTCAAGTGAAAACATATCTATATTAATAAAAGGAAGTGTCTGTCCTCCGTCTGTCTGTCTGTCTGTCCGCGATGCCCAGCGAAATCTACTCAACGCAGAGATCTGAAATTTCATACATAGGCGGACTAAAGGGTCGGAATGTGCACCTCTAAGCCGGAATTTTAATTTTCGCTTTCGTTCGTGAGTTATGAGTGAAAAATGAGCAAAAAACGTGCATTTTATGCGTTTTCGAAGCATCAGTTTCAGTAATAAATTTCAATATCAAATCACTTACAGATGGCTTTGGCTATTTTTGTCATCATACCTCATACCTTGGAAATAAAAGCAACGCGATCGCTTGATTTTGTTAGTCCATTCTAGACTATTCATTTGTTTAGAGTGTCAAGGCCCACTGACATATGAAATTTTCAACATACACGGAAGAAGGATAATCAACCCTAAATATGGTCAAACATTGTTCGATTTGAACGAAACTCACTATACAGGGGTTTTCTGGGCCAAGGAACTCGAATCTGAGGTAGCTTTTACCAGGGGAAGCTATCTAATCGTGGAATGCACTCCACGTGATTTAGGTGTTAATAATTACTACGCTCTTAATTTTTAGTTTTTAATTTTTTAGATAATTATCGCGGGGAAGCCGCGGGCACATGCGGGCACATGCTGTTTGTCTGTCTGTCCACGATGCCCATCGAAATCTACTGAACGCAGAGATCTGAAATTTTAAAGATAGATGGACTGAAAGGTGGGCGAATGCACCTCGAAGCCGAATTTTTAATTTTAGGTTTCGTTCGCGAGTTATGAGTGAAAAACTGGCAGAAAACGTGATTTTAGCGCTGTCGAAGCATCAGATTTCAGTAATACATTTCAATGTCAAATCAATTGCAGTTGGCTTTGGCTATTTTTGTCATACCGTGGAAATAAAAGCATCGCGATCGCTTGAATGTTGTAAGCCCACGCTGGTCGATTCATTTGTTTAGAATGTCAAGGCCCGTAGACATATGAAATTTTCAACCTACACGGAAGAGGGATAATCAACATAGACCTAAATATGGGTAAACATCGTTCGATTTGGACGAAACTCACTATACAGAGATTTTCTGGGCCAAGGAACTCGAATCTGAGATCGCTTTTACCAGGCGACGCTATCTAATCGTGGTATGTAATTCACGTGATTTAGGTGTTAATAAATATAATTATTTAACTATTATGCTCTTAATTTTTAATTTTTGAAATAATGATCGCAGGCGAAACCGCGGGCACATGCTAGTAATCTATATTAATAAAAGGAAGTGTCTGTCCTCCGTCTGTCTGTCTGTCTGTCCGCGATGCCCAGCGAAATCTACTCAACGCAGAGATCTGAAATTTTATACATAGGCGGACTAAAGGGTCGGAATGTGCACCTCGAAGCCGGAATTTTAATTTTCGCTTTCGTTCGAGAGTTATGAGTGAAAAACGGGCAGAAAACGTGTATTTATTGAGTTTTCGAAGCATGAGTTTTCAGTAATACAAATCAATTACACTAGACTTTGGCTATTTTAGTCATTCGTTCGACATAAAAGCATCGCGATCTCTTGAATGTTGTAGCTCACGCTGGTCGATTCATTTGTTTTTAATGTCGAGGCACGCAAAAATAATATGAAATTTTCAACCTACACCGAAGAGGATTATTATTATTATTATTATTATTATTATTATTATTATTATTATTATTATTATTATTATTATTATTATAGGGATAATCAATATTCGCCTAAATATGGGCAAACGTTGTTCGATTTGGTCGAAACTCACTATACAGGGGTTTTCTGAGCCTAGGAACTCTAATCTGAGGTCACTTTTACCAGGTGACGCTATCTAATCGTGATATGTAGTCCACATGATTTAGGTGTTAATATAATGATTTAACTATTATGCTCTTAATTTTTAATTTTTGAAATAATTATCGCGGGCGAAGCACATGCTATCTTAAAATAATAAAAGGACGTGTTTGTCTGTCTGTCCACGATGCCCAGCGAAATCTACTGAACGCAGAGATCTGAAATTTTAAACATAGATGGACTGAAAGGTGGGCGAATGCGCATCGAAGCCGGATTTTTAATTTTAGCTTTCGTTCGCGAGTTATGAGTGAAAAACTGGCAGAAAACGTGATTTTAGCGCTGTCGAAGCATCAGATTTCAGTAATACATTTCAATGTCAAATCAATTGCAGTTGGCTTTGGCTATTTTTGTCATACCGTGGTAATAAAAGCATCGCGATCGCTAGATTGTTGTAAGCCCACGCTGGTCGATTCATTTGTTTAGAATGTCAAGGCCCGTAGACATATGAAATTTTCAACCTACACGGAAGAGGGATAGGCCTAAATATGGTCAAACATTGTTAGATTTGGACGAAACTCACTGTACAGGGGTATTCTGGGCCAAGGAAATCGAATCTGAGGTCGTTTTTACCAGGCGACGCTATCTAATCGTGGTATGTAGCCCACGTGATTTAGGTGTTAATAAATATGATTTAACTATTATGCTCTTAATTTTTAATTTTTGAAATAATTATCGCGGGCGAAGCCGCGGGCATATGCTAGTTTACGTTAAACTGCAGATCGCATATATGCTACTTCGGTATGAATGCAAAACTGTGAACTATGCAACTCGATGTGAAGCCTGCATCCAAGTAGTGCGATTCGCATGCTATGCAACTTCGGTGTGAATGCTCACTTAATGAGTCCGGAGGTTGAGGCTCCCGAAAATTTAGACGATCAAGGCATAAACGTAGTAAAGATTTTCATCCTTATAGTCCATTAGTCCTAGGATTGCTCCTGGTACTCATTTTTAGTGAGTGAGTCGACCTCTGATCGAAGTGTCGCCAAACGGATTAGGCCTAAACCAATTCAGTAATCATAATTACTTCAACCAAAAATTTTCAAATTTACTAATACTTCTTCTGCCCGTATAAGAGGTTCTGTAGGTAGAGGAAATATTATGTTCGACCATGAAATTTTATGTTGGGTTTTCAATATAAATAAACTCTTGAATTCAAAAGTAATATTTTCAGAAGCAAGTCTGTATGTGGACAGCCAAGCTCCAGAATGAGCACAAACAAAATGTAATACATTTCTTACGGACTTATGGGTATGAAGCGCATTTCAAAAAGTGCTTGTTGATTTTATGAAGAACGAAGTGCTTGTTGATTGTTCTCATCTTAGATCAAATGTTGAAAATATTATGCTATACATGAGAACTATCTTTAATATTCGAAAGGCTTCGTATTTATTTGATAGTGGAAATAAGTCAAGTGAAGTATGTATTTTCTAATCCATACTGGCTTTATAAAAGAATCTTCCATAAAACACCCTTATGACTTAAATTTTATATAATTAATACGGCAGTTTTTACATTAAGAAGATCTGAAAGCATCGTTAGATCTGGTATAAAAGAAAGTATCCACTTGGTGAATAATGAATCGAACGGAAAAAACTTTTCTTGCTTAAATAATTACTATCACAAGGGGTGAATGAAAGTCACAAAATAGTATTTATGCTTAAGAAAACTCCTCATGAAATGTCAGGGTGGAACCCAGTATATTCCCCCTACCTTTGGTACGGGCAGATCAAGAAGAAGGCAAAATTCTGACAAGCGCCTACATAGGACTGGCTAGACAACCCGCAATACTCCTGTGCTGGAGAAGTTGCAGGAGCGCGACAGGGGCTCCATACGAATAGCGATATACAGTACTTGTCTCTTACTGTACTTCGAAATCCATATTGTATCTTGTAAGATACAATGTTTGTCACGAGTTTGTAATTAAAGAAAAGAAAAATAACACAAAATAAACTAAAAAATCTGATGTGAAAGTCACATAATTTCCTCTGCCCAAATAAAAGTTAGCAGTATTCACATATCCTTGTACAGAAACGCAAGACACAATTTAACGCTAATTATACATAAAGACTGGCGACGACTTTCTTTTATTTTTAATGCCACTTTACTTGAAGAAAATTTCGTTTTTGGTAATTTGCTCGAAAATTGTGTTTATATTTTCTAAGTAAGGTGCTTATACTACTGTGCTTATATACTATAAGGTGCTTATAAGGTGCTTATACTTAACAACCCATTACTCTTGCTCCTTTGTTGTCTCCATGTCGCGATCTTGGAATGCTTTACCTGAGAACTGTAGGAACTGTCAAACACAAATGCAATTCTTGCGTAAGCTGACCAATGATGCCATAGTTAGGGACTTGGTTTTACATTAATAACAATAAATCATCACATATCTAAATACTGAAAACGTTTCCAATTGTTCACAACTTTTCATTTTTATTTCACATTATATTTCTTAGTAATAGTTAATATTTTAGTAATAGTTTAAATCTTTTCACATCATATTTCTTAGTAATAGTTAATATTTTAGTAATAGTTTAAATCTTTTCACATCATATGTCTTAGTAATAGTTAATATTTTAGTAATAGTTTAAATCTTAGTAAGTAGCAAACTATTTTAACATATTTTTTTTTATGTATTGTATTATCTCTAGTGAACTAGTTCTAAGTCTTAAATGATAATAATATAATCATGTTCCTGTGTATTTGTAACTTTGTACTTGTATCATACTTATTTTATTGTAAGATTGTAAAGCTCAGTTGTATTAATCCTGGTTGAATGGAAGAGAAGGCCTAATGGCCTTAATTCCACCAGGTAAAATAAAACAATTCTAATTCTAATTCTAATTCTATACTAAGAGCTTAAATTTTTATTAGCTACATTTTAAAAAAATACTTGAAGGGTAGTTATAAGCCGCCTACTCTTTGTAGTAATTCAACCTTGCCTGATGAACAATAGAGCTTTGCATCAGATTGAAACAACTAAGTTGGCGCTCTTTGCAATACGACCTCTTATTCTATATCATAATGTGAAGTGAGAAAGGTGTGTTGCCCACGCTTTTATGGTAAAGAAAGTTATGTGAGTGTATTAATAAGATTTTATTTGGTTTGTGTATTCTTCGGGGATGCGATACGATGTGGTAACGATATTCTCTTCATTTTTATAACCAATTTACATGTAGGCCTAGAAATTGTCATACATAATGCATTATGCTAGGAGGAAGAACTTTTATTTGGGAAGAGGAAGTTTTGCGAGTTTCACATAGGATTTTTTACTACGCAGATAATTCTCATAAGCATTTTATTTTATCCCATTTTATGTTATGCTGAAAATCCTCGGAAAACAAGTAAAAAGCATTACAAACCTATTATGACACATCAACACGGTTGCACATTTAAACTAGACTGTGTTGTTCACTTTTGTAATGCTGATTTTTTTTTATCATGACAACACTGTTTCAAACATTCTTTTTGTATGGATGTCATTCCAATTATGTGTCATTAAAGATTACAATTGCAAACATATCTCTCCTACAGAAAGCAGGATTGACACTAAAAAGAGTATTAAAACAAAAATGATCCACTGTGACGCATTCAAACTGTGATGCTTATTCATTATATTCAAGTGACATCCATTTTAATGTCAGTAAATGTAAAACAAAAAAGTCCTGTATTTGTAGATTCTAATTAATCTACGTTATAACCTACTCTGATATAACATTTAGTACTATTACATGTACATAATAATAATAATAATAATAATAATAATAATAATAAAAATACAATAATAATCATAATAACAATAATAATAATAATAATAATAATAATAATAATAATAATAATAATCTTAATAACGATAATGGTAATGATAAAAATATTGATAATAATAGTAATAACAATAGTAATAATAATAATAGCAATATAATTACAATTATTACAATTTTATTATTATTACAAATTACCAAATATTATAAATACAAATAAAAATATTATAAACGCAATTTTTACAATTACAAAATGGAACATCGTTTACTCCGCATGAGCACAGCTCGTGTTCGGGGTCAGTTCAGTTATACTAAATTATGTTACATAATTTTTACATAATTTATGTAACAAGTAGGCCAAGTAGGCCTATGAAAAGAAACCAAGTAGGTCTATGTTAGTGAACAGGTAGAACATTTGTAAGCCAAAATGTATATGAGAGTTCAAAACAAGTGTATTATAGGATTAAACAGAAACAGTAAGATTCTTCATATGATATAAATACATGAATAATGATACGAATAAATAAAGTACAATAGCATAACAGAGATACAAAACAAAATACCTCATGTTAAAAATTACAATTGTGCTAATAATAATGATAGTAATAATACTAATTATAACAATCAACGTAATTATAATACTGATAAAAATAATGATGATGATGATAATTATAATTATAATCTTAATAATGACGATACTGATAATGGTAATAATAATGAAAAACATAATGATAATAATTATAATAATAATAAGAAACTAATAATAATAATAATAATAATAATAATAATAATAATAATAATAATAAGCCTCCAACAAATGTAACTGGATGAGGTTTATGAGTGATTCAGCAACGACCCCCTGTTCCAAAATCGGCTTCGGTAATTTCGGTATCGAATGTCTTAATAGATCCTTTTACATTTTTAAAGCTATAAGTCTCCTTTGATATTTAACACAGGTCTGAGATTTAAAAACCTTAGGTACTCAAGAATAACGTGGGAGGAAGTTACATGCCCTTTAGAAATTTCTACAATATTTTAAGAATTTTATATAAATTTTTCGTTTGTTACTTAAATTCAAATTTTCGTCTTCAAAATTTATCTCGGTGTTTCTTCTCGTTCCCTAGTTCTGTTTGTTATTTAAAGGAATTACGCGCGGACACCAAGACTTCGCTTATTCCGCGACCTCATAACGTATTTTCTGTCTCATATTTTATAACTAATGATTTTAATTAATAAGCCTCATTAATCCCGTATGGGTAAAAGCCTTCCGCGGATCGCAAGGTGAGATCGAGCAATAATAAGTGAACAACTCTAATAATATCTTTCCTTTTACCATCTTTTTCTAACTCTGTCAATAATTACTCGTATTTCTGTTCTATTGGTCATCACTCTGACTTTTTGGGGTTCAGAGCGAGGCCTACTTCTTTACTAATCTTATTGATATCTAATATAATTTTTTTTCGTTCATCTTCTGAGTTTTCGAACAGTGCTATGTCGTCTGCGAATCTTAAATTTGTCATTTTCCTACCAATTAGGTTTATTCCGTATCGACTATTCCACTCAGGTTTGCGAAATTGGTTTTCTATCAATCAGGTAACAAAAAAAAAAAAAAAAACAAAAAAAAAAAACAAAAAAAAAAAAAAAAAAACAAAAAAAAAAAACCTTCCATTATTACTATTTATTGTTTTAATAAACATTTAAAACGCTTTTAAACTTACTTTGATATTTCATTTGGAAGGTACAGGAACAAAATGACGTGACATAGAGTCATTCATTTTTCTACAGTGCTCATATTTACGAATCATTTTATTATCAGAATCATTGTACAGGTTCATACGTAAAATTCCGGTAAAGAAATATCGTCTTCCTCAGAACAGATGCCTGACTTTTAATCTCATTGTTAATATTTGTGTAAATCTAGAATTTGAAAAGTATATTTTAAATTTTTACGTTCCTATATTTCTTTAAAATGTTTTCTTCTATGAAAGTGTTTCTTCATGTTATTTTCTTAAAATAAATAAGATTCATAATTAAATACTGAGAGGAAAGGGGTACCTTAGGCTAAGAGGAACGACGATAAAAAATTCAACACACCTTTTAACATAAACCACCTACACTCTCTTCATTTGTAAGATATATCATTTATTTAAAAATGTATTTCTTTATTCAGTTCGTATGTCTGCTTCTGTATGACTTAAGAAGACTTCAAAAGAGATTTATTTTCATTTAGGATTGTATGGGATTACTGAATCTTTTAATAAGAAAGAATATTAGCCTGTTTATACAGGGTGTTAATGAATAACACCGAAATATTTTACCTGTGTATAGAGAGGACATAGACAAGCAACTTTTATTAGGACATTTTTGCTCTATGACGTAAAATGTGTATGCTACAGGGCATTAAAGTCCTTAAAATTTGGTGCTCATAACTCAATAATTGAGCGAAATAGGGTTAACATTTTCATTAAATTGACTTCATGTCTTCCTAGTGATCGATAAAAACCTGATTCTTAATAATTCATCAAAAGCTATACCATAATTTAGAATTTTCATAATCTGCAAAATTTACTGACTAATCACATGATTGCCCGCCACTGCATTATGTTTTTATTCCTAATTCCAGACCTAACAAAAATGTTTCGTTTGTCTTTTTTTCCTTCAGAGTTGTAAGCTATCGATCGTCATTTTTTACAATTTTCCCGACCACTACACAATATTCACTGTTCCTTTGTTTCCCTTTGTTCCTTCTAATATTCCAAGTATTAGAAGTCAGTGGCGTGCATATCCTTGGGAGATTTTATGTTATAACAGGAAGAATTGAATCCATAGAGCAAAAATCTCCTAATTAAAGTTGCTTGTCTATGTCCCCTCTATACCCAGGTAAAATAGTTCGGTGTTATTCATTAACACCCTGTATAAGTCTCCCGTTTTCTCTTTCTCTCACTCTTTTCTTTTCTCTCTCTTATTCATTCTTTCTTTCTTCTTTTGGTATGAAAGGCTGTAGGTGACTACCCACATGATCTTACGTCCCTATTCAGCCTTGTGAATTAACATTAAATCATTTTATAATACCAGATGTCATGTGATAGGCCTGACGCCACAAAACCACTATTATTATGAACTAGATTTAATATTGAGGCGAGAATCACAGACAAATTTCAGGGAGATTCTGTATCTTGGGTTAGATGTTCTTATTGAGCCTGAAATTTCGTATGCTGGATCCCAGGTCAGAAAACCAGTTGAAAGAACTGTGTTTATGTTTTCTATAGTCCGAATATTGGGTAGCTCTTCTTAGTAAGTCGGCCGCGGTGGTCTAGAGGTAGCGTGCCCGCCTCTAGATCCGCAGGGCGCGGGATCAAACCCAGTCGATGGATTTTTCAGGACGTAAAAATCCTGGGCACGGAGTCCTCCGGGAGGGACTTTAAGCTGGAGGTCCCGTGTCGTAGATTTACGGCACGTAAAAGAACTCCAAGCCTAAATTAGAGCCTCTGGACAAAATTTCTAGGCCCTTTCACGTCCAAGAAATACTTAGTTTCCAGAGGGGGGTTGCGAGGCGATGGGCTTACCACCTGTCCCTCTACCCTCTCTCGGAAAATAAGCATATCAAAATTAGTATAGGTAATGAAACCTCCATTGGAGGCCCCTTCGCCCCACCTGGGGATCATAGGGTACCAGATACAGATACCTTCTTAGTAAGTCATTTCAATCTTCAAGTCTTTATTCAGAGTGAATCGATTCTTAACTTACTCAGAATTTCAGTGTAGTAAAACTAATTCTCCACAGGTCTCGATAGGTTACTGATATTATAAATGTGATTTATTTGGTTGCCATAATGCGTAATACTTAAATATAAAATGTAAATAAAATTATCCTGTATCACTTGTAAGCTAATACTGCTTACTGCAGAAACGAAGCTCGTGAAAAGAACTCAACAGGTAACATGGTCCTAAAAAGCGAAGGTATAGTCATAGGTAATCCCACGAGTGACTTGAAAATCGCCGATAAATTCACCCGCTTATGATCTGTTGAAATACTTCCTAAATATTTCGCTTTTTTCAATATTTTGTTACAAATCAGTTGATGCCTGGCGGCAGACTTGTACGACACAGGTATTCAAAAGTTGGTTCCAAGGTATGAGAAATGTTTCAATTCCGATGGCAAATATGTTGAATACTAGCTGAATACTTCCTATATGTCCAAGAAATTGTGTTTTTTTTCTGTAAACGGTCCCTGGGAAGCTTACTTTATGGGTGCGCATTGTATTATATAAATTTAATAAAGAATGCAGAAAACTATTAATGCAAAATACAGGAGTTTGAAGAAGACAGCCGAAATGTTTCTAGTTGCGGGGACCACGCATCCATAGTTATGATACTGTTAGTGAGTTTAAAGTTTTAGATGTATTTAAAAAGAAAAGTGACTAAAAATAAATATGATAAATATGGTCCGGATAGAGGAAGGAAACTGTAACAGCTGGACCATCCAGCGAGTCACATTTGTAAGGTAATATCATGTTTGGCTAAAATGTGAAAGATGTCTTCGTTTTTTCCTGTCAGAAATATGGTAGAAATTGGAAGTAACCGTAAAATCAGGAGATCCGGTAGATGTAAATCGTTTAGGAAGTCAGTGCTGAACTTAAATTAAAGCTTCCCGTTAGCGGTTACGTCATGTAAAACGATGAACGAGATAACGGATCTTGTTGAATGAAATCAGCAAGGGAGTGGAGCGGTGCAATGGTATTGATTGGAGCCAGTTAGAAATAATTTACAACGTGTGTAACGCTGAGAAGCTTCTGGCTGAGCTATTAACGGAGACCAACCTCTTCATCCCTCTCTCACATTCATTTCCTCCCTCTCTTTCTACCACAGTAGTGCGGTTTGGAGTTCAGGGCTCTTCAAATTGTCATCCTGCTGCGTCACGTTCCGACTCTTGTATCTATCATCACTCATCAGACATTCACTTGAGTTTGTACCAAAAAGAAGCATACTGATGTTAACATGCGAGCTCTTCCAGCAAGCAATAGTTATATTAGACTGCATGGAAACCGTTCACAGTAGTGTTCAGAATACTACATTATCTATCCCCCCCGACAATACTGTATTTTATTTTTCATCCTTCACTGTCTGGACAGCTCGTCTTTGGAATTTCTTAACTGAGGATATAAAAGGCTGCCGAACACTCAAAACGTTCAAGATGAAGTTAGTTGACCATTAGACCACCAATCATTAACATTTATATTATATACTACTTTCATGTTTAAAATTGTTGTCTTTGTATTGTTTTCATTTGTTTCTATTTTTATTTCACTTTTTCTTTTTCTACCTATTATTAGACTATTATTTTTCTGTAATTACAATGCTGAACTTCCATTATTATAGTTTATTATAGTCTATTTATTATAATATTTATAGTTTTCACCAACATAATATACATTTATGTAATTTAATCATGCTCTCTTCTTTTATTAATTAGATCGTTTAAAAACGTTTTAATGTCTTACCTCTGGTTAGTGGAAATGAAGGCCTTAAGGCCTTAATTATACCAGAGGGAAATGTAAATAAATAAATAATTTCCACGTCTCCATGTTCCAGATATTTATGTTGCTAGGTTTTAATCACATATGGGTTTAATTTTAATCTCTTAGGATTTTCATGTTTCCGATTGATATATTTATTAATGTGAGCAGGGTAATGGCTAAGAACGATCTTAGTCCATGTTTGGTATGCAGAGAGTTTGAGTGCCATTTTTTAGCTTAAAGGACGACAGAAGTGTTGATTTAACCATTTTAATAAAAACGGGGTTTAGTGTAAAAAATCAAGCATACCCTAAAGCAATGGTCTTCAACTTTTAACTAAAGGGTATTTTTTGTTCTTGTTGTTGTTCAAAGACTACCGGCTGCATTGGTTAAATGAATATTAATAAAATGATACTTACATAACACAAATATGTCAATTATATGACAATATCTGTAGGGATTACTTAACTTTGTACATGTGTTTTAGGCCTATATTGTGTCTTCCACTTTCCAGTTAATTAAGAACACAATGCGTAGTAACATCCTCGAATTTAATATGATTATCAATATTATTTAATGGTCAATATTGGCATTGTAGGTAAAATTAGTATTTGTTTAAGGACCACCAAAAATTAAACCACGGGCAGTATGCGTTCCCCGAGCCGCGGGTTGAAGACCACTGCCCTAAAGTAGCCTCTGCAAATAAGGAGATACTCTGCAAATTATGAGTAAAATGGCAGGTAATTTTTCCTCTCAATGAGGATAGCAGGATAATAAAAGGCAGTTTTTCGACGTAGGACCAAAGAGTTTACTTTCCTTCGGATACAGTGGAGAACATTTTGACACCTAAATTACTGAAAAATCTCAAAATTAACTAATCAAGCGATAATTTTCTTCTTTTAATTAATATAATCTACTATAAAAGCGCTACTTTCATCTTCAACTGTCTAAAAAAATACTGTTTATAAACTTATGTCATAAATAACTATTTCCTTTTCCGTCTGAAATTAACAGATTTTAACTTAATAACTTCTATTAGACAGTGTAATCGCAATGGAAATGCTGTATGAATTCATCAGGCTTACAACAGACTGCTGTTTGTGGGTCTATATTTTAACTTAGTAAGGGCAGGGAACATGTTTCATTTCCACAGAGAGAAGTCTATTTATTAAGCAGAAAGCTGCCTACAGTACCTGGAGAAGCATAAATGTCTAGTGTATAATGGTATGTGGGTGTTCATGGCAGTTTATGGAACAAGCGGACCGCATTGTGATTTTGGGAATTGGTTTATTATACGTCAAGCACACACAACATTCACACTTACCGACCAGGGATATTAAAGTGCGATGAAGTAGACAAAGACAGTCCCAAGCCTTTCCTTCTCACCTCTCACTAGAGCTACTCAACGTGAAAGGAAAGGGTTGTTCTGAAGGCTGGTAGACCGACATTTACAAGGAAGTAATGATCGGACTTTTAGGTTTTATAAATTCTGTATTAGTATTTAAGCATATTAAAACAGTTTTTAATATTCTACCATTTTCACTTACCCTATAATCAGCACAATAAATGTACTGAAACAAACATATTGATTATTTTTATTTTTATTTATATTTTCCGTAGATGTGAACGACAGAACTATAAGAACACTTTCGGTTTAATTTTCAATATCTTGTAGTTTATACAACGCAATTAATTTTAGAACTACTCCTGTCGTTTCACTCTCTACCACATAAACTCAACAAGAACGTTTTTACATTAATCATAAGTATTTACTCTATTTTAATTAAAAACCTGTTTTAGCCATTTTTAGTTTTAACGTCTTATCTATCCATTTTAAGGATTTATAAGATTGGACTATGTGACTTCTTGTCACAATGAAATGGATAATTATATTAGAATATTATAGTTAGTTAGCAAGAAACAGGCCCTAGTAATGATATAACCTAATCCTATGAGTCCGAAAGAACCGTACGAGGTTGCCGAGATTGCCGAGATGATAGATCTCGTCTTGGACTCGCATTCAGGAGGTCCCAGGTTCAGATCCCGTGGCCGGTCAATTTGTCATGGGGTTTTTATGGTTTCCTCAGTCGTACAAGCAAATGCCGAGTTGGATATTTATATACCATGAGTCATCCTCGCTACTTCGTCTTATATCATATCCATCTGAATTAATATCGGTTGAAATTCACTCTATAAAATACACCAGCAATTGAAAATAATTGACAATCAATAGTTTGTATAGATACAGAAATCCTGACATGGCCTCGAAGCTGAAAAGAGTTTAAATACAGCTGAATTTTCAATAAAGCCTTTCTCCTTTGCGGTGGTAAAATATCCAGATGAAGGGGATACATGTAGGCCATGTTACGGTTAAACTCCATAATTTTTAGGAGATGATTATTTCTCTCAAGACTGAACTCTCCACTTGATAACACCGATATGGGCCCTGTATTTATACTATATCGCGAGATCCCATCCCTTGTGGGTTAGACTCTCAGACAATTCAACTATAGGCCTATAATCACTTCCTGTACATTTTTGTTTCCATAACTTCTAAATATTTAAGATAAGCTAATGACATACCTTGTGAAGAGATGAATAATATGAACAAAAAATATATCGTCTAGCATGCGTAGGTATTTTGATTACTTAATGTGTGCTCCTAAATTAATAACATTCTAGCATTCGTAATAAAACTGGAAGAAAGTTCTCTTTTGAATACAAAATAAATTTGTCTTGTAGTAGTAACATTACTAATTACTACTACTACTACTGGTACTAGCACTAGCACTACTACTGCTGCTGCTACTACTGCCAATAATAATAATAGTAATAATAATGCCCAAGCAAGGTTTATTTAATTTACTTATAGTTTAAGTGTAATCACTTCTTTGTCTTCCTTCCACTGTGAAATAAAAATTTGTCAGAAATTGTACAAAGAACGGAATGGTGAACTGACCGTTAAACATAAGCATTACAGGAAAAATTGTATGTCCATTGTCGACTATTTAATCTGCCATAGTGCCAGTTATGATACGTATGTATAATATTATATAATTCTACGTTTGTAGCAAATAAAACGAAACATGAGTATAAGAAGGAGAAAGTAGGAGCATAAAAGAAGAAAAGTTAATGATAATGGGCTATAAAATTATAGAAGAATTTTGACTCAACATCTCACTGAAAAACATACTAGATTCCGTAAAGGAAAATACATCTTAAGGAGTAAACAAAGCCGGGTATTCAGGAAGTGTGATATGCAGGAATAGTTATAACGGTACAGGGTTCATGGAAGGACTGGTGCTGAAATCCCTGGGATAGATGTATTCCTTTTCCATCACGCCACTGCTTGCATTGTCTTGTTTTGATTTGCGAATTGGAAAACATTTATATTGATTTTGTAATCTGTTTTCTGACACTGGAGGCGCTTTAATGTGTAAGTTTATATGTTAAGTGGTAGACAGCGCCTTCTAGCACCCGCCCGAATCGATGCGACTAAAGACGTCACTGAAGAAACACAGGAGGCGGAGGAAATCCGATATTTCTCGAGCCACATCTCAAAATTCAGCTCTAACTCGGGTATAATTGGAAAACGATAAACGTACCAGGGCCAGATGTTGTTGCTGTCCGACTGCCGGCACAACTGTTTGACAATTAGAATTGTTTTCTCTTTTCTTTTTCACCCATTCCTTTCTCTCGTCTAACCCTTTCCTACACCCCCATCTCACTGCAGAAACAATTCATTACAATCATTCACACCGGCGAAGAAGAATAATGCTTTCACTGGCGTGCTCGCGCATCTTTCCAATTCATTTCTAGCGGAAGTACCTTTCAACGTCACTTCCGCATGATTACCTTGCCAACACAAAGTAAAATGCGCATTCATTTCTCACGCAAAGTAATGAAACCTCATCTACCATTAATTGGTGTCAAATTAATTAGTCCTTAGATTCTAGCTCAGATAATATTAGTTGCCTTTCCTTAGGCAAATTAAGTTAATAAATTTAAAAAGTATTAAAAATATCATATCTTACTGCATCTTTTGCATTATTATCATACTAGTAAACCCATGCGAAACATTTGTATTTTACTCTTTTTTACAAAACTGGAGTTTAGCTACGAAATTAGGCTAACCATTATACAGTCGTTTTTAATCACATAACAAGTGCTTAAAAATATCGTTGACTTTACTGAATGCACTGGCAATTAATGTTGTTTGTATATGATTCATTGAACAGCATAGCTTTAGCACGGCCGTGCAGGTTCCTATAATGAGACAGCACAGCGAAACCACCTTGAAGCTGTAATTAATTAATCCTTGAGCAAATTCATTATTACTGGCACATAAATAAGTAAGTAGTGCTTAAAATGAAATATAGGATACTCACATTGAAGTATGGTGTAGTTTAACATTAGGTTTAGCTTCAAATTTGACCATAATCGCTAGCATTTTTTATTTGTTTCTTTGTCATGAAGTGTTCATTGAATGAATCGCCTATGGGGCTTTAGTCGAGACATCTGTTCGAGTTTGAAATATTCATTTTAGTATTTATATTTTAGCCAAAATACTTACTAAAACTCAAAAGTATTAGTCAAACCGGGGCAAAGGGTTTTTTTTTTTTATATTTTTAATTTATATATTTTTTTATTGATACTTCAAACGTACATAACGATCTGATCTAGGCTTTTAAGAGTGTAATTCATTTATCAGGTTTGTGGTAGCTCGACCGCTGATTGACTGTTTTCGAGAGCCAATAAAAATCTATGGTGCAAAATATACGGCAATTAAGATTTGTTATGTTAAGTAACACGTTCATATCTGTACTTATGTATATGGTGTAGGGCCTTCTTGTTTGTGTGTGTTTATATATATATATATATATATATATATATATATATATATATTTGTATATATATTTAAATATATAAAGATACAAATATACATATATATGTACCATATGTAGATATAGATATAGATATACATATAGATATAGATATACACATACACACACATAAACAAATCTTCATTCCTGCTCAATCTTGCTATTCACATAATTATCAACAATAAAAATTTTACTGTTTCCCGAAATATAAAAAAGTAAAGTGGTATCTATACAAACCTTTAAAGCTCTTAGTGCTCCAGAAGGTTAATGCTATCAGATTTTTAGTAATTTTGTTAAAGTGGTAAGGCTGTCAACCTTACGCAAGAGCTATCTTTAACCCTACGATTGCTCCTGGTGCTCATTTCTGTTAGAGGATGAGAAGTTTCCAGGGTCTTAGTATCACCATAATGATTAGACCAATTGGAAAATCCCATAGCCTCATGAGGGATCGAATCCGCAACATCCCGTTTTGTATTTTTTAAAATTTAATTTGTCTTGAGCATCGAGAAGATGCTATATGGGCCATTTAAAAATAGAATAAACTACACATTACAAACACAATTAGATTCAAATGACAAATCAAATACATATACAGCAATGCAGTTGTTGTGCTATGCCCAACCAATTGCACCACGGCGTACCCCCAACGAAATACACATCCTTCACAATGGAGAAACAATAAACAATAGAATTTGCCTATTTACAATAAGCTAATAGACTACTAAAATGCTATTACCGAACGAGGTGGCCGAGATGGTAACGTCTTGAACTCGCTTTCGGGGGGTCCCATGTTCATGGGTTCATGTGATGGGTTTTTTCATGGTTTCCTCAGTCTCAAAGGCAAATGCCGAATTGTATATTTACTTACCGTGAATCATCCTCTCCATTTCATTCTGTATCATATACATTTAAATGAATATCAGTTGAAATTTACTCAATAAAAGTACACCACTAAAAGAAACAATTGACAATCAATAGTTCCATGGCCTACCCTACTGTATAGACCCAGATGCCGAACTTCTGATTTGGCCTCGCAGCTAAAAGGAGTATAAATACAGCTTAAGTTTTGGCTATGACTGAAATCTGGCTAACACCCAAGTACTTTTACTCATTCTCAAACGTAATTTAGACCTATCAATATTCAGTAATATATTCATGATGTATTTCTGCGGTAGAAGTATGAATTGGAATTGGTTATAAGGTATTGTTTGGCGTACATGTTATTCTGGTCTCGCAAGAAGTCTGACGGGAACTTGTTCATTGGACAGACAATTCCCAAGTCTGATTTAGATGTTGAGTTAGCCGTGTCCAGCTCTCAAGTTCGCTGCGAAATCCCCTTCCAATTTATTTCTTGTCAATTCTCCTTTTTACAGAAATCAGGTCAAATACTTGGTAGAAATACAATTTAAAATTCACGAACATAATAGTTATGCTCTTTGACGCTAAGGAATTGAGAAAAAACAGGATTTGTAGTTAAGGGAATCCACAACTGAAAATGTTAAGTTGAATTTTAATTGAATTTTTTACATCTGTAATAGGACTTTCAGTAGCATGGCATTACACCTGTTCATTATGAATAAACCTAAATTCCTTTTCGAACATAATCAGTAAAGAGAATGCTTTTATATATATATATATATATATATATATATAATAATCCGGCTTCGAGGTGCATTTTTCTACCCTTCAGTCCACCTATGTTTAAAATTTCAGATCTCTGTGTTCAGTATATTTCGCTGGGCATCGCAGACAGACAGAAATACAAACACTTCCTTTTTATTATTATAGATGATTACTATTCGCTCGTGGCCTGAAGTAGTACATAATGAAGAGCATATTGACAGAAGTTAATTATAGGAATCTCCACAAAGGACTTCATCCCGCGTAGGTTGGCAATTAAGAGACTAGGCCTCCTCATAATGACATCATCTTCTCTCGAGCTGATTCCGTTCACAAACTTGGCCGCCATGACAAGTGTAGCCTTCACACGATGACGTCACAAGACCACAATCTCCACCATAATTCGGTTGAGTGGGCCCCCTTACACAGAACACTAATTATCTTAGTTCTACACGCCATCTTCTAACGACATTTTCAGCGGCTTGATAGACGTTGCAGCTACTGATACAAGGAGTGTAGAAATCCTTCTTTCTGGGTCTTAAATCATAGTTAAATGGGGTGGGAAAATTTTTCTTGTTGTTTTTACAACTGCGACATTTAAGCCTGGTGTATACAGAGTGGAAGAGGGTAGTAGATAACATTGAAATAAATAATATAAAACCAATTTTGCGATTTGTAATTAAAACAGTGGGGGAGCTAGGGGAGGGGCTGTAGGGACCGCGGTCCGTCCTGGGTTTTTCTTTATTATTATTTGGATTTTTATACGTCGAAAGTAATTACTCAATAAAATTATATTCAAATTTAATTAAATGCAAAACAAAATAAATTAGAAACATTTATGTACTCGCCCTACTTCAACAAGAGGATTGTAAAATGCAAATTGAATAGTACTTATATTCTAGATGCCTTGTATCAAATGCATATAAAATCCTTGACAACCCACAAGACAGCAGTTGTTCGAGTTCCTTACCATTAATTATTATTATAAATAATTAATTGATTTCTTGTGAACTATTTCAGACCAGAACTTACTTTAAGTTCAAGGAAAAAAATATTTGATTAATGATTTTAATTGTTATATAATATGTAAAACCGAGAAATTTCTCGACAACTAAAACTCTGGACAAAAAGAGAATGTGCTAAAAATTTTGGAGGAATCACCCAGAGGACCTAAAACCCCCTAATTTTGCACTTCACTTTTTTAATTTCCGGCCGAGGATCTCCGGACCCCCCATTTTTATGTGGGATATTCCATACCCCCACATATTCAGTTATTTCAAACTTTCGTTTATGTCGGCAACTCTCTTCAATTACGTCTGGATCCTCCCCTGAATTACAACCATGGTTAATAAGACAATTCGGTTAAAATGTTAATGCAGAATGCCAATAGCGCTCTGCCAGGTAACCCTTCTGAATGGTAATGACTTCTATCACGCACGTAAAAATCTCTTTAGGCAGGCCTACATGCTGAGGTACATTTCGAAGTAATTTTGTTAAATTTATTGTCGCTGTGCAGCACTCGTCTTCTTTAGCCTTAGCATGACAAACCAGCAATAATAACTGCAAAAAATAGCACTTTTTCAAACATTCAAATCTCGCCCTATATGAGAGCTATTGAGAAACCAGGTATTGATTTGTAGAGTACTCATCAAGAGCATTTCAACGATACCCCACAAGACATGGTTTCAAAAATTTCGAATTTCCATCCCCCACCCTCACCCCATCGTACCCCCAAAACCCCTGAATCGTTGGTGTCACTGTGAACTCCACAAGGAGTACTCTAATTTATTCCAACAAAGTTTCCCTCTATACTGCATAGGGGCAGAGATATAAATTTTTTCAAAATTTCAACCCCCCCCCCCGACTCCCCGATCATTATATATTTATAAATAAATTCATTACAATTTGGTGCTCATACGTCCATAACGAAGCAAAATGGGGTTAAAATTTTCACTAAATTGACTTCATGCCTTCTTAGTGTTAAATAAAAACCCGATTCTTAACCATTCGTCAACACCTAGTGTTTCCATAATCTGGCAAATTTACAGACTAATCACATGACCAGCCGCCACTGCTTTAGTTTTTTTTTTTCATTCATAACTCGAGTCTTAAGAACGAAGTTCCTTTGTTTTTGTTTTTTTTTCAAATATTAGAAGTCAGTGGTGGCCATACCCTGGGAGATTTTGTGTTATAACAGGAAAAATTGAATCTATAGAGCAAAAATCTCCTAATAAAAGTTGCTTGCATATGTCCCCTTTATACACAGGTAAAATATTTCGGTGTTATTAATTAACATCCTGTATAATCCTTTACATTTTATTCTTGGAATAGACGTAATAATTCCTACTCGAGATTTCTTCGTACTCTCAAATTTATCGATAAACTCGCAATCTCACGTGAAATTGCGTATGACAAAACGTAGGTTCTGTAGTAATTTGTTTTAAATTTGTGTTTTTCATTTAATTCTATAGGCGTCCTTATGTTTATTTCGTACTAGCATGTGCCCGCGGTTTCGCCCGCGATAATTATTTCAAAAATTAAAAATTAAGAGCATAATAGTTAAATCATTATATTTATTAACACCTAAATTACGTGGACTACATACCACGATTAGATAGCGTCGCCTGGTAAAAGCGACCTCAGATTCGAGTTCCTTGGCCCAGAATACCCCTGTACAGTGAGTTTCGTCCAAATCGAACAATGTTTGACCATATTTAGGCCTATATTGATTATCCCTCTTCCGTGTAGGCTGAAAATTTCATATGTCTTCGGGCCTTGATATTCTAAACAAATTAATCGTCCAGTATGGACTTACAAAATCAAGCGATCGCCCGCGATAATTATTTCAAGAATTAAAAATTAAGAGCATTATAGTTAAATCATTATATTTATTAACACCTAAATCACGTGAATTACATACCACGATTAGATATCGTCGCCTGGTAAAAGCGATCTCAGATTCGAGTTCCTTGGCCCAGAAAATCCCTGTATAGTGAGTTTCGTCCAAATCGAACGATCTTTAACCATATTTAGGTCTATGTTGATTATCCCTCTTCCGTGTAGGTTGAAAATTTCATATGTCTACGGGCCTTGACATTCTAAACAAATGAATCGACCAGCGTGGGCTTACAACATTCAAGCGATCGCGATGCTTTTATTTCCACGGTATGACAAAAATAGCCAAAGCCAACTGCAATTGATTTGACATTGAAATGCATTACTGAAATCTGATGCTTCGACAGCGCTAAAATCACGTTTTCTGCCAGTTTTTCACTCATAACTCGCGAACGAAAGCTAAAATTAAAAATTCGGCTTCGAGGTGCATTCGCCCACCTTTCAGTCCATCTATCTTTAAAATTTCAGATCTTTGCGTTCAGTAGATTTCGATGGGCATCGTGGACAGATAAACAGCATGTGCCCGCATGAGCCCGCGGCTTCCCCCGCGATAATTATTTCAAATTATAATAATTATTAACACCTAAATCACATGGAGTGCATTCCACGATTAGGTAGCGTCCCCTGGTAAAAGCGACCTCAGATTCGAGTTCCTTGGCCCAGAAAACCCCTGTATAGTGAGTTTCGTTCAAATCGAACAATGTTTGACCATATTTAGGGCTGATTATCCTTCTTCCGTCCTAGGTTGAAAATGTCATATGTCTGTGGGCCTTGACACTCTAAACAAATGAATCGTCTAGGATTGACTAACAAAATCAAGCGATCGCGTTGCTTTTATTTCCAAGGTATGAGGTATGATGACAAAAATAGCCAAAGCCATCTGTAAGTGATTTGATATTGAAATTTATTACTGAAACTGATGCTTCTAAAACGCAAAAGAATGCACGTTTTCTGCCAGTTTTTCACTCATAACTCACGAACGAAAGCGAAAATTAAAATTCCGGCTTCGAGGTGCACATTCCGACCCTTTAGTCCGCCTATGTATAAAATTTCAGATCTCTGCGTTGAGTAGATTTCGCTGGGCATCGCGGACAGACAGACGGAGGACAGACACTTCCTTTTATTAATATAGATTTGGTAAAGGAATTTGAATGCATACAACCTCATAATGTCGAGATTATATCTGAAGTTGTGAGTACCGGTAATAAAAAGAGAATTATTAGCAGCAGAAATGGTAAAGGATTTAAGTAATTAAGCACAGATATAAACTATGTCAAGCTAACGAGAGAGTAAAAGTTGAAATTATGAAACTCTTTGTTTGAGGATTCTTGTTCATTATCATCACTGGATGATATTGATGACAACCAAGCTCCTGTTCGTGCTCTGTGGTTTAAAATATCTTTTCTTGCCTCAGGCATGAAAAATATCTACTGAATAAACATGACCCGTTTCCCCTTTGTGCTCGAATTCTAATCCGAGGTCTCTGTAAAATTAATCCTGAAATACAATGTCGTTTAGAGACTTGGGTTTGAATATGCTTGACAAATTATTGTTTTTTAAGAGCGTGCTAACAGACCTTGCATAATTTAGTTGCCTACGCTATAGTTGTAATTAATAACATGCTTATATGCACCCACATAGTAACGCAGTAGCTCCCAGTGGCATATATAGCATAAAAAGCATGTAGGCCTATTATCTGAGCCTCATTCTGCTGTACATTTCTTATGAAGCAATGCGTGGGATTACCGTTAACATTCGCAGACTAGTAGGCCTATTACGTATTTTCATATTATCTAAGCTTGGGCGTGTACTATCTTAGATCAAAAGAATGGAGCTCCGGTATCTTCTAAGCTCTAGAAAGAATGGATATAACTTATATACCGGAATATATATGTATATATATCCTTTCTAGATCTTAGAAGAAACTGGTATATATATATATGCATTCTTGAACCACAGGTTATTGTCTCTGTTGGACATTACATGAGAATATTATGGGAGAAAAATTCCTCTGACACTAAGATTTGAACTCAGGACCTTTGGCTATCCGTGCCACGCTCTACCATCAGTGTATACTGTGGTATGCCTGATACAATTTCAGGAATTTTAAATTTTCAGTATCAAATTATTACTAATTTTTTCACATCTCTTGTGTTGCAAAAACATCAGATTATTTAGGTTTTTCCTCTAGAACACACAAAAAACTATGTATGTGCAAAATTTCATGCAATTTTGACCATTACTTTAAGAAATATTGTGTTTTTTGTGTTGAAAATATTAAGTTACGGGAAAGTGGTTTTGAAAATTCAACATGCATTTCAACTTACATATAAGCCACACCCACTTGACGCACATACTGGCATTTAAACTTGTATATCTTTAGTAAATGACCGAATTTAAATATAAAAATTATAGGGTATGTTCAGAAAGGTGTGTTCTTTAATATAAAAGAAAAAAATCGAAAATTTTGACACTGGTTGGTATATGAGCCCCTTTAATAGCAAAGCAGGCTGTGTTCGTCTCGCTGCATAGAATCTATTCCAAGGGGTGAATCAGTAAGGAATATGGAGGTAGTCTATTCTAATCAAGCATCACGTGCAAGACTAAGAGGTGCAGACACAGAGAGGTGCGTCTGGAACAAGACATCAAAGCAGAGTGGATTTTGTGTAACTAGCATCTGGAAAGAAGGAATTAGGCTGGATGGAGAAGAGTAAAAAAAAAAAGAAGGTTGGCGAGAGAGGGAAAGTTAGAAGCTGCAGGGAAAGCATAAGATTGAAATGGATTCCCGTCTCGCGGAGTTTGTCAAATTGAGGAGAATTGGAAGTAACTCTACTGCAGCTATCCCAACACGAATCCGAATTACTTTGCCCTTCCTCCGAAATCTACTAGCAAGCTCTTCTTTTTTTATTTTTTCTGTCGAGCCTACGCCAACAGTGAAAGCTGTCTACTTTACGTGTGAAATCCAGTTTTAGAACTTGAAAAAGCTTAGTTACATGACGCAAGGTACGATCCTGAAATGAAGGAGGACCTTTGTTTCGTGTCTCGGTTTCAAACCATGCAGTCCAAAAATATCGATAAAAATCCTTAAAATATGGTAGTTTTAACTTGTCTACTTACAGTACATAAATCAAAATGACCTGTCAGAAAACTCCACGGTAAAAGCGTTCACAGTCAGCTGATAGCCCTCCTATTGGTACCCATATAAAATCTATTCGTGTCTTTCAATGAAGGTAAATACCCAATCACCTCACTGGAGTGAGGGCCTTACAATTCCTAGAAATTGATACTCCCAAATTTTGTTGGCACATGAATGTGATAAGGTTGTCAACGTAAGGCACCAGCTGGCCTTTGCTACCAGAAATTACTCTCGGTACTAATTCTAGAGTGATGGGGGAAAAAGCGAATAAGTCATAATTCCAAAGTTTTAGGAGAGACAAGTAACGATTTATTTTCACAGCATTTTTACAATATTTAGATCAGTCCACCCAGATATTTTTACCTAGTATAAGATACTGTGTACAAAATATCAGGTGGACTGAACTAAATACTGTAACAATGCTGTGGAAATAAATTGTTTATTGTCATTTCTGAAACTTTGGAATTTTGACTTATTCGCTTTTTCCCTATCACTCTAGAATTTCTGGTAGAGACTTACTCAATCTCAGTACTAAAATGCTGGCAGGACAGTGTTGAAATATATTAAATCTTTTAACTTCATCAATAAAATAAATAAAATGAACAGTTGAAACCAGAAACTCAACAATATATTATTTAGGCCTTTCGACATTCTTGTCATCTTCAGAGCATCTTTATAAATTGATGCAGACGTATCAATAATTAAAAATTAAAACTTCTCGGAAATAAACAAAGGTGAAGTCGCAAGAAGAAGGAAACTAGGAGTTGTATCAGTGCTAGTGTTTTAGTACAACTTTAAAAACATTTAAATTATGTTATCACATTGACAGGTGTATAAGTCAATACAGTTTTAATTTGTAATTATTAATATATCTACACTAGCATAAGAAGATGGCCTCAAGATGACAGAAGAATGTCGAAAGACCTAGGCCTAAAAGAAAATATTGTTGAGTTGGTAATATCAATTATTCATTATATTTATTGTATTCCTATCAGGATGATTAGGTAAATTGAAAATCTCAAACACCTAATTGGGTATGAACCAGCGACCTCCCTGTTTGTAGCGCAGTGTTAATCAGCTTCGGATGCGATCTGTGTACTGTGTTTTATGCCCGGTTTCTATAAACTCGCGAAATATCTATGGGTAAATTATCCAATGGACAGAATTTACACAAGAATAACTTTTACAAACTCAAATAATTTAAAGGTAACAATCACATACACTTGTGGCGAGTTTCTAGATAAATGTCCACTGGGTAAATATGAAAGTGAAAGAAAAAATGTTCTTACAGACTCGGGCTAGATCTTTCCAAGGGTAAATCGTCTGGTTAAATTATCCTTTCATGGATGGCTGGATAAAATTTAACCTCTTTGTAGGATCAATAATAATTTAAACAATGAGAATCAAAGCCTTCTGAATTAAATTAACTGTACAACTCCAAGGCCTTCCTGATTATATCATTGTGGGTGATCATCAGGAACTAATTTGCCCATGGATAATTTACCCATAGATATTTCACAAGTTTATAGAAACCGGGCATTAATCGTTCATACTTAACTTATTTCACATGTAGAGGAGAGTTGATGCACACAATTGTTCTTTAGATAAAGCATGTATAGTCATTGGTAGGCCTACGTTTATAATGCAGTCTCCGCAAGATCTGAAAGAGACTTACCAATCTTACCAGATTACAGACCCAACAAATCGGCTTGAATCGACTTCCAAAAATCGACACGATTAAAAAAAGAGTGCGTGGAACGCCACGCGACAGAAGTAAAATTTTATTTTATTTTTTTATTTTTCAACTTTTGATTATTGGATTTTTTCAATTTTGCATTATTGGACTTTTAATATTGGGTTTTTGGACTTTTTTAATTTTGGATTTTGGACTTTTTAATTTTGGATCTTTGAATTTTTAATTTTGGATTTTTTAAATTTTCGATCATTGAATTGTTTATTTCTTTATTTTTTAAATTTTAAATTTTTTTTTTTAAATTTTTCATTTTATTATTTATTAAATTTTGGATTTTAGGATGTTATAATTTTTAATTTTGTTTTTTTAATTTGGGAAATTTGTATTTTTTAATTTTGGGTTTGCGCGGTAATGAACCTCCGGGTTCCATAAAATAGATAATATACCTTTAGATTGCTTAGGAATTGTCTATTGCCATTGATTAAGTAAGGTCTGAAAAATTTCCTTTGATTACTCCTAATCATTGAGTTGATTGTTTTCTGTGCAGTCCGCACCGAAACAAGTAAGAGTGTGACTGATTTCGTGACTGATTGTGACTGATTTCGTGACGGTTTTAGTGTGACTGATTTTCCAGATTTACCCTCTACCGCCACTAAAGAAGTTTTACTTCAAAAATCATCAGTGAAGTAACTGTTTTGAATAGGTAGCTATAAAACTAAGGCTTAAATAATTATCCTGTTCGTTGTTTATTCACTTGCTTTCGCTCTCGAAAGATTGTTCGGTGATAAGAAGGAATGATAATTCCCTGGACTATGTTATCGATAGCACTGAATTTAAATTCAGTCTACACTTTATTATACGAATAACTTACTTTTTTCCTGCGATGAAGTTTCAGAAAGTTATAAATACAATTTTTTTACTTAAACCAGTCTTTTTGGAATGTCTTTTTGTGCATGTAGGGCAAACCTCTAGGGATAGTAAGAGGAGAAGTACGTAACTCAGTACTTTCTAGTACTTTGCATGGAAATGCTGATAGATTGAATTTATGAACTGCCAAGGAAAGGATCTCTGCTAGGTTATTTATGAACCATCAGGGAATTGAAAAGAACTCGATATTCCCAATGAGGAAAATCGACTTCCCCTGATTTGGTTGATCGAATTACTCTCTGTTGAAGTAGAGATATGTCACTTATGTGCATGGTGTCAGCTCGTAATGGGAGCTAAAGAAAAGATATTACTGTTACTGACGTATTATTTCGTAGCATAAAATAATTGTTTGAAGCCGGGGTATGAGATTATTACACTATTGCTTTACTAAAATGCAAGGATTTTTATGTACGTATTAATATTATCATTCGTGCAAACCAGCTATCAAGCGAATTTTTTCCTATTGATTTTAAACACAGAGCCCGCTGATGGTTAGTCTTTACGATTGCTTATATAAACAAATTCAGTTTTGTAAAGTTTAAAATACTCGTACATTAATTCTCTTAGTCCCTGTACTGTAGTCCCTACTGTGTCTTTGGCTGTGTGTGTATGTCTTTGAATGTTTTGTGAACAGCTTATTCGAGAAAGAAAAATAATAGGAAAACTTAATTTTCTGTTTAGGTAAGATATCTTTTGAATGTGACACGAAGTTTGACAACGATTTTCTCTTAGTTTTACTACCACTTTACGTGAAGAAAATTTCATTTACGCGATTCTCTCGAAAACGGCTCTAATTATCTTCTTTACATTTTGTAAAAGGCTTCGAGCTTAAACTTATTTTTTCGCAAAAATTCTCTGAAGAATAATTATAACCCAGACATCATTTGAGGGGCCTATTAGCAAACCCGGCAATCTCCATTAAGAAGAAACAAAGAGGTGTTAACTTCTAATGAAAGTTTAATTCATTTCCTGCTGCATATTTACTGTAGGTGTTACAAATCCGACTTTCAACATAAGGGAAGGACTCAGATTTGCAACACAACACTAAATATGTAACAGGAAATGCATTAAACTTTCATTAAAAGTTAGCATCTCTATTTTTTATCGGAACGGAGATTGGCGGGTTTACTAATAGACCCCTCATTTCTTTATACGAGGGTCATTTCAAAAGTTCTGCACACTGTAAGATAGAATGGAAGAATGTAATTTATTTAGCAAAATGCCTTTACAAGCCTTCAATATAATCATCATTCTTGCTTATGACAGCTTCCCAACGTTTTGGCAAATTCTGTATTCTGGATAGGGCACCTTCATTGTTGAGCTGTCTGATAACTCAGGTCACCTCACTGGAATCTTCATCAATTGTAACAAAACGTTTTCCATGGAGTGGTTCCTTCAATTTGGGAAACAAATTAAGTCTGGTGGGCTCAAATCAGGACTGTATGATGGGTGGAGAAGTCTTTCCCATCCATAGACTTGGAAAACGTTTTGTTACAATTGATGAAGCTT
Source organism: Ectobius pallidus (assembly GCA_964059195.1). Taxonomy (NCBI): domain Eukaryota; kingdom Metazoa; phylum Arthropoda; class Insecta; order Blattodea; family Ectobiidae; genus Ectobius; species Ectobius pallidus. Next base: position 32,333,820 of record CAXKWD010000004.1, on the reverse strand, counting down.
CCAGTGAGGTGACTTGAGTAATCAGACAGCTCAACAATGAAGGTGCCCTATCCAGCATACAGAATTTTCCAAAACGTTGGGAAGCTGTCATAATCAAGAATGAAGGTTATATTGAAGGCCTGTAAATATATTTTGCAAAATAAATTATTGTCTTTAATTTAATCTTACAGTGTGCAGAACTTTTGAAATGACCCTTGTATCTTGCATTGCGAACTATACATCTTTGCATGAGGATGAAACAACTGAATATGCACTCTTTGCAATACGGCATGTTATACTGTGTAAGAGCATGAAATGAGAGAGTTAAGTTATATTGCCCATTGTTTATGAGAGTAACACATGGGATTTATTTTATATCTTTAGGCGCTGATACTGAAACCGATACATTTATACTACAATGCGTGTATGGCATCCAATAGGCCTGTAAATACTGCAATGCGTGTATGGCCTACATGAATACGACCAGAATACACATGTACCTTCATAACATACAAGTTTTATATTGCAGTAAAAAAAAAAGGCTTCCCAGGATAACGCTGCGTAGCACAGATGCATTCGCTGAAAGAGGTAGGGAATTTCCTTTTTAAGGAGGGAAATTCACAAACTTATTGGGTACAGGAAGATCAAAGCGAAACGAATTTTGTGTGCGTCAAGAAATGCGAGGAAGGTTGCGTAGCTAGAAGGGGTACATCGAAGGAGTTTCCTCTAAGTACTAAGACGTGGTAGTAAAGATGAAAAGAAACTGGGAAATAGCAAGTTTTCGAGATTGCTAGGACTTCCTTTCTGCCAATTAACTCTCGATCCCCTAGAGAAGCGCGACCGGAAAACTGATGAGTGGGATACAGATTTAAGAGGTAGGACAAAAGAAGAATAAAGGCTATTCCAAGGGAAAGAAAGTGTGATTACCTTGTGTTCTTTCCAGACATTTAATATATCTTAGTCCGTTTGAACTGAATAAACTAGGGGTAATCGATCAACTTAAGAAACTTTGTACTTTGTGGCCTTGTATTTCAGGCCAGTTTTGAATTTCGTTATGTATCCATCTGCGGAAGATTAAAGAGCATGCACTAAAAATGCATAATCCTATTAGACTTCATTACCTAGTAATAATAGCTTAATTTCTTCAATTATCAGATATACTTTTATAGAAGTTGACAAATACTTCTCAGGTTATACTAAAATTAACGTTTAGTGCTCTTAAAGGCTATTCCTAGATTGTATTAACTGTTGAAATCCAGAACATGTTTGTTTCTTAATTATACGATTAAAAAGCGAAACCTGTCGCTCACATTTTAGATCTGAAATGGGACCTCATATTAGAGATATTACATAACTGAATAACAGTATTTTATTACTGTGTAGAAGTAGGCCTATTTTAATAATGAAATGAAGTAAATATTAATTTCAATCCAAACACGAGTTTAGAGAAATAATTTTCATATTTTACTTACTATGAATATAACTTAAATACACAAGTGTGTAGAAGTAATCTAAATGAAATACTTTATGCCAACAAAATGCAATATCATCCGTGATACAGTCTTGTGTCTGAGAAGATACACTACAATGGAAAATCATTAAGAAAAAGGAATCATACCATCATTATGAATCTGGCTAAATTTTAGCTAACACAAATTACTAATATATTATACTAAATACAGAAAATGCTGTTAGAAGCTCTAACATTGCCAAGTGTACCATGAAAATATGATTTGAAAGGCGGTACGCTAGACGATGTTAGAGCTTCAAACATATTAATAAGTAGGGGCGGATTTCTATGACCTAAAAATAGGATATATGCATGCATTTATGACCTAAAAAACATTAAAATATGACCTGTAAATTTTAAAATATGACTTTACCACTTACATACTGTGTATATTTTTTAAAGTTTCATTACAATACATTTTATTAAAATATAGTGTTAATTATTTAAAAATCTGTAAATTCTCAAAAAGTATCATTATAATGCAAAATTTACAAAATATGATATGAAACTTCAATTTTTTTTAAAATATGCACACAAATATGCCAAAAATATGACCTAAATATGCATATTCATACTAAATATGCTACAATAGTTGAAAATTTCCTAAATATGCAGTTATATGCACAATAAAAGCCGTTCCATTTTCACCAGGATGCTTGGAATCGGATTTAAATTAGTCGGAAACCTGAAATAATGCAAAGGGGGAAAATATGACATGTCATAGAAATCCGCCCCCTATAATAAGATTTTCTACTGTTTAATCTCTAGACAAAAAGTTAATGTACGGTAAATTTCTGTACAACTCTAATTATCCAACTGATAAGCCATATGTTTTACGTTTTTATATACCTTTGTATAATATTTATTTGCATCATTCATGGCTTGTTTATGCATAAAACCAATGTGATTCATGTATCTGTCATAATTTTTTGGAAAATAGTATACTATTAGTGGTTAAGTGGGGGGAAACTATAACCATTTATTATAGCCTATGCCACATGTTCATCTTACTTAAATTACACAGAACAACAGCCATTTTGGTGCCTTAGAAGTTATACTTATTCTTGGGTATATTTAGGTCGCTGTTGCCAAGTGTGCCATTAGTTTTGCCCTATCAGCTTTAGCTTTGTGAGATATGGTATTACCATTATGCATATTATCCCATTTTACGTTTGATATAAATAAGAAACAGTGCCTATTTTTAGCTTCTAAATCATGTGAAGAAAAAAGCAACCCACTAACATTACATTAACATTACAATAACAATATAACATGGGGTCTTTCAAAAAATTGATATTACCACATATTGTACGATCGTTTATGACTTATGAGCTGTCAATTTGGGGGCCAACAAATAAGGCAGCTATTAGTTTTTCTGTACTTCGTACAGTTTTCGTCCCACGTGTCCAAAGTATGGTCAAGAATCTTCACTAGCTATATTATCAAGCAAGATTTTGTTTCGCTAGACTAAGAGTTCACGAATAAAATCTACATAAAAGTAGAGCTGGAAGAGAAAAACTGTTTACATATTTGGAATAAGCACACTAAGTAGGCCTATACCCAAAATTCGGTAAAACATCGAGACACCAAATAAAAAGTTATTTTTTGTTGGGCTGTGTTATTGATTTAGCTGTGTTTGTATATATCCACCTCTTGTTAGTGGAAGAGCAAACTTTAAGGCCTTAAGCTACACCAGAGGGAAGTAAATAAACAAATAATAAAAATAGTAGTAGGCGTATTCACATGGCCCTAGGCGTAATGCAGCATATAAAACAATACAGAGCATTAAGCTATGTTTCTTTATTTTTCCAGGTAAGCATCGTTGGCTTCTAGAACACTTAATATGGACTGGCGATAGAAAAGTAATTTGCGACGTCATATGATACTCTTCTTTCCGCTGAACGGTATGTTGTATATCGTTATTATTTATAAAGTTCAGACCATATCAATAAGCTATCTATATTAAAGAAACTTCTTTTAGCATTATTAAACCATGATGCATAATGACGATGAATAAAATATAGGTTAATAACTTTTCTAGTGAATAATACTGCAAAAATAAACGAAGTACGGTTACTTCCTCTTGATGCTTCTCGGATAAGACTAAAAACTTTGCAAAATACCTTTATACCCATATGAAGGAAGGATAAAAAACTAGAATTGTATAAATTATCTGGTTTCATATGGCCCCTGTGTTGGGGCGAAGGGCCTCCAAGTAGAGGTTTCTGTTACCTATGTGAATTTTGTTACGTTAATTTTCCAAGAGAAGGCAAAAGGACAGGTGGTAAGCCCATCGCCTCTCAATCCCCTCCGGAAACTAAGGTATTACTTGGACGTGAAAGGGCCGCGAATTTTGTCCAGAGGCCCTAATTTAGGTTTGGAGTTCTTATACGTGCCGTAAATCTACGACACGGGCCCCCTAGCGTAAAGTCCCTCCCGGATGACTCCGTGCCCATGATTTTTATGTATAACTTATAGCACTAATCTAATAAAGTGTCAGAAAGGAGGCTTAGTCACTGGAATCCGAAACAGGTGGTATTACGTATGACATTTCAATTTTAATTCCATCAACATTTCTTTAATGTATTTTCATTCGTGTTATATGATTTTGCTCATACGGATACTCTGCTTTTGATCATTAGAATTTCATTCTATGTTAAATCTGCGTTTAATGAAAGCTTAATATTTATCTTGACAGGAATCAAATTACCATGCTCCATTCAGGGTGCTTGCAATTACAGTACTTCATCGTGTGTAGGCGACATTGTTCTCTTTCAAAGGAACTATCACACCATGTGATGATTCATCAATGTCACACATATCGCTAATGGGTTAACATCCGAGTGTCTTCGGTGTGTGTGTGTGTGTGTGTGCCAGTGAATCAGAAAAGTTTGAAAAAGTTTGTTCTGCAGCCTATCTAATGAAAAGGTATTAAGGATATTAGGAAAATGTATGGGCAAAAATTCTTGAAAGTTATGCATGTCTTAGTGCTCGCTCTGTAAAATAGCGGCTTGTCGGACTGTTAACACGCCGAAAAGTAGCACTTTCTCTGCCCTAGGCCGGTAAAGTTGTGATGGCAACAGAACAATCCAGATGGCAGTGACCAGTCATACCAACCGTAACAGGGTTTGAAACAAAATACTTGACCATAAAATAACAAATATAAGGCAACATTGTTTCTTTACGTTAATAAGAAACTCTACTAGTTGTTTTTACAAAACACTTAGGGCCGATTGTATAAACATCACTGACTGGAGATCAATTATGATCTAAGTTCAGAAAATGATCTGAGTTCAGGCTCGAGTCGTATTGTATAACACCACGGCCATATAACACTGATCTAAGATCAAGAAATTGAAGTTCAATTTTGATCCTAGTTCATACATGAGCACTTGGCAACATCGCAGAAACAGATGAGTATCGCGAGACGAGAGCATTGTTATTCTGTTTTCCTCCGTATTCAGACTGTGTTATGCGAAAGGAAGGGGAAATATGATCGAAATTAGCAGAAAAAGGATCGTTCCTAATTGAATTTGTCTTGGGAAAATATAAAGATATTATAGAATACAAAAAGACGGATGCGATAATATCTGTGCAAGAGCAAAATGCGATGAAAAATGTTCTTGTAATTTCATTCCTGGCGTTATAATCCGGCTTAACATTTTCACGGCTAAGGACGTATAAATGCTTTGTCTCATGAATTGTATAAGAGCGAAGATGTAAAACTTAAGGAATTTTTGTTCATCTGTTATGTTTGTCATTCATGGAAACCAGGTAGCCTATTCCACTGAACTTTTCTCTATAGATTTTAAACTTAATAGCCCACTGAAGTTTTTACCTCATGACTGCCTTATTACAATGTAAGATATCAGTTCTGAAAGAGTTAATAGGTCACATAAAGAAAGATAACGAAGAAAGCATTTGGGGAAAATCCAAAAACAGGATCCTCCCACTCGAGATTTCCTAGTAGTTCCACCATAGTCTCCCATGTCTCTCGTTTAGCAGCGTTGAAAGTTTGGAAAATTTTTATTTTCTCCCCTTTCTACTGTTCAATCTCTTTTCTCCTTTATCCTACCTACCTATTCCTACAATAAAAATTTTGAACCTAAGGTGATCGAACACGCGACCGCTAGCATGATAGCCAGTCGTTTTACCACTACGTCATCAAGTGAACGTTGGTGTGATAGGCGAGAATTCCTATATTTAAGGTTAAGGGAGCTGGATGAAATGGCGAAGAATGATAATTTCGTATTAGTTGCAATTGTGGTGCAAGGGTTATTTTCGTATTATAGTAATTAGTGCAACATAATAATAACGTACAGGTTATGCTGTAGTTATGTTACACTGCATTATAAGGAGCCTAAAACATAGCCTATATACGCACAACTATTTTATAGCTAGAAATGTACGCACAACTGCGTTATAGCTAGAAATGTATGAAGTTGTCTATTGTGTATTTTCTTTATATTTATCGTAACCACACAGGTAGGCCTAATATTATGTTTATAATGAGCTAATCTTATGTCTCAGATACGAAAACAGCCCCTTGAACTGAGATCAGCTAGTTTGATCGGAGAAATTTCTCCAGTCAAAATTGATCCTAGTTCAGTGCGAATTGATCTCAGATTAGCGTTTATACAACAAAAATTTCCGAGTTCAGCGTGAACTGAGATCAATTTAGTCTCTGATCCAAGATCAAACTGTTTATACAATCGGCCCTTAATAGTACAACAACAAATATAGACATAAGCCAACACAGCTATATTATTCATAACTCATAAGAAACCCGCGCTGCCATCTACATCCGCATTTTGTATTGGTTCATAGCATAGGATTCAGACGGCTGTTAGAATATGGCGTCAACTAATGGCTGACTATAGTTTTATAATTGATTATACGGTATTTTTATTTCATTTCATATAATTTAAAGAGATTTTACTTAAAAAAATTGTATACGCCACGTATGCAAAAGCTTTAGCGGACTCATGCATTACTAGATTCGTTCGCTAAAGCGTTATTTTGTGTACTTGATACATAAATAGCTATTATATAATTTAGGAAATAAAAAAATCAATATGCTACTGGTCCTAATGAAGTAGCAGCAGGCCTAGGCCTTGTTATTTCTCTGATTGCTTTGATAAGGAAATAAAGAGTAAATTGAATGCAGCAGTACCTTACCAGATGTCACATTGTCCTAAAGGACATTTAAGCCCCTATTAAGGAATTTGGCGTTTTAACGATTTAGTCTCTATATGTCTTCTAGACTATACTATTTATATACAAATATATACAAGATGTTCCTGGAAATGTCATACATTGCCATGAGATTCGTAATACTCACTGTCTTACCTTACCTAGATGTAAATTAGCAAAACTCAACGGTATGCAATTTTGTTAAACTGGAGCAATTTATTTTTACCTCACACGTACGTAATGCGTAATGAGCCAGTATTCGCTTTGAATAGTGTAATTCATTTACCGGTTTATGGCAGCTCGGCCGCTGATTGGCTATCCTCGAGAACTTGGGGGCTTCGAACTTAGCATAATATAATATAGTGTTAACCAATTTAAGGTATGCATACACGTTGCAAATTCTGATTTTGGTTGACATTCTACATTTTTACATTTTGGTATCATATGAAAGAATATTCTTTCTAGTTTCCATAATGGTATGATTTATTTCAAAATTCACACAGGAAATGGGTTTAATTTAGACCTAAATGTCATCATGCGTTTTTGCACATGCTAAAATTTAATGGATACGTTTTTTTAAGTATAGAAAAGAGCAAAATACCTTATTATTCGAGAGGCTCCTTCATGCCCCGTCATCTTCCAGGCGTGCCAACCACCGTTTATTTTACCTGGGCCCTCCCACCTCAGTTCCTCAGGCATCCAGAGCCTCTCGAACCCCAGATACTCCGTGAACATTGCGTCATCTAAAAATTTTAAATTGTATAATTTTATTTAGAAAACTTTAAATTACAATCTTTTGTCTTTCGTTTGTTTCATTTTAAATTCTTCAACCTATTTCTGTTTATAATTGACTACCATAAATACAAGGGTTGATTTTTTAGTAGTGGCAACTATTTTATTTCCCCATATATAGCATACGAACATGGTTCTAAGTTTTACAGGCCTTTGAAGTAATCACCACCATTGCGTACAACGTGTTCCCAGCGATGCGTAAGTCTTTGGATCCCGTTGGCACTGCCGTTGATAAAAATATGTTGTTTAAATATATTTGTAAAATGGAGACTTTTTGTAATTTTCACTCCCAACTTTAAATTTATGTTATAAAAATAGATCAACTGCTTTTAGTGTAATTATATATATATGTATATATATATGTATATATATATTTATTCATTTTTTATACATTTGTAAATTTATTTTTCTATCTTATTAAGAGATACAATATTTTCAGGCCCTAAACACGAGCCTTGTTCTTCTGGGGCTTTCTAAGATAATACGTATTTATAATATTTATTAACGTTTGATTTAAAAATTATAACTTGGAAATTATCATCAATTTATAGTCTCTTCTTGTCAAAATAGTTACAGGTAGGCTTAAGCAATATCCAAGTACATGGGTTGGATATGTAGTCTCTCAATTGTTTGTTAACAGAGGTTGTTAAGTCCCAGGTCCACCTGTTCATGGACAACGTAATCCTACTCGCTACGTAGCCTACACTCTCTCCTTGGCTTAGTGAATTTTCACTTTGCTCAAGACCAACTTGGCAAAGAGGATTCCAGCTTCTATGCGCATCCTACTTGCGCTGAAACAGAATCTACTTAATGTGGCTAATGTTAATAATTGAATAACACAGTGAAAAAAAGTTGCAAGCTACATTTTCTCCTAATGCGATATTTTAAAGGGAAAATGTTTCATGCACTCTGTTCTGTACTTCAGTGAACTCTGGTGAGGAAAATAAAATAATAAGTTTTAAATACATTAACAGTCGAATCTAGAAGAATGTGTAAAAACATTACAACGTGGCTGACGCAAAGGAACGTACTCGTATTGACAGTGCTATAAAATAGAAGAATAATAAGAAAAAACTAAGGATTAAGTTTCGGAATTGGAAGAGAAAAGTGGGAAAGACATTCCTGAATAGCGAGAAAGCATACACAACGTACAAGGAGACAGCTGTGCCTATAAAATTCCCGCCAAATATGGAATATGTGGAAAAAGTTATAAAATTACTCATTATTATTTAACATAATGCTTTTTCCATACTATTTCCAGCTAACTAAAGTCAAGTTTTCTTTTAGCAATCACAAATATAAATATAAATACAAAGTGTATTCATTATAGGTTTTGGTTCAGTGTTAATTCAGAATCGATATGCTAGTATGACTTGTAACATTTTTCCATTATAAGAAATCAAAGCAGCTTGTTTGCCAAAATACGCTGCAAATCTGAAGCGTATTAATTTAAAATGTAATCTTTGTCCTAAATTAATGATTTTTTCATACATGATATGAATTCTTTAAAAACTACGTGTTAACCAGGTGTTTTATCGTCTTCCTAAATTTAATTTGCCGCTTGTAACGTTTTCCCACTCGGTATTAAATTGTACAACCTTATTTTTTCTGAGCTCTTCAAATATGAAAGCTCACATTTGCACGCCTGTTAGTCAATCATGCTGGCACCTTTTTAGGAACTTTTCTTTCACGCGCATAAGTTCAGCTTCCGAGATAGAGTTAATTTCTCTTGTGATATTGTCTTGAAAAATAAAGTGTATAGGCCAAATCTCTATACATTAGACGAACATAAAACAATATTACAAGAGAAATTAACTCTATCTCGGAAGCTGAGCTTATGCGTGTGAAAAAGAAAAAAATTCTAAAAAGGTGCAAGTGATGTGTGGGTGCTAGAGGAGGACATTTCCAACATATTTTGTAATGAGGCATGTGAATACTTTCATTGTAATTTTAGTTGTAATTGTGAGAACTTTAATCATTACACCGTTAGCGGCTTTATTTGCGTCGATATTTCACCCGATCGCTCGGCAGTTAGAGCTGTGGCCGCCGCGACGCAGAAACCCGCGTCATTGGCCAACTCGTGCGCGAAACACACTGAATATATCTGTCTTCCATCGTAAATAACTATTATAAAGATCTGAATAGTATTAAGCCTTTTGGGATTACGCCTATATAAATTATTGCTCCTTCAAACTTTTATGTAACGTAACATTATTTTGTAGCATATTTGAAAAGGAAGTCCATTCAAAACGAAAGTTAAAATTGTGGTATCTACAGTACTTACACTATTGCAAGCGCAAAGCCGTCTTTCGAGTGAATTTATTCAAATAACAAAGTGGTTAAATTGCATTACTTTGAGGCGACATTAAACCTAACCCACATAATGCCAAGAAGACGAGACAAAGTAGAGGAATGGCAATCAAATTCAGAGGGTTGGCAGGGTTTTGCGGGGAGGGGGGGGTCTTCTTGATGAGGAGGTCTCCCTTGCTCGCGTCTCCAAACTTCTCTAGTAGTCAAGTCACGCATTCCTCCGTCCGTCTGTCTGTCCGTCCGCTCTTAGTTTTATTTTCGCCGGCGACATCGCATCTCCTTCATTCTGTCTACACGTTGGAGTTCTAGATTCGTCTTCTTGTAGGCACTGTGTCAAATAGGAGTAGCAGAGAAAAGAGAAAGAATTTTCTATCCACTCGAGGCAACAGAAGGGACAAAAAATAAAACAGGAGAAAAAAGGTTTACTGGTACATACAGCAGGAATACAAGATAAGATTTTTTTTCTCTCTTTTCCGAATATACACAGTCTGTTCCCAAATAAGAACTCGTGTCATTCTGGTGTATTTCTATTTTCACATTTGTAAGTTAGATGCCCTTGTGTGGTCCCTGGAATTGCAAAGTAGTTTCTGTTTTCTTACTTTTTGTGTCTAGGTGATATTTTAATACATGATAATGTTCAAATAGTATATAACGCAGGATTGTTACATTAATTTCAGTTTCAGGACCACCCGTTCTTTACCCACATTAAGAAAACAATAGAAAAGCAGGTGCAGATGCAAATTAAGAAATTAAATATGATTTCGTATAGGTATATTTTACTTTAAAGTATTTAAAAAATGCTTTTTGATCTCCACGATCACTCTACTGGATGGAATTGTGATACTGTAATTATGCTATTTTTTCATCATTAAAATTTCCCTTCATGCTGTATTTTTAATGAAATATAACGAAAACAATAGAAAAGTAGGTGCAGATGTAAATTAAGAAACTTAAACATAATTTCGCATTGGTATATTATACTTAAAAGGATTTTAAAACTATGTTTTGATCTCCACGATCAATCTACTAGATGAAATTTTGATACTGTAATTCTGCTATTTTTTTAATCATTAAAATTTTACTATAGGTTATATTTTTTATGAAATATATACGCCTACATACAAAAATGCTAAAAAACACGTATTTAAAAAAAAAATGTAAATTCTAAAAAGAATCCGGTAGATTATTGTTCATTAAAACATTTTAAAGGTTCCTTGTAAATTTCATGCAATTGTATTTAATAGTGTGCGAGGCATTTCACCTTGGAGAATGAAAATCGTGAAAATTTTTTCGCTATAAAGAGAGAAATAAATTCATTCGTCGCTTAATTTTCCGCTCACACATCTATTTTAAATTGGCGGCCAATCTGGTATTCGGAGTCCTATTATGAGAGGCTTTTTAACAATTCAACCTAATTGTTTAAATAATTATTTGCTACGATAAATGAAAATTCCTCTTTTGGTCCATGTCCTTACTGATCTCAACGAACCTACCACCATAAATGCAAACGTACACTGTCGAAATATAGAGTCTGTTCGACATAACAAATATTAAGATAAAAGGATTTTCAGGTGGCGTCTGAAGAGCGGTAAAGTATAAGGTGATAAGATCATCCAAAAATTTTGCGATATCATATGAAATAATATCAGTTTCAGATGAGAAGAGACCGTATTTTTTGGTAACAGCGATAAGAGCGAAATTTTATGAAACACCTATCCATAGCTATATTTAGCTTTGTACATGACTAAAATGGACTATTACCTCATGCTATAAAATTGTATAGCATGTTACCTAAAAGTGTGTCCAGTTCCATTAGAAATTTTAAACCAAAAGCATTATCATATTTTTTTTAGTTATGTACTTTAGTCAGTAGGATAGTTATAAATTATAATAAACGTCTGTGAAGTCGTACAAAAAATTCATATTTCAAAATTGATTAGCATATTTCAAGTTTTTTTGTGGTTTGTAGTATGTTTGTCACTAGTGAATTTGTTATAGCCTTAAGATAATTGTAGTATGTATTATAATTTTTTCCTTTGAACCAATGTATGTATGTCACCTCTCGCATGAGCTTTGCTCTTAGGGGTTGTATTATATTTTAAATATTAAATAAAATACCAATACAGTACTAAGCAAATTGAATCCACGAAATATTGTTCGATTGAGCGTGATATCTAAGCAAGCTCGAAATACTCGCGAAACACGCCCATTCCATACGTAAATTGAGAAATGTGTACAAAAATTTTATCAAAATAGTAATATTTTGTTTTTATGTGGTTTTTCCTTCATTTTTCATAGCATTCTTCCTTTCCTGCTATTTCCAGGGATGCCGAGAAGTTATCTTGTTTGTGAGCATAGACAGGAATGTACGCTATTCAGTGATCACAATACACTTCTTTTCTGCTGTCTTTGTGCTGCGTTTGAGATGCCTATGTTAGGTTGTGGTAAAGAGTGTACATTCGACATATTTCGTATATTATGCATAGTAGTCGGCACTTTTGTGCGTATAAATTTTGCAATTTTAAATTATATATTATATATTATGTGGCCCAGGGGATGCGTTTAATTCTTTCACGCAGCGGCGGGTTCGATTCCTGGTCGGAACAAGTTAACTAGGTGAGGTTTTTTCCGGGGTTTTCCCTCACCTGTGAGACAGATGTCAGGTAACTTTATGCCCTTGTGGTCCCCGGCTATCATCTGGCCGTCATTATCATCTTCATCCCCATCCTCGCCTTGTTCCGAGTGAGTGTGTGTGTGAATGGTGTGTATCATCCTATGTGTTCATGTTGTCTCGGAGATGGCCCCGGCATTGGGCTGATCACTCATCCGGGGAGGCCCTGCATGTCCTTGTCTGGTCAAAAAAGTTTGTATGTGATCCAAAGATAATCCCTCTCCCGACAGGTCGCGGCCCTGTAAGGCCCGGGTGGCTTGAGTCGTTTAAATCCTAAAAGGGAGAGGTAAAACTACGTCAAAGAAAGAAATTATATAAATGCCCACTTCATCAAGATTTTTCTTTCCTTTCACAACATTTTAGCAACAAACTGAGACTATATAATAATATTTATTAATTTTTTAGGATTTAAAAATCATTATAACCCCAAATATAACCATTTAAAAAAAAAGTAATCCAATAAGGAGGCATACGCAATGAAATAGAGGGCATTCGCTAACGAGTAATGTTAAGCAGAGGATATACGGCGTATACGTGCGTATACCCTCTACTACACCACTAGTCAGGAGTTAAATCGGACAACACCTATGCAACGTTCCGGGTAAACTAAAGGATTAACTTGGGTGATCGCTGAGTATTGGTTTATCCACTTGTCCACAGGAGACCATTAGAATGTAACATTCGTTACACTGCTGTGCTCGAGATATGAAGAGCTACTAGCAAGTCTGTTCAGCAAGCCAACAAACTGGAACAGTGTCGTTGTTCTGTGCAAATTGGTCGTCAGCAGGTTTTCACGACGACAGCATTGTGTGTGAGAGAGGACTTGGTTTTACCTGGAGGGCGTATAATTAAGACACACCCTCACCATTGTCAACAAGACCTGCTACGTCAGCTTAACAAGAAAGTCACCCCCTCCCTTGTTTTGTTTCACGGGGAAATATGCTAAACCAGCTACACAAACTTTATTATATTATCCTGGGATGTCAAGTACGGTGTTTTAGCTTTCTTACACGTTATAGAACACTGATGGCAAGTTTCTTGAAATTCTTTATTTTCGTCAGTTCCCAATTTCAGGGCTTCTTAATGAATTTTTTGCACGACTTAACTAATTAGCGGTATTTACGAATATTGTTGCCGTGGATCGTAAGTTGACATTCCCACACGCAATTTTGTTGCTATGTGCGGTAAGAGTTTCCGTGCTGTAATGTATATTACGCCACACCTCATAATACAAGCCTTTATGGACAAGGCCCCCCAGCACAAATATTCGGTTACCATAAACAACAACAAATGCGAATCACTTTCTGAAATAAACATACATCTTCAAGAATGTATATACATAATATTTTCAAGTAATATCACAATTAATATAATTAAATTGATATAAATAATCATCGTGCAAAAAATAGCATGCAATACTCGTGCCGTAAGCGCATAACGGATCTCGGAAAATTGAATAAAAAAACTCGGCGCGAGCGCCTCGTTTTTTGAAACTATTTCCTCGATCCGTATGCATGCCTTACGGCACTTGTATCGCAATATACTATAATTTGTGTAGTGATATTAAAATGTATTGCAATTTTCAATCTTAAGCAGAACAAGGTTAATAAATTACACTCACTGAGCTAGATGGCCGAGATGGTAACGTCTTGGACTCGCATTTGGGAGGTCCCAGGTCCAAATCCCGTGGCCGGCCAGTTTGACATGTTTTTTTCAAGGTTTCCCCAGTCGTAAAGGCAATTGCCGAATTGGATATTTAGCCTACATACCATGAATCATACTCAGCATTTCATCCTGTATCATATCCATTTAAATTAATATCAGTTGAAATTTGCTCCATTAAATACACCGACGGTAGAAAAAATTGACAATCAATAGTTCCATGGCCTACCCTACTGTACAGACACAGATTCCGAACTCCTTATATAACCTCGAAGCTAAAAGGAGTATAAACACAGCTGAAATGAAACAAAACTAAACACATTAGAAGCTTTCCAAATTTATAAAAATAGAAATAATATAATTAATGAGAACACCATTAAACACGACCAACTATTTGATTTGACTTCCGCATAACTTAAGGACGATAGCCGACACATGAATTTATTGCACTCTCCATGTTTTAAATGCAAGTGCCCAAGAGTTTCAAAGCTCAGTATTATTGTAATTTATAATCCACTTAGTATAAGTACAATTGTATATAACTTAGACTTTAAAAAAATTGGAAATGCATTTAATAGTATAACAAAAGATAAATAACAATAGGCATTTTATCTGAATAGGGCAGGATGACACAATCTATTTCAAAATGCCTCCCCAGACATAGATAAGCATACAAAGAGGAAAGACCAGAATTTCTTTTATTCTGCAAGAATCTGTTATTGTATTCTAATGTAGGATTAATGTTCCGTAATATGAGTAGCCTATAGTTGTTTTGTTACTATGGTTATTTACCGGGGGATGCGTACTTCTGTCTAGCTTATAACTAGGGTTCGGATGTTTATGACCAAGTGGAAAATATGACCGCAAATATGACCTTAAAAATGACTAGATATGACCCTAGAAACCTAAATATGACCTCATAAAAGAACGTATTTTCTAAAAATAAATGTTCCAATTTAAAACGTTTAATGACACTAAATTATTACATCACATTAATTCAATCAGACAGTCGTTTTTTTAATAATTTTACAGGTGATTTACAGTTTTACTTGTAAAGAACTTCTAATCTCTTAATTTCCAGACACCACTACAAATGTGGACTGAAAATATTAAAAAAAACATGTCTATTGGACGTTGTTAACAACAAGGAGGAAGAGGTAATTGTGCCATTATTTGTTATTGACCCTTCACATTTCAATTATAGTAAAACCAAAATATTCATGACTCTTTTTCTGAAAAAAATTAAGTCGACAATTTTGTGCACATACTGCATAATAGTGCTATTTTACCGAATTTATAACCGAAATATGACGTTAAATTACAAATATGATCGAAATATGACGAATACCGTAGAAATGACCAAAATATGATTTTATATGCAAAATAAAAACAGTCCGACTAGGATAATAAATGTGCGATTCATGTTTATGTTGTGTTAGCGGCGAGAATGGAGGTCAGGATAAAAATATGACATGTCGTATACATCCGAACCCTACTTATAACCATCTGCGGAAGTTCTTTTACATGCCTGTAAATCTATGAGCAAGGAACTGTCGCATTAACGCATATATAAAAGTTACTGGGTCGTACTTAAATTAATTGAAAGTTTGAAACACAATTCCGTCTTGCGAGCAACTTGGCCCTGCGTAAGATGGATGGTAGAGGAATGCACAATCCTTTTATGCGGCTACTATGCCGGATAATCTAGCAAAGAAGTGACAAGATCCATACATGTTTCGAGTTAATTCTTTACAAGTTCTCTGAAGTTTTCAATTGCACACCTGTCATTAAAAGGTAGGTTCCATTGTTTTTACTGAACATCCGTATAATTCAATTATTAACTCTAGCTTACCAGATAGCGAGTTACCAAACGAACAGGTTTTGTAGTTCTCTTGTTTTTTTAAGGCCGTTTTATTTCCTCTAGCATTATATCAAACAATTTGTGGAAATTATTAACGTATATTTTCGTTATTGAGTTATTGTTTTTCATTGTGTTTGAGTGTTTCCTTTGCTGGTTGTAATTGTTTTATATTTCGTTCTGGTGGAGCTGTTTTGTCGCATAACGTTGAAATAACACTAATATGTTCTGCCGAGCGGTTTTTATCGACTGAATTAATAATTAAATTGGCAAACTTATTTTTATTCAGTACATACCCGTTTACCTGATCTAAAAGTTAGTTCCGAAGGAAACTTTAAATTCCATTAGCTTCTAGAAAATTTGGGAAAGGAATGACATAGGGTTTTCCTGTTTTTTTTTTTCATTCAGTCGATATATCCTATGCATTAGGTCTATACTCTATACCTATCTATACCATTGATATATACGAAGAGTCCATTGCAAGAATGATGAATGCCACTGACTCATTACTGCTACAATAGGCCCTTCAGTGATCAAATAAGCCACTGACTTGGTTCATATACAACATGAATACATACGCAATAGAACAAACAAATCCCACCGGAACAAACCAAAATAAAGTTATATTTTTATTTCAAGTAGTTTATAATACAGAACGTAAAAATGCCGAATGTCACACCTCACTTGGAAGAATGATATCAACTCATCAAACTGATTTAATTCGTAAATGTCACTTTACCTATACTTATGAACATGATACTTAAGAAATGTAGTTGGAAAAAAAGTTTCGGATCCAATATGGCCACAAGTTATGTTTTTAATTCACACAAAAATATTCTCCTAACTCCGTGGCGCGACATCCCCGAAGGGACAAGGCCTACCACCCGACCGCTGCGTCATCTACCTAAAGGCAGAAATATTCACAAAGCAAAAAGAGCATAATAATGCAATGAACTTCATTCAAGCTTAAAGTTACACCTGTAAGCCTTCTGGATTTAAGTACTGACATCACAGAGCACAGAAACAAAATGACCATCATTCTTGCAGTGTATGCTAAAGACATCCAGCATTCTTCTAGTGTATCAAATCTTATTTTACACACAGTTCTTTCACTGTGAACAATGTCCCATTGACATAAAAACCACGTGTTCTACAGAAGATAATGCACCTGATGACATCTTTATCTCCATTTCGAAAAAAAGTGGCATCCATCATTCTTGCAGTGGACTCTTCATATTATATATATATATATATATATATATATATATATATATATAATCGTTCAGGTTCATATCCTCAACCTAAAATTAAAAATAAAGTAGGAACTAAACTACACTAAAAATGAATATCGTATTTTACGGACTATAAGACACTCCGGATCATAAGACGCACCTTGGTGTAAGGCTGGAAATTTAAAGTAAAATAAATTTAATGTGATTCTAAACGAAATATTTCAAAAAGGTAATATTATACTTCATTGCATAAACAAATTATAACCTTGTACAATGGAATCAGCGTAAATCACTTCTAACTCAAAAACCTGCATTGTACAAAAATCTCTTCTGTACAGATGGCAGCGCGTAAATTCTAACAACTGAACTTACTTCTCATAGAATACTGGAAATACTTTTACACCTTCTGACCCTCAATTCAGCATAAGGTAATTGTAAAGGGACAAGGCTGTTTAGAGGTCATTGACGTCATTTAAACCACCCGGCAGAGACAACTCCTTTTATATAAAAGTACTCAACATTCATTTTTTCTGTGCCAAAATTTGTAAATATCTTATTGTTTACACCTTCTTTATAACTATGGAATTCCTGCAATATTTACCATAATTTTAATTGTTTAATGTACTTCGGACCATTAGACGCACCCAACATCCAAGGCGCTGTTTTCAAGGTAAAAAATTGCGTCTTATGGTCCGTAAAATACGGTAATAAGAAAATATCATTCTCCCAATCCTTCTCTAGAAATTGAAAAATTCCATTACCATATTTGTTAAAAACAAGTAGGCCTACGATAAATTCGTGAGTGCGAAGCACGAAGAATTGGTCTGATGAAACTCTCGTGGGATTACCTACGATAATAATATAATACTAAGAACTGAAACTCCCTCTTTAAAATGACATACATACATGTATGAAAGTTGTATCACTTGTAGCCTTTACGTACTAAATTAGGGAACCTGTTACCACACTTTTAGGACTAGCAGTAATAAGCGTTATTCACGTCACGACAACTTCACCATTCTCAACTGCAAGGAAAGAGGTATGGTGAGAAGTTAGGGTGTATCAGTTTCTTATGACGAGAAAGTGCCACAAGCCCATCCCTCCTCATTATGCAGAGACCAAGTTATTCACTGCCATGCGTTGTTTCATGTTAGCTCCTGTAGATGGCAGTGCTACAAGCCCTCCAAACTCTTTAAGTAGATGTACCAAACTGGAGTTTGAGAAAGTTGGCAGTGCTGCAAGTTATAAGCTAGAACTAGATTCTCCTCTCCTTTTTGTACCCTCCACCCAGCACCAGACTCAAATAATTCAGATTCTTAAGCTTGTAAGTAGCTACTGCGACACGATGGGATGCTGGAGGTTAATAAGGTAGTTCTTACGAGATGAGAGTATCTCAATAGAAAATGGAAGTAGGCATAGAGTGTAAATTCAGTATATAGCCATGAAATAATTACATCTTTGAATTTTTCTTTCCCTTAGACTCATAAACACAGCTGACAAATGTAAATTTGCCTTAGATGCTAGCTAGATTTTAGAAATTACTTTCTATGTGATAATAAATGCTAAAACATATTTTTTGTTCGACTCAACTATGAGGGTTGGAAGTTTAAAAGTGGCAACACGTCTATAAAAGCAAGGTGAATTACAGGAAGTTCAAATAGCTTTTGTTGGATGTTCATTGGATATCCAGCATACTTCAGAGGGATTAGGAGCCTTCTATCTCTACGAATGCCTTCACAGTAACCAGAAGAAATTGAACTGGCTCTATAAACCGGTCTAAAAAGAATTTTGGATCTGATTAAAAGCATGACTAAAAGCCAATGATTAAAAGTGATTCAATATCTTAAAAATCTTTATTCACAATAATATGCAATAACATAATGGAGCAAGATGGGTCAAAGCCTGTCACTTGTTCTTCACTTCCTTCCGACGAAGGTTCAATCATGGTTACACTCAATCATTCATCATAATGAATACATTTTTTTAATCAATCTTACGTTATTGAAGAGTTAGTCTTATAGGGTCAAAACACCTTGAATTTAATTTTTACGGGATTTTCAGAGAGGTGAAAAATTATAGAATTTCATCAATTCAAAAGTATTGTTAAAGGTATAATGGGTTTCAGAGATATAAGCCGATAAGATTCGTAATTAAACTTTGCGGTATGTAACTATAGATCAGATTTCGTTGAAGCAGCACGTAAAAAGCATATTAATTGCAGTCTTGTTTGTTGCGTGATTACATTTTTTTCTTTCTTGCTAATTAATCCCCGTGTTGAAACCATGATGAATGGCGCCATATTAGTTTCTGCACAGCTGAAAATAGCATTTACAAGACCAGGGAATTATCTCTTGTACGGAAGCTTTGATCAAATTAACAAGACGACCTGTTACAGTACATTGTACCATAAGCTACGAAAAGAATGAAACCATTTTCAGCATCGAGGAACTTTTTCAGCAGTAGATTTTTTCTTTCATAAGATTTGTTATTTGTGTAAAATGTTTTCTTTACTTGCAATATTGTAGCCTATGTCCACCAGTAAAGATCATCGTACAATATTCTATAAAGCTGAGCAAAAAATTTTACGTAAATCACTATACGATGAACGTACCTGACCCAAATATAAAAAAATTGTTTTCGTGCGATTTTCCGTTCTGGGGCTGGGCTGTTCACACACATCCAAATAAAAACGTGTATTTATCTTAAAAATTCCAACGTGGATTTTCGGCGTCGAAAACAATACTTCCTTTAATTAAAATATCTCATTTCCATCAGGTAAGGGTTATAATATTAAATATTTTTACGAAGTTCCGCTTTAACCCTTAACACTTAACACACAACTTATCTTGATCCACTCAAAAACAGCATATAAAGATGTAGATGAAAGCTGGATTCTTCTGTGTGGAACCAAGATGTGTCATTATTGAAATAGAAAATGCATTTCGGCGTATTTGCTGCGCCATCTTCAGTTCTGATGAGTTGTATTGAACACCACAATTCGTCTGAAATAATGTTGTTTATATGTCTGTTATTTGGTAACCTAGGTCACAGTTAGGTCAAATAAATGATTTTGGTCAGTTATGTTTTCATTAAGGATGTTATTCTTATTCTTATAAATTTGAAAGCTTTCCAATATATTAAGTCTAATACCCTTATCACAGATATGTAGGACTTCCAGGATGTTATTTAAGTTATCCAATCTATGACCACTATCAAGCAGGTGTTGAGCATATGCTGAGCGTAATTTGCCATATTTAAAATCAGTATTATGTTCATTAAATCTTTGCTTGAATTTTCTACCAGTTTGTACCACATATACCTTTTTATAATCCGTACACGTCAATTTGTAAACTCCACTTTCTTCCATTTTATCCACAGAGTTAGTGTTTTTGAGTGGATCAAGATAAGCTGTGTGTTAAGTGTTAAGGCGGAACTTTGTAAAAATATTTAATACTTCCTTTACCTACAGTGCGGGCAGAAGAAGTAAAAATATCTAGTTCCGAACGATAACTGCCGATTACACAATAAACTCGTTATGGGAGTTGTAGAACACGTGTGGAAACACTTTTTAAGTGGTGGTATATAAATGTGTGGGCACTGTGCAGCGCCTGTAATTGGGAATGTGATTGGTTTTCGATGTGTTTGCACAAGGACTAGCACCATCAAGTCCTCCCTGCTGCTTTCCTGCTTGTTTGTTTAGCTAAGGTCGGAGATTTGCCGGCAAATAGACTGCTAACATCCTATCACATGTGTAATTATTTCTTCCCCATCTGGTCTATGTTATGTATCAGTTGCTGCGGTTATTTCTTCCATCTTTTAATTTAGACGTGTATCGAAACCATTTTTATACATGGTGTTAATGAATAACACCGAAACATTTTTCCTGTGTATAGAGAGGGCATAGACAAGTAACTTTTATTAGGAGATTTTTGCTCTATGGATTCAATTATTCCTGTTACAGCATAAAATCTCACAGGGCATGGCCGCCACTGACTTCTAACATTAGAAAAAATGCTAAACAAAGGAACTTCGTTGTTAACACTGTAGTCAGTAGTTATGAATAAAAATAGAGACTAATGCAGTGGCGACCAGTCATGTGATTAGTCTGTAAATTTTGCAGATTATGGAAACACTAAATTATGATAGGCCTATAGCTGTTGACGATTGATTAAGAGTCAAGTTTTTATCGATCACTAGGAAGGCATTATTTATTGATTTATGAGCACCAAATTATAATGACTTTAATGTCCTGTAGCATACACATTTTACGTCATAGAGCAAAAATCTCCTAATAAAAGTTGCTTGTCTAAGTCCCCTCTATATACAGGTAAAATATTTCGGTGTTATTTATTAACACCCTGTATAACTACGAATTCACTGTATTCGTTTAAAGGAATTTCTTTACTGAAAGGTCTTAATATCAGTTTACTATTCCCTGGTAAAATCTCACTTAGCTACGGAATATTTCTTTGTGGAGGTGCCGTGGACCTGAATAGAATCTTTATAGCTCAGAAAAGAGTGATTAGAATGCTTTATAGCCTGAGAAATACAGATTCTTGTAAACCTTATTTTAGAAATCTTAAAATTCTAACCGTTTCTTCTACGAGGGTGAGTCGAAAAGTAACGCACAATAATTTTGTTTACAAAAAGTTTAATAGGTATAATACAAACAAATGTACACATAAAGGGACATCTTTTGTATATTTTTTCTATATAATCGCCAAGTTTCTCAACACATTTCTTCCATCGTGATACCAGTTTCAAAATACCCTGTTCATAGAAGTCCGTTCGGTTGGAGTATAGCCATCTGCGGACTGCTGTCCCGTGTCCCATGTTCAGCAAAGTCCATCAATAAAACATCATTCATATTCCAGAATACTGTCACAAGCACTTTATGAGCAGATTGAGTCACTGTGATTTTTTCTTTGCCGGGGAAAAATATGTTTGCACTCCATAGAGGCCTGCTTTGATTCGGGCGTGTAGTGGTAGCCCACGACTCATCACCAGTGACGATTCCCTTCCCAGTGAATAAATTTCATTTGTTTGGTCCTATGGAGAAATTCCTGGCCGGTAAACGCTTTGCGTCAGATGCAGAAGTGAAAACAGTAGTCCGCAGATGGCTATACTCCAACCGAACGAACTTCTGTGAACAGTGTATTTTGAAACTGGTATCACGATGGGAGAAATGTGTTGAGATGTCCCTTCATATGTGCGTTTGTTTGTAATTTTACTTATTAAACTTTTTGTAAAAAATATAGGCCTATATAATGTGCGTTACTTTTAGATCCACCCTCGTATATACATTTATAAAACATTAATTCTAATGAAGCAAAAGATTTAAAGATGGTTTAAAACAAAGATTTCCGTAAGTACTGTACTAGGCACAGAACTCTCTTTTCCATTGAAAAACAAAAACGTAGTAAATACGAGAAATCTCCATTTTATGCTGAAATTAGATATGACAAATTACCTGGTAACTACAAGGATTTCCCTCAGACGAAATTTAAAACTGTAATCAAGAGGGTAGTAGTACAACAACTGTTTGTATTCCATATTGGAATTTTTCGAACACGCTTTTTACTTTTTATCATTTCTACTATTTTTTTATGTACTTATATATATATTGCATTTTTGTATGACTTCGTAAGTAGCTATCTTTTACTGCTCTATACTACAAATAAATACGAATTGAATTGAAATTGAAAATGGTACTGCTACTAAAGATATTCATTATTACCGATACTGGATGGATTTGTGGTTATTTGACGACGGGGATGCAACTTAGGCCTATCACCGTCACCGACATGCCGGAATTTTCACCGCAGATATTTTAGATGCCTGTAAATATACAGACATGAGTACGCACACATAAATGTCATCGACCTTGGTCGTGATCGAAACCGCGACCTTGAGCATAGAAGGCTTGCGCCATATTCACTTCGCTATGTAGACCGACATTTCCGGTATTATTATTAGCATTACACTAATATAAGTATGAAGACTATTAATATTATATAGGCCTACACATAAATATACGAGACCATTTTCCACCCCTCCTACTAACTTGACTCAAAAATAACTGAAGTCTTAGCGGTAATATGTGTAAGGATTTGCATTTTGTTTTTATTCCAGGTTTCTGTTTTAATTAAGATAGAGCAGTTCTTAGTTTTTCTTTAAACGCCAAGTCTATTGCTCCCGGAACTACTAATATCTGAAGACTCATGTCATAACTAGACTTCGGATTTTAGGTAAAAACCTATTTTAATCCTTAAGTGATATATGGACGAAAACTTGTATATGCATGTTTCATAAGTGACTATGCCTAAAACTGATACGACCTAAAACAGCCTATTTTTACGTTAGAGCCTAATATTGTCTTTTTTGCTTTTTTTCCTCTAAAGTTCAAAATAAGTTATTTTTTGTTATAAATTCTAGCATTTATTTTCAGTTCGTACTAAATTTTTAGCTCTGAATGTGCAGTACATGACACATTTATTACGTGATTAAATAGTAGGGAATATTTCGTCTTCAGTAGAAAAATTCCTTGGAATTCCAAAGAAAATGTAGTGTTTTTCTCCCGACTCCCACATCCAGTAACAAAAAAGAAAACATAGTTCTCTGAATCACTGAGGGGTACAGGGGGTTGAATATGCTAGCGTGCGTAGCCTCTGGGCGCAGGGATTAGGTTTTCACTGTTATGGTAGTAATATAGGCCCTAGTAATAGGTCTATATAATTCTGTGTACCATAGGCCTATATCTGTGTTTTATCATGATTATTGATTAATGGTGACTTCAATAAATACAATATTCTGCCCTGGAATTGAGATATTTCAGAAAATTGGCAACTTAACGATTTTATAAGAGATTATTTTACGATTTTTAGAACCTATTTTCCACTTTTTAGAACTTATTTTAGGTACCTAATACCGCATTTTAACGACCTAAAAGTCCGAAGTCTAGTCATAACTTTATTAATAGGGTGAGTAGAATTTTTTTCTGGAGCCGGTATAATGCGGAAAACTTACCTCCTATAATAGTAACACCAACATTTAAAAAATAAAAATCGGTTGACGACAACCGTCAACCGTCAACTTAAATCAGCGTTTAAAATGTGTTATATAGTTCTGCATTTTTTGCCTTGGAATCTCGTACGAACTTAATTTGTTGGTTGTTAAAGTGGAGAGGAAACATAAAATGGAGAGCGTGGAATTTGGGGCATGCATGTAGCTGGAATCAATACAGATATCTAAATGGAATTCCAGAAGAGGGCTCCCTCCCTCATATCTGTCCCGTAACTCGCGTATAATGGAGTCTCAGATAGCTTGTCATTTTATTGCATAATAAAACTGAATTTAATTATGAAAACTGCACCAACTTAACGTACTCTCAGTTTTAACGGTCTGTTTCAATCAAGGATGCACAAAACTGTACACTTATGAATAGAAATATAATCTTACTTGATTCTGCAAGTGCTATTATTGTAAGGATGAAAAAAATAGGCATTGTGAAGACGTTCTAGATGTTTAGCTCTTTCAGACATAGGCGTAACCAGGCCGACCATATGGGGGGTTATAACATCCGCGGGGTCTGGGGGGTATGGAATACCCCCCAGGGAGAGGGGGTCCGGGGATCCCCCCCGGAAAATTTTAAACATTAAGATGCAAAATAACGAGTTTTAAACTTCCGGGGGAAATTTTAAAAATTAAGACGCAAAATAACGAGTTTTAAGCTTCCGGGGGTTCCCCCTCCGGAAAATTTTAAAAATTAAGACGCAAAATAACGAGTTTTAAGCTTCCCACGCATTATACTTGTATTAAGTAATTTATGGGCAGACTTAAAAAAATTATACAATTTTCCTTTTTTTAATCAATGGGGGGGTTCAAACCCCCCCCCTCGGTACGCCTATGCTTTCAGAGTAAGGTTCTTTTGTTGAACATAAATTCCTTTATCCAAAGATACAAGCCCTAATTAACCCTTAAATGCATAATGTACCGTATCCTATAGGATTAAATATTATGGTCTTAAGTTTGTGATAAAATAACGGAAAATAACTCTAAAGAAGTTTTAAAATGCAAGCAAATCGTTCAAAACCGTGTGAAAGTAATAAACCACGAGCCTAATTATAATTCTTTCCAGTCCGACACAGATTTATAATTCGTGGGAGAAATTGAGTTTCGTTGAATAAAGAGTTTTAAATAGGCCTATCCTTTACACGGGGTGTATATAAGTTATCATGAAGTAAAATCATCAATGGGCTTTAAACTTAAAATCTATGAGGAAACTTTCAGTGATATAAATGATGTCCACAATTTTGATCATTGTAACGCGTGGGTAAAAATCGTCATATGTTACATAAGGCATTAATTTATTAACCTTATTCTATGCTTTTGTACAATTCTTTAATGAGAAGTATTTATACATGAGTAGCATTCAAAAGGTTAGTCTATAATTTTTTTTTTCTTACGCCAGTACTCTATCGTTGCAGATAATTTTATTATCGCACTTGAAAAGGTAAAAGATTTTACGCCGCATATCTTTTTTCCTATTTCCATTGTAACTTGATTTCTCCAAAATTGCACAAATCCTGTAAGGGGTCTTTTATGGCCCCAGAATAATTATGAAATATTAAATACTTGGAATAAATTACAAATGGACTTCTATGACCAATTTTGGAATGGTTTATTGTTAAAATGTAAGAATAAAATCTAAGAATCTAAAATGAGTGTAAATGGTTAGAAGACTCGAACATAGGCTATTTCCTACACCTGTACCTACTATCAATAAACTAACTTTTTTATTATCCGGTTTAACATTGTACTTCAATTTACATTTTCCGGTAACCCAAGATTACACATGTAATTTAATTTTCTTTCTCCATTTATATCTTTCTGTCCATAAATTCTCTTCAATATTTCTTTTTCTAATTGATGCTTGAATTCCTTGTATCCATGAGGTCGGTGGTATCACTCTTTTCTTCCTTCCTGGTGTTTCCCATTACATAATCGGCCGTGATAGTCTCTCCTCTGATATCCTTTTTGTATGTCAATACCATAAGAGCTGCTTTTCTTCTATAAAGTCAGTGATCGAAATTGTAACATCCATTTTCTTCATGATGATTTTATTTCTGACTCTTTCTGTCTACATATCCCTGCAGACCGTCTCCAAAATTACATCTCAGTTGCCATTAATATTTTTATTAATTGGGATTTAACTGCCCATACTTTTGATCCATAGATCATAAAGCTTCTGATATAGTTGTGTTAAAGATTTTTTTCCTTTTGTTTCCTTTCTAATCCGACGATCCCACAGAAACCCATTTAATGTTCCAATAGCGATCTTTCCAGCATATTCTTGAATAATTTCTTTATCTTTATTTATAACTAACATTTATGAGTGTTAAAAAATCATGTTCATTAAACCGTTGAGCTCGATCAGTAATAATTATTCAGTACCAAACTCTCAACTTTTATTTTATTTATTCTGACTAGGCCTTTCGGTCATGAACACAGTAGAGTTTGAATCTAGTAGTTTCTCTTTACTAGACTTCGGATTTTAGGTAAAAACCTATTTTAATCCTTAGGTGATATATGGACGAAAACTTGTATAAGCATGTTTCATAAGTGACTATGCCTAAAACTGATACTTTTATAGGACCTAAAAAACCTTTTTTTTACGTTAGAGCCTAATATTGCCTTTTTGCTTGTTTTTCCTCTAAAGTTCAAAATAAGTTATTTTTTGTTATAAATTCTAGTATTTATTTTCAGTTCGTACTAAATTTTTAGCTCGGAATGTGCAGTACATGACACATTTGTGACGTGGTTAAATAGTAAGCAATGTTTAGTCTTCAGTAGAAAAATTCCTTGCAATCCCCTCGAAAATGTAATGTTTTTCTCCCGACTCCCACATCCAGTATAATAATAATAAAAATAAAAAAACTTAGTTCTCTGAATCACTGAGGGATACAAGGGGTTGAATATGCTAGCGTGCGTAGCTTCTGGGCGCAGGGATTAGGTTTTCACTGTTATAGTAGTAATACAGGCCCTAGTAATAAGTTTATATAATTCTGTGTACCATAGGTCTATATCTGTGTTTTATCATGATTATTGATTAATGGTGACTTCAATAAATATAATATTCTACATTGCAATTGAGATATTTCAGAAAATTGGCAACTTAACGATTTTATAAGAGACTATTTTACGATTTTTAGAACCCATTTTCCAATTTTTAGAGCCTATTTTAGGTACCTAAAACAGCATTTTTAGCGACCTAAAAGTCCGAAGTCTAGTTATTACAATATAAAACTATGTTAATGACTGAAATAATGCCATTCTAACATACAGCCAAACCTCTGTATAATCTCTGCATAACGAAGATCGAAATAACGATAAACCCGCATTTAGCAATATTTTTCTTTGGTCCTAGCAAACTTTCTATCTTAATAATGTTAAATTTCACTCAATACAACGATAAAGCTGTTTTATAAACACCCTTTTATAACAATATTTTGATGTTAAGTTGCTATTGCAAACCATCATTTTAGCCCTGTGAATGTATCAGATTAGTGTACATCCCAGCCATCAAGATTTCTTTTCTAGGGGCCTGATAACTGTAAGGCCTGCATCTGTTAGAAATTCCACAAGAGAAAGGTTGAGTAGGGGTGGAAAATAAGATCACTGAGGGTAAAACATCCCTTACATGTGCAGATGAGTTCGATTGCACATAATATGTAGTTAAATAACCATAGGCCTACACATGGTTTTAGTTTAGCCTTAGTTATAGGGTGAATTTGCTTTTCTTCTATTTTCCCACCTTCTACGAGTTCGGAATTTCTGGCATAGGCCTATGCGGTCTTTAAGATTTGGATTTGTGAAGAATTATTTTTCGCTTCTTTATACGTCTGTTCCTTGAATTATCCTATAGATAATTAAGTATTATGATTGTAGTCTTCTTAATGTGAGGTAAATAACAGCCCCCACAATATAACAATACAATCTGTTAGGTCACGGCCTCCTTTATTGTACCAGGCCAGGACAGTCTCTCTCACCAGCTGATCAGTTCCGGCCGGTTTTTGTCAACATATAAGGTTATGTTGTTTCTTGAAAAACTCTGTACTACGGTTTAAAGAATAGTTTAATAACGAAATGATATTTATTTTCAGTTACTGACAATTTTACATGGTAAAGTAAACCTCCAAGAATAAAGATAGATTTATTATGTCGATTTTTAACATAAAATGAAACCGCTCGTACTCGCGAGATAACACACTCACCTTTCTGAATCCGTAAAACAATATTATGCAATACTTCATTCCATATTATATTACTATACAAATGTCACACTATATACACAACACACTATGGTATTACATCTCGTAATATACAGCTGGTAATTTCTCTGAAAAAACGTAGTAAAACACAGAACACAACGTTCAATCGTCCATATACCAATACCGCCGGCCGGCCGGAATCAAATGTTGTCAGATTGAACTGCTCCGGCCTGGTAAAATAAAGGAGGCCGTGGTTAGGTCCCACAAATATCGATATACGGAGGTTTCACTGTACTTATATTTTCCATTAATTTTAAAGCCCTGTAGCCTATATACCACACTGTTAACTAAATTCCACTCATGAAGATGTTAAATAATTACAGAAGGTGCTTACAGTATCTCAGTTGTGCAGTCGATTCTATTAGTTAACTTAATTATGAGTAAGGTATTAACTCACCGCTTCTGTGTGTATTGGATGAGCTGCGAAAAGGACGCCCGCCGCCCCGGCAAAGTTTGGCTGCAATCCAGCGACGGCCAGACACACGCGCGTGAAAAGAAGCGACGCAGCGGCGTGAAGCAGTAAATTACACACGTGAAACCAGAGAGGCTGCAGTCCCGACACCTGGTAGTTTGCTCTGAAAACAAGAATAAAACATTTAAGACTTTCTTGCATTAATTAAACCTACAATCTTGAACATAGGCGTACCGAGGGGGGGTTTTGGGGGTTTGAACCCCCCCCCCCCCCATTGATTAAAAAAAGGAAAATTGTATAATTTTTTTAAGTCTGCCCATAAATTACTTAATACAAGTATAAAGCGTGGGAAGCTTAAAACTCGTTATTTTGAGTCTTAATTTTTAAAATTTTTCCGGGGGAGGACCCCCGGAAGCTTAAAACTCGTTATTTTGCGTCTTAATTTTTTAAATTTTCCGGGGCACCCCCGGAAACCTTAAAATTCGTTATTTTGCGTCTTAATTTTTAAAATTTTCCGGGGAGGACCCCCGGAAGCTTAAAATTCGTTATTTTGCGTCTTAATTTTTAAAATTTTCCGGGGGCGGACCCCCGGAAGCTTAAAACTCGTTATTTTGCGTCTTAATTTTTAAAATTTTCCGGGGGAGACCCCGGAAGCTTAAAACTCGTACCCCCAGGCCCCGCGGATGTTATAACCCCCCCCCCATATGGTCGGCCTGGTTACGCCTATGATCTTGAACATGTATAATAATGTAAATAGATGTGATATGAAACACATAACTTCCTCAGCCTTTTAGTGTATTACATTTTGTATGACAATCTATTCATGTAAATTGGTGGTAAAAATAAATAGAATATCGTTAATATATCGTATCGAAGGATCAGAATCCAAACCACCTATCTAACTTCACATCCCTATAATATAAAGCCACATGGGTGACTCACTCACTCACTGACATTAACGTTTGCCCACTTTCAGATGAGCTAGAAACTTGAAATTTGGTACACATATAGCTTCTGTAAACCACAGGAAAAATTCAAGAAGTTTATGTTTTTAAATTTTAGCCCTAAAGAAACCCGAAAAAGGGCTCGGTTTCCATGGCAACGGAATTATCGGGGTGGTCGAGAATGTAACTCTTGGACTCGAATTCTGGAGGTCTCAGGTTCATAATTAATTAAATCCAATTAACATTTTTTGTTTAGAAATAAAATTTTCTTCTATCTGTTAATTTTTCAGGTTTATTGTGGCAAAAAAGGTAATAGCCAATGAAAATGAATGAATGAAAGTAGCCATAATGTCCCGTGAAGGGCAAAGGCCGCCTATCAATTAGGGAAAGCTCATTTCCACTAACGTGGTGAGCAACTCCACGTTAGGTGTTGTTCATACACAATGACACCTTTTTACTGAAATAGCCAATACAGCAGACTAAATACACGCACTCTATCTCCCATAGATCTTTAAAAAAACCTTTCCCGAGAATCTGAGCGCCCCCAATTTGCGAAGCGTGTTTTAATGTAGGCCTAAGATTGATTAAGAGGCATTATAACAAAAAGTTCTTATTCAGTTGTTTCAACCTGATGCAAAGCTTTATTGTTCACAGGCAAGACTGAGTTTCTACAAAGTCAATTTATTCTGGTTATTGTGAAAGCATTTGTAGTGATAGAAGGCTTCTATTTGCTATAAAGTATGCTGGATATCCAACAAACATCCAAGAAAAGCTATTTGAACTTCCTGTAATTCACTTTGATTTTATAGATTTGTTGCCACTGTGCTTAGAAAAATATTTGGGCCCATGACGGACTGGAGAAAATTGCATAACGACGAGCTTCATAACCTGTACGCTTCACCGATTATAGTAAGGGTAATTAAATCGCGAAGGATGAAATGGACTGGACATGTTGCACACATGGGGGAGGAAATACATATCTGGGAGATCCGAAGGGAAAAGACCACGCGGAAGACCTAGACGTAGATGGAAGGAAAATCTTAGAATGGATTTAAGGGAAGTAGAATTTGCTAGGGATGATTGGATGAAGTTAGCACAGAATAGGGTTGAATGGCGGACTCAGGTAAGCGCGGCAACGAACCTTCGGGTTCCATAAAATAGATAATATTCCTTTAGCTTGCTGAAGAATTGTCTATTGCCATTGAGTAAGTATCCTGGTATATGCTTTTTGATTCACTCTGTGGTTGGCATCTCGTCGCATGAAATGGTTATAGAATTCCTTCCTTCATACACATATTTTGCCTTCAACTGGATGGGGGGTTATTCATATCCACTACACCATTACTAAGGAAATCTGAACACCCAAACACCGAACTCTGTGAATTCGACAACTCGAGTGGGAAGAAGCAATTACATTGCTTTTCAAATACTCGCCTACTGAATTGAAGGAAGATTATGGAGAAGGGAAAAGTGCTCGTGGGTTTACCGGAGTAGTGCGGCTTCTTACCCTCATCAATATTCCCACCATCCACCCCTTGTGGCGCCCCATCACTAGGGCAGGGATTAGCGCCGAACTAGGTCAAGAGGCAGCCAGTATTAATTAGGGTTTTAGCTACGGAAACGAACATCGTTGGAAATGAAATACGTAGCTACTACATCTTCCCCTACTCCCTTCCCTTCAACCCCATCCAGGCACTGTACCGGTCTCTTCTGATTGTGAGTGCTAACAGGTCTTTCTCTCCCCATCGACTTCCCTTAATTTAATTATTCCGTCTTCTGATTGAAATTTTTTTATCCCTTTGTACGGAATTACGGAATATTCATCTTTTGTCTTTTGCTATTTCCAGTCAATTATTGGAAAATCTCACTGACTAAATTCTGTTAGATCCCTATGAAGTGTTAAAAGCCACAAAGTAGCATATTTCTTCTTTCCACTTCCGGGTAATAGGATTACATAAAATTTATATTTTTTAGTCTAAGATCTGCACTTTATATTTAGTTGTGAGGTATCTACCACGGACTGAGGGTTTTCCTTATCAGTACCACATTTCGTCTTATTATTTATCATACCTTATAGTTTATAGGGTATAAAAAACTTTATCCTGGGCGTGAGTATAAACCGGGATTTTAACTAAGAATCCTGATATAAAGATCATGTAGCCTAGACCCATACAAATTTTGCTTCAGATGCTGGAGCATGTACGAAGAAGCGGGGAGGGGAAGGATGAGAGGACATTCAAAAGAAGACCCACTTTCTAAGATGTGAAGTTATTCTCCTTTGTGACTAGGGATGAGCATCGATATTAAAACATCGATGTACACCATGGATGTTAAATTCTGGCGTAACCATCGATGTGACGATAATATCGACATGAAAACATCGACAAAAAACATCAATGTATATTAAAAAGGTCATGGCTTCAGACCTTCGTGTAGTGCTGTTGTGAGTGCTAAAAGGCCTTTCTAACTTAATTTACTTTCTCTAATTAAGTTACCCGGATATCTGACTGAATATTTCTTTATGTCTGTTTTCGGATTATTCATCTTTGTCTTTTGCCAATCTCTAGCCTTTACAGAAAATTTCATTGAACTCTACAATTATTAAGTTGTTTCTTCCGCACAGATTTGGTATGTTAAACATAATTTTAATAAATTAATATGAATATTTTACAGTGATTTAAAAAAGTATTCCTGAATTTCATATAAACAAGGCATCACTGAAAATTGTGTGACAGAAATATTTTTAATTTAATTTTCTTTTGGAAAGTTCAAATTTGCTTATATATTTTTATATAATTGTTTACATACTTACTCAATGGCAATGGACAATTCCTAAGAAAGCTAAAGGAACATTATCTACTTTAGGGGGCCCGGAGATTCATTGCCGCGCTTACCTGAGCCCGCCATTCAACCCTATTCAGTGCTAACTCCAACCATCCCTCTTAAATCTATCCTAATATTATCCTTCCACCTACGTCTAGGTCTTCCAAGTGGTATTTTCCCTTCCAGCCTCCCAGTCAATACTTTTAAAATATATCTTTCGTCCCCCATGCGCGCAACATGTCCAGCCCATTTCACCCCCCGTGATTTAACTACCCTTACGACACCCGGTGAAGAGTACGGGTTATGCAGTTTTTTTTCCCAGTCCTCATTTTCTTCTCTTAGGAACAAATATTTTCCTAAGCACCCTGTTTTCGAACACACTCAGATTATGTTCTTCCCGAAGTGTAAGCGACCATATCTCACATCCATATAATATACAACCGGAAGGATTTTATATAATTGTTTATGTTTCAAAAATAAATTGGAAATATCTCAGAAATCACTGTTGGCAGTACTGGTCACAAGTATGAAAGACAGTTTCATGCAGCATTTCACTGTTGTATCTTAGAAACGTGTCGAGCTACCATTAAAATGGTTCTGAAAATAAAGGTTAGGGTAACGATCGTTAAGCATATCTAATGTGAAATGCAACTATGGCATGCGCTTAATGGATTTATAGTCGTAACTTGGAAAATAACGAAGTTATCGACGAAATTATTTTACTAACATAGATAAATATTCAATCTTAATTTCAAAAGATAAAATTAAAAATACTTTTTAACCCTCAGTCTATATCCGTCCTTAAAGTAATAGAACTTTTAAACATTTAGTCAGTCGAAACAGGATCGATTGTATATTCTGCACCCTTTATTGGATTAACTTATCCTAAACTCTGCGGGACACAACATTCGAGCAACTATGAACAGACGTAAGAAAGTTTCTTCTCCTTTCGGAAGGAGAGGTAATTACCTTCTAGATTCTTATTGGAAAATGCTGCAGGAAGTTCATTTATTTTACTCTTTTTTTATCAAAATGCAATTTTCTTTCCAGGAACTTACAATCGATTCCAGCGTCTGCCTCAAGAATTCTACAGTGCCTTTTTTTTTACTCGTGGCCGGGCGGTCGGCTGGAAGTAGCTGCGAGCGCACAGTGCTTCTCACCGTTCCTGGCTCCCGCCTTTCTCCCCGTCAGTGCATGTGCGGTTGTTGCTAGCGGAGGTTCTTTTTTCTTCTTTGTGGTTAAATTGTGATAGTTCTGTTATAATGCCAAGAAGTGTGTATACTTTAGCACACCGCATATTCATGTATGATTCCTATGTGCAAACAGAGTTCTGTAGAGAAGTGACACGGCTATTTGTAGACAGATTCCCTGGTCCTGTGCCTCACAGAGAGACAGTTCGTAAACTTGTAGACAGATTCAGAGAAACGGGTTCTGTTCTTGATAAGAAATAAAAATATTATAAAAATTCGCCGTGTGCTTACAGAGAGAAAACTCGATGAGATAGGACAGAAGTTAGAACGTAGCCCAAGAAAATCTCTGAGTAGGTTATTACAGGAAACGGGGTTTTCACAATTCTCGGCTTGGAAAGCCACTAAACTTATGAAATTAAAACCATATAAGATAACCATAGTTCAGGAACTGCAACCACGTGATACTGTGAGTAGAGTAAATTTCTGCAATTGGGTGTTGGGTAAAGTTAATGATGGCTCTATGGACCCAAGTTAATTTTTTTCACAGACGAAGCATGGATTCATTTACATGGTCATGCATCGACACAAAACAACAGATACTGGAGTGCAGAAAAACCCGATATTGTACACGAAATGCCATTGCATGACCAGAAAATTGGTGTTTGGTGTGCTGTGTGTGTGCACTGACGGGGAGAAAGGCGGGGGCCAGGAACGGTGAGAAGCACTGTACGCTCGCAGCTACTTCCAGCCGACCGCCCGGCCACGAGTAAAAAAAAAGGCACTGTATTAGATAAAAGAGGCCAATATTATTTAACCTTCGTCTACAATCGTTTAAAGAATATTTCCCTTAGTTTATTCTATTGTTATGCACAAGACTTAATTTCTCACGCATAACAGAGATAAAATAGGAAAATTCTGCCTGAACATACTGGACTCCTTAATTATATTGCTTAATTATTTATATTGAATTTTTAAACTTTAAGCTTTCAGTTTCAGTTATATTCTTATGCTAGGTATTAATTCATCAGTTAAAATTGTTCATTTATGTTTATTCTGGATCTTTATGGTCACCCGGAATGCCGGGCGGATTTGTTTTTAAATAAAACAGTTCCATGCCGGACTGAATAAAACCAATTAACACAATGATTAGGGTCGAAGTTAATTTCTTATATCCTATTCTGTAAGTTTTACAGTTTGTCGGCCGCGGTGGTCTAGAGGTAGCGTGCCCGCCTCTAGATCCGCAGGGCGCGGGATTTTTCAGGACGTAAAAATCCTGGGCACGGAGTCCTCCGGGAGGGACTTTAAGCTGGGGGTCCCGTGTCGTAAAAGAACTCCAAACCGAAATTAGAGCCTCTGGACAAAATTTCTCGGCCCTTTCACGTCCTAGAAGTACTTAGTTTCCAGAGGGGGGTTGCGAGGCGATGGGCTTACCACCTGTCCCTCTACCCTCTCTTGGAAAATAAGCATATCCAAATTAGTATAGGTAATGAAACCTCCATTGGAGGCCCCTTCGCCCCACCTGGGGATCATAGGGTACCAGATACAGATAAGTTTTACATTAATTTCAATTTTGT
The DNA here is from genome assembly GCA_964059195.1 of Ectobius pallidus. Lineage (NCBI taxonomy): Eukaryota > Metazoa > Arthropoda > Insecta > Blattodea > Ectobiidae > Ectobius > Ectobius pallidus. The sequence continues at coordinate 32,298,340 of CAXKWD010000004.1, read as the reverse complement.
TTCGAAATATTTTCATTTACTTTAATACAAATTTTAAGCAAATTATTGTATCCTGATTGATTTTTTTCAACTGAGGACTTTACTTATAAAGTCATATTTTTATTTATGACTTGTAAAGATCGGTCATTTGTTCTTATCAATATGAAGCAAAGTCATATGTACGGAAGGGAAGTAGGCTGTATGATATCTATCTTATGTACAAGGCTCATTTAAGGATTTAAAGAAAGCTACTGAACCAATTTAGGGAAAAATTATTCGGAGTGGAAAGGCTATAACTGTGAACGTTCCAACAGTTTATTTCTGCGGTAGTAATAAACAAAAATATTCCAGTACTATATATTTGTCCCAAGTGATCAATTTTGTCAGGAAAAATAAATTGCCCTTGCTTTACTCGATAAGTGTTATCTATAATGTTTTAATTTTTACGTCAGCAGAGGAAAGAATAAGGAATAAACTTTTTCTTGTGGGGTTTCAATAAAATTTGCAATTTTCACGCAAATTAAATGCAATCAAATACACACAGGCAGATTCATCGTACTTTGGCATCGTCTACGTAAGTTTCTTCCGTTTGTGTTTTTCTATGTCGTGCAAGACTGACAAAGTCATTGCTACAGAAGTACCAGTCCGCCAGTGCGCTGTTGTACTGCAGGACTAATAAAACACCAAATAGGTTTATATGTTTATTTAAATCTTATCTATTGTTCTTAGGAATCTACAGGGTTAGATACGGATCCACTCAGTATATACGGGTCTAATTGAAAATCTTCTAATGTTTTAAGAAGATTCAAAACGTGAAGCCTAAATATGATGCTACAAAAAAGGCCTAAAAAACTATAATGAACATGATGTATTTATCTATTCATGAAACCACAGAAAATAGTTAAGAGAAAAATTACTCTGACACTGGAATTCGAACCCATCTGGCGCTGTAAACCGATTTCTGAACAGATCAGTTGCTCAGTTGGTAGAGTATCGGCACGGAAACCCGAAGGTCGTGGATTCGAAACCCACTGTCAAAGGAACTATTCCCCTAAAATATTCGCTTATAAGGAACAAGCTGAAATGTTCTAGATAATGTATACCTTCGGGGAAAAATTACAGAAGTGCCATATTTAAATTTACAGCCAATCAAAGCATGTGTAACTTGAGCAAGTTACTTCATAGTTACGAAGAACTCATCCCATACCTGTCGTGAAAATATAATTTGGCTTCCGTGATCTACTTCAATGTCTTCGGGGTTATTAAGGAAAGGAAAACGTTTTCTCTCTTAATGGCGCCGAACTAAAAATAGGAGACCGTAGTGGATGAAGGAGACGCTAATGTTCGTATCATTCGCGTGAGCGAAGTTCAAGCGATAACCTGGCAACAGTGCTAATCACAAGAGAGGCCTACAACTCGTTAAAGACCATGTTCTTTCGCTTCCACGAATTAGTTCGTTGAACAGGTAGGAACAATTAAAACCACTCTTTCCCTTGTTATGATATTCAAATATTTGAAACGTTTATCTTATGGTGAATTTCTGCCTTTCAGTCTATACCATATAGATGGATCCTTTTAATAATATTTTCCTGTTTAAATAAAAGGTATAATTGCATACGAACCCCACCCACACTTTAAAGTGAAATTCTCATAGGTAATCCCACGAGAGTTGACGAGTTTATCGAATTTGTCTGATGCAATTCGTCAACTCGAATTGGATTTATTAAGACTATTCCATAAATAAAATGTAACGGATTATATAAATAATAATTACTTTCGTGCTTTGTTGTATAAAAACAAAACTAACAGTTGTAAGATTACGGCATACTGTGAATCGACCGTCCATGAATCGATTCGAGCTACCACGGTGTAATCAGTGCTACCAATGGCGCTTATAAGTCATAGTTAACTTCATTCAGGTAAGCTAACAGCAGAACAGAATAAACGCACACGAACTGGCTTCACCGAATCGAAATTGTGATCTTAATCAATGTACATTTCTATTATTTCAATTTCCAAACAAGTTATGTTGTATAAAGTCTGTTTTCGTGTCGCTTAGTGGCAACAACTGACTATTAATCACTGCACACTGATACTCGCGTCTCTAGTAACGAGCAGACGATTTTATCACGATAAAACACCATCCTCGCGATTCCTACAAGAATATTGCAAGATAAACGGCTGTGATTGGTCTATATCCGAGGAATTGCTAAACGTTATTGGCCAATATCAAACACGTGGCATATGTGTTGAATAGACTCTTTAAAACAGGTGAAAAACACATACTATTCACGCCATCTTAAGAAGACCTCGTCCCAAACTATCGTCTATGTACAACAGAATATAATAGCATTGTTCCCTAATCCGAAAATCTGCACCGAGACCAGCAAAGAACAGGTGTTCTTGTAGTCGCGTGGATTTCCCCAGTGTTGCCGCTGTCATTCACCAGTTCAAGTGAAGTAATCGTGCTGTGGTACGTATTTGGAAACATTGTACTGGACTGCAGACAAATGCGAATACGCCTAATTACCTTTCTATTCACTGATTGACAGGTCGAAGAGGATCAGGGTGGTAGCAGGTAGAGGCAGTTCTTCAGAGAGAAGTATTTAAGAAGTGGCACCCACAATATTTTAACATTTTTTATTCTCAGGAGAGATGTTGTCTTCACTAGTGGTTTAATCCTATATCATATAATTGTTAATTTTTTATTTCATAACATATCCACTTTGGTGGCATTTCTGTGCAATCATTCTACTTATTTAAAATTTTGTGGGCGCCACTTCTTAAAAAATATTGCCTCTTTCTCCTGCCACCTTAATCCTCTTCGACCTGTCGATCAGCGAATAAAAAGGTAATTACGCGTATACACACTTGTCTGCAGTCCAGTACAATGTTGCCAAATACGTACCACAGCGACGATTACTTCACTTAAAAAGTAGTGGATGATAGCGGCAACAATGGGGAAATCCACGTGACTACAAGAGCACTTGTTCTTTGTCGGTGTCGATGTCGGTGAAGATTTTCGGATTAGGGGACAATGCTGCTGTATTCTTTTGTAGATAGACGATGGTTTGGGACGAAGTCTTCTTAAGATGGCACCAACAGTAATATTGTATCAAATTTCTGAAAATAATAAATTATTATTATTATTATTATTATTATTATTATTATTACTATTATTATTATTATTTATTATCACATGTCTATGAACCAACTTTATGTTCCGACAAGATTGTGAAAACGTTAGACTCGCGGAATTCAGAATTATGTGGTATTACATCTCTATGTATAAGTGTACTATATACACATTTATTGAGAGATCGTAACTTTTTCCTAAAGTTTGGTTATGTAATAAATGAAGAAGGCAAACGGGGGAAGAGAGAAGGAACATAAAAAGTTACGTCAATCAGTAAGTTACCTGCACTTGAAAGAGGCAGCAAATCAATATTAGAGTTTATTCAAGGAATATCTAACAAGGCAAGATCTCCCCTTCTTCTTTTTCTGGATAAATAAAAAAGTTTGGAACAAACTTCTATCCAGCTACATTTAGATACAATAAAAACAGCCACTCTCTCATTCCCTCTCCCTGTTTTGTTGCTCGTACTCTTCCGCACTTTTCAGTACCTTACCTCTGCTCATTCTTATTTTAAGTAGATATAATTTTTTTTTTAAAGTTAAGACAATATGAGATTCATTTCAAGATAATCTCGAAAAGCTTTTCATGCAGAAGTGAAAGAAGTACTGGTAACAAAGTCTTTAATGTTATGTGGGGACCATATGATAGTCTTCCAGTGCCATCTGTTGATATATTATGTTCTGAATGATGCCTCTCAGTCCTTTATTTCGAAATACAGTGCAGAATTCAGTCTATGCGCATAAATAAAAATTATGATTTAATGTAATAGGCATATACAGTATTTTATGAAATAGGGTGTTTTCTTCCGATCATATTATAATTCAGTTTCTAAGCAGATCCATAGCCAGATTGGGGGGGTCAGACTGTGCCAGTACAGTAAGAACTTCCCATATTTACTTTTTAATATGTTTATAGCAAACACGTTTAAAAGATAAATGAGCTTGCAAACAATTATACAGAAATATCAGTTCAAAAGTATCTCCTTTGCTTAAAAATCTCTACATATTAAGTTTTAGGATGCATAGTTTATAACAATATTACAAAAAAAAAACAAGTTTGAATTTGATTATTAAATTAAAAAGCTTACATTCCAGGAAATTCTTAGGCAAATGAAATTTCAGACTGCTGTTAATCGGATGGGTAGGCCAAAGAATGAAATAGACTATGTAATTACTTAATTTAATATTTAAGTTCACATCTAAACAATTATTGATTTTGGTTCATGGCTATTGTTTTTTAGAGGATATTTATTTACTATTTTCGACTGTGTAATTTATAATTTTTGGCAGAAATATTTATTACCAGCCCATAAATAATATAGGTAATATATATCAGGGTAATATATCAGAGGTAATATATCAGTGAGGTAATATATCAAAGAGGTAATATATTAGAGTTATGTAGTTAGTTTCAAGTTTTAGTATCAATTTTATTATTTTATATTAGTAGGATAGCAAATACTAGTAAGTTTTCAGTACATGCCCCACTGTAAGCTTTTCTGCTAGAAAATAGTATTCGTTTGTGAATATTGTGTATTTTGCTATAGTTCTTAAGTTTTATAGTTTTATATTAGTTGGATAGCAGAGAATAGTCGGCTTTAAATTTACACTCTTTGTAAGGATGATTACTAGAAAGTAGCATTTGTTTTGTATATGTATATGTATTGACTTATAGCCCTAACATGCTATGTAGAAAAATGGAAATTCATTTATTAATATGTCAGAGTTTATTGTCATTGAGTTTTCAAAGTTATTCATTTTTAAACATAATTATTCCTTTATTTGTTTCAGGTAAGTGTTTCCACCTCATAACAACATGATTTAAGATGTAGGGAGGAGTGATCAAGACGGTGTACATTACAAGAAACGTTATATCCTTTTGCTATCGGTAAGCAATCACTAACTTAATGTATTTGTTTATAAAGTATTTTTCAAATTAATTTTAATTTTATAAGATGGTAACTGAAACTGTGCTTTGTTAACCATACTTACTTTACATTTTCCCGTGTTTATTACTTTTCATTTTCTAATTAAACTTACAATGCTTCTCTCAGTTCTAGAAATTTAAATTAAATACTCAACCAGATACGTGTATAATATTCCAGAAGTTCGTAGAAATATGGACTATTATTTAAAGAAAGGCGAATATTCACTACATTTAACACTAACTTAAAAGGCCCTGCGTGGTCCAAGTTTTGTATTTTCCTTGTAATTCGAAATTAACTTACAGAGGATTTTCGATTTTCATATCGTTATATAGGCATCTAGAGTCTGAAGCGAAGAAGAACAGCATATCACACTCAAACTATTCCCTCAGAAAACGCTAGATATACCTTTTTATCGCTCATAAAGGACTTAGCGTTGTTTTGAAACCCGTTGTTTCTATACTACATGCCTGATAGGTCATGAAATAAGAAGAAACAGAAATTCCGGTAACATAAAACTTTACATAAAACTTTAAATAAAACTTTACTTATAGTCTACGTGATATTTTATTCCCCACTCTTATGCTCCTTCCTATACAACCATTTGGGGCTGAAAACGAAAAGAAAATTAATATTACCTTTACACCCCCCAAAAGAGCTGGAACATAATAATTTACTGCGCAAAAAGGATTCCATCGTATTCTGTCTCTTTTTACAGGCTTAGGGCTTACATAAACAACCCTATTTGTCGACAGATACAAAGCGTACAGCAATGACTAACGTATCAGTGGATAGGATTTCTCTTTACCGAATTCTGAAGTAACATACTCGCTATCCATCAGACTGAACTAAAAACACTCTCCCCGCAATACGACCTCTTATTCTAAATCAAAATGTGATGTGAGAAAATGATATTGTCCGTGGCCAGGGTAGAGAAAGTTATGTGATACGTCCCCTCAGATATTTATGTACGTGAGTTCCTTCTCCATTATTGATTTACAGAAATTATTTCTTTCGCTAGACTCTCTAATTTATTATTTGTCAAAGCCCAGTATCATCCAACTTCCAAAGCCTTATGTGTATACTGGAAACAGTACCGTTGTCATGAGAACTGTACATGCAGTCTGAATTGCATTTGGCGAATTCATTGTAATATTTTTAGAAAATGTATAATTTTACAAAGGAAGGAGTGGTATATTTGAATTTTAATGTTGCTTTAATGTTTTTTTCCTGGTTGAAATTAGTACGTGTGCAAAATTTCGTGAGAACTGTTCAAAGCAATAGATTTGTATAGGGAACAAGCATACATACATGCAGTACATGCCCATACACTGTCAATTTTATAAATTAGAAGTAGATACTTATTGTTCGCTGCGAGAAAGTCCCGTTTTTCGCTTCCCATGTAAGCTGTTAACATTTTGTTAAAGTTATGGTCACACTAATAATCTGCATGGAATATAATCCACAGCTCTGAATAATATTTATTTTATGTAGTTATGGAAAAGAAGAAGAAAAAAAAAAGGTTTTATGTGATCCATAGAAATTCCCTTCCCCGGCCCACATAAACATCTCTACAGTGGGGAAGGAAAAACTCAGATAGAGAAGAAGACTCTACCTAGATTCCGAAAAAAAGATGATTTCCTGAGAAGGGATAGTTTGTTTTACAGCATGATGGTGGTGCATTTTAACATAAGCAGAAGCTAGTTTCAATTCCCACATCAGACATTATTTAAAAATTTAACCCTTAACCGTGGACGTATTATTCTCTTACATTAACATGGATGTGAGGTCTGAGTGACCGTTTAGAGTTAAATGGCTTTTCAACAACGAAAAAAAGAATACGAAATTTGAATATTCATTATTATTCTAGCACATTGATCCCTAAATGTTTAATTAGCGATGCATTATTCTTACACCGTCATCAGGGCACAGATCTGAGTCTCTACAAAAGCAATGAAGAGCACAGTTTCGAAAATTTCTTTATGGGGATGAAAGTAGAAAAACGAAAGGTGTTTACAAAGCTTTCCTGAAATCGGAATCTGTTTTAAGAATTTGACTTTTCGTGAACTGCACGGATAACCTCTTCGCGTTTCTGTGTTTACTCTCAAAGGAAGGCATGAAGCTCTCTTTAAGATTTTGGTGTAGATTATTACACCATCCAACCGTCTGCAAGCCAAGGAGGCCAGAGAGGTGCTCAGCGGTCACAGAGAGATAAGATGGCACTGCTACCCTGCGGCTACCCGCGTTCATATATCTCTGCCTGATTACGTCACAGTACTAGTGGATAAGATGACAAACCAGGCAAGTTTGTTTGTAAAGGATAACCACCCTCAGTGCTGCCTTGATTTACATCTTTTAATCACCACCAAGTCACGAAGAAAAAGAGTTAGTTTTGCTAAGAAAAGATTCATCTGCCTTTATCTTGTTTTATAGCCTAGCAGGTGTCCGCTGCTTCGCACTAGATTATTTACTCAACTTTATTTATGTTTCATTTAAATCATTTATACAACATAAAAATGCTTAAAATATTTATGTTATCAACACAGACATTGTTTTTACATACATTTCATTAATTACGTAATTTTATTCTTAATTATATTGTTTTACTTAGGAAATACAAATAATTAAACAAATAAAATTCATCTTATGTTGCCTTATGAGCATACAGATTCGAAATGAAACGAATAAAACGAATCAAATAATCATGAACTTTACCTAAATAATGAATATACAATTAAAACGATTGATAATTAAAAAGCAAAAACCCCGATTTCGAGGTGCATTTCACGATTAAACTGCTCCGCCCAAAGAAAAAGTTACCTCAGATTCGAGTTCCCCAGCCAGAAAGATCCCTGCATATTGAGTGTCTTTTCCCATTTAGGCGTGCATTCATGATCCCCTTCTACCCATGTAAAAAAAAATCAGTCTCTGGGAGTCGTAAACAAACGAATCAAGGAGACCAAGTTAACGAAATAGAAGCTATTGGCAAATTGACGTGTTGTACCGAAAAAAGTTATAACTGTTCGTAGGGGGGGTATTTGATTAGCACCGAGATGAGCGCCAATTTATAACCGTTTGTAGGTCTGGATATATAGGCCTAGAGTTGGGCGACCAATTTATAACTGTTCGTTGGGTGATGAAATGATTAACGTCAAAATGGGTGCCAATTTATAACTGTTCGTAATGTTGGGTGCTAATTTATAACTGTTGGGTGCCAATGTATAATTGTCAGTAGGGGTCGTTGAATATATTATGTCCGGCTATTTCTAACTCAGTTGGTAGAGCGAGATCTCTTTCAGGGTCGTGCTCGACGAAAACTAAAATAGGATATAAGATGAAGGGATTATAGGTCGTAAAAATGAAGTCTATTGATAATGAACTTGAATAATATTTGTAAGTTTATTTTGTCCGAAAATCTTTCACTTAATTTGTTAATTTCTTAAAATGTCTGGAGGAAGAATACAGTAATGTCTTTATCTATTTGCTTCGTCGTCGCCAAAATTACTTTAGGTAATATTATTATACTTATAACATCTGCACGTTTTATTGCAGGAATTTTAGGTTATATATCTTATGGCGGTATTTATTCGTTTAACTTTTCAATACGAAAAATAATATCTATAATCTTGTCTTATTCCGATATATATATCTTTATCCTCGACCGTATTATTTAAAAGTCGGTATAAAATTAATATTAGTACTTGTTACTGTTTCACTGTATATTTCTAACTCCGGTTTAGTCTATAAAAATTACGTCCGTCGCTGTTGAATAGATGTCTTCCAGTCCTGGTTGGTCGCTCCTGTTCGTGTTAATATGTTTCGGTGTTAAAATATTCTAGCCATTCCATTGGTTCAGTCAGTAGGCTTTGTCTCTTATGATTGGAAATTAGCTAAGTCGTCTGCTAGTGTTTGAAATATTTGTCGTTAAAGTGGGTTGAGGTTGGGGGAGAAACGTATCCATCAACTTGACTTTAATAGCTGGCGACAGTGGACTTCTTCAGACAAAAAGCCACGCCTTCACTTCATTGTATTCCCTTATTTAGTTAATAATTCATAAAGTAATTGTCACTATTGTCTGCAATAAGTGTAGTTGTATAGCTTTCTTGATTATGCGTTGAATGATGTAATTTTCTATGTTGTCGTGTTAATAATTAATCGTTTGATTAATTATTTGTAATTGCTGGTAATGTCTTTTGATTCAGATGGTCATGTTGTATATCAAATAGTTCGTGTAAATGTCCTCTGTCTTGTCATGTAATTCGTTTTATGGTCATTGTAATAGTCTAGGTGTAATGGTAGTTTTTTAGTAGTCGATAATGTTGCGGGAAGTTCAAATATTGTCCGTGAAATGTATTTTCTTATATTTGATTCCTCTTTTTATATAAGTCCATATGAACTGATCGGTTACAAATGTCCGAACGCTATAATTATTAAAATTATGAAGTAATTGGTATTTGGAAAATAGTTTTATAAATAATTTTAAAAATTTTTCGTTAGTCTCGCATCCAAAATTTCTCGTTCAGTTCGTATATCAATTAGTTATTTTGATTTTGTAATGATGAATATTTTGTAATTTATTATCTGTTATCTTTTATCTGTGTTCTTCCTCGTCGACTGAATAAAAATATAGTTTTCACATTAATATTCTTAAAATATAAACATTGTTAAATCATACACTTGTTACATTGAATCAGCTGATAATCTTCCTTTCTTTACTTCATTGTACTCACTTGTAGTACGCTTCTCTTTCCTTTTCACCTAATAAAATGAAATCTTTGTTACATTGAATTACTTGATAATAGTCATCTTGACTGGTTGTAACTCATTTCTGGTACATCACTGTTCTTCACCTAATGAAACAATTTTACTAATTACACTTAATTACTTACCGTTAAATACATAAAATTTTATTTAACACACAATGGGATTTGATTACTTATACACTTCACACTTTATTTTTTTTAATTACACAATCTAAAAACGTATTATTTTCTTTCTTCTGTTCTTCAGGTATCCTTTTTATTCAAATAAATTTATTTTGCTTATTTCGTAATATCATGTTCAAGTTTACTACAAATTTATGCATTCTTACTCCTACACAATCAATAATATCATTCTTAAATGTCAATCTGCTTTTTCTAGCATGATTATTATAAGTGCATGCCTTACCTTCATTTTATTATTTTCTTTCTCATTAGTGATCTTTTTCACTCTTTTGACAGTGGATTCCTTCCTTGTCATACTTTTCTCATTTTTCATCGTCGACTCATTTCTTACCTTTAATTATTCATAATCTTTGCACACTCATAAATTCACTTTTCATAACTCATTATTTATCTCTTTGATTTTCATTTTATACCTTATATTTGATTGGTGTGAGGTTGTAGGGAGGATACTAAATTGAATATGCATGATAGTGAAATACTTATTCATTTATAAATCTTAATTCTTTAACCAAAGTGTAATGTGTAATTATAAAACTTAATTCAATATTTTCAATAAGTGTAATTAAAATTTTCTTATATATTTAAATCAAATACTAGTGTGATTATCCTAAGTCAAATCGATGTTTCATTTCCTTCAGTATAATTCAGAGGGGAATCTGCACATCACTTCTTAAATATATATATAATTTTAGTCGAAGAAAGGCTGTACACACATCTCTTCGTCTTCAAGGAAACACTGCAAAAATCACTTCATTATATGAGGTAATTCTTGTATCGTTATTGTCTTTCAGTGTTTACTTATAAAATGATGGCTTCATCGTTTTACCTTAAATTAATACATTCGTTGTGTTAACGTAAAAATGAAACATAGATCTGAGAGGGTTCACGCAAAAATATTTTACATTCCATTCTCGTAGTCCTTTTTCGTTTCCAGTTCATTGATTAAGAGCAAAATTTACCTCGTATGCTTTGATTCTCATACAATCCGTGACATCACATGATATGGTCTCAATAATTGTTTACGATATCTGCCAACAATTTTATGGGGTTTCTTGGCTTCTTTTAACTCAAAGGTATCGGTACTAAATTTTGCATTTATTACTAATGGTCCTCTAAAGATTAAAGAAAACTTACGTTGTTTGTTTTGAAGTCTGTTGGATAACACATGTTGTCTTAGTAGTACATAGTCTCCTAATTTGGGTTCCCATTTCTTTCTTTTCTTGCGTGGCTTTTCTTTTCTTTTCAACCATCGCTTTTGTAACCTTTGAAGAATGGCTTGACACACTTCAATGTCAGATTTCTCACAAGTGTTCAAAACAGGTGGGGTGTTTGAAAAGAGGGGTCCAACTTTACATTGCTTTACTACTTCCAAGGGAATTTCTTTTGTGACCTGGTGTCTCGTTTCATTCAATATGGCCTGTATAGGTTTTAAGTAACGAAACCAATTTTTGTGTTGTCTGTGTGTGAGTAAGCGTAGATAAGATATAACCTGTTTGATATATCGTTCGGAAATGTTGCTTTGTGGGTTATAATTAGATGAATGTAATGTCTTGATTCCTATCCTACTTAAGCCATCTGTCCATTTCCGGCTTGCGAAAATTGAGGCGTTATCTGTCAGACAACTGGATACCTGTCCGAACGTATTGACATATTCTTGCATCTTCATTAAGCAAATCTTTGTTGATAAATCTCTTATGGGATACAAGGCTACTAATTTGCTGAATACATCAACCAAAACAAAAACATATTGATTACCGAAGTTAGTGCGTATGAGGGGTCCCAATATATCTCCGCATATTAATTGATTTGGTGCTGTTGATTCTACAGAATGTATCTCAGTGGCGTAGGCGGTGTTTTTATTCTTTCCAGTCTGACATAAGTGACAGGTACTGACATACAGTCTCACTTTTCGTCCTAACTGTTTAATGAAAAAATGGTCACTGATTGCATTTATCATTCGATCAGTACCGCTGTGAGCTAAGTTCTCGTGGTAGCTTGCAATTATGTCATGTTCCAACGCTTTCGGTACGTATGGTTTCCAAGTAGGGGTTTCCAGTCCGCATAGTTTGTATATCACATTATTGTGTAATGCAATGGTTTTCTGGTTATCATGGCCACATGCCGGATTGGAATTTGAATCGGGGATGCCCTGCAGCTTAGGCCGAATAGATGAAAGGTATTCGTCGTCGTTCTGAAGTGTCACTAAATTTGCTAATTTATTGTTGAGCTTATATTTGTCATTGACAGTGATTCCCATGATCTTGACTTCCTTCTCAACCTGTCCTTCCATACTGGCTATGCCTGGATGGCTAGGCAAACGAGAAAGAATATCGGGAAGTTTGTTATCAGATCCTTTTATGTGCTGTATTTCTATGTTATATCGGGATATGGCGCTGATAAACCTGGATACTCTGGAGTTGCTCAGTTTGCACTGATTGATAAAACTCAGACTCATGTGGTCGCACAATACTGTTACTTTGCAATTATAAATGTAATGTTTGTATTTATTTAAGGCTTCATGAACTGCGTATACTTCCAATTCGGTAGGGTACATCCTGGACTGTGTGGTGTTCAAGCCTTTGCTTGCGGTGGCTATTAGGCGTTTTTCGCCGTCTTTAACCTGGAATAAAATGCTTCCGATCCCACGGGCACTGGCATCTGTGGCTATAAAATATGGAATCGAATCGTCTGGCTTTTGCAGTCGGATGGACTCCGCGAACAGCTGCTTAACCTTATTGAAGGCCGCATCATGTTCCGTTGTCCATTTCCATTTCTGGGCCTTCCGCAAAAGAGGCTTTAGGGGAAAAATTTCTTGGGCATAATTTTGTACAAATCTGGCCTGATATTGGCATACACCAAGGAAAGATCGTAATTGTTTCTGATTCTTAGGGGCTGGGATTTGCAAGATGGCTGCCACCTTTTCGTCGTCGATACGGAAATCTTTCCCGGATATAATATATCCGAGAAATTTTACCTCTCGCTGAAAGAAATGGCACTTGGAGATATTAAGGGTGAATCCTGCGGTTCTTAGCTTGTCTAAGGTTTGGTCTATGTGATCCATGTGATCTGCTATTGAATATGACGCAATCAAAATGTCGTCGAGGTAGGGGATTATGAAAGGGTTGCTGCTCCAATTGAAAGTTAGTGCTAGCGCACGTAGCAGTGCGGCTGAAGACGTGCGACAGCCAAACGGGACGCGACAAAATCTGAAATGCCGTCCTTGATAATTAAAACTGGTCATATCGCGTGATTCTGAGTCTAAAGGGATTTGCCAAAAAGCTGAGTTTAGGTCGGTTGAAGAGAAATAATCTCCTTCTTTTGCTCTAGATAATAACTCATCAGAAGTCAACGGCTTATAGTTGTCCTCCTGGCAGTCATTGTTGAGGGTCCGAGCATCAATTGTTAAGCGAATATCTCCTGAGGGCTTTATTACTATACAGAGGGGATTACTATGATTGCTCATTGAGTCCTCGATGATTCCCTGATCCAACATGTTTTGTATCACAGCAGTTACTTTGGCTCTTAAACTCAATGGGATGGGTCTCGGTTTATGTCGTATTACAGTGGTAGAGCGTCGGTTTATTTGGTGTGTATAGAGATTACATTTTCCAATCTTATTGGTAAACAAATCTCTATGTTTTCTCAGTATACCTAATAAAGTTTGCTGAGCGTGTGTATCTAAGCCCTGAGTTTCGCTTACCTTGGCCAATATAAGCGAATCTATCTCAGAACTCGTCATAATGTGTTGAATATTTACATCCACTTCTGAAGTTAAGTGTTGTATATTATGTTCTGTTTGAGAAGACAGAAGTGGAGTGAGTGGTTGTTGTGAATGGTCGTCTTGTGTAAGCTGTATGAGGGGTTGGGGGTAGGTATTCACAGCCTCAACAAAGAACGTCTCTTCCTGCAGGTCTGGGTTACAGTCGCCTGCTGTGAATGGAAGGGGGGCTGGCCTCCGGAACGGTACAGTAAGCTCCTGCCTGTCATTTCCAATAAAATTGAAATTTTCATTTCTAAAGTCAATGATAGCTTCTAGCTGTCTAAAAACTTCACTGCCTACAATCAATGGTAAATTTAATCCTGTTATCACAAGGAATAGAACTTCCACCGTATGACCGGCTATGTTTAAAGGTACGAAACATTGGTGTCGTATTCTAAATCTTGTTCGGCCTGCCGCTAGAAGTGCAGACATATTGTATACAGGTAAAATCTGTGTGATTGCTCTAGTTCGTTGCAACTCCAAGAATGTGTTTTGCGACATTACTTGGGCATCTGATCCGGTATCGAGAGTAATTTGATAGGGATTTTCACCTATCAATACCTCAATAGTAGGGGGTTTATTTGGGTCTTGAGACAATTCACTACGTTGTAAGATGCCTACAGTAATATCTGTGGGCGTGATCATGTCTGTATTGTTGTGAAAATCAGTTGTTGTATAGTCATTGTTAATGACAGTATTGTTGTCCACTGCATTGTTGTCTGTAAGAATGTGGGGTGTTGTGTTGCTAGTTTTAGAAAGTGTGTCTGTTATAGCAGTGTCATGTATAGTTGCAATTTTATCACGAACTATTTCTTTGTTGTGAATCATTGCATTGTTGTGATGTCCTGTTTTGTGGTTTTCCTTTTTATTGTTAACAGAATCAATATTAGTGTCATTCAGGTTATTTACTGCAACTTTATTATGTTTTGCACCAGAAAATCCTGAATTGCTCGGGCACACCATGCTACTTACAGCATGCACGGCGGCATTCGAAAATCCTTTTCTACTAAGTGTAGTGGGTTTGTGTTGTGTAACAGTTGTTGACAAAGCTTGTTTGTAGGCTTTAGAGTCTTGTACTGAGTGTGGTGCTGACCTGAGTGCTTTATCTGATAGTTTCATGACTTTATTAGCTGTACCTCCATTATTGTTCCTTAGAACTGCAGGGCCCCTTTTGCGAGGTTCCAATGGTGCCCTTAGTCGTTTAAAACAACCGTCGGTGGTGGTGACTGGTGGTCATTGTTGCTATTTTCATGATTGTTATTAGTTGTGTTATGTTGGTTTTCATTATTCTGTCCATTGTCATTTGCATATCGGTTTAGTCCACGGCGTGAGTTATTTCTACCTCGAAAACTTGGTCGGAAAAATCCTTGATTGTATTGAGTTCTATGGAACCATCGGGGTGTTCCATTGTATGGTCTTCTGCCATAGTTATTCCTATTGTTCTGATTTGAGCCTGTGAAGTTGTTATTATTTGTATAGCCATTATAATTATTGCTATTGTAATTATTATTGTAGTTTTGGTCTTGGGAATTGTTGTTTCTGAAACCGTTGTTGTAGCTTGAGTAGTTCCTGCCATTGTTGAAATAATAAGGGCGATATCTGAAATTTCTACTCCTCCAATAAGAAGTCCTATTTCCTCTCTGATATGGCGTATTTCTCCAGAACTGTCCTGGGCTATCCGAGCTATTTTCTTGGGTTACATTAGTCTCGTTTTCATTTACTTGTTGGTGTTCCTCACACAACTGGGCAGATCCTGTCCGCGTCTCGCATCCAAAAGCGTTTTGGTTGGGTTTGGTTTGGACATAATTAATGTTTCTTTTTAGGCCTTGATTAGTGTTGGTAACTTGGGATTTATTTATCTTTTGTGGTGGAAATGGGGATTCCTGTAGGGATTTCAACAATGCTATCATGTCAGGGATTGTCTTGGGGCTCGCGACAATTAAACTGTTCTTTATTGAAAACGGATAGTGTAAGCAGAGGGCTTTGATGAAGACTTCATCTTCGATACTAGGGGTTAACAGCTGTTTTGAATCACATAAAGAAATAAAATGTTCCATATAGGTTTGGCCGCTATTACGATCAAAACTTCCATGAAAAATCTGACCTTTTAATCTCTCTTGATCTGATATTGACCAGAATTCTCGAAGAAAGGACTCTTCGAATGTCTGCATATTCAATTCCAGCGTATCATTAACCACATTGAACCATCGAGCTGCACTACCTTTTAATGACCTGGATACCATGATCATTTTTAACTGTTCAGGTACATTTCTTAAGTTGAAAAAGGTCTTTAATTCGCGCAAATATCTTACGGGGTTAGTCTTCTGTTTGTCCTCAAACGTGGGAAGAGGCAAGTCGCTTTGACTAAGGGTAAATCCAATCTGATTACTGGGGTTGAAATTTTGATGATTATTATTATTATTTGGATTTGAATTACCTGCAGTGTGATGGTTCAATCCGTTATTGGATCTTGGTAAGCTTGCGGGTAGAGGGGGAATGGTAGGTGTATCAGTAGGCGTGTCTGGGAGAGCAGATGAAGTTGACGCAATTTCGCCCCGGTCAGAGACCAAGACTGTACTCTCTGTACGATCTTCCTGATCCCGTAACCTATGACGCAATCTGTCCAACTCCGAATTAAGGGATACCAATCTAGTGTTGTTACTCCTAACTTCTCTTTCTACAGCACTTACATGATTTCGAATTCCATCTACCTGGGTACGAACCTCTGTCTGTACAGCTTCCACCTGGGTACCAACCTGGGTCACTCGGGAATCGATTTGTATCAATTCTTCAGCAACCTGTTGTCTATGGTTTTGCATTAACTGAGTAAGATTACTAGTTTGAGATGTTAGCTCTGCATTCAAGTTTTCATTAAGTTCGGTTTGCATTGAATTTATTGTTGTTGTTAAAGTAGTATTCTGACTATTAAATTCATTCTGCAAAGAATTAATTGTTGTAGTGAGGTTAGTATTTTGATTGTTACATTCGGTCTGCATTGAATGCATTTTACTATTAAATTCCGTCTGCAACGAGTTAATTGTTGTGTTTAGATTAGTGTTTTGATTGTTAAATTCGGTCTGCAATGAATTCATTTGATTATTAAGTTCAGTTTTAAATTCAGTCTGCATTGAATTAATGGTTTCAGTTAGCGTAGTGTTTTGACTGTTAAATTCAGTCTGTAATGCATTAATGGTTGTAGTTAGATTAGTGTTTTGACTGTTTAATTCAGTTTGCATTGAATTAATGGTTTCAGTTAGCGTAGTGTTTTGACTGTTACTTTCAGTCTGCAATGAGTTAATTGTTTCAGTTAGCGCAGTATTTTGACTGGCCAGAGAAGTTATAGCATTCATAATTTGTTGTAATGCATTGACATTTACAGTGGCTATTTCAGGGTTAGAAGACATAGTATCTGTTGGAACAGCTGACTGTGATGTTACACCTGCTGTTAAATTCTCACTTACATTGACATTTCTATTGTCTAATTCACTGCTTTGCAAACTAGATTCATCATTTGACACTGGGTGTAGGGATTCATGCTGTGGTTCTGGGTCACTTGAACATGTTATTACTTGTACAGTTTTCACAGACATCTTAATTTTGTTATTGCGTAAACGCATAGAAAAATGTGAAATTGAAAAATAATTACTGAAATATAAATCTAAAAAGTCATTCCTTCTTGAAAGGATATAATTTAAAGTTATTTTAAGCTTTTACAAAAAAAACTAAAGAGAAAAAATATGATTGTTCTGTGAACTCTGTAAGTATAAGCAAAAATTTTAACGATACCCTAGTCCTTCTGTTGTTGCAGCTGTCTGTCGGTCAATAGCCTAGGAATGGCCATCAGCTGACTGGAGGTCACAAGCTGAAGAGGGGTGTCGATCTCTTGTAGAATTGGGGGGGCGGGGGTGTAGATTTTCAGTTGAGTGGAGGGTTTATGGTGAATGTTGATGGTGAATGTTGATGTTGTTGGTAATCCACATGGAGTCTATACACTATTACTGTTTATTTCGAAGAATTAATTTGTTAATAAATTTCGTCTATCCCCGTGTCGTTTCAAAAAAATTTTCGACTTTTGTTGGCCTAATTCCTATATCCTATTTCGTTTCGAAAATTCTGCCCCACGTTGGGCGCCAATTTATAACTGTTCGTAGGGGGGGTATTTGATTAGCACCGAGATGAGCGCCAATTTATAACCGTTTGTAGGTCTGGATATATAGGCCTAGAGTTGGGCGACCAATTTATAACTGTTCGTTGGGTGATGAAATGATTAACGTCAAAATGGGTGCCAATTTATAACTGTTCGTAATGTTGGGTGCTAATTTATAACTGTTGGGTGCCAATGTATAATTGTCAGTAGGGGTCGTTGAATATATTATGTCCGGCTATTTCTAACTCAGTTGGTAGAGCGAGATCTCTTTCAGGGTCGTGCTCGACGAAAACTAAAATAGGATATAAGATGAAGGGATTATAGGTCGTAAAAATGAAGTCTATTGATAATGAACTTGAATAATATTTGTAAGTTTATTTTGTCCGAAAATCTTTCACTTAATTTGTTAATTTCTTAAAATGTCTGGAGGAAGAATACAGTAATGTCTTTATCTATTTGCTTCGTCGTCGCCAAAATTACTTTAGGTAATATTATTATACTTATAACATCTGCACGTTTTATTGCAGGAATTTTAGGTTATATATCTTATGGCGGTATTTATTCGTTTAACTTTTCAATACGAAAAATAATATCTATAATCTTGTCTTATTCCGATATATATATCTTTATCCTCGACCGTATTATTTAAAAGTCGGTATAAAATTAATATTAGTACTTGTTACTGTTTCACTGTATATTTCTAACTCCGGTTTAGTCTATAAAAATTACGTCCGTCGCTGTTGAATAGATGTCTTCCAGTCCTGGTTGGTCGCTCCTGTTCGTGTTAATATGTTTCGGTGTTAAAATATTCTAGCCATTCCATTGGTTCAGTCAGTAGGCTTTGTCTCTTATGATTGGAAATTAGCTAAGTCGTCTGCTAGTGTTTGAAATATTTGTCGTTAAAGTGGGTTGAGGTTGGGGGAGAAACGTATCCATCAACTTGACTTTAATAGCTGGCGACAGTGGACTTCTTCAGACAAAAAGCCACGCCTTCACTTCATTGTATTCCCTTATTTAGTTAATAATTCATAAAGTAATTGTCACTATTGTCTGCAATAAGTGTAGTTGTATAGCTTTCTTGATTATGCGTTGAATGATGTAATTTTCTATGTTGTCGTGTTAATAATTAATCGTTTGATTAATTATTTGTAATTGCTGGTAATGTCTTTTGATTCAGATGGTCATGTTGTATATCAAATAGTTCGTGTAAATGTCCTCTGTCTTGTCATGTAATTCGTTTTATGGTCATTGTAATAGTCTAGGTGTAATGGTAGTTTTTTAGTAGTCGATAATGTTGCGGGAAGTTCAAATATTGTCCGTGAAATGTATTTTCTTATATTTGATTCCTCTTTTTATATAAGTCCATATGAACTGATCGGTTACAAAGTCTATATCAACGATTCTCTTTCCCCCCCCCCGGTTACTGTGGCAACAGAGAAAGGCCACCTTCAATTAATTTTACAACTGAATACTGTCTTGTTAGCAGGTGGCGTTGGATCTATATGGAAATACGTGCTAAAATATTATATTAGATTTGTGTGAATTTCACGGCAGGCATAACGCACGGAACAGCCCGCAAAACAGCTCATCTACAAACCTGCTTTAACTGTAGCTATCATAGCTAATCTTCTAGGACTCCTAAGTCTAGAAGTCAAAGACAGAGAATGACTGTTTAGCTCGTATATCTTTCTTTCGATTTGGACCAATTGAGTTTGAAATCAGACAATCACCGACCTGATTCACTCAATCTTGATCGAAATTTGATTTATCACCTCCTATGAAAGTGATACAGACACCTCTTTTCTTTACTTTCGCACCCAAACCCAATCATGTAGCTCTTTCGATTGTAAATCGCGTTTGTTAACTTTTATATGCTATTATAATTTGTATTGATTTTTGCGTTTTTTATTATATTTTGCATTTTTGTATTGTACTTAATTTTTCACAAATAAATAAATGATAGCAAAGTGATAATAATCAGGTAGGATAAACTCTAGGCAGTTACTTAAGCATAGACTATGTCACCATTGTCGCGGTAAGTTAAGATTTACTTCTCTTCACAAATCTGCATTATATTTTAGGAAAATGTATTCCTCGGTTCAGCAACGTTGTTGGAATTTAATTATTGTAATCACCTATTGTGACAGTATAAAGACATAACCTTAACAGCATGATTGAAATACATCTGTTCCTTTGTTTCAAGAAACAGTACTTATCAGAATGTACCGCTGGTAACTATAACAATAATATAATTGTGTTTTATGCAAGATATTTTTAAGATTTCAGCAAACAATACTTGAATAAAGGGATGTTTATTAACTATTAGCAGGTGCTAATTCAAAATTTAAAGATTCAGAGCAAAATAATTAAAACATTATATTTATTAAAACTTACACGCGAAACATTCATGTAATACACGATTAAAATTATAACGAAACAGCTAAAAATCCTGCTTTGGAGTGCATTAATATGTTGATTAGAAAGCTTGCTGGTGTATCCATAGAATAGCTGTGCGGGTAGACTAGTCACAAGCTTGCAGGCGTGTCTATAAAATAGCTGTGCGGGTAGTCTAGTCGTAAGTTTGCAGGCGCGTCTATCAAATAACTGTGCAGGTAGTCTAGTTGCAGGTTTGCAGGCGTACTCAGTAAAGAAGAGGATGCCGAGGATTTGGTAATCTGTCTTCTATCGCATAGCTAAAATATCTAGGGAGCATTCACACCGAAGTAGCATGCCACTTGCGACATGCTACCTGGATGCACGCTACACGTTACTAATTTTAAATGCCAAATAAACAAGTTGAGGTCTTCACACCAAAGTAACGTGGCAATAGTGCAGCTCGCAAAGTGCGACATTCCTTTCTTCAGATAGATCTGGACTTATTTCATGCGACGCTACTCGGGATGACCCATGCGTACTGTTGCATTTTCAGCTGTTTTCTAATTGTTAAGAAAATTCAACACATATTCGCTTGTGTAGCGTTAAATTGTGGCAAAGATGTCATGAAAACTGCTTGAAAGAGAGCTATTTAACAATACAATTTATACAAGCATAGACTATACGATATGGCAAATCGAAACTAGTAGGAAAAAAGCCTGGATTAAAATTGCTGAAACTATATTATCTTCATTAGGTAAATTTCATAATTTTAAATGCGTTACTCAATTCTTCAAATGAAAATATATAATTTACGTTAAACTGCAGATCGCATGCTATGCTAATTCGGTGTGAATGCTCACAGAGATCTATAAAAATTATCAGGTAAAACATAGTGAAGATATTCATAGTGTAATATACACTTTCAACTTGCTTAGCACCCGTACTATAAATAAATTTATCTAAGATAGGAAACTTCTTCAGAAAAAAATAGTAAGTTCAGCACTAAAACGGCGATCTTTAAAGAGAAAGCGTTTTGCGGGTGTGACATAAGATCTGACTTGGTTAGTTGATAAGAACTGAAGAAGATGAGTCGGGCTTGAACTGTGAATTGGGTTCGGAACGTCGCAGGAAATGTGTTTTGATAAGGGTTGGCGCAGTTTATCTCAGCCTCAATAATCCGGTATGTAGTGGTAACCACCCTGGTACATCTAGGCCGTAGTCTCTCTAGGGAGACTGCACTCTCATCATATGAGGGAAAGTGGGTTAGCCGGGTGAGTCTTCCTTTTTGCTTTATCCCCCTCTAACATCTCTCCCTCTGACGTAATCAACTCCAGTCTCTCCTTCTCCCTTCACACCGTCTCCACCCTAACCCTCACTAAACCTGTACATTCTCTTCTCTCTCCTAAAGGAAGCAGGTTTCCCGTACGATATTACATTTGAATCCTTCCCGACTTTCATAACCAACGATCCAGTGTAAATTTATCCTGATTTTATCTCTTCATGGGCTCCTGGCGATGTGTGCTTCGAAATTTTTAACTGATTTCATGAGCTATAAATGTTAAGTGTCCTTACTTCAATTTTAACTTAATGGGAGCCGTGCCCCTATCTTGAACTGTGAAAATAGTTTTTACGATCCAACTTTTAAAAACGAGAGTTTATTTTGCTAGTAGGTTATGTTTGTGAAATAAGCCAGTGATATCGGGTGTAGGAATCCTACGAAAAAATGAAATAATTTTAACGCGTGTATCGTACACTATTTTTAGAAAGCCGTTAATATTCCTGAAATAATAATTATTATTACATTTATTTTATTAAATATTACGTACTAGCCTCTAGTTTTGCTCGCGGTGCTGCCATCCAGTATACACGTACGCAAACAGAAGTTATTAATTTTCTAGGACGCTGCTGCCATGGGGCTAAACGCATATTCAGTTGTTAAAACCTGACGCAAGGCTTTATTGTTCACCAGGAAAGACTGAGTTTCTACAAACAGTGGGTGGCTTATAACTGCCCTTCGAGGAATTTTTGCGAAAATATGTTTCAATTAATTGTTTTTGCTCTTAGGAGGAGATCCTTATAGGATGGCTGTCTTAAGTTATGGGTGCCAATTGGAATACCCAAATGAAGACAACATTTTTTTATGAGATTTTTTACTGCATTTTCAATATTCACGTATTTTTATATTAAATTTGTAGAGCAGCTATCAATAAAGGACTTCCTTTCTGTTTATAAAACATTTCTAAATACAATGGTTATGCACAATATGAAATGAAGAATTTATTTTCACGATTTTGAAAATGTACCTCAAATGTGTCGTACATAATGTATAAAATTTAAACAAAATCGTTATAGTATTTTTTAGAAAATCACAAAAACTAATTATCTTGACGTAAAGTGGCTCTAGACGTGAAAGAAAGTAGTCGACAGAAGGTACCCGACGCAAATATAAAATGTTGTTATACCATTTTTCTTTCTCGAGATAGGCTCTCCAACACAGATACAAAGAGACACTTACACAGAGATGTTTCTGAAAATAACATTTTGGGATTCAGGGGACCTGGAAACGTATTATTTATGTTAAAATCTCGACTTCGAATTTCGCGGTCGAAATTAGGTAGAAATTACAGGTAGAGGAAGCAGAAATATATTATTATTATTATTATTATTATTATTGTTAAGATAAAAACAATCAACAGAAAGATTAAGGAACGGCACAGTTTTTAAGACTCCATTGCCATGGATGACAACTCAACATCATGTTTTTCAGGGAAGAAGTATGTTAGAACATTTTCATTTATTGAAATTTTGTTTTAACGTATTTAATTACCGGAATTTTTAAATATTTCAATATTTTGTAATGTTATATGGTGACAAATATTACATTTCTTTTGATAATTGTACTATTTTTTGTATTTTTCTACAATAAATTATTTATAGTGTAATATTTTTCCAAAACTCGCCAATGAAATTACCCGAAAACGTGTACAACTTACGCTAACATAATACTATTGCTATAAGCAAATAAACTCCTATTCTCCAGCGACAAACATTAGCTTATGCTCATGGCGAATCTTTCTTTTAACCTTGGTTGTTTCTTATTTCATAGTTTTAACATTTAATAGACCACACAATATACATAAACCGAGCGAGGTGGCCGAGATGGTAATGTTTTGGACTCGCATTCGGGAGGTCCCAGGATCAAATCCCGTAACCGGCCAGTTTGTCATAGGTTGTTTCATGGCTTCCCCAGTCGTAAAGGCAAATGCCGAATTGGATATTTTACATACTATGAATCATCCTCACGATTTCGTCCTGTATCATATCTACTTCAATTATTGTCAGTTAAATTTACTCCATAAAATACACTTACAATAGAAATAATTGACAGTCAGTAGTTCCATGGCCTACCCTACTGTACAGACACAGATCCTGAACTTCTTATATGGCCTCCTAGCTGAAGGGAATATAAATATCTCTATATATATAAAAGGCTTTGTCCTGACTGACTGAATGAATGACTGACTGACTGAATGACAGGAATCAACGTACAGCCTAAACTATAACAGGTAGAGACTTGGAATTTTGACAGTACCTTCGTTTCATAATGTAGATGCTCAATAAGAAAGGATTTTGAAAAATTCTGATTCTAAATGCCAAAAATGAGTGAAAAACGGGCAGAAAACGTGCATTTTTTGCGTTTCCGAAGCGTAATATCAATGTCAAATCAATTACAGCTGGCTTTGGCTATTTTTGTCAAACCTTGGAAATGAAACTTTCGCGATCGCTTGAATGTTGTAGCTCACGCTGGTCGATTCATTTGTTTTTAATGTCATGGCACGCAAATATAATATGAAATTTTCAACCTACACGGAAGAGGGATAATCAACATAGGCCTAAATATGGTCAAACGTTGTTCAATTTGGACGAAACTCACTATACAGGGGTTTTCTGGACTAAGGAACTCGAATCTGAGGTAGCTTTTACCAGGTGACGCTATCTAATCGTGGTATGTAGTCCACGTGATTTAGGAGTTAATAAATATAATGATATAACTATTATGCTCTTGATTTTTAATTTTTGAAATAATTATCGCGGGCGAAGCCGCGGGCACATGCTAGTAGTTCAATATAAAAATAAAAATAAAGAAATTATACTAATCTTGAAAATAATAAAATCCGGTAAACTGATGTAACAAAATGCCAGAATGCCTTTGTTTAATCAGTGATAATTGCAATTATGATATGCAGAAAATAATTTATTTTTAAAATCGATTTCCGAGTTAAGTTCCAGATCGATTCATTAAGCAGGGCTTACGGAAGAACAAAGATCTAGTTTGATAAGCATATGTGATTAGGAATATGTGGGTAGTGTTATTTGTCAAAGCTACCTGTATTACAACTTCCAAGGTCGTATATGAACATTGTAAAACAATATGTTGTCATGAGAACTGATTTGCGTTTGATAAATTCTTTCTAATATATTACCATAAAAAAGGCACTAAATTGGGAATTTTTCAGATATTGGTCAACCGATTTGGTCCAATATGAATAGGCTTCTTCCCATGGACGTTATAAATGCGTATACCTAGTTCCATGAAAATCCTATAAAGAGTATTTGAGTTATCGCGCGTACAGGCACATGGACAGACAAACGGACAGACATTTTCCCGTCCCACACTACCTCATAAAGTATAATGGCACTTAATAATGATAATAATAATATTAATTTAAGAATAATTCGTTTATTGTTCGTGAAGATGTAGAATTCCCTTCTACACTTGGACAACTTTCAACTGCATTTGATGTTCATCGTCAACAACTGTTTTTTTTTTTTTTGGTCAGCCTCCTTTGCCGCGGTAGCTAAGCCATGCCTTGGAGCCGCGGTGATGGAGGCTGTGGGTTCGAGTCCCGCCTCGGACAATGGTGTTCGTGTGTAGTAAGGAAAAAGAGGAAAAGGATAAAAAGAAGAGAAAAGATTTGATGAAATATAAAAATTATATAAGAACAGAAAAAGCTAAACAATACGGCCTTAAGAAAAAATCTAACAAGTTGTGGCTAGGAAGACTTTTATAAAGGACTAGCTTAAATGGCCCGGCGTCGCCCGGGTTTTGTATTTTGTAATATGAAATTAGCTTATGGAGGACTTTCGATGTTGAAACTCTAGGTCCTTATATAATATGTATGTGGAATTAGAAATGAGGAAGAACGACATATGACATTCAGACTATTCCCTCAGAAAACGCTAGATATAGCTTTTTATGGCTCATAGAGGATGTCGAATGTTGCATTCCATTGCTTCTACACACCATGCCTGGGAGGAGTGCAAATAAGAAGAAAAAGAAATTCCGGTTACATAAGATTGTATTGTCTTGACACAAAATTGTATTTCTCACTCTCATATTACCATACAACCGTTTCGGGGCTGAAGTAAAAAAGAAATTCAGTATCACTTTCATACTTTCCTTCCCAAAATCCTGGGACATAATATACTGCACGCGTAGGACTGAAAATGTTCCATCCCATTTTGTCTTCTTTCATATGCTTAGGACCTCTAATAAACATCCCTAGGCCTATTTCTCAGCTAATACAAAGTCTACAGCTGTGAGTGACGTATCAGTGGATAGGATTTTTTTACCGACTTCTGATATAGCATACTCACTGGCACACACTTAAGTTGTCCCTGAAATACGACCGCTTAATCTACATCAAAATGTGAAGTGAGAAAATGATATTTTCCATGTCGAGGGTAGAGAAAGTTATGTGACTGCTTTATTTTCGTGGATTTTATTCTTCAAGAATTATTTTCACAAATGTATTAATTACATCGATAGTATCAGAATTTGTTAAAGCCCAGTATTAGCCTATAATATAGTTTCCAAAGCCCTATGTGAACATCGTAAACAATACTTTCGTTATGTAAATAATTGACAGCAGAACTCTCTAACTGTGCCTCATTTCACATTTCCAACTTTTCCCGTAGATTTTCAAAAAATTTTCTTTCATACAAACCTTGCCCTGACAATTTCGAACACAACAGAACAAAAATCAGCCAAATCGATCGAGCCGTTCTCAAGTGAAGCGGCAACAACCATTTTGGTAATTCATTTTTATTGATACAGATTAATAAATTGATTCATTATATCACTACTGACGATAATGTAAATAGTGACTATCAATTGTGATAATAATTGTGTTATAAAAATTATGTTTAATTATTTGATATTAAACCAGCTGCATGATATGAAGCATAAATAAAATGTTGGGTCTTTATAAATAGTCATAATGACAGTAACAAATGAAAATTTCTTATCAAGTGCTGAAGTTGTAGTGCCGTATATTCATCTTTCTTTAAACAGTATTATCTCACTTGTAGATAAAAATCTTTCAAAGCTGACATTTTATGCAACTGAGCCCTTATTACAGTGAAGATATATATCTACATTTAGTTTTTTTTTTCAACGGCTCCACCCAAATGATGACGTTGTGTTAGAAATGAAGTAAGGAGACACTCTTCAGTCTTAACACGAAGATCTAATGTCGCCTAGGTCACGATATAACTTAATATAATAGAGATAGCAGATTCTCATCAATTACATGGCTCTCAACCAAGGAGAAACTAGAACTGATCACGTCACACACTACGTAAATGTGAGAAAAGAAACATCCAGGATGATAGCCATAAATATCTCGTGAAAATGTCACGAAAACTGTGCTACAAGCTGAGCTTAAAAGAAAGTATAAAAAAAATGTGTTGGAGTTTACTGCTAGTGTCACGCGAGGTTCTGAGATTACATCACGAAGTTACAAGACACTGGATAAGAAATCCACCAGCACAAGTAGCATCTAAGCGACAGAACACATTCAATAGTCGTGTAATATTTATTAATCTATCATAAAATGATTGTTTTATTAAAAAACATATTTAATTTAAAATAAAATCTACTATAGTGTTTTAGAGAAAATAGTTTTAGAAAGTCGAAGGCAAAAAGTTATTTTTAACGATAGATGGTTTTACTCCAGAGTTACCAGCTATAGTTTGTCATATGGAAAATATCCTATAAGGTAATAATTAGGGGGCGGATTTCTATGACATGTCATATTTTTCCCCTTTGCATTATTTCAGGTTTCCGACTAATTTAAACCCGATTCCAAGCATCCTAGTGAAAATGGAACGGCTTTTATTGTGCATATAACTGCATATTTAGGAAATTTCCAACTATTGTAGCATATTTAGTATGAATATGCATATTTAGGTCATATTTTTGGCATATTTGTGTGCAAATTAAAGAAATTTTGAAGTTTCATATCATATTTTGTAAATTTTGCATTATAATGATACTTTTTGAGAATTTACAGATATTTTAATAAAATTTATTGTAATGAAGCTTAAAATATATACACAATGTGTAAGTGGTAAAGTCAAATTTTAAATTTTATTGGTCATATTTTAATATGACCGCCCCCTAGTAATAATATTCCATACGATTATTAAGTAAACTTAGTTTGATAAAAATTTAGATTTGTAAATGTTAAATTTCTTACCGCAGTCGCTAAAAATAGTCACTTGGTGGCTGAAAAGAGTTGTCCACTCTGTCTCATAATGTTGGCAGCCATGTATCAAAATATAAATAGCCTCTGTTTGCGCAAACAGGTGGCAGGACAGCTAAGAGAAGCCCAAAATTGCTGCACGGTACAAAACAAATTTATCTCACAAATAATTTAATATATGATACACATCGTAAAATGTCTTTCTTTTGCTCGTAGGACTGATACACTCGCCTCTATGAACTCGTTTCGCAAACATATATACTGGAAAAATAAAATAGACCTTTTTTTTCCACTTGTTTCATAAATAGCTATTATTAAAACTGAAGCTGTTTGTTTTACGCAAGGTGACATAATTATGACACACCCTACCAGTGAACCTTTATTGTTTGACACTTTTAAAATTAACAAATAATGTATTGTAATTATATATAACTGTAGTTTTAAACACTTATTAAAGGGCTGTTAAGTTTTTTGAAAATAGGCTATTCAACAAAATTGTATAAATGTGGTGTCCAAACATTTTAACGTTATCTGCTACCTTCTATAATAGACCGAAGATTTTGTCAAGCGTCAAATTATATTATACTAGCCGTCTTTCGTAGGGGGTAAAAATGTATTTTGAACTCTTTTAGGGTTAACGAAAAAACTCCACGATGAAGTAACCGCTCTTCGTTTCTTGGTGCATGGCATTTAGTAATGGAATTACACCGTCATTATCCAAAACTGATACTTTGTTTGGAGGCTGCAGAGGTATAATATTTTGGTTCTGCTAGGCTTGCTGGTAAATCTGTTAATGTTAGTTCTATCACCTTATTATAAAATGAATTATAATATATTCATTGTACAGGCTATTCTAAGTCATTCTAATCGTAACATAAGCTACTTGTCTAAAATAGTAACTTATGTATATATTAAAAATGAGTATGCCTAATAATCACAATTTCAATTTCTATAAAATGTGTAAAAAACGTGATTATAACTTCGATAAAAACGTATGTTCACCGTTGAAATTGTAGCTGCGATCTTTATTTTTCATGACGCGTTTAGGCGTCAATTTGCCATCTTCAGGTCAACAATAATCCCTATATATATATATAAAAGGCTTTGTCCTGACTGACTGAATGAATGACTGACTGACTGATTGACTGAATGACAGGAATCAATGTACAGCCTAAACTATAACAGGTAGAGACTTGGAATTTTGACAGTACCTTCGTTGCATAATGTAGGTGCTCACTAAGAAAGGATTTTGAAAAATTCTGATTCTAAATGCCAAAAATTAAATGTTTTTGAAAATACTTAATCCTTTTTTACATATAATTTTCAATTCCAAATCACAGAATATATTGTTGCCAAATGGTATCAGGTGGGCTTGGAAAAAACAAATGAAATGCACTTTTGACAAATAAGAGAAGTTATCAAAATAATTCATGTTATAAATAAATATTACAGAATGAAATCGACTAAAATAATGGAATCACATAACTTTCTCTACCCTGGACATAGAGAAAACAAAACTAGGTATGGTAATGTGTATATTATTATATTATATCGCAGGTTTTTGGAGAGAAAAGTATGAAAGTGATAATGCTTTCTGTTTAATTTCATCTCCAAAACGGTTTTATGGTAACATAAGAGTGGGAAATTTCCCGCCTCGATATTACAATTTTATGTTACTGGAATTTCTGTTTCTTCTTATTTAAACCTCTACCAGGCTTGCTGTGCACTGTACAAGCGATGGGATGCAAAATGCTAGATCCTCTATGAGCCATAAAAAACTATATCAAGCGTTTTCTGAGGGAATAGTTTGAGTGTAATAAGTCGTTCTTCCTATTTCAAATTATAAATGCCTATATAAGGACCTAGAATTTAAAATTGAAAATCCTTCATAAGTTAATTTCCAATTACAAAATACAAAACCCGGGCGACGCCGGGTCTTTTAAGCTAGTAAAATATAAAGCATTAGTATTATGCTATAGTAATTTAGAATGGTGTATGGAATTTATTTACAATAACATTTAAAGTATTCCAATGGCGAAGTTTATTACGTATTGCTTTGTAAGCTATTACTCCATTTGCGTATATATCACGATTTTTATGAAAGATTTTTTAATAACATTTAATTTATAAATTTTTTCAACAGTCATGAATATAGCAAGGTTTGTAAAAATATTACTATGTTATTTTATCGAAGCATAAGAAATGTTCATGTCGATATATGTGGTAACGGCCGTTAGAGTATAAAATGTATCCTTCTCCAGGCCATAACACGGTATGCATAAAGAAGAACACTTGATTTATTCAGAACTGTGCTAGTAACACACATTTGTTTTAAAAATAAAAACACGAAGGGTTTGTCAGAGACATAGTACCAGAAGCATCATTTGTATTCCCTAGCAATGGCAGCTAGACTAAGGGTATCTCTGTACAGAAAAGATCACATAGATTGGTGGCAAAGATCCAAATGGCCATTGCGACTCTCCAATCACGTAATAGGATATCTGTAGCAGCGTCTTGATGTGCTGGCAAGCGATCAGGCTCGTGCAAGCTCAAGTAGGCCGTGGTAGCTCTCAACGGGTTCTATAGCGATTTTAATTCAAACCAGAACACTAGACAGTCGGGAAATACGAGACTAAGGAGGAGGGGGAGGCATTGCATGAATGACTTGAGAACTATGAGCACAGTATAACGTTTCTGTTCTTCTCAGCTTCCTAGGGCCCTTCATCGCGCCATTTTGATTCAAGATGGTTGACCTAATTTTATACCAACGTTAAATTGGGAAATGGTAATCTGCGCCACTTCTACCTTTTGCTCCAACCTACACGATGTAAACTGCGCCACCGACATATGTAAACTGCGCCACCGACATTTAAATGGCGTCACCGTCATACTAAAGCACTGACATTTTTCTTCCCACTTCTTCAGACAGGACCAGCTATGAAATTGCATAGGTGTGGTTAAAAATGTTAGGCTTAGTAGCTTTGTCATTTTAAAAAAATGTTAAAAACAAAACCCTAATTTCTTCTGCATGTACGCTTCGTCACTTATAAAATCGTTTAAAAAAAACTACTTTAATTTTTTTGCATGAGCACTTTGTTCTCATATGACGCCTTCTTAATAAAATCAAAAGGGATATTTCATTGTTTATATATTGTTCTCTCCACTTGAGTAGACGAGAATACTTGTCATTTATTCTTACAGATGTACCTTTGTTCAATACTTCTCAGTTTTATGTAGGCACTTGTTTGGAACTGGAGAAGTGCATCTAACATAAGTAAGATGTTAGGTGAAGCGTGGTAAAACATAGATTTATATTTTGCGTGAAATGTTCTACTGGATTAGTCGTTTCTTTGCATTCTGTGGAATGTTCATTCGCCCATACTGAGGGTGGCGCAGTTTACATATATGTGTGCCGCAGTTTACATATCCCATTTTTATTCTATTTCAAATTCGGTGTCAACCGTGGCGCAGATTACATACACCCGTTAAAATAGACCAGTGATTTGCAACATAAATAGGCCTATCATGGTACAGTACCGATAAAGGTAGGAGAGGCGATAACGTCGAGGACTTCCACTCTGAAGGTCATATAGATTCTAATCCCGATTCTGGCTAATCTGATTTTTTTTCGAGAGACTTTCCAAGTCATTAAGGAAAATGTCAGTTTGGAATTTCGTTTCCTTCGATTATTCCTGTTTCTGTCCCTTGTCTTAATTGTTCAAGATAGTAGTGGCCCGCTTTACCCGAGAAAATCTGTGAATGACCATCCCTATATACTGTAATAGCCGTGAAAACGATACGATTTCTACAAAGCTAATAATTTACTTTATTTTCGTGTTTAGGTTTAATCAAGCACATTTTGAAGTTTACTTACATATTACCTTTTTTTTTCAGTGCATATTTTATATTACATTTCATAATACTGCATTTGGGTTCTGCAAGTGGGGATTAGAGTATGGCAGCTAAAGATAAACTAGACAAAGTTATCAATGTAAATGCTGATTATGAATTTATGTGTTCCATAAAAAAGAAGTAATTTTCGGTGCAAATGTTGAAGACAAATATTTTGGCTTCACAGTCTCTCAAATAAGTTATGATCATTTAAGTTTGAACGTGTCACTTCTTGTGACATAGGAAAATCATTTTCTGCATGCAAAAGCATGAACGCAACCGCTAAAAATGCGGGAAGACTGTTTGTAGTAAGCCTATAATGTGCCACTCGAGAGTAAAATATAAGTTTGAATGTTGATAGTGCATATTTGTACTGTTCTTTTTTTCCCCTTCTTCATTGTGCATATTTGGTCATCTGATAGTGCTCGAATGCGTGCGAATTTTAAAATGTAATAGTGAATGTAAATTCTGTCTATAATAAATGCTATAGATTATTATGTACATAATATAAGCAGAGTTTGATGCCACAGTTCGCTGCTGTACAAATTAGAGTTTCGTAATGTTGCAATTTATGTTGTGGTGACTGTACAAGTGTATACATAATAGCTCTGTATCCTTGCGGGAATTACAGTTGAGTGTTGTTCGCATTGAATAACCCGAGATTCTGCTTCTCGAGTGCTTCACATAGTTCAGCGTGACTCACAACAAAGAGGACATATGTCACATCCCGGCTGCTGTCACAGTAAATTAATTTCCCCTCCTTCATTCATTTTAATCATCTGCACATAACTTCGCTTCTTGTAAAGAAGTCAAGCAAATTTAACATTCTTTTACATTTTCATTCTCTAGCAAGATTTTTTTAAATTAAATGTATCCAATAATAGTAACAATAATAATTTTACTTAATTAATTAATTTAACATGGCGGAGTTAAGGCCATAAGGCCTTCTCTACCACTCAGCCAGGGCAAAAACATGAAATACATAATGATAATAATAACATTAATGATTGATAATAAATTGAAAAAAACTGATATACATGAATACAAGAAACGTACATTAAATACAAAGAAAAAATTCGAACATAAGTACATGAATAATATGAATATATAATACAAATGACTCAAAATAAAGAAATAAAAAAGATGAAGGTCTAAACAAATACATTCTTAGTTATTACAAAATATAATGAAAATTAAAATATATATTACTAATTAGCATCAATTCCTAAATGTTATTGTATACTAAATTTATTAAATGGCGCTTGAACTGTGAAGTCGTTTGGCAGCTCCTGAGATGGCTAGGCAGTGAATTCCAGTGACGAATAGCTGTTGTTGTAAACGAATTCGAATAATGTGTAGTTCTGTAAAGAGGCATGGATAGTAAGGGGTCAAGCTGAGAGCGCGTGCCCAAGTTATGGTAGGAAGAAAGGTAATGAAAGCGACTGGAAAGATAGCTAGGTGTTGAGGTATGAAGGATTCTATAGAGCAGTATGAGACAGTGAAAATATCTTCGCTCACGCAGGCGTACCCATCGAAGTGATCAGATGGATGTAAAGACTCTAAGGTCTTAAATGGAAAACCTAGAGAGTAAGAAGCTTTTAAATATTTATGTGTCTACTCTGTGCTCATCTAGTGAATCTTCAGTTCAGAGCTTGCCATGTAAGTAACATAGGCCTAGGCCTACATCATAATATGTTACAAAAATATTATCACTGAGGATGACCACAAGTTGGTTGAAATATATTTGATTTTAATGTTTCAAAGACTTTTATATATTGGCAAGGTAGAACTACCGCATTTTAGTACAATTTATATAAAAAAAAAATAAGGGTCCTAGGACTGAGCCCTGGGGAACACCAGCCCTTCCGAAACGCCAAGAAGAAAAGGGATCACCTACTAAGACACATTGTTGGCGTTCGCGAAGGTAGGAGTTGAACCAAGAAATGACATTTCCAGAACAGTTCAAACAAGCTTACATATTAGAATGCCAATGTCTACTGTGTCGAATGTCTTACTGAAATCTAATATTAGTATGGTTATATCCAGAGGCAAATAATTAATGAATGAGAGAGAGAGAGAGAGAGAGAGAGAGAGAGAGAGAGAGAGAGAGAGAGAAAGTACCTTCATGTCTATTTATTTGAGTGCGCATGATGTGTATAGGAGAACGAGCTTTATGTTTGGAGTGAGTTAATAAAGGACGTAAAAGTAGCATGAGAAAGATAGTGTGGTTGAGTGCTGAGAGATGTTGGTTAATTTCAGAACATTCCATGTAGGAAATCCACTAGCAGGCTTGATAATATAAACAAAAAAATACTCTTGGCGATATGGGTGAACTGTTCAAGAGAGAATTTCTGAATATAAAAAATAATGGCCGTGAGGGATCCTCTGTTATAAACGGTCAGAAGGGGAAGTTAAAAAGTGTGTAAATTCCTGCTTAACTGTGCTATAACTACGGATTAAATGTGCGTAAAACCTTTTTCACACGTATGAACATATTGTCTGCTTTGGAGCAAAAAAAAATTAATACTTGCTCCTCTACAAACTTCACATTTCCTCCATCACTTCGTTGGAAAATTCATAGTGCCTTGCAAACTAAGAACATTTTTGACATGAAATTGTTACTCTCTAAAGTCACATTTCCTTGGTACCGGTGGCATTTCATTCTGGTCTAAAGTTAGATATTGAAATATTAGACTATTGTTTTGAGATATCAGGTCATCCGCATATAGGCCTATTAGGTTTGTTCGCAAAGCAAATCCGTTACTGCTTGAGAATTGGTTATACTGCGCATGTCCAGTCTGTAACTTACCCGTGATTTGCACTTTGCGAACGGTTACAAGAATTTGGAATCGATAGTTTCTGCGTTTAATCGATATGATATGCAAATAAAATATATATTTCCCTTTAACATATTATACATGCAATATACATCGGCAATATGAACTATATTTTGGGAAACTTTTAATTATCTTCCATTATTCATACATATAATTAGCCTTTGCTTATAAATCTGGAGCAAGCATTTGGAGGGAGGAGTCAGGCACGTGAAAATAGGTTACTGCGCATGTCTCTGATAATAATTCATGGTAGAGCCTGCAAATTTTTCTTATAATACAGAAACTGTCCATGAGAGCTTTGCGAACAGAAGATTGAAATCAGAATCACGGATTCTCGCTTTGCGAACGCGTGTAAAGAAAGAGCGCATGCGCGAACGATTTGTTCTTGGTTTCTGACTGCTTTGCGAACAAACCTATTGTAAATCGATTTTGTAAACATTCACTTAGCCAAATATTCTGTAAATTTTGAATTAACAGAGATGTACATAATATTTAAAATCTCTCAGAAATATGCCGACAAAAATGTGTCAAACTAACAAAATATGAACATGTATTTTAATATTGAGTAAATATGATGTATTATCACAAAATTCACAGAATATACAATAATATACAAAACAAAATCATCAATTTGCTGTACTTTCTGTTTTCCTTGTACACGTTTTAACAACAGCATATAATAGAGTGCATTTTTAAAATATGGTTTATTCATAAGCGATGGGTCTGAAAATGTTCATGCTTGTTTCAGTGCCATTCGGTATAAATTCTGTCGCAGATATTTTGCTTTACTAACTAACGCAGTTTTTATTCAGTTTATTTATTTCAAGCGGTATTACACATATGAAGATTAATTAAATTAATAATAATATTTTCTTTATTTCAACACTAAAATGCATTGAGTAGGACATTTTCTGTGATATTTTACATTAACAGTGTGGTTCCAGAAATGGGGTTTGTAAAAAATATAACACTGAAAACATAGAAATAAATATTAATTACAATTTCAATAGGTATGCATTAGGTAAATATTTTGAGGAAAAGCCAGAATTTATTTAATTCACTTTTACAATATTAAGCACATTACTAGTGTTAACAATCCATTGTAACCAACTTCAGTTTCACTCACATGGAAAGTACCCTTTCAGATAAGAATATTTGCATTGATCATTAAATAGACCCAGTTTCATAAATATTGTTCTTTCCAAGAATGATCGGCAAAGGAAATTTTCATAGATTATATTCAGACTAATGCTAAGAATAATCAACCTGCCATTTTATGTAGTCCATCACAGTTTATAGCTTTGAGTAATATTCTAATACGGCCAAATATTTCGCAGAAAATAATATCGTTTCCATGTCTCCTATCATAAAAATAAAGATCGTCGAAGATAAAATGCGAGCAGATATTAAGGTAATTTAGCTTCACTTGCGAATCTGATCCAGTACTTTCACCCACATAGACCGGATGCAGTTGTCGGGAGCTCAGACGGTGTTGATAAGATAAAGAAACAACTGCCGTCAGAAGGGCGCACACAATGCAATCCCGGCTTAACTCAGTAGTTTACATTATAAAGGACCAGCTTATCTCAGGAAACAACCTATGTGCAAATAGCTCTGCTTTAAACTTCAGTTTTGCGCTTGGGGTGCTTTTCGTGGCACGTGGCGTGGTGTGTTTGTAGAATTTGTGTAAACAATTCCTCTCTCTGTACATTTTGGGCCCTTTCTAGCTAATACGCTAGGGCTTTTCTTGCCCCCTCCTTGTAAAGTGACACTTAAGTTGGTAATGGGTGAAATCTGGGCTTATTTAATAATCATATGTAAATATTTTAACTAAAAGAGTTTGTTAGACTGACAAAAAGTAAAAAATGGTTTCACATTGCTGCCTTGGACATGTTCTATTACTTACCCTACCCTTGGAGGCACATAATGTTAATTACAGCAGATTTAGCTGTGTTTTGCGCCGATGGCTGACCGACAACCCCCTCTACAAAATTGGGGAATATTTTAAGTCTATTACAAATATATCTTTTAAGGGTAGTCTACCTAATTTATTTTTGAGCTAATTTCTGCGCTTTCACTAATATTGACCATGTATATAGAATCATCTGATGCTCACAACAGTAAAAGTATTGATTGATTGATTTATTTATTTACTTTCCATGTGACGGGTCAAAGTTGTTAACCCTGGAATGTTGTAACTTTATACCACTCAGTGGCATATTTTCTGATTTTTTATTAACAGCGTCTACTGTTAAAAGCGCTTCTTTTACCTTCGACTGTCTAAAAAATAAATTTAATCCCATTAACATTTGTTAAATCATTTGTGGCGAAAATTTACAGAGTACACATTCGCAGGAATTCTTTGTGAAAAGGTACGATTCTTATTTTAGTTTCTTAGTTTTTAAAAAAAGTTGAAAATAATAAGGTAGGCCTACTGCTAAGTACTAATTATATTCTCATAACTTAAGAGTATGAGTATAAACAGCTGCTTTAACCGTGCAGTTTCTGCTTACAAAGAAATCTTTCTTTTATGCCTATGTGAATAGAAACAGAAATTGGGATTGTGGAAGCAAAAGAAAGGGAAAAGAATTCAAATATATCCAGCCATTGTCAAAGAGGGTTTAAAGTTTCGAACTAACGAACCAGGACAAAAGACAGCGAGGAAACTGGCTCGGGAGCTACTTCGCCGGGACGACATTGAGTTAGCAATAATCTGAAAGTGAAATGCGGAGATCCTGAGAAAGAAATAACACCAACTCTAATATGCTAATTTCATTAAGGCCTTTCCGAGCTACAAGGAAGGTGACATAATTCGATAACCAGGAATCTCAAAAAGGGGACAAGTGTTTGTAGGTTACCTCCAGCTTGGCGAAAAAGAAATCTCAAATAAAGAATAAGCTCTTATCTTTTATGTGAAGTAATTATTTTATCATTCGCACTGAATGAGGCATAACTAATAGACCCTATTGAACATTCTTTACTTTCTCCAGGCGTACACAAGAACCTACTACTTAGGTGGAGAATGTACTCTGTTTGTCTCTGGAATATTAGATAATTATCGTCCTTTTCTTCTTCTTTTTCTTCCTACTGCTCTTAGTTTAATCTCTCCCGTTTGTAGAGATGTTTATGCGACCCACGCCTCCCGGCCTTTCTGGACCGGGATCTGTCGGGAGAGGGTTTGC
Organism: Ectobius pallidus; assembly: GCA_964059195.1. NCBI lineage: Eukaryota > Metazoa > Arthropoda > Insecta > Blattodea > Ectobiidae > Ectobius > Ectobius pallidus. The sequence goes on along the minus strand of CAXKWD010000004.1, from coordinate 32,260,615 downwards.
CTTTGGAACATAAATACTTTTCTGACCAAACAAGGAAACCGAGGGTCTCCTCGGATGTGTGACCAGCCCAATGCCGGGGCTACCTTCGGGACAACACGAACTCCTAGGGCTACAAACATTAGTCGCACTCACACTCATCCGAACAAGGTGCAGATAAAAAAAACACCTAGGTAACTTGTCCCGACCGGGAATCGAACCCGGGTCTGCTACGTGAGAGGAGCGAACGCCTCTCCTGCGCTAGAAAGGCAGGAATAATTGTCCTTCTCTTCAGAAAAGTTAGGGTCAAATGAGTACGGTCAATTAAAGGTCAAATGAGTACGAAAATACCATTTTCGTAATATCATGTCTTTGTCATCATTTTCCTGGTCCTAAGCCCGTGGATCTTAGCCTGCGCTAAAGTATTCGATGAATTGATCGTCACCAAGCTAGTCACTACTGTTTCCTTTCAATTTGAAGACCATTTTTAACAGCTGTTAGCTATGAAATATATTTCACTTAAGTAATTTATTTATAATTTTCATAAAAAATTGTATGCAATACATGGGTGCTAAGTGCATAACAGTGCCTCGGAAATTAAAAACAACTATCCGCGTCTTGTTTCAAACTCTGTTATAGAGCACTTTCTGAACAAGCAAGCACGTATTTAGAAATCAATTTTCGGGTGGTGGTTCTAAACCGTTTAACCATAAATTGTTGACATCTTCCTTCCTACGTGACACAAAACAAGTTTCTGGGAAGTCTTAAACTGATTAACCATAAATTACAGACATCGTCCTTGCCTAAGTGTCACAAAACACTGATTTTTTCTAATTAATGGTTTAAAAATCTCATATTTTGAGGGAGTCCGGACCCCAGAATGCCCTTTAAATACGTCCCTACGAACAAGTATCGTTAAATAGGCCTACTATTTAGACTATTTAGGGACTTTTTATGCGTACAAAGCTTCAATTTTCAATTTTTTAATAATAGTCGTCAGTTTTGAGATCAACAACTTGATTTTCAAAATTTCCTCCTCCGTTTTTCCATTTCCGGTTAGGGTCGACTTGTCCTATAAAAATATGAATATTTTGTAGAGTTCCTGAATAGGATTCCTGAATAGGCCGTGTTACCTCCATTAAGTTAGGACAAACACCTAAAAAGACACAGCCATATGCTAGTAAAGGGTATCCTTTTAACATTTTCTCATTGTAGCATGTGCTTTTTAAGGTCAGACAACATAACCTCAAATAACACTAGAGAAATTACGCGAATGGACGGAATTCCCTTAAGAATAGGCTATATTCGTGCAGTTCAACTAGTTTAATTTTGAATCGTTTGTTATTATGCGCGTGTAATTTTAAAGCTTTTGAGTTGAAAGAAATTAGAAAATCTGGTATGTTGTTTATGAGCTGTTGCTGCATTTGTTGGTACATTAACATTAATAATGCCTTTCTGAAAACTACACGCAGTTAGAAAAGGACTGTAGAAATTCAATGTGCAAGAGAAGTGATGAAACCACAAGAGCCATGAAACCTAAGGACGTAATCATAAAATAAACTCTATAAAGGCAGAGACAAAGTGCTAGAAATTAACAAACTACTTTTTCTTCGCACTCTTGTAAAAAAAAATTGCATTTGAATTTTTTATACTAACCAAAATGCCCATGGAAGTTCTCAACCCTCAAATAAAAAGGCGTATCTCTCCTGCCCATGTAATTGCTCTGAATTTTTCATATACACTGAACCCTCATTCCACCCTTTCCCTCTTTTTTTTTCTCACTGATATCCTGGGGCGCGTAAAGAGGGAGGCTCATTGACTGTGGTTGTTAAATTAATCAGAAAAAGAGTATGAGGGGGGAAATTGTAAAGGGAGGTTACACAAAGTGACCATTGCTAGAATTTTCCCTGCTAGATGCAAAGCTCGAATACAAAAATAAAAAAAAAATAGCAATAATATTGGAGTGATGTGCGAAGAAATAGCTATACACGAGTAGGCCAGGAACATTAAAACCATGTGAAAATGTGCTGTACTTCAAGTTTATTGTTATCGCTTGGTTTAATTGTAAGCACTCGAATAAAATCCGATAACCGGAGCATTTTCTACCTCCATTATAATCTCAAGTAATACACCAAATAATTACAACAGGAAATGATTGCACAAACAATCTACATACGACATACAGTACGCCCAAAATATTTGGTCCAATAACATTTGTCCTCTCAGATATTACGTTGACTGTTCCATTCACACGACGCGTTTTATATATATATATATATATATATATATACATACATATATTGAGCGACAGCTAACATTGCCTCGGATATAGACCAATGACGGTCGTGCATCTTATAACCCCCGCATGGTATCAGCTCTATGTCTGGGTCTTTTTCGACTCTACAGTGATTTCATTAATTGTGTGATGATAATTGATGATAAATGTAAAATATTTGCATAAAACCGTGCTTAAAAACACTAATAAGAGTAGAACTATGTGCAGACGGCAGGATAAGGGCATGTGGTCAGTATGCCGACCCCCACGGTCGTTAGGCTAATGGTGGTTTCCATGACCGGAGCCGCTACTTCTCTATCAAGTAGCTCCTCAATTTGAATCATGAAGCTGAATGCACCCCGTTCCAGACCTCCCTACCTCAGAAAAATACGAGGAGGTACCGAGGGTCGAACCCGGGCTGACGGATCTATAGTCAGCACAAGTCGGTCATAAAACCAATAATACCTATATAATAATAATGCATTTTGTGAAATACAAAACCATTGTTTCAAGATATAATTAAAAAAACATAAATTAGGCCTATTGTCTTGAACATTTTACAAATAGCCTAGACCTATTATGTTTTGTTTATTTAGTTCCAAAAAACCATTTCAACACAAACCGAATAAAATATGTCACATCTTATTACTACACCAAAATTACTACTAAATACTACTGCTAAGTGAATTTGTTAGGCCTACAACAAATCACTATGAAATAATGTCGGTGTTGCCGACTTATTGTTGCCAGTCTTCTTGTTTTTCGTAATAACTATAATCATATGCCAGCTTACTACCCATGGTCATGTAACTATGAATAGGTTGCCCAATTATAGTAAAATGTCTGCAGAAATCACATCTGGAGGATGAGAAGCCTATGTCAACATTAAAAATTGTTTCTTTGTATTAATAGGCGTGGAGAAAAAAAAACATACCACAGATTCCAAGCGAGGGATCCTTGTAGGAACACAGGGATGCGATTTTATCTGATAAAACGTCAGCTCATTATTGGAAACGTAAGGTTTATGCAGTGAATGCATCACATGTTCTCATGACCATAATAATAACACATTTTATACAACATAACTTGTCTGGAAATTGAAATAATATAACTCTGCATTGATTAAAAACACAAATTCGATTCGGTGAAAGCCAGATTGTATGCGTTTATTCTGTTCTGATGTCAACTTATCTGAATCAGGTTGACTATTTCTCATAAGCACCATTGGGAGATAAAAACAAAGGAAGTGAGATCTTTAAGAGATGTACTTCAATTTGAATCGTTCTCGTATAAGTCTTACATTCAAGCATACAAAGAATGCCTGACATACCGTATCACCATAGAATATATGCATACACACCCCGGAAAGTTAGAGGAAAATACAGGAGTTAGATGGATACCCCTTATGAGAATGTCGCTCTGGACGTGTCGAATGCAGAGAAACTCCAGGTCCCTAGTGAGCTTTTCCAAAACTCAATCTTCTTGTTGTTTCTCACAGGTAAGCTGGACTTCCCGGGGAGAGACAAACACACAAAGGTAAACAAATAATAATAATAATATCTCGGAGTTTGCAAACCTCTATCCTTAAGTAATCCTCGATGGCTGAAATGTTTATAATTTCTATCACCATTCCAAAGTGCACTTCACTTATTCTGTTCAGACGGAATTGTTCACTTAGATAAAGTACTTATAGAAACAACAACCGCCGAATGTGATAAATTTTACAAAGTTTCACCTACAGAGTGTAAATTTTTTCATAGGTTCGTCTTATGCAAGAGAGATCAAGTTCCATTAAGTAATTTAAGTAATTGTTTAGTATACGTTTTTCTAATATATTGAACTGAACCACCCCCGAACACAAGCTCTGCTTCTTCGGGTGGTGTATCAACTTTTGTATGTACTTTTCGTGTAATTTGGAACAATAAATTGTAATTGTAATTGTAATTGTAATTATATTAACTTTACCAAATTGGTTTAATTATTTTTTAAATAAAAATTGTAATCATGAGCGATTGGTCTACATAATGAAGATTGAAACAACCATTTTCACTTCCGAGATGTACTTTTGTACAAACTATGTACTTTTACAAATTTCCTGAAAAATACTAAAATATGCAATGCTATTGTTACAAAAATCATTATTTAAACAATTAAACTATTACTTCAGTAGCACTGTAACACAAAAATAATCCTTATTTCCCTACATACATTTCCCCAGAATTCATGCCGAAATATGAACTTCTGCCTTCACCACTAGAGTAGGCCTACCATCATGGTTCGGATTTCTAGCTTAGCTCTGGTTCCTTGCTACGGTAGATTTAATAAGAGACTGGTATAATAAGTATTTATAATATGGTGATATTTTCTTTCTCCTTTATTTTTAAACTTTGCTTAGTCTACCATAAAATACGTGGTGAATTTAGTAGACCTTAGATCCAAAATATGATGAAGAAGAAAGAAAAAATGAAAAGAAGACGCAACTTTATATGTGACCTAAGTATCCAGAACTCTCCAACTGCACATAAAAGAAACATGGAGGACAAAGAAAGAATGGATATAAAAGCAGGCTTTATATAGTACAGATGTAATTCCAGTTTTCAGCTCTCTACAACCGTTGGTTATGGCATTCTATTTGAACCGATGGAACGCATTATTTCTGATTTTTCGAATCAATCGGCTAGGAAGCACAGAAAATATCACACTATTGTATTTTTTATTGCGCATTGCGTCATTCTTTTTTTTTTCCACTCCCAATCGGGAACACCTCGATATGTGAAATATGAATAGCGATCAGGCCTCGCCCAATTGAATTTTAACGGAACCAAGGCCAATAATTCAGTTTCCATGCCAGATTAGCTCAACTCTCTGACTATAATATTTCAAAGTCCTCTGTTACTGCCAACGCAAATGATTATTCAGACGTGAAACAAAGCGAAGTAATTTTGTAGACAAGGGATGATTAGAAGCGTGTGATTTTTGTTGATTTCATTTTCTGGGGAAAAAATCAGTAACTCTGCGGAGTTTTAATCATGCTTATCATAAGAGATAAAATGTCGATTTCCTATCTTTTTAAAACGGCTGTATAATTCGTCCCTAATATAAACTGTATCATATCAAAAAGTTAAATGGTTATGCCCGGTTTCTATAAACTCGTGAAATACCTATGGGTAAATTATCCATGGGCAAATTAGTTCCAGAATCACCCATAATGAGCAAGGCCTCGGAGTTGTACAGTTAATTTAATTCAGAAGGCTTTGATTCTCATTGTTTAAATTATTATTGATTCTACAAGAGGTTAAATTTTATCCAGCCATCCATGAAAGGATAAATTAACCCGATGATTTACCCTTGGAAAGATCTAGCCCGAGTTTGTAGGAAAACTTTTTCTGTCATGTTCATATTTACCCAGAGGATATTTATATAGAAACTCGCCACAAGTGTATGTGATTGTTAACTTTAAATTATTTGAGTTTGTAAAAGTTATCCTTGTATAAATTCTGTCCATTGGATAATTTACACGTAGGTATTTCGCGAGTTTATAGAAACCGAGCATTAGAGATTATATAAACAAGCCACAGTTAACCCTTTAATGCATAATGTATCCTACAGTCTGAATAGGCCATCTTCAGTCCTCTATCAGTTGGGTCTATCCTAGTCCAGATGGATACTGTACGAGCACTAATTGTGTACTGAACTACGAGGGTTAGAAGTTTAATAGTGGCAACACATCTAACTTATAAAATCAAGGTGAATTACAGGAAGTTCAGATCGCTTTTGTTGGATGTTGGTAGGATATCTAGCATACTTCAGAGCAAACAGGAGCCTTCTATCATTTCGAATGTCTTCACAGTAACCAGAGGAAATTTAGCTGGCTCTATCAACCGGTCTCTAACAACAAAATGACTTTGGATCTGGCAGAAAGCCAATGATTAAAAATAATTCAGTACCTTAAAACTATTCTTGATTCACAATGATATGCAATAACATAATGAACTGTTTCAAGATTGGTTAAAAAATTGTACTCATTATGATTGAACCTCCGCCAGAAGGAAGTGATGAAAAGTGACAGGCTTTGACCCATCTTGCTCCGTTACGTTATTGCCTAAGTCAATATTAGGAGTAATCTTGGGATGAAGTCGGCCGATGCGAAAGGCTTACAACCTTACCACTTTCTCACGTGCCGAATTTCTAATAATCTGGGAGCTTCAATTTTCTGGCGTAGCCAAACTTTTACGCCAGAGTGTGCTTAAAATTATAAATCCCACTACTGTTTATAAAAAATAATTGGAAAAATAATTAACGTAGCTGCAAATTTGGGTTATGTGAGTAATTTACGTAATATAGAAAATTGCAAGAAGTGTAAAAAAATTTACTGAGTGTAAACTAATTAAACATGACATATGTAGATGTTATACGATTTATGAGTTGCGGTTGATCGTAAAGCTGCGTCTCCATTGATATACATTTAACACCAACATGTCAATATTAACAAGTTGATATTGACATGTATATTTCAATTTCGCGTTCCAATTGACTTGGCATGCAAACCCAGCGTGTTGCACTTAACATTTTCAGATGTTAATTTGTTTTCCGGAGAAAATGGACAACATGTCAAGTCAATTGACTATTCGGTCGATATCGGTTTTGTTTCGGGAATTTCCGGGTGAACAAAGAGCAGTCAACAGCTTCCTCAATATTCCCGGCATCCATTTTGTATTATGTGAGTATTTGGTATATCAGTGTTCTCAATAGTATTGCATCTACTTTTAAAATTATTTTTTATGGCATACTCCATTGTTGAAAAATGTGATAGTTATTTTGAAAAGATCAAGACATCTGTACAAAATTAGTATTTAAGAAAGCCATAGACAGTTAACAAGAAGATAATAAAATCAGGTAAACTGATATAACAAAGTGCCAGTATGTTTTTGTTTAAACAGTTATGACTGCAATTATGATATGCAGAATATGTTTTTTTTAAAATTGATTTCCAAGTTAAGCTCCAGATTTATTCATTAAGCAGGGCTTACGGAAGAACAAAGGTCTAGTTTTTTTTTAATGAGATTAAAATCTTCCAGCATCACCTGAACTGTACAGATATGTGATATCATGACAATCGCACACTCACATAAAAATGTCAAAAAAGATTCAAATTGGCCGGTTTCGGGTTTTGAACCATGGACTCCAGAATGTGAGGCCAAAGCGTTACCATCTCGGCCACCGGGGTCATTTTAACGGTCTAGTTGGATAAGCGCTTGTAAATCGATAGTGTTTTTTGTCATAGCTACCTGTATTTTAATTTCCAAGGCCTTATAAGATAACAGTAAAACAATAGGCAGTGTTGTCAAGATAATTGATTTTCATTTTTTTTTATAAATTCTTTCGAATACGTATATTACCATAAAATAGGCACTAAATTGAGCATTACTCCGAAACAGGTCAACCGATTTTATCTATTATAAATAGACGTCTTCGCATGGACATTATAAATGCGTATACGAAGTTTCATAAATATACGATAAAGCGTATTTGAGTTATTGCGCCTTTAAAGTAGACATTAAATTGGGGTTTACTCCGGTACCGGTCAACAGATTAGGTTCAAATTCAATAGGGCACTTCTCATGAACGTCATAAATGAGTATACCAAGTTTCATGGAAATCCGATACAGCGTATTTGGGTTATGGCGCCTTTCTATTAGAAAGGCGCCATAATCTATTAAAATAGGCACTAAATTGGGCATTACACCGGTACCGGGAACCGATTTGGTTCAATATCAAAAGGGTTCTTCCCATGGACATTATAAACGTGTATACCAAGTTTCATTAAAATTCGACAAAGCGTATTTGAGTTATCGCGCGTACAGACACACGGACGGACGGACGGACGGACAGACAGACAGACGGACAGACTTTTTCGTCCCCACACACAATCTCATAAAGTACCATACTGGCACTTAATAACGAGTATATAAAACTACTCTCATTTTGTAATGTTGGCTGCCCTCTTCAGAGGCGTTTTCTTTCTGTTCGTAACCGCGCCAACACATGTTAACCTATAGTGGAGACAGTTGTTAATTCGCAAACCACTTGACGTGTATACATCATCAAGTCGATGATAAACATTTAACATATGTTAACTGCAACATGTTGGTGTTAAATGTATATCAATGGAGACGCAGCTTATGGGCACACCTCGTAGCGACGCTTATGGCATCCATAATCTGTATAGGTATTATCATAATCATCATCACATTTCATACGGTTTCCAGCGGTGAAGCGTAGGGCCTACAAGTGATGGATACTGTTAACTATTTGAATTTTGTTACGCTTATTTCCCGATAGACGGCAGAGTAACATCGCCTCACAACCCCCACCCCGAAAACTGAGGTATTAGGCTGGACGCAAGTTGAGAAGCAATTTGGTGAGGTCAGGTCAGGTCAGGTCATGTGACTCACCGTGAGTGTCTGTGAAACACAGAAAGAAATACAAGGCCGAATGTTCGCAGATGAGTTGAGGTGACGCAGGTTGTATTTATTTCTGTGTTTCACAGAAACTCACGGGGAGTCACCTCACCTCAGCCCACCAAACTGCGTCCCAACTTGCGCCCAGCCTTACTTAGACATGAAAGGGCCAAGGAATTTCGTCCATAGGCTCTAATTTAGGCTTGGAGTTCTTTTACGTGCCGTAAATCTACGACATGGGCCCCCCAGCTTAAAATCTCTGCCGTATGACTCCATGCCCAGGATTTTTACGTCCTGAAAAATTAATCGACCGCGGTCGGGGTATAGGTATCACTTTTATTTAAACGAATTACTGGTTGAAGCCACAGTGGATGTGTAATGCTTGAAACAAGTTTTCGACGTTCGTAAAAATTGTATACAGGCTAACCAAAATAACTAGTCGCGAGTTGTACCTACAATATACCCGTGATATGGAGCCTATATGTTACTTTTCTTGGAATGGAGGATAACACTAGAAGTTTTGTTCTCTGGAAGAGGAGTTTAAATGTCTGGGTTATGTGATGGCGTCTTGAGAAGCGAACATGGAACTTCACTCAGCTAATTCGCACTCAAACACCTTTTTCTGCTCCGTGTTGACTGATATTGAGACGTCTCTACACCAATAACAACCACATCTACAATTCTAGTACAGCCTCAGCTAGGTAGTACTCAGATTTCAGACTGCCTGCTTTATAGTTCCTCATTTACTGGTGACAAAACTAACCAATCGCTACACTATCTTACTTGAAAATATTCTCCTTCAAAAACATAAATTAAGATACGGCCCGACATTATAAAAGAATTAATACATATTAGGCCTATATTTATTATATTATACAGTGCGTTTCACGTAAGAGTTAGTCAATCGTGCGGGTTTCTGCATCGCGGCGGCCACAGCTCTGACTCCCGAATGATCGGGTGAAATATCTTAAAGCCGCTAACGGTGTAATGATTCAGGTTCTCACAGTTACAGTTAAAATTACAAGTAAGACAATAGTTTTATCAATGCCATTTTAATCAAATCAATTTGAGATATTAAAATGAATTCTTAAACTTGAATTTTGGTTTACATTTTAATTAAGGGTGCAAACTTTCAAGTTCCTAGGTCCAATAGTTTAGAAAATCACTCTCAACACTTCGGCCATCCCTTAACCAACAATACAGGACTCCAACCATAGGCCTATGTTGTAGAATTATATGAAAGGGAGCCTTCACTAATTATTCAATAAAGGTTGGCTATGATAGCGGTACCTATATTAAATTACCTCATCATATAACGCCGATTTCATCGCAGAGAGATCGTGTTTGAAAGCTTATATTAACATTTTAATAATCTCCAAGCAACATTCAAGAGAAAACCAAAGCTATCGGAAAATAGAATAACGTATTTTAATGTTATTACTTCACGTTAAACAATATCATGTTTTTTTACATTCAAACCTCACTTGCTGCCAAGTCTTTGTGGACGTCAGAATGGCGTGAGATTCGATTACAAGAGGGAGAAAGAGGTTTTTAATTGAATTTGAGGTTCTCTGGAATGGAGCTGGTTTTAAATTCGGAACGGAAATTCAGCGTGCTTATAAACATGATGTGATAAAATCTCGTATGACCAATGTTTAGAAAATATTAATTTTGACTTAGTCCAGAGAACAGTGATTTGGTGCAGAGTAACTAAATCCAGTAATCGGTTGGTTTAATTCAATATTACCTTGTAAAACTATGTAATTAAGAGAGAAAAGATTATGTTGGAGTTAGTGATGTAAGTAGCTGAATATCACTAGATTATGTCTTCAATTTATGTAGACTATGTTCGTGTGTATCAAAGAGATAACATACAGATACAAAATATTTAACTTATGTTATCAAAATATAAAATATAAAATATATATCAGGGGCGGACTGCAAAGAAAACAGTTAACATAATGATTAGGCTCATTGGTTTATTTATTGTACCTTGTTTTGTTAACTTTACATGAATTTAACATTTTCTTCCGAATTATTTTCTGTTATTAAGTGCCAGTATGGTACTTTATGAGATTGTGTGGTGGACGAAAAAATGTCTGTCCGTCTGTCTGTCCGTCTGTCCGTCTGTCTGTGTCTGTACGCACCATAACTCAAATACGCTTTTTCGGATTTTCATGAAACTTGGAAAACACATTTAAAATGTCCATGGGAAGAACCCTATTGATATTGAACCAAATCGGTTCACCGTTACCGGAGTAATGCCCAATTTAGTCCCTATTTTAATAGATTATGGTGCCTTTCTAATAGAAAGGCGCCATCACTCAAATACGCTGTATCGGATTTCCATGAAACTTGGTATACCCATTTATGACATCCATAAGAAGTGCCTTATTGAATTTGAACCTAAACTGTTGACCGGTACCGGAGTAAAACCTAATTTAGTGTATATTTTAAAGACGCGGTAACTCAAATACGCTTTACCGGATTTTTATGATACTTGGTATACACATTTATAATGTCCATGGGAAGACGTCTATTCATAATGGATAAAATCGGTTGACCTGTTTCGGAGTAATGCTCAATTTAGTGTCTATTTTATGGTAATATACGTATTCGAAAGAATTTATAAAAAAAATGAAAATCAGTTATCTTGACAACATAGCCCATTGTTTTACTGTGATCGTATAAGGCCGTGGAAATTAAAATACAGGTAGCTATGACAAAAAACATATTGATTTACATGCGCTTATCCAACTAGACCGTTAAAATGACCCAGGTGGCCGAGATGGTAGACCTTTCTTCTTCCGTAAGCCCTGCTTAATGAATAAATCTGGAGCTTAACTTGGAAATCAATTTAAAAAAAAAACACATTCTGCATATCATAATTGCAGTCATAACTGATTAAAAAAAAACATACTGGCACTTTGTTACATCAGTTTACCTGATTTTATTAATTACTAATTTAAGGAACTATTGTTCATTGTGCCTATTGTGATACTTTTGTATTCTATAGGATACATTTTGTTACTCTGCGAAATATCCGAATAATCAAAGAAATAGATAATAGGCTTGTTACCTTACAAAAGTCAAGTAATTCTAACTTTTTGTGTTATTTAGGCAGTTCCCATGGTTCAGATTTAAAGTTTCATTCAAGAAAATTTTCCCCCACGACTTACCTTTTTGGAGTTATAATAACAAAAAAGATTCTATTTTTTAAAGTAGCATTTTCACGAAAAATTGTCAACCATCATGCTGCGTAACTCTTTCCATAAAGAGTTTATATATATATATATATATATATATATATATATATAAACATCTTTCTTTCTTTCTTTTTCGTAGTTTTTTACCTCTCCCTTTTAGGATTTAAGCGACCCAAGTCGCCCGGGCCTTACGGGGCCGCGACCTGTCGGGAGAGGGATTAACTTTGGATCACATACATACTTTTTTGACCAGACAAGGACATGGAGCGCCTCCCCGGATGAATGATCAGCCCAATGGCGGGGCCACCTCCGAGACAACACGAACACATAGGACGATACACACCATTCACACACACACTCACTCAGAACGAGCCGAGGATGGGGATGAAGATGATAATGACGGCCAGATGATATCCGGGGACCACAAGGGCCTAAAGTTACCTGACATTTATCTCATAGGGGAGGGAAAACCCCGGAAAAAAAACCTCACCTAGGAAATCTCACCTCCCGACCAGGAATCGAACCCGGGCCCGCTGCGTGAGAGGATTGAGCCACAGCGGTGGACATATAAAAACATATAATAAACATATATATAAGTTATATATATAAACAAAATCTTCGCATACAAAAGTTGCAGAAAATGTAAAACTTTGACTCTAATTTTTCTCTGTAAAAACGATATGATTCATAAACTTAAAAATTATCGAAATTTCGTTTGTTTTTGGCGCGCCACAGCGAGAAGACAAGGGAAGGGATAGAAAAATTGGATTCTGAAACCACGGGACCGACGTATTATGACATATAAATAACTAGAAATTGATCTTTTATAGGATAATGCCCCTTTTCCATACCCTATTTCCTGGTCTATAAGCACAGTTTCAAACAGTATTTCGTGCCTCGTCGTATGTGTTTACGTAAGAAGGTTGAATTTTGAACGTCTACTTCTAAAAAGGGTTACTTAAGTAAAATTTAGGCGTAACATGTGAGGAAGTTCATCTTTAGCACTGGTACTTATAACATAATTTTTTTAATGTATTTTTAAGGTATCTTTTTTTAACTTCCAGGGTCACAATTTCCCTTTATATATTATATAGTAGTTCTATGAACAGGTAGACCTCTTGTCAAAAAAAAAATAATAATAATAAGATCTACTCTTCATCCCAGTCTAAAGATTTAGCCAATGTTGTTATTCATTGTGAAGAACAGGGGTACCGGTTTGCTGAAATCGTCGATAGAAGCTGAGCATTAGCCTACATTAAACGGAACCGTTAAAAGGCCACCATTTTGAAACGGAATAAAATAAATAAATAAATAATATCCTTACACGCGTCGTTTTAATGACGTGAAGGAAAATTCATGCCAATTTGTGGGAAAAAAGTCGAATTAATATTTTATTATTATTATTATTATTATTATTATTATTATTATTATTATTATTATTATTATTGCTGAGTGGAATAGGCTATCAGTAGGCCTGCCGTTTTATTTTCATTTAACAACTAGGCCTACATAAAATGACCCTGTTACAACTCTCATTTGCAATAGTGTAGCGTCACAGTACTTATTTCACAGTTACCTCATGACTATGTTGGCAACGGCTAGTTACTTCATTATAAAGTTGGCTACTCTTAATAACAGCTGAGTAGTTCGGGAGGGAAGATGCGGTCGAGTGTATGCATGAAAACTATCAAGTCTTGTGTAATCTTTCATTATTGGGATCTGAAATAGATAGAAAACAATCGTAATAGGGTTTAAAACCTATAGTGTAGTGCAGTGTTGTGGTTATAAATGTTGTGGTGTAGCTAGTAGAAGTGAAGAGATCTGTGCAAGTTAGTGGTGCGTGTAAACCGGTGATTTGTGGAGACTTTCCAACGCCGTAAATAATGGAAGGCACTAAACACACTTTCAGAGAACTACCGTGCTGTTATGTAGAAGAAACACATGGCAAATGTAAGTACAGCAATTGTATTTAGAGCACGTCTTCTTTATACTGTATGATGCCGATTGAATGTGCTGTATAACATTTCACTATGCACGTAGTCGATTGAAATGAACGGATTTGACTCAGACACGAGTTTAAATTCTACAGAAAGAAATAGACTTGTGTAGCAAATCTAACCCAACATATATGACTCCCTCCAGACTAATCTCAATAAAGCTAACATAACTGGAATGATTGAATAAATTAATGTAGTTTCCGGTGATCTCTCTCAGTGAACATCAAATAGAGCTACCTAAATTACGTTAGAATTACAAAAAACATGTATAAGGTTAATGTGTGGACTTCCTGCTAGAGGACATTGTAGATCGAACTTTGTTAGGTTAGGAATTATGACAGTCAGGGCACTTTTCATTTTTCAATGCTTATTATATATTAAGGAAAACGTTCATCTGTATGAAGAAGTGGGATCTACACATAACTACCAGACAAGAAATAGGAATGATTTAGGGTCTCTTAGGTGTAGTTACAGTAAGACTCAGAAAACTTTTTATTACATGTCAACTAGATTTTATAATTTTCTTCCTTTGTCATTAAAACAGTTGCCCTTTAATAAGTTTAAAAAACAAATACATAATGTATTGACAGTTAATTGTATATATAATATTGATGAATTTTTTTTATATAAGTTTCACCAGTTGAAATTGATTTGATTGATTTGTACAGTATGGACAGTATGTACAGCCAAACTGGCAGTTATAGTTCTTGACGATTGTAATACATTTGATGTTCTCATCTGTTCTTACAATAAAAAATATTTCTATTTCTATTTCTAACCTTAACTACCACGTCATAATATAGATTATTCAATGAAGTATCCATACGCTATTTCATCCTATGTTTGGTAGTAGAAATTAGCTGACAGGTTCGTGTAAAAGCATAATGAAAGGTCAACGTTATTCCACAAATAAATTTAAAAAAAAGAAAGTTCAATTTGATACAGAGTTACAATGTTACACTGTTACAAGTGTATATATATCCTTAGCAGTATTTCATTTGTGTTTTAATAAACATTTTATTTAGATTAATGAACATACGAGGAAAGCTAAATTCTGTATTCTGTATTCTGTAGGTAAATGTTATTTACATACCTTAAGATTCATACATAATATCTGTGATATAAGTTTTTTTTATCAGTCCATCGGGTCGCAAGTGACCTGATCCCTATCTTAGGAGATTTGTTACCAGAGTGCTCCAGTCCCCTACTATTCTAAATAGTCATGTATGAACGCTATTGTATTGGTCAAATTATTTTTTGTTATAATAGCTAAGCATTAAGCATTAAAATTATTACACATATTTAAAAAAAAAATTATGTAAGGCTTTTTCCAATTGTTACACAGTCTATTAAAATGTTTCCTGATATATTGGTAATGTTTATTATATATACATTGATTTCATCTGTATTATAGGCTTAATATCTACTATAAATCTTATGAGGTCTATTAACGTACCTTATACCTACAATCAATATGTAGAGAATATGTTGATGTCGTATAGTTAGTGCCTTGTGTAGATCACAATTTATGTAGAATAATAATGGTTGCACCGTACTAACACGGATGTAGTAGACTTTTTTGTTATTTTTGGGAGATGCGCATTTAGGCTACTTATTATGCCATCATCAGTCCCTTGATTTAGATGACATACGTCTTCCACATCCGAAACACGAAAAAGGCTACATTATGGAGATTGTAATGTTCTTTAGAAGCTATTGAATTCATATACAAATTCAGTTTGTTCCTAAAATATGCGAAATGTAAGAAAAGTTGTGAAGAAATATATACTTACATAACCTACAGTAAAAGATATCGTAATTTATACGGATTATTCACAAGATTCGGATGCCGGCCATAGCATTCAGTGTGGCAGTCATCAGGTTTAGTTTCCTCTCTTGGCTCTTCGAAATCTCAGAGCGAAATACCTCCTATGTTCATAAAGAAAAACAGAGAGATTTGCGGAAATTAAATTGAGATTATGAAAATATGTTGTGCGTATGTTCCCACCATATAACATTATGTAGGAGTTGGAACCGTGCGCAGAATCGAGCTTATCGTGAAGTAGGGCTTGGTGATGGTGACAGTTATGTCGTTAGGTTACGTGCCACTAACCTCCAGTTATCTACCTGTCCATAACCTAACTTGTCACTAAGATCGCGATATCTGTCACAAACCTCGCGTTACGTGTCATAAGTTCCAGCTACCAGCCACAAGCCTTGCACTAGCTGTCAACATCCTCGCACTGATTATACTAACCTCGCGCTACCTGTCACTAACCTCGCGATACCTGTCAGAATCTTGCAGCTACCTGTCCCTACCTGTCGCGCTCTACTACTTCCTCTTTCCTCGTATAAAACAGTTGGCAACTGTTGAGAAGAACGATCATAGGCAACCAATCAGAGTGATGGAAGTCAATATATAAGCCGCATAACAATATGGAGTGTATTCAGCTTACTGCGAGACGAGGAACCTAAATCGGCCTACTCATTTATTTCCTTATAGCCTTAGTTATTATAAAAATGAGAGGGGAGGATACTGTTTCCAGAACATAAATGTTTATCAGTCACTCTTCTAACCTTACCTTTAAATAATGTGCGATAAGAAGTCCAACTTACATTTTGGTAGTCATGGGGTTTAGTTTGCTCTCTAAGCTCTTCGAAATCTCAGAGCAAAATATCTCCTATGTTCATAAAGCAAAACAGAGAGATTTGCTGAAATTAAATTGAGGTTATGAAATGTTGTGCGTATGTTCCCATCATATAACATTATCCCGAGAAGAGGTGTTGTGGAAGCAGAATACTGCAATCATACGTACATAGACATAAAGCTACAAAATACATCAAACACGTCACTAAGTAAAGCAGCGTTATCCGTCGTTAAGGCAACGCATTATGCCAAGCCTTCACTTGTCAGTGTTCTCATTTGCAAACGTAAGCAGACATTGTGATGAACAAGGCGGGAGAACATTTGTCACCGAATTAGTTGATGAATTACATGAATCTGGTGATTTCCCTGAAGATTTCACGAACGTGGTCAATAGAACAAGCTGTAACAGCAGGTAAATGTATGACGCGTGCACGAATTCGTTTTGTTTAAGTTGGCAACATTAGTGCGGGCACGTTCATGCAATTAAACTTCAACAACTGACAGTGTGTTACCATGGAAACCGTGGCACTACTAATGCTCGCTCGACTGTATCAAATGCATCTGTGTGTGTATGTGTGTGTTTCGTTTTGTGCCGTGAAATAAATGTCATAATGCGCTCCAATAAAACTTTAACCGTGGCTGAATGAAACTACTGCATTCACAGTTTGCTGTTTTGTTCCTATGATCTGTATCTACATCTCTGCTCATTATAGGGGTTTCTTTCTTTTCTTCTTTTATAATATGACAGATTACAAAGGTTAATGCAAAAATGTACATATTTCACAGTTTACAGTTTTAACATTACATATATTAACAGACATACACACACGACATAAGTCACAGCAAGTTTTTTTTTTTTTTTTATTTTTTTTTTATTTTTAATGTGGGGTTATTTTGAAATGTTGAAAAATACAAATTAAATGGCAGGGCGTAGAATGTTTATAAGATGCAGATTGTGTGTACTATTCCTACATATTATGTAGATATAGGATAGAGTAGGGACTAGAGAACAGACACCCATAAACGTGCATACTCGATGGCATTATGCCACTCTACTGTATTGCAGTAGTTGGAAGTAGGGAAACTCTCGAAGTTCAATACGGAAGATCTTTATTTCCAAAGCTTGCACCAGCTCTCTGTGGCATTCTCTGGCATTTCCACTCTAAGAAAAATATATTCTGACTTAATAGCACTATTCATATCTTCATACGATTCATACGATTCTTGATATCTTGAGCCTTTAAAATATCGAATAATTCCGATTTTTTCATTCTAGAACTCCCATCACTTCTACTAGGCAGCATACCGATAGTCGAATGAAGTCCAAAGAAAATTCAGTAAGTTCTGATAACAGTTTTTCTGTAGAAATGATATAAATATCATATTTTCCCAAGAATAAACACTAATTTACCTTTGAAATAACAGAGTCACTAATGCGACCGCTAAAGTGACCGGAGAACTATTCTAATGAAAAATGCAGACTATTGGCTTTTTTAAAAAGTCCACTAATTTTTGGACATAAGCTTTGTTTAATAACAAAAAAATTAAAAAATCACAACTGTTATAATCAACTAAGAATTTTATCCTCCATTCTACAGTAAAGATATTCTAGGTTTCATTTCTATAAAATGTTTTGTGCATCTGACAAATTCTAATGTATTATCATAAAAATGCACTAAATTGGGCATTACTCCGGTACCGGTCAACCGATTTGGTCCAAAATCAATATACTTCTTACCGTGGACGTTATAAATTCGTGTGCCAAGTTTTATGGAAATCTGATAAAACGTATTTGAGTTATCGCTTGTACAGACACACGGACAGACATTTTCCCATCCCCCACACAATCTCATAAAGTACCATTCTGACACTTAATAAAATCACTTACATACTCGCCCTATTTCAATATGATATTGTAAAATGGAAGTCGAATACGAGGCCTATTTATATTCTAGACACCACAAGACAGTTCGTGTTTCTTATCTTTAATTATTATTATAAATGGGCAATAGATTTCTTGTAACCTATTTTACATCAAAAGTTCGATGTTTGATTAATATTTTTAATTTTTATGTAAAAATCGACAAATTTGCCTCTTATTGCCCAGAGTTTTAGTCTGCTGAGAAATTTGGAGGAATCACCCAGAGGCCCTAAAAACTCAAAATTTTGCACTTAATTTTTTTTTTCAGGGGGAGGGCTCCGGACCCCCATTTAGGTCATTCCATATCCCGACAGCCCCCAGTAATTGCATCTTTTCTTTATGTCAGTCCCCCTGGATCCACCCCTCGCTATCACTACGAGTATATATTGCTTTAGTTGTTGACCACTTTATTCTCAGTCTTGGGTTGGGAAATACAGATTACGTTACATACACCTTAATTCTACATCATCCAGGCAGTGGATAAAGAGGAAACAAAATACGCTCCCGAAGGAATGCAGTTTGGTTTTCATTTCATGGTATGGATGAGGCATGTGGTTTCGGACACGCAAAGTATCAGCGAAATCCCAAATTCTGTTTTTTGTGAATGAAAACCTTTCGCGTTCCCAACGAATAAAGTTTCTTTTTTCCTACCGTTCCTTGCACAGTAGCGCGGATTAAAAAATAAGCATGGTTCTGTAATGGGGATTTTGTTGATTGTCTGGGTATGTTATTTTTTTTGTGTTCCCGGATTAAAAGCGCGAACAAATATGGACGACGCGAGAGCCCTGTCGCTCACAACAGCTACTGCAGATTATAAAAACCTGCCTGTAACACAATCCCAGAAACACATATTTCTGTATTTCTATTGTTACCACTGGACATAACTGTCTCTCACTACCTCAACCCCCTCTTTCAGTCTCACTCTTTCTCTCCGTCTCTCTCTTGCTCTCTCGTACGGCTGCTCGGTAATGTACCCTTAGTCCCTGGGTTTTATATTTAGTGATACTACATCAATAGGGCATTGTTCTCATTCTGATTTTATGACCATTATCCGTTCCATATGCATATCTATATTTCCTCTGTTTTGTCTCTTTCTCTCATTTTCTCCTTGACCTCTTCTCTTTTTGTAGTTCCTACTGCTGTTAATTTTTTAATTTAATTTTTAATATTATTTCTTCATATATCTCTATATATATAAGAAGCTTTGTCCTGCCTGACTGACTGACTGAATGAATGATTGACTGACTGAACGGAATCAACGTAGAGCCTAAACTATAACAGGTAGAGACTTGGAATTTTGACCGTACCTTCGTTTCATAATGTAGGTGCTCACTAAGAAAGGATTTTTATTTTTTTTTATTTTAAATGCCAAAAATCAAATGTTTTTCAAAATACTTTTACAAAATACTTTTTACACAGAACTATCCAATCCAAATAACATTTGACATTAAAACATTTTGTTGCCAGCGGGTCTCAGATGGGCTTGGAAAAAAATTAAAGTAGAATAAATTTGACAAATGAGAGAAACAAATGAGAGAACTATCAATATCCATGAAAATAATGCAGTCACATAACTTCCTCTAGCCTGGAAATAGAGAAAACAATACGAGGTAAGGTAATAATAAATATACTGTGGCTTGGTTCTAAAAGGGCCAATGTCAATTTCTTGCAAAAATGATATCTATACATTATTGAACTCGGCTACTCTTTATTTTTCGTATAATAAAAGTGCCAATGTATGTTGCTATTAATAGACATAATACAGAAACCTTAGAGGTCAATGTCAGAAGTTCTCAGCAGAAAATGTTACTTCTACCACGGCTTCAAAGTCAGTTGTCTGAAAAGGAAATTGTATGACATTGGCCCTTTTAGAACCAAGCCACAGTTATGTTTTGGGAAGAGATGTATGAAAGTGATATTGTATTTCTGTTTAATTTCATTCCGAAAACGGTTTTATGGTAACATGAGTGAGAAACAAAATTTTCAGCCACGATAATACAATTTTATGTTACCGGAATTTCTGTTTCTTCTTATTAGAACTCCTCCCGGGCTTGCTGTGTACTGTACAAGCGATGGGATGCAAAATTCTACATATAGCCATAAAAAGCTATATCAAACATTTTCTTAGGGAATAGTTTGAATGTGATAAGTCGTTCTTCCTACTTCAAATTATAAATACCTATATAAGGACCTAGAATTTAAAAATCTAAAGTCCTTCATAAGTTAATTTCCAATTACAAAATAAAAAACTTGGGCGACGCCGGGCCTTTTAAGCTAGTTGAATTATAAATGCGTCACATCAAAACATTGTTTGAAGCCGATATGTAAGATTGCTACTTTAACAGTTATACCAGAATGTGAGGATTTTTATTCCCGTGTTATTGTTATCATTTATGAAAACTAGCTGTACCACTGAAATTTTTCTCATTCACTTCAAACTCATATCCCACTGACGGTTTCACTTGATTATCGCTGATAACAGATATACAATTTCAGCTCGGAAAGGTTAAAATTATTATGGGCGTCATTTATAGCAGTTGCTGGGGGAAGGATACGTTGGCCACAAGTTGGGAGACCATTTATAGCAGTTGGTTAATTAGGCCTAAAGATTGGACGCCATTTATAGCAGTAGGTGGGTTTGAAGATCGAAAAATGGGGTATTACTATTATTACGTAGAAGTGGGGAATGCCGGCTAGGTAGCTCAGAGGATCGTTGGTAGCATGAGAGTTCTTATCTGGGTCGTGGCTAGAGAATATCGAGGTTATATTAACTTAGGGGGTCGGTATGAGGAATTTAGGAGAATTAAAATAGTTCAGGTGATTTCAAGATCTAAATATATTGTTCCAAAAAGATTTTACTAAACTGCAGAATTAATGTTAATGTTGAGGTTAGATGATGTAATATTAATAAATTTCATTTTTCCTTTTCTTTGAGGGTGAAGTATTAAGGAAAATGGTGATTAATGTTTCGCCTTATACCCCCAAATAATGATAAAACCAAAAAGCCGCAGTTAGCTTCAAATATTTATTATTGATATATGTTTGAATTGTGATTTATGCTAAAAAATTACACATATTAAAAAAGAATACACATATTTACACAAACAATAAAATACTATTTACATTATTCCAGTAATTATTTACAAATTCATTAAAACCTATTTGTATTTAAAAAACATACACTTAATATGCGCTGCAAATTAAAAGTAGTATGTGGTCATAAAATGTTGAATCTGTTGACAGCAGATTACTATAAAATGTAACAATATCTGCTAATTGCAGTAGTCAATGTTGACATAAAAAACAGGTTGATCATATACAATAAAATTGTTGCTCTAGTAGCACAACACTCTTCTGAGTCTAGATTGTAGACAGTTCCATATATGAATCGATGATTAAAATAAAATTCGGCTTGCTGCTTCTTGGGTTTTATCATGTTATACTGTGAAATGCATTTCGGTGCATGTTTACACCATCTTCAGTCACTATGGAAATAAAATAATAATATAAAGTTATAAAAAGGAAGTTAAGTAAATGTAAAGAGCCATATATTAATTTAAGGTGGCATATGATCAAAGTTATTAAAGATAAAATTTACCTTGTAGTCTAAAGAGACTATATGTATTCACCTGCTGCTGCTATGCTGTGTACTGTTAATATCATCCGATGTGCATTGTATATATGATAGGGATGGTATTAGTTCAAAAAGCGGGTTAAAGTCTATTGTGTTCTCATTTAGAATGTTATGTTTATTCCTGTATATTTCTAGGGCTTCTAAAGTATTTAACCTGATGCCTTTGTTCTGGTTATGTAAAACGGTCATTGTGTTTTCTATGTTGTTTCTTCTATGTTTACATGAGTATAAATGCTTAGCAAAGGCTGACTTTTGTCCATTATTATTCAAATCTAGCATATGTTCTTTGTATCTAGTCCTAAATTTCCTGCCAGTTTGTCCTATATATACCATTTTACAGTCATTACAGTTCAACTTATATACACCGTTATCGTTATAGATATATTTTTGATCGTTTGAGAAAGTCGCGAAAAACTAAATTTTCTTCATGTAAAGTCCCCTTAAAAATAAGAGAAATTTGTCGCCAATCTTCGAATCACATCTTCAGAAGGTACCTGACCCAAATACGAAATTTTGTTTTCATACGATTCTCCGTTTCGGAGCTAGCCTGTTCACAAACTTCCACACAGACACACACACAGACATGTTTCCAAAAATAGTATTTTTGGATTCAGGGGGCCTTGAAACGTGTATATATGCTAAAAACTCAACTTCGAATTTTAGGGTCGAAAACAATACTTCCTCTACCTATAGTACCTATGGTACGGGCAGAGGAAGTAAAAATATGGGCTAAGCAGATATAAACTGCATACGATCATGCGTGTAGTAAGTTACTAAATTGCATTTTTTTGAATTCTTTATTATGAATGTTTTAATACAAAACATTAAAACATTAAAGTATTTTTTAAAGTTAATTTCTTATGGTAGGTTTTTCAATCTTGGCATGAGTATTAAAAACTCATCCCGGTAAATAGTCAGGCCTCATTGTATCAAGATCCTTGGTTAATTCTACATCATAGGCCTGGTTCCAATAGCAGACAATGATCTTCCTGGGAGCCGTATTTGATGCTCCTGAATTTGAAATAGTAACCTTCCGATTATAAGCCGAGTACTGGCAATCAGAGTTGTGGGTAAAAATTCCAAGGCAGATTTTTTTCCCTAATCGCAGAGGCAACTAACAGGTTATAATAATAATTGCTTACTATTCACTTTAGAAGCAGATGTTTGTCTGTTGAGCGAAGACACAATCGAGAGAAATGAGGAAAATATTTTCTTTGCTGCAGGGATGTTGGATCGGAAATTAATACAGAAAAAACTAACTATATGGTCATGAAACGTCATAATAATAATAATAATAATAATAATAATAATAATAATAATAAATCTTTATTTAATCTGGCAGAGTTAAGGCCTTAGGGCCTTCTATGACACTCAACCAGAGACAGAAAAGAAGGAACAAACAAATACACTAACATAGTTCTATAAGTATTAATAATACACTAGATACATACATATACAGTAGTGAATTTAGTCTATGGTACATGAAATAAAACTATTTTAGTAAAGTGTGTTATACTAGAGAGAGAGAAAAAAATAAGTAACTTATCTTAATCTACAATATACAGGGTGATCCGTTTGAGATGTCAGAAAAGTAAATCGTTATAGGGTAAATCCGGGTGAGATGGCCATGCCTTTTTTAATGCTTAATAACTTGAAGGATTTTCAAGATAATTCATGTGCAAAATGTTCAATTAGGTCCTTGGATGTCACATTCTCTTAGCATAATTTTTTATGGAGAAAAAAAGTAATTTAGGGTGTGAAATCCCAACATTTAAAAAAATGGTGCGTTGGCCATCTCACCCGAGGTGTCAGGGGGAGATTGCCATAGGACATAGGGACAGTTTTCGAAGGTAGAAAGTACAGGTAAAAAAGTAGAAAGACTAGTTAGCTCTTCTCCAATAAATATATACAAATAAAATAAACTTAAGTGCCAAATAAGTTATCACAACGTAAAAATAAACATATTTTGGAAAACAGAATCAATTCTGAGTAACTGAAAAGTTCTGATACATTTCTGAAAAGATAACTAAACTCTACTGCATGCCACTACTGCATGCATGGCGGGGAAGGGCATAACATCTAACCTCTACATAATTTATCTCCATCTTTCGACTTTGTTAGTTGATGACAGGAAAACGTTAATATGAAAAATAATACAATATTATGGAGCTACCTTTGGCATAGAAACATGAGTCAATCCACTTTTTAAGCACATAAATAATTTTGAAAATGAATTTAATAATGTATTTAATTAGGGGTACACGGTCAAAGTCGTCTCTATTTACATACATCTTTCCGGATTGGATTTTCAAAATTGTTTCATTAAGGTATACGTATTAATATGTTCGTTTATGTCAATTCCCTGGCAATACAAATAAATAAGTAATTGAGAAGCGATGGAACTTAGTCTTAAGTGAATATTTTTACATTTCGCGTTAGAAAAAATCAGAAGATCTTGAAAATATGGCTCTTAAGTTGTTGGCCAACTCACCCGGAAAAGAAGTGGGCCATCTCTCCTATTTGTAAAGGTGAGATGGCCATACTCAGTAGTTAAAAATTGAAAAGTTTAGAACAGAACACGTAATACAAGTGAAATACATAAGGTTCACTCACCTCACACAGTGAGTATAGTTTAACTGTTAGTAATAATGTCGGACTTCTGCTTATTTCATTCAACATACAAAAAATAAATGGCCAGTTAGAAAACAGTAATGCTAAATCAATCGCGGATTTCTAAATATAAACAGCGCAGGTGTTCAACAATCGACTCTTAGTACCAAAAGCTTTCCGCCTACCAAGTTACGTTCAAATATGTTTATCGGCCTTGAAATCAGAGCGATTGGTCGTCTCCCCCGCATGGCCGTCTCTCCCGGAATTACCCTATTTAAGAGGTTAATGTATATAGCTCTGTGCAATTTGCTGTAATGTAAGTAGAAAGGATGGGAGTTAACAATGAGTGATGTTTCAGACTTTGGCCATATGGCTTGGCGGCGCTATCGTGCATAGAAGACAAAATGGTGGTCACGCCACAAAAGCGCGCTCAATGTGTAGTATCGTAGGCCTATGCGAAGTTTTCTCATGTAATACAAACACAGCGGACTTTTCGACGTCAGTTCAACTGTCGGTATGCCCCTTCGCATCGAGACACCTTCGAGATACTTGTTAACTGGTATCACATGTTCTTGGAAGATGGTCTCAAAATGCCTCGTACAGGCGGAAGGTTACGTGATAGGACTTGACTCCTCCAGATTATTTTGAGTGGGGGTACATCAAGTCAACTGTGTACACACAAAGACCACAGAATGTAGGTGACCTACGACGGATGCTTACAGTGGCCATTCAGCAAATCACTCCAGAAATGCTCTGTCCGCGAGGTATGATCTGTGCCGCGGTCATGTTGAGTGCTAATGTGCTGGAATACAAAACTTACAGGTTTCCTACACCTATTTGTACCATTAAAAATTAATAAATTTAAATAGTTTCTTGTACACAATGCTTTACTTTTCTGACATCTCTAACGGATCACCCTGTACAAGAAACAATAAAACGTAAATTATTTATACCTAAACAAAAGATTAGCGTTTTTTGGAGAGCTATTCGTTTAGCCTAATTTTAGTGCGCTACATAATATTTAGAAAGCAGATAAAACATTCGAACAATTGGATGAATTCAAATATCTATGAGTATAAATATAAGACAATTATCCTGCCGGTTGTATTATATGGATGTGAAACATGGTCGCTTATTCTTCGGAAAGAAGATAATCTGCTAGTGTTCGAAGACAGGGTGTTCAGGAAGATATATTCCGACCTAAGAAAGATAAAAACGGGAACTGGAGAAAACTGCATAATGACGAGCTTCATAACCTGTACTCTTCAAGAAATATAATAAGGGTAATTAAACCACGGAAGATAAAATGGGCTGGGCATGTTGCGAGGAAAGACATAACGCAAAAATATCGACTAAGAGACCGGAAGGGAAGAGGCCACTTGGAAGACCTAGACGTAGGTGAGAGGACAATATTACAATAGATTTAAGGGAAGTAGGATTTGTGAGGGATGATTGGTTGGAGTTAGCACAGAATTTGGTTGTATGGCGGGCTCATGTAGGCGCGACATTGAACCTGTGGGTTCCATAAAATAGATAACATTCCTTTAGCTTGCTTAGGGATTGTCTGTTGCCATTGTGTAAGTACGAGTATATAACACCATTAATCTCTTTAGCATGGAACAAATTTTGGAACTTAAAATTCATCCTATTAGACAAATCCTTAAGCATGAAGATAAAATAGGATGTGATGGACACTTGCGTTCTACTAGTTATGACTTATGGGTCCCAAACATGGACATTAACTAAAAAAGATAAAAACATGCTACAGATCTGCCAGAGGAAGATGGATAGGAAGCTGCTAAACATCACATTGAAAGATCGAATAAGAAATGAAGACATTAGGAAGGCGACATCTATAAAGGATGTGATGGTTACTGCTTCCAGATTGAAATGGACGTGGGCAGGGCATGTCATGAGAATGAACCAGGAGAGATGGATACATGCGATGACAGTGTGGGAGCCCAGAACTGGGAAAAGAAGTTTTGGAAGGCAGAAATCACGATGGGAGGACGAGTTTAAGAGTGTTGTGGGGAACTTGTGTTCGAGGAAGTGGAAAACTCTTGAAAATTAATACTAAAGCTAGAATCAGTTATATTAAATTTTAGCGTTCAGGCTAGCCTGAAACGTTCCTTCAACGAGTCAGCCACCCTGGTATGCCAGGAGGCCCTTGCCCGCTATGGGATGCTTGTGGGCTAATTCTAATTCTAATTCTAAGTATATAACTATTATTCACTTTAGAATGAGGTCACATTATGTGTGAGGTTTAACATAGGCCTAATTGATTTGTCCTTGTTGAGCTGATTTTAAACATAATAAAAACATGCGGGTCCTAGTTATTACTGTTAACTAAATATAAATATAGACGTGTCGCAATATCGTGAGCGTTCAGCCAGAAGAGATTGTGAACCACTGATATAATATAGTACACAGCACGGTCGACACAAAATAATTCCTTGGTTTGAGGCACACATAGTTTGCTGAAAAAATGCTCTCAATGTTATACACTTCACTAGAGAATAATGTTGTTAAGTTTTACGTAGCATAGACTATAATTCAGTAGAGAACATAAAATACGGAATGACATGAGCAGAATAACACGAAAAAATAGTCCACTCTCAATGAGATATTTTGACTTGCACATCATTCTGTTGATGTGTTGAGCTAGTGAATTATGGGTGGACATCTCACTGTTTGGGTTTATTGTACTTGTTTATATATACATAAAAAAAAAAACTTTTTTTAAAAATATGTGTGTTATTTTCAGCGGCATGTCTTGTATGTAACTCCGTTGATTTATAGGCGTTACAGGCAAAGCGAGTTAAAACTAACAAATTTTTGCAGCACAAGGCACGTATAAGTGGGGAATAAAAATGAGAAGAGAGTGTCAGCCGTAAATTGTGTTGTGAGCTGCGGCGGCATCAGGAGCATATGTTGCGATGAGAGGTGGCGCACAGGCTCTCGTGGATTCATCGCGCTCCCACTTCACTTTCAAATCCAATTAAAGGATTCGCAAACCCCATGCATGGGAAAAAGCTGCGCGCTTCAAGTACACCGCTTGAGGAAGAAAGAAGCGATGAAACATACTTTCTTCTGTACCTCATATGAGGCTTTAATTATGTACATAGGCAGAAAAAAACACTTCACACATTCACTTCAACTCTAAGGTTAGAGTGCGTTCCCCTATTTTAAAAATGAGTCAAATCTTCTTCGGTCATTCTGTGCAGCACATTTAAGGGGCCGTCGCAGTAAAGGGGGAGGAGGGTACAGGGTCTGCTTATTTTTTCTGACAAGGGGAGGGAGGGGTCACGACAATTCTTAGAGTACGATTATTTCCACAAAGTCTCTGGGTTCTTACGTATATACCTTAGGAGCGAGTCTCACCGTTCCTAGAGCTCCTGCCTAGGAGAGGTAGCTGCACCCTGATTGGCTCAGCTCTTCTATCCCACTCCAAGTGTTGTCTGTCTCTGTCTCGCTGCAGCATTATCCCTCCACTCAACTACTCGTTTTATAGTATTTTCTACGACTGGCAACGTGCTGCATGATCTTCACTCTGTGCTCAACATTAGCAAAGTGATCTTATGCGCATGCGAGTCTGCACAAGCTGGGCCCTATTTCATAAAAGTGACAATTTTACAGGTGACAGGTGACATAAAATTGTCTTACAGGTTTACATTTTGACAATTGTGTTTTTCATAAAAGCTGACAACTTTACATAAATGTCATGACAATTTTGTAGATTTGTATGACAATTTTACATATTGTTGTTTCTCAAAACTTTTGAGTTTACAGGTAAAGTTCTGACAAATATGTCAAATCTTAGGATACCTATCATTTATGAAACATTAATTTTTGCTGACATATTTACAAATTTACAAAAAAATGTAGAATTGTCATTACAGAAGTGACAGGCAATCTTTCATATGTAGGCCAACAGAATAGGTTATGTAAATGTGTGGCATAACTTGGCAAACTTTCTTGTGATTTAAACTTTGTTAATAAACTTGCTAAATTGTCTTGTTAATAATGAACACTAGTAGTAGTGACAATGGTGAAGAAATAGACATGAAACCACCCAGTGTTTTTAGGCAATGGATTAACCTATTCAATTTCAGTGACTTTGTATTAAAAGAGAAATATAATTCAATTATTTTCGATAGTAATAATCGATTGCTTAGGTTACATATTCGATGTTGAGACACGTATGTGAGAGCCATCTACAGTGTACTAAAGTAATCTTTAGGTTTGACATAAAATTGTCGCGTTTATGAAATGGGTTCTTTTAGTCTGACAATTTACATTAATTTGCCTGTAATGTAAGGAAGAGTTGTAATATTTATGAAAAATACAATTGTCGTGACATATTGACAAATTTGTCAGACTTGACATAATTGTCGTATTTGTCACACCTGTAGAGTTTTATGAAATAGGGCCCTGGTAACGAGACGTAACTAGAAGCTCGCTGGCTGGGAAGTCTTCAAGGCCAGAGACTTTGTGGAAGTAACTGTACTCTACTTAAGCATTAGACGACGAAGCAATTGCAGTGCAACAACAAGCAAGCAAAGCATGATGAGGAAAGAGTCTCCTGCTGTATATACAGGGTGTAAATGAATAACATTTAAATATTTTACCTGTTTATAGATGGGACATAAGCAAGCAACTTTTATTAGGAGAATTTTGCTTACTGACGTAAAATGTGTATGCTGCAGGGCATTAAAGTAGGCCTAATTATAATTTGGTGCTCATAAGTCAATAATGATGCGAAATAGTGTTAAAATTTTCGTTAAGTAGACATCATGCCTTCTTAGTGATCGACAAAAACTAATTCATAATAATTCATCAACAACTATATAATAATTTAGTGTTTCCTTAATCCGAAAAATTTACAGACTAATCACATGACTGGCCGCCACTGAATTAGTTTTTTATTCATTACTCCAGTGTTAATAACAGTGTTAATAAAATCAGGTAAACTGATGTAACAAAGTGCCAGTATGTTTTTGTTTAATCAGTTATGACTGCAATTATGATATGCAGAATATGTTTTTTTTTTAAATTGATTTCCAAGTTAAGCTCCAGATTTATTCATTAAGCAGGGCTTACGGAAGAAGAAAGGTCTACCATCTCGGCCACCTGGGTCATTTTAACGGTCTAGTTGGATAAGCGCATGTAAATCAATATGTTTTTTGTCATAGCTACCTGTATTTTAATTTCCAAGGCCTTATAAGATCACAGTAAAACAATAGGCTATGTTGTCAAGATAACTGATTTTCATTTTTTTAATAAATTCTTTCGAATACGTATATTACCATAAAATAGGCACTAAATTGAGCATTACTCCGAAACAGGTCAACCGATTTTATCCATTATGAATAGACGTCTTCCCATGGACATTATAAATGTGTATACCAAGTTTCATAAAAATCCGAAAAAGCGTATTTGAGTTATGGTGCGTACAGACACACGGACAGACAGACGGACAGACATTTTTTCGTCCACCACACAATCTCATAAAGTTCCATACTGGCACTTAATAACAGTGTTTTGCATTCTGTTCAAATTTTATAAGTCAGTGGTGGCCATGCCCTTGGAGATTTTATACTGTTACAGGAAAAATTGAATTCATAGAGCAAACATCTCCTAATAAAAGTTGCTTGACTATGTCCCCTCTATATACAGGTAAAATATTTTGGTGTTATTCAGTAACACCTTGTACATGCCCATTTATATAAATTTGTAGGATTAATAATATTATTTATTGGTAACTGTTTTTTCTGCCAAATAGTATTGATATACAAAATTTCATAAAATCTTATGTAAACTAAAGGTGGTCTAGCATTTGCTTCTTTTTTTTACAAGGGGGTACAAAATGAGTAAAACTATGCTTAGGAACGTCCCCTAAATTACTTAAAATAACAATGTATTTAGACGCAACTGTTCTGAACTTTTGTTGCTCATTTGAATCAGAATAACTTTCGATAGGCCTATGATATACTTATTTTTAATATTTGAACATATTTAACTCTTATGAACAATCAGAAACATGTGGGGGACTTGAGAGTAATGGGTACCGGTAATATTAAAGGGCGCTCAACATTTCAATCAAGTCTTCTTTCGGAAACAGACTTGTTTTGCTACTTAATTAGAATTTTAATTACAATAAGTAGGTTAATTTTTATTATATTATTCTCTCTTTCTTGTTTTACCTCTACCGTTGTAGGGATTACCTTTGGATTACATATAAACTTTCATGACTAAACAAGGACATCGGATGAGTGATCAGCCTAATGCCGGGGCCACCTGCGAGATAACACGAGCATACAAAACGGGACACCAGTTGCGCGCGCACACACACACACACACACTTGCAGAACAAGGCGTGATGGAATGGCGATAATGATGGCCAGATGACGTCCGGAGACCAAAGGACCAAACATTTCCCGATATTTGTCTCATGGGTGAGAATAAACTACTTATAAAGTTTGTCCCGAGTAGGATTGGAACCCGGGAAGTAGGATTTTCGGGGGATAAATGGATGAAGTTAGCACAGAATAAAATTGAATGACGGGCTGATGTAAGCAATGAATCTAAGGGTTCCATAAATAGATATATTTCTGTAGTTTGCTTACGATTTGTCTATTGTCATTGAGTAAGTAAGTATTTGACTATGATTTTATTTTGGAGAGCATTTTGTTTATTAAATTAATACAAATAAGGGGGAAAATGTGTGACCTTTGAGTCTTCTCGCCGCAGATGCATTCAGGGCTAGGCCTACGTTCAGCAATAAACCAAGAAAGATAATAATTATCCGCAATAGAATTTATATCCTCAACCCTCTAAATCATATAATGTAATCTGTAATTTAAGAACGGTTATGACATGTTTCGCAAAACACAGGATGGAACTCTGAAAATAATTGGTAGGTGAAAGAATTGTACACAGTATTTTAAATGTCACGCTAAAGGCATAAAAAGATAAGATAGTTATCTAAAAGATTTAATCGCATAAAAATTATAGGTTTGTGTTTCTTGAGAGTTTAGTATACGTGCTCAGCAGTGACTACAGGAACTAACAACTTAGGTAGCTGAAGAGGTTTTGTCGAAGTTTTAACGGTACTTCTAAATTCCGATTTATGGGAGAATTGCATGATCATAGTCAATAAAATTTTATCTTATAATTGTAAAACAAGACTCCAAGTTCAGATACGTCTACACTTTCTTTTCCAGCTTTCCATGCTCTCGAATTATCTGATAGCCAACAACTAAAGGAATATAATTATAATATTGTTTATGATGACAGTAAGGCACACACAGGGTATTCTGATGGCTCGTTCCGCAATATGAAAATAGGCAATTTTATACTCAAACTACCTGTAAAAATGAGAGAAAGAAATCTACTTCACCATGAAATTTAATATAGAATTCTCATCAAAAATACATTTTTTGTTTAGAAAAATGTGTGTGTGTTGCTATCGAAATTACGGGGATTAAAATAACCCTACCGCTTTCATGACACACAAAGATTTTTTTTTAAAAGTAGAGGAAACATAGTAGGCCTATACACCGTTACCCTCAGGTCTTTTGTTGAACCAACTTACCCAGAAATATTCTGCATTTCCTTGAATTCTTCATTGCCTATAGGTCATAACCTCAGAACAAGCATCGTTTCATATAGCTATCTGTGGATACATGAACGACAGGTTGAAACGACAAGTGAAGCTCCGTCATTTAAACTGCAGCACAGAATAGTCAACATCTAAGACGAAAAACGAAATTTATAATCGAGTTAATTTTTCCTCAAGAAAGGTAAAACTTTTTTTTTTTCGTAACAAGGAAAATGAAATATTTGCAGTAGGAAAGAAAGTATGTTTGCTTAGGTCTAAGTTTTGTTTACTACGGTGTCTGAATTTCAGGTTGTTCCTCCTGATTATTTAATATCTGAAGAGTTTCTGATTTAACTTATATAAATGTATTTCTCACGTCACTCAACGAGGCGGAACCAGTACGGTGACTCCACCTCTAGCATGTAAGTAGTATTGCCAGCTCATTTCACTGTGGTTTTCACTTCAGTAATTACGTCAGACACGCGTTCTTGGACAGGTATCGATAGAGATGAGTATTGAATGTGTCTCGTTCTTCATTCAATATGACTAAGTTGGATATGATGTTGTTTTAGGCCCTTTTTGAGATTATTGGTTCCTTTATTATGTTGATATACGCCATGGTTGGATGGTCGGTTTACAGTGCTACTTTACCCTGTCATCAAGCTCTTAAATTTTGGATTCTTTTGCAATGTTAACAACAAACTGTTTCAAATTTCCTGTACTAGTAGTTTTAAGAAATCTCCATAGAATGTGTATGTTCTTCCGGGTTGTGTATTTCACACGTAGTTTCTTATTCATTTAGCTATAGTAATTAGTGGTGTGATAAT
This sequence comes from Ectobius pallidus, assembly GCA_964059195.1. NCBI lineage: Eukaryota > Metazoa > Arthropoda > Insecta > Blattodea > Ectobiidae > Ectobius > Ectobius pallidus. Next base: position 32,227,461 of record CAXKWD010000004.1, on the reverse strand, counting down.
ATCCAGGGTGTCCACATTCTGGAAAGTCAGGGAAAGTCAATGCAAGTAAGGGGAACTGAAATTGGTCAGGGAATGTTGAAAAATAAAGGAAAAAATCGTAGAAATTTGCACAAAAATGTGGAATAGTCAGGGAAGATAATTACCCCCAGTGAACGAAATGTTAAGGGCATGTGCTTTGCTCCATTCTGCTATAATCCAGACTGTGTAAGAAGTTTTATTTTTAATACGTGAGCTATTCATTTCTTATTTTTGTTATGGGGATGGAGGAGGTAGATGTTTTCTTGTTTTGTTCACAAAGAACCTTGAAAACATTGATTCTTGTGGTCAGGGAAATGTATGTCACTGGTCATGGAAAGTCAGGGAAATATATACTACACCCTGTACTATACATACAAATGTAAATAAACTAGTGACACTGAACATACCGTAACTATGGCAACAGTCAGTACAGACTTGATGCATTAGTGAGTTGTAATGATTTGTCTTGTTTAATGCTGTCGACACATACTGGCAGTGAGTTAGAAATCATTCCACTGACGTTATCTGCAACGCTGTATAATCCACTTGATTATCAAGACAAAACAATGAACACAGCAACCATGATTACTGTCCTCGTGACTGAATTTAAGTCCCTCTTATGGTCTCACAGTTCATAGGATGTTTTATGCACTCCTCTAAGCAGATAAAGGGAAGGTAGGCTATTATTCATTATCCATGTTTGAACATTATTATTTCCTGTTACCTGTACCAAAGGTACTATTCGTAGAGGGAGAATTATATGTTAACCGTACATAGCAGAGGTGGAATTGTCAATCGAATATAATGCAATACAATTAAGAATTGAAATATTCTTGCAAAAAAAAAATTTAAGCGAACATTTATCAGACATAAAAAGGTCTTACGTTATTTATAAATTACACTTTCCAAACTAAACCCTTTATTGTTCCCTATATAAGATAAAATAATATTAACTCAGAAGTTACAGTTCATTAGATTAGTTTTAACACACTGATAATTTTAGTAAGTTGAATAGAAAATGTTAAAAAAAAATTATATGAAGTTCGTTAAAATATGACATCAGGCTCAAGCTCTCTATCCTTGAAGCATCGTTGTTTCTGTATTACTTCCATTCTTATTTCTGCTCTTCCAGTATTTCGTTTTGTTAGAAACAGCTAAACTAATCTTTTTCGAGTAGGCCAACTCACAACTTTTAGAGAACAATCGGTTAAAAATATAGAGCATTTTCATATGTTTCACAAAAACAACAAACTCAATATCCACAGCCAAGCTAACGCCTTTTCAATTTACTAATAAAGTACTATAAAGTTGTTTTAGTATAGCTTGTTAACTCAGTATAAAAATGAGATCCTCTTCTTTGTTTAATAATAATACATTAATATTTCTTTAATATTATAATACATTTCCAGGAATTTCTGTAACACCATAATAGTCCTGAACTAATGTTGTTTCTGCTTAAAATGGTGTATTTCCTTACGTTAAAGCTGAATCAACACTATTCATAACATGGTCGAAATAGTGACGTGCGCTGTTTCTGTAATCAACGATTCATTTAGGAAAAAGTACGGTGGGTTATTGTGAAAGGTTAAAAATATTATCATATACTGATGAAGTAAGTGAAGGTGCATAGTTCTTGAAATTTTAATGAAATTTACCTCGTGACATATGTAAAGCTGATAGATTTTACCCTACCACATCTTCAGATTCCTACACTTTCATCCCTTGGTTTACATAGGGGATAAAGTAATAATCTGGGGTCGAATATCAAAGTGGAAAGGTTTCTGAATGATCGCGGACTGAGATTTGAAGAAGGTCCCATTTACTTGCCATTCTGGAGCTGTCTGTTGCCGCTCGATTGATGGCGTCGGGTGGCTCCACTCCTTATAACAAGTTGTGTAAGTGATGGCTCACTGCACCCCATCCGCTCAGATATGCCCTCCATCTTTCCACCATCGTATCATACACACTGAGTTGAAGAGAGCAGAAGTGTGAAGAATTTTCAGAAAACGAGATATGAATAGAGATTATATAAAATGTAAAGCTACGACTCGAGGTGTACCCTAGCTATAGTACAAGACACGACTTAAAGCTTTATTTTAGGTACACGTATGGACATTTCAATGAATAGGCTTATATCAGGTTGCCTAGATCCATTTATTAAATAGTAACCCTAGATGTAATTAGCTACATGAAGTGGCTCTCTCCCGACTTATTGTAAGCTTTAACAATAATTACAGAGCGAACCAGTGAAGTAATTAGTGTATATATTGTTAAAATCAATTAAATTATTACACTACATGTATAAAATGGCTTTCTACATTACAAATTTTAGGCGTAAAATACTTGCAGGTAAGCTACACGTCCAACCCTGTCTGAGGAATGGGATAAAATAAAATTGTCATAAAGGAACTTTTGAAAATAGTGAATCAAATAAGTTGCATGGAATTAGAGAGAAAGACACTCGAAGGATTTTATAACATTTGAATTAAAGATTAAATGTTAAGTCTGTTTTATAGATACATTTAAACAACGATCAAAAATTGCAAGTTGATATAATGGATATAGGGAAAATATTGACAAAATGCGGATAGGGGTATTCGACATACCTTTAAATACCTCAGAAGTTGTAGGCCTAACCGTTTTAGATGTAAAAGAAAAATAGTGTTCATAAAGACACTCTGGTATATTAATTTTCGCTAGTAAATTGGTATTTTAAAGAGATTGTTGCTGGTGATAAAATTATGCACCCTAACAGTGTAGATTAATTATATAAAACCTTAATCGGAACTGTTTTATTTATTTATTTAGCCTAGGCCCTTCGGTTTCATGTAACCATCTTCAGTGCATATTATTTTGTAGAATTATATTACAAATTTTAAAGCTTTTTTAATAAAGGCATAACTGTGGAATAAAATCACTAAAACTTAATGGTTTCAAGAACTTTTAAGTATGTACTTTAAGCATATGTAAAATTCATTTCTTTCTTCTTCTACATATTTATAAAATAATTTCATTCATCGAGCCCAACGGTACTACCAACATAATTTTAACACTCTGTAGAGATTACTTGCACTGACGAAAAATGTTATTTGTAATAATTAGTAAAATAATCGTAATATTACTGCTAGAAAACTCCACACTTTCGGATATAAAACTTGGTCTTCATGTTTCTGTTGAGCACTTACTTTCTATATTTATCTTTATTTACGTCTTTTTCTCCTTGTTCTACGTTTTGGTATAATCCTCTCTTCCGTCTACCTTCTCTCTTTTAACGCATCTGGCTCTCTCCTGTATAATCTCCCTCTCCCGCTCTTTCTGTCTGTCTGTCTCTCTCTCTCTCTCTCTCTCTCTCTCCCTCTCTCCCTCTTTCTTCACCATGTACACATACGTATATGGGCTTTGTACGTTGGAATTCCAAAACCTTTTATTGCAATAGTTTGTAGTGGCGAAGATGTGTTGGATGGTACGGAATTGCTTAAAGGAATGAAGAAGTAAGGGCTTGACGGGGAAGGGGTGAACAGACAGGGGAAAGAAACAAACCGTGCGATACTGAAATTCCCAACCCTTCTGCTCGTGCTGGCTGGTCAGCAAATTTCGTGGCTTAAGTCCAGAAACTTTTTAACAACTTCGTCCCTCACACACACACACACTCCTCTTTTCTTGCACCCCCTCCACACACACACACACGCACTCACATACACCTACAAGGACGCACAGATTGTGCTTTTAGTCTTTCTCACTTCTTACCAACCTTTTCTCTCTGAACGTCTCCTCAAATACTTGAACGCTTCGAATCCTTACCACCAAACACCACCGCAGTAAACTCTCCCCCCCTCCCCAAACCATACAGCCTAACCAACCAGTCACCAGGTCGTGCTAGAGGAATTCAAATCAAAATCTCTTCCTCTCCGACTTCAAACTTGCGAAGACATCAAACGTGTTGAATCAATACAGAGAAAATATATGGTGTGACGGTATATAAAAAAAAAAAGTTGCTTTCAAACGTCTTTTTTCACCTACTTGACGTTATTGCATTTTCTTTTTATCCAAAAAGAAGGGTAAACGTCACATGATATGAAATAAAGCGATTGAAGTAATTCAAGGAAAAGGCGGAAAGGGTTCTGACATGAAAGCAATATTGAGCCAATTCCAATAAACACATACTTTGTATCGAACTGTTAAATTACTATGTGAAGAATTTCATTACTCTGTCAAAGCCAGGAGCTACGTCACCTTCATGCAATTTTCTGGATATTGCATATAAAAAAACTGACATATTTCCCATAAATTCTTCATATCATTCTGGAATTTAAATCAGTTCTAAAAAATATCAACACTGTATGCACTCATCCTAATATAGGATATTGTGGAAATACTTTCTTCTAGGTTTTGAATGGCTCGTAACGATGATCAACTACTCGTTATTAATAGGCGTAATCCAATCTCATTTATTGGCATAATCAGTCCATCAAGTTCAAGGATTCTTCCAACTTCCAGCAGTCACTGTCATCTACCACTGTGCCATCTACCACCACTATCTGATTTTTTAATAAATCTTGTCAGAGTTGATTTGCAATTTTATGACTGTTATTGAAGCAATTCACCATTTTCTGATTCAAATCAAATATCCTAAAATTAACTAATTATAAACAAATATATAAATTTAATTTAATTATCACAAAACCAGATGGGCCTGCAATCAAGAACGAATTACAAGACTCTCATTTCGAATAGAAGGCAGTGACGATGAGAAATCATTTTTAAAGCTGTTATTGGTCTTTTATTTTGATAGCAAACGTCAGATGTTGTTGTAATTGTATCAATTAGAAAGAATTATTCATAAGCTTTGGTGATTCCCAACATATGAAATGAAACTATACGTAGGCCTAGTGAAATTCAGCCTATCCCTGAAATTAAAATCCCTCCAATGACGCGACGAAGTGGACAGTGTTTACGGCAATTGACAGGTAAGATGAATAAGGAGGTAAGACTGCGGCTTTATATACAAAGTCAATGTGACTCTGAATAATATTATTATCTTCCTTCACTAGCTAAGGCGAATGCCAGATTATTTGAATTTTCTTAACACTCACTCCAAACTTTTGTTCATGTTAGCGATACATGAACCATCCTGATCGCAAGCCATCCATGTATATTCGGTCGATCTGTAGCGCAGTCTATATGGCGCTGGCTCTCTGTGCCCAAGATCGCAGATTCGATTCCGACCCAGGCCGAAAGCATTTATGAATGCATAATGTTGCAAGCCATATCTGTAGATTTATTAAAATCTCCTGCGGAACGAAAATCCGGAGACGGTCACAGGCCTCAATTGCAGTACATCCCAATCGTTAAATATCCATTAAACCGGCTACAAAACCATCCAAGAATTTTCTCAATATATGTGTAGGCCATTACAGATACACGCACTACAAATCTCTAGAATACATAACTACAAGTCACTAAAAAAAACACACACTCGGGAAATATTGCACATAAGACCTATCCGCACTTAGGTCTGTCCTGCGCCAAAATACAAAGACACAAGTACACAGCCCAAACACGTCCCATCAACATCCCCTACGGATGTACATAAGGGCACAATAGATATACACACATCACATATGGTTACCAAAATTTGGTTTGACCGGAGGTTTAGGCTTAATTGCTTGGCACTCCGGGGGCAAGGGTGGGCACACAAAAATATATATATGTGTGTGTGTGTGTAGGCCTATATATCAATAGCCCCCTTTTTTGTCACTGATCAACGAAATGGAAGGTAAAACTGATAAAGAACATTTTCCTCTAAAGTAAATATACGCATTGAATGGAAATAGGTGATGTGGGAGCTTCTAAACATAACGGGATCTGAACTCTCGATCGCCCGAATGTAAGTCCCTGATGATACGCCCCAGCCGACCCTCTCGGTAATTACATGTTGAAATGCCTACAATGGATAATACACAATTCATGGAAAATCTGCGGCACATTGATTACTGCTAATTTGTGTCCAATAATGAGAGATACGTTTGAGGATAGGACCGTAATATTCCAAACACATAACCGCAGGCAACCAATTATAAGCGTCATTAATTAATTCTATGGAAACAAGTTGAAGAGGTGGATTTGTGAGATAATGCAGACTGCACATTTACCGATCGTGGCAAAGCTTTGGCTTTGTAGAGCTAGGCCTATTATATAAGTGATATATTTTCATATACCTAGGTATATAACTCATGTTTTTATCATAGCTTGTAAAATATTTTTGAGAAAATTTGCATGTGTATGTTTACACAATCTATGATGAAAATAATTTAGAAAGTGACTGCTGAGTAAAAGTGCAGTAGTGTAGCAAAAAGCCGATAGGCTCTCGCTCTCATAAGTCTCTAAGTATAAGAGATATCTAAATAATATTTACGAAAATGAAGTGGAAAATCCTTTCTTAAATTAAAATAGTACATTATGCAACGAGCCCTTAATGACATTTATTAAGACACGAGTATGTTTATGAAATAAGCGAAGCAAAGCAACAAATGATTTTTCAACCCAACCTTACGTTAACCCTCCCTTAAATTCTGACAGTATTTAAATATTTTTGTACCATGACTTACTGAACTCTATTCGTCTTACTTTCTTACTCAATGGCAATAGACAATTCCTCAGCAAACTAGAGGAATATTATCTATTTTATGGAACCCGAAGGTTCATTGCCGCGCATACCTGAGTCCGCCATTCAACCCTATTCTATGCTAACTCCATCCAATCATCCCCCATAAATCCGTTCTAAGATTGTCCTCCCACCTACGTCTAGGTCTTCGACGTGGTCTTTTCCCTTCGGGTCCCACGGGTCTCCCGTGGTCTTTTGAGAAATATCTTTCCTCCCTCATGCGTGCAACATGTCCAGCCCATTTCATCCTTCGCGATTTAATTACCCTTACTATATCTGGTGGAGAGTACAGGTCATGAAGCTCGTCATTATGCAGTTTACTCCAGTCCCAATTTTCATCTTTCTTAGGCCCAAATATTTTCCTAAGCACCCTGTTTTCGAACACTCTCGGATTATGTTCTTTCCGACCAGTAAGCGTCCATGTCTCACAGCCATATAATATAACCGGCAGGGTAATGCTCTTATAAATCTTTATTTTTAGGTTTCTGGACAGAAGACGAGAAGAAAAGAGTTTCTGAACTGCATGAAAACATGCGTTTCCTGATTTTAGCCTACACTTAACTTCTGCCGTAATATTGTATTATTTGTGTCTGTAATTGCTGCTCCCAGATATTTGAATTTGAACTCTATTCATCTATCTATCTTTACCTTAGTTTTATCTCTCCCTTTTAGGGACATTTAAGCGACCCACTCCGCCCGGGCCTGAACTCTGTTCGTAACACATCTTATTCTTTTTAGCGTAAAAGCGTGTTCAGATTGCTGACATGATAAAAAGGAAGTGGCAGGTAACGAAATACTAATCGTAAAATTTCAAGCAGTTTGAACAATGCAATTGAGTGTTCTGTTCAGATGTCCCCTCATATGTAAGTTTGAACGTGAGTAATTAAATGGCAGAGGTGGTGGCGATGATTGTAGTGTTGTTAGTGGAAACTGCAAGCACTACAACAGCACTTCAGCACTAGCTCAGCTCATCATACTGAAATCTGCGTCCACTAATTGCTTTTAAAGTGTGTCAAGAGCCTCTCGTAGTTTTGGCCAACTACATATACGCGAAATACGAAATTACTTCTTAAATTATTTACTTCAGGTCGTTGTATACCCCTTTAAAATTATATGCTTTATTCTTTCTACACAGCGCAGATTTCCTTTTAAGACAAAGAATACTAGAACAATGATATTTTCTTATACAAAAAATTACATGAACTTTCCGTATAATTACAAGTAGATCAACACAATCAATAAAAAAAGTAAATTAAAAAAATTATAAAACAATTAAAATCAAGTAAAGAATGGCGTATAATTATTTAAGATGTAAGACCGTTATCGGGATCAAACCCGGCCGCGGTCGATAGGTTTTTCAGGACGTAAAAATTCTGGGCACGGATTCCTCCGGGAGGGACTTTAAGCTGGGGGCCCGTTTCGTAGATTTATGGCACGTAAAAGAACTCCAAGCCTAAATTAGAGCCTCTGGACAAAATTTATCGGCATTTTCACGTCCAAGTAATACCGTAGTTTCCGGAAGGAGGTTGAGAGGCTTACCACCTGCCCCTCTGCCTTCTCTCTGACAATAAGCGTATCAAAATTCACATAGGTAACTGAAATCTCCACTTGGAGGTCCTTCGCCCCAACATAGAGGATATAGGATACCAGATACAGATACTGAAGACAGTTATAAAGAACTTCAGAGGGGTGGTACATCTTTAGCTAGTGCGAATTTACTATCTTTAGAAAAATAAATTCCTCTAGATCTGCAATAAAACATGGAAATTAGTGGGAATAAAAATTGCGACACACAATATACATTAGGCCTATCTGTTAAAACTCTGAGCGAATTTAAAGTTTTTGAAAACCGAATATACATATATTTTTTATTTTTAACGTTTGTGGAGTTTTTTGTTCAGCCGAGCAGCGTTTACATAATAAATAGTTCAAATATTTAAATTTTGATGAAATAATGATTTTGAGATGTTTTAATAAACATATCTACAATGTACACTAAAATATTTAAGATAGGATTTAAAAATTATTTATTTTCTTTTTTAAACTTTTATATTGAAATGTTCGCAAAATTTATGATGCAGATTATTAACAAAATAATAATAATAATAATAATAATAATAATAATAATAATAATAATAATAAAACTGTACACACTACATCCAAGATTTTAGTGTATGTTGTTTATATAAGGAAACTATTCAAGCATGTAGATTTTCAACATAATGCAATTACAATGTAATTACAAGGGGATATACAAATTGACATCACTATTTTAAAGTGAAGTAAAATAATTAAATATATATATACTAATAAAACTAAGTAAATACTTAAGCTAATCGCTTTCAGGAATATGTAAATAATTTAGTAATTTAGTTTTATACGATGATATGGTCCTACAGGCTCTGACGTCGTGTGGAAGACCGTTTCATTGTCGAGAGGTGGTGATGGTGAAGGATAACGACTGCAAGGGTATAATGTTTTATGAAAGTAGCTACGAAACCTAATCTCATCATGTAAACTAGCCTTTACTGCTCTGGTACGAGGAATTGTGGTGAGATAAGGCCAACCAATGCTACAGTGGTAGAAGTTATTTATGAAGTTTTCTAGAAAACAAAAGTTTCTATTTTTCTTTCATCACTGACAGAAAGATAGACAGATAGAAAAAAATGATAAAGATTGTATTGACTGGTGACGTGGAGAGTTCATCATGATGTCGTGCCTATTGTCCGTCCAGACAACGTCCTTCACTCACATACAGTCGAGTGATCTGAAGATTTATTTATAAGGCCTTCAATAACTCGAGGGGTTTTCATCATCTCCTATCAAACCTATCCAAACAACGGATGCTGTCATATCAATTTGGCTGTAGGATGTGGATTTATTTCGCCACTCTACTGAATTTTGTAATGTTAGAAGGGTCTAGGCTATGGTAGTGAGAAAGAAAAGGGGGTGGAGAAACCCTTGTCAGGTCTCACTCTCTAGAAAAGAGCTAGAAGGAGAAGGAGATAAAGAGAGAGAGAAATAGAAAAGTCCACGTCTAGATTTAAGCCCGTACTCAAAGGAGTGAAAGAGAGAAATAACTGAAGGTCTAGGATCCAAAGCTTCAACTGGGAGAAATATGGAAGGCCATGTCAGGATCTATTTCAGCTTGGGGGTTCAATAACTCGAGTTGACACACTTCTTCATGCGGAAATGACAGACGCAAAACGAAACGGGTACTGTAACGTAATTTCTATTCCTCTTCTTTTTTTTTTTTTTTTTTGCAATATCGAAAGGGGCGTTGAGGAGTTATATACAGGGTGAATAGAGAAATGTCAGATATATTGAAGAAATATTGAGGAAGCTATGAAACAAATGCTTTGCGGGTTTGGATTTTCATTTGATTCCGACGTTCGTCACAACTGCAGTGTTGAAGTATAGCTGTGGGCATTTCTGTACTTTCGTTATGTGCAAAAAGTATGTATCTTGTATTTTAGTATTTTTAAATGAAATATGTATTCCTTGTATCCTTTTTCACTGCAATGAATCTGATAACGAATCTAAATGAAATGCCCGTAGTTCAAATCCTGTATTTATGTATTGTACTTTTAAGGGTCTCGTTCATTAAGGAATCCGCTGTTTAAATTTTTTAAATAATTTGCCTGTTATTGGATCAATTTTTATAAACTTACTGCAGCTTTAATTTGGTATTAACACATGTAGTGACTGCCAATTAATTTATATTATTGAAAAAGTATCATATCCATTAGACAATAAAAATTATAACCTTAATTATTGAGCATCTTATCTAAAAGTAGAATTTTTTATTCAGGGACCTCAAAATGTGTACTTATGTTGAAAGCTTGACAATACTTACTCTACCTATAGTGCTTATATGTACGAGTAAAGAGAATAAAAATTAAGTTCCTGCTGGCAAGGAAGATATAATTAGAAGCCTGGAGTTGGATGCGGATAAGGATATCTCTTATTGTAATTCTGAAACTCCGGAAGAATATCAGGCGCACTAAGAAACAAGGTACAATTATACTTCCTTATAGTGTGTCTGGGGTAACGCTAAATACAGTGTAGGGTTATTTACTTAGGATTAAGAAAGCATTAATATTTAGAATAGACCTATAAAACGTGCTTTTTAGAACGTATCAACATATTATCTTTTCTTTTCTACAATGTCTTTCTCTCTACCTAAATTTTATTTATTATTTACTCCTTTCTTTTATTTTCTGTTCTCTTTTTCCGTCCTCCATTCCCTGCATCCTTTTCTATTAATTCGTCATTCGTTCTTTCTGTTTTCGATATCTGCTTTTCTTCTTTCTCACCTTTCTCTTTCCTTCATGTTATATTGCTTTACATATTTACATATATTTTAGCTGAATCAAGTTTTTATGTTGTCAGCTTACCATTCTCCTTATTTAGGCTATATTTATTTATATCTACTATTTACCTGCTTGTATGTGTTTACTTCATCCTTACTCTACTCTTTATCATCTTCCCAACATTGTTTATATTTACTTCTCCAGTGTAAAAAAAAACTTCTTGTTTTAGTTTCGTTGATTTCTTATGTTGTCCAGCTATCTTTCCTTCTGTTTATCTGTGTCTCCATATTTCTTAAATTTCTATTTCTATATTTAATTGTTTTCTTACTTCCTATCTTTCCTTTACTACATTATGTATCTTATTTCTTCTTTATGTTTTTATTATTTCCACCCCACACTTTTACCATTCTTCATAAACTTAATTAGGTTTCGTTCTTTCTTTCTTTCCATACTCCTCTTGTAATGTATTATTTCTGTTTTTCTTTTTTAATTGCTTTCCGTATTTCCTTTTTTTCTATTTTGCTTTCATTCTATTTTTCTTTCTGTTTTCTCTTCTATAAGTTTATATTTATTTCTAAATTATTTCCTATATTTCTTTTCTATTTATTTCTATCTATCTTCATTCTTTCTTTCTTCCTTTGCATATGCCTCTTCTTTTAATGTGCCAATTAAATGACCTGATTTAAATTTTGTCCATCTACAGTACTCTATTACTCAGTCGTTCATTCACTTTTCCATCTTCCTCCTAAATTCTTTCATTCTTACTTCATTGCAAGTTTTCATTAATGTTACATACATACATATTATTACCGTATTTTATGGACCATAAGACGTACCTTAATTTTAGGAAAGAAATTTAAAAGAAAGAAATTTAATGTGATTCTAAACGAAACAGTATAAAGGTAATAATATACTTCATTACATAAACAAATTATAGCCTTGTACAATGGAATCGGTGTCAATCACTTCTAACTTATAATCTGCATTGTACGAAAATCTCTTCTGAAATCATTTCTCATGAAAGACTGAAAATACTTTTACACCCTCTAACCCTCAATTCAGCACACGGCAAGTGTAACGGGACAAGGCTATTTAGAGGTCATTGCAATCAATTAAACCACCCGGCGAAGACACTTCTTTTGTATAAAAGAACTCAACATTCCTTTCTTTTCGAATTGTATAGCCTTCCTGGGTTTCAGCTACCTTCATTTTACGATTGTGACAAGTACAGTGATGTAGAGTCTGTGTTAAAATTTGTAATAGTCTTATGTATGTAACTATGGTATTCCGGCAATATTTACCATAATTTTAACTTTTTAGCGTACCGTACTTCGTTCCATTAGACGCACCCAACTTTTAAGGCTCTGTCTTCAAGGTTAAAAAGTGCGTCTTATGGTCCGTAAAATACGGTACATTCTTTCTTGTGTTCGTTCGATTTTTGTAACGCTTTCCCAGCTCCTTTACTACACAGAACATAAAAAACACATAGGTATGAGAGTGAAGTGGAAATCATGACCATTAAAAGGTGTGTACTACAAGAAATTAATGAGACGGAGCGAGGAAATCCGCTCAGCTAATAAACTCACTCACAGTCTGCGATTTGCGACCTTTCCCCAGAAAGCAAGCAATTCTTTGTTATAAAGCAATTAAACCTGTTTTTGAAGTAGAGTTTAACTTGACTAAACGTAAATTTCTCTTAACGATGTCTAAACAGCATTAAAAGTTTCTGTTTTCTTCAATCCTTTCCCAGAACACCCAGCGAGATCTCCGTAAGCTCATAATTTGTAATGAAAACAGTTCTAAATTAAGTAGACTTAAAGGACACCCGCACTTCCTGTTTCAAAATATACATTTATAATGAGTTTCTTTTTATTTGTGTAAGAAATTTCCTAGGGATGTCTGTGATGAAAATTGTCTTTCTATATAATCTTTTCTGCCAGGTTTGTGTGTCTGTTTTTTCTACCTTGTTTGTCCCAGTGATGTGTTCTAATATAAAAGGAGTCTGCAATCCGTGTTGGGATTATAATCCCGGTATTTCAGGCCGTTGCAGTGCTGTAAAAAGGGTCTGATGAAAGCAATGAGCCAAGAGGAGGTACGTTTCAAACCGTATTAAGTCCACCCACGGACGAAAATTAGTTTCATACGATTTCGTATAGTTCCGACTTCCCAGTATGCTTTATCATCCTGTGAAGTCTGTTTTCGTCTAACTTAAGTAAATCCCCTTCAAAATAATGCATAAACTAAGTGTCCTTACATCCCTTAGTTTACATTTCAACAGTTTTTTCTCTCCTGAAAAATTTACAAAAGTGGACTTAATTCAGTTTGAAATGTACATCCTCAATGATACTTGTACCATAATCTTTTAAAATTTTTAAATGCAATTGATTATGCCATTGCATAGGCGTAGCGAGGGGGGGGTTTTGGGGGTTTGAACCCCCCCCCCCCATTGATTAAAAAAAGGAAAATTGTATAATTTTTTTAAGTCTGCCCATAAATTGCTTAATACAAGTATAAAGCGTGGGAAGCTTAAAACTCGTTATTTTGCGTCTTAATTTTTAAAATGTTTCGGGGAAGGACCCCCGGAAGCTTAAAACTTGTTATTTTGCATCTTAATTTTTAAAATTTTCCGTGGGAGAACCCCCGGAAGCTTAAAACCCGTTATTTTGCATCTTAATTTTTAAAATTTTCCGGGGGAGGGCCCCCGGACCCCCCTCTCCTTCCATACTCGACAGACCCCGCGGATGTTATAACCCCCCCCCCATATGGTCGGCCTGGTTACGCCTATGTGCCATTGTAATAATTTTGTCTTTATTATTTTATATTATTCACTGAGTGAACCAAGGTTCTGTTTTAACTCTACCATTTGTCACGGGAATCAAATATTTGGATGCCAGTACATCGATGCACTAAAATATCCTTATATTTGTATAATTATATAGGCTACACTTGCGTGTATATGCTTAGAAATATTATTAAACATTTAATTAAGACCTTTTTTCACCCCGATGGAACGATGACATCACATAGTGACACTAAAAACAATACACTCGTTTGCTAAATGTAGTCGATACTGTATCAATGTAACATTTAATATGTATAGCATCATGAATAAATTACAATTTAATGGATAGGAGATCATTACTAGATAATCACCGACGCACTTTCAACCTTTTATTAAGCCTGGATATTTACACTTAACCTATGACCCAAAACATTAACAAACGCAGATAAAATATTCCATTATTACTGCTTTATTTATAATTAAGATCACGATTATTTGGTGAATAAAATTAGGTGAAAAAGCAATATATTACAAAAGCATCGTGGATAAAGGTAGACCATATTTTCAAAAAGTTGAAATAGCAGCCTTTCTAAAAGCAAAAATACACTATAAGCATCAAGCGAATCAAGTGTTAGGATTCTCCTTGTCTTAAAATATACTCGTTAGTTTCAAGTAGAAAAATGTATATGATTCAATAAAATGACTTTAACCTTTAAATTCATAACATATCCTGCAGGATACAACAGCGGTTTTCTTCGATTTTGTAATAAAACGTTTTCCATGGAGTGGTTCCTTCAATTTGGGAAACAAATCAAGTCTGGTGGGCTCAAATGAGGACTTTATTATGGGTGGGGAAGTCTTTCCCATCCACGGACGTGGAAAACGCTATTGATGAAGCTTCCAGTGAGGTAACCCGAGTAATCAGACAGGTCAACAATGAAGGTGCCCTATCCGGAATAAAACATTTTCCAAAACGTTGGGAAGCTGTCTTAAGCAAGAATGAAGATTATATTGAAGGCCTGTAAAGGTATTTTGTAAAATAAATTATTTTCTTCAATTTTATCTTACAGTGTGCAGAACTTTTGAAATGACCCTCGTATGTTTATCAATAGTATCATACATTGGCACTTTTAGAATACGAAAGATAAAGACTAGCCGAGCTCAATAATGCATAGATCTCATTTTGCAAGAAATTAACATTGGCCCTTTTAGAATCAAGCCACAGATATAAAAACGCAAAAAAACACTTAATTAGTAAAGGTGTGTGTAGGCATAGGGAAGGGGTCGCTGGAAACTATGTGTTAGTCTGATAACTGAACACATTGCATAATAATAATGATAATATCTAACTAAAATAAAATAAAATAAAAGTAGAATTAGGTTTCGTCTCGGTTTCCATTAGTTCATATGTCTCTTTTCACGCAAGATATTATGTTCCTATCCTTTCTACACGAAAATAATTGGATAGACTTACAAAACAACTTTCCAATACAATTATTTCCTCAAAACGTAATCCTTTCAGTTATATCTCACTGCTGAGAACAAACCAGTGGCGAAATTAAACGAGTTCGAGTAGAGGATAAAAAGGCCTTTCGGCCTTTCGGCCTTAACTCTGCCAGGTAAAATAAAACATTATTATTATTATTATTATTCGAACAAATATTTGTATTACATGGTTTGTTTATAAGCCCAGTTCGTTATTAATGAATGCCTCACAAGCTCAGTTTTATTCATTATTTAGTGTTCCTTTTTTATGATAACAGCAATGTCATTAGAATAGTGGCCTAATGGTGGTACGATGCGAACTTTTAAGGGACTTGTGATCAGAACCTAACGGTACAATAGAGACGAAGCGTATTTTAATTAGTCTGTTAGATAATTTTTTTCCTCTCTTATTTCTAGTGTTTTTTTCTCTTTCTCTTTCTCTTTTTGTAGCGAAGGAAATCAGTTTATATGTATTTAGCAGCACCGTCTGTATGTCTTGACATACTTCCAAGTAAAAAGCGTTATTGTGTTTTTAAGATGTCTACTGGTAAAATGACAAATGTCGAATCCAGTAGACTATTTCGTAATTTTATTAGTACAATAAATATGTCATATATCTCACTGTGGTCCTTTATCTTTATAATCAAGCTAAAATATTTATTTTTACTTCCTCTGCCCGTACCATAGGTACTATAGGTAGAGGAAGTATTGTTTTCGACCCCAAAATTCGAAGTTGAGTTTTTAGCATATATGCACGTTTCAAGGCCCCCTGAATCCAAAAATACTATTTTTGGAAACATGTCTGTGTGTCTGTGTGGAAAATATCTGTGAACAAGCTAGCTCCAAAACGGAAAATCGTATGAAAACAAAATTTCGTATTTGGGTCAGGTACCTTCTGAAGATGTGAGGATAAGATTGGCGACTATTTTCTCTTATTTTTAAGGGGACTTTACATGAAGAAATTTCCGTTTTTCGCGATTTTCTCGAAAACGGCTCTAACGATTTTCTTTAAATTTTGCACATAGGTTGCTTATACTAAGAGCTAAAACTTTTATTTGAAACATTTTTTCGAGAAAATTCTCTGAGGGTAGTTACAAGCCACCCACTGTTTACCCACTGTTTGTAGAAAGTTTGTCTTACGTGATGAACAACTGAATTCGCGCTCTTTCACGGCCTCTTATTTTATATAAGAATGTGAAGTGAGAAAGATGTATTGTTGGCCATGCATAGAGTAAAGATGTATCTGAGGGAAATATTCGATAAATTTCGGAAATTATATTTTACGGCAGAAAGTTCAATAAACGTCTGCAGTCATTTGTTCTTTTTTTTTTTTAAGTTTGTTATATAGACTGCGCTTTTAGTCGCATCATTGAAAGCAGAGGTATTTATAGGATAATCAGCGTAAAATTTTGTCTTGCGATTCTGTACAAGGATATGTGAATACTGCTAACTTTTATTTGGACAGAGGAAGTTATGTGACTTTCACATCAGATTTTTTCATCTGAGTTCAATGCCTCTTGCTTCCCTTGTACTCCCAGATATATTTCATACCCTTTCCATATTAAATTCACTAATATATAAACATAACTGTAATTACCAGGGCCCGGATTCTGATGACCTAAACTTGTTTGAAAAATGACCTATAAAATGACCCTAAATTTTAAGGAAAATGACTGAATTATAAAAAATGACCTAAAAACTTATATTTTATTTATACAAAATTATTATTGTACGCACAAAGTTATAGACTAGTTTGCACATAATTGTAAATACTGTAAATAACTGTAATGTTGTGAATGTTCTTTTCTCACGGAAATTTATACCGGCACTGAGGGGTTGGTGAGTAAAAATTCGGCAATTCCTTTTGTGGTCTGCCGGATTATATTGTTGTTTATTGAGGGTAAACAATAGTTTGCACTCTCAAATCCAAGCAGGTGGCAAGGTGCCAAGTCAATCTAATAACTGGGGGGTGGATTTCTATGATCTAAAAAATATGATATATGCATGCATTTATGACCTAAAAAACATTAAAATATGGCCAGTAAAATTTAAAATACGACTTTATCACTTACACATTGGGTATATTTTTTTAAGTTTCATTACAATAAATTTTATTAAAATATAGTGTTCATTATTTAAAATATCTGTAAATTCTCAAAAAGTATCATTTTAATGCAAAATCTGCAAAATATGATATGAAACTTTAAAATTTCTTTATTATGCACACACATATGCAAAAAATATGACCTAAATATGCATGTTCATATTAAATATGCTACAATAGTTGAAAATTTCCTAAATATACTGTTATATGCACAATAAAAGCTGTTCCATTTTCACCAGGATGCTTGGAATCGGGTTTGAATTAGTCGGAAACCTGAAATAATGCAAAGGGGAAAAATATGACATGTCATAGAAATCCGCCCCCTAGTTATATTTCAAGGGACGATTGTCTAAAACTCAGGAATCCTTAACCTCCATTGGACGTAAGGCCCTCCATGTCCTACGTAAGAGTGAGAAAAACACCTTCCCATGCAAGTTTATGGACTAGCGCCTTTGTGTAGCCTGGATACTGCACGCTGTACACCGGTGTCGGAGAAGTAGTGTTCGCTCCTGTACGGCGCTTCCCTTCGTATAGTGGAGTTCATGCGAATAGCTTAGAGAAAATGACTCTCCAATTGGAATCTGAATAGCATATTGTATTTCAATGCTTAATAATCATTTATTAACGTGACTTAGCTTAATTTAAATTATTGTAGGAATTTTTTCAGGGGTTTTATACAGTATGTTTCCTTTCTCTACATGTACCAACATTGTGGTTTCATGACTTCATTATTCACGATGGATATACAGAGTGCTAATGAATAACACCGAAATATTTTACTTGTGTATAGAGGGGACATATACAAGCAACTTTTATTAGGAGACTTTTGTCTAGGCATTCAATTTTTCCTGTTTCAGCATATAATCTCCAAGGGCATGGCCGCCACTGATTTCTAACATGTGAAAGAAAAAAAAAAAAGAAATACAAAAGAACTTCGTTGTAACACTAGAGTTATGAATAAAAAAACTAATTCTAACTAAAAACAAATAATATTCAGGACGTATATAAAACCTGAAAAGTGGGTACAGAATTTCAGGGTGGAGCATAGGGCTGTCATTAGTTATAAAATAACAATAGTAATATAATACAAAATTTTGGCGTTTCTTTGATTCTCACTTCCGACTGAGACATGTCAAAACTTTAACGCCGAATTTTTCCTTCTTGCATTAAGCAAACAACACTTCAAAGACAGCACCGCTAGCGACGAAAAGAATGTTAATACACTCAATGTAAATACATGAAAATTACTAAATAAGGAAGCAAATGGCACAAAAATGACAAAATAATGACCTAAAATTGAAATAAATGCCCTAAAAATATAAAATTGCAAAAAATGACCTAATAAAATAAAATTGCAAAAAATGACCTAATAAAAATGCATTTCTGTAATCTAGAGGCCATGATTAATATTTATCCACAAGTTAGCAATGTCTATGCAGCATCAATAAAAAGATGACATGTCATTAAAATCCGGGCCCTGGTAATTACAATACACTTTTGGTAGTATCCTTTCTTAACAATCTGTACAATGCAGACGCTCAGAAATTCTACGAACTGAAGCAACTTCTTGCAATTCTAGATCACTGGGTTGTAAAAGTATCAATCTGAGACGCTCGGAGGTTGTAAGCTGTTCTGAATATACAATGTTGTGGGTTATAAAACGAAAGAATAAAGGAAATAGGTCAGCTGCCCATCTCCACTGTACTACACAGATACACAGCGCTGCCCGTGTGGTATGATATTGATTCGGACGTCCCTGCCAAAAAAATGTGGGACGAGCCCGTCCAGTAGAGGGGGAAAGAGTCGTACAATGTCCCATTGTTTCGCAAAATGCCGGCCTGCCTATTATAAAGGTAGTCGAGGAATCAAACGTGGATTAAAGCATAGCAGCTTCAAGTATTAAATATTGTCTGTTTTCGCAGGGTGGATCACTAGAGTATCTTCGAATTACAGCTGTTTGATATAGGCTGTCCAATAAATAAGTTCCTTAAGTAAATTTTAAATAAGTTCATTAATCTTACAAAACGTCAGTCCTTGAAGTTAGTTATTGCTTTCTGTAATCTAGCGAAACCATGCCAATCTCTATTCTAAAGCATACCAATAAAAATTATTTTATTAATTATATTAAAATTATTGTTATTGTTAGCCTACAGTTGTCTTTAATTATACATTTAAAAGCTATTTCTGTTACAAGTCAACAAAAAAACACAGAAATAACAAAACATTGTAATATTTACTTTATTTTTTAATTAATATGTAATGAATTATGTCTAAACAAACAGCAAATACTAAGAAATATCACGTAGTAGCTTGTAATACTACTGAAGATAAAAGTAAAGGTACTTGAAATAACATAGAATAATCGACAATATACTAAATTAATTTAAATAGAAAATTAACACAGAAATTGTTCGTTTCGTTATATTACCTAGCCTCTCAGACGCACAAAAAATTAACTTTACTCATAATATTCTAAAGTTTTCTTTCTATTTCTTGCAATTAAAATTTCTAAAACTTATTCTAGCAATGTATTGATTTCATTAACATACCTTTGCATATTATATTACTTTTAATATCTTAAACCTTCCATTTATTAACCATTTTCGTTGTTTAATTATCTGCATTTATTATGTTCTCTTTCCATCCTTAATAAATTAATGTGACTCTTCCATATACTGCTCTTAAAGTAATATAACAATTAATAATCTAAAATATCTAATCAGTGTCACTACATGTCACTGACCTAGAATCTAGCTGTCCATATTTACTTTATTCTGAAAATCTTTACCCTCTCACACCTTTCGTAAAACATTGTTACACTAAGAAGTTCTAGTGCCTTTGTTTGTAATAATTTCTTAAGGTAACTCCTACTAACACTGATATTATTCGTCACCCTGTATTTACTATCGTCTTATCCCATACCAAGAAACACACCGGCGCGGCGTCTAGTGTTGTTTATAATCCATAGACTACTCTGCCATTTGCTGAGTTCAATCGGCCCATATAGTCATTTAATATTGGCGACATTATACACTTGGTCCCACTCTGTACATCTGAGACAGTGAACACCTAATTCTGAAGTTTAGCTAAATTTAACTTCAGTACACTCTTGATAATCCGGCGGTTGGTTAGTCCGATACGTTCAGTAATCCGGCGCTCTCGGGAAACCGTATCATATTGTCTTCCGACCCGCCGACCACCGCCGGAAGTAAACAAGCATGCCAGATCTTACGCTTCCCTCCCTCAAGTGAAATGTAAAATGCTTTAATCACTGGGTTATGCCAGGCACACGCCATTATCGGGTGGCATTCTTCGTGAAAAGGCAAAATATTTTTACGAAAAAATATTGAAAATTGACGTTTTTCGGGCTAGCGATGCCTACTCCCGATAATCCAGACTTTTTTTTGATAATCCGGCGGTTGTCTGGTCCCATATACAGTATGTCGAATTATAAAGATTGTACTATACTAATAATAATGATTGCTAGGTTATCATCATCATCTATGTTACTGTAAATTACTGCTGAACGGATAATTAGTATTCATAAATGTATTTAGAATTTCCCCAATGACGATTTTTTAACAGGCTCATGGTTCACCACAAAACGCAATAAAATCATTAGATTTTAAGCAATATTAATAAGAAATGGAAAAGTAGGAGATGGAAAAATGTAAAAAAAAATATACCCGTGCTCTATCTGTTGTTAACAGTTCATTGTTTCTGTGCTACCATTCAGGCTAATAGAAAAAATTACGTTTCAACAAACACATCGAATTATTCCTTAACATCCTGTCCCATTGTCACTTTACACGTGTGAGGTAGTCGAGAGCATCTCATGGTGCGAGTTCCGAGGCGATATTAATATCGATTCCTCGCATAGTGACGTCAAATTCCGGAACAACCTGCTATTGTTGGGAGTATTTTAACCTCAAAAGTTTAGCTCAAGTTTACAAGTATAAAGCCTCTCTTCCTCCATTCAGAGCGTGTGGGTGGAACAGGTGAATAAAGTTTGTACTAATCTGATTAACTTGGTGTGGATCATGTTTATACTACCAGAAATTCTAAACACACGCGACTCAACTTGCGGAGTTAGCAGGTAAACATTGTCTGAACTCATTTGTTGCCAAGGAATATAAACACCTCGTAATTGAATGTGAACATGTCACAAATAAGGCACTGCCAAGTCTATGAGGAATGTCAAAAAGCCAGGCTAACAGAAAATAGGAGACTCTTCCTTAATCTTTAAGGGGAAAATAGTTATTAAAAACATTTTTTATCATTTCACATGACAGAGTAGGCCATGTTATTCTTAGACCTGGGATTTTAGGCTCTAAAAAAATTAGTTTTAGGCACCTAAAATAGGCTTTTAAAACAAGTAAATAGAATTTTAAAAGAGAAAATAGGCACTTAATATACGCTTTAAAAATTTGTAAATAGATAGAAAATTGACTTTAAAATATTACAATATACACTTAAACTGTAAAATGGTCTATTTTTACTGCATACCTATACCAATTAACCTATTCTTAACAGAATTAACTGCAAAATTAGGCATCACGAACTATGTTCACTTAAACAGATGTTTTTTCACTGGTGACTTGACACAGTCGTCCTTCCCCCCGTCAGTCAGCATTCTTTTAGCAACAATTGTTTGGAATAATCAAGTTTTTGTGAAAAATCCCCCTCTGCTGTTCAGCTTTTCATTGAGGGATGTCCATTAAAAGGTTATAAAAATTACAGAAGTTGAATTTTATTTTAAATGTACAAAATAGGCCTTTTAGGCACTAAAATAGTAAAATAGGCTCTAAAGGTCCAAATAGGCATTTTAGGGCACTATAAAACTCTATAAAATATGTAAATGATTTATCATGAAACATCCACATATTTAAAAATTTTCATGTTATTTCATAAGGAACAAAATAGGCATTTGCCTTAAAATCCCAGGTCTAGTTATTCTATAGGCCTACACAATTCTAAATTTTCAGACAAAAGTTTCATTTAATAGTGGTATTATTCAATATTTTTCTAAAGCTATGCATGTGCATATACGAGGTCATGTCATAACTTTAGACTAGTTTATCCGATAGTTCCAATTTTCATTATAAAAAAATTAATGTAACATCTCAAGAACAGGTTGTCTGATTTTATTCAAATTTTGCACAGTTTCCCTTTGTATAAATCTACAAAGGATGAACCTCAATGATTAAGATTTGTTTAAAAATGATTAACTATAAAATAAATACATCTTTGAAAATAAAGTAAAACTTGCACTATGATGCAAATGTAAAAAGAATGAATTCAGTATTAAGGCAGATAGATTGTTTAGTTATTAGTTATTATTATTTATTAATCTGAGAATATAACAGGATTATTGCCCAATCAGATAAATCAGAAAAATATATCAGGCTTAAAGGGAAAATCTAATTGGCAATATATTTCTTACTTTAGATGTTTGATAGACGATGAGATTTTATTTTTAAAAATTAATTGAATCAGTCATATTAATAGTTTGTTAGATGTGTTAATTTATCAAATTAAAGCTAATCACCTATAGAATAAGTGTACAAAATTGTATGGAAGTCTGTTCAGACAAAGTTAAATTATTCAAAATCTTCTGAAAAGAGATTTAGCTACTGGGTAAGCCCAGTTGAACTCAAATTGAATCATTTGTGATAGAATAAGGTACAAGAAATAAACTATGGGCTTAATAATTGTGTAAACTGTTTTCTTTGCAGTCCTGTATAGGTTTGTATATTTTGTGAAAAATCTTAGTCTCGAGCATATTATTCGTTTTCCGTACTTCTTGTTTATGATACCTTATACTATAATCAACCAACATTACTTTAGTTTTCTAGAAAATATTCACTGAAGTCTTGTTTGTTCCACCTCTTCATAATCTGTATCTTGCCCGAGTTGTCTTCGTTAGGAGAGAAATTTACCGATAGTTATACGAAGATCAATGAATTTGTATTGGATAAATTAAAACACTGCAACAAGTATCCCACTGGGTTCATTGGACACTTCATTTCCGTGCATTGAGTGAAAACACAAACTAATCGAGTAAAATATCACTAGCTTTAAAAATAAATTTATTTTGGAGATACATCATTGAAATTTGTTCATGGTAGACTACGTAAATTTGCTTAAAACAAGAGGTTTTGATTTTATTTATTTCATCCGTACTCATAATATTCATTAAAGTTCAAAGTTGCATTACATTTCTGTTATGGTATCTGTTAATATCGAGCACTGAACAATCTTGAAGCCTTCAGAGCAGCAAATCAAACTGCTTAATAAAAACTTGTAATAAAAATAAAATCAATTCTGTTCTTGTTAATTTTGATATTATACTAAATTAAGCTCATTTATTATTTTAGAGTCCGTTGGATTGAAGTTAAAACGCCTAGAGAAGCTTCGAGTTCCCCGCATGCCATCACCTGTCATCTATCGCAAGAGACGAGATTTTAATAACAGCTAATAGTCGAGGTCAGCCGTTTCATTTGTTTGATGAATCTAAATACTCAAAACTTAAACATTTAATTATGGTCGAACAAAAACTTGTCTATAGTGAAAGACACTCGTACGAAAATTACGTAACTCGCTTTACTCGTGTCTTCTTCTTGTTCTGTCTTATTTTACGACGGTGTTGGTGACTTCAATGACCTTATAACGTCGGATTAGGGGTTACTCGTGTCTTAATAAATGCCATTATAGGCTCGTTGCATAATGTACTATATAAAGTGTGCTTCCTTGTACAGTGAGTTCCACGCAAGAGTTGGCCAATGACGCGGGTTTCTGCGGCGCGGCTGGCACAGCTCCAACTCCCGAGCGATCGGGTGAAATATCTACGCAAATAATGCCGCGGTCGTTGTAATGATTCAGGTTCTCACATTTACAGTTAAAATTACAATGAAAATAACCACGTACCTAATCACAAGAGATGTTGGAAATGTTCTCCTCTTGCATACGCGCAACATTGGCACCTTTTTAGGGAATTTTCTTTCACGCGCGTAAGTTCAGCTTCCGAGATAGAATTAATTTCTCTTGTGATATTGTCTTTAAGTTCTTCTTATGTATGGGAAATTGACCTATACACTTTATTTTTCAAGCTTCCCCATAAATAATATTTACATACTGTTAGAAGAACTTAATGACAATATCACATAGGCCTATCAAACGAGAAAGTAACTCTGTCTCGGAAGCTGAACTTATGCGCGTGAAAGAAAATTTCCTAAAAAGGTGCCAGTATTGTCTGGATGCAAGAGGAGAACATTTCCAACATCTTTTGTGATGAGGTACGTGGTTATTTTTATTGTAATTTTAACTGTAAATGTGAGAACCTGAATCATTACAACGACCGCGGCATTATTTGCGTAGATATTTCACCCGATCGCTCGGAAGTTGGAGCTGTGCCAGCCGCGACGCAGAAACCTGCGTCATTGGCCAACTCTTGCGTGGGACTCACTGTACAAAATAGTATACCAAGCTGTGGTATAGCGTACTCCAGTAATGCATTTGGTGACAAAAGACTTCAGAATTTATTATATTCACAATTAGTTTCACACTACGCTTGGACTATTTTCCATATGAATAGCTGTCCTTCTGTACAAAACGTTGCTGTAGTTTGTTTGATGAGAATAGAGCGGAGGAGAATAGAGCCAGAGTAGGTAACTAGCGCATATGTATATGACGCTGTCCATAACGTAGGCCTACACTAACTTCGTGTGTTCAGCTCTGGAGATGAATTACATTCAAACTCAGTGCTACCAATTTAACCAGGCTAATAGATTTAGCGGCTGAGTCCATTGTCTCAACTTGAAGCTTCCTTCTCTAGCTAAAACAGGCTCCACTACAGGGTTTCTCTGCATTACTGTTCTAAGTATTGTGGTGTTAATTTTTATATTAACTGCATAAGTTTTGTTTTCGTGAAATAATCATAACTAAATATTTTTAACGAGAAATGCAAGAGCTAGTCTATCCTGAATAAGAAGATAGATGTGCATTATGAATCAGAGTGATATTATATAAGTTAAGTCCAGTATTTTAAGATGTATCTGAAAAGTCGTGGATGGATTTTCTATAATTTACTTTCGTAGAAAAGTTTGGAATTAATTTAATTAGTTTGCTTAAGAGTACATGTACATATGTATATAAAATTTAAATATGTCTTTTAACAGCCTGTTTTCTAACATTATGCAAACGTTAAAAGGTCAAGTGATCCTTAAAAAGGTCTTGGAGACCTTTAGGCTTCCGGGAGGTTGAGGCTCCCAAATTTTGGGACATTCAGCAGGCGAAGGTGGTATAGTGCAGTTATTCATTGTATTGCCAGTCGGCTTCAAAGGTTTTGGCGTTTCTTTATGTTAATTGATCTGACTAAATCGGTCTTGGGCTTCCGCTTTCCAAAACAAAAGCAACGTTGCAATATTCTCTCATTGTTATCACTGACCTTAGTTCTTCCTTCGCTTTATTCAATTCACACGTGTTATTGTTTACTGTAAGTTGATCTTGCAACCGCGCATTTCGCTCCACGCGGAGTAGACGAGTAGCTGTCAAAATCGCCACAGGACATTCTTAGATTTTGATTGCCTGGGATAACAAGCTGATTGGTGCAGTAAAAACAAAGAACATGGGTTGAGCTGTCGGCAAACGTTTCCTCCTAACGAAAAGAAGCCGCCTGGCCATGCAATTAATAACTGCACTATACTGATCGCATTTACCCCCAAGATTACTCCCGGTACTCATTTCTGTTAGAGACCGAATCTACCCCAGTGCCATAGTGCCTCCTGAAGGATTAAGCCAATGGAAAAATTCCAATGGCCCCATCGATCAACGACTTTCCGACTTTTAATGCTGTGTCTCAACTAATTAATCTACTATAGTAACAAGCAATGTAGTTTTTGTTGGGAAGTTGTTTGTTACAGACTCTAAAACTTCAATCGAAATGGTGAAATACCTCCAAATGAGTCTGTGCTAGAATTAGGCCTACTTAGTAAACTTTCTTTCTTTCTTTCTTTCTTTCTTTCTTTCTTTCTTTCTTTTTCGTAGTTTTACCTCTCCCTTTTAGGATTTAAGCGACCCAAGCCGCCCGGGCCTTACAGGGCCGCGACCTGTCGGGAGAGGGATTACCTTTGGATCACATACATACTTTTTTGACCAGACAAGGACATGGAGGGCCTCCCCGGATGAGTGATCAGCCCAATGCCGGGGCCACCTCCGAGACAACACGAACACATAGGACGATACACACCATTCACACACACACTCACTCAGAACAAGGCGAGGATGAGGATGAAGATGATAATGACGGCCAGATGATATCCGGGGACCACAAGGGCCTAAAGTTACCTGACATTTGTCTCATAGGTGAGGGAAAACCTCGGAAAAAACCTCACCTAGGTAACTTGTCCCGACCAGGAATCGAACCCGGGCCCGCTGCGTGAGAGGATTGGACGCATCCCCTGAGCCACAGCGGTGGACATTAGTAAACTTACTATGCAAAAATAAGTATTATTAGTAGTCTTCAGTGGTTTACGAAATTAACATACACTTAAGTTTACGTCTGTAATTTATACGAAATTAACACTTATGAAATTAACATACAGTTTTACCCATAACATTATAAACATATGCTGTAACATTTACGAAGCTAGCACACGCTTAACAAAATTAGCTTAATGTTTATTATCGTTTGATTACAATGCTGGTATGCTACTTACGCCTGTAACCGTCATTGATGTGCCTAAATTTTTTATCATTATATTACATTCCAGTAAATATTCTACCATAGAATCGTCGCATTTTATACGCATATAACCGTCATTAACCAGGACTAAGAGTTGGATTTGATACCTTATTAACACTCAAGAACACTAGACAAACGATTTGATTCTATGGAATTATTTTTCTAACCTTTCCTTCAAGTAACTATCACAAGCTTTCTCTTAATTGTGAGCGCACAAAAAATATATAATTACATACAGGGCGTTAATGGATAACACCGAAATATTTTACCTGTTTATAGAGGGGACATAGACAAGCAACTTTTATTATGAGCTTTTTGCTCTATGACGTAAAATGTGTATGCTTACAGGGCATGCTCTTAAGTCAATAATGAAGCTAAATAGGGTTAAAATTTTCATTAAATTGACTTCATGCCTTCCTAGTGATCGATAAAAAAAAAGAAGATTCTTGATCATTCATAAACAGCTATAACATAATTAAGTGTTTCCATAATCTGCAAAATTTACAGACTAATCATAACAGGTTGCTACTGCATTAGTTTTTTATTCATAACTCCAGTGTTAACAACGATGTTCCTTTGTTTTGCACTTTTTCAAATGTTAAAAGTCAGTGGCGGCCATGCCCTGGGAGACTAAAAAAAATTAATCCATAGAGCAAAAATCTCATAATAAAATTTGCTTGCCTATGTCCCCTCTATACACTGGTAAAATATTTCGGTATTATTCATTAATACCCTGTATATTCCTAAAATAGGTTTTCCAGGCATAGAATCTCTCGCTATGTATTTATCACATTCGACAAGCCAGGTTGAGTAACCCTGGACAAGTTAAATCAGGTCACGTGACAAATGATAGATGTTGGGGAGCATTACCACGAGAAGGACGACGTCATCCGGAGGGAACGAGGACATTATTGGCCGTGACCACTGCTTGCAAGATCAATATGCGATAAACTAGAAATAAGCCCTCACTAATGCGTCCATTTCCTATTCGGGTAGGGTTCTGCACATAGGTGACTGAATAAGTTTCATAAGATTCAGCTGTGACAAAGGCTATGGAACTTCTTCTTTTTCTTTTGTATAGGCCCTTGCCTGTTTGTCTTCACGCTGATTCTGAAGGGAAAGACAAATCCACCGTTTTTTGGGTCGACCTCTTTATCATTTTCCTCGTGGTTCATATCCCATGCAGCTTTTATTATTCTTCTTTCTTCTGTTCGGTCTACATGGGAATTCCACTCTTTTCTTCTGATTTTTTAAAATTTCATAATTTCTTCTATTCCACATTCTTGTCTTGATTTCTTATTCTATCTAGTTTTTTTCCTAATATAGCCCGTAGTGCGTTCATTTCTGCTGTTTTCATTAACTGTTTGATTTTGCTGGTTTCTCTTCTAGTTTCTGCTCCATACATCATTATAGTTCTGACCACTGTCTTATAGCCTATATTGTAACTTTACTTTCAACTTTTAAGTATTTATTTCTCCAAATTGTGTCCCTTAGACAGCTCTTGATGCTTTTTGGACCTGGTGCCTTACTTCATTTCCAGCATTGCGGTGGCTTGTTATGTCAACCCCTAAATACTTATAGTTCATTACTTGTTCAATGATCTTTCTATTTATTTCTAATTTACCTTATCTCAGCAGAACATTTCTTACGGTGCGGTGTACGATACTGTGCATGACACATTGAAGTTTCGTAAAGTTAGTGCTCGCTGGGTGCCTAAGAACATGACAGACGATCACAAAGGCCAGCGAATGATAACAAGCTTGGATCACCTATCGCGTTACGCTTTCATTTGTTTGGTCCCATGAAAAAAAAAATCATGGCCGGTAAACGCTTTGCGTCAGATGCAGAAATGAAAACAGCAGTCCGCAGATGGCTATAATCCAACCGAACGGACTTCTATGAACAGGGTATTTTGAAACTGGTATCACAATGGGAGAAAAGTGTTCAGAAACTTGGCGACTATGCAGAAAAATAGACAAAATATAGCCTATTCCTTCATGTGTGCTTTTGTTTGTAATTGTACCTATTAAACTTTTGTGTAAAAAAAATATAAAAAAATACTGTGCGTTACTTTTCGATCCACCCTCATATCATGAGAAATGAATCCTAGAATAAAACTTACCTGACTGCCCCTGATTGAGTCTTGTACTCTGTTTTACGACGACACTCATCTTGTCTCAGTACTTAATCCTACTGAGCTAAGTCGTGCAAGATTGTTGCCTATTAATTATTATTAATTATTAAAATATACATGGGTTAATTTTTTAGTAGTGGCAACTATTTTATTTCTCTGCATATGGCATACATAAATGGTTCTAACTTCTGTAGGCCTTCGATCTAATCACCACCATTGCGTACAACATGTCCCAACGATGCGGAAGTATTTGGACCCCGTTGGCACTGCCTAATCTATTGATGGTGTGAAGAGAGAGGGCGGTTGCCTGTAAAACATGATTGGGATGGTGTGATCTTAAAACATACCGTTCCTCCAAGCCAGAACGTTATTGCGGAGTACTACTGCCCGTTTTTGCAAAACGATCTGCGAGCAAAGTCCCTGCGACTTTGATCAAATTCTGATCTAATTCGTATTGGTGAAGATGTTTTACAGGCAACCGACCGCTCTCTTCGCACCATCAACAGATTAGGCAGTGCCAACGGGATCTAAAGGTTTCCGCATCGCTGGGAACATGTTGTACGCAATGGTGGTGATTAGATCGAAGACCTGTAAAAGTTAGAACCATGCACGTATGCTATATGTGGAGAAATAAAAAGTTGCCACTATTAAAAAATCAACCCATGTATTTAGGCGCTAAACTCGAAAGCAAAAGTCTCACAGTTTAAGAAAAGGAAATGTAATTTTTGATCGAAAAAAAATTAATCGTATTAAAATAAATCATTGCTTTGCACGAGATATTCCTGATAATAAGTTTTCAAACAGTATGTTTCTTTTCACGAAATTTAAATTAGATCCATTAGAAGAGAAACAGCAGCAGACAATATGTTCACGAACACGCACTAAATTGAGAAGCGTTCATGTAATCTCGGCAAAACAAGAACGGTTCAGAATGTCTCTATCATTATGTGTTCAGTTGATGGAAAGGTAGAGGAAAGGGTTCATTCAGAAATAGATCTCTCGGCTGCATAATTTCAACTCCTGCCACCACCACCCCTGCTGGAATTACTGGGTGCTGCAGACGGATGGCATAGCTTCCACTCCATTAAGAAAGAACATTGTTACATTCTCCGTTCCGTTCGCTGTTTAAATCTGCTCTAATAAAATTAAACCACCATTCCTTAATACAGAAGTGATAAATTAAACATAGTCTGTTTCTGTGGCTTTATCTATTTAAATCTATTTAATGCGGATTCGTAACCTTTTTGCTGCTTCTGACGTATAAATTCGTCACTTCAAATCATCGTAAAAAAGCAGAAATATAAGATTAACAGGGTAATATCAATTGTAAAATGTCAGGATTTTTATTCTTTTGTTAAGATTGGCATTCAATGAAACTAAATATTTAACTGAAATTTTCCTCGTTGGTATCAAATTTGTCGCCCACTGATGGGTTCACTTGGCGATTACTTATATTGGTATATAAATTTAGCCATGTATAGGTTAAAGTAGTTTATTCGCAGGATATCGGGAATGATAATTTAGTTTGATTAGTCTGATTCACATAAGGTTAGCATATTTCCTATCAAGGCTTTATCAACTCAGTTAGAGCATTATTTATTTAAAATCATGAATTGAATAGCAACAATTCAGTTAATTTCAGTAACTTAGTAAAAATATTGCGGTAGTAGCAAATATATTGAAATTTATTATTATTTCAATATTGTTATCGTTATTACTGTTGTTAATTACTTTTAGCTGACGAGGGAACTATTAATTAAAGTGATCCCTGTGGAGGGTTCCAT
The DNA here is from genome assembly GCA_964059195.1 of Ectobius pallidus. NCBI lineage: Eukaryota > Metazoa > Arthropoda > Insecta > Blattodea > Ectobiidae > Ectobius > Ectobius pallidus. Next base: position 32,196,435 of record CAXKWD010000004.1, on the reverse strand, counting down.
GAGGGAGGCTCCAAGATTTCTAGACATTCGGCGCATAAAGGTGGTAAGGTTGTCAGCCTTACGAACCGGCCTCCTTTACCCCCAGGATTGCTCCTGGTACTCATTTCTGTTAGAGGCTGAGTCGACCCCAGGTAATACGTTCCGATACGAACTCATTAACAGTTCCCTTGTGAGTAAAGACTTTTGGTTTTTAAGTGCCAATATGGTACTTTGTGAGATTTTATTGGTGGACAAGAAAATGTCTGTCCGTCTGTATGTCCGTCGGTGTGTCTGTCCGTTCGTGTGTCTGTATGCGCGATAACTTAAATACTCTTTAACGGTTTTTCATGAAACTTGGTTTACGCATTTATAACGTCCATGGTAAGAATCCTATTTATTTCAGACCAAATCAGTTGCCCGGTACCGAAGTAACGACTAATTAAAGGTCACGTGCTTTTTAAATGGGAAATCATGACTATACTACAAAACCGCGTTGCTTAATCATTGAGGGCCTTGACTCCAATGCAGCCAGATGTTTATTTCGTTGTTCAAGTTGAAATGAGTACTACATGAATGCTGATATATGCAGAAGGCATATTACTGTGAAATAATTAGGCCTACGTACATTAAGCGGAGTTCTCTGCCAGTGCATTTTATGAAATATTGACATATGTTAAGAATTCCTTATATATCTATCAGTGTATACGAGTATGAATAAAGGTTAAGCATCAAACTTTAGACTTCTGTTCTTCCGCAAGCCTTGCTTAATGAATCGATCTGGAGCTAACTCGAAGATCGATTACAAAAATAATTTATTTTCTGCATATCATTATTGTAATTATTACTGATTAAACAAAACCATTCTGGCACTTTGTTATATCATTTTACCTGATTTTATTATATTTTATGTAACAGCTCTAAGTTTAAAATCCTTGCAATAAATCGTTCTGTTATAATCACTGTTTGACACGAGACCTCCTGCTGCAGCGTACGTGGTTCGATCCCACATAATTTATGTACTGGTTGTGGACCACACAGCCCGCAGGGTGAATATTATACTAGTGTAAATATTACTCCGGAGATTATGATCATTATCACTTCATTATCACCCGCCCTGGCTCGGGAGTATTCAATTATTACAGTATACAGACAGCTATGTTTTCTTCCTGCTGCAGAAATCAGAAGTTCACAGCTATTAAATTCATTCAAATAAAATCCAGTATGTAAACAAATAGGCCTATAGGCAGTAAGGGTGAAACATTTTTACTTACTCCTATAGTTGAAAACAATTATTGCCTTCATGTGTTTTGCACTGAACACTTAAAATTCCATAAAAGAGTCATAAATTAATTTATTGATGCTGCAATAAGTAAAACATATCATATTTAATTTAAAGCATAAAAGTTGAAATATAGGCTAAATCTGTAAATAAACTAAAGCACTACTGATATTAACTATTTATATCAGTAATAACTTATGCGCGGTATAAGTCGCGTATACTTTTTTCAAACAAATATCAAATAAATTACATTCATAAATTATAGACTATGTTCTGAATTATATTTCTGACCATTTGACAATAGTAGGCTAATTATTGTATTTGCATTAAATCTACTATTCCAACCATTGGATGGATCATCTATCAGTCGAAAATTGATGAATACCAAATACATTTCGGATACTTTTAAAGCGTGCGTTAGAAAGTGGTATGCCAGGCCGTGGCGCACGGACTACAGCAACTTGGCTAAGACGCAGGAAACCAAAACCAATCAAAGCCACGTTGGAATTTCAAATTAATCGATAACCTTTGGATATTTCCGAATGCTTCCGAGTAAACAATTCAGTTAAATTTTCATATCAATCCTCACCGCCTGTGGCAACATATAGTGTGACATTTGATTTTTTGTTATCCAATTTAAAACACTATAAAATAAAGTAGTATTCTGTTTTTTTTAAATTCAATCTTGGTCGCCCGCCTCAGAAATCTGGTCGCCAATGTTATTTGGTGACTGGAAATTTTACGCCCGTCAACATGTCATCTAATGCCAACATAACGTACAGTAGACTATTCTATAATGAATATATAGCTCTGTGCTTTGTTAGAAGAGTTACTTTTTATATTCTAATAAATATTGGGCTATAAAATATAAGTATACAGTAAAGCATTCGAACAAATGGAGAAATTCAAAATCTAGGAGCAATAATTACGGACACAAATAATATTAATGCAGAAGTTAAATGTTGACTGAAATCAGGAAATGCTAGTTTTATGCAATACATAGACTTTAATCTTCTCGTCTTTTGTCCAGAAATCTAAAAATACAAATTTATCGGACAATTATCCTGCCGGTTCTACTACATGGATGTGAGACATGGTTTCTTACTCTCTTGGAAGAAACTAATCTGAGAATTTCCAAACACAGGGTGCTTAGAAAAAAAAACGGTCCTAAAAGACATGAAAACGAGGACTGAAGAAAACTTAATAGTGACTGGCTTCATAATCTTTACTCTTCAACGAATGCAATAGGCCAAGGTTAATTAAATCACGGAGGATGAAATGGGCTGGTATGTTACGCGTATGGTGGAGGAAACACACATCTAAAAAATGTTGATACCCGAAGGGAAGGAGGATTTGGGAGAGACAGTTGGATGGAGTCAACACAGAATAGGGTTGAATGGCGGGTTCATCTAAGCGCGGCAATGAACCACCGGTTCCATAAAATAGACAATATCCCTTTAGCTTTCATAAGAATTGTCTATTGCCATGGAGTAAGTAATTCGAATAAATTATAGAATAAGAGGTTACAAAATTGCGTTTGAATTTTGTTCTATGAATGCTCTGGAGTGAGTACTGTATTTTATTATCCTAGTGTGTTTTATTCACCTAGGAGAAGAGTCACAAATACTCTCAAATATTATGTTGTTTACAGAATGTTTATTTAAAGTCTTGCTGTGATTCACAGCCACTTTGAAACAGGGAGAATAAAAGAGATATAAAAATGTGTGGTGTAACATGTGAGGCAGTAGTAATAGATTTAATAGTTGCTCGGAAGGCTGTAATAAAACACATTCCCATCCCTTTTTAATGTGGTGTGCAGCCATAAAACCCGTGATTTACTGAACCAGCTGTCACAGGTTCCCCCTAATAGATACATGCTTGTAACGTATTACAGAACCTCTGGGAACTTGATAATTAAATGATGAATTCCCATAATAAAACAGCTACGCCCTTCCCTTACCTTATTCCTTATTTCCATCGTCATAGTAAGTTATCTTTCAGCCGTTTAGTACACCTCTCTGATATAGAAAAGGTATACTTTTTAGCTCTAAAACAGCTTCTTGTCGGACTGGTAACACGCTGAAAGAAATGCATTTTAGCGACCTACAATTGCATAAAACTGCATTTAAAATGCAATTTTAACGGCCTAGGACGCTAAAGTCGTCATGGCAATCAATAACAAGATCCAGATGTGACAATGACCAGTCACACCAACTTTAACATGGATTTAAGCATACATTTGGTCATAAAACAACAAATTTAAGGGAACGTGTTTCTTTATGATAATCAGAAACTTTACCACCTAGCACCACCTAGCAAGTCTCCAGCAGAAGTTCGGCTGGGAGGTGTTTAAACACCCTATAGCCCGGACCTCGCTCCCAATGATATCCATCTTTTCCTACACCTCAAAAAGTGACAGGGAATGACAGAGAGGAGGAGATGTTTGTCACACAGTGGTTCAAATCTCTGGCGGCAGACTTCTACGACACAGGTGTTCAAAAGTTGGTTCCACAGCATGATAAATGTTTCGATTCCGGTTGCAAATGTGTTAAATAATAGCTGAATACTTGCTGTAACGAAATTGTGTTTTGTTTCTGTAGACGGCCCCAGGGATACTTACTTTATGGACGCGCCTTGTAGTAATTTCATTCCAAGTATGTATTTAATCTCTATTTAGAAATAGATCCATCTCTTAAATACTCCACTTTTAACGTGGTCATTAAATCCAGTATAACTTACTCCATTTAGACGGTCATTAAACTGAAGCTGCAGAGAGTCATTCTGCATGAAATAGCAAATGAATGTACTGAAGTTCTAGTTTCTATCATGTAGATATCCTATTCAGGATAATAGGATACGCTTGAAATACATACGACAGCAGAACATAGACTATTACGTGAGCCTCATTAGAAGTAGAGCTATCTACTCTGATGATATGAAAATGTTGAGATACTCCTCGACTGCAATATCATTATCATGATCTCGTTAACCCTTGAGAGGTCGCTAGGCAAAATAGGAAGATTACTTATAAACGTACAGCTATTGCCATCTGTGATCGTATTGGGGACTTCAGTCTCAAAGAAGAGATGCGAGGGTCGTTCGGAAAGTAGTAGTTCATTTTGTGGAATATTACAAAATAACCAATGAAGATTTTTATCGAACTGTACATTATTCACCTTAGCCATTAAGAAGGGTGTTCTATGAAAATCCCATTTTCTTAACTTTTATGCCTAGGAGATATGTTATGCATGATACTATTCAGTTAGGATTCAAATAAGGATCCATATAGGGCATTAATTTCAGTTTCAGGGCCGTTCGTTCTTTACCCTTGTTAAGAAATCGATAGAAAAGTGCGAAATAACTTCAATATCATTTTATATAGAGACTTGGATTTCGGCTTCTATAAAATCTTACAAACTCCACAAACTTCATCGACTAGATGAAATCTTGATAGCGTAATTCTAAAAAAAAAAAAAACCCTTTTTAATTTTTAATTAAAAATCAACATTAGGCCTACTTAAATATTTTCTAAAGTAATGTAATTTTTTTAAAATGCCCATAATGTTTCTACACTCTTCCCCTGTTTTACCTATGAAGTTCTTACTCAAATTGGATCTTATAATTACTTAATCTAAGATATTTCTACCTCCTAATTATTATTTACCCTTATTACTGTTTGCGCTTGTCATTTTGGCATAGTTAGCTGTCTTTTCGATGTAGTTCTATTTTTCCTATGTTTCCTGACGCCACCGAACTATTTACAATGATAATACTATTATTAATAATCTAACAATTTAACCACATACTTGTTGAATATTTGTACTTGATATAGGCTAATTGAATACCTTCCTGGTATAAGGGTATAACCAACTCATTTGTAGAAATCGAGATTTTGGTGTAAATAGGATGCAGCAGCATTGCTCTGCACTGTGGTACCATCTTGTGGCATATTATTGAACTAGGTAGAACACTAGAGCTACCTATAAATTAAGTTTGTTGAAAAAGGGTGTAACATCATTCACAATGGCTGACAGTGCTTGTGATGGATCGTCACCAGACGTCTTTAAGTAGTTAAATAATTGTCATAAACGTAAAACAAATGAAAATGAGTGGAAAAATACAAAAATGAAACATTTAAAGCAGAGTGGGAAGTAATATACAACATTGTAAAATCAGGAAAATAGCCTTGCATTGAGGTTAGTGAAGTAACGCAGTTACAACCTAAACTTTTTCCTTATAAAAACCATGTGTATAGCATGCTAAATGAGTTTTTAACCATGTATTTAATATTATTAATTTATTAGAAAGTTTCGAACTTAATTTTAAATTATGATGATATATCCTTTATTCCACTGTCACAAATGAATGTCTGACAGTATTATGAAATAGCATTATACATCAATAAGATTTTAGTTTTAGCAATTCAATATTTATTTATTTATTTAACCTGGCGGAGTTAAGGCCATAAGGCCTTCTCTACCACTCAGCCAGGGCAAAAACATGAAATACATAATAATAATAATAATAATAATAATAATAATAAATTAAAACAAGAAATGATATACCTGAATACAAGAAACGTACATTAAATACAAATAAAATATTCGAACTTAAGTACTTGAGTAATATATAACTTAATACAAATGACTAAAATAAAGAAATGAAAAAAATATGAAAGACTAAACAAATACATTCTTAGTTATTACAAAATGTAATGGAAATTAAATACATATATTACTAATTAGCATCAGTTCTTAAATGTTATAGTATACTAAATTTATTAAATGGAGCTTGAACTGTGAAGTCGTTTGGCAGCTCCTTGAGATGGCTAGGCAGTGAATTCCAGTGACGAATAGCTGTTGTTGTAAACGAATTCGAATAATGTGTAGTTCTATAAAGAGGCATGGATAGTAAGGAGTCAAGCTGAGAGCGCGTGCCCAAGTTATGGTAGGAAGAAAGGTAATGAAAGCGACTGTGTTTCTGCATATTCACATTGTTCTTTTCAAATAAATCACATTTTTAATCCATTTATCAATTTTTCTCTCTCCTGAAAAATTATAATTTGATGGTTACTCCCTTATTCCAGGGAGGTTTACAATTGTTTTGTCTCGAGCGAGACTATTCCAGAATTTAACCACCCCTTCGTTATTTCATCCGACCGTCTTTATTTTGGATGTCCTTTCTTCCTCTTCCCTTTTATTCTGTAATTCAGTAATTGTGATGTCTAAGCACAAGATCGCATTATCGCGTTTCTCAACCTATGGTCAGCGGATCACCTGTGGTCCGCGGAGATGGTGGAGATAGTCTGCAGATATAATAAAAAATATAAAGCAAGTGGATAGTAAAAAAGTAAAATTTTTCACATATTTCGTTATAATGACCTATAATTAATACCCCAAATATTAAGAATATAGGCATTATTTTAAAAATGGGATGTAAAATTAGGGGTCCGTAAAATTTTTTAGGCATTTTAGAGGTCCTCGGGTTCAAAAAGGTTGAGAAACGCTGCGTCTAATATAATCTTATTTTTTTAAATAAAAGTTATCGGCATCATGTCGTGGTTGTGTTTAAAGTGAATGTAATGGAACAACAAACACTTTCTTAATTGCCCGCTGATCATGAAATATTTCGACGTTTAGTGTTTCGAAAACGCTAACCGTGAAATGACAGAACTTTAATAACTGGCACATAGGAACAACTTCTGACAAAATTTAATTAAAAAGCATTCAACTTTATTTGATTGGAACGAAAGGGAACGTTCTGCGAGACTGCCTTTGTGAAGATCGCCTTTAATAAAAACCAATATCATGAATTTCATTTTTAGCTAGTAATAACTGTAATTAAAATCTATTCACACATAAAATTCGTTTTAATGCATTTTTTAAATATTCATAGGCCTATATAGGGAAGTAATGAAAAATGGTCGAACGTGAGCGTTCTGAACGGACATTTCATTGACGCGGGATGGTTATAATCATTACATATTGCGGGTGTGCATTTGGTAAATTCCAAATGATTTTAGATTGATTAATGCAACCACAAAATTTGAATTATTTTGTTATCAAACCCTTCAAGTAATTAGGCCTAGGCCTATGACAAATTTATGGTTATTTTGGATCGTAAATGTTGTTTATAAGAACTATCTCCGTCTTTATAAAGTTCCAATTTACGGGCTCAGGCCGTTATAGGTAAAGAAAAGGCGCAAGCACGTTGTAGAAATTATAGAAAATATGACCAGATGTCACTGGCGTTCTCTTCCCCTTCGTACAAACTAATAAGATAAAATCCTATATCGACTCCCCCCCCCCCCCATATTTTAACATGAGATTATCTCCATAAAACAGTTTAAAATACATGGATTTCAACACATATCATTCTCGGGAGAGGAGATATTGTCTTCACGAGTGATTTAGTCCAATCCGCCCGTCCTAAATAGTACATTTTCTTTTATAGTACGAAATGGCAAAAAGGTGCAATATTTCCGCCATATTAAGTGTACAGATCAGAGAAGAAGCGCATGATTAGACGTTGCCTGTGTGACGTCGTTCAGCGATGAACTGTGACCAACATAACAAAACGCGCCACATAACGAGACGCGCACAATTCGATATGCTACTACAAGTAAATGCGTTTGCACTCCGCTTCGGCTGCCGCCTCCGCTTCGCGTGCTTAACTATGTGAATAGTATTATGCATTATTTAGACTATCTGTACAAAATTTGTTATTTAAGAAATATTAGGTACACGGCTAGAAAAAGAAATTGAGTAAGAAGAGGACCGAGCTACAACAATCATAGTTGGTCACCCTGGCTCGGTTGAAAACAAATATATCGCGCCGGACGTATGAAGAACCCGACGATGGGGCGAGGTGTTGTTTGGCTATGCCATTAATAATTATCCATTTCCTTCATTTTAACCACTACAAATACTGTTAATCCAACTAATACTATTATCGTGTACGTTTACAAATCAAAAGAACATAAAAAAACTATTTCGGCTATAAAAATTTGGTTCATAAACTAGATACCGACAGTTAAATGATTTGATAAAACACAACTTAAAGCCAACTTAATATTTAGTTTCGCTCAAAACATTACTTACGACATTAATTTCTCCCCATTCATTCAAAGTCTGCAATTCATTATCATAGTGAAGGATTTTTCAGTAGCCTATTGGTTCGTTATTGCCTTTTTATATAACTTCAAGAGAGATGTACTCGTACATTTCTTTACAAGTAGGTGAATATTTCACGCGAATGTTTCTGTGATATTCAGCTCTCTGAAACAGTGATTTGTTTTGAAACAAATTATTGCCAACAAAAAGAGCCTAAATTCTGCCACATAAGAAATTACAAAAATACTTTTAATAATATTCTAAACACTCGCGAACTGAAATTATTTTTCTTATAAAATTTACCATTCAAAATAACATAAAACGTCGTACGATGTTCAACCGTTTTAATAATTTAACAGGTTCGCACGAATAACAATACTCATTAGTGCCCGTTTTGTTAACTTCGTGCTCTATGTAACGATCTTACATCGTAGGCTAAATAACTATTACATGAACTATTTCTGCCTGTACCCAGATTACCTGTTTTGAAAAGGAGAAATTTAGTGTCAGTTTTCGTAGTGAAATGGGGGTTGTGTTACATGGGCACAGGTCCAGAGGAGGGAAGTATAAACATAAAATAAGAAATAATATAGGTCAGTGGATCTCAAACTTTTTAAAAACTTTAAATATATTTTCCCCTTAGACATGATCAAAAGTGTAATGAAACCTACGATTTCCCTAAATGACAGGTTATTCTAATCTATTCATTACATTTACTATCTTCGATATTTTATTTTATTGTTGCTGCAGTGGTTCTTACATCGATTAAAGATTACATGAATGTGTAACTATGGCTATTCTGTTCTTGGTCAGGAAATATTACAGGAATTTCAGTTCATGCGCAGTAGATTCAAGTTCAAGTTCAGGTTTAAGTTCATCGCTATGACGTGTGCTTCCTGTAATTCCTGTTTCTGTTCCTGTTTCCTAGAATGTAAAATTGAACTTATAATTGCCAATTATTTTACATAGTATTTCTATTCTACGTAGTTTCAAGAGCCATCGATTAATTTTTTTTAATGTGCTCTCCAATTTCCAAGTACTTTTCTATACTTAATAATCGAAAGACAACCTAAACCACTCCTTCGATTTTTAAAGCTCATAGATAAACATTATTAATGTTAAAATATTGATAAATCTCAACCTTATATCCTTAACTTAAAAAACACACACACAAGTTGAAACAATGTTTTAAGTGTATATATGTGAAGGCTGAAGTTGTAATAGCGACCCAGATAATTTTTAAGTTAAGGGTAGGCCTATATGGTTGAGTTTTGTCAAGATTTTAACATTTTTAACCCTTATCTGAAAAATGAAATTTCTTAATTGCTAATGTTGTTGAGTTCAACATTTTCTTAAACGTACTAATTAATCTATTTCATTCGATGGGAGTTCTGACTTCATCAATGCTTTAAAAATTATACATTATCCAATATAAAAGCTCAGTATTTAGCACTCAGGAAATAATTTATTCTCTTGTTTTAAGCTCAATTTTTAACGTACGTGTAAGATATTTTTAAATCACTTTGCCTTCATTCATATTTAGCGGATCCAAAGATTTATTTAGCATATTTTACGTCTTTATAAAAATGATTTCATTTTTTTTTTTTTAATTAATAATATTTACACTTGAAAGAGCACTGTATGATTTTAGTGAATGGTGACATTTAATTGTTTTGCTTTTACAGTCCCCTCTACAGATAAAAATATAGAGCTTGCACATTCCTCTACAGTAAAGTTGATTACATTAAAATATAAATGGAACTCTTTGGGTCCACCCAAACATCCTTATTTTCAAACTTCAAAACGAGCAAAGTCGAAACCTGATAAACAGAATGCGGGTGTTGTGTATGTCCTAATTGAATTTAAAAATTGAATTGGACATTTCCTATAATATTGCAAGAAAAAATATGCTCATACGATCCTCTTTAAACTATACGAAAACCTAAAATTTCTCAAGTAAATGTTAATGATACGCGAATGTGTAGAAGTGATTATTCATTAAGATAAAGGAATTTTACAAAGAAGCAGGGTTACACATAGTAACTTCGGTGCTTTATCAGTGACAGACTGGTGATAATCATAAAAGACAAAACAAAGTTCAGAAGAGAGTATGTATGTTCTTGTTGAAAATTTCTTTCTTTTCTCATTTAAATGCGTACTAGGACAAGAATGAAACAGACTATTGCACTAGCATACATGTGGATAGATATAAGTTTATTTCTTTTATAAACAATACTTTGGAAGGAAGAATTTTTACAGCCTCTGCGTTAGCTTTCGTTCGCTTAATATGTATTTCGCCATAATATCTTGTCCCTTAAATGCATTACTATTCTATTGCATACACTACTGTGCCTTAAATTCATAATAAAATCACAGAAAATAACTCTTACCAAAAATATAAAATTCGTGTGAAATTGCAGAATAGAGTGCAAGGAATCGGAATGGAAATGAGATCATCTGCGACGTACTTTTTGGTCCTTCCTCTTTTATGCCCATTACTATGTAGTAGGCAATGGATACCTGTAAACTATGAGCCTAATCATTGTGTTACTGTTTTCTGTGCCGTCCGACACTGTTGTGTTGTATGTGAGAAATTGAGTCCCACGTAGGCTATTTAAAGAACAATCTAATGTTATTTCTTCATTCATCATTCATGCGGGATTACACATTTCTGTGTATTCAATTACATTTAACATTTTTTATAATATGTTACTATGATAAACTTGTTATGAATTTACAATAAGGGTATTATTGAAGATGTAACATAACAGAATGTTTTTATATAGATTTGATAACTTACATGATTTTATAAATAGTTACGGAATTTTGCTAACATGGAAAGCGTTATATTCATATTGCGAAAATGACATACCAGTTATAGATAAAGATTTTCACTTATCCTTGCGGAACACATATAAAATCAGCAACTTATTATTAAGGATAGCATTGTGAACTTGACATTGACATACCTGAATGTGAGTGTCGTGAGAGGGCGGTAGGACTTGTGGCTGTTGACATCACTCATGGCGGTGCCCCAGAAATCATTTCGGAACACGTGACTCAGGGGACTGAGCCCCAACACATCTTTGTTCTGAGTGACTGCAGGAATGTCGTCATGCACGAAATCTCCAGTCAGGCCATTCAGATAACAACTCAAGGCGACCACTCCTACCACACTATAAACTCTACCATTGTTACTGTTACTCTTGGATTCACGCGACCTCGCGGACCGAACTGTGGGGGCCTTGGATAGACCACGTGATGATCGGTTACAACGGGAGTTCCCCGGAGGAGTAGATACTGACTCCCAAGAGAGCCTCATGTTATGTCACAGTGAAAATGTTCATCAAACACACTCCTTACCTACACTGGAAACGGACATTGGGCTCTTTAACACCAGTAAAATGGACATTGCATTTATTTTAAAAATATACTGTGAAGGTTATTGAGTTTGATGGGATGGTATTCTGTGCCATATCAGCTGTTCATATATGCGTCAAGAAACAAAAGCGAATCAATCGACAGTGACGTAACAACGCTTTGACGTCATATTTGATTTTCTACTGTTCACTCGCACTTCAACTGTAACGAAATAAATTCTAGTAAATAAACAGTCCTGAAATTCTAGCAACCTATTTATGTTTAAAACGGGTTAAGGATATCCGCAAGCAGAATTATAGAGTGCTTCGTACCTATGAGGAAGATTAAGGCAGATGAATTTAAGTAAATACGTAATAAAGATGATAACTTATAAAACTGGTATTGTTGCCATGAATCTAATTTTAAAATGTGTCAATTTCGAATATTTACACTGCACTCTTTACCCCAAAATAGAACTTATAAAAGCGGAAAACTAATTTCTTTGCAGGTAATTCTATTTGCCAGTACTGTAACATGAATGGAATGTTCTGAGTTTTTAGTTCATTTGGAAGTTCTTTTTATATACGTGATTGATATAAAATTGTTTCTGTTTGGAAAGCGGAGAATATTTTTAAATTACTGAGTCTATTACATTGCGGCATTGAGAACAAACGACACACCCTGACGAAAAACGGAAACGCGAATTCCAACGAATGAGGACTACATTTTTTCAGCTGGCATTGGGTAAAGAAGTCACTGCACCATATCAACAATCGTCATTCACAACTATGAATACCAGTGAATGTATGTGTTGGTATTTTTATGACTGCAATGTTGGTAATGCGAATCCAAAGCCACCGCGACTCGGACTGGGATGCAGATGGTTACTGACGCCGGGCTTATAGAGCACATACATGGTCATGCGCAGTGAGGCGGATTGCCTGAATATAGGGCCATTTGAGGGAAAGGAAAGGAGGTGGGAGAGTTTGCGCAACCCGACAGGATCTAAGGCTTTATAAAAAATTACAGGGCAAAGGGTACATAGGAAGTAAGTAATCTGTTGAAACATTGAACTAATTTCAAAGAATATTTGCACAGGTTGAAGGGGGTGGGTTTTAAAAGCGCTGATATTAGTATAACCGTTTCCCCGAGCGCATTTAAACTAATTTCTAAAGAGTTTTAATACGCAATGGCATTTGTTTTTACTTAGTGATACGAACTTTCTCCTGCTCTCTACATTTTAGTCTAATATTCAGCTCGTTTTATTATCTTCAGTATGCAAGCTAAATGCTTACGAATTATAAACGAGAGTAACTGGAGGAGATTGTGAGGAACGCTATACCAAATCCACGCAAAAATATATGAGACACTCGCGTAATTTTCCCTATCCCTCGTATTGGACATAAAGTAGCTAACCGTTACGCCAGAGTATTCATTTACTTGTTAAGAGCTGCTTTATTTTCTAATAGGAATGTGCACTTCAGAATTATTCGCTTGGCAGTACTTTGCAATTCAAGAGTGGTAAGTGCATTTTTGGATAACTGAGGAAGAGTATGAAAGACGAACCGAACACGAGTCTTCATTCGTTTCCGAGAGTCTCCAATGTATTGCATAATACTGTTTCTACGGTAGCGAATATATAAAAATACGACTTGTGTGTAAATAATTAACCCTTAACAGCTGTTCATTCAACTTGATAACTCCAAGATAAATTTCAAATAACCCCGACATAGTGAGTTTCGTCCAAGTCGATCAATGATTTCCTATGTACTTGACATAAAATAAATCTGCTTGGTTAGGTCCTGGTATCTACTGTAGGCTTCTATACAGGACGTTATCTGCTGAGATTTTATTTTATTTTAACTGTAGTCTTGATCTTTTCTTAATACAACATAAATGCAGATTATTTTTTTACATTTCAATTTAAACTCTCTTCTACATGAACAAAGTAATTAATTTTCCTCGGATACTATTAACTACTGTACTATTCTAATACTACTGGAGTCAAATAGTTTACATACTATCCTTCTCTACTAAGCAAACTACAAATTACTACGGCTATTAGAGGCAGAAGAATTTAGACTTTGTTTGCCGGTTGCAAGCATTTCAGTTAGAAAAGGATCTTCGGAAAACTTATATTTTGACTCTTCCTACCTAGACATTCTGACGCTATTGCAATTTTTTCAGTTTTAAGTTTCAATTGACTGTTCTGTCAATCAATCTGCATTTAGTCGCTTGTTTGGTTTGTTCTTCTATTTTGTGTTCTTTCTCCTTCCGACTCGTTCCCCATTAGGTAAATCTACTTACTTGATCCCCCTTCCGTCCACCTATGACAAAATTCCACATCTGTGCGAGCCGTAATGTTATAAAGAAATGAATCAAGCAGAGAGGGCCAACAAAACCGAATCGCTCGAAAATTCCATGCATTATGCTGAAGAAAATCTATTTTTTACAATGGTCTTTTCCTGTTCCTATTGGCAGAAGAGCAAGGCTTTAAGAAGTTCACGGGCAATTAATTTTACAATTCAAATATATTAGCGAAAATGTATGCTTCGATAGCGCAAAACTCACTTCTTCTGCCAGTTGTTTGCTCCTAACTCGTGAACGAAAGCTAAAATTAAAAATCCGGCTTCGATGTGCATTCGGACACGTTTCAGTCCACATATGTTAAAAATTTCAGATCTCTGCGTGTCTTTGATTTAGCTGGGCATCGGACGCACACAGATAGACAAATACTTTCTCTTATTCTGTAATTATATAGAATTGTTGAAAACCAGTTATAAATTATTAAAATACAGTAACTCCGCCTTGTCAATATTAAAGCCTTTAAAATGTTGAAATCAAATACATTTCAACCAACATATGTCATCCTCAGTGACGACAAGAAAAAACACAAAAAACTGAGGATGACCACAAGGTGCTTGAAATATATTTGGTTTCAACATTTTAAGGACTTTAATATTGACAAGGCAGAGTTACTCTATTTTAGTAACTGAAATAAGTCAATATGGCTCTGTTTTATGAGCATTGCCAGTTCTAAGAAAAGCCTAATACTAAAATATTATGGGATTAATTTAGAGTTGTGTTTAATTTGAAAACTGATTCTAATTTAAGGCTTAATTTTATAGTTACGAATTTATAATGTAATTCTCTAGATAATAATCAGCGTTGCATAAATGCAATTAGTACCAACGCATCATGAACCTGACGCATCCACTACTAAATTGGGAAAATGGATGCGTGCCTACTGCCTACTGTTTACTTATATATTATTTTATTAAATTTAATTATGCTATTTGTTTGTTTGCTTTACGCAATCATATTGCTCATTACAATTTTAATCAGAAAATGGAATATTTACGCTTCCAACCATTCTCATTGCGCTCATAGTGTGTTGTCAAGTTTTTAAATTGCTTTTCAACTGTTAATACTTTTTTTTGCACCTGTCAACTGTTTGGCGACTCATCGCACGTCGGAATTTTGAAACTATATGATTGGTAAACCTGATATGCGGCTGTATTTTCAATGCGTGATGCATGTTTATTTTCCAACATGTTTCTACTTGCCGAGTGGATATAAATATTTAATATGCGGCTTTTTCTATCTATTTTGGAAGCTGTCCCATTTTGCGATCCCATATTTCATTTCACCTGTCAGAATTGTTTATTTTTATTTTCTGTTTACGGTAATAAATGCACAATCAATACTTTAGAACAGTGGAATAACTGAGTATAAAATAATCATTCATTATAATGGTTATAATTAACACAATATTGACTATAAGAAAATAAATATGAAGTATAAGCAGCACTAAAACAGACAAAACTAATATAACAAACCTTCCATAAAAATAAAATATTCATTTAAATGTAATAAATTGGGAATGATAAGAAATTTATTCTCAAATATACACAAAAAACTTGTCTGTGAGAATATTTTTAAATTTCAGAAACAGAGCAGAAAAAATACCATTTTGTAAACACACCTCAGTTCCAAACACGTTCCAAAGATATAAACTCATATCAAGTGTATATCTCTGGAAAGAAAATAAAATGTATAACAACACCTCAACAGCCTTTATTATATGCATCCTAGGCCTTTCGACACTTTTATATCATCTTCAGGGCATCTTGCCGTACTGGTATACATTAATTAATTATTGAAAAATTAAATGGCAGTGTCTTATAGTCTCTTCATATTGAAAAAATAATCCGGATCTTTAAAAAGTTGCCCTTAAGGTGACATAAAAGTTTCGAAAGGCCTAGGTAGCATAAAATAAAGGTAGATGCCCGGTCATTTTAATTATACATTTTATTTTATTGATCGAGCCCAACGGTACTATATCATGTATTTCATATCTGGGAAGTTAAAATTAAGAAAGTTAAAATAGGAAGGTCTCCCAGGTCGTTAGCCAGGTATGCAGGTCGAAGATTCCTGACTTTCCAAAGGCCCACGCTGCCATCATATTCAGGTATGCTTCATCTTCAGTACTGCATCATACGTTATTATTACAAATGTAGTAAATATAAATATAAAATTTTTAGAGATACTAAGTTAAAGAATTAATATAAAAAGTTACATCCGGAGTAATTATTGAATGAGTGTACTCCTATTGAATAATTGATAATATTACACAAAGCAAAGAAATATGCTAAAATACGTGCATAAAGATATAAGATAAAAAGTGACGACGAAAGTAATAATATGTCTTGCACACTAATTTAGGAAGAGAATTTACACTATTTACAATTATTATTTATGGATTATCACTTAGGTACGCCGCTTGTTACAATTTCTTTTTAAATGTCCAGGGTTATGATTTTTGGGGCACTCTTTTTAGGAAAATGGATGAGTTTAGTTCTAAAATACGACAAAAAGGGAGAACAAAGACGCTGTTTCAGTCATTTCGATAGATACCATTTCATCTATTGTATATATTTGACTTCGGACTATAAAATAATCTAAAACATTTCTCTATGTCTCTAAAATATGGTTCTGTTCGACCAAATTATAATACGCTTATTATATGTGACGTAACAATACCTTAATTAGGGCCTATATCCATTAAAGTACAGATTTACATTATAACACTGGTGTGGTATCGTTTAATATCGAATACGAAAAATTCTTGAAGCCTTCAGAGCAGCAAATGAAACTGCACAATAAATAACTTGTATTTAAAATAACATCAATGCCGTTCGTGTTAATTTCAATATTTTACTCAATTAAGTTCATTTCTCCAGGCTAAATAAACTATTATTATTATTATTATTATTATTATTATTATTATTATTATTATTATTAAAGTCCATTCATTTCAGGTTAAAACTACCAAAGGAAGCTTGTTCTTTCCCCATCTTTGCTTAATGTGTTAGAACGTCGATATTTCTTTAAGGATTACGCTACAGTCTGCACCGTTCTCTCATCTGTCCATTCTTTCCTAGGTCGTCCTATTGATCTTGGTCCTTTTGATCTATAGTTTAACATTTTCTAAGGATCGAGTTAGAAGGCATGCCCTCTAGATGATGTAGCCAGTTTTATCCAATACATTACTTTTCCCTGTACTGATTCGATACCTATAACTTGATGCCCGATATCTTCATTTCTAAAATGATGTTCTCGTGTGAGCGACTTTAGAAAACTCAATTCATCTGCTTGCAGTTTGATAAAATCACTGCTCCTTGAAGTCCTTTTACTGCCATAAAGCAAGACAGGAAGTGCCATGACCTACCAAAACCAAGATAAATATTTCAGTATCTAAATAGTAGCATGTAGTTACAATACTTACATGGCATGTAGAGGCTATGCATGGCATGGCTTAGGTAGGCATGTAGAGGCTCTTGATGGGTGCCAGGGAGAAGGGCCAAAAATATGAAATAACTGAAATCAAATTAAATACCCTATCATTCATACTTTCAACTTCGAATTCAGGTATGTACAAGGTAATAAGGTTTTTTATGTTGAGCTCTTACAGCACATCGACTATTGTCACGAAATTTCAATATTGATTTTGGTAGCGTAGGATGACTTTGATACTCATTAATTACACAGAGTGTCCTATGCCTTAATTTATATTGCTCTTAATACCTAAGAAATAAAAATAAAGGGAATTGTATTCCCGAACATAAGTGATATTAAGCATTAAGTATGTATAAAAAAATCGCAGCACTTCCATGCGAGCCCCTGCGGATATACGGAGAATGCCTAGTCTAGTGTGTTCAATTTCTGCCTAGGCCCACTCCAAAACTCTGCCCCACAAAAAGAAATCCAAGGGCGTTATGTCAGGAGAATGAAGAGCAAGGTGTCTACATTGAAATTCCCTAATTTTGGGGCCCTTTTTAGTAATAGGAAATGCATTTTTTTTAGAAGGGAATACTACCGGGCTATGTTTGGGTACAACACGGGATTTTCGATTGGACTCACAAGCGCTAAACGCACCAAATGTTGGTTGTGAAACAATTTAGGCTACAGTTTCAATGGAAAATTCAAGCCTGAAAGATTGCTTTTACTACTATATGGAAGCCTCAAAATTCAGACATTTCGGAGTACACACTCTGTATTTAATTATGTTCAATTAAATGTAAAAATAAAATTACAATTTTAAGTCGTAAAAAATTACGATAGAAAGTCATGTCGATGGCTAAAAGCACAAACATTGTATGTCCATTTTTGTAAACTCTGAGGAATCGCGAAAAGAAGATTTTAAACTTGGGGGGAAAACTTCCCAAAGTCCCAAAAATACTCAATGTGACCTGTTGAGTATTTTTGGGACTTTGGGAAGTTTTCCCCCCCAAGTTTAAAATCTTCTTTTTGCGATTTCTCATAGTTTACAAAAATGGACATACAATGATTGTGCTTTTAGCCATCGATGTCATGACTGGAACATATTATAATACTTTTGAAAAGAGTGTATAAAAATCTAATCCGAATAAAGCTTTACGGTTAAGTTGATTGATATAATTTGACTGAGCTTTGCGTTGCAGTCACTCATGGAAGATTAATTGGAACAAGTATTTAAAACATGCTTTTTCACACTTTGACTCTGTAACAGGTTTGCAAACAATGCCGCAGAGGTAACTAAACTATTCCCCATTGAGGGTATTGAACTCTATAAACGCTATTTAAATGCTCAGTGGCCTGACAAGTTTCAGTGGAATTAAAAAAAAACACGGGGTAAATCAGACATAAAAAAGACCGCAGCATCCCCTATCTGGTGTTACACTAAACCCCATGGCGTAAAACACACTGGGATGGAATGGGGGGTCAAACCGAGGGCTTTAGCCTTGTCGCCCCTACACGCACGACAGTCGTTATCTCGCTGTTTCCACGTTCGTAAGCGCATAGCATAACTTTCCTGTCTCCCTTGTTTGCATTTCAAGGCCTCCACACACGGTCACGTGCATTTTCACACTGATCTTTCATACGTGACTTCAATTTATTGTTCCTTTTCAGCACTCGTTTCAGACCATCAGAATAGGCCTACTATCAGGTGCCCGCGATTATTTACTCAACTGCTTAATGTTTTTTGAAATCATTTTTATGTATTAGAAAATTGTTATGTTAAGCATTATATTTATTAGCACTGACAATTTTTACACAAATTGCAGGAATTACGTAATTTTATTAAGTGCCACTATGGTACTTTATGAGATTGTGTGTGGGGACGGGAAAATGTCTGTCTGTCCGTCCGTCCGTGTGTCTGTAAGCGCGATAACTCGAATACGCTTTATCGAATTTTCATGAAACTTGGTACTTGGACGCATTTATAACGTCCATGGGAAGAAGCCTATTGATATTGGACCAAATCGGTTGAGCGGTACCGGAATAATGCCCAATTTAGTGCCTTTTTATGGTAATATATAACAAAATGCGCGATAACTCAAATACGCTTTATCGGATTTCCATGAAACTTGGTATACGCATTTATGACGTCCATGGGAAGAAGCCTATTGATATTTGACTAAATCGGTTGACCGGTACAGGAGTAATACCTTATTTAGTGCCTATTTTATGGTAATGTATTAGAATGAATTTATCAAATGCAAATCGGTTATCATGACGAACATATTGTTTTAGAATCTCCATATACGGCTTTGGAAGTTGCTGTGACAAATAACAGTAGGCCTATTCCTTTACATACGCTTATCAATCTAGACCGTTAAACTGAGCGAGGTGCCCGAGATGGTAACGTCTTGGACTCGCATTCTGGAGGTCCTTGGTATAAATCCCGAAGCCGACCAATTTGACATTTCTATTTTTTTTGCTTCTGGACGATTTTTATCTGATTTTTTAAACTAGACCTCTGTTCTTCCGTAAGCGCTGCTTAATTAATTAGTCTGGAGCTTAACTTGGAAATCGATTTTTTAAAATTATTTTTTGCATATCATAATCTGGCATTTTGTTATATCAGTTTAGCTTATTTTATTTTATCTACAGTACATCCTTTTAATGTAAGTATTTTTCACTTTAAAGTATTTGTGTGCATTTAATAAGCCTAATATAATTCCTACGGATTGTTTTCAGATTGAATGTTGTTTCTCTGTAATCCATTCCTAACCTATATGACTGCTTTAAAGCTATAAGTGCTATAAACTACCTTCAGTGAATCATGCACTTACATAATTAATACTATTGCCAGTGCATGTTTCATTTAACTAGAAATGTATGATTTATATGTGTACAAGTTTGTTTACAAATATTTTATGCCAGCAAAATGCAAAAACATTCGTATGATTTTGTATGAACTGCGTTTTGTACGTACTGTGGCAGATGCCGCTGGAAAATTATTTTTAAAATAATCACACCATCATTACGAATCTAGCCAATTTTTAGCCAGCACGAATTGCTAGTATGCATATTTGCAGTGTAATCACGTCGGTTTGGACATTTACATACTCTCGTCCTATTTTATCCTCTGTTATAATCTTAAAAATCCGCAAGCCATAACACACCAACAATTGAAAACAAAATGCACATCAGTAGGCCACTGATATGCCCACAGAAGCTAGCACATAAGACTGTCTATGGTTGTTACACAACCAAGGTAGGCCATGGTTATATTTAGTGACTCCATTCTTATCTCTTATTATGCAGGTGTTCTATATTAATATGCAGCGGTATGAAATCTGCATATTAAATTCTGTAGAACGAGAAGAAACAAATTTCAAATGTGGAAGGCTTCTTGTTAGGATGAGTATCTACGTCCGCCGTGTAATCGCTAGGCAGGACACTTCTCCTACACAGCTGTATTGCACGTAGCCTGTGCTGCAGTTTGCAGGCGCTACTTGTGTTTTGTCGTATTCTCGTTATTACGTTGTCTTTTCTTAACTGTGTTTTGGATTTTACTTTCCATATATATTTGTTCTTTTCCTTTTTTCACTATTTTGGTTAATGAATTTTATTGTACTTTGGTTACCGTATCTAACATTGCCTACCGTTAGCTTTCTTTTATATTCAAATATTTCGTTAATCTTCCATTCTATTTCCTAGGTTAATTCCATTCTCTTTTTATTCTCTCAATATTTCGATTTATATTATCATCTTTTCCTAAGTTTATTCCGTTTCCTCTTTCCTTCTTTTTCTTTCCCGTTTATTTATATTCCTTCCAATCTATTTTATTATTTTAAAATTAACTTTCTATTCTAATAATAAATCCTTCTTTCTTCATCGTTTCTATTTGCTTTTCACCAGTCCCTTACATTCTTCATTTTCCTTGCGTATTTAATCCTTTAAGACTGTTTTCTACATTCCGTATATTTAAAATTTCGGTATGATGATTCATTTTACATATTACATGCTTTTTTAATATTTCTTGTCTGTTTTAATAATGTTGCCCATTTATTTATTTTAAACGTTTGACTTACTATCTCATTTCCAATTTTTTTACTTAATAACCTTACACTTTTCATTTTTTTCCTACGAATATTACTGTCCTTTTTCTTACACATGGGTTTTTGTTTTCTGGATAGTGTTTTCATTTTCACTTTCTTTATATTCCTTTTTATCCTGTGTGAACATAAAAACTTGGATCCTACCACATTCATAGCTGATTTATTTTTGAATAACTAAATTGTACGGAAACTAATACCAACCAAGCAGTTGGCGTATTTTAGTTATATTTCAAAATACTGTATGTATAGAAGACGATAGTATAAATGCCCGAATAGTTTTCATGGAAGCAATAGACAAAGCATGCCAATTCTTTATCGTTGCAGGCATTGTATAATAATATAAAACCTAATGCTATTTAATAATATCGATACAACTGCAAATATTTATTAATAGTTAGGCCTCTTTATTGTACAAGTGGTAAAATAGAGATTTTATTTTGGGAGTAAGTATGTTTGCTAAACGACGCTTTAAGGACGAGTGTATCAGTCTTATGAGCAAAATAAATTACCATATTGTTTATCATGCACAATTTTTAAACAGCCAGTAATATTGTGAAATGATAATCAAATATTGACTTGAACACCGTGAAACTATAGGCTATTGGGCCCTCGAGCTGCCCTACCATATACTGCCGCATATACATATGCACATGCGCAGTCAGAGGTTATATATTTTCTGCTGCCAACATAATGGGATGGAGCCTACACTTATTTTCAACCGCCAAGTATGAAAATATTTACGACCACTTGAGAAATTTAATATTTAAAAAGCCGTAATGAATTTTAACATTTTCAGTTTTCATCTAGCTAAGTCTACCTAAGTACTCGTATACCAATATTCTTAACTAATGTGTATTTTCCATGTGAGAGAAACCAAATTCGGTTATAGTGGATTGTTTTTAAGACCAGTGCGATAATAATATGGAAGTTTTACTTTGTGCGTCTTGGATTAGAAGTGCTATTTTCGATTCTTGCTGTTTAAATAGGTTTTAAAGGCGAGTAGTAGTAATGTAGTTCTTCTGCACAAGAAAACATGATCGTGTAGCGGAGCCCCACATGAGCAAAACAATGTTGCTGACATGGGACTTATGAACGCTATTCTTACCTCCACTTATGCTTTAATTACGATGAAATGTAAGACATGGTATAAGAAGCATGGGATTGTTACAGGAACTATACATAAGATTACTAAATACTTCAAGTGTGGCAATTTTACTCGCTTATGGCCGGTTTCTATAAACTCGCGAATTACCTATGGGTAAATTACCCAATGGACAGAATTTACACAAGAATAACACCACACAAACACAAATAATTGAAAGATAGCAATCACATACACTTGTGACGAGTTTCTAGATAAATGTCCTCTGAGTAAATATGAAAATTACACAAAAAATGTTCCTACAAACTCGGGCTAGATCTGTCCAAGGGTAAATCTTTGGGTTAATTTGTCCTTTCATGGATGGCTGGATAAAATTTAACCTCTTTGTAGGATCAGTAACAATGAGAATCAAAGCCTTCTGAATTAAATTAACTGTACAACTCCAAGGCCTTGCTCATTATATCATTGTGGTTGAAATGGGACTAATTTATCCATGGATAATTTACCCATAGGTAATTCACAAGTTTGTAGAAACCGGGCATTAATTACGTAAATAGACGTCAGTTAGTCTTTAATATAATGTAAGTGAATATCCAGTTTGAGATATTTTAGAAATGATAAGCAAAATAAAAGTAAATTAATGTAGTCCCTATACAAGCCCTTAGGGTTCGAAGAGGTTAAGTCTCCCAGATTTTGAGACATTCTGCTCATGGTGGGGTAATGTTCTCAGCCTTACGCAATGGCCGCCTTTACTCCTAGGATTGCTCCTGGTACTTATTTATGTTAGAGGCTGAGTCGACCTCAGGAACATAGGATAGGCCAATTGAAAAATCTTAACGATCTCATCCTAGATCTAACCTGCGACCTTCGGTTTGTAGAGAAGAAGAAAGGCTATTATGTATTCATGAAACCGCAGAATATTGTTTCCGTTAGCATTACATGAGAATGCTTTCAAGAGAAAAATTCCCCTGACACTGACATTCGAACCCGCGACCTTCGGCTTTACGCGATGATGCTATATGAACTGAGATAGTCAATGTTCGATTCATAGCATAGGCGTACCGAGGGGGGGGGTTGGGGGTTTGAACCCCCCCCCCATTGATTAAAAAAGGAAAATTGTATAATTTTTTTAAGTCCGCCCATAAATTACTTAATACAAGTATAAAGCGTGGGAAGCTTAAAACTCGTTATTTTGCGTCTTAATTTTTAAAATTTTCCGGGGAAGGACCCCCGGAAGCTTAAAACTCGTTATTTTGCATCTTAATTTTTAACATTTTCCGGGGGAGGAGGTATTTCATACCCCCCGAATGTTATAACCCCCCCCCCCCATATGGTCGGCCTGGTTACGCCTATGATTCATAGCACAAGATGGAATCTCTCTCCGATGACTGATTACCCTTAATGCTAGTGCTGTGAATCGAACTTTGCCTAGTTCAGTTGGTAAAGCATCGGCTCGTAAAACCGAAGGTCGTGGGTTTGAATCCCAGTGTCAGAGGAATTTTTCTCTTAAAGTATTCCCTTGTCTTCATAACAGAAACGATGTTCGAGCTTTCGCTATCTTTCCATCCATAATCAGCTACTCCAATATAATATGTTTTCCAAACATCTCTTATATTATTCCTACTTTATTTGTTTTACTTTTGGGTGGAGTTCTTATTTGAATTTAAATAGATGGTAAACAAAACTTAATAAACTGTTGTGCATGTCTACTTTCTTTATTGGTTTTCCATAAAAGAAAGTATCGGAGAATTTTAAACATACGACACAGGCATAAGTAATCTGTATACCATGGAAGCGGTATTAAAATACTGAACAGAGAGAGAAAAAATAAGTGATTTTGTTATAATGCGTGCTGTAGGTTTGAGCCTGAATGAGCTCCAAGGCTTTTACGTTCTCTCCCCTTTCCTCCCTTATCCCTGAATTCCTGGTACAACCTCCCCAGCATCCCAGGAAATAGAAATCCTTGCTCTTCTGTGTAGCTGCCTCTTCTCAAATAACAAAAGCCCCTCTTCTTAATATAATAAGGTAACAAACCCGAAACCAGAGCTCTTCGCATTTCAAGCGCAAAGACGCAGCCTTGTCTTTCCCACGTTCCAGAAATTACGTCATCACCAACGCTATTGTTCCACACCGCCAATAAACAAAGAACATCCCATATACTGCAAGTATCTATGTATTTAGATTTTTCTGTTCGACTAATAATTGTTTCATAGTGCACGCATGCATACTATTAGGAGCATAGTATAGGGTTCCATAGGGTAAATTACCGAAATAAAATCTACTTTTCAGAAGTATTATCTATAATATATTTTTATTTTTATACTCGTAAAGTAAAAAGTTTTACATAATTTGAAGATGTATATATAAATCCTGTAGTTAACTTTTCATTGATTGTATGCCAAATTATGGTCTAGATCTGCGGTTCCCTAACTATTTTATCCTGGGACCCACCTTCACCTAGAATTTCTTTTCGCGACCCACTATTACATAACGATAACCAATATAGGCTATTTAAAATACAGCACATGCTTTTAAAAAACCTTTTAATAGCTTTATTGTGTTCAAATGCCCTGCTGCATTTTCTAGTCGCTCTTTTCACTTTCACTTTATTGTTCTTATGTTATGTTATTTATGTTTTTATAAATAGATTTAGTTATTAACTTTGTACTTGGTAGCAATAAAAGTTTCCTTCAGCTATGGAAGTTTTTTTTTTGGATTCTTTCAATTAAACACTCTTTCCTTATATTGAAAAAAGTTTAATTTTTCCCGCCCTTTTCGCGACCCATAGTTTGAGAACCGCTGGTCTAGATAATCAATATAAAACATTTTTTCGGCCATACTATAATTCGCTTATTACGTGTGGCATAACGATATCATAATTATACTCATTTCGAAACTGATCTTCATTATGACATCGGTGGTGGTATCTATTATTATAGAACATTATTGAGACCTTAAGAGTACCAAATGAAAACTGCGTAATAAATACCTGAATTTTAAATACAATCATTTCTGTTCGTGTTAATTTTAATATCATACTAAAATTAACTCTTGTCATGCTGTTAAAATCCGTTGATTTCAAGAAAATTACCAAAAGGAAGCTCCGATTTGACCGACGCCATGAGCTGCCATATCTCTTGAAAGACAAAGCTACGACGAAACATCTAATGCGAAGGTCGCGAAACATCTCACGTTGCTCGTTTTATAATCATACTCGTATCTTAGTAAACGCCATTATAGACTTTTTGCATAATGTACTATTACCATTGTACAGAAATGTGGGCATTTTAAAGTCTTATTGTGCTAAGTATTTTGTATGCTATCATTAAGAGGGAGAGTAAAAGGTGAGATGCAAAATACAGTATTCGTCTATTTCTGTGTTAGAACCATTCTGTTATATTTATTAATTTTGTACTATTCAAGTATGCTATTGAAATATTATAATATCAAGTTATCAGACAGGAATTGGACATAGAAGCAGTTATTACATTAATAGAAAAATACAGAATGAATTGGAGAGAACACATCCTTCGAATGCCAAATACCAGAATAGTAAAAGCTGCTTTGTATTATACGCCAAGAGGAAGAAGAAATGTAGGCCGACCACAAAAAGATGGCGTGAACAATTGTGAGACGGAACGGGCTAATAGATCCAATCCTTGAAGACGATGATGATGATGATGATGATGATGATGATGACGTTATTTAAAATTATTTTTAAAATAGTCAATAGAATATATAGAATATATAGAAGATTTTTTAGTCATGGTTTCACTTCACGTTAATTTATTGATATTTTAATCAAACGCCTTCACATTTGTATCCTTTCTGCAATTCTGTTTATGTTCTCTTTCGTAGTTCTGATATTTGGCTCCAATGCCATTCACTAAACATTTTAGAACGAAATAGAGCATGTATCATTCTATTGTTTTTGCTTAAATGGATATGAAAACTTGGAGAATACAAAAATGAAAACACAGCTAGAGTTTGTGTTAATCACATATCTCTTGCACATGAGTGAATATACTGTTAGGTTTTTTAATTTGTACACTATCAATGTGGTTGTTATTTAGGGCGATATGATATGCGAATTATAGTAGGCCTACTGATTTGTCTATTAGAAAATATTTTCAGTAATACGGAAAAGTGCTCTCGCCACAAAATTAAATATGAAAACCTATCCAAAAATTATGTTTCATACAGAGTTGTCACAGTTTGTTTACGGCACGATATAATCTACGTGTTCAGTGAACCATATGCGAATATCATTCATTCCCAGTGCATTTTGTGAAATCGGCATATACTTTGAAGCATTTGTTATGTGATTATAAACGAATGTATAATGGTGAACCTAATTATATAATTGAATTACAGTTTTCCTGGCTTTGTCAAAAAGGTGGAAGTGAGACATTTTGTCACGGGTTTAGTAGTATCTTAATAAGAGAACAGAAACGTTTACAACTCTACATAAATAGAAAGTATATAAACTATAAATAAACTAAAAACATTTTTAACAAAGCAGAAAAACAAGAATCTAGCAAAGTTACAACTATACACAAATAATTCATATATAAACTAAAAACAGTTAATTAGTTACTAATTTTTACAAAAGAAAATTAAAATGTGACTTCAAAATAACAAAAAAAATAAAACTCCAATTGACAAATACAGTATGTTTATATTTGTTAGTCGTTTAGAAATAGAAATAGAAATAGATGGAAGAAATTAAGATAATACAAATGAAAAGCAAAAAGTTTAAAATAACCTATAAATGAATATAAACTCACATAAATGCACCTCATTCATTATATTTACTGCTTTTGAGATAGATTATAATCGTATTGATAAGATTTACTTACATTATGAGAAAGAAACCTATTCACATTAGTTATAATTATGTTTTTTGTTAATATGATTAATGTAAAAGTTCCATGGACATTTGAAAAACCTTATATCAGACATCTACAACATTTAAGAAATAATACTCTTATGAAGGTATAAGAAAATCTTTGCTGTGTAAACTGGAATGTGTGATTGTCCTAAAATACTTTGTTTTCTTATTTGCAGGTTTCCTGAGGCGAATTTGGAATGTTAACTCTGGTGAGTAAAAGATCATGTATTGCATTCGGTTACTATATCACAAGATATTTTTTATAAGTAATTTTTTTTAAACTTAATGCGATCATTTTATAATACAAATTCAACGCTAATATTTTTTTCGGTATAACTGATACAATTTAAATTGTGACCTACTATAGGCCTACTACTCTTGTCATGGAATGGTATTATCATTATCATCATCATACCTGCTATTGAATTGCCACCTCAAGTGCTGCTTACAAAATAGTATATTTTCTATCCAGGATGTGAATCAAGCTTTGTTTTTACAGGGAGGAATTATTAACTAAATTTCTCCATCAATCTACGCACACAGAAATTTGAGAAGTAGGCTAAATTCGTAGTACCATAAATAAGAACCTTTGCTATTTATTGCAATTTATTTAGAAAAAATAACCGGCGGATTTAAAATGATGCGACGGATCCTGGATTAGCCAATAAAAATCAATATGATTAAGAAAAGGGGAAATGTAACCATTAACTAGTACACGAAATTAACCCATAAAAGTTTCTGAAATTTATGTATATATATACGCCTTACATTGTTTGCATTCTTTCCGTCTCCCCCTCTTCCTCTCCGTCATTTTCTTCGCGTTATGACTCTAGCTCTCTCATATGTCCGTAGATTCTCTCCTTTTTCTCTCTCCCTGGCGTCTATATATATACCTAGGTATATATATATATATATATATATATATATATATATATATATATATTCTCTTTCTCTTTCTCTCTCTCTATGCCTCGAGTATAATTTTCTCTCTCTCCATCTCCTATCTCTCGATTTCTTTTTTTCTTTCTCGTCTTCACATTCCCTGTTATTATAGGACCAAAGATAATTTTATTATTTTTAATGATGAATGAATGTGTAGAGTAGGATTACCTCCACAACGTCTCTGGGTTTTTACGTATATACCTTAGGAGCGAGTCTCACCGCTCGTAGAGTTCCTGGCTAGGGGAGGTAGCTGCACCCTGATTGGCTCAGCTCTCCTATCCCGCTCCACGTGTTGTCTGTCTCTCTCGCAGCGGCATCATCCGTCCACTCAACTATTATTGTATTTTCTACGACTGACGAAATGCTGCATGATGTTCATTCTCTGCCCAGCGGTAGCTTACTGATCTTACGCGCACCGAATTCGCGCATCTTGGTAACGAGACGTAACGAGAAGCTCGCTGGCTGGGTCTGTCTTCAAGGCCAGAGACTTTGTGGGAATAATCCAACTCTAAGTCACCGACAAATGGAGCTAAAATATCACTGTAGCAAGAACAAGCGACAATCTTTAAAGCAGTACACCCAAGTTGAATTTTAGGTTCTTCGTGAGCCTGAAGTCTGGAGTCGATTGCATATGCCTTAAAAAGTCCCTCTAAAATTACTCCCGTTGAACACTTTCTTTTACCTTGAAAAGTTGGTTTGGTTCCATAACACGTAGGTTCAGAGCACCGTGTAAAAACTGAGGCATCTAAAGCGATACCTTATTTTCTTCTACTTAATTTTTGTTTGAACAAACAGTCACTCCCAGCAAAAAAAAATTATAGTGTACCTAGGATATATGAAAACAATCTACTGCTGCCAGTAAGTTATATTTTCCATAGCAGCGTGCACTGGGTGTATAAAGATTCAGCTCTGTACCGATGTCATGTGCACTTGATCGCCATATACTCCTTCATCTTGCTTTTTCTCCGTTTTCCTCAAGCCATTTTTCTACTATAATGAATGTAGTTATTACATATCCCTTTTCTTATTTCCAGGAAATCTTTGCTTGCGGAAATGCTATTTTTCTAGGGAATAATAATATCTTCCAGACGTAATCACATCCTTTTCGGTACAGTTTTATTCAGAAACGGAGTTTTAAATAAGCTACTACCAGCATGAGTATAAATCCTACTTGTACTGAAGGGAAAAATGAAAATAATGCCGTAAAGAAGACAATTGTGCGTGTATATTGTAAAGGAGAAGAAGAGGGCATAGGAAATGTAGCTTTAATAACGTTGCTCTCTTCAGCGCTCACGTGGAAACAGCTGAAAACAGCTGAACTTCCCGGAACAGGGGAATATATTTACTACAGGTTCTGATTCCTCTAGTTGTAAATCCTCTTCCCATTCTAGTAAAACGGCAACCTTTATGTACGAGGCAAATTCAATAGTAATTACTAGGGTTCGGATGTTTATTACCTAAAAACATGGAAAATGTTACTATTAATACGCCCTTAAAAATGACTAAATATGACCCAAAAATCCTAAATATGACCTAATAAAAGTAACGCATTTTGGAAAAATAAATTTTACAATTTAAAACGTTTAAAGACACTAAATTCTTACATCACATGAATTCAATCTGATAATCACATTTTTAAAGAATTGTTTTTTTTTACAGTTTTACTTTTAATTAACTTCTATTTTTAAAGAATTTTCTCCGGTTTGCTCGCTTCATCAGCTCCATATACTCGTAATATTTTGTAGGTCTTGCATGTCCCTATAAAATATTAATAATTGCTTTAATTTTAAAATTTAAGTTATTATTATTTGGCATAAGCATTAAATTAATGAAATAAATTTCATATTTAACTAGACCATGTAGTACATAAACTGTACAATTGTGGTCATTTATCGAATATATAACTGAAATATGACGTTAAATTACAAATATAGTCAAAATATGACCAAAACCACAAAGAAGAACAAAATATGACTTTATATGCAAAATAAAAACGGTCCGATTAGAATAACAAATGTCCGATTTATGTTTAATTTGTGTTTTCGGCGAGAATGGAGATCAGAATAAAAATATGACATGTCATAAACATCCGAACCCTAGTTATTACGATTAGATACGGGTTGGACGTAGCAGATTAAAAAAACAGCAGATAACATTTAAACGAATGAAATAGTACATTATGCAACGAGCCTATAATGACGTTTATTAAGAAATGAGTAAGTTTATGGCCCACCGCTGTGTCTCAGGGGATGCGTCCAATCCTCTCACGCAGCGGGCCCGGGTTCGATTCCTGGTCGGGACAAGTTACCTAGGTGAGGTTTTTCCGGGGTTTTCCCTCACCTATGAGACAAATGTCAGGTAACTCTAGGCCCTTGTGGTCCCCGGATATCATCTGGCCGTCATTATCATCTTCATCCCCATCCTCGCCTTGTTCTGAATGAGTGTGTGTGTGAATGGTGTGTATCGTCCTATGTGTTCGTGTTGTCTCGGAGGTGGCCCCGGCATTGGGCTGATCACTCATCCGGGGAGGCCCTCCATGTCCTTGTCTGGTCAAAAAAGTATGTATGTGATCCAAAGGTAATCCCTCTCCCGACAGGTCGCGGCCCTGTAAGGCCCGGGCGACTTGGGTCGCTTAAATCCTAAAAGGGAGAGGTAAAACTACGAAAAAGAAAGAGAGTAAGTTTATGAAACTAGCTTTGCTCCTTTCATAATTATCTATACAAGCATTCTAATTACCATTATAGCCAAATTGCAAACGATTATTTTTAGTCGGCCATAATTAAATGCTTAAGTTGTGAGATCTTAGATTCGTAAAGAAATCGTCTAACCGTGGCAATCAGCTGTTAGAAGTTCTTGTAGTTCTTGCATTCTGCGATAGACAGCAGCTCGTGGCGTACGGCCAAGTAGAAACTTGTAGGCCTACTGGGCCCTTTTTTAACGGACGGATTTTTACATAAGAAATATCATAAATTTAGTATAGCCTAATATTAATATTAACACGAACAAAATTGAATTTATTTTAACTACTGACTATTTATAACGTAGTGTGATTTGCTGCTCTCAAGGTTTCTTGAACATTCAGTGTTCGATACAAATAATCGATACCACACATGTGTTATAATGAAAATCTGTATCGAAATGGATATCATTATGATACCGTTTGGCCTACGTCAAATTAATAAGCGTATTATTGTATGATTGAACAAAAATTTATTTTACCTTGGCAATGATCTAACGCTGGTATGAAAACAAACGCACTACACTGGTCTTCTCTTTTCCATTCTTTGTCTAGTATGTGGTTCACGTATGAATTTATGAATTTAATTTACACGAAAGATGTAACTTTACTGAAAAAAGAGCAAAGAAAAAGTTAATTCTTTGTTCTTTCCTGCTGATCTAAAAATAATCAGATCATTACAAATAATACTTATGAAGTAAATCAAGATTATTTAGTTGGTTTTATTAGAACATTATAATGTTTGCATCTGCTTATTGGTGTGAAATGCTCTAAAGAGTACAAGAAAAAAATTTCGTTCTAAAAATATAAATTTTTTCGATATTATCAGTATGATAGTTTGACAATTTCAGCGTTTAACGATCGCCAGATAGTCTACAATAAGACAAATTATATGGTATTTATTTTTATAGATTGCACGGTAATTCTGACATATAAGTATAAATACATATGTATTTGTATAAGTACTAAAATTTCATTGCCTGGGGTTTTGTTGTGAGCGACACGTAAGCTTCCACATGTAGGCCTATATTAAGTATTTTCTCTAGCCGTAACACAGGTGCTAATGAAAGTATTTGTGTTGGCTCCTGAAACTAGAAGTTAGTTGTAGCCATCATAGACCTTCTATAAATTTTACGTTAGAAAAATTATATTTTAATTTAGTAATATCATGGGGTTTTGATACATATAAGTTGTTACTAAAGACATATCGAGTGAGGTTTTATTTTTTAAAGTCCTATTTATTGGCAAATTCCACTGAAAGGTATATTCTATACCAAGTTTTGTTCAATATCTGTCGGATATAAATTTGGGATTTACGAGATTACAAAAACTAAAAATTCAAAGGCTCTTTATAGTCCGAATAAATAACTAATCAAAAGTTCAGAGAGACTTTATAAGAAAATATTTTCTACCGACATAATTATGACACTATGAAATATCTGAGGCAGTAAAAATATCTTCTATATAAAGCAAGTAAGTTAAAAAAACACCTGGGATATTTGTGGGTTTTGACGAACTACGAGTCGATATCTGTTTATATAGACAACAGTAACGGCCAGGTGAAGCGATCGCTTGTACAGGAGAAGAAGGGAGAAGTGGAGTAAAGAGGGGGCTTTGTTTTTACGATTATTTTTACGAGGTATCGTAAACTGCGGCATAAAACTAGCACCGCGGCAAGCGTTAACTTTGTGAAACTTCTCTCCACTGGAATGACAACAACAAAACCTTCTGCCTCTCCCCCATTCTTTAATTACCATCACTCTCACTCCATTTTTATAGCAATTTTCTCATTAACTTTACATCGCATTCCCCAAATCACTCAGTCTCATCTTTGCTATAACACTCCATAATTAAAACAAGTTACGTCATAGTGCTGGAATTACATTTATACTTCATGCTATCTACTCGTAGTTTCGTTTATAAACTCTGATATGGAATGAATGTGTTGACACATAAAATGTGCAAATTTCGTTAATCCTATAAGAAACCGTAATAGCCCTATTTGTAACACCTCATTACATTCCGTGCAGCGAAACTACCGGGTGATCCTTTGGGTATGGATAAAATTAAATGTTATTATTAGACTTCGGACTTTTAGGTCGCTAAAAATGCTGTTTTAGGTACCTAATAAAAGGCTCTAAAAATTGGAAAATAGGTTATAAAAATCGTAAAATAGTCTCTTATAAAATCTTTTAGTTGCCAATTTTCTGAAATATCTCAATTGCAATGCAGAATATTATATTTATTGAAGTCACCATTAATCAATAATGGACCAAAACACAGATATAGGCCTATGGTACACAGAATTATATAGACCTATTTCAGGGGCCTGTATTACTACCAAAATAGTGAAAACCTAATCCCTGCGCCCAGAAGCTACGCACGCTAGCATATTCAACCCCTTGTATACCTCAGTGATTCAGAGAACTACTTTTTTTTTTTAAACTGGATGTGGGAGTCGGGAGAAAATACTACATTTTATTCGGAATTCCAAGGAATTTTTCTACTGAAGATGAAACATTCCTTACTATTTAACCATGTCACATTCCGTGCTAAAAATTTAGTACGAACTGAAAATAAATGCTATAATTTATAACAAAAAATAACTTATTTTGAACATTAGAGGAAAAACAAGCAAAAAGGCAGTATTAGGCTCTAACGTAAAAATAGGCTGTTTTAGGTCCTATAAAAGTATCAGTTTTAGGCATAGACACTTATGAAACATGCGTATACAAGTTTTCGTCCATATATCACTTAAGGATTAAATTAGGTTTTTACCTAAAATCCGAAGTCTAGTTATTATAAATGCCAATATGATTGTAGGACAAATTTCTTGCTGGTTATATTATAGTTAAAAGATGGGAGATTCCATATATGACAATCAACAATGAATAACCTGAAAGGACAAATGAAAATCATAGATGATTAAAATGGATACTACAAATCAACAGCGAGCACCTTGGAGGGCAGAAGTTCAAATCTGATGAAGACGTCCAATCGGCGGTGCACGAGTGGCTACAGCGTCAACCAAAATAATTTTTCTCATGCGGTATAGAAGAACTTCTTATCAGATGGCGTAAGTGCATTGAACTGAGAGGGGAATATGTGGTAAAATAATGTACACACAAGCATTCTCCCTGCAGTAAAATAGTGGGAAAAATTAATTGCTGTTTTCATTTCATTCTTCCTCGTATTTTCTTCCATAGGTTGGTACCTATAACCACATCTACCGTCCCACTAATTAATATTATTTTATCAGCATGACAGGATCACAAAAAAATGACATTTTAATTTCTAATAGTTAACACATCTACGCCAGCATAGCAATGTGCCCTGAGGATGACATACGAATGTAGAAAAGCGTAGGCAGCACAAAATAACGGTTGCTGAGCTGATGGGTTTAATCATACATTTTATTCTATGCTAATTTTAATCAAACATTTGCAAGTGGAAAAACATCGCCTAGATGTCAGCAGCACCACGCCCTTTAATTCCGTGTATGTGATAAGAAAAACTTAAATTATAACGTTACTTATTGAGAAAACTCATAGAAAGTAGGATTTTTTTAGAAATAGAGACTTTCTTGTGAGACAAAAAAGCTATCTATAGAAAATGATCATGAAAATTGTTCAAGGGTCATGAATACCTTAGGGTTTAATCTCGTTTTTGATAGGCCCTAATACTGTATCATAATTTCAGGTGTCATGTGAATTATGTGGTAATAGTTCTGCCGGAATCAGTTAATAGTCATTTCCTTAATTAGGCCTATAATACGAGAGGAATGAAAGTTTGAAACGTAATTAGCAGTAATACCAACATAATCATTACTGAAATCCCAGTAGAGGTAATTAAACGTAATGAAATACAAAAAAGTGCATGCCTGATTAAATAACTTGCTCTGTAAAATAAAAACAAAACAATATAATTACTAGATGAGTTGTGAATTACTAATTAACCCAGACTACAACTACCGTTCTACCCTAGTGAAACGATATCTAGTGTATAAATATGACCAAAATAGAGCTAAAGCGACAGCTCTGGTGGCAATAATTTCTAGTTTTCTACAAATTAACATTTTCATTACTACTGACGTATAAATTCGTATCCTGAAAGATTGTATAAAAGCAGAGATTAAGATTAATAGAATAGAAAAATGTGAGGATTCGTATCCCAGAGTTACGAGTGTCCTTTATGGGAAACAGCTGTTGCAATGAAATTTTTGCATTGATTTTAAACTTCAGTACACTCTGATGATTTCAGTTCATGAATGCATTATTAGCAGGGTGTAAATTTATCTTTGAAAGGGTTAATTAGTGGTTAACCGTGTCGAATGTTTTTTTCGAGTCCAAGAAGTTGCCCAGACTTTTGTTTCCCTCATCGAATGGCATCCACTAAAATTAGATGATAACACTGTACAACACGAAAAATGTCCTTTAGATGAAAATATGTGTTTCTTGTATATTTTTGGCTGAAAATAACGATTCTATAATTATTTTTTGTTTACCATGCACCATTTTACTTTCCAAAAATACACATTTTTGCTTTTTAGGTAAATATGAGAAGTGTGTCTCATACAAAAACTGTACTTGATGGACCTTTTTGGTTTTGAAATAAGAATCATAAACCTTTTGTTTATTCAGAATCACTTAGTTTCATATAAAGGGCAGAAAAAGTTCAAGTTTTTTGTCAATGTACAACATGAAAAATGTCCTTTAGATG
The DNA here is from genome assembly GCA_964059195.1 of Ectobius pallidus. Taxonomy (NCBI): domain Eukaryota; kingdom Metazoa; phylum Arthropoda; class Insecta; order Blattodea; family Ectobiidae; genus Ectobius; species Ectobius pallidus. The sequence goes on along the minus strand of CAXKWD010000004.1, from coordinate 32,160,424 downwards.
AAAATATGTTTCTTGTATATTTTGGCTGAAAATAATGATTCTGTAATTATATTTTGTTTACCATGCACCGTTTTACCAAAAATTTATATATTTTTTTCTTTTTACGTAAATATGAGAAGTGTGTCTCATACAAAAACGGTACGTGATGGACCTTTTTGGTTTTGAAATAAGAATTATAAACCTTTTGTTTATTCAGAATCACTTAGTTTCATATAAAGGACAGAAAAAGTTCAAGTTTTTTGTCAATGTACAACATGAAAAATGTCCTTTAGATGAAAATATGTGTTTCTTGTATATTTTGGCTGAAAATAATGAATATCTGTAATTATTATTTGTTTACCACGCACCGTTTTCCCAGAAATCTATATCTATATTTTATTTTTACGTAAATATGAGAAGTGTGTCTCGTACGAAAACGGTACGTGATCAGTGGCGGACGCAGAGTTTTTTTGAGATTTGAATAGGTGGAAAGAATACTAAAAAAATTAACTTACATATATAATTAGTTTATATAACTGGTCACTTAGAGTGCATATGTAGCCTTTTTTCAAATTTCGGGGGGGGGGATATATCCACCCTATCCCCCTGCGTCCGCCACTTTACGTGATGGTCCTTTTTGGTTTTGATATGTGAATCAAGAATCTTTTGTTTATACAGAATCACATAGTTTCGTATTATAAAGGACAGAAAAATGTTCAAATTTGTTTACAGTGTAATTATTACTTTAAACTTCATCGTTTATCAAATAAACCCAATCTAGTCGGATAGCTCCACCCCATCGTACTTATTTTTTTATTAATTTAGCATGTTTCACCTCAGACATAATAATAATAATAATAATAATAATAATAATAATAATAATAATAATACATTTAAGCCTTTAAGTAAAATTTACAATTGGCCATGTCAGATTTCATAAATGAAGCCAAAATAAATGACAAAATGTTAATGACTTAACTCTACTGTAAATGATTAAAACTTGAAGTCATTGTTGAAACATACTTGCATATTATAAAATGGTATGTTCCTCAACCAAATTTTTATTTTGGTTTTGAATTTACTTCCATTTAGGTCCTTTATGGTGTCAGGAAGCTTGTTAAAAACCTTTACAGCATTAAACACATGATTTGAATTTACTTTGCTTAGTCTAGAAAATTTCATTTGAATGGCATTATTATGTCTAGTGTTGTATGCATGAATACCACTCCTAAGTTCATAGTTAGAGACATTCTTCTTTAAAAACATTAAAAGTTAAAAAACATACAAGTTATGTACAGTAAGAATCCCTTCTTGTATAAAAGTGGTATACAATGTGATAATAATGACGACCCAGTTGTTAGTCTAATTGCCTTCTTCTGTGTCAGGTTTCTATGCTCTGCCATAAGAATAAAGGTGTAAATCTCGTATGCACAGGAAGTATAATCAAAATAAGCTAATGATACCCAGGCTGCTGCAATACCTGTCTCTAATCTAGCCGGTTGTGTAGAAGCCATATTATCAGGAGTAGAATTCCTTGCTGATGTGTCAGTCACTAAGTTGCTAACGTAATAGCCACTTGCGGTTAATTGAGACACCATCTCGTGACAGACTATCACCACTCAAGTGTGACAAATTTCTCCAGCTTCCAACTCTCTCCCTTCAACGCGGCAGAAACTCCAAAGTGTATTACTGGTATACTAGAAGATTATATTCCTGTAGTTCTCATTAGGAAAATCTCTTCATGCAGTAAATATCAAAGTTTTAAGTTCTATATATTATTGTTTGGATTACTTTTTACTTTAACTAGTGTAATGTAAAACAGACTCAAAAAGGTAAACATGTTATAGATTTATTAATTTGTAATCTGGGATATACTGTAAATTCTACTAAAATCACATAAGAATGAGCTAAGCGGAAGTTGATCTAACATAATTCAGAACATATGAAAATTCTGATGCAATATGATAAACAAACAGGCGTAACTAAATTATTTATCTCAGTTTTACGTACCCCTTTGGAGGGATGTTTCTGCAGCCCACGCCCCCCGGGCCTTAAAGGACAACGGCCTGCCGGAGGAGGAATCAGACACACTTTTTCCACCAGATAAAGACTTGGAGTCCTCCGCGGATGAATGATCAGCCCAATGCCGGGGCCACCTCCGAGACAACAAAAACACATAGAACGAGATACACCAGTCACATATACATTCATTCTGAACAATGCGTGGATGGGATGAAGGTAATAATGAGCCAAAGCCTACAAGGGCCTAAAGTTTCTCGACATTTGTCTCACGGGAAAACCCCCGGAATAACCCCACATAGAAACCTAAACCTGTCCCAACCGCTTCGTGAAAACATGAACGCATCCACTACGTCACAGCGGTGGACTATAAATGAATAGGTCAATAAATATATAAATAAATTTAACTATTTCATACATATGGAGAATAAAATAAAATTTGTCTTTTGTAAAGAGATAAGATTTGATCAGTCAGAGGGCAAAAAAAGTACAACATTCGAAGACTTTGATATTTTTTAACGAATTATTAATCATGATTATATGAACTAAAAGAATCAATATCTAGATCAGTAAACCCTGTTTTCATATTTTAATCGTATTTTATTTCCCTTTTATAGAGGTCAATACAAGCGATATCAAAATCTCTGTTGCTCCAAGCTATAGGCTATTAATGAAAGTTTTACTAAGGTTTTCACTTACTCTTGTTTAAATTACTTTTTTGCACTCCTTAGCTAGTAAGTGTTTCTTACGACTGTTGTTTACATGGCTCGTAACTTGACATTACCACACGCAATCTTGTTGCTAGGGGCGACGGGCGGAAAGTGAATTGTTGCTAGGGGCGACGGGCGGAAAGTTACTTTACCGCCCGCAAATGCTTATTTGCGAGCAGAAATGACCAAGGCCTCCCCGCTTTATAAATATTCGGTTGCCATAAACAATAACAAATGCGAATCCCTTTCTGAAATAAGCACCATTCTTCAAGTCTGTATTTACATAATATTTTCAGGTAATATCACAATTAATATAATTAAATTGATATAAGTAACCGTCGTGCAAAAAATAGCATGCAACACATGGACCGTAAAGGCATTTACGGGTCTCGAAAACTTAAAAACCCTCGGCTGCGCCTCGGGTTTTCAATCTGTTTCCTCGACCCGTAAACGTGCCTTTCCGCCCTTGTGTCGCAATATACTATTTAAAAAATAATTAATTTTCAACAGCTATTTGCCGGTATGTAGGGCTCAATCTATAATTTATTCTCGCTCCTTCCTCTACACATCCTGTTATGAATTTCCGCAATTTTTCCGGCACTCGTTGAATATAGTGGTTTTCCACTTCCCAATTTCCTTCTAGTTTCCAATAGTACGAACCTGTGTTATTACCTCATGTCCTCTTGATAAATACCATTCCTTCCGAGGATAATCTTTTACAATAGATGATCATATTCAAACTTATTTTCATTGACATAACTTGGAAACGATCAAACTATGAAAACAGGGTTCTTTGATTTAGAAAGTCCATTATTTTAGATAATTCATCATTTTTATTATTCTTTTAAAGACCAGCGATTCAGGACTGTATTTTACGGTATTTTTTACCCACTCTGTAATGCACTTACCTTCGCACATGATGCTAGCTGCATTTCCCTCCGGTAAGACTCGTTTTAAATCGATCCAGGACTACCTACTTAGCAGTCAGAGGTAAGCTTCCCCTTCCTTTTCAGTCTAGACTAAGGTTTCAGGTAGGTGGGTGTATTTATTAATGATTCATTCCATGATCGCAGCACAGATGGGTTTTAATGTCTACCCCCTTCCTTTCTAAAATGTATAAATCCCGTATTAATTGAAGCTTGTGATTCCCTTATCGCCACACATGTTGCAGCCGCGAGATTTGCATATGGAAATGCACACCCCCAATAGTTACCATAGTAACCGCAGCAAGTTTTCAACATCTGTTGCAGGTAAAAGGTGAAACTAATTCCTATTTAAACAGTTGCATCGTAAAAAGACTTGTGATTTTATATTTTTGAATGCAGTTATACAGGATGGATCTAAAGATCTTACAGAATTTTCATATAATATTCTTCTTACAGCATCACACATATTAAATGAATAAATAATTGCTCCTATTACCCAGTTAGATTTCCTAGGCCAATAAAATCATTAAAAATGTTCAAATTAAACAAAGTAAATAATAATTTGCAACTTTTTCTATTAATCCGTGATTTCTCCTTTACTGATAATCAGTTTAAATTATTATGATACAGGGTGATCTAGCGGCGATGAGTTATGGAAAATAAACTTAGCCTACAGCTCCGGTGTTTGCCTTTGTCAATTATGAAACCTTTGAAAATCTCAAGACAAATTGGCCGGCTACGAAATTTTATTTTGAACCCGGGACCTCACCGCTGCCAACTCGCTCAAATTAGTTTTAGTATGTGCATTCCAAAACAGGCATACTGCATTTTAGGACATCAAATTAATCATAGTTTTCTTTTTACTATGGGAAACAAAAGAATAGCGTTATTCTTATTTTAATGTTAAGGTGTGTACGGAAGTAGTGCATTGAAGCAATCGTTTCTATGTTCATTGTTATTTTTATATTTTAAAGAAATATGAATGACAAAAAAATGTTCATTTTAATTATCTCTACCGACTTTCTACATGAATCGAAAATGACACAAGTAAATTATTCCCTAAGTAGTTTTTACAGAAAAACGAATATAACCATTTTTTAATGATAGAACTTTCGAAATTTTCATTTTCATTAAAATCGTTAGGGCCTTTTTTCTTCATCTTCTTTCAAAAATCAGACTTTTGAATAAATTTGTCATGATAGGTCCCCTTAATATTTCAGTTATAAGAACCGGGTTGTAGGATATCAATAAAAGTTCAACAAATTTCATAATACTAAAAAGAATAAAGGCAATGATCCGTTTACCCGCAACAGGTATACAACTGACAGATAGATATAATTCCAGAAACACTTTTTTTCGGCTTCTAGGCATCGTGAAGTATATTTTCCCGATGTTACCTCGATTTCGATTTGTTGTCATGGTCACAGTTATTTCTGTAAGAGGTGCATGGTCTCTTTACCATCTGTACTACAAGGAGAATATAAGTTACATCATTACTTTTGATGGGCCCACAAGATCTGGTTTTATAATTGACCGTACTGTGCACTTTAAAGTAAAGGAAGCACAACTCCAAGAAACCAGCAAGGAAATGCAGGATATCTATAATCCTATCATCCTTTACTATTGTGAGAAATGTGAAAGAACTCGAAGACGTAGGACTTATGGTAGGGGCCAAAGATACAACTACAACATTCCTGAAAAATACATTCTAGAGATTAAGAATTCCTTCATCTATCATAACAAATGTTACTTTGGCAACCCTCAAAGTATCGGTATAATTATATAACATTATGTACACTTTTCTTATAACATTACATTATTTATTTCTTAAGTTTCAATCCTACGTCTTTGAATGTTCAACTAGTTTTTGTGCTGTTTTGAAATCCTTGTGTCTATAGGCAACCCAATGTTATAGGAAGATGTTAGTAAAAACTATGCGGTAAAGTAAAAATTACTGTACTAAAAGTATAGAGTAATTGCATCGCCTAAAAGGTACAGAATAATACAGAAGCATTCACGGATGCAAAAAGGGAAGGAAAAAAATCAAAATAGACACAGCTTGGATGGATAGATATTAATAATAGCTACGGTGGATATCTCGACTCATAACTGAGTGGAATAATCTCTCCCCCACACAGATATTAAAAGGGAAAAGCATCATATATCATATCCAATATGTGACTTGAATGGTAGTTATTCCTTAACAGGGGCGTCAAGCCGAAATAATTGTACAAGGTAATGCTTTATTGTCTGATCTGAAGTGAGGGTGTGCTAGGCTTCTCGTAACTCATAACACTATTTTAGGATATTTCGTAATAATGAAATTTTCTTTCCCTTTTTACTTTCCCTGCCCTTACCATAATAGGTAGAGAGAGTATTGTGTTCGACCCCGAAATTCAATTTCACGTTTTCAGCATTAATACACCTTTTGAGGTTCCCTGAATCAATATACAAGATTTTCAGAAACATATCTGTTTTTTAGTTAGTTTTATTTTGTTATACCACTTTACATAAAGTAAACTTTTGCTCCAGCAGGTTGCAATTCTAGGTTTGGAAATATATGTAAAATTTATAAATGGAAGAAAGTTATAAGTTTAATAGAATTTTTATGTATTTTACGTTTTTTACGTTAATTACACATGTATTACACTTCATGAAGTGTAATGTGAGGTGTACACTTTTACGCTCAGTTCAGCAACGTAGCCAGGCTTTAGGTTCAGGAGGGGCCCACATGTGGTACATCTATTCCCCGACTAATGACTGAAATTTAATTTTAACGTAATTTTTCAATTAGGAACAAAATATTTACATTTTTAAACATGTACCCCACTTGTTACTTTTCCAAAATAATATTTTGAAAAATGCATTAAAATGAAATTTGAAGGCTTAATTTCATAACTCTTAATAAGTACAGTTCGTCTAATATAAAATGCCTTAGGCCTAAGGGTAATAAAGCACTTTAAGAATGCTATGTGAGAAGTACATTTTAATTTAGTGAAATGAAAAAGCGTTACACATTTATGTATTATTGCACATTTAGCTTAAATAACACTTCATTTAAAAGTGAAACAGTGTATTCAAAGTGATTAAATAAGACTACCTTTTAACTCTGTCGAAATATTTACTTGTCTAAAATATAATTATACAAAGCGGTAAAACAAATTATTTTAAACTAAGTTTGTACATTTAAAACGACAATTTAATTTGGCAAAATAAACATATTTTTAAAAAAACCATGCTTTATGGTCTTAAGTAATGATACCTTATAACACCAATCCTCAAGGCCCGATAGGCTACCGTTACGTAACTATATTACAAATCGACACAGTGTAGGCCTATAATGTTATGTTGTATGTTCTGTATATTATTATAATTTTTCAACTTCATAGTCCTATTTCAAAACTTAAGTATCTACCGTATCCAATTGTTATATTTTCATAAAATTTTCTTTTTTATTTCGGTTGAGGCCGAGGCCCCTCAAACCCCTCCCTGGCTATGTCCCTGGTACAGTTCCCAACGATGTGTATAAGATATTTCTGTTTACAAATGCATCCGATTATCTTGTACGATAGTATGAATATGAAAATTAAATAACCACATCATGACGAAAGTAATGTTATTTAAGTTTTCACGGCACATACGAGAGGCACTTCTCAGAATACGAGATTTGCTACCATAAAGCTAGCTTAATTTATGTGAAGCTTGGATGAAGATTTATGAGTTTGAGGTTAGGAGTAAAGTGGTTTCCAGGCATATGCATAGAGTATGATGATGATGATGATGATGATGATGAAGAGGAGGAGGCGGCAGGTTGATGATTCCTTGGAAGTCAATTGTGTGTAGCAGTGCACATGTTGATTATAAACTATAGTAATGTGTTTTACGGTTTCCTTGCTGCCAAGGCAAAGCGTATTCCATTTCCTCGCCAAATGTTTCTAGACGCACAGTTCTGAATATTTATAACCCCTACCACCCTCGTTATCAATACATCCGTATAATGGTTTTCAGCGGCAACGTGTTATGTATTAATACAGTTGTAACAGCTGTGTAAGTTCATCAGTGGCGGCTCTTAATTTTCAAATTTTAAGAAGTTACTTAAGTGGTTTTCAGTGATCTTATTCCTGCTGATTAACAATGTGAGCAATATTCTCATTTAACGACAAACTACGTTATTTAATTTTTTTATCAAGCACTACAAAACCTTACATAATGTGAACTTTCTTTTAAAGTCCTCAAAGCTCATGTATAGAGGCTGCAATTATCAAATCTCTTAATAAGAGGGAACAGTTAAAATTATAAATAGTATATATACAAAAAATGAATATCTTAAAAAAGTTAAATGCTAATTTAAGTATTATCTTGAAAGTCATCTTTCAGTTTATTTATTTATTTTATTTTAAGTCTACTAAATTTAAAAAATCATAGACTGTCTATTGACAGTCAAATAAAGAAACAACATTAAGAACAACAACAATAGAACACTAAAACAAATCAATTAAAACAACACACACTCAATTACAATAATTACAAATGAATAAAGTTAAAAATAGAAGAACAATAATTACATTACTTTGTAATGTTATGACTGCATGCTAACAATTTTGCAAATAATTTTCAGTTGATATACCAACATAGATATATAGGAAGAATTTAATGATGCAATTGTTGAGACACTACGTTTCAAATCGTAATGTCGCGGGTTCAATCCGAGGAGGTCATTGTTATTTTCCAACTGCCCTAATCTAACAGAAATGAGTACCAGGAGACATTCTGAGAATAAAGGTGGTCGTTGCTTAAGGTTGACAACATCACCCCTGATTATATCCACATCTTGCAACCCACGGTTAGATTAAGGTACACTTCACACAGACCTGTACTAGTAGGTACATTTTAAAAGCATTTATTCTCTTGGCTGATTCCAAATTGTGTGTTAAGTTTTAATTGTGAAATCCAGTTACATAACTTTTAGCAATTCAACGGAGTGTTTAATTAACAAGAATCTACTTTCTCTTTTCAAAATTAATATTGCCTATATGAGTCGTGATGGAATTTCAAAAGCATTCAAAACTTCCTACGGTACGCTTTTCCATCAAAAGGCTGGAACAAATGCAGTTATTTTTAATCAAGTTAACAAAAAGCAGGAAAGAGCGTATTTCCAAGTAAGTCAACAGACATTTCAAATATTAATTTGAAGCGAAACGCAATATTGTGGAGGGACCATTTCTACAATGCTTTAAAAAAAAATTAATGATACTTGAAGTTTCAAGTAAGTTACAAGACCATGGAGAAGTTTTCGTGTGCAGCTATTTAGGAAGCAATGCGATTTCTTATGGGTACAAGTCATCAAGACAGGCGAATGTAGGAAAATAAGACATTTTGTAGGCGCACTTCGGGCTGAATTGCTTATGAGAGTAGTTCTCAGATACGAACGAGAGAGATAACTGAATAATTAGTATGAATGTTTTATGAGATAGGGAATAAATAAAAGGATATAGATAAAATTAAACAAAAAGATAACTAATGGTAGTCAAGAAGATATTCAGAGAATATGAAGTGGATAACTAGATAACTGTTACAGTCTCAAACAAAAACAGAGTATGAAGGGCGTCTAAGAATCCTCAAATATGTAAAAAAAAAAGTATGATATGAGATATTAAGTCATAAGGAAGTAGATAAGCACGTGCCGAAATAGAGAGAGAAATGTCAGATAAATGTACAAAACAAAACATTCATAGGCCTACTTAGATACAAATGTAAGTGAATACAAAATGTTCATCAAGCGTAGATAGGCCCATACAAAAATTTGACATGAAACATAATTTCCTCAGCCCAAATAAAAGTATAATGTATATGTACACGTACACAATTATATAATATTATGTATAATATTCTCTTCATGTAAATTAGTTGAAAAAATGAAGAGAATATCGTTACCACATCACATCGCACCCCTGAAGGACACATAACCCATTTAGAATTTGATTAATACATTCACTTAATTTTCTATTCCCTAAGCATGGGCAATACATATTTCTCCTTTCACATGCTGATACAGAATAAGAGGCTGCATTGCAAAGAGCAAGTGTTTAGTTGTTTCAACCTGATGCAAAACTTTGTTTGCCAGGCAAAATTGAGTTTCTCCAAACAGTGGATGGCTTATAACTATCCTCCAGAGAATTTTTGCGAAAAAATGTTTCAAATAAGAGTTTTAGCTCTTGGAATGAGACCTCATTTATAAGACTTAAACAAAATCTTTAGAACCATTTTCGACAAAATCGCGAAAGACGAAATTTTCTTCGTGTAAAGTGACATTAACAGTACGAGAAAATGGTCGCCAATCTTCATGCCACATCCCCAGAAGATACCTAACCCAAATACAAAATTTGGTGTTAATATTGTAGGAGTGGCACTGGGAGGAATTTTTCTCCTATAATATTCTCATGTAATAGGCTATCCAACAGAGACAATAATCCGTGGTTCATGAATTCAATCAACAAAATGTTGTTTTCAAATGATTTTTCGTTCTGGAGCTAGGTTGTTCACAGACACACATCCACAAACACGTTTCTCAAAATCCTACTTTTACATTCAGTGGACTCCTAAACGTGTATTTATTTTTAAAACTCAACTTCCTATTTCAGGGTTAAACCTAACCTATAGTACCTATGGCACGAGCAAAGGAAATATAGAGGCAAGGTTCTTTAAATTACGAGGGTCATTCAATAATTAGACACAAATTGGTCTGGGGAAAAGATGGTTGGTAGTACAAGCTTGATACATTTAGGATTTAAGTCAGCATCACTGGGATGAGTTCTAATCAGCTGATGGATGAACATTGCTCTGTTTATAACCTCAAAATTAAGTTTAACGATGTCGGGTCTTCTTGAAAATTCCACATTGGTTGAACAACGTTCTGTGATTCGTTTTTTCTTATTGCTGAAAGTGAAAAACCAGCTAGAGATTCATAAACATACTGGGGTGTTAAGAATATGATGAAAAGTTATGTTGTGCATAGTAAGAGTAGGCCATGACTTCCCTTACGTGTTAGCATCATCAGCAGAAGTAAATGTAGAGGTTCATTAGGTAAGTTTAAAGGAAATTTGTGGGCGTGCTAGAGCCGGCATTGTTTATGAGTGGTGTTATATCCTCGGACACGGCAAGCGTGATAATACTGGTTGTGAAAGTGTCATAGCTGGCGACGCTTATCGTGTTTTGTTTGTCTTGCACGAAACCTTGCAGGTTGAGACGTAATGAATAGCATTCCATGATGGTCGGATTACTAGACTACATGAAAATTAACGATATCCCGCTCTTAAGTGTTATATTTCCTAAAATATAGTTTATACTATTGATGCATAATATACAGAGTGAACCTACAATGGTCTACAGCAGTGTTTCTCAACCTTTTTGAACCCGAGGACCTCCAAAATGCCTAAAAAATTTCATGGACCCCTAATTTTACATCCCATTTTTAGAAGAAGGCCTATATTCTTAATATTCGGGGTATTAATTATAGGTCATTATAACGAAATATGTAAAAAAAAATGTTATTTCTTTACTTCCCATTGCTTTATATTTTTTAATTATGTCTGCGGACCATCTGCACCATCTTCGCGGACCACCAGCGGACCATAGGTTGAGAAACGCTGGTCTACAGCATGGCTTTACATTTGGGCGAAGTGATTAAATACACCCATATAACATTTGGGCCAGAATTTCATATAATTCCGGCGAGCTTTTAGTAATTACCTGATCCGGTTTATTTGAACTTCTTTTTTGGTGCCCGCCCTTCTCTCCCGGAGCAACTGATTTTTAAAAATAAATGTTACATTCGAAAATACGCATTCATAAAGGTGTGCTTCCGAAGGCAATGATCTGAAGACAAAAATCTCTCAGCTGGGAAAACTTTCATCTCAAAGATGTCTGGAACGGGTTTGAAGAAATTAATCAGCTTGAAAATCACATAGTTCAAGGTAAAACTTTGAAAGTTGATATTCTAAAATTCACTTTCAAAAGCTCCTTAAGAAGAGACATTTTGTCCTTTGTTCTGAGAATCAGGAAATTCTGAAATAAATTTCAATATCCTCCCAAAATAAAAAAGTAGCATATTAGATTTCATTTGACAACTCTTCACAATATTTCTTTTTTCTAATTTTTACCCAAACAGATTTGCAACTTACACCTACGGTAACGCGCGATGTTTAAATTTATACTATAATATGTATCATAGTTTTCTTCATTTTTATTCCGCGGGCTGAAATAACGTGTGACCCGCAGGCCGCCTATTGGATAGACCTGCTCGATTTGGTCGTAGAGGGAATCTGCTTACCGCTTGTTACTCTGTGATCTATAGGAAAATAAGCGTCACAAAATTAGTCATCGATTAATGATCCTTCACCAGATGCTGCTAGCTTTGTGGTGAGATTCTATTTGATTTGCTCAGATCAATACTTTCGAAAGTATCGTCAAGATCGAAATTCGTTTAAAGGACAGAATTCTGAATGCTAACAAGAAAATAAAACTTACTTGTTAAGGCTGCTGAATGTATAAACATTATTCATTCACCTATACTCTGCACGGACCGGTTAGTTACTCTTCTTCGAAATACTCAACAAAATTTCATTTTTAAAGAATTTATATGTTTCTTTTGTGTTACATAGAATCTAGTTTCACACTATTGTGAATTCAAAACAAATCAGCATTTGAAAGAAAATGAAGTTACTGGGCTGAGGATATATTTGAATAGAATAGCGAACGATAAAATTGTGTGTTTTTATTTTGTTTTATATTCTACGTTTCTATCAGAATATCTTGTGAAAATTGTATTGAAGTGAAAACGTGATGCAACGCCCACTATGTTATCAAAATCTGTCACACAAAATATATTCTTATATTCTTATTGTTCTCTTTGTAAAGAAATCTGAAGTGTAGGATGGAAACTTAGAACTTCATTTGTTGACAACAGTATGCAGCATTCTCACTCATTTATCAGTGAAGGAACAGAAGTAACCAGTCTGAAGTGATGCACGGTATTCAGAAACTTCAGTAATTATTATTACAATTAACAAGTTTTAATAGAACTTTCCAACTACCTTTTTCAGTGTTTCATAAACTTAAGTATAGGTCTGCGCTCATATTAATGTGTTCTTAATAAGGTATTTAATCCTTTCAGAGCTGAATTTCTATGGTTATATAAGCCATCATAAAATAAAACTATCAGCGGAAACTCAATTTGAAGAAAATTTCAGTAGATAATAATTGTAATCTATATTAATAAAAATTAATTTCAAAAATGTATGTTTCCGCATCACTTGAGAACGGCTCGACCGATTTGGCTGATTCTTTTTTATGTTCGTAATTGTCAGGACAAGGTTTGTATGAAAGAAAATTTTTGGAAAATCCACGGGAAAAGTCGGAAATGTGAAATGAGGCAAAGTTAGAGAGTTCTGCTGTCAATTGTTTACATAAAAAGAAGATTTAAAAAATTGAAGTGTGACAAAAGAAGTGTTACATATTCACATTTGAGAGTTCCGCTTTCACATGTTTTCATAACAAAACAAAACAAAAAGAAGTGTGTCTTGCAACCAAGCCAAATCGAAAGAGTGTATGTATGTATGTGGGTATATAATATGTTCCCTATACAAATCTACATTTCTCGACCAATTTGCACGAAATTTTGCACACATACCCAGTTAAGCCCGAGAAGTAACGCGATCAACATTAAAATTCAAACAAGCCATTTCTTCCTCTGAAAATTTATATAATTTCAGAAAATATTATACTGAAAAAATGAAATGCAGTTCAATGTTCATGACAGCAGTGTATTGTCTACAATGTTCACATAGGGCTTTGGGAACTATATAATATTGGGCTTTAATTCTGATGCTATCGATGTAATACATTTGCGAAAATAATTCTTGTAGAATGAGATATATATCTACGAAGTTTGGTTTTACTTTCTCGCATATACGTAGTATAGAGAAAGTATTGTGATCGTGACAAAAATCGAAATCGAGATAACACCGGGAAAGCATGTTTCACGATGCCTAGAAACAGAAAAAAGTGTTTTTGGAATGACGTCTGTCCGTCTGTCCGTCTGTCCGTCCGTCCGTCTGTCTGTGGACAAGCACAGCGGATAAACGGTCCATTGTATTTACTTCATTTTTTGAATCAAGGACTTTTTCGAAATTTTATCGAACCGCCCAGAATTTGGGTTTTATAACTGAAATAGCCTATTAAGGGGACGTTTCATGAAAACTTTTTTAAAAATTCTGATTTTTGAAAAATTGGCTCTTACGATTTTAATTAAAATTTAAAATTAGAAACTCCTAATAACTCATTAGTGCAGCATTTGCTTCTATTGTTCGGCTATATATAAATGTTTCTTGCATTTTATCCTTTGAGACTGAGGAAACCATGCAAACCCCAAGTTATTATTGTTATTGTTATTATTATTATTATTTCAGGGTAAAAGAATTGAACAATGATGCTTTCGTTCTAGATACTTATTAGTTTTCTGAAAATGCAATAAATAAAATTTAATTTTCCCTATGCTTTATTTTTTCTGTGCTAGCCTTTAACACGCATATTCGAGAAAGTTTGTGCAACATATTTTTGCACCATTTATTTATATAGTAGATGATAAGGTGAGATTTCATGAGCGAATTCATAGTTAAGTGAAATACAGTATTACGAAATGAAGTCACTGTTTTTAACAATGAATGTAAAATGTGTAATTCAGTAAGAGCCATGCGTGTACAGGTGAACACTGTAATGCATTGAGGAACGCCAGGAGTTAACCCCTGTGGAAAACCACGCAGGCAACTTCTCTGGCAAGCGTGTGTTGCGTGTAGTCTAGTCAAACATTCGCAGGCGATGGAATCTAATACTCATGACCAGCAGCTCCGAAGGTACCGGCAAACTTGCCGGTCTGAAGTGGGTGTAGTTTAATGAAGGTGAAAGGAAGAAAACATTGTGCTCCCTCTTGTATTGTTCAGTTTAAATTCGCTCACATTTACACTATTTAGTTCTCATAAAACAGATACAATTAAAGAAGTTAATGAAAACACCCCAGGATTTTGTTTTCTTTAAACGTCCTAAAAGAAAAAGGTCAAAAAGAGAAAATCGAGTTAGGATAACTGCCATAAATTAAGGGTGCTAATAGGATACAGCCAAATCAAGACAATTCTAAGAACAGTATTTATTTTTTTAAGATGCGATTTTTTCCTTAATTTTCAATATTTAGGGTATATATTTTTATATTCAATTTTAAAGCAGCTATCGATAAAGGCCTTCCTTTTTACTCGTATTTATTAAAAATGTCTTAATACAAATGGCTTGGACAACTTTGGAAAAAATTGACACAGAATTTCTTTTGCACACTGAAAACTGAAATGTATCCCTTTAAAATCTGAGAAAGCAACTCAACAAATTGACAAGAACCGCATCCACCATGCACAAGGAATTCCCCAGGCAAGTACAAAGGAAGCTAGGGCGAAGAGAAAACTATGTGAGAGGCAGAGAATGAAGATAATAATGACTATGATCAACAGATTTCCAAAACACAAAGCATACTACGGTGAACGCCGCTTAATGTAATTGCGGATAATTTTATCAGTCGGGTAATGTTATCATTTTTATGAAGTCCCGTACGGATTAATATTGATACAATGAAAAAATGCTGTATTTGGACTGAATTTGAACCCAGACAAGACACAAGCCATTCTGATTGGAAAAAACAGATCGCTATCTTCTATTGACAACACTGACCTTTTGCCTGTGACCTTGAACGACACAATTATTCCATACAGTAGAACTGTAAAAAATCTTGGTGTGTACTTTGACTCTGACATGACATGGAATACACAAGTTAAACATATCTGTAAAAAAGTATTTTCTATTATGCATTCACTAAATAGACTGAAAAATTTCCTGCCTGCTAAACTAAAACAGACGTTAGTGCAGTCACTTGTGATGCCACACTTCGACTATTGCGATGTCCTGTTCACTGACCTAAGTGTTGAATTATCCTGTAAGCTGCAACGTGTTCAGAATTCTTGTGTCCGTCACATATTCAACATACGTCGATATGATCATGTCTCAGATTATTTTGAGCAATTATCCTGGCTTCGACTAAAGGACAGACGCCTACTACACTCCCTAACTCTACTCTATCAGATACTTAATAATACTGCACCTAATTATTTAGTCTCTCGTTTCTCACTGTTATCTTCCCAACATAACCGCGACACACGATCTCAGAATAACAGTCTACTGTCAATTCCACGCCATCAAACATCTCTGTACTCTGCCTCATTCACAATAGCCATCACCCGTATCTGGAACTCCCTTCCGCCGGACATCAGGGGTAGTCGGAGTCTACAGATTTTTAGGTCAAAGTCAATCAAGTATCTCGCTGATAACTAGAATGAATGTCTCGTTATCTAGCCTAGGTAAATTTATATTGTACACGATTTTCATGGCACTTAGCCTATATTGATTTTATTTGTTAATTTCTTAGTTTTAAGTTTCAATTTTTGTGTATATTATAGTATAATATTATAATTATACACACATCCAATTATAATATAATTCTTTAATTCAATTTGTTTTCTCGGCATATTATTGGACGCATTTTTGTCTTATGTTTTAATATAGGTACTTCAATATTGTATTATTATTTTATTTTTAACATTTTGTATTATGTATGATATCTATTGTATTTGTTTTTTGTAAATTCCTTTTAATGTATTTTGTCTTTATCCTGGTTGAGTGGAAGATAAGGCCCTATGGCCTTAACTCTGCCAGGCAAAATAAAACATTATTATTATTATTATTATTTGCCGGCTTTATTTCCAACTATTGTACAGTACGTCACTCAAAATTTTGTTTTTAAGGGTTTCGTTTCTAACTCAATTGAATCGTGTTATATTTTGGAAATAACGGTAGGCCTACTGTTCCCAGCTCACAGGATGACCAGTTCGAAGGATTGGCATCAGTGGCGGACGCAGAATTTTCTTTCGGGGAGGGATTTGAAGAGATAGAAAGAAAACTAAAAAAATATATTTTATATTTATAAGAGTTTACAAAACTGTAAGGACAAGGTTTGTATGAAAGAAAAAATTTGAAAATCCACGGGAAAAGTCGGAAATGTGAAATGAGGCATAGTTAGGGAGTTCTGCTGTCAATTGTTTACATAAAAAAATTGAAATGTGACATATTCACAGTTTGAGAGTTCCGCTTTCACATGTTTTCATAACAAAACAGAAAACAAAAATTGAGTCAACCAAGCTAGATCAAAAGTGTGTATGTATGTATGTGGGTATGTATGTTCCCTATACAAATCTACATTTCTTGACCAATTTGCACGAAATTTTGCACACATACCCAGTTAAGCCCGAGAAGTAACGCGGTGAACACTAAAATTCAAACAAACCAATCCTTCCCTTGTAAATTTATATAATTTCTGAAAATATTATACTGAAAAATGAAATGCAATTCAGTTATCATGACAAAAATGTATTGTTTACAGTGTTCACATAGGGCTTTGGGAACTACGTAATACTGGGATTTAATAAATTCTGATGCTATCGATGTAATTAATACATTTGTAAAATAATTCTTAAAGAATGAAATCCTAGAATAATAAAGCACAATGTGAAACAGTCCCATAACTTTCTCTACCCTCAACATGGAAAATATTTTCTCACATCACATTTTGATGTAGGCCTAGAATAAGCGGTCGTTTTGCCGGGACAGCTTAAGTGTGTGCCAGTGAGTATGCTATATCAGAAGTCGGTAAAAAGTCCTATCCACTGATACGTCACTCATAGCTGTAGGATGTTTATCAGAGTCCCTAAACATCTACAAGAACACAAAATAGGGTGGATCATTTTCAGTCCTATTCCCGCAGTATATTATGTCCCCGGTTTTGGGGGAGGAAACTATGAAAGTTATATTGATTTTTTTTTAAATTTCAGCTCCGAAACGGTTGAATGGTAACATGAGAGTAAGAAATAAAAATTTATGTAAAGACAATACAATCTTATGTAATCGGAATTTATGTTTCTTCTTATTTAACCCCTCCCAGGCATGGTGTGTAGAAGCAACGGAATGCAACATTCGACATCCTCTGTGAGCCATAAAAAGATATATCTAGCGTTTTCTGAGGGAATAGTTTGAGTGTGATAAGTCGTTCTTCCTCATTTCAAGTTCTATATAGGCCTACATATTATACAAGGCCCTAGAGTTTGAAAATCGAAAGTCGTTCATAAGTTATTTTCAAATTACAAAATAAAAACCCGGGAGACGCCGGGCCTTTTAAGCTAGTAGGACAATAAAAATCCTCACATTTTACGAAAAGTAATTACTCTATTAGTTTTATATCTCTGCTTTAAACAATAAATTGTACAAAGTGACGGACTTCCACGTCAGAAGCAGTGAAAAGGCTAACGAGAAAGAAAACATCCCGATTTTTTTTTTCTAAATAGACGCATTCTTAATATGTACGTGAACATTTTATATTTTTAGCAAGATTGCTTGCTCCCAGGGACGGATCCAGAACTCATTTAAGGGGGACGTAATGATGAAAGTGTGCAATTACTGAGGTACAGTAAAAGGGAGGGAGTCTGGGGATCCTTCCCCCGGATTTTTTAAAAAATGAAGTGCAAAATTATGATTTTTAGGTCCTCTTGGTGATTCCTCAAAATTTCTCCACAGACTAAAACTCTTCTTGCCTAGAGTTATAATTCTGTTGAGAGATTTGTCCCAGGTTACGTCATCGCATGACTCGGAATCGATTCCATTTTGAAGCACACATTCCATTTTGGTCTACCTGGCAAACAAACTTCATTTCCCACAAACAAAGCTTATTGTATTTCGTAAAGTTCCTACAATAGCAGCAAAAATTAATTATATTAAAATGTGTACCTCACGGTCATCAAGACCTCTATGAGGAGATACTGAAATGGCCTACTGCTGACTGATAGACCACTAATATACTACTGT
This sequence comes from Ectobius pallidus, assembly GCA_964059195.1. Classification (NCBI taxonomy): domain Eukaryota; kingdom Metazoa; phylum Arthropoda; class Insecta; order Blattodea; family Ectobiidae; genus Ectobius; species Ectobius pallidus. Next base: position 32,141,784 of record CAXKWD010000004.1, on the reverse strand, counting down.
AAAATACCTTTAAAACTTTCATGAATTCTAATACGAAATATATAACTAATTTTTGCAATGATTTAAATAAGTTATGTATTTCAACCTACTTTATAGTTGAGCGACTTATTAGGAAAAATCATTGGCCTATATGCAGAAGGTCCTCAGTCAATAGACTCTGGATTTCTTTACGCCGGTAAAAGTGTTGATATTTTATTTGTACATGTAGATAAGGATCACAATTCTTGCAAAGCGTATGCATGATTTATTTCATTTCTTTAACTGATGGTTTTATAGTAAATTACTTTTTCCTAGTTTTCCCTAAAGTGGAGCATAATGACTAAGGCCCTTCCAGCATGTACCGATTAATATTACATAAAAATTAAAATCTTACCTGTGCCGTTATCATATAGCAAGAACGTAGGGTAGGCTGTACCGGGGATTAATTCTAGTGCACATTGAAAATTTGTATGTCTCCTTATTTCATTGGAATGAAATATAAATTCACAAACCTGCAATTAAAGAAAATATAAAAGAGATTAACATAATCTCACACCCATTAATTGGAATAATTTTACCCTGTTTAGGCTGTATTCAAGTAGGCCTAATCCTGAAACAAATTTATTAACCTTTCTTCATATTTCTGAGATTTCGTTGACTGAGTTTATACTTTACGTTTTATTCGTTTAATTTCGAATCTGATGCCCATATTGCAGCACAAGTTTCTTAATTAAGAATAAAATTATGCAATTCCAGCAATTTATGTAAACACGACATCAGTGTTAATAAATGTTTTAATTATTTTCCTTTTAAATAAATTATTTAAATAAAACATTTAGCAGTTCGAGTAAATAATCGCGGGTGAAGCTGGGCACCTGCTAATATAACAACATACGAAGAATGGAAATAACCAGGACCTGGATTCTGATGACATGTCATCTTATTATTGATGCTTCATATACATTGCTAACATGTAGATTAATCCTAATCATGGCCTCTAGATTATAGAAATGGATTTTTATTAGTCATTTTTTGTCATTTTATGCCATTTTATATTTTTAGGGCATTTTTTCAATTTTTACGTCATTATTTAGTCATTTTCGTAACAATTGCTTCCTTATTTAGTCATTTTCATGCATTTAAATATGTAAATAAATTAATAGGCTGCTATAATGAGACTTTTTGTAGGATCTACTTTCAAATCAATTTTCTTACTTTTCTTCTCAGATGCTCCAAATAAGAACAAAGAACCATGTTTTTAGACCTACGTCATCATTTCTGCATTTACAGTTTTCACAATTATGTACAAATTAGTCCATAACTTTGTGTGTACAATAATATTTTTTTTATAAATAAAATATCAGTTTTAGGTCATTCTTTATAATTATTAAGTCATTTTCTTTAAAACTCAGGGTCATTTTATAGGTCATTTTTCAAACAATTTTAGGTCATCAGAATCCGGGCCCTGGAAATAACTCTAAGTAGATAACAGGCCTTATGTGTTTTGTTGTTTCTGCACGTATAGCGACAGCCATACCATTCAAATATTTTTTGCACAAGATGCGACATAGCAAGGTGCTGTGTTTATAAAGAGATTCTTGGAATTGTGGGTGTGCATTCCAATCCATCTTGGTGGTTTTGTGTGTGTGCGTGCGTAATGCAGAATACACACTCATCTCTACGTCTCTGCAGATGACAATAACAACTAAAGAACGAAGTTACAGTACAACTGACTTCATAGTTTGAAACAAATTTTGTATCCCTAGCCCATATTATTTACATTCTATATTATCATTCATAATACGCCCTGACTTTTTGTGCTCCAGATTGCGGGTTCGATCTTATTTCTTTTTTATTCTTTATTATTATATTATTTTAACTACACTTCTTCACCACACATTATTTCCATTTCTTCTTCTGTTCATAAGTACCGTAGGTATGTACCCAATCGCTGTGTTCAGTGATTTTTTTTCTTTTATCAGAGAAGCTACAGGTTTGCAGAGATTCAAGTGTTATGTCCTTGCGAAATTACATGAAATAAATTGTACGATAAAATGAGATTGTTAAAAATAAAACGACAAAAATATGACGATATACTTGGGTTTTGTTGAAATTTGGTAAATTCGTACCTTACACTGGATAGCCATTATAGTTTTTTTACCGGGAATATTTTACGTAGCAAAATTAAAATATTTCAACATAAAAATCGAAGGTATAATTTGAGCGGAGTTCTAATATGAACCATGAAATTCGAAGACTCAGTAGGAAAGAATTTCTGTTGTTAATATTTCTTTCCTTGAAATGTTAAATGATTCACGATCATGGATTCCAAAGTAGGCCTACGATTGTTGAGAATGTAAGGACAAGTATAAATTAATGGAACAGGTTTGCATATTATTAGTGAAGACACTATTTTTTTATAGAAAAACGTGTGAGGCAACATTGGATAGAAAAACTCTAGAAGTTTACATCAGTAGTTCTTGTAATTGTTCCGCATCCTTATGCTCGGCCAGTGGGCTGCTACTGCAAAAACACAAAAATGTTGAGCAATTAGGAGAAAGCATATGCTGTTAACAACTGCTTGTTCCAACTAGATAGGGCACCACCTGATTATCACAGTGAAGTCAGGCACTGTTTAAATCAACATCTGCCGCGCTACTGCTGAAGATAAAAAAAAATGAAGTTGGCCATCCAAGTCACCTGACATTACTCGTGATTTTTTCTGTGGGTGTGTATGAAGGATGCTTTTCATGTGCCGCCTCTGCCACAAAATCTGCCAGAGCTATGTCGGCATATTGTTATTGTGATCGAATCCATAGATGTGATCAGCTAGTGCAAGAAATTGACTATTGCCCCGAGAAGTGCCGTGTGACACACGGTTCCCATATTGAAATTCTGTGAATATTTTTAATGTAAGTAAACTTTGAGAGTTTTTCTATCTATTGTTGCCTCACACTTTTTCTACCATAAATAGTTTATACACAAATATTGTTGAAACTAGTTTCAGTCATTTGTACTTGCCCTTTATGTTCCTGCAGTTAAATATCCTGCATCGCAGCAAATAAAGAAAAAGAGCGGTATAGGATTCTTCCTGTCGGTCTTGTTGAAGTGTGCATTTCAGCTGTTTTATTGCGACTGTCACTTGTCCTTCCCATGTCTTCGTCTCCTTGGTAAATTGCTATTCATTTGTTTCCTTTCTAGAACACTATGTTTCTGTTTATCATCGATATCGATATATATCGCTGTTGCTATTGGATTTAGCGATTCGCATTTATCTTCCACCAGTACCGAAGGTATTTATCTTTGATGCCACTGCAAGGAAATAAAGGAGGTCTTTCTTTCAGTGAAGTGAATAATATGATACTATTGCAATGGTAATGGTGTAACTTATTCAGTTGTGTGTGCTGCATTGTTGCTAGAAAACAACTAGAAGACTTGTTAAATGCAGTGTAGTGAACTGCATTTTACCCAGTTTCAGAGGAATAGAATTCGACATCTTTATAGTGCATTGAGTCAGAGCACTGCTTTAAGAAGCCTTGAAATAGGAAAATACATTAATTCTAAAGTTCCAAAGTCTGCCTTCTCCACTTTCGAATTTTTCAGAAAACGAAGTAGTAAAGTGCAAAATAAAATAATGTAGTGGGCATCATTGAAGAATCAAGAAAGAGTTTGTAAAGACTAGCCGAAGGCGAAGATTAAAAATTAAGAGTAAAATAATTAAAACGCAGGCTATTTATTAATGTATTATTCGTGACTAAATATATTTTTATTATAATATTCCGCCTTTACCCTTACCATTAAATACACAACTTATTTGAAGATGCATTTCGGCGTATGCTGCGCCATCCTCAGTTCATACAAGAAGAAATGAACACCACAATTCTTCTGAAATAATGTTTATAATTATTTCAGAAGAATTGTGGTGTTCATTTCTTCTTGTATGAACTGAGGATGGCGCAGCATACGCCGAAATGCATCTTCAAATAAGTTGTGTATTTAATGGTAAGGGTAAAGGCGGAATATTATAATAAAAATATATTTAATATTAACTCTTATCTGTTGGAAATGAGTTATTTTAATTTTAATATTCGTGACTAGTTGTTTGGCTATTTAACTATTTTGACAGGTGTTAAAGTATTTACATAGGCCAATTAATTTTTCGTGACAAGTGTGTTACCAAAACAAGGATTCGTAAAGTAAATCTTATAATTGTTCGTATAAAGTCTGTATTGATTTCTTCTTGATCATAGTTTGTAACAATAGACAATCCCCAATCAGAATCAGTAAAACGCAATCATAGTCCAGTGGTATGCAGTCATAATGTAGAGCGAACGTGGGTGTAAAATATAAACACAGTTATCGTGAAAATGTTACCAATTTATACTTGCATTTCAAAACACATAGACTATGTATTCCAGTCAATATGTAACTACTTTTCTATACTCTTCTACAGTTTCCCGATCTCTCTCTCTCTCTCTCATTATTTTTGTATTTAAATTTCTTCTCTATTCCCCATTCAAGCTTCAGCATCAGCGCTCCAGCGTTATTGAGTTTGTCTTTTCAATGTTATCAAAGAGTCGTTATACAACGCCACGCTTCAATTGAAATTGAAAACGCGCAAGCGCACACGGCCGTAAAATGGCGTTTGTGACGCTCAAGTGAAAATTAAATTGAAATAAAAGATAGCGCATGCCGATATGGTTTTAATCGCCTCCAGTAGTTGATTACTCGGCTAATTCAGTAGACAGAAGAGAGAGCGCGCCATATTTCAGCCCTCCCGTGCTATGAAAACCGCGGAACGATCCCATGCTACCATGCTGTTTGCTTTGTCTCTCATAAAAGGCGTGCTAGGAGTGCCATCTACACCTCCCAAACAAGCTTCGTCCGATTTCAGCTGCGCCTAGCGATAAAACCTTGCGAGCTAATCATGTTTCTGCTACTAAATGCGGGCTTTATTCCTTTGTGCTATTATATATGCTTTCGTGCCTCTTGCATGTGCTTGTCAGAAGCGGCTCGTTTGCATTGTCTCTCATCCCTGCATCGGAATCACAGATGCGGGAGCTAATGCAATTAGCCTTGCTGTCTTTTCACTTGAACCAGTATCCTGATTCCCGTGTCTAATGCTGTGACCAATAGATGGCTCCACCTAAAAATTCACCACTCATTTGAATGATTTCATTTTCAAAATTGCGAAAAAATTGATGGGACTTGTGACAACTGGCCTCTTTAATAAAAATATGTCGATAATAATATAAGAGTTTTTCTAATCAGTAGATATGATCAGGAAATATAATGAACAGAGAACGCTTTCCCTGTGAGGTATCTTCGAAATAAATACTACTATTGAAATTTAAATATTTCTTCCATTGTCTTTTCCATAACTTTATTACAAATTTAAGACAAACTACTGCATCCCATGATACATTATAAATTTTTGGGTTAATAATATTTTACTAAATTACATTAGCAGTTGTCTACTACTATGAGAATTTTAAAAATTCAGCAATAATCAATAATTTTCATGTTTGTATTCTATAAATTAAATTATAAGTATTCCATAGAATAGTCCAACAAACATATTTTGGATAATTCTGCAATTAAATACAAAATTAAAAATATCTTCTTCCTGAACATTTCAGATATGTACTTGAATACTCAAACATATTTCAGGAGCAGTAGGAGCAGATGCACTTTGAAAATAGATCTAGGCCTATGTCTTTTTTCCTTCACTAAATTATTGTTGAAAACTAGAAACTAGATATTATTAATTTCATACGTTTCAATATGTTCACTAAGTGACATGCATTTCAATTTTTAAATTAAAACGTTCGCTTAATAGAACGAGCATCCGTTTATAATGTCGGCCTGGGTGCTTCATACAAAATGTGAGGATTTTTATTCTCTTGTTAATGTTGTATTTCATGGAAACAAGCTCCTCTGCTAAAATGTTCTAAATCGATTCTAAGCTAAGAACCCATTGATGATTTTACTTGACGATTACTTATATACAGTTGCAAAGTCGGCTCTGAAAGCTGCTCTGTGTGTTTTTTTTTCTGAAAGGGTTAATTTTGTAACTAATTAAATGTTGCTTGTTCCTTCTCTCTTTAATTTTTGGTTAACTTATCTCCGGCTCTTAGTTTTGCTTTTTGTTTACTATTTACTGTCCACTTTTCTGCCCAATGTAGTAACACAAGCAAGGTAATTCTCACTGTTCGTTTCTTTATAAGTAGGCCTACTTCTATTTTGATCACGATAATACTGCTCGATAGTATTGCGAGCTCAATATTCCAATTGTCTTTTTCTTTTTCTTTTTTTAACCCTAAAAATTGTAGGCCTATATAATGAATTGAAACCAAATATGGGTGTAGTGACTTATTCAAGAATTCTTATCAGAGTTCGTCAGCAATCCCCAATCTTCCATGCTGAAGTCTTTTATTAGAATAACAGTTAATCCAGAGTGGCATCTTGATAAAGGTAGTAGTAGTAGTAGTCCATCAGGTGGGGTGCGACCCCTGGCGATCCCAACGGATTTACAAGGCAGTAAGGCTGCCAGCCATGACTATTCGAAATGTCTTTTCCTGTTCCTAACACTCATATCCAATATCTTCATCCATCCAACCAGGTCCTTCACAGCACTTAGAATTTCTTCCCATCTTAGATTGGTGGCATTGCTAATCTCTGCGTGCCATCTTGTTCTTCTCCTATCCCTACCTCGCTTCCCGTCCACTATACCTAGCATAACATCTTTTTCCAAGGAGCTGTTTTTCCTCATTATATGTCCAAAATACATTAATTTATGCTTAGTTGCTGTTGCCACTAGTGACATGTCTGGTTTAATTTCCTTTATTATGGACAAGTTAGTCCTTTTTTCTACCCATGATACATTTAGAAGTTTTCTCCAGACCCACATTTCAAAGGAATCAAGTCTTCTTTTCTCCTCCGATCTTAATGTCCAGCTTTCGCTAGCATATAGTACCACTGGAAATACCATCGCTTCAATGAGCTTAACTTTTGTTATTCTAAAGATGTCTGGATCTCTGAATATCTTTTGAAAATTAGTTTAATGTATCTCATAGCTAGAGTTGAAATAGAGCATTTGAAAGCGGATGGTGGAACTGTAGAGATAGATGCAAAATTTATTTCAGGGAACATAAATTTTTCACTTGCTTTGATAGAAAATAAATCGCATACAACAGTAATGTTTGGTTGTGGACGCTAGACTTCGGAACAGGCTCCACAGAGCGTTAAACCGTAGTAATGCGCGCGCATGCAGAAACTTCACGTGACTCCATGAGTGGAATTTGAATGCATTAATAATTAATCATTACTCTGAATTCAATTGCATCTAGACTCTGGATTCCTGGGGAACAAAAAAGTCCGCTGTCAGTCACTCCAGCGACTACTAAATTTTTAACAAACTCCATTTATTTAAAATCAAGCCATGCGTATTAGTTCGTCTGAAACCAACAAGCAACAGAGACATTACAATATACAATTCTATGTTGGACGCTAAACCTAGTCTGCTTTTTTCAGAATACTAAAATGTCAATTAAGTACATAGTGGACCAAAAACCGTACAAAATTCAAAGACCTATCTTAAATATATTTTAAATTTAAAAGTGTAAAGTATTCCCTATTACATGCCATGGAGGCCCAGAGGGTTCCAGGAGGTTGAGGCTCCAAGATTATGGACAATCGTCCACGTGAAGGTGGTACGGTTGTCAGCCTTACGCACCGGCCACCAGGAATGCTCCTGGTAGGCATTACTGTTAGAGGCTGTATTTTTAAATTACCAGAATGATAATATAAAGTAAAAAGTTGGACTTTCTGATCTGTAGACCCTGTTTTCATACTGTCATCAGATTTTATTTCCGCTTTGTAGGAATCCAATAAAACTCAGTTGCCAAGCAACACTAAGGAAAATTTGTTTCAATATGATCATTTACCAGCCCCTAATATATCCTCCAAGCAGAGATCTCTTATCAAGCGTACAGGACATGATAACGAAGGTTCCCATTATAGGAAGGTTCCCATTCAATGCATTGAATTGGAAATTGGAAGATTCTATACAGTCCAGTGCACGGAAACTTTCCGATTCTTGTTTCCTCTACTGCTTTTGATAATTTAAAAAGGCATCGAATCTCCTTATCATTTATGTTCCACACCAACCCTGGGAGAGCAAATGTCTTATTGGTTTGAGTTTAAGTCCGACCACATCATTTTAGCCTATGAACAACGCTCAGGCTAGCTGAGTTGTGAAAGGGCTGGAAGGAGCGTTCACAGAGAATGTCTAGTCCCTGGATGAGCTCGACTCGTATTGGTTTGATATCAAAAGTCTGGTATTCAAACATTAATATATGAACACAGGTAGGTTTCAGGTTAGGAGCTTATTACTGGGGGAATAAGACACACATTAAGTGGAGATTTGGGTGAAATTCCCTTGTAAATAGTATCTTCAATATTATACATATATGCCTAGTCATTTTGAAGTAAACAAAGGACACGGGCAACAAACAGAAAGTTGTTTCCTTTCTTGAACAAGGTTAAGATTAATTGTGAAATGATTATGTTTTCTCACGGAATCTAGAGGCTCTTAGACATATCCGCCATCGCGAAAAATAGGGGAGAAGCAGGGGTGGGAAGTGGGCATGGTGGAGCCAGCATAGAATTCACATACCAAATAAACCACTGCTTATCATATCGGAAAGATTCCGTGCAGTCGACTGTACCCAACGAGTGCCGGAAAAAAATTCGGAGCCGATGCCTTGATATATAGAGGAAGTCCTTAGAAAAGCTGGTGACGATTTTGAGCTCCATATAAGTTACCAAATAATTTATTTTGTTGAGCGTATAATTATTTTTTTAAATAGTTTAAACAAGAAGACTGAGTCCATGAAGATAAACTTGTTAAATAGTGCATGAAATAGTGCGGGATTTCATATCTTTTTTTTTCAGTTATTGCTCACACAGGCTACATACAGAATAAAGAATAGGCATATACCTTTTCAAATCCATTTTGCTTTCCGTTCTTTCCCTTCTAGTTGCAAACGAGTGTAAACCAATACAGAACAACTCTGGTAAACATTCAGAATGAAAATTGCAGTAAAACGATACTAGAGAGTTTCGTATTTCATTAGGACTGCCTCTCTCTCAACACATGGTACACATGGAAAAGTAATAGTTTATGTAGTCTGCTTGTAAGGCCAATGAGTTTCAATTTTACTTCGATATCATCAGAGGGGAATTTGAAAGGAGGAGTCAATTTCAAGAGTGTTCGTTGTGTGTGTGTGTGTGCTTTTTACTGCGGAAATAGATAACGATGTAGTGAGAACCACCAGATCTACTCCTATCTCAGGCCTGGATTTTATAGCTCTGTATAATGAAGTGGGGAAAGTCATAACACTGGACCCATATAAAAATAACTATCATTTTCCTCTGTATCTATCCTACAGCTTTAATAGCACACTAACTAGGTTTTAGGATGAATGCTGTGTTCTCATCCGGTTTGATAAGGCCAGCCGTGTTGATAGAAACTACATAAACGCGTCCCGACATTGTCCGCTTAGCGAATGCGTTAGTAATGCAAAGTACTGGGTTATCTGCGCTTTATAAAGTTTATAGAAATTAAATCTAGATGTTATCTTCTGGACCAGCAGAATTATGTCTGTTCTCTATATGTAACGAAATGGATATTTGCCAGAATTTAGTGGCACTTTTTACTAAACAGTATAGGCCAACTGTAGGACATATTTGAAAGATGAAAAATCTACACACAATCCGGAGAGAAAATTTTCAGGCATTACGTAGATGTGTAAGCCATGAATTGTGAAGAAAATGACACTTCCTTCATCTACATCAGCGGTTTTCGAGTGGCGGCCCGGGAGTCGCTTGCTGCCCGAGAAGCTAGTTTGAAAATTGTATTAATTTATTACTAAGAGATAAAATAATCATAACAATTATAGCTGACTGTCCAACGGTTACCAAAAGATAAACTTATAAAAGCCTATAAAGGGCTAGACTTTTTATTTCCCCTAAAATATATTATAATTGAATTACTTTTTATTGAAATGATTATAGGTTATCAACAATAAGTATTCATCTGTGTGCATGTCCTCTCACTGCTGACACACTGCCCCAGGTGCGAACTCGCAGCGAACTCGCAGCGAACTCGGTGCGAAGTTCCTGTCAACATCTCCATGGCTCTGGGACAACCAATATACCATAATAAAGTATTAAAATTCATGAAAGACACTAAACCGTGTAACCATATATAATTGATTTTGTAAAACTATTGTATTTCTGTGTTTTAGTCGCGATATGACTTTTTAGTTAAAGCGACGTTAATATGAATAAATTAAATTAAATAAGTATTCAGTTTTAATTAAATAAAATTAAAGTCAAGTTGAAGTACGGAACTGAGAATTTTTATGTGAAATACTGGTACTTGATGTAAGTGAAATAAGCAAAATTGAGTTTCTACTCCAAGGTTCAAAATTCGGACAACCTTTTAGTACGGCAACTTGGCAAGCGCTTGCGCTTCTAAGGGGTCAAATAAAATCGTCAATACCTTTTCAGGCCTTCAGCCTAAACTCTCCTATGAATAGGCTTTTGCTGACATATACCTTACTCCCACCACACCATTACAGAATGAAAACCACGACCAAATCTCCTTGCAAGTTCCGACCAGGGTTTTCCTTGGTTTTCCCTGGTCGTAAGTTGAATACCACCAATGTTATGGTATATACAATTAAGCAATAGGATAGGAACCCGTTTTCATTTCCAGCAATTATTGTTATTATTATTATTATTATTATTATTATTATTATTATTATTATTATTATTCTTTATTGCTACCACTGCGGTGTTATGGATAGAAGTCATTACAAATATTTTACACATAACACTTAAAAATATAACACATTAAAAAATCATATCAAAATTGGCATTAAAATATTCATTGATGTTCAATGTATTTCGTATGCAGGTGTGGAACAGAGTAGAGGTCGACACATTGAGGGTTTTCTTTCTATATGGGTGTGGAATACCAGCTCACTTCTCCCAGAAGATGGCAGCATCGAAAGCACGAAATCAGTCTTCATGTTCACCGGTAGGAAGCTCGAGACACACTTTCAGAAGTAAGTTAGATAGCGAAAACAAGTAGAGGTGGAAATGGTGCAGCCTATGGTGTGTGCAAATTGGACGGGAGAGTAAAAGTTTGAAATGTAAGAGAGGGAGAGGGATAAGGCGTGAAACACAGAGAGATGAAGGGAGGGAGATTATGAATGGAAATAAGTAAGATATATAGAGACTAGGAAGGGAGAGATTCCATACATCATTGACGTTCAGAACATGCAAAGCTCTTTTGCTCGTAGTAACATATTTGTGGTGAGTTACAATGAGAGACAAAGGGGTGAGATGATTCCCATGTGGTTAGGGGTTGAGGTACTCATGCGAGACAATATGCTTCCCCTCATCTGAGTACAGAGCGATGTCTTCAAGTATCCTTGCACGCGTTCACTGTAGCTTGCACTGCTTATACGATAGACTAGCTTAAAAGACCCGGCGTCGCCCAGGTTTTTCATTTTGTAATTTTGAAATTAACTTATGAAGGACTTTCGATTTTTAAATTCTAGGTCCTTATATAGGTATTAAAATTTTGAAAAGAAGAACGACTTATCACACTCAAACTATTCCCTCAGAAAACGCTTGATATAGTTTTCTATGGCTCATAGAGGATGTAGAATTTTGCATCCCATTGCTTATACACACCAAGCCTGGTAGAGGTTCAAATAAGAAGAAACAGAAATTTCGGTATTATAAAATTGTATTGTATTTGTGGAATATTTTATTTCTCACTCTCATGTTACCATAAAACCGTTTTGGGGATGAATTTAAACAGAAATGCAATATCACTTCCCTCCCCAAAAACCTGCGAAATAATAATATACATATTACCATACCTCGTATTGTTTTCTCTATGTCCGGAATAGAGAAAGTTATTTGACTGCATTATTTTCGTGCATTTTATTCTTTAATATTTATTTATAACATGAATTATATTGATAGCTTCACTAAATTGTCCAAGTCCCGTTTCATTTATTTCCAAACCCATCTGAGACCACTGGCAACAATACACTGTTGTCATGTCAACTGTGATTTGCATTTGATAATTCTGTGTAATAAGCGATTAATTATTCTCAAAAAATCATATTTTTGGCATTTAAAATCAAAATTTTGCAAAATCCTTTCTTATTGAGCACTTACATTATGAAACGAAGGTACTGTCAAAATTCCAAATATCTACCTATTATAGTTTAGGCTCTACGTTGATTCTCTGTCATTAAGTCAGCGAAGACAAAGCCTTTTATATATATAGAGATTACAAACACATTAGAATGTTCAGATATATGTTCAATTGCAGTGTTCTGACATTAATTATATTTTCTTTGAATATTAGTGTTAACATGAAAAGAAATGTTACCCATCATGGCGGATTTTACTGGAAATCAAACTCGAAATTTTATAAACTCCTACAAAACAGCCATGTTAACTGTTTAAAAAATTATAATCCGGTGTGAACACCTAAAATGTAATCTTCAATGAAACATATAAATTTCAACACAAAAAAAAACCCTTCCCAACTTCATCAAACTTAGGACACTCAGTGCCACATGTTAATTATTTTTATTATAACATTTGTGTGCTTAGAAATTTTTTTGCTTCACTCTGCCACCACAGAACATACCATTATAATGTCGCACTTGCAATCCACAATCGCATTTAAAATTGAAAATCGATATATGGGATTATTACTATTTCACTATTGACGGTTGCGTCGGGGGCGTGGTTGCGGTTCAACTCAATAACAGAAGTTTATTAAGTGCCAGAATGGTACTTTCTGAGATTGTATGGTGGACGAGGAATGTCTGTCCGTCTGTCTGTCTGTCCGTCTGTCTGTCTGTCCGTCTGTCTGTCTGTTCGTGTGCCTGTACGCGCGTTAACTCAAATACTCTTTATCGGATTTTCATGAAACTTGGTATATGCATTTATAATGTCCATGGGAAAGCCTATTGATATTATACCAAATCGGTTGACCGGTACTGGAGTATTGCCCAGTTTAGTGCCTATTTTATGGTAATATATTAGAAAGAATTTATCAAATGCAAATCAGTTCTGACTACAACATATTGTTTTACAGCGTTCACATACGGTTTTGGAAGTTGCAATACAGTTAGCTTTGACAAATAACACTACCCACATATTCTTTCACATATGCTTATCAAACTATAACTTTGTTCTTCCGTAAGCTCTGCTTAATGAATCGATCTGGAGCTTAACTTGGAAATCGATTTAAAAAATTACTTAACCTATATTGTGCATACCATAATTGCAATTATCACTGATTAAACAAAAGTATTATGGCGCTTTGTTACATCAGTTTACCTAATTTTATTTTTATTTCGTGTTTGAATTTTGCATGTTAAAAATTTATTATTTGTAGCATCCAAGTCTTCTTTACCAGCATAGCTAAAACAAAAAACTTAAATTCTCTAATCAGCAACTGCAATTTCCCATTTTGATATATTTTGATAAATGTTTCCGACCATCCATGGCACACACTGACGTTCACCCCATCCCAACAACTGACATTCAGGTAAAAAGTACACTGATATAGAAGTTGTTGAAGTCGACTAAATGTGTTTTGTCGCCATGTGTTTAGATTAAGCAGATACACGAAAATATAGAAGTTACGCGTGATTCTCATCATTTAGACCGTGGATATTTTTCTAGGAGTTTTCTACAATTGAGTATCCTTCAAGACACCCGTATGTTCCTGTATCTGCAGAACTTGTTTCAAAAATACTGATATTGTTCTCTCACCGCTGTGTGTTTTGCCAAGTATATGGAATAACTGGCTTAAAGTAAAGGAATTAACATTAATTTTATTCATCTTCAACACCATCATCATTCATCAAAATAGGCCAAATTGATTTGTTTCGTCTCAGAAGATGTCTTCCCAACGAAGCCTGGATTTTCCTATATCTTGTTTTAAAAGCATCACTTTGTCATTGGCAATAACCACAAATTATGCAGCCGTCAGTCACGAAAAGTACATACCCCTAATTTTAAAGATCAGTCACGTTTGAGACTGGGTGATTTAAAAAAAAAATTATTAATAATTCTAAAACTTTTGTAAGATGTCCTCCATGATAAAAAGGAAATATTTCATGTTGTAAAAGATTAGTTTTATACAAATTGTAGAAAATTGTTTGTTTGAAAAAAATGACATATGTTGCAGGAGACGTTCACAATATATCACATACTATACACGTACAGTCCTTATTGTCAATTTGACAACACTGTTAGAGCCTAGAGTCAATGTAATTTTGTAATAATTGTTGCTGATTGAATGTAAATTAGCATTTGATGGTAGGGACATTCCCAAAACCGCAGCAGGGATGTAAACTACATACTAATGTCTAACTTATAGCATCCAATTACTGGAAACTGTTTAATATGGTGCACCGCCCACTAATAATTATCGAAGCAAGTACTCGAGAATCGAAACCGTTGCCTGCATCAGTGCAATTGTGTTTTGGGGAACGTAAACAGGTTCGCATGAAGACACATCACGAATATGTCCTGCAGGATGTTGATGGCAATCAAGGTTGTATTAATTTACCCGGAGGCCATCACTTCAACGAACCAAACTCCGCATTGAAACAATTTAACATAATTCTATTTAGCTTATACGTATTTCTTTCGGTTTGGAAAATAATGAGTGTTTTTCTCAGTTAAAGACACAAAACTGACATAGAAAATTGTATCCGAGCCTCTATTAATTGACCGAGCGAAGCCAAATTCTGTTTTAACTCGACCGTTCGGTATTTTGTCTGTTTGTAAATTTATTTTATACGAAGTTACGACCAAACGCATTACTGGATTTTCTTCTAATTTGGCATGAATATTCCTAGAAGTCATTAGAAATGTCGTGTGTGTAAGGATTTTAATTTTTTTAGCCTCTTTCAACGATTGTAGCCAAACGGTTCACACTATAAAAAATTGAAGACTAATTTCACCCTCGTGTTTAAAATTGTCTAACTTATAACTTGTTCCAGTACATCTTTACGTAACTTTAATGGTTTACCGTCATTTAGTCTGTCTATAAACTTGTTCGTTACGTAGCCACGCCAAACTATTCGTTCTATTTTCTTTCAGTTTGTCACGAATGTTCCTTGAATTAATTAAAAACTGCGTATTTGTAAGAATTTTTATTTTTGATGCCGTATCAAGATGATAGTCGGTTTAATTGATAAGAGCAGATCCTTCTTTTTTGGACGCGACGTCTACTGTTCACAGAAGTACTAATGCTAGACGGTCTTCTCGCAGTGCCCTTTGCTCCAAGTCGTTTCGATCATTGTAGATAGGTAGGGATGGGATATCGGAAGGAAAATATCGATATTGATGTCTATATGAATATCGGTTACTAATATCGATAATAGTATTACTTCGGTAAGAAAATATCGATGTGTAGATGAAGATGTAGATGTAGATATCTCGTCCTGTAGATCCTGTGTTGAGCGGGGCTCAAGGATATAGAACACGTCAGATCAAAAAATACATGTATGTTATAACAATAATATACAGAAACTGCAAGCTGCCAAATTTATCCAAGCTGGAAATATTCCTCCAAATTGTAGAAGATGTGAGTTATTAAAAATTCCTTGACGTGATGTTTTGAAAGGTTTGCTCTTTCTTTGAACTCATAATAATTTAATGTTGTTTGGAAGCATGTTATATATCTGTATTGCAGAATAATAAGCACCCTTCTGAAAGAGTTTTAACGAGTTATTTGGTCTGTGTAGATCATTCGTGTTTCTGGTAGTACGTTCATGTACACTAAAATTAGTTTGAAATGTATCAATATTATCCACTACATAACACATAACAGAGTATATATACTCCCCTGTAAGAGTGAGGACTTTTAATTTTTCAAATAGCGGTTTACAAGATTCCCTTTTTTTCTTTCCACATATTATTCTTACTGACCGTTTTTGTCTATGGGAAGAGTTGCCCCAGAATATGATCCCGTACCTCATTACCGAGTGAAAATATGCAAAATATACCATAAGTAATGCATCCTCTTGTAATATATTATTCAAAATTCAAAATGTCAAATTATTCAATATTCAATAATATTGTAAGTTTTGCTAAGATAATAGGTTTGTTCCCATGGGACTCATGAACCGTTAACACATAGTTCACGCATGTGAACATTGACAATTTTCCTGCGCGACGTATAGAAACTGGTATTGTGCGCATGCATGAACTATATTTTCATGGTCTCGGGGTGCTCTAGGAACAAACGTGCCGTCGTATAAGTTAATGCAACTTTGTACCCTATCGCGATTTAAGGAATGGTATGGTAGCACTGCTTGTTTGTTGCTACCTCTGACGAGACGCCCTTCTGGCAGTAAAACTGAAATTCACGATCCGAAATGCTGAAAATAAGTGTAAAGAAACATGCATAGCCTTCAATTCAACATGTTAAACTTGTGTTTTAGCTATATTGAATTTTTACTCCAAGTTGCTTAAAACCTTGAGTTTGCCCATTTTTATAAATGCGTAAGCCTATGTTATAATAGAGTATTTCTAAGTCCCTCTCTCACCCTCCATTTAATTCTAGTTCTTGAATTGAGAAAATCGATATTATCGAAGAGCAATATCATGATATTATCGGAACTGAAGTATCGATGTCAAAATATCGGATAGCCTAAGCGAAAACAAAAGTTATTTCGATATTATCGATATTTTGTTTTCGCTACCCGATTTGTTTTCACTTGATATTTTGTTTTCGCTTTTGATATTTGAAAACAAAAGTTATTTCGATATAATTGAAGTATTGATTTTTTTGTTTTCGCTTTTGATATTTGAAAACAAATATTATTTCGATATAATTGAAATAATGACATTTTGTTTTCGCTACCCGATATTTTGTCATCGATATTTCAGTTCCGATAATATCTTGATATTGCTCTTATCGATATCCCACCCTACGTACGTTATCCAACTGACTCCATTTGATGTGGGGCTCCACGTGCTAAACTCTCAGCCACATGCAGTCTGTCGATGGATTTGTAGCGGTCATGAGAATTTTTGATTGATGAATACACCCGTCATTACTACCGGACTAAAAACACAATGATACACAAAATATGCAACTCAAAACATTTCGCCGTTTGACAGTTATGGGAGCAATCAAATTGCACTATTTTCTAACCCCACTATTCGCTAAATCCCACAAGAGTAGAAGGGGGGGCTGGGAAATTTATTCAGAAGCGCACAAAAAGAGGGATACTTTATACGCTATCAACTGGAAATACTGATGTACTGCTGCTGTGATGTAGATATATATTCAAATAGACTGAAGTCCATATCTGTGTTCCACACAGCGGTGATGCCAATTTGAATGAGCTTGTCAATAATACTTCCATTTTCAAGCCGTTTTAAACTCAATAGATATAACTCTAAATACGCATTTAACATAGTTTGCCTGTGTTTTTCCCAAGCTTTTGTTTTCCAGATCCTGCTAATATGAAGCTAGAGTCTCTATGTGTGTACACTAAGCGTAGTTGATGTATTTCCAGAGGTCATGTCGGTCCTACTTTGTTTAAGCCTTGTGATACACTACTAACTTGTTGTTTCATTGACCTTTTAAAGGCAGTTTTTTTTTATTTATAGAGGTAAATGTAAATGGAGTCGGTCGCGGTAGTGAAGAGGTAGCGGTCCCGCCTCTAGATCCGAAAGTCGCGGGATCAAACCCGGCCTCGATGGATTTTTTCAGGACGAAAAAATCCTCGGAGAAGAACTTTAAGCTGGATATTGTATACAAAATTCCCGGCATCTTTCACGACCAAGTAATACCTTAGTTTTCTGGTAAGTTTTGTGAGGTGATGAGCTTGCCACCTGTCCCTCGGTCCTCTCATGGAAAATAAGCGTAACAAAATTATCCTTGGTACTGAAATATCCAATTGGAGACTCTATGCTCCACCGTAGGAGTCACAGGAATATCAGATCAGAAATGGACATATAGCCTAAACCTTGTGTAATTATGACTCAATGGTAATAGACAATTCTTAAGCAAGCTAAAGGAATATTATCCATTTTATGGAACCCAAGGTTCATTGCCGCGCTTACCTGAGCCCACCATTCAAACCTATTCTGTGCTAACTCCATCCAACCATCCCTCTCAAATTCTACGTCTCTTAAATCTATCCTAGTAATGTCCTCCCACCTACGTCTACATCTTCCAAGTGGTCTTTTCCCTTCGGGTCTCCCAGTCAATATTTATTAGATATGTCTTTCCTCCCCCATTCGCGCAACATGTCCAGCCCATTTCATCCTCCGTGATTTAATTACCCTTACTATATTCCGTGACGAGTACAGGTTATGAAGCTCGTCGTTATGTAGTTTCATCTCTCTCAGACCCAAATATTTTCCTAAGCATCCTGTTTTCGATTACTCTCAGATTATGTTCTTCCCGAAAAGCGTAATTGAGGACCGTTTTGACAAAACTCAACATATGCCAAAACATATATTGTTCAGCTGAGAAGGTTTCTTTGGTTTTTATTAACATATACTGAGGCTTCAAAATGAATTGGTTATGTTGACTTTTCTTATGTTCTTTTTTCACCATCTTAAAGATCTCATTTCAAAGCACCTAATACCATTGTAAAACGAATTTGGCCAAAAATGGAGATGTTGAGTTTTGTCAAAACGGTCCTCAATTATGACTCATAAGTAGAAATACTTCTGAATCATAATTAATATACGAACAGGCGATGTTGAAGCAGCGGGTAAAGTTGTATACATTCAGACAATAGTCAAGTTTCTTCGGGTCAGAGTGTACGCATGCCTTGGACTTTGAGCAGCAAATACACTTTAGATCAATTTCAGATAAATCGCACACTTGATAAACAGTATACACTTTTGATCAATTTCAGATAAATAGCTCACTTGATAAAAAGTTAAATGGTGGTAAATATATTTGAATTAAGATTGTGAAATGAAATAACTGCTTTTGTCTTTAAACCTGCTGATAACCTGTTCACTGGGTAAATGATCGCAAATTATGTTATTGATAGTTTCTAGTAAAGAGCATATTACTTATTTTTTATACTATTCATATCAATAGCCTGTCATTTCTATATAATTCAACGTTATAAAATCAATTATATGTTGAAAACTTTACAAACCTGCTATTTATTAAATATTCCCTGTTTCCACGAACCCTTGAATGTGTGAATAGAGTTGTAAATCTTATTTTAATTATTTATGTCCGTAATGATCGTCTGTTAAATGGCCATTCACATGACATGTATTAAATCAAAGTTTGTTCCGGTACAACAAAAAGCAATTTATAATTTATTATTAGAGAAGTTTATCTAAAAAGCAAATTCCTAGAAAAGGTGATTTGAATTCCATTCACAGCTTTTCAGTAATGATGTTTATGTTTACATTTTTAGAAAATTATTCCACGAAAAACTCCCGTGTAGAATAATTTTAATCACACAAATATCGTTATGAAACAGATTTCAACTCTCTCGTCTGATTCCTTCCTTCCCGTTTTATACATTTCCCCTAGTTCTCTCTCTTTGTCTCTCCCAGTCTCTCTATGTGCCTCTTTCCCTCTCTCACCCTCTCTCCCTCCTCTTGCCACCCTTCCTCTGCTACTTTCTAACATTCTCCCTCCTTCTCTCTCTCTCTCTCTCTCTCTCTCTCTCTGCCTCGTGTTTCATGAGCGTTAATGACCTTACCTTTGTTGTGGTCTATTAAAATTCAGTTCGTTACAGTTAAAAGAGGAGAAAAACCACAGATACATTGCAATTACTTTTTTACGCCACGACACGTTTTATCATTACGTTTGCTCCGCAGCTAAAAGCACCGGATTCCGTCGACTGACAAGATACTCTGACTTATACACTTCCTTTGATCAAAAGAAAGAGTAAATTCGAGTCGAGAAAATCAAATCCATTAGAGCCATGACGTAGGAGGTCAAAGGTAATGGAGTTAGAAGAAGAATTGCTTGAAGGATTGCGATAACATCAACAGAATTGCTAATGTTTCAGCAGAAGTAAATTTGTAATTACTTCCTTTATGGTTGTATATCTGAATTATGAGGAACGTTTTAATTTTAATACGGCTTTTGTTTTGTTTCTTTTTTGATCCATTTCCTTTCAGAGATTGTGAGAGTGCTTTAATCATTTATACCGATATACCTGTCTTTGATGCTGTAGTGGAAAAGTTTCTTGTATACTTTGTAGAAGGAATATTTCATTCTTACTTCATTATAATATAGAAAAGTATCTATTGTACGAGTTGTCATACTAAGTTACGAAAATTCCAGTTTGTTTAATTAACGAAATGTGGCAGAAATACTCGCGAGCTTGTAACAACAAAGTGTGATCGCTAGACGACATTTGACGATTTTGCATTATTTTGTTGAAAACGCCTTTTAAGTGTTTGGCACTTAAGAGATGGAAAGAGTGTCGGTCTAGTCATTTTGGTAAAATTATGCTATATTTACCGTCAAAAACTGAAGCATACCCTAAATCAGTGGTCTTCAACCCGCGGCCCGGGGACCGCATAGCGGCATAGCCTATGCTTTTGTGCCTGCTTTGTGGGGCAGGAGAAACTTCACACCATATTTTGGCAGAATGTACATTCACGGAAACACTGAGGCAACGGCATCTGCCAGAGTCTTTCACTGCTTCTTGTAGGGGTCAGCTGTTCACATACGATCTGCTGCTTAACACTAGATTTTTTGAGGAGTGAGGAAATTTATGTCCAAAGTGAGACAGCTTAGGATGGAACTGGCCGAGGGAGTGGGACCGAGGGAGTAAGGGGAGTATTCCGATGGGGTAGACGGCTGTATATAGGATAATATGTAAAATATATTTGGTTGGTGTGTTTAAGGGTATTGCTGGTGTATGTGCTATTTTTGTGGGGTGTGGGGGTGTGTGTGTGTGTGTGGATTTTTGTTTGTATATTTACTAGTTTTTAACTGTTCGTCTGTGTGTTTTTAGTTTTACTTTTAGGGTACATTTTTGCTTGTGCACAGTTAAAGCATGGACAGCCTAAGGGCTCATGCAACGAATAATGTAAAAAGATAGTTTTTCTTGTTAACAATAAAAGCACTTCATTCATTCATTCATTCATTGACAAAAGGAAATATATGTATATAAAACATATTAATTAAAAATACTATAAAGTTTACAACATTCAGCATAAAGTATGGAACATTTTTGTGAAAGAATGGATTACATAGGTCAGTCTGAAGTGACTGCTTGCCAAAATAATATACTAAATTTTCATATATAGGCCTGTATATTTGGCCTTTGTTTCTTAATCTATATTTTTTTATTATTATTATAAACTTCCTTATTAATTCTCAAGGAATACGAGATTAATTTTTTTAAGAGATTGAATCAAAATTGTACATTTTTGACTCTGGTGTAAATGCCTACCTTAAAGTGTTTGCCATTTAAGGGATGAAAGACGCATCGGTTTAGCCATTTTGGTAAAAGAATGCTACATTTAGTGTCAATAATCAAGCATGCCCTAAAGGCAGTGGTTTTCAACCCACGGCCCGGAGACCGCATTCGGCCAACGGCTTAATTTTTGGCCCCCATAAACAAATACCCGTTTTAACTAGAGTGCGGCCCGTTGCTTAAGTTTATACTGCCTGCATACAAATACTAGTTTTAACTAAAAGTAAAAATACCATTCTTTAATGTATTCTGGAACAACACTTATATATTAAGGGAAACAAATTTACAGCAATCCGCTCATATGTTCTATTCATAGCATCACGTTTTGGCAGCCCTTACATATGTGAGCAGCTTTTCTCCAGGAATAATTTTCTAAAGTCAAAACTGAGAAAAAGACTTTCCGACGCTCACTTAGAGTACTGCATTCGAATTTCTTCTTCCAGCATTAACGCTAATATTGACAATTTAGTGACAGAGAAACAGTGTCAGGACTTACATTAAATTCAGGAATGTTTCTGAGCTTTATGTTATTCCTTAACGTTGCAAAGTGGGAGACAAACTATAAAATACACACCTATATGTTAAGTAATCCCTACAGCTCTTGTAATGTAATTAACTTATGTGAGAATCACTCACCTATGTCGAAAGTGAATCTGTGACAAATATAATTCTGTATTAAATGCATTACGAATTGCTATGGCCAATTACAGCGATGACGAAAAGGTTGTGACGTATTCCCCTAAATCCTACTGCAAGCTGTGAATAAATTTCTTTAATTATTAATTATTAAAATGAGTTTAATCCTTTGTACCAACGTAAAAGAAATAAATTGAAAACCTTATAAATATTATAACTTCTAAATCTACCAACACCTGTAGACATAGCCGCAATGGATTAATTATTATAATTGATGTAGTAATGCCGCTAGTATTTTATATTATTTATTTTGTTGCGAATATAACAGACTCATTGCACAATTACATCATTCTCTTATACTAATTACACCAGTTTTACAATACTATATTTCATTTTAATGTAGGCCTAATACAAAAATATTTAAACTAATATAACTAAAAAAATACAAAAAAATAAACAAGAAACACATACAATTTGAAAATTACACAAAGAAGGGAAAAGATCAAAAGATGAGTATCCAGTACCTGAAATCATTTCTTTGTTCCAACCAGGAGGCTCCCCACTATTCTGGATGTAAAAGGTATTATTTAGTGCTTCTGAGTCTGGCTTACGTTTTCAGCACTGTAAACAATTTTCACCAAAGTCTATCTTTCCTAGTATGTAACTGTAGGAGTGTGAGTTGTATCCTCTTGTCGCTTAGTGACCTCTTTGCTGCGAGTAAATAAACCACTTTAGTAATATACGGAAGCCAGTACTTTCTCTTAGTGCTAGTGACAAAGTGCATTTGAACCGTATAAAACAGAACCTGGGCATACGTTATGTCAATACATAAATTACTCCATGGAGATTGCTGAACTGGAAAAGCAAACATTGCTATGAGAAAGAGATAGTGGTTTAGAAAACAAGAAGAGACAGTCCAATTCTTCCTGAGATTTCTCTTCCTCTTCTTCTACTCGGTTTGAAGCACAGATCCTGGAATTGATTCTAAACATTCATCTGAAAGGTAAAACATGCGAGAGAGGGAAGATGTGATAAAAAAATGGAGTTGGCTGAAGGGATGTTTGAATAGAGAAGGCGTTCGGGCCCGCATCCCTCCTTACAAAGAGCATCTAGCGGTATCTGCTGGAATTTTATAAAAGTTCCTCTTTGAAATGAAGTGATATAGGGTAGTGGGAAAGAACAATTATGCAAATACAAAGTAAAACTATTTTGTGAAAAAAGAATTTAGGGTTAAAGACATATACGGAAAACAGAAAATGCTTTGATAGGTAATAGAAACAGAAAAATTGAAGAATCCTTGTGTGAGACACGGTAAAGAATTTAAGATATATTGTGAAAGTAAGAAGGAAATTAAGGTTTGAAAACATTTCACGTAAGTAAACATTTAAAATCATTTTATATGATTGGCAGTACGATGTTCGGAACAGTATCAGATTTTGATACAAGGCAACATATTTCCTTACTATTTATCTACGGTTTATTAATATAATAAAACCGTACTTTTATGAAATACAACGCTATTGCTGTTTCCAAGTTAACAACTAGTGTTATCTATTTTATTTTTACTTTATATTCTGCTTCCCTTTAATTTTCAAAAAAAAAAAAAAAAAAAAAAAAAAAAAAAAAAAAAAAAAAAATCAAATCTTTACAATTATATTACTTCAACATCTCACACAAGCTATAAAACCATAACAGACTGCGAATAAAACACTGAATACATCTTACATGCCACAGAGAGTCAGGAACATTTGTTGACATCCTGGGTTCCTTTCCCGATGGGGAAGTGTACTACGGATTTCGTTATTAGTTGAATAACCTAAATCTAAAAAAGTCTTTAAAGTATTTTATGATTTAGTAGAGATATGAATAATAGGCATCATTGCAATTCACATCCAATACAGTTCAGTTCTAACTACTGTTGCCTTTCTGAGGGGTCTTCAATGAGTAGTGGAGAAGTAAAGCACACTAAACAAGCTCAGTGCAAGTAGTATTTACCGTCTCAGAGTTGTCCCCTCCTCCGCTATAAGCTTATGCTTCACCAAAACGTCTACAACTATCAAAACTGGGCTGTAGAAAAAGGGCTACGTAATTTGCAGACCCAGAAGTTTATGATTTAGCGGAAATGACAATAGGCCTCATCGCAATTACACTTAGGCCTAATACAGGTCAATTCTGTTGTTGCCGTTTCTGGCGGGTCTTCCATGTGTCGGGGATAAGATATGCATGGTAAACAAGTTCAGTGCAAGTAGTATTTACTGTCTCATGGTTGTCCCCTCCTTTGCTAAGCTTATGCTTCACCAAAACATCAACAGTTATCAGAACTGGACTTGAGGAGCAAGGGTTACATAATTATTAGGCCCACGTTAAGGCTCGAAAAGAAGAAAGGTGTGCTTGAAGATGACTATATAAGGGCTATAATGGTATATGCATGTCTACTGCTCCATATTTCATGAATCATGAATGTATACGGTTTAGGGGGAATTAAGATATTGGTCTAATGTTTGGAACTGAAGGGAGTTCCAGGACAATTCTTCCTAACTTGGCCAAATGTTTTGGTTCGCAGAAACAACAATGAAATACATTGTTACTGTAGCGATACTGTTATTTGGGCACTACTTGTTTGACAAAGTGGCTTAAAGAATACCAGTAATTAAGGCCTTCTTGTGACTAAGAGCCCATAGAAAAATGCCAAAAAAAAGGTTCTAATACTTGCATTACAGGTTATTTGGAATTTATTCATAAATAATTGAAAGAGATACTGACGTAATAAACATTGACAAAATAAGTATTGAGTCACTTCTATGACACATACAGTTTAAAGAATATATTTTTATTATTAAGTGCCAGTATGGTACTTTATGAGATTGTGTGTGGGGACGGGAACATGTCCGTCCGTGTGTCTGTACGCGCGGTAACTCAAATACGCTTTATCGGATTTTCATGAAACTTGACATACGCATTTATGACGTTCATGGGTACAAGCCTATTGAATTTGGACCAAATCGGTTGACTGGTACCGAAATAACGAGTATATCAATATTAATTTTGTAATGAACATTACTGGACGCTACATTATTATACCATGGCCCAAAATATATTAAAATAACGTATCAAATTGCCAATCGTTTATTGATATCGTTAGCCAGCCTTGATTGATTCGTTTCTTCATAACGATGTCAATATAAATAATAATGCAAATAAAAGATTTAAAACACAACTAGCCGTTAAATATTGATATTATATTGGTCATTCTATAGATCCCGATGTCTACATTATATTTTAATGTGAGTATTTTTATTATTCGTTCCTGTGCAACAATGTACCTAATGTAATTCCTGACAGATAGATTTCAGATTGACTTTTTATTCATTTATAACCCATAAGGCTGCTTTAAACTTGAAACAAGCATGTCAGCGAATCGTAGGCCTATTGCATCGTTAATATTATTGCCAGAGCATTTTGATTTTCGAGTTTAACTCGGAGATCTATTACAAAAATAACTTCTTTTCTGCATGTGCCTATCATAATTGTAATTATCACTTATTAACAAAAGCATTCTGGCACTATGTTATATCAGTTTACCTGATTTTATTTTGAATACTACAGGTTCAATTTTTTTAAAGAAAGTAAAATACTCTTCACAAATATAAGTAAAAATTATTTTTTTATCATTATGTTTATTATGATTATTATTATTGTTGTTGTTCTTGATGATGTTCAAGGGTAAGACGTATTATACAAAAATTAAGGTACCTAATTTAACTGGAACATGTCATAGCCTATTTACATTGAATTTAAGCCTACACGAATTCCCCTCATAACACATTCAACCTAATTCCATAATGTAATCTAATGCAAAAATTAAGTTTTTTTTTTTTTTGTATTTACTAAATTGCCATCAATGAATAAAAGTTTTATTTATGTTTCATAATCCTTCTTCGTAATTCCTGATCACCTAGATTGTAGTTATGGCTTATATGAAGAACTTGTGAGACTCTTAGCGCTGCTGTAGAAATCTTGAGCATACTGCCTTAGAGCTTTTGTATCTGGTATTATTCGAGGCAGGATATATAACACATGTACTGTGTTCATCCCCGGGCTATGAGAGCGGGAAGGAACAAAATGTTGTTGTTCCGGATTCTCCTTGTAATCTATGCCTCAAGCAAACTTACTTTCTTTGCCTTGCTTTTCATGGTTCCCTTCCCCTGTTTATTTTGCGTATTCGTCCGTTTATTCACTCCGCCTTTCCTATTATTTTACTTGGCTATGGTAATTTATTTTTGTTTATTTGAGCATTCGGAGGGAACATTTATTTGAACATTTATGAGGGAAATAAACAACTGTCTATTTTTCATTGTTTTCCCCTTATGTTTCAAGTATAAATACTTTGGCCTACCTCCATTTACGATATATTGATTTTTCCACTGTCTATAAGGCAACATTTTTATTAGCATTATTATTATTATTATTATTATTATTATTATTATTATTATTATTATTATTATTATTATTATTATTATTATTGTCATTGCCACTATGCCGACTACTAGACTACTCCTACTGCTATTTCTGGGAATGTTACAGCAAACTAACGGAGATTGGTTGAGGATTTGTAATACAATAATCGTAAAATATTAATGTACATAATTTTTTTGGAAGTAAATGAGAGATGGGGCTTAAATAATGGCAACTATTCTTTCTTTCGAAAACTTTTTACTATTTTAAAATTTTGAAATATACAAATGAAAGGCAGTTTAGGGAATGCGTGTATAATGCAGATTATGAGTATTTGATGTAGGTTTGTGAAGGAAAAAGACACCCAAATACGTCCACATGCGATTGTATCGTGCCACTCTAATATATTGCAGTAATAGGAAGCGTGAAAGGACCCCACCCAGTGATCTCTTGAAATTTGGTACGGATGGGCATTATTCCCCAAAGTTTCCATCAGCTCCTTGTGGTATTCTCTGGCATTTCTCCTTCGGAGAGTGACTATTTTGGCGTAAGAATGCTGTTCACATCTTGTCATTTCCAATATCCACGGCAACTGACTCACAACTAAATTATCATCGCTTCTAAGTATACCACAATACTACCAAATTATGTGTCCTTGTACCAGACTGGCCATACTCTCCCGTGCTATACATCACCTCATGATGCCATCGGCTTATTTTGAGACTTATGCTTCAGCCCTCATGTTAAAAGAAAGGACATAAGTTAAATTTTCAAATTCTTTGCAGACCAAGGCTTAAGAGGGGCTCAAGAATGATGGTACAATAATCTGAAAAGAGCCTTATTCTTCAAAGCAAATCATATTTTGTTTCTTATTTTCGCGGGATGTCAGGAAAATGAGGTTTGAAATAGGCCTATCCTGAAAAACTCCTTGCATCAGTAGCCGTGACGAATAAAACTAGCCTATACCCTTGCTTTGAGCTTGCGCAGCAATAACCACAAGAGTGATTTCCAACCTATCTATTTACTCCGTATCACGAAAGGAGAAACTTCCAATACGTTGCATATGGAACGATGACACTCTTTCTTCCTTTTCGTCTACGTATTCTCCTTGAATTACCTTTTTCTATGTCGGTGTTACGCTACCGTAACCTACATTCTTTCCACTAGGATGCGATAGTGTGGCAGTGACGGAATGGTTGGTATTATCCGGAGCTAATCTAATGATTGCAGTTAAAAAATATTCATTCATTATAAAATCATTTTATGTTTTATTAAAAACTAGCAGGCTTCGCCCGCGATTATTTATCAACTGCTAGAAAATTTGGTTTAAATTATTTATTTAACAGAAAATAATTAAAACATTATATTTATTAATACTGATATCGTTTTCACATAAAATGCAGGAATTACATATTTTTATTCTTAATTATATTGTTTAACGTTAAAAATATAAATAATTAAACGAACAAAACTAACCTTATGCTGCCGTATGGGCATACAAATTCTAAATGAAACTATTAAAATGAACCATAGATTCATGAACCTTACGCACATCATGCATAAACAATTTTATTATAACGATTGATAATTAAGAAACTAAAAACCCGACTACGAGGTGCTCTTCACGAATAAAGTGGGGGCATCTCAGATTCGAGTTCCCTAACCCAAAAAACCCCGCTTAGTGAGTTTCGTCCAATTCATTCAATGTTTTCCCATTTAGGCGTGCATTCAAAGTTGTGACTATTCGTAACTATAAAGGGTATTAATCTCAAATTTGTATATGTTAGTTTGGTTACTTTCATAATTGTATTGAATATTCGTTTATGATAGTGACTTCTTTAGTTACATTTTTCTTAAAAATACGTTATACACAAAAAAAGAAGGGAAACTTGTAAAAATTCCAATACATGGAACCTGCAAGCACAGATTTAAAATTTCCGTGTATATCCTTGATAAACTAACTCTGGCAGCGTAATTATGAATTCATTAGATCAGTTAATAAAAATTATAATAAACCATGTTTTAAAATATAATACATGTACAGTCTGAGATGAGGGTACAAACATATATGAAAATTTACTTCTAAGATATTTGCGCTTCAAACATTTAACTGTTTTCTGACAAATATCAATGCATTCCTCGATCATATAATTATGATAATGATTATCATCGTCATTCTCCGCCTCTTTCTCCCTCTCATATCGCCTTCTCTTCGTCCTAGCTTCCTTTGAAATTTCCTGGGCAGCTCCTTGTGCATGTTGGATGCAGTTCTTGTCCGTCGGTTGAAATGTTTTCTCTGATTATAAATTTATGGAAATTCCATTTAAATATATTTTTAAGTGAACAAAATATTGCTTTGCATTATTAAATTATGTATATTCATGTTCAGGTAGAATCGGAGAACTTTCCCACTAAAAACAAAAAATAAAAAAATGAAAATGATTTTTTTTTTTGTCATCTCAGAGTACCTTGTTCCTTTAAGATAATGTTAATTCTGAGCTAGTCGGAAGCTGTGAATGAAGTGTGGTGCGAGTTTTATGACAAAGAGTAGGGAGCTGCTTGATGCATGATTTCATATGCCATGAGGCGACATATGCTGGCCCGATCCCTGTCCGATTAACATATAAATCAAACCGACAATGTACCAATCTTCCCCTATCTACCCTTCACCTGAATGTCAATATGTACGCATTCTCCAACCCCCCCCTCTAAGACCACCATATGCCGTAACCTGTCATTCACCAGAATTAGAACACTCAATATCGTTCCCCTCATATGTCAATATATGAATAAAATAATCGACACCACCAGATGAAATTATTCTGTTTTGAAGTTGAAATATGACAGATCGAAATACTGAGACATTAAGGAGGGACATACAGGTTTGGGTACTGAGATGTTTATGTCATATATTTTTTTCCTGATCTCCGATCTCGCCGCAAACACAAATTAAACACGAATTTCACGCTTTTTATCCTAATCGGACCGTTTTATTTTGCATATAATGTCATATTTTGGTCGTTTTTGTGGTCTTGGTCATATTTTGATCATGTTTGTAATTTAACATCATATTTCAGTTACACATTCGATAAAAAAGCACAATTATACAGTATATGTACTACATGGTCGAGTTAAATTTGAAAGTTATGTCATTAATTTAATGTTTACGCAAAATTAGTAGGTAACTTAAATTTTAAGATTAATACAATTTCTCATATTTTATAAGGACACGCAAGGTCTACAAAAAATTTGGAGCTGAATAAACGAGCAAACAGGAGTCAATTTTTTAAAATTAGAAGTTCATGACAAGTAAAACTGTAATCACCTGTAAAATTGTTAGTGTCATTAAACGTTTTAAATTGTTAGATTTATTTTCAGAAAATATGTTATTTTATTAGGTCATATTTTTTATTTTTTAGTCATATTTAGTCATTTTAAGAGCAAGTATGCAGTCGTATTTTTCATTTTTAGGTCATAAACATCCGAACTCTAATTATAATTTTATACCACTCGGTTTCATAAGTTTTTTTTTCCTTTTATTAATATCATGTGCCGTTAAAAGTACTTATTTTCCCTTTGAATGTCTAAAAAATCTACTTTGCCCTGAGATATGTAGGATATCCGACCAACATCACGTGAAATTAGCCTAAACTTCTAACTTCAGTGATATTCTATAGATGTGTTGCCACTATTAAAACCAACCCTTGTATCAATATTAATATTAATAGTAACAATTCAACATGGGCGTAATTTCAGCATTTTAACTGGGGTGGCAAGGTCTGCCGGGGGGGGGGTCTGGGGGGTATGGAATTTTTTTTTTTAATTTGGCGTTAAAATGATGTAGTTTAAGCATTCTTAAAACTTTTTTGGGGTGGCAAAAAGAGGGGTTTGGGAATTGTGGGCTGGCAACTGCCACTCCTTGCCACCCCGTAATTACGCCGCTGCAATTCAATATAATTAGTATAATTTACTTTTATTAACGTTATTCAGATGAATGTATGCACATTTCGCAGACGCTCTAATACAGGGTCGGCCCTACAGCATTTTTTTCAGTCTTCCGAGATTGCAAGGGAAGATAGCTTAGAAATCTGCCCGCTGGAATTATGCAGTACAGATAAATGTTGACTTTTACTACTCTCCGTGATAAGAAGGCTGAATAATTGTGGAATTAGTATTTATTTCAGAAGGGAAAACAACCCCGACAGGCATTAAAACACCACGATCTATGGGGTTGTTTGCCCCCAAAGCCAGAATGTTTCACAGGATTTAGGCCTACGTATAAAAAGATGGCGGAAAGATAACTGCTTTAGGTGGTATCTACAGTTAGACATATAATTCTGTGCGTTATTTTCTCAGTTTCTTCAGCACGAATAGGTAATGCTAAAAGACAGGAGCAAACGCTTTAAAATACTAAAATTCCAAAACTGAGGACCTTTCTGGAAGAAGGTCTTATAGATCATTTATCCCTTTTTTCGAAAATTGTTTTATTTAAACTACCATGTTGTACAGAATATTCCCTCCAATTTTTTTTCAGTGTCAGCATTTCAATCCATTATTTATTATTATTATTATTATTATTATTATTATTATTATTATTATTATTATTATTATTATTATTATCATCATCATCGTCGTCGTCGTCATCTCTGTATCATCAGTCTTATTGTTATTATCATCATCATCACGTCTTAAGATGCCTAGGCCTACTATTTAAATTTTGTAAAAATTGTTTGTAGCATTTATAGATAACTAGCTTAAAAGGCCCGGCGTCTCCCGGGTTTTGTATTTTGTAATATGAAATTAACTTATGGAGGACTTTCGATGTTGAAATTCTAGGTCCTTATATAATATGTATGTGGAATTAGAAATGAGGAAGAACGACATATGACATTCAGACAATTCCGTCAGAAAACGCTAGATATAGCTTTTTATGGCTCATAGAGGATGCCGAATGTTGCAGTCCATTGCTTCTACACACCATGCCTGGGAGGAGTGCAAATAAGAAGAAAAAGAAATTCCGGTTACATAAGATTTTATTGTCTTGACAGAAAATTGTATTTCTCACTCTCATATTACCATACAACCGTTTCGGGGCTGAAGTAAAAAAGAAATTCAGTATCACTTTCATACTTTCCTTCCCAGAAATCTGGGACATATAAACTGCGCGCGTAGGACTGGAAATGTTCCATCCCGTTTTGTCTTCTTTTAGGTGCTTAGAGCCTCTGATAAACGTCCCTAGGCCTATTTCTCAGCTAATACAAAGCCTACAGCTATGAGTGACTATCAGTTGATAGGATTTGTTACCGACTTCCGATATAGCATACTAACTGGCACACACTTAAGTTGTCCCTGCAATACGACCGCTTATTCTACATCAAAATGTGAAGTGAGAAAATGATATTTTTCATGTCGAGGGTAGAGAAAGTTATGTGACTGCTTTATTTTCTTGGATTTTATTCGTCAAGAATTATTTTCACAATTATGTATTAAATACTTATGCAGAAATATTGTGTGTGGATTTTATTCTTCAGAATTATTTTCACAAATGTATTACTTACATCGATAGTATCAGAATTTATTAAAGCCCACTATTATAATATAGTATCCAAAGCCCTGTGTAAACATCGTAAACAATACTTTCGTTATGTAAACAATTGACATCAGAACTCTCTAACTTTGCCTCATTTCACATTTCCGACTTTTCCCGTGGATTTTCCAAAAATTTTCTTTCACACAAACCTTGTCGTGACAATTACGAACACAACAAAGAAAGAATCAGCCAAATCGGTCGAGCCGTTCTCAAGTGATGCGGCAACAACCCTCTTGTAAATTCATTTTTATTAATATAGATAGATAGATTAAATGAAATGAAATTATTATCATCATCATCTTTATTATTATTATTATTATTATTATTATTATTATTATTATTATTATTATTATTATTATTATTATTATTATTATTATTATTATTATTATTATTATTATTATTATTATTGAACATCCTAAAAATCTATAAACCCTATTTCACCCTGTGTCAACGTAATAAGGCAATGGAATAAGTTTGTTAAGAGAGAGAGCTTTGATTTCCTTAACCAAAATGGAGAGATATAAGTAATGCGTCTTGTTCTTCTTCAAAAAAGAACATTAATAAAATTCGATGACGGAAGAAAACGCGTAGCGTAGAAGTAAAGAGAGAGCAGCTCTTATCAGAAAGCTGCATTCTGGGGATTTCGAGTTGATTAATGAATCAAATGTTCACTGAGGCTCTAGGCAATTAACAACATAATGTCAGATCTTACAATCATTTGTCAATCATGTCTGGTTATAAACATCCTTGCTACGTCCCTTGCAGCAATTCTCAGATTAATAAATCCTTTCCTTCCTTCACGGTCATCCCTTTGTCAGATATGTCATAATAGTTTCTGTGGTTCTGTTGGAGTCAGTTTTTTCTTTAAGACAGCGGAAGTGCTGCAGTTTTTATCTTTCAAACTCCCTTATAAAAGTATAAAACTCGTTTTGCTTATAAAAGTAAATTGTTCCCTACACAGGCCATGGAGGCCCAGAGGGTTCCAGGAGGTTGAGGCTCCCAGATTTTAGACATTCTGGGACCTAAAGGTGGTAAGGTTTACGCACCGGTCATCTTTACCCCCAGGATTACTCCTGGTACTCGTTTCTGTTGGAGGCTGAGTCGACCCCAGGGCCATAGTGCCACCAGAAGGATTAGACCAATAGAAGAACTACAACGACCTCATCGGGGATCGAAACCGCGACCTTCCGGTTTGTAGCCTCAACCACTACGCTACGGTGTACCCCCTTCCTTGCTTATAGGTATATGAAAATGTTGAGGGCTCGAAAATTTCGCACATTCAACTTTCTCTTTCCTCCCTGGCAAAAAAAAAAAGGCATTTGTTGCGTTATTGAAATTAAATATTCAGCGAAGTGTAGGCCTACACACAAAATAGCAAATTGAGTTAATCAATGTGAACATATTTACAATTTACAACATTATATAATATATACAGTACAGTATTTTGGATACAATATTTGATGTCAGAATGCAATTTACTTTGCATTTGCTGTTCCTTATTTTAAAAAATTGATAGAGAAATGTTTGTGACTATTGAAGAAGCTACAATGTGAGCTAGTACAGCATTTGCTAAGTATAATCCAGCTCTGAAGCGTTTGTCATTAAAACTTATTGATAGACTGCAAAGGCAACTTTGATACCTTATTCATCGCTTCATCTCCGTTAGAACCAAATTTTCCATCATTCCTTTTTCTTTAAATCACTTTATTTCTTTCCTCACCTGCCTTGACGTCCAATCTTGGAATAGTTCATTAGCCAGTAATACTATTATCTCTATTAGACTGAACATGTTACTGTCCTGGGAATCTCATCAGTAGGGATTTGACTGTATCTCAGAAACAAATATTGACGGATGCAGTAATAAGCTGTTGAATTTGTCTTGCAAACATGTTGTGTGTTATGCAGCTAGACGTAAGTCCATTCCAAGGTAATATATCATCATCAGTCTATGCACACATCACCCCTAGAGTCCCTTAATCTATTGCAAATCCTACAATTGTGAGCGTACGTTAGCCTATATTCTGCAAGAATTCCCAAATTAGAAATACAATTTTTATTAATTGCAGGAAAAGCTTAAGGTAGTGCGATGCTTTTATACATTATGACTCATGAATACTGTGATTTCCAAATAAAATTGATTTTAAAATTTTACAGATGTTACTCAAAATATAAGGTTTTTTCATAAAAATAATTTTAAAAGATAAACTGTAGGAGTTATAAAAACAACTTTGGTACATTTTCTTGAGTTGGCTAAATTACACAGCCATGCAAAATGTCATTACATTATCTTAAACAGTTATCGATTTATGATGTAAACGCTTTCTGAAATTGCTAGTTATGGAAAACAGGCGGCAAATTTGTTTTCTTACCTTGGGGAACGTGCAGGTTTTGGGTGAAATTCATAGGTGAAATTCATTTTTTTCACAGCTATGAATTGTTCTGTAACCTTGCAATCTGGCATGCTCTTTATTAACTACCCCTACAATTACATACTATTTTAAGAATGAATTAAACTGTTACAATTACGGGTAATTGTCGTTACAAAATGGCAGTCATGTTTCGTGCACTACGGTGACATTTCCATGATAAAATGTCAATATTTCTGAGTGATCCTTTTTTTTTATCTATTTGTAAACATTATGTGAACAACATCGTCTACAATATTTGCAATATCCACAATATTACTATTTCAAAAGGGGTACGCCGTAGCGTAGTGGTTGAGGCGCTGCGCTACAAACCGGAAGGTCGCGGGTTCGATCCCCGATGAGGTCGTTGTGATTTTTCAATTGGCCTAATCCTTCTGGTGGCATTATGGCCCTGGGGTCTACTCAGACTCTGTAACAGAATGAGTACCAGGAGCAGTCCTGGCGGCCGGTGCGTAAGGCTGACAACCTTACTACCTCCATGTGCCGAATGTCCAAAATCCGGGAGCCTCAACCTCCTGGAACCCT
Source organism: Ectobius pallidus (assembly GCA_964059195.1). Taxonomy (NCBI): domain Eukaryota; kingdom Metazoa; phylum Arthropoda; class Insecta; order Blattodea; family Ectobiidae; genus Ectobius; species Ectobius pallidus. The sequence continues at coordinate 32,106,622 of CAXKWD010000004.1, read as the reverse complement.
CTGGGCCTCCATGGCCTGTATAGGGTTAACTTTACCTTTACCTTTTAAGTATTTTAAAAATAATAAATCCCTGAAGTGTATTTTTTTTACATTTTTTTTAAATCAAAATATTTTGAATAATAAATTATTATTGTTAAATCAATGTAGCGGAGCTCTGCATCAGCCATATGCGTCAGATTGTCAGACGGTCTATTACTATTTTCTGGTAACGTCGGAATTCTCCAGCCTTAATTTGTATTATAAGATTACTATTATTATTTTCATTGGCGATATCCCCAATAATAGTGCTTCAAAATGTATACAATAATAATATAATGCCTCCTCTCACTAGCCTAGCTAATGAAATAAAAGGATATTGGCATTATTAGTTTCGCAATGTACTTCGAGAGACTGAAGCCATAGAATTAATTCGCAAACTTCTAATTTCAAATAGAATCCATTTAACTTAATTCCTGTAATTGATAATTAATTACACAAAAGATACTTGGCCGAGACTTTAATTGTTCTCAACCGTTACTGAGCCTGAAGTTGAGAAAGTACCATTCCCTAACTCACTCTCCAACTACAGAGAGAAAGAGAACGAAAAAGCAATAAAAATCACACAATTGTTAAAACTTGTAACCATAATTAAATCAGTCTTGTACTTTTCCGTCTAAAGCAAAATTAACCTCTAATATCGCCTCTTTCCATCGCCCACATCATTGCGAACTCGAAGTTCTATGCAGGCTCAACTTTTTCTTTCCCCTTCATCCTTGTACTGTTTTTTTTTTATTCCAGCCCCTCTGCCAGCATAAAGTTTTCTATGATACAACATGCCATTCATTACAGAAACTGTAATTAAAGAAAATTTAACCATAGAATGACTAATTAAAATAGGCATTAAGCAATCTTAATGAGATTAGGGGGGAAGCGTTTTAGTCTTTACTAGGAATGAGTTAATACAGCTTTGTTTAAAGAAAGTTGCGTTGCATGCAAAGTTGTTAGATAGTTGGATAAATGAAGAAATATGCTACTATTAATGGTAGACATGCTTGAATGTAGCTGGCTAATCACGTCGTTAGGTTTTGATACATTGTAAGTAAAACTAAAATGCAAGCAATCCAAGAATGGGGCATAAAGCAACGAGCATATAATGGTATTTACGAGGGTCTTTCAATAATTAAAGAGACAAATTGATCTGGGGAAAAGACGGTTGGTAGTGCAAGTTTGATGCATTTGGATTTTAAGTTGGCATCACTGGGATGAGTTCTAATCAGCTGATGGATCAACATTACTCTGTTTATAACCTCAAAATTAAGTTTAACGATGTCGGGTCTTCTTGAAAATTCCACATTGGTCCTGTGATTCGTTTTTTGATTGCTGAAGGTGAAAACCCAGTTAATATATACTCTAGAATGACTGAAGTGTATGGTGAAAGTTGTATGAACCGTGGAAATTTTTACTAGTGGGTAGAACAGTTCAAAAGTGGTCGAGAATCAGTGACTGACGAACACCGTTCTGGCCTGCCTGTTGAAGTTGCGATTTATTACCCTCTGATTTCCATTTGTTTGGTCCACTAAAGGAGGCATTACGTGGGAAGACGTTCCCGGATAACGAGGATGTCAAGAAATTTGTGGGAAATTGGCTCCGACACCAAGACAAAGAATTCTTTGCAGCCTGTATAAAAAAAGCTAGTAACCCTTTGGGACAAGTGCATAAATGTTGATGGGGATTATATTGAAAAGTAGGAAAAGTCTTATTTTGTAAATATAAACTGTTTTTCTCCAAGTCAGTTTGTCTCTTTTTGATTATTGAATGGCCCTCGTATTAAGATAGGAATATGTTAATGAAACGAACGTAGCAAGTTATCCTTGTACAGTCAACCCTGGATATAGTGCCCCTCTTTACAGTGCCACCCTCGCACTGTGCCAATAAATGTAAGTGAACGGATCTTCTCCCATATATCATACATAAGAAACCTCGTTACAGTGCCAATTCATTTAGTGCCAGTGAATTTAAGACAAGATTTTTTAAAAATCTCTTGGGCGAATGCCGGACTGGATAATAATCCCCTCACACATAAATACTGCAACATCTACATACAATACAATCAACACACCAAGAAAGATAAAACTGTATCACTGCGAGAAAATCAAACTTGCGCCACTTAAATCTGAAACAAGTACACAGCCCTAACATGTCATAAACACCACATATCCCATAAGGATTAAAAATGGGCAACCGTAGGTACACACTTCAAACAAATGATTACCAAAATTTGTTTTGACCGGAGGCAATCAACTTCATTGTTGGGCACTCCGGGGGTAAGGGTGGGCACACACACACACACAAATCCTACAGGAGTTAAATTTTAATATTGGTTTAAATAATTCAATTAAATTAATTAATATATATACATAATATTAAAATGAAATTTGAAGCTTTAATTTCGGTTTACATATTAATTGAGTGTACAAAACTTCAAGTTTCTACAAAATATAGTTTATAAAACACTCTAAACCTTTCGGTTAACCCTTAAACCTAGGTGCGTGGGAGAGAAGGCACTATGGCCTTAACTCTTCTAGGGAAATTATTATTATTCTTCTTCTCCATTTCACCCAACTTTGGGGTACGTTGAATCAATCACTTCTTAATGTTTTGTGTTTTAATTTTAGCCCAGTATTGCGTCATTCTTTCTGATCTTGCTTTTCTCTCGTCTTCACTGATCTGAATCATTCGTTTGGTTTTGATTTTGACTTGGAACCTCTCTTTCTTGACTTTGGTTTTTTTTTTTTTGCAGTTTTATCTATGAGAATTTTTTCTGTGATTCTGAGTTCTTTTAAGCCCTTCTCCGTTTCCTTAAACCAATTTGGTTAGGTCTTTTTGTTGCGAAAATATTCAAATATTTTTTGGTCAGTCTATTTGGGTCCATTCTGAGGATGTGTCCATAAAAATCAATTCTTCTTTTCCTCATTGAGTCCGAGAGTTTTTCAGTCTTTTGAAATTATTATTATTATTATTATTATTATTATTATTATTATTACCACCGGTATTTCTATTATTATTTATTATTATCTTTATCTTTAAGACTATTCCATTGAATACAGAACAGAATGTTTGCAAACGCATACAGAGAGTGGTTTTAAACAAATGCGCTAATACAGGCACATCCTGCGTAATGGCGATGTTAGACAAGATATCGGGGGAACGATTCGATCCCGTTCTTTTAATTTCACTCTCCATTTGATCCGTTCATTACTTTGCGAAAGCTCGGATAAAAGCGACCCTAGCTTTCACATTCTACGTGATTCTTGGTTACTTACAGTTTAGAAAGATTCACAACCACATCACCACGGCACTGCAGTATTATTATCAGATTCGGGGGCATTTGGTGAAACAAAACTATAATAATAATAATAATAATAATAATAATAATAATAATAATAATAATAATAATAATAATAATAATAATACTGATATTGATTGGTCACTGATTGGTTATAATATGGTGTTGGATATGTTTTAATTGATTTTTCCGTTCTGTATTTCCTTTCATCGTTTGCATATAATATTAGGATATTGAAGTAGGCCTACATAGCAAAACCATCAGCATTATTAACAATGCATATTTTGACAGCAAGGGTGAATGTATAATGTGATGAGGTATTTGCACGTCCAGCCAGATTTTTCACCTTGGCGAAAGGACGGCCGCAGCTGTTGCCGGTATTAAATTACCTCACGCCCTCGAAGACAGGGAACAAAGGTGCGTTAACTAGAAAATCCCTCTGAAATAATACCAGAGCAAAAACTGCAGTGAATACCCAGTATCCTACTATATATCTATATTGCTTTATAAACTTTAAAATTGAAACAGTTGTTAATATTTGAAGTGAAATTGATTTGTATATTTTATTTGATCATCTTCTACAAATTTATTAACATCTTTCAGGCAGTTTACTACTTGTCGATGTTCGTCGATTTCCTAAATCTTCTATCCTTTTCCAATAGGCTTACAATCTAGCTAATAGTCCACGTGTAATATATATATACGAGGAATATACACAGCCGAGGAGAAAATTTTTACTAATAGCCCCTGCGTAAAAGACTCAGTGAGTAGGCTACAGCACTTTGCACAATCTAACTCCCTTGTATAAAATTGACGTAAATCATAAAAATGGCCGATATCTTTTAACAGCAGATTATGAGATTGAATTCTGAGGTTATGCATCCATTTTTAAGGTAATTTTCAGCTGTTTTTGCGGAAATGTTCCTTGTTTACTGGTTATATCTTCTTAATTTTACCCATGATGACAGCCTTCTTAAATAAATTTATTTTAATACTGAAACTTGATTACTTCACTTCAGACAACATACTGCTGTTCATTAATTGCTCGGATAGATGGCAACGCTGGCAGAATGCAGTCGCATGCTTCCTTTACTGCCGCGGACGTGAAACGTCATCCCCAGCATAACGTATTTGATGACCTTTCACATTCAGACCCGGTGTAACTCTTTGCAGCTATACAGGCATTGTTAGTGATACGACTTATGTAGAACTTGCACGAGGTTCAATTAAAACAATTCAACGCTTATATAAGCATTTTTTAAAGTCATTAATATTATTACCTACACTACTAGATAAGAGCATTCATTAAGTTAATTTTGGAAACAACTGGAGGATTTGTCAGCCAGCTCAACTTCGCGATGACTCAAAATCCTGAAAATTGTTTTCATGAGTTGTCTGTATGTCAGGTTTCTTCTATTATTCTGTAAGATTTTCGTTTTAATACTTTGTAATTGATTAATAAATAAATGAATAAATTTAAAACTTCTTTTAATATTGTAGAAGTAAAACTAAAATTGTAGGGGTGATCCATAATCCCCAAAATTTTATCCATTATCTGTTACAGGCCTTTTTCAACTACTAGGATAACCCGTTTAGTTTAAAATTTGTTTTTTATGCTGTTATTTTTTCCTTCCTTTCTTTACTTCTTTTGTGTACTCGATGTTGTAACATAGCCATATTTTTCATGTCCTATGTTAATTTCAGTTTCTATCACTTAATGCTTTTATATAACTCAATCATATTTGTAACAATTAATTTCTTTTTATCATTTAATGTATCTTAATGTATCTTAATTATTCAAGTATATATGTTCTAATTTTTTCTTTGTATTTAATGTTCGTTTCTTGTATTCATGTATATCAGTTCTTTTTTAATTTATTTTTAATCATTATTATTGTTAACATTATGTATTTCATGTTTTTGCCCTGGCTGAGTGGTAGAGAAGGCCTTATGGCCTTAACTCCGCCAGGTTAAATAAATAAATAAAATAAAATAGCCAATAATTTACTGTTTATGCAATCTGATGACTTATACCACTTTCCATTACCATGACATAAGTGACCTAGTTAAAATAATCACCTAATATTCTGTAAAGTAAATTAATCCCTATACAGGCCATGGAGGCTGATGCTCCCAGATTTTGGACATTCGTCACGTGAAGGTGGTAAAGTTTCAGCCTTACGTACCGGCTGCCTTTACCCCCAGGATTCGTATTCTGTAGGGTAATTAATTATAAAGTTATTAATCCAACCAACTTGTACTCCATCATTGTTAATATCAATATTATTTAATTATCATTCTCATTATTAACCGGTATTTGTTATTTCTGTATATATATGACTGCTGAACATATTATATAACTTTCTTGCTTTTTGCACGACTTAACTAATTAGTGGTACTTACGAATATTGTTGCCGTGGATCGTAAGTTGACATTCCCGCACGCAATCTTGTTGCTATGGAAACAAAACAAATTTCCGTGCGGTAAGAACTTACTTAAGGCACTCATCATAATACAAGCCTTTATGGACAAGGTCCTCCAGGACAAATATTCGGTTCCCATAACAACAAACACATGCGAATCACTTTCTGAAATATAACATCCATCTTCAATAGTGTATCTATATACATAATATTATCAGCTAATATCTCAATTAATATAAATAAATTGATATAAATAATCATCGTGCAAAAAATAGCATGCAATACTCGTTCCGTAAGCGCATAATGGATCTCGGAAATAGAAAAAACTCGGCGCAAGCGCCTCGATTTTTCAAACTCTTTCCTCGATCCGTATGCACCGCTTACGGCACTTGTATCGCAATATACTATATTATAACGTATTATCGTATTCATGTAGATGTAATTTTTTGTTCTTTATAATTGATTGGTTAATTTTTTCCTTAATGCTCCATAATGACTATCTTATATCATATACTGAAAAGACATATTATTCAATGAAACAGAATGTAAAAAAAATCATTCAGATAAATAGGGTTATATTTCACATATAAGTAGTTTTGTGCCGAAAAATTACAACATTTTGAGTGTGAGAACTGGATTTTCCGTTAATAACTCACTTAAAACTATATTAATATTTACTTTAAAAGTATAGGGCCTATATTTAATATATATATATATATATATATATTATAGTGTACAATTAAAAGTGTAACGTCGCAGCGATTGATTAGCTCAAAAGGAATTGTATTGGTCTATTTACATAGATAATTCTCATGCCTTCAATTTTTCTCTACAGGTTATAAAATTAATCTCTTCGGAAAGATAAGACACCAAACCTGCCAGAAATTAACTTACGTTAATTGTAGGCCAGTTCTATAACCTAGGTGATACGATTTAAGCAAAAGGAACTCATTGCGGTAAGTTTTCTAATTAACTCTTCTTTCATTAACACTAAATAACGCCGTCATACCTGAGCCACTTGACAACAAAGTTAAGCCATTCCCAGTTAATTCAGGTTTAGTGCTGAATACCTGATTTCCCAAGAGTCCTTCAGTGTACTGACAAATATGTATCAACTTTTTTCCCCGAGTAAATACCAGTATATTGCATTAACTGTCTCGCTACGACTACAATACCCCAAGCACGCTGTGCTGCTTTTTACCTCATTTTATACTCTTTCCGTACAAATATTACTTCACAATAAAGTTAGTCTCAGAGAGTCTAAAAGCATATGTGTGTAGCAGTTAATATACACACTGCAAACAACCCTTATGAGCCACGACTCAATACGCTGGACAAATAGACGACATTACTACCTGATATCAGAAGACTTCCAGGAATCACAAGTGAACATTTAGAAGATGTGCCCTACATTGCCAAACATTCATATAATGTTTGTTTGACGTTTTGAAACATTCTCGGACCAACCGAGGTACATTTTGATACTATAGATTATTTGTTCTGCCAACTTGAGCAAATAAATTTATCAATCTGATTTTTATCTGAATAATTTAGTTCTTTTATATGACGAAAATGTGTTTTGTATTAAATTACAATCTATAATAATAAGAGGAAGTGTTTATCTGTCTGTCCGCGATGCCCAGCAAAATCTACTGCACGCAGAGATCTGAAATTATAAAACACAGATAGACTGAAGGGTGGCCAAATGCACCTCGAAGTCGGAGATTTAATTTTAGCTCTTGTTCGCGAATTATGAGTGAAAAACCGGCAGAAAACATGCATTTTTTGCGCTATGGAATCATCAGTTTTGGGTATTCCATATCAATTGTAAAATCAATTGCAGGAGGCTTTGCCTTCTTTTATCATAACTTGAAAAAAAGACCATCGCGACAAAGACGGAAGAGGGATAGTGAATATTTGCCTAAATGTGTAAACATTGATCGATTTGGACGGAGCTCACTATGCAGGGGTTTTCTGGGCCAGGGAACTCGAATCTGAGGTCTTTTTACCACGCGGCTCTTTCTAATCATGGAATGCACTACAAAGCCGGATTTTTAGCTGTTTCATTATAATTATTAATCGTTTAGTTTATAAATGATTCGCGTGAAAGTGTTAATAATTACTAATGTTTTATTTATTTTACTCCTAAGTTTTAATTTTTTAATTAATTATCGCGGGCGAAGCTGCTGGCACCTGCTAGTAACACAATATTATAATGTGGTGTAGAATAAGTAATCTCGCTTAGTGAACCTGGTGATCGAAACTCAGTGAGAAAGAAGAATAAACTAGCTGCTTTTATAAATACTGAGTATTTTTAATACTCGAATATTGGTGCCCTAGGTGTAAAGTAGACCGACTACAGATCCGTCGGCCCGGGTTCGATCACCGGTACCTCCTCAGATTTTTCCGAGGTAGGGAGGTCTGGTAGAGGTGCACTCAGCCTCGTGATTCAAATTGAGGATCTACTTGATAGAGAAGTAGCGGCTCCGGTCATGGAAACCACCATTAACGGCCGTGGGTGTCGGCATGCTGACCACATGCTCCCTATCCTGCTGTCTTCCTATGGTAGATGACGCAGCGGTAGGGTGGTAGGCCTTGTTCTTTCTGCGATGTTAGCGCCACGGAGTTAATTAGGTGTAAAGTAGCTATGGTTACTATTCAATGGAAGAAGTCAGTAAGTTAACAAAATTAGCGTTCTATTCCTTCGCATGTCCGTTCTATGATTTATCCTGTAAATCTAGATTATACAGTTTTCTGCATGCAGTCTTCCTAACATGTGGTCAAGTACTGTCACCAGATGAGATGAATGCAAGTGCGGGGTGAAGAGGAAGGGTGGTACAGAGGGGACTCATTCCCCCGCATCATAGCAACAGTCCAAAGCGACACGCGGTTGGTCTGGCGCGCCGTGATGGGGAGGAATCCGAACTTTCACGCCCGCTCACAGACTGAAAAACGGAAGATTAGGACGAACCCGCTTGCAGGCAGACAAGTGGGGAGTGCGCTGCATTCCTGTAGCTTGCATTCTTCTCATTTGGAGACAGTACAATCCCTCAATATAACGATAACCTCAATATAACAATACAATCTGCTAGAGCCCACAAATATCGTTCGTTATACGGAGGATTGACTGTAATTACACATTAAGGTACTCTGAAGTGGCTATTAACTTTTATCTCATTGAGAATGAACATAAGATACAACATTGCATTGTTCTCTGGAATATTCCCCTAGCTTAGCACTTTGTTTACATTTCTGTACTTTAAAATTGGGTGACGGTTGGGAGATGAGCGTTTCATTCCTCATAGTGATTGTAGCGATCTCTGAATAAGAGACCAACCACTCTTCCTAATTAGAAACGCTCCCACATGTTCAAAGAACAACGAGTAATTTTCCTTTACATTCTGTGAAGTCTAAATCGTCTCTTTTCGCACGCCATTGTGTAATTCTAAATAATATTTTTAGAGGTATCTTTATAAAATTGAAGAGTCAGGGAAAAATAATACATTTCATATCTTACAAATGAGTTATTTAATAAAATCAGGTAAACTGATGTAAGAAAGTTAAAGAATATTTTTGTTTAATCAGTGATAATTGCAATTATGATATGCAGAAAATAACTTATTTTTCAATCGATTTCCGAGTTAAGCTCCAGATCGAGTCATTAAGCAGAGCTTACGGAAGAATAAAATTCTGGTTTGATATACATATTGAAGGAATATGTGGGTGGTGTTATTTGTCAAAACTACGTGTACTTGCAACTTCCAAAGCCGTATATGAACACTTTAAAACAATATGTTGCTATGAGAACTGATTTGCATTTGATAAATTATATCTAATATATTACCATAAAATAGGCACTAAATTGGGTATTACTCCGGTACCGGTCCAGTATCAATAGACTTCTTCCCATGGACGTTATAAATTCGTATACCAAGTTTCATGAATATCCGATAAAGCGTATTTGAGTTATCGCGCTTACAGACACACGGACAGATAGACAAACCGACAAACATTTTCCCGTCCCCCACAGAGTCTCGTAAAGTGCCATTCTGGCACTTAATAAACAAAACTGAAGACACATTGTATAATCTTAAAATTAGATACCATATTTTTTGTGATTATTCAATTTTTGTTGTAGTTACATGGGCATAATCTTTGAGATGAAAAAATGATCAATGTCCTTGAAATACTATTCTTACATCCTATATTAGATTAGATGTCATAGTTGGAAAACACATCTTCCCCATGATGTTCAACATTGCACTTCCTATATGATGGCATAAATGCATTGAACTGGGAGGGGACTATGTAGAAAAATAATGTACAAGCAAACATTCTTCCTTCAGAAAATTAGTGAAAAAAAAATTAATTGTGGTTTTCATTTCATTCTCCCTCGTACATTACTTTACATAGTCTTTTGTTCATATGCAGCTTAATAAACCCAATCGCTGTGTTCAATTAATTGCATTTAATCATAGAAGCTACAGGTATGAAGATTTTTGGTGTTATGTCCTTGTGATTAATGAAATGAGAGTGATGAAAATAAAACTATCATTTATGACGTAGTCACTTGTGATTGGTTGAAATTCCACATTTTCTTATACTGGACTGGTCACTGATTCATGGGATGAATAACCTCATTTCTTATAAGATAAAGTAATTTGATCTATTTTGCGAGCATTTTGTAAGATTAAACCAATTACTTTCATGATAGGTGGGAGCACTGGCATTTACCAGATCAGAAGTGGAATTGGATACCTACGAATTCCGAGTATTCTAGTTGAATTGAGTGCATTTCTGCAGTTGTTGAATGTATCTGATACTCTGGCATAGATATCAAGTAATTACATTTGACTACCTTTCCTAATGCTCGCGATCCCATTTACTTGACACCTAATCCCGTGCTTTACAATTACATCACCCGGTGTCGAGTGCAAAGCATGCGAAAGAAAACTGGTAGACTATTGTATTCAGCTACAGCTATTTGAATTGTTACGGCCCGGAAGTTTATGAAAAATCATTTATAATAATCTACTATATTACATGCTAGTGTTAAAATATGTGCAAGACATGAAAGAAATAATAGAAAATTGGTGGTTTCATTTTGCATATGGTTGCATATTTGGTTGGTGTTGCGATAATGCATCATATTTGTGCATATTTTATTAATTTGTCATATTTTAACCACGTATTTCATACAGATTTTAAATAGTGAGCATATCTTTGTTCATTGAAACATAAGCCTATTTCGCTGTTTTGAGAACCGACTGTACAATAATTAATCGTACTTAGCCTAATGTTTTCGGAACTGTTTGTATAATATTAAAGCGACGTTTCGCTTCATTAGTTTTCAATTTACTAAAGTTTGTAGCATTGGCTTGGTTTTTTAAAAGTATTGTAATGTAATTTTTACAACTTATAATTTCTTTAAATTTATAATGTAATTCAGCTAACAACAGAACATAAAGTATTACATTTGTTTAAATTATATAGTGTAATTAAGGTGACTTTCGTCCCGATTTGACCGGGACAGTCTTTTCTGAACTGCTGTCCCGGGATTTTATTTTCTATGTCGGGACGCAAAAGTACTTTTTTTAAGTACCGAGTTTGTCCCTTATTTACGAAGATTGTCTATATTATGGTGACTATTCCACTCATACGCCGCATGTTTGATACTGACCAATAAGGCTTGGCAATTCCTCCGATATAGACCAATCACGATCGTTTACCTTATAATATCCTTCCTCGGATCGCAAGGATGCAATTTTATCTGATAAAACGTAAGCTCGTTACAGGACAAAGAAGGCAGCAACGTGTGGTAATTAATACGTCACATGCTGCCATTGAGTAGAATGAAAACACATTATTTTATACAACATAACTTGCTCGGAAATTGAAATAATATAAGTATCCATTGATTAAAAGCATAATTTCGATTCAGTGCACACCAGTTCATGTGTTTTTATAGCTTTTTGATGTGAGCAAGTACCACGACGCCCTCAATCTTGTGATACCCGCTATTGGTAGCATTGGGAACTAACAATTCATCTAGTATGCCGTGATCTGACGGCTGACAGAATATTCTCAACAAAGCAAGAAAATAATTATTATTTACAAAATCCATTACATTTTATCCGTGGATTAGTCGAGATTACGAGTTTTATCAGTTTCAATTCTCGCAAATATACCGATAAACACGTTGGGATTACTTATGATAAAACTGTAGTTGTTCAGTTAAATGGAATGCTGTGATTATGTGATTGTACTGTAGGATGTATTGTCTGTGAAAAGAAAGTGGACGTAGGTATGATAAATGTAAGGCAATGGGTTACACTCAAGGACGCATTCTATTTTATTATCATAATACAGTCCTGGGAAATAAACCACCGGTTTCGGCCAATAAACATAGTATGATATTATTGCACATATTATTGATTTTTATTCATGAAAATATAGTCACCTTAGGCATAGTTCATTGGTTCCATTGGTACTAACTTTAGAGCGTAATATTTGCACGCATATTTCGTCTTCTAATATAGCATTAACTTCCGGGCCTTAGTTATTGTGTAGTAGGAACATAATAGAGACGTGCGCAGTCGAGTGCGTGGAATCCTTCCGACAAATCGGCTAGCCTTGCCCTCTCTCCACCCCTGCTCCTCCCCATTTTTTCACATTTGAGGATATGGCTAAGATCCTCTAGATTTATTGAAAGAACACAGTGATTTCAGAATCAAATTTAACCGTGATCGATAAGGGAAATAACTTTCCGTTTGTCGTCCGAGCCCTTTGTTCACATCAAATGTACAGGTAGGGGGGAAAAAGCGGACCGACTCGTGTAACTGATTTCAGAGCCTTGTGATACGTAAATAAATGTAAGAGATGTAACGGAAACTTTTTTTCATAAGCAATGCAAATTACGTGAAATTATTTTCCAGTTCAAGCAGTGTTCATTTCAATACATTCCCTGCTATCCTCTGAATGCCGCTAGGCATGCGCAGTGGCTCATATCGGCAACTTAGATATTTTAGTCGGTCCGCCTTTTTTCCCCCTACCTGTACATATGTGTGTGATATAGAAGACTAGCTTAAAAGACCCGGCGTCGCCCGGGTTTTGTATTTTGTAATTGGAAATTAACTTATGAAGGATTTTCAATTTTAAATTCTAGGTCCTTATATAGGCATTTATAATTTGAAATAGGAAGAACGACTTATTACACTCAAACTATTCCCTCAGAAAACGCTTAATATAGTTTTTTATGGCTCATAGAGGATCTAGAATTTTGCATCCCATCGCTTGTACAGCAAGCCTGGTAGAGGTTCAAATAAGAAGAAACAGAAATTCCTGTAACATAAAATTGTAATATCGAGGCGGGAAATTTCCCACTCTTATGTTACCATAAAACCGTTTTGGGGATGAAATTAAACAGAAAGCATTATTACTTTCATACTTTTCTCTCCAAAAACCTGCGATATAATATAATAATATACACATTACCATACCTCGTTTTGTTTTCTCTATGTCCAGGGTAGAGAAAGTTATGTGATTCCATTATTTTAGTGGATTTCATTCTGTAATATTTATTTATAACATGAATTATTTTGATAACTTCTCTTATTTTTCAAAAGTGCATTTCATTTGTTTTTTCCAAGCCCATCTGATACCATTTGGCAACAATATATTCTGTGATTTGGAATTAATAATTCTATGTAAAAATGGATTAAGTATTTTCAAAAACATTTAATTTTTGGCATTTAGAATCAAAATTTTGCAAAATCCTTTCTTAGTGAGCACCTACATTATGAAACGAAGGTACTATCAAAATTCCATGTCTCTACCTGTTATAGTTTAGGCTGTACGTTGATTCCTGTCAGTCAGGACAAAGCCTTTTATATATATAGAGAAGAGATACAAGGCAATTCCATCAACCCCCGACTTAATGGTGTCTTATTCCCCCCAATAATTCGCTCCCTGTTTTCATAGGTTAATGTTTGAGTGCCAGAGTTTTTACATCAAAACAATACGAGTCGAGCTCATCCAGGGGGTAGACATTCGCTGTGAATAAGTCCTCCAGCCCCTTTAACAGCTCACCTAGCCTGAGCGTTGTTCATAGGCTTCAATGCATGTGATCGGACTTGAATTAAAACCAGTAATAGATTGACTCACCCAGGGCTGGTGTGGAATACAAATGTATTTATTTATTGTACTAAGAATATTACAGGCTGATGCCCAATTACAATATTCTCACTTACATAATACACCAGATTCAAAAATTCAAGTGATATTCAAAATAATTAAGCTAATGCTACAACAATAAGAAAAAAAACACACAGAAAAGAAAAACAGAAACACAAATGATGAAGAATACAATACCAAATCTAAATAAATAAAAACACTAAAAACCAGAAACATCGGAAAGTTTCCGTGGACTCTACTGTTCACATGTGACAATGGAGTCATGTCCCTAACTTACTGTCGATAATCTTTTTGATAATTCGCTTTATTCATATTCTTATCCATGTCCTTATGTTTAACATTGTCCACTATAAAGAATAATTTTATGGAAAATCGAAAAATGCTTTTTCTGTTTCCTTAATTAACACAATCTTTAAATTTATAAAACCCATTTTCTATGCTATCAACACTTAAATTGATCACAGTACCATTAATTCACGCTTTCTGTTTTTTGTATTCATCGAATTTATTGGACAGAGATTTTCTAGTTATTCTTTTGTAAAATATCTCTGCTATGAAACTGATAATGGCGAGACCATGTCCTAATAGAAGAAGGTAAAATGCTCCTTGGAGATTGGATATCTGTAGATCAAAGTAATCGTCTTTCAAAGAACTTTTCTTTATAGCTTTCGCCTTGATTTTACTAGAAATCCAAACGTCACCGATATATTTATCAATTATTCCCGCCTGCACTGCTGAGTTAATCACATAATTAAATATATGCAGATAAGGACTTCCTTCCTGTAGATAGACAGAACGGCCGTTAACTTCAGCAGGTTGCTTTATATAACACAACAGTGGCCTTCCTGCCGAATCGGATGTTTCTACAACGTTGAGGTATATGATAGCGTCCCTGGAAGAAGTACTAGCAAAAGCCCCTTGAGCTACGAAACGCAGGCACGATTTAACTTTCTTACAGGCAGTCAGACGGGGAAATAGTTTTTTGTAAGCAGGGATGGAACGGAATTGCTTCACTGCATCTCGATTAATAACCACACCAAGTTTCGAATTAATCAATTCTTCAAGATTAGAAATCTGTTTTTCATAAATTGGTTCAGTCATGTACGTTGTGAGGTATGTTTGTATGACTGTGTCGATTGCCAATGAATAACAAACCCAAAAAATGAAGAAAACTCGAAGTGTCCAAATACTTGGAGGATTACCGGGGGAAACACCCAGGAATATACACCAAGCACTACTCAGATAGCTTCCAAATGAGCTGTATCCAGGTACTTTCATTGTTCTTGATAGAACCATCATGAAGACCCCTGAGATGAATACAGAAATTAGTATACCTATCCAAACCTCAGGAGTGAAAATTAGAATGAAGCTTAGCCACAAAGCATGAGGTTTGGAGCAGGGTACAGCCCATGAGAAAAGAGCTACGTCATAACTAGCCGTGAATTCTGCACGCTCGATCCTCTTTTGAACTATTCTTATCCTAGCAATAGCCGCATCAGCTCTTCTGTTGACAATATCACCTACTATGCCTGACCATGTGCCATTTGGATGCTGTTGTCCCCACGAGCCTGGATTTGGTGGATTGAAGACTAGAGTTGAATTTGAAACTTCTGCAAGAAGTCTGATCAGTTGCATATCACTACCTTCTGAGTAGGCCATGTCGGTTTCGTGTCCCTCTGTTGGCATCACTGCAGGGATTACAGGAAAAGTAGACACAACTAATGGACATTTTCCAAAGTTGTTTGGTATTTTCGGTGGAAATAGATCCACGAATTTCTCAAAGTCCTGTCCGTCAGACCATTTATCCAAAATAACAATTTCTCTCAGCTGACCACATTCTCCAGATGGTCGTTGGTATGGAAACCATGTATAAACACCAACAGCTCTTGAGGCTTGGATTGGAGCAAGGAGGAGGACATTAGAGATATTCCATTCCCACAGGACTGAAAGTACTTTTTGCATATAATCTTGAGATATAGATTCGTTGGAATCAATTGCAACTAGGAATTTCCCTCTGGGATTCCAAAAATATCTGTCGATTCTTATCTTATTAAGTTCGTTGTTGATCGTTGTTTCAATGTTCTCATCTTCCCATATCCAAATAATGTAGGCTTCACATCTACGAGAGAAGTGTCTGTCCGTGAATTTGCCGTCAGAAAGAGATATAGTCACAGGAAAACTGACGGTTGAATGAAAAGAAGTCAGAAATCTGTCAAAAACTGTTAACTCGTTTGTTTCTTCTTTAGCATAGTGATTCCCAGAAGTGTTTGTTACTGGTATGGATACCATAATCGATTTGAAAAAATCAAAGTATCTGTCAGCAATGGCTTCCACACATTTTATCAAGTTTTCAGCGTTTATCTGCACCGAAGTGTTGATGAACGTGTATACACTTCCACTAGCACCATTCCATAAAATAAAAAATACAGTAAGAGAAAACAACATGTTATCCTTTAGTGTTTTGACACCTTCCATATAAATTATCTTTCATTTGTTAGGTCATATAGTAATTCTGTACGTTCAGAAGTACTTTTTCAGTTTCTGATCACACCGTTCGTATGAATAATGTCGTCACTAATTTTGATGAGATATTAGTTCTCTGTATTTCATTATGCGTGTAGGAATAAATGTACTTAAAGTCTGAAGTACACTTCCGGACAATGCTTATTTTAAATCCTTTATTATGCTTTCGGATTTATTTTACACAAAGAATGTAGATGACAACCTAAGCCACTTAGCTCAGTACGCTGCAAAAACCTTATTAAGGAACAAGTTATACAGATGATGATTAATATTATTATTATTATTATTATTCGCAAAGTTTTTTATAATGTTCTATCAATCTTGGCACTGTTTATTAAATATAACGCTTACTAGTTAACCTGCTAATGAATTAAAGTAATGTTTTATTAATTTCCAGTCTGATTCGAAGAAATAGATGAAAAAGTTTTACGCAGGTAGAAAACACCACTCTTTCTGGTGCCCAGAGTTCAGAACTTGTTCCCTTCTCTTAAAACGAGGGTGCGAACTGAGGCTGATTCGCTGGGAGGCTCGGTTCTTCAGATTTGAGGCTCTTCCGATAGCCGAAGTAACTACTTGACTATAATCAAACGGTTAGAGGTTCCCGATTGTTTCAGCAGAATCATTTGTCTGTGGTGGAATGTCGGATAAAGTCTGTCTTGTGTTAGTGATGACTAAGAGAATTAACGCAAACATTCTTGAATTTGTTGTGAAGAAAATGCGATCCTTCCTTTTACTCTGAAGGGCTGCTGCAAATGCTGTTCTGCTCTGTTGAGAAGCACTTTATTATTTGCTTATTGAATTACTCTTCTGTATTTGTATCATATAAAGAAATAACTCATCCTTGTAGGCCTTCATTAGTTTTAAAAGCTAATTTACATTTGCATATTTTTATTGTTTATTAAATTTGTTTGTATGTACGTTTTGTAAATTTTGATGGAACAAAAATAATAATAATAATAATAATAATAATAATAATAGTAAACAAATTTCTAACCAAGCAACTTAATACAGTAGAGTCTAGGTAATTCGACGTGGATGGGACTACCTCTAACCACACACAAAAAATAAAAACTCGCACATACGAAGTTACGCGAAAAAGCCTGTGTACGCGAAAAAAAAAATTACTCATGTTAGAATTACAGCACAATAGCTTAGAAAATAAAAACATACAGACTGCCTTGCATTAAAATAAATTGTCAAGTACATTTTGAAAATAATAATAAAACTGAAGTTAAGCATTCTTATTCAGTAGTGTTGAAACAATTCGTTACATAAAAAATTGATACTATAGTAGTTACGCGATCTCACAAAAATCTTTACTTCATCTGATAATGTTTTCAAGCTCCGAGGTCACACCACAATCGATTATGGAGCCAAAAAATCGATCTTCGCACACGACGTTTCACCAGAAACATAGAGCGGTACTTTTTCTTAATGTTTCGCTACTATAATTTAAAAATAGCCAGTCTCGAAGATGGAGGTCTTTCTTCTTAATCTCTTACCATCCTCATTATTATCTAGTCATGTGTTAGGCATTCAGACACTCAAAACTGATGACTTATTAATTAATTTATTAATTGTAATTTAAAATTTTCACCTCAGATTTATGGCAAAATAACTTTGAAGCAAAGTATACATTTATTGTACTAATGAATTGTCTTGAAGTTTAACAGAAAAGTTTCTTGTTTCTTTTATAGGCCTATAGCCTAAATTCACTCTTGGTCATAAAGTGCGCTTTTTCGATACATAGCTTATTGATGCGTTTGCAGCAACCGCTGCCACTAAACATCAACTCTCGTGGCTCTGCTGAAGACCTCATTTCGGCACCCCTACATTAAAGGATTCCCTTAAGAATGCGGTATGGGATTTGAAAGATAAATATGTTTTTGTTCTACGATTTGTTTGCGAAATAAAGTTAGATATCACTTCGCAATTCACTTAAAAGCTGTAATACAGAGGAGGAACACTCGTTACATTTTACATAACTTTAAACATGCTTAATCGTTTAGCGTATACGTAATTCACTTCATGGTCTCTGTATCCGTACTCACTGCAATGAGACTAAAACCAGCTTTCGTGAGCTTTCATATAGGACTGATACTATTAACATTAAGTGCATTTCCATAAATTGTGTTTTTTCCCCTCATTCACTTAGTGGTAGTGTTTTATGAGATAACACAAAGTATATTTAATGTGAAAGACTTGTAATTAGTGACATTGCATGACTTTTGTTGCACGTGATGTTTGATAAAATAAAAAAAGATGGCCCAATATTATTAGACTATTGATTTCGATTAACCCTTAACCATGAATGTAATTATGTTCCAGTAACATGGACGTGAGGTCTGAGTGACCTTTCAGAGAGTTAAGGGGCTTTTAAGAAAGAAAAAACGTACAAAATGTGAATTATAGTTATTCAAGCAAATAGATTCCTAAATATCTAAACGAAGCATCATTTTTGGGTTTCAGGGCACAAAGCTGAGTCAATGCACCACAAATTCAACGAAATGCTCAGTTTCAAAGATATGTTAATATTTTTCAAGTGAATAGCTAATATACACAAAAGCCTATTTAGTATCGTCATTACATCACTCACGCCAGATATTAATCACAGTTCACCATAATAAGTGGTTGTTTTAAAATTACAATAGATTAACTTAAAACATTTTCCCTTAGAAATGAGATATACTGCCCTTCTCTCAAAACATTCCTAGCAAGATTTCACCGATATAATTTCATATATTGCCGTCATATAGTCTGAAAATTCTCGGCCTAAGAGTTATTTTATGGTACTCCTTCTTCTTCCCTTTAGTTTTACCTCTTTCTGTCGAAAACTGACCTATATCGTAACATGCCTCTAAAATTCCTTTAAAATACCTAAAATTATTTTAAAAAAAAACATTTTATTTCATAATAGTTGTCTTAAAAATAATGAATAAAATACCTGTAATGTAAAAAAAATTGTAGAGTAAATTAGTAAACTAGAGTAGGATTACTTCCACAAAGTCTCTGGGTTTTTACGTATATACCTTAGGACCGAGTCTCGCCGTTCGTAGAGTTCCTGCCTAGGGGAGGTAGCTGCACCCTGATTGGCTATCCCACTCCACGTGTTGTCTGTCTCTGTCTCTGTCTCTGCGGCATTATCCCTCCACTCAACAATTACAGTATTTTCTACCACTGCCATCGTGTAGCATGATCTTTACTCTGTGCTCACCAGTAGCTCACTGATCTTACGCGCAGCGAATCCGCGTATCTTGGTAACGAGACGTAACGAGAAGCTCGTGGCTGGGCTAGTCTTCAAGGCCAGAGACTTTGTGGGAGTAATCCTACTCTAACAATATTACCGCTTCGTCATTTTCATTTGTACTAAAATATATTATTATATTACTAAACATACCGTAGTTGTTGCAATACACCACCTTAGAAATACGGACTACTATTTCGCCTAAAATAAATTACATAAAACTGAAAATTTAACCATATGCGATAAAAAAATACATAATAGTATGAAACTTGAATTAAATGACCTAAAGTGAACCTGAATGATGAAAAATGGCTATTCTGGAAAATGTGGAAAAAAATGTTTGAATTAGTTTTAAAAACCCTGTAGGCTTATCTCTATTGGAGGCTTTTAAGTACAGGTCTTACTTACTTACTCAATGATAATAGACAATTCCTAAGTAAGCTAATGGGATATTATCTATTTTGATAATTTTCAGGATGTCAGATGGGAGGGTGAAGGTTCAATACAGACAGACGCGTATACTTTCTTCTATGGGAAAGGAATTATTATAACCATCAATTAGGGACCGGGTTCTTCATACTTAAGACAATCAATTCAACCATTAAGTACTCTTATAGGTCTACAGAAAATGAATGAAAGGACATTTTTTAGAAGTGGTCAAAAGAAATTGGTTTCGGTTGACACGGATTTCTATTGATCAAAATAAAAATTTACATAAAAATCAAGATAACTGCAAGTAATATCCAGTTAATCACGTGTTCACACGACATCTAACTGTTTCTCTCATGCGCAGTAAATGATTATCCAGTTATTTGTTCCCGCTCTATTAGAGCGGTAAACTACAAATCAACTTACTAAAGCATCAACGAACGAGCAGAAGTATGTTCCCTTTAGGCTGTCCTAATTACCAGTTTGTGTTACATATTTCGCTGTAGCACGCGTGTGGAGTGACACACATGAATGTGGCTGGAATACGCACTTTCAACATTTCTGTGGTCGTTACAGTTAAATGATATACGGCCCCGCGGTTTCCGACCCTGCGGTTGCGGTTCTAATTCATTGCATAGTGTAATCATGAGTATGATGTGCGCAAGACGAGGAGGACTTTCAACATCATACCTGTCTGCCAAGCCTGATGGATTGCATCCTGAATTAATCATATCATTCCCAATCTCATCAATCTGCAGGGAACATTAGATTCCTTGCGGGGGAAAAACAACTGGTTGTTTAAAAGAATCAGAGATTAGCTGTTAGAGCACCTCTAAACGATCAATAATATTGTCAATATTCTTTTCAATACTGGCTCTCTATATTGAAGCGCGCATCAATATGCTTCAAAACGCATCAATATTCTCACCAATATTCATTCAGGCCAAAATATTCGTGCTGCATGGTCAAGGCTGTTTCAGTGTTCCCCCCCCCTTTTTTTTTTAGAGAATTTCGAAACGTTTTGTAGTTCGGATTTGGATTTACTAGCACTGACTCTTTCACTGTGCGAAAAACAAAATCCAAAGAGAGAAATAGACGCTGGTCCAAATAGCGGTACAAGGTGAGTACACAAGAACATTGTTCTTCCTCCTTGGTGCGATCTGAGTGCATCTCTTCTCACTTTGGAACATCTATTGACATACTGCCCCAAGTATAATGATCAACAAACTCTGTGCAAAGTTCCATGTCAACCTGTCCATGGCTCTGGGCCAAACAATTTACGCATCAATGTCTAAAATTTCATTAAGTACACTGTATTATGTAATGTTATCTAACTATTTTTCTAAATCCATTGTATTTTAGTGTTATAGTCGCGATGTGACTTTTTAGTTAAAGCGACTTTCATATAAATAAATTTTTTAAAATAACATTTGTTTAATTTTTTGCGTTCTACAGAAATGGATGACTACAAAAAACCACTTCGGAGTCTCACAAACAACTGATATTGAAGAAAATATTGGCAATAAACCTCCTAGACGATCAAACGGTTCTCCAATATTGACAGGACACTTCAATACGCTCCTAGATGATCAATATTGCCATTAATATGGTCCTCCGTCAATATTGAAGCGAATATTGACAATAATATTGATCGTCTAGAGGCTACTTTAGTGATTAATTATTATGAATCTTTTAATTACGGTTATTGACCGTATTTTGTGGTAACTTCGCTGAGCGAGGAATTATACAAATCAGCTCCCCTTAGCTATAGGCCTAGTTAGCTTTGTATATGCGTAAAATACAGTCAACCCTCGATATAGTACCACCATTCATTCTCTAACATTTAGTGGCACAAAGCGAGGGTGGCACTAAAACGAACTTTAGTAGTTTTTAAAATAAAAACGGCATAATATAGTGCCGTATTAATTTACAGTACTGTATTATGGAAGAAAATTAAATAAATGACACTTTATAGAGAACTTTAGCACAAAATAAAATACTGTACAGTAATTTAATTTATTACAGTATATATCCAGTGTTACAGTACACAAAGAGGTTGAAAATCATGTGGGTCCATGTAAGTGATTAACTGTAACTGAATAACTGTAGTGTAGTGTTTAGACCTGAATGAACACTTGAGTTTATGAATTCTGTGGATTTTTAAAGAGCATTATAACATCAAATATGGCACTTTCTCGTGGTTTTAAAAAAGAACACAGCGTACAGAGTGCCGTAGCATCCCCTTAAGGATAATTGTATAAAATACTTCGTTTCGCGAAATACCCACGAAATAGAAGGACGTTAACATCGAAAGCGGTCACGTTATATTACCAAAAAATACGGTCCCTACTTACGGTGTTTGAATTATTTTCACGTAAGTAATAATTTATATTATTGTCGGAAAAACGGTATGCAATACACGGCTGTTAAGTGCGTACCAAAGTTTCAGGACTTAAAAGAACTCAGCGTAACCACCTTATGTTTTTAACGTTATAGAGTCCTAGTATTGCAAAATAAGAGTAAGAATACTATTATTCTTGCGTGTATATTTGCTTCCTTTCCCATGTTTACATTCTGTCTGTATAACCTTCGGTCTTCTACTTTGTTTCTTTTTCTTTTTCCACCTTCCTACATTCTTTCTTTGTATTCTGTTCTCTGAGTATTATTTGTTTATTTATTCCTTCTTCATTCAGTCAAAATTAATATCGCTATTCCATTCCGGGCTTGTTTCTTTCATTATTCTTTCTATTTCTTTTTTTTTCTTTTGTCATTCAGACTGTCTTGCGTTTATTTATGCTTTCATCTTCCTTTATTTTTCTTCTTTGCTGTAGCTGGAAGAAATAATCTTATGTTTCTCGAACACATCTTCACGCCGCCGGAATCTTGGCGTCAGAGTCTCCCATTTAGTTTCTCGGGACGAATTGTCGGGTGGGAATGGGGGGGGGGGGGTGGCAATCTGATTACGTAGCTCGGGTATTTGTATGTATGCGCGCGTGTACAGATTCCATATTCATAAGAGCATTAAAGTTTATAAGCTGGAAGGAACTGAAGCACTTAGTTAGCAGTCTCAGTGCGGAATGACTGATTTGCTCGCCACGTGACCGCACTATCGGTGTCTTGCATTTCTCTCCTCAGGAGATGAAGACTTTTTGTGCTGTAAAACCTCCTGTAAAATCTCCTAATATGAAGAATTAACAACAATGTTACTTATTGCTTTTAGGAGTTCCAAGAACAATATTTATTATATCTTGTAGGCTATATTGTTTACATTTCTAGAGTTCTGTTTTTTTAAAATCATAATTACAAAAATCAAGGTTAAAATTTTATAGTATGGAAAAAAGATAGATAAAATAGGAAAAATTACTATTCTTGTTTTACATAAACTAAACTAAACTAAACTAAAACTAAACTCCGTGGCGCTACATCCCTGGAGGGACTTGGCCTACCACCCGACCGCTGCGTCATCTCCCGTAGGCAGATGACAGGATTGGGGCATGTAGGATTGGGGCATGTAGGATTGGGGCATGTAGGATTGGTGCATGTAGGATTGGGGCATGTGGTCAGCATGCCGACACCCACGGCCGTTAATGGTGGTTTTCTTGACCGGAGCCGCTTCTTCTCTATCAAGTAGCTCCTCAATTTGAATCACGAGGCTGAGTGCACCCCTACCAGACCTCCCTACCTAAGAAAAATCCGAGGAGGTACCGGCAATCGAACCCGGGCCGACGGATCTGTAGTCAGCGGCGCTAACCACAAGACCACGCCGGCGGACATTTTTGTTACATAATGTAGTATAAATATAATATTAAGAAATACACCCGAATGAGCAAGGTCGCTCGTGCTCTGGTGAAAGTTCAAAGAGGGTAGAGCGAAAAAGGAGGCAAGACAATGAGCAGAATGAAAAAAAAGAAAGAATAAAGAAAATAAATTGTGATGTAACTTATGTAAAATACTACAATTTTTTAAAAATAAATACTTAATAGAAATCAAAACATAAATGTGTAGGAAATATCAATAAATTACAGATAATTTTTTGTACTCCTATTAAATTTAGTAACGGGGTGTCCTGAGAGCTCAGGGTACGTTCTGATTATAGAGTCCTAAAAGCAGGGACCAAAATTTGTGTTTTAACCATGCCGATGTGAGACATTTGGGTTCTGTTAAAAGTAGTTTAGTATTTCGTCTAGTCTTGTATATATAATCACTGGATGTGTATTTTGCAATGATCCCGCCATGACCTTCGCATCAAATGGTTTGTCGTAGTTCTTGTCTTCTGTGAGAGATAACAGCTTAAGGCGACGGTCAAATCGAAACTTCCTTTTGCTGGTTTTCTTAAAACCAACGCATTTTGACAACGCAAGCAAAATGAATTCATTTTAATATGATATTGAAACTAACACGAACATAATTTATGTTGGGCACGTGAAGTCAGAATGAAAAATTCAATGCCATAGCCGGGATTTGAACCAGGATCTTCGGCCCTCCGTGCCGATGCTCTAACCAACTGAGGTACCATGGCAACGTGCCGGTACAACAATAAATTCTCCAACTGACTCACAATCCCAGAGAATTTTTCATTCTGACTTCACGTGTCCATCTTAGCCTAAACACGGCCAGTGTGAAAGAATTATCATTCCATAATTTATGTTATTTTAAATACAGGCTATTTATTACTCAGTTTTCAGCTGATTCTTTCAAGGTCTCATGATCGTTCCGTGTTCGATAATAATTGACAACACACCATGTCGTAATAGAAACTTCTATTGTTATGAATATCATTATGAAACCCGTTACGTCACATGTAATAAAGCGTATTATAGTACGGTCGAACAATACGTTTAGTGACTGAAGTGTGTCACCCTAAATACTTGGTAAGCTTTTGATTACCATGTGCATTGCCTATGCATTGTGTAGGCAGGGGTTCTCAAAGTGTGGTCCGCGGACCACTGGGCATAGTTTGAGGGGTCCGCGGGAGATTTTTTAATATTGAATATTGAAGTAGATTGAAGGCTGAAATTTTCAAAAATAAAACCCAATATTTCAGAGATTCTCAAAAGCAGAAAACAGCAACATCCCTCTCACTGAAATTAGTGGTATTTTACTATATAACTGTTCCATTGTAATTTTTTATAATTAATACTAAGAGTCCTGTCGTTTTGCAATTGAATTCAAAGTTAGAAATAAAAAAATGTATCAAAACAAACAGATTGCTTTCTTTTTCTATCCTATAGCTTTTCGTTTTGAATTAAATATATTTCAAATGGTTATTACTACAAAATTAGTAAAAAAAATAAAATAAATAAAGGTCATTTTTTGGGGTCCGCAATGGTAACATTAATAATATTAAAGGGGTCCTCGAGTAAAGGAAGCTTGAGAACCCCTGGTCTACGGTACCTAAATTTTCTACATTGCAAGCAACAGTTATACCAGCTCCTGGTATATAGGAAGTACAGTAAAATGTTATGATAAAATACAACATCAAACTTGCACAGATTGCTTGGAAAGGAGAGTAAGAATGTTGAGTACTAAAATTTCCGTTTTGTATTATGTTCATCCCTTGATCTCCTCTTGAAACTTCATCACCCCAAGCATGTGATTTATTTAGCATCCTCTAATATCATAATTTCCATAATTATAATGTAATTGTATACAGCGAAACCCTTTCAAGGGGGTAAGCTTTCAACTTAACTTTCTGGGAAATAGCATTATTTAGGAAGGGGATGAAAGCGATTGTAAAATAAATACCGGTATTTCGTATCGCACTAATGGTATTTTCGTGAAATTAGCTCAAAGAGCCATCACGAGAACAATTTGCTTTTAATTTACCTCTTATATTGTGTACGGAATTCTCCACATACTGTAAATATTCCAGACTTAATATCATCTGAACAAAACCTGTTTTTACTTGGACAGAGGTCGCAAAGGTTGTCAGTGCGTTGCCATAGGAATTGACAGCCTGCAATGTCAGGTAGCGATGTTTACATCTTCTCTATTGCGTAAAGGTCACATGTAATATTAACATTAATTTGGTAACATCAGTATATATTATTACTCTCAAGGAAGCAACAATTACATATACACAATTTCCACTAAAATCAGGAAATGCTTGTATTTATGCAATTCAGAAACATTTTTTTTTCCTCTCGTCTTCTGTCAAGAAATTTAAAAAGAAAAAATTATAAGACAATTATCCTCCCGGTTATAATACATGAATATGAGATACGCTAGTCTGTTTTAGGTCCGAATATTTTTCTATGCACCTTGTTTTTGAACACTCTCAGATTATGTTCTTCCGAGGAGTAAGACGACAGGTGGTAAGTCCACAACAAGATGTTAAGGGTCACAATTATGATGATGATGATGATGATGATGATTATTATTATTATTATTATTATTATTATTATTATTATTATTATTATTATTATTATTATTAGGGGGCGAATTTCTATGACATGTCATATTTTCCCCTTTGCATTATTTCAGGTTTCCGATTAATTTAAACCCGATTCCAAGCATCCTGGTGAAAATGGAACGGCTTTTATTGTGCATTTAACTGCATATCTAGGAAATTTTCAACTATTGTAGCATATTTAGTATGAATATGCATATTTAGGTCATATATTTGGCATGTGTGTGTGCATATTAAAGAAATTTTGAAGTTTCGTATCATATTTTGTAAATTTTGCATTATAATGATACTTTTTGAGAATTTACAGATATTTTAATAAAATGCATTGTAATGAAACTTAAAAAAAATGTACACAATGTGTAAGTTGTAAAGTAATATTTTAAATTTTATTTAAATTTTTTTAGGTCATAAATGCATGCATATATCCTATTTTTTAGGTCATGGAAATCTGCCCTTAATTATTATTATTATTAGGCCTATTGAAATTATTTTATTATTATTATTACTACTACTATTGATGTTGAGATCACTTCTTCCATGTTTCATGAACCCCCCCCCCCCGGCCCACAGGTAAGAGAAAGTTTCCACAGGTAGAGAAAGGTATGTACTTGCAACACGCCGGACTTCTTTTCACTTACCATACACATCGTTTCATAAGTTATAATAGCACAGTACACCTGAATCATAAGCTGGAGGAACATTCTCCTTCTATAAAGGAACGCCATTGCCTGCAGCATTCTAGAGATCCTTTAGAGGAAATAGACTTAACTTCCCCTCCCTTCATTAAAATGTGAGGCGGTAATAGCCTTGCGTGGGGCATTGCCGCAGCCTCTTTGTGAAAGCCATTACAGCTGTATTCACTAGGAGAGGTCAATATTATTAATTCGCAAACTGTCTACTGCAGTTCTCGGAAGTACCTGTCTATATGGTGTTTCTAAATACTGCTCACAATAGCTGAAGGATGGTCTGAACCAATGACCATAGCGTGTGTACTGTTCGTGCCAGTTTAAGAAGACCTCTTCAAAAACCATCGTCTATTTAGCAAAAGAATATAATAGCATTAATCCCTAATCCGAAAATCTGGACCGAGAAAGAACAGGTGCTCTTGGGTTCGCGTGGATTTCTCCAGTTTTGCCGCTGTCATTCACCAATTCTCAAGTGAAGTATTGTTGTGGTACGTATTGGAAACATTATACTGGACTGCAGACACGTGTGAATTCGTCTAATTACCTTTCTATTCACTGATTAACAGGTCGAAGAGGATTAGAGTGGAAGCAGGTAGATGCAGTTCTTGGAAAAAAAAAATCTTTCAGAAGTGGCACCCACAATACTTTCGCTCAGCGTTTTCAATAGTATTATTCTAGGAGAGCATAGAAATGATGTATTTCCAGCAACAAAACCGGCAAAGATAGTAACGTATTACTGCATCGAATGAGAACAAATCCACTTTCCTTTTCAGCACGCTTCCTGATAAGTGCACGTACATTAAAAAAAGATTCAGTAAACACTTTCACTTCCCCGTAAAATACGCGAGCAATACATTTTCCCGTACATACTTTGGGGATGATTCCGATGATAACGCACTGCATTTATTTACCTGAAAAAAGAGTTGAAAATCTTTGATTTTTAGCTTAAATGCTCCTCATAAACCATAGATACCATATGAAGGGTGCAGAGGAAGAAAGAGGAACCGGATTCTCAACCAAAAAATCCAGAAAGCAAGATTTAAACATGCACGGTGAAATTTAAACTGCTATTTTCCCCTTACCTTACGATTTCTTCGCCAGTTTAAAAAGCAGCAGTAAAAGATTGCCAAGGAAGTTACCAGATCTGTTAAATCATTTCACTTCCATTGAAAAATAGCATGTAACTAACTTGTGGAAATAACCGTTACAAAACTCGTGTGTTATACTCATTTCGTAATAAGGCTTTTTCCGCGCTTGTATTACAATAATATATTATTGTCGATTAATTTTTGACTCGGGGATCTAGTTTCCATGATTAAAACATTAGATAAAAATTAGTATGGCATTCAAGTCACCAAATCCATTAAGATATTAACTTATCAATAGAGCTCCCTTCTGTAAAGATTCCCAAATGCGAAAATTAATTAAAATTCTTAAAACCGCAGAATAGCTGATCGCCAGCGAAATAAAAATTGGTGTGTCTGAAAAATTATGGCACTGCTGAATTTATTTCTTAATTTCTCGTAAAGGAAACTTTTACATTCATCATTGTTCAAGTTGAACTAATTTTAGAAATGCTATGAAAATTAAAGGGCGTTTTTAGATGTGCTGATGAAGGAGTGTGTGCATCATTTATATGAAATCCTCTAACTAAAGATGTTTTATTTATTTATTTAACCTGGTGGAGTTAAGGCCATAATAATAAAAATAAATGAAAAACAAGAAATGATATACCCGAATACAAAAAACGTACATTAAATTCAAACATAAAATACTTGAATAATATGTAATACAAATGACTAAAATAAAGAAATGAACAAAAAGATGAAATACTAAAGAAATACGTTCTTAGTTATTACAAATAATGAAAATATTCAAAAAAATATTTTACTGCGGACATGGAACATAATCGTATTTACTAGTTGAATTTTACAATTCCAATCATAACTACCTATACTCTTGTGCTCAAGCAATATTTCAGTTCTATCATTTTAGCAGTTTCAGCGTGAAAAAGTAACAGACAAACTCTTCACTAGATATTTATTAACTCGTAACCTATAGATTTCTCTATGAGTTTTCAATTGTCCTTGCAAGCAAGCAACGCCAATTTTAAATTAATTCTTCGACAAATTAGGAAACAGGCTAATTGCAGGATAACTTTAAATCATGCTCACATAATTTACGTCTCGAGTCCATTCCAAACAATAGTTCAGAGAAGTTTGGATAACACAGTTACTTAGAAACAACAACAATCTTAGGAACTGTGCTAATTTATGGCAGCGGAGAACATGTTAAACTGATGTTTAGCTGGAAGCAATTTTAGTAACTGCTAACTTGTAAGTTATAATGGAGAAAGTGATTAAGAACATTAAATAGTTGCAGCTATTTGTATAATGCTGTGTCTTGTAACATCTCCGCAGCCTTGGTTATGTTCCTTCTGCTGTTTAAATGGTTAAATTTCACATAATTAATTGATGTAAGGATCGAGGTTTCCAGTACAGGTTAAAACAAAAGACTGTTGTTCACAGTTTGGATCGTATCCTTAGCTCAAACTATTTCATCTTACTTACTCAATGGCAACAGTCAATTCCTCAGCAAGCTAAAGGAATATTATCTATTTTATGGATCCGAAGGTTCATTGCCACGCTTGCCCGAATCCGCCATTCAACCCCATTCTGTACTCACTCCATCCAGTTATCCTTAGCAATCCTACTTCCCTTAAATCCATTCTAAGATTGTCCTCCCACCTACGTCTAGGTCTTCCGCGTGGTCTTTTCCTTTCGGGTCTCGCAGTCAATACTTTTGAGATATGTCTTTCCTTCCCCATGCGTGCAACATGTCCAGCCCATTTCTTCCTTCGCGATTTAATTACCCTTACTATATCCGGTGAAGCATACAGGTCATGAAGCTCGTCGTTATCCAATTTTCTCCAGTCCCCATTTTCATCCATCTTGGGCCCAAATATTTTTCTAAGCAACCTGTTTTCGAATGCTCTCAGATTATGTTCTTCCCGATCAGTAAGCGTCCATATAATACAACCGGCAGGATAATAGTTTTATAAATCTTAATTTTTTAGATTTCTGAACAGAAGACGAGAATATAAGAGTTTCTGAACTACATAAAAACAAGCATTTCCTGATTTGATTCGAGACTTAACTTCTGCCTACTAAAACTAAAAACTAAACTCTATGGTTCAGCATCCGTGAAGGAACTGGGCCTACCATCCGACCGTTGCTTCATCTACCATAGGCAGATGGCAGGATTGAGGGGCGTGTGTTCAACATGCCGACAACCATGGCCGTTAATGATGTATCCGTGACCAAAGTCGCTACTTCTCTATCAAGTAGCACCGCAGTTTGAATCACGAGGCTGAGTGAACCCCGTTCCAGACCTCCTTACCTCAGAGTAATCCGCTGAGGTCGAACCCAGGCTTGCGGATCCGTAGCCAGCATCGCTAACCACGAAACCACGAAACCACGCAGGCGGCCAATTTATCTACTATGATTATTAAATTGAAGGTATCGAGCGAGGTGGCCGAGATGGACTCGTATTCAGGAGGTCCCAGGTTCAAATCCCATCGCCGGCCAATTTGAAATGGTGTGTTTTTTTTAATGGTTTCCCCAGTCGTAAAGGCAAATGTCGAATTGGATATTTACGTACCATGAATCACTCTCACCATTTCATCCTGTATCATATCCATTTAAATTAATATCACTTGAAATTTACTCCATAAAAATACACCAATAGTAGAAACAATTGACAATCAATAGTTCCATGGCCACCCTACTGTATGGACACACATCCCGAACTCCTGATATGGCTTCGTAGCTAAAAGGAGTATAAATAAAGCTGAAATTTTAAGAAAATGAAGGTTCAGTCTACTGTTTTCAGGTAGCCTAACAAAAGCTGATCTTTATATTTCATCAAAACAAAAAAATACCTTCAAATCGTAAAACATACCCTTTCAAAACCAACAGATTGACCCTTCATCTAACATTTTATTTTATCTTAGAATATTCTGACCAAATACTAGATGCTTTGATCTTCTTGGACTTTTCTTACAAATACGCTAATGCTCTATCTTCCTTTATTCTTGCTCCATTACTCACACACCAGTCCTTGAAAATCGTGTAACTGCTCATATAAACGTGTCTTGATTTTTCAGACGGCAAATCCAAATTTACCTTCGGCAATAGAAACCACCCCTTAGCGGGAGTGCCTATTCATTTGTCCAAGCGTCATTCAATGCCATATTATTTACAAGGCAAGGTTTCAAGATTCTGAGTTTGTTGGCGAGAGGGATAGCTTATAACTACCAATACCACCAGTGAAAATATGTGGAAAATGTAACAAAGGATTAGCTATTAATAAATTTTGTTTGTGTATATGTTTTAATTTTTAGCGACAGTATTTATGATAGATTTCAGGGAAGTGGTCTTGAGGGATGGTTGAAGGAGTTAGCTCAGAATAAGGTTGAATGGCGGGCTAAGGGAAGCGCGGCATTGAACCTCCAGGTTCCAACAAATTGATAATATTGCTTTAGTTTGCTTAGGAATTGTTTATTGCCATTGAGTAAGTAAGTAAGTATACATTTTAAATAAAATTGATGGCATGTAAATAAAGACCAATACGTTATACTTTTGATGTTGATGTTGGAAAACTGTTTCATCGTTTTATTTTTACCATTTAGAAACCTACATTTTCTTGCAGTAAAAGCAATGTTACAGATTCCTTTTGACATTTTGTACTATTAAAGTAAATATTAATTTAAGTTTAAGTGAGTTATTAATAGAAAATGCCAATGGATTTGTTCAGTTCTCACAATCAAACTTTTGGTTAAATGTGATTCAATGTCTTCAATACAAAACTACTATTAAGTGAGCTAAATATCTACTTATTTGAATTATTTTACTTGCATTGTGTTTCAAAATACATCAGATAATGGTTATATAGGCCTAGCTTTATGGTAAAATTGAAATAATTAATTTGCAAAAATTAAAGACTTCACATTTGCATGCTAGTCTTTTAACTAAATGGTAGGCTATAAATCAGTTGTTTTATTTTTACCATTTAGAAACATATTTCTGGCAATAAAACAGTCAAAATCATTCATATATTGTAAAATCAATTCATAGTTTGTCAGTAGTTGCTAAATTACTTCCAGTCCTTTTTATGTTTAATATGTTGTTCTTCTTACTAAATTTAAAGTTGCATATATGTTTTCTTCATTCTTCACTTCTTGTAGCACTTGTTCAATATAAATGTATTAATTATTGTGGTCGCTGGTGACTCTGGCAGTTAAAAAACGACCTTAAATAAATAGATTTAAAAAAAAAAGATACGAGAAGCGAGTATTCATACTGCCTAATCTATTTATTGCAAATATGAAAAACCGTAACATACGTAGCACGCTAGATTTAGGTACTATGCACAAGACGTTTCACGTACTCTGTGGCTGATTCCCCGATACAATCCACCAGAATTTTTATATACAAATCAGAGCTCAATAAGGATGTTTCTCCAGCGACATTCCTTTTGTTATATAATTTATAGTTGCGCACTGAAGCTAAAACAGATTTTTACAGACGTATGCTGTATGGTAGTAGTTATATTATAGACTAGGATAGTTATGGAGACTTCCAATTTGATTACATATAAGAAGATCTGTTGAAGCAAACTCGCCAATACTGGGGTATAATCGCGTTATAAATTTAATTTTCTTATACCTCTTATTGGAATGTATTTGTGTGATATATCTGCAGAGTTAGCAAATATTATGTAGCGTGCACAAACCGCAAGCACTGTGTGTTGTAACTACTGTTCTCATAAAATGATGAAGTGGTGTGTTGTTTAAGTCTACTGCGCACACTGCTACAGCCACATAAATCAAAATGGTTAATTTCCAAAAGAAACCTGGACTTAAGTTTGTCTGCATCTGAGCAGCAAGTTACATAATTTATCTTCACTCTCTCCTACCCTGAGCTTCTTTGTAGTAACTTGTCACCGTTTCTATAATCCTCGTTTTCATCGCACTTTTGTTTTCTGCTGTTTGGCTAGACCTTACTATTATTTTCTTCTCTTTCCTATTTTTCAGTTTTTGGGCAAAGGGGGCGCCTATGCGGCCGGGAAGAGGAGACAGTAATAAATTAAGACAGTAGAGTATTTCCCCACTGTTTCGCCTTTCTTATGACGACCATATTTCATGTAGAGTTGTTGTGTTTCCAGCCATCTTTATGGCTTCCCTTCCACTCAGGCTTGCCAACAGTATAATTCACCCATTGGTACACCTGCAACTCGGTTAAATGGTCGTCATATACAAGCTAGTAGTTCAGAGTTCCCCATTTGTTTTGCCGTATGCTCCTTGGCAATGAAACAGCGGGAAGAGCTTGCAGAACATTAATGTAACTGTAACTTATTAGCTTGCCGTGATACTGTAAGGGATGAAATGTTCTCATTTACAGGTACGTAAACACAATAAAAGTTAAATAATTGGGCGCATTTTCAGGATCTACTTATCCTGCTAAATATAAAAATGAATTTTATGTCTGTTGTTAAAGAATATTTTCGAAGGAAAAGCAGTTGCCTGAAAATTTCAATACTTTTTTCCTTGTTAAGTACTATGCACATAATTCTGAGTTTGACAGATCTCATTAGGAAAGTTACAGTTTTTCAATAAAGTTGACTTTTATGAAACTGAAACAAATAGGACCAAAAATTTCACATTTTAAATTTAATTTTCAATTCACTATAGATTGGCAGGTAAATATAATATACTGTCGTATACTTTGTGTATTTACTGTATTTCAAAAAAACTGATGATATTTTGTGGAACTGAAACAAAAAAGAATCACAAATTCCACGTTACTTTTAAAACTTCATTTTTAATCGAAAATTGATTGCAGGTAAAAAGTTTATACAACTTAATCTTATAATAGAGGGTTAGTTACTTATCAGCTGGTTAAAACAAAGTCTACTTTTTTTTTTTTTTTTTTTTTTTTTTTTTTTTGTTTTGTTTTGTTTGGGATTGAACTTTAACTTGGTACTATTTTATGTTCATATTCATTTGTAAACAAAAAAAAAATGAAAATCGGTAATTTTATCTACGTATTGGTACGAATAATTAGATATAGGTATCCAGTAAGAAAATATCAAACGAATGCTTCATTAACACCAGGTTAGGACAGAAATAGTAGGCTTTACACTTAACTAGAATACTTAAAGCAGTACTCACAAGGCTTAAGGCAATATGTTGTTTTATATGAATTTCATCCAGTACATAACTCGTAACTTGTTACAACTCAGAAAATTACAGCTTTATTAACATAGAAAATTTAAAATAATACAATAGAATTCACTTACATTGAAAGTTAAGAGGACACCGAAATTCGACCAAAATAGAAGTTTGTTACGTTCTTGTAAAAGAATAAAGTAGGTGAAAAACGTGACCTTCCGAAAACCATGACCATGTACAGAGTGTTAAAAAATTACGTTTACAACGTTTCAGGGATGATAGAGTAGGTAAAAACAAACATTTTATTTATGTGACAAAACTTTCGCATATGCGCCGTTTATTGTGTAGGCCTACATAAGTGTTAATAGCAACATTCGAATTTTGTTCGTATTATCCAGAAGACATGAGGTCAATTGTCGTTTTAAAGATGATGTCCAAACTGCCGTTCATTGAAGGCATTGCACAACTGCTATCTTCGTACTATGGACTGTCTGCAACGCGCAAAAAGGCCAACATTATCTCAAATAACATGTGCAGCTTCAACAATGCGAGCAACTAATTTTTCTGCCGTATTATTATTATCGATCGGTGTCTCATACACAAGACGTTTCATGTCTCTCCACAAAAAGAAATCCAGTGGACATAGGTCCGGTGATCGAGGTGGCCACCACGGTACCGCCCCAACCCTGCCGATCCAACGATTGGGCAATGTAGCATTTAGATGGTTCCTGATGCGAAGATCAAAGCAGTACAAACAAAACTAATCGGTGCGTGTTGTGACGGCAGTTAAGCCATCTACCCTTAAGTTCATCTAGCGGCAAAACGGAGCATATGCCAAAGTTTTGTCACAGAAAGAAAAATCATCCCTGAAACGTTGTAAACGTAATCTTTTAACACCCTGTATAAGCCTACCACAAACCATGGGGCTAGCAAACACGGCGGATTTGTGTCAGAACATCGTTAGGAGTAGTAAGGATACTTGCTGTAGTCTTAAGTTTCTTAAATTATTAGTATTACTGTTATTATTATTATTATTATTATTGTTATTATTATTATTATTATTATTATTATTAATGGTTCTATAGCTACGAAATAATAGGTCGTTGTAATATTGTTTTATTTTTTCACTTTCAGTATCGTTTTTACATTCACTTTCTTTAAATAAGCTGATTAGTTGTATAAAAAATTTCAGGTAAGAACTGCATGTAGATTCCCCTGTTAGATATCAAAGACAAAAGCTAAATAAAATGAATTTAAAAATAAAGTACAGGATTTGTATAAGACTTTAATTTTAAATGGAACAGGGGATTTAAAATTTAGTCAATAACAGAGTAGTAGAGATAATGGAATGGTGAAACATATTTCATACTAAACTTTTATGTTAAAACTACAGAGAACTGTATTTTTACTTTGTGAACAGATCTTAACTTGTAAAACGAAACAAGGCATGAGTTTGGCAGCTAAAACTGTTTTGTTTGTGCTTGCAGATCCTTCCATCAGTGTTGCTGACGCCAACTTCATGACGGTAAGCTTCCAAACTTGTTTGAATTATGTATGGCTAATCCTAGTTCTCCATTAGCAGCAAAACAAATCACCTAGATATTTCCTTGCCTCAGGGTGTTGTATTCAGTCTACCCGCGTTATTCTAGCCTATGGTTTACGTTTATGATAAGTGATAACTTTCCAGTTGTATTGCAGAATGCGTCGATTTATTTACTCGTTACTTTAGATTTGTCAATTGAGGGGGTCAGCGCAACAGTGGTCTAAGGCATTTCTTTAAAGCAGGAGTTCCGAGTTCCCAACCAGGGGGGCGTGCAACAACTTGAAATTCATATTTTGATTTAGTGTTGTTGCCTTGTCGGTCGTCAAGAATTTTTAATCTGTTAACTTTAACCAAACAAATTCACAGACACATACCGCAATTAACAAGAATAACAGAACAGTGTGAATTTACATTTTATAATCTTATAAATTGTAACTATATTTCCCCTGTCATATTA
Source organism: Ectobius pallidus (assembly GCA_964059195.1). Classification (NCBI taxonomy): domain Eukaryota; kingdom Metazoa; phylum Arthropoda; class Insecta; order Blattodea; family Ectobiidae; genus Ectobius; species Ectobius pallidus. The sequence continues at coordinate 32,070,159 of CAXKWD010000004.1, read as the reverse complement.
AATAGTCCTATCTTGTTCTCAACACGTTTATAATAATTTGGAAATCCAAATACGAGATACGAGTGATCTGCGTTGTGCTCTGACAAACATAAAACCTAATATCTCAGAGTTGGTGAAAGCAAAATAGTGCCAATCATCTCATTAATATTCAGTTTTTAACTCTACATTGGACATTGGTGTTTCTACATTTAACTTTTTTTATGAACTGAACTGAGACTCAAATAAGATTCGCAATAGTTAGATATCCATTTTCGTGTTTTAAATGTGTGTGTGTGAGACAGCAAAAGCATCTCAGGATAAATAAGATTAATAAAACAGGTGAGCAATAATAATTTTATTTTTACAAGTATTACAGGGATCTTTTAAAGTACAAAAATACTGACAATCACGTTTTTATGCCTTCTTCTCCCCATTCATATCAAAGGGGGCATGAGGATTTCATGATATTCGATGGATCAGCTGAAAAAGGTTGGGAACCACTGCTTTAAAGTATAGGGAAAAGGCAAGTTAAAGTTCTACACTTGTGGTTTTACATACAAATTGGGAAAACTAACTTAGGTGGCAGTGGGACGTTCTGTGGTGTTAATCAACTTAACTAAATAGTTATTTATTTACGATAATAGATATTGTAGATATTATAGATTACAATATAAAACACATTTATTTTGTTACTAAAGAAGTAAGTAAATTTACACTACTTGGACACCCTTAGCGAAAAATAAATTATTTCTGAACTGGCGTGCTCATCAAATTGCCCCTAGCAAATATGTGGCATTTAAAAAAGAAATAAAAAATAATTATTTATTCCTACAAGACAAACTCCTATGGTGTTTACAATAAACCTGAATTAAAATGAATATGAACACATTGCGGTGATTCACAAATAAAAACGATTGTCTGTTGTCTGAAAGCAACGATTTGTACATGGAAAACCTCCTTTCTACTCTTATGAAATATAACCTAAAAATGCAGAAAATGACCTAAAAATTGCAACAACAAAAAACCTATATCTTGAAAATGACGAAAAATTAAAAAAATTGCCCTTCCTTAGTTAATTATTTCATTATAAAATTTATATATGTATATATAGTCGAGTCGTCTTTTAACCTTCATATAAAAAGGGGGCAAACTCATCAAATGCCTTGCCCTAGTAATAATAATAATAATAATGATAATAATAATTTTTGTTCACAATTACCACCAGGGTAAATCTCAAAGAAATTACAGTACCTAAGACGGATGCATCCAATCCCTCCCTATTATTCCAACCGATGATCAAAGTTTATTAGAGAATACCCACGTCTAGCTTCAGCAGCAATGACAACTTATAAGACCATCGTAAAGAATGAAACGACTCTCAGGAGGTTTTAAGGGAGAACTAAGAGGAGGAAGAAACGATAATGGGAGCAAGGATAAAGGATAATGGTCATTTTTTATGAAATGAATCACTGGTTTGGATGTTGGGCAGATTTGTTTTCCAACTCCTCTCCTTTTTAAAGTATAATAAATTATTTGGTATAGGGAGGATGAGGTTGCCATTTAGTGGATGGATACTGGATATGAACCGTAAAGGCGATACCGGTTGCCTGGACGTGTAAACTGTAGAAGAATGAGTGTCTATCTATCCTCACGCGCCATTTGAAAGTACGCATGTTCACAGATTCGCTCCTGCCAGTAAACACAGGCAGGGGTTGCAAAATTCACTTTTCTTTTGAAACAGAAACCCATATATCATGTTCAGAGTTTTTTTACAACTGAACTCTTCGCTGCAATCTATTAGTACTATAAACAGAACTCTGATCAAGTTAAATTCATTTTTTCCACTTGCGATTTCGTTTACTATTACAGTGTTCTGCCATAGCTCAATTATTGTGATATTTAATGCATAAATATATTAAATATAAGTCATATATATATATATACAATAATTTTATCATTAAGTGAATTTTACCGATACATCAGTATATGTATCGGATTTTTCTGAGGTAGGGAGAAGTAGCGGCTCTGGTCATGGAAACCACCATTAACGGCCGTGGGTGTCGGCACGCTAACCACATCCTGCCATCTGCCTATGGTAGATGACGTAGCGGTCGGGGGGTAGGCCTTGTCCCTTCAGTGATGTAGCGCCAAGGAGTTTAGTTTAGCAGTATATATATATATATATATATATATTCGTCCTATGTGTGTATATATTTATATATACTAAAAACTAAACTCTTTGGCACTGCATCCCTGAAGAGCGTAATGTTGAAAGAACCATGTCTACTTTCATCAATTACAATGTTTATCACTAATCTGTTTGTATACAATTCATTAATAATTCCTTAATGTGTGGGGGAAAATGTCTAAATTGTTTTGAGATATTTTATCCTTAAAGGCAGCCTTGTATAATTCAAAGAATAAAAAATGATAAAATAGGTTTTATATTTGAACCACCAATAACAGTACAGAAAAAGGAAATTAATTCCTTAGTATATTTATGTAAAGAAATTAATACGCATGTAACTATAAAAAATTATAGAGTAATGCTTTCATTCACATTTATCTACAACAGGGAACTAGTCATTCTGAATTAGGCTACTAGTTAAGGCTACAGTACGGTGACAGTAGGTGACTTATATAGTATTAACAAAATAGCATCAAGTTAGCTCACATTTTTAAGCACGGTGTTAGCAGTAGCAACATTTTTAAGGGACTAATTTCTGTCTTTTATTCATTCAAGCGGACTTTCATATAGAAAAAAGGCTGAACAATTTGCAGACCACATTACGGTACCGCTTGTGCACTTCGTTTCTTCATATTTCAAAACGATGCCATTATCAAATATTTAAAAAAAAACCATATTAGACTATTTTCCCTTCTGTTAAAATGATTTTTAATATGAACACAAACCTTTTCATAAATAAGTTCTATTGTGCCTTGATCTAATCTATTGTAGCCGTCCGTCACGCCAGCAAACGCGTTCAGAGATCGTCCTTTCTTATGTTGTTACAAACAAATTCTTTACAGAAGATTTCCTATTGTCCCTATGCTACTAAAACTTTTATAGCCTGCTGTCATGTTATGCGGTAATCGGTTGCGCTGCCTCGTTATCCATTATTTAAGCGATTTCCTTCCTTTCTATAAAAAAAAAAAAGGAAAGAACAACAACGGGAGCAATAGAAATTCCATTTCGTTCAATTTCGATTGCTCTGTTATTAGCAAGGTGTGTTGCTTCTAGAATCGATAACGATCCAGAGGAAGGTGTAAGTTATGTAGTAGCGGTCTTGAAGGAAGGGGAATCCCCCATCTCGCTCCTACGAACGAAGCCAGTTTTCTTCCCAATAAATGGGCACCACCGGATTCCGAACATTTATTTGAAAACGACGTCATTTTGTGACAAAGTGTTTTGGGGTAGGGTGAGGGGTGTGTTTGTATCTCTTACCTCCCTTTTATTTCCCCCGTCTCACGTTTAAGAAAAAACTGTTGTTTTTGTCTCGTTTCTGACTCGTCTTGCTTCATTCCATCAGCTAATGGACAATATAATCATCAGCCAGATGGGACTAAGCAGAGCAGTAACAAATGTAACAGGAGCAACAAGGAAAGAAATCTTAGTATCAGTGGCGGTTTTTGATATTACACATTCGAGAGGGAGATCTAGCGGATCTGTGAGAAAGACGGATAACTAGCCAGTTAATTATAATACTTCGAGACCTACTAATTATTGAAAAAAATAAAATAACTCTTAAAGGATGTTTCCTGTCATGATAGTTATTTCGATACAATGTTCAAGCAAATTTTTTTAGCTCTATTAGGTTAAAAATGCAGCAATTCTGCCTTGTCAATATTAAATTTCTTTAATCAAATATATTTCGACCAACTTGTAGTCATCCTCAGTGATACATAATATGATGTTATGTATTATGTTCCACCGAGGATGACCACAACTTGGTCGAAATATATTAGATTAAAAAACTTTAATATTGACAAGGCAGAATTACTACATATTTAATTGAAATAAGTCAATATGGCTCTTTTCTTTATGAATATGGCTTTATTAGGTTAGTAGTTTTTGCAACGAATCGGAACAGACAGAAATGAATCATTGCATTCTTATGTAGGTACATTATTCTTCCTTAAGCACACCCGTTATATTGATCAAACAATACCAAAAGCAAATCCGGGAATGTGTTAGATAGTTTAGACCAGTATTATTATTGTCGGGTTGTGTTAAGAACAATAGGCCTATATATTTTAAAACAGAACAATTGAGTTTTTCTTTGTATTGTAAATTATATCTCTCTGTTTATTTAATAATGTTAGAGATTTTAGTAGTGATCTTCATTCCCTCAAGACTGTTAGATCCGCCTCTGAACACAGGCAACAAAGAAACAAATCTCAGTTTAAGCACAAGCATTACAAAGAACGCCATTAAGAAAAGAGACAATATGAAATATCGGATATTGAAAAGACAGTAGCAGCGCTATAAACATTCTGAACAAGACTCATAAATTAAGACTTGGCTTCAAATCTCTGGAGGGACATGAAAGTATACGAAACTTTGAAATACACAGGAATTATGGAAGCTAATATAAGGAGGATAAAATTGCTGTAATGCTATAATATTTTGTCGGAAAATATTGGCTCTCGGGTTTAATACATTATTCCCTTGAGTCAAGATTACTGTATGACTAAGCTACGTACATAGGATACATGAGAGGTTTATAACCTGTATGTATTTCCCGGGGTTGACAATTATTTGTATTCGTTTTCTTCAGTTTATTCATGTCCAACTTAACAGTATCTTAGAATCTTTGCATTTTGATAAACCAGTACAGAAAATGGTTTGTCTTTAGAGATACCAAACCAAACTAGAACGTGTGCGAAGTTAATTCATTTCAGGCCCATGAACATTAAAATAATCTGCTATTTAACACTAACGAAATTATTTCTATATATTCATTCATATATAGTAGAATCAGGTAAACTGATATAACGAAGTACCAGATATAGTTAATAGGCCAAATTTCAGAAACTATTGAGTTTCAAACTACGTTTTCTTGAGAAAGTTTGCTCAGCATAGGCCTATGTGAAGGAATAAGTGAGATAACAAGTTACAACAAATTCCTCACGCTAACAATATTCCTTCATTTGTTCGAAAGATCTGAAGACGTACAAATATGCAGTCAAAACCTTTCAAAGATTTTTTTTTCTCTTCGACATTAAAATATTAAAACTAGAACTTTTTAGAATTTTCCCATAGGCTAAAGACTAAAAACTGTAAGTTTGCCAAGTTTCAAGTTTCTAGCTCATTTGGAAATGGGTAATCATCAATGTTAATGAGTCGATTATTTATATATTATACATATACACAATAACAAAATGCTTTCTATATACTCATATATAATAAATATGCATGCGTTACAAATAAATACATATTTAGTCTATTTATATTAAAAAATCGGCCATAATTAAAGGTTATTGTTTTTTTAAGTGTATTTTTTTCGTCAACACTTAAACGTATAAAGTATCCTATGTGATACAATATTTTTCATTAAATTTTAATATAAAAACTGCAAATAATTTGAAAAAAGTGTAAGATTCGTGTAAAATTAACGGAATGGGCTACAAGACGTAAACTACGAGCCTAATAATATTGTGATGACTGTTTTCTTTGCAGTCCGGTACGGATTTATAATTTTCGCACGAAACTGAGTCTCGCGCATTTAAAGGTTAAGTTTAATTGTTCTTATTTAAGCACACCTTCATAACGATAACGATAACAATAAACCCGAATTTAGCGATATTTTTCTTTGAATCTGGAAAATTTCCTATCCTAATAATGTTAAAACTAATTCCTACAGCGATGAAGCTGTTTTAGAAACACCCTGTTATAACAATATTTTGAGATTTAATCGTTACTGCAAAACAGTAACTTCCCTCTGCGGATGGTAGTTTCGGATTAGTTACTTTTACTTTTCGTAGAAATTCCCGAAGGTAAAGGTTCAATAGGGGTGGAAAATGTGGTTATTTAAGGTAAAATACCCTCTTACGAGTGCAGAAACATACTTTGAGTTTGATCGCTACTTCAAAATTCACAACATGTGTAGTTAAAACACCCTATGAAGAAAATGGTTTTACTTTCGCCTTAGCTATGTTCTAAATTTGCTCTTTCTTTATCTTCCACCCTGTACGAGTTTGATACCGCCCCTCAAATTAACAATAACCCTGATATAACAATATAATATGCTAGTCCCCAAAAATATCACTATAAGGAGGTATGACTGTATTAGGTGGTTTTCTTTCATTATTTGTTAATCCTCCAACAGGAGCATTGTTTTTCGTGATGTAGAAAGTGTGTATAGATGTAAGCTCGGATTTTAAATAACGGTATAAGCAATTCTCTTTTACATTAAATAAATTCACAGAACTACATTACTTTCATTGTATAATTAAGTTATTAACTGAAGGGATTTAATTAAAATGACATATATATATATATATATATATATATATATATATATATATATATATATATATATATATATTACGCCGTAGCGTAGTGGCTGAGGCGCTGCGCTACAAACCGGAAGGTCGTGGGTTCGATTCCCGATGAGGTCGGAATTTTTCAACTTGCCTAATCCTTCTGGTGGCACTATGGCCCTGGGGTCGACTCAGCCTCTAACAGAAATGAGTACCAGGAGCAATCCTGGGGGTAAAGGCGGCCGGTGCGTAAGGCTGACAACCTTACCACCTTCACGTGCCGAATGTCCAAAATCTGGGAGCCTCAACCTCCTGGAACCCTCTGGGCCTCCATGGCCTGTAACAGGGATCACTTTACCTTTACCTTTATATATATATATATACCCACGGTGACCAAACCCTGGTTCGCGAGCCGCATGCGGCTCCTTTAACATCGTCGTATGGCTGTTAAATAATTCTGAAGCTTAACTAAAAATTGTTTAATTTTTCTGGCCTGGCGATTTAAATGTTCGTGCAAGTCATTGTATTCAAATAAGTTAATTAAATCTAAGCATCGAGCTGTGCATTTAACTGAACTTGTCACACCGCCTTAACACCTACCAAATATCAAGCAAAGTAGACGGTTGAACAAGTTCATGTTAACAAAATGTTTTCTAATTTGTGGAAGTTATAGAAATTTGTATTAGTGTGCTACTTTAATAATGATAAGATGTAGGTTTTGGGGTAAATATAATTTTTTCTGCTGTTTTAAATTACATATCTTTAATTGACCATCTAAAAATATACATTTAATCTTTAAAAATGTGTGCGGCTCTTTCCAAACTCTTTCCTCAAAATGTGGCTCCCAACACTCTTAACTGGTCACCCCTGATATGTATTGTTTAAAGTAGTATAACTATTCAGATTTTAACAGCGTATTCCTTCGCAGAAACAAAAGAAAATATTGAAATATTTTGTTCTAAGTGAATACCTTTCTGAGGAAAACATTTTGTTCCTAAATGTTAACCATGTTTTACTTGAAAAATATTATCCCTACTGTTCTAATTTATTTACATTTGCAGAAAAATAAGCAGCAAAGAATAGGCTACGCATAGTGGTTTTTTCAATAAAGTTTGTAGATTTCATGCAAATTAAGCACAGATATTCATACATAAACTCCACGAAACAGGGCAACATCAAAACAGGTGTATTCGTCACGCTGTATTTTTTCATACTAGTGTCACCGACAGAGCGATCTATTTGTGTGCTGTTGCCATTCTTCGAAGATTATTAACCTAATTGTCTTATTAACGATGCTTTTAATCACCAAAAAAATTGACTTTACATTTGAAGGGACTAGTTCCATAAAGGCGTAAGGCACATCTTGAATTTTGAGCTTTTAACATTTATGACTTCTCCTCATATCTCTTAAATGCTCAGTGAACAATTTATACTTGTGCCTTAAACCTCTGCTCAGTCATAAGAAAAGACCTGTGCTTGTGAGTGGTAACATTGTTTAAAAACATTAGGATTTCTCAAAACTATGCTCTTGTGCCTTACGCCCATACGGAACTAGCCCCTTTATTTGATTTAGGCCTAATTTTATCTACCTGTCCCTTTCAATCTACACAGTTATACTACTTCCACTCTGTGGAATATTTTTTTCTAATAGAAAAGGATGCCAGCTCTTACAAGGACCGTTTTAATATGGAGGACAACACGATTTCTAATTACTGGATTGTCTCTAATGAAGCCGTATTTTTTATGAATTTAAAATCTATAATGCCGGCTTTGTTAGAGGAGATAATAATTACAAAAGGCTTGCGTTGTAGATGTCATTTTAATTAAGTCTGTCTGTAGCTCATTCTTTCTACCTGAGAGATTCCTCTGCAGTCTGCTACGCTTGTAAGCCAACTGCTTCATTATAGGGGTATTAAAAAGTTGACAGAGAATTTCGGATTCACAAAAAAAAAGTAAGGATATGAATTGTGTGAAACAAGCCCAATCTTATTATCAAATCTTATTGCAAATGAGCCTTGCAAACTGACTTTTACACTTACATAATTTACGTCATATGAAGCTACACGTTTCATTGCGGTCTATTAAATATAATATTCCATATGCTAAGTCATTACTACCTCCATCGTTATCATCATAATTAAAGTGATCAAATAATTCGTGTTAACCAGCTTGGACTATTTGAAAGGCAAGGATTTCTGTTCCAAAGTTCATGGATTCGATCCCGGCTTAGATCGAAGGCATTTAGGCTATGTTTGCGTGAGATTTATAGGCATGTGTTTCGTAGACAACAAAGAGAGAATGTACCTTAATTTGATATTTAGAAACATTTATTGCAAGAGATGCCCACCCTTTACGAAAGAAATTAGAGAGATAACATTGGCCAAAACTGCTTTCACTATAAGAGGACAGCCGAGCGAGGTGGCCGAGATGGTAACGTTTTCGGGAGGTCCCAGGTGGCTGGCCAATTTCACTTGGGTTTTTCCACGATTTTTCCAGTCGTAAAGGTAATTGCCAAATTGGATATTTATCTACCTGAATCATCGCTGCTATTTCATTCTGTTATCATCATGGTAATTAAAATTTAATATCATTTGAAATTAACAGGCGCAATATTCACATCAACAATAGAAATCAGATGCATATCAATATTCACGTTATAATAATTTCATTCATATCAATAATGGCCTACTGGTATACATACAGAACTTGACTCATGACATGACCTCGATGTTGAAACGAGTTAAATTGACGCCAAGCTGTATAACAATTCCTGAGGTTTCCAGCACTGTCTTGTATTTATTAAACTCATGAATAATTTTCGTTTTATAAGCATTTTACTGGGGCCGTGCACATTTAAATAGCCTAGTCCGACATGTCCCCTTTGAAATATTCTCTGAAAATACAAAAATTCCATTACAAAAATTCCCATGGAATTTTAGAGTTGGGATTTTAGTTCATATCTCTGCTCACAGATTGCATGATATTAATGATTGATATTAAGTAATCTCATTTCAAGCTTTCTGATTTCTGTCTTTTTTTCGTCAGTTTGTACGTCGTTTTTGTGCTTCATAAAGGTGTATGTAAGAATTATTATAGACCGTAAAAGAGGAAATTCAACCGGAAATAGGTTTTAAAGTGCAGAAAGTATTGTAAATAATTGCATTGCGAATATAAATAGTAGTAACAAACCTGACAATACCGGTACCCATCGTTTATGGTTATGATAGTTTTAGGCCTAGTGAATATGTAAATAGTGTTAGACTTGTATCTAATGTATCTTCATCTAAGGTTGATACTCTACAAAAAAAAAACTTTCTTTTAGAGTAGGCTAAAAAATAAAGACAAGTGCTAAAGTTGGATTTGACCCTCTGTTTTCTAACACAGCTCCACTAAAACTGATTTGTAAGTGACGCATATGGCGTGATAAAGAATCTCGAGAAGGGAAGATAGTGTAAATAAAACACTTGTGAAGACGACATGCCTATCCAGATAGCAGCTATTTATATTTTCACTGCGGTCTCAAAGACCTCCTGTCCATGGTTAATGGATAAGTTTGAAGAGTTAAGCAGGGTACTTATAGGAAAGGGATATTTATGATTTACTAATGTAAAGTTTACCTATTTTACGAATTTATACATTCTTCTTTATCATTATTATTTATTTTTATTATTTTTATTTTATTTTTATTAATTATCTTTTAAACACATATGTCGGCTCTTAAAAAAATTAACCAGAATTGCATGCCCATAAGATGGAAAATAGAAACTATATTTTTGCTAGCGCTTTCTGTTTCGTGCGAAAGTTTGAAGAGTTAAGCAAGATACTTATAGGAAAAGGGATATTTATGACTTATAAATCTCAATTTAGCTATTTTGCGAAATTATACATTCTTCTTTATCATTATTCTCTGTTAAACACATTATTATTATTAATATTATTATTATTATTATTATTATTTTTTTTTTATTATTATTATTATTATCATCATCATCATTAATTATCTTCTAAACACATATGTGGGCTTCTAAAAAAATTAATCACAATTGCATGCCCATAGGATGGAAAATTGAAACTATATTTTTGCTAACGCCTTATATTTCGGTTGGGCTTGTCCGTGCGATCTATTCAAATCTATAAATCCTCGATCACAAGACCAGTATTGTTCACACTGGGAACATAGATCAAAGATTAATGCATGAAACATTACAACTTCAAGTACCGTACCATTGTGAAGGAATTATTCACGTAATTTACGAGTCCATTATTTCTTAAGAACATTGCAAAGTATATCTATCGCAGCTCTGATACATTAATTTTGCATTGCGTGCAGTAAATTACGGTTTCCAGTGCTAATTTCTTATCATTCCGACTGGACAATGGACTACATTGTCTTAGTGCACCAGTCTATTCATGGGGATTTACTCTCATGATATATGCGGGTCTGGGGTAGCCTAGCGAGAGATATTACTGAGTTATTGCGTGCCACCCTGAGATAAGATGACGTTACACTGCCCTCTCCTGAATTTCGTGTGCTGAGCCAGCGAGAGCTTGTTCCCGTAAATTGATTAAACATAAATAATTAGGAATTTCAGCGGAAAAGATCTTATGCCCATGAAGATTTTCAGTTTCTTAAATAGGCCAGGGAATAGGCTATGTATCTTCCGATTTTATTATTATGTTGAGTATTATTAATCTCTCAAGTTAAAAGTACCGTATCTTACGGACCATAAGACGATCCGGACCATAAGACGCACCTTCATTAAAGGATGGAAATTTAAAGAAAAAGAAATTTAATGTGATTCTAAACTAAACATTTTAAAGGGAATAGGCTAATTTACTTCATTGCATAAACAATGTAATCAGTGTAAATCACTTCTAATTTAAAATCTGCATTATACGAAAATCTCTTCTGTACAGGTGGCATCACAAAAATTTTAACTGAACTGATTTTTCATGAGAGACTGAAAATAATTTTACACCTTCTCACCCTTAATTCAGCATACGGTGAGTGTAACGGGAGGTCATTCCCTTCATTTAACCCACCCGGCGGAGACAACTCCTTTTGTATAAAAGAACTCAACATTCCTTTCTTCCTGCATTGTATACCTGGCTTCTAACTACCCTCATTTTAGGATTGTTACAGGTGCACTGATGTACAGACTGTGCTAAATTTGTCTCTTACCTTTTCCAACACCTTGTATGTAGTCCTAACTATGGTATTCCGGCAATATTTGCCATAATTTTAATTTTTTAGTGTACTTCGGACCATTAGACACACCCAACTTTTAAGGCTCTGTTTTCAAGGTAAAAAGGTGCGTCTTATGTCCGTAAAATACGGTACATAATGCCTTCTGAAAACATCTTATTTTTAGCAGTAACTAGTGTTAATATATATTTATGTATCAAGTACGCCAAATAAAGCTTTAGCGGACGAATCTAGTATAGCGGCCGAGGTGTAAACTGAGGCTGAAATACTGGATGAGTCCGCTAAAGTTTTTTGCGTACGTGGTGCATACAATATTTTTTTAGTAAAAGCTCTCTAAATTATACGAAACGAAACGAAAAATACCGTATATAATTAAATATATTGAAAGGTAGTCAGCCATTTGTTAACGTCACATTCCCACAACCACCTGAATCGCGGAACAATGAAAAGTACCAATACGAAATGAGGTATAGAAGATGCATTACAATATGAGTAGCTTTTTGTAAACAATAATGTATACGTACTAGTATTACGAAAAGCTTTCGAAAATATGAGTGATAATCCCGAGGAAATTTCATCCAAGCCACAAACATTGAATTGGAGCCAGCGAGAGCTTGTTCCAGTAAATTGATTAAACATAAATAATTAGGAATTTCAGCGAAAAGATCTTATGCCCATCAAGACTTTCATTTTCTTAAGTATGTATCTTCCGATTTTATTATTGACGTATGAATCGCACACATCACTTTCTTTTACCTCATACATGGATCTTAAAGCTTTCTCCTCCTTATTATGACGTGTTCGCGTTGTGAGAGTGGGCCTTCAGTTTCTTAACACTAGAAGGACAGACCTAATCTATCCGCTTAAGAGGACTGACTAGGTCTTTTACCTTTTTCAATAAACGGGAAAGATTTAACTGTTTTTCGTTAACTGGTTACGTCTGGAACTAGGAATACATTTTTCATTATTTTTTTGTAAGAATAAAAATAAAGATATTGGGAAATTCTTCTTGCAAACTTTTTTATTTATTTATTTTGTTAACAACCCGGTGGCAGTGTTGCAACTAATACCAGTCAAATATAATATAGCCTATACATGCAATGACACACTATACATACAATTAATTCTTGCAAGTGAATTGTCTTCTTCCACAGGAACTTTGTTAATGACTGTCTTATAACTACCTTTAGAAAACGTTTGCCAAAATTGTTTCAAATGACAGGCACTTATTCAAGATATCAGTAGACTTATGTACTAACATCTAACCTCAAATCCTAAATACTTGTAATGACAAAATTTCATTTGATAGCATATGTAATCTTTTTCTAAATTGATAATTAAATCAGAGTGATTCATTTTCCACAATTTTAAGATCACGAAATCTTAATTACATGGGTTTGAGAATAACTTATTAGCCCAAATACACCAAATACACCTAATATTATCAGTAAATTTTATTAGTTTTGCAGTGTATGAAACAGTTTATTAGTCAATATTGCTAATATTTGTACTAATTTAGAGCCATTAACTCATAACTAATATTATTTTAAAACATTCTTATGAAACAAAAGACTAATAATAATAACTAAAATTATTATGTATTTGCTAATAATATAAGTGTAAAAGGTCTCTGAAACAGGTCCTGGTATTAAAAAATAATTCACCATGGTGCATACAAGCTCCGTCAACATTGATAAGCGTTTACCGTAGAGTTGCTTATACTTTACTTCCTTTGCCCACGATCTTTGATTTCTACAAAGGGGTGGTGAATTAGTAGTAATATTAGTTAGTAGACCTACTACAGGAGTTTCAGCGAATTATTTGGAAATTATTTTTCCGGCAGTTATTAAAATACCCTGTGGTCTATAAGATGAATACATCCACATTTATTCAAATGTAAAATGCCCCTAATGATGAAATGTGAAGTAGAACTTGTTCATTTTCCACATGAAAAAAAATATCCACTTGGATCCCGGGGGATCAAAACCGAAGCTGCCCTGGGGATAGATATCCCCACAAGGCCCATTGTATGGAACAGTGTCATTACGCAATATCCACGATAGAAGCGTCCATTAAAACCCATGTCGCCCCACAATACTATTTCTGCGTACGACAGTGGTACATTGTATCAACTCCACAGCAAAAATTAAAATAATAGAATAAAAATAACAGCAATAATAATATTATATATACTCAATTTTCAAAATATTTTTGCACGACGTAACTAATTAGTGGTACTTACGAATATTGTTGCCGTAGATCGTAACTTGACATTCCCGCACGCAATCTGGTTGCTATGAAAACAAAAGAAATCTCCGTGCGGTAAAAATTACAAAAAGCTCAAGTGCCATAGGTAAAATCACCATAATACAAGCCTTTATGGAAGACTGGAACCAAGGCCCCCTAGTTTGTGGCGACTTTAACAGGGCAAATATTCAGTCCCCATAACAACCAAACATGCGAATCACTTTCTGAAATATAACATCTATCTTCAATAATGTATATATACATAATATTTTCAGCTAATATCTCAATTAATACAATTAAATTTATATAAATAATCATCGTTCAAAAAATAGCATGCAATACTCGTGCCTTAAGCGCATAACGGATCTCGGAAATTGAAAAAACTCGGCGCTTCGTTTTTTCAAACTATTTCCTCGATCTGTATGCACTGCTTACGGCACTTGTATCGCAATATACTATTAATTACAGTCTTTTTCGTATTACAACACACATGTGGGAAGAGCCATTGCAAGGCTCGCACGATACTCGTTTTGCTATGAAACCATTCCCGCGTTAGTATTACAATAGTAGGCCTATTCTAGTAACTTTATAATAAGATATAAGATATAAGTTTGTCTAACTGTGTGCGATGCCTAGCCGATTGTAGGGCACGCAGAGATCTGAAATTTTTAACCTAGATGGACTGAAGGGTATCCGAATGCACCTCGAAGCCGGATTTTTTATTTTCTTTTTCGTTCACTAGTTATGAACAAAAATGGCTGAAAACGTGAGTTATTTTTCGCTATCGAAGCACAACTTTACAGGAAAATATTTCAATTGTAAAATTAATTTCAGATGGCCTTGTACTGCTGCCAATAACTACCGAGAAAGAAGAGAATCGATTAAATCGATTTTCAACATAAAGCATCGAATTGTCGATCACTTCGATTTTGTTAGCCCGGTCTGATGGATCCGTTACATCACGGCATGCTGAGATATGATTTGTACATAGGTGGATGGAAGAGAGAAAATGAACGTAGGCATAAATGGGGAAAAATTAATCGATTACTCACTACATGCGTTTTTTTCCCCAGTGAACTCAAATATGAGGTTTTTCCCCCAGGCGACGCTTTCTAATCGTGAAATCCACCCCAAAGCCGGATTCGTAGCAATATAATTACTAATTGTTTAGTTAATGAATGATTCGAGAATAAGTGTTAATAAATATGTTTCAATTATTTTTCTCCTAAATAAATTATTTAAAAATCCAGGAATTGAATTAATAATCGCAGGCGAAGCCGCCGACACTTGCTAGTTAGAAATAAAAATGGAATTAAAATCACATGTTTCATAACTTTTATTAATATTCACCTTTCAACTGCCTTAATAATAGATTAATAAGATACGTGCATAGTATATCCGCTACGAGCTCGTGGTTCAGGTATGAGTATCTGATCATTGTCTAGTAATACGATGCGCGTTTCCCACAGGACTTTTACGGAAACAAAACACAATCTAATAAAAATATTTACTGGAATAGATACAGCAAGTGTTCAGCTATTTTGAACATATTCGCCACTGGAATTGAGACATTTGTCATTAGGTGGGACCAACTTTTGAATACATGTGCCATAGAAGTCTGCCGCCTGGGATTTGAACCATTGTGTGATAACTAGGGACCGGATTTTTAGGTTTTTAAAAACACTGTTTTAGGTTTTCCATTAGGCTAGGTGAAATAGATTTTTTTAGGTTTTTTGTCCAAAATATCGTTTCCGGGTAGAACAATTGGTTTAATTAATTTGAATGTGCTACATAGGATTCAATACATAATACTTGTAAAGTTTAACTTAACAAAATTGACTTAAATTTGTGTAAACTTGCTTTAATAATTAAGGAATCGCGCACAATGTGCATTATCTTAACCTAAGACTTAACCTACTGACAAACACCCAGTCCTGAACCCGGGATAGAGATTTTTCACTACTGAAAAAACCCAACCCGGCCGGGAATCGAACCCGGGCCGCCGGAGTGGAAGGCAGGCGTGCTACCGACTCACCCAAACTTGCTTTAAGACAATATTATACAATTGAAGAAAGAAAGCATAAACAATCAAAAGAAACAGTGAAAATAAGTTTGCCTTACATTTTATTACAGGGCAGTAATAAAAGCAAACAAGCGCTTTAAAACACAGAAATCTATATCCTATATCTATATAAACGGCAACAATGGTTGTTCGTACGAATATTTTAAAAGGAATACACCGGTACTCTTACACTTCCTCTCTGGATACTGTCCATCCTAGACGACAATGGATTGAACGAAACGCTGGTGGTATTAATTTTAACCCGACACAAATTATTGTCTCTCCGCAAAATGTCGATTTCTCAACAAAAAAAAAAAAAAGGCAAAAAAGTAGCCTAAATTAGATATTTTAGGTTTTATACCCCATTTAGGTATATTTAGGTTTTTATACCCATTTAGGTATTTTTAGGTGCCACAGAACTAATGTGGGTGAATCCTATGGACGTGATTCGGAAAAGTGTATGAGCGCTTTTTGTTTTGGAAGTAAGGAAAAAAAATAGGTAAAAACCTAAGAATCCGGTCCCTAGTGATAACCTTCTCCGTTTCTCTGTCAATCTCTACCATTCTCTGTCATTCACTGTCATTTCTTGAGGGGTAGGAAAAGATGAAAATCTCTGGGTGCGCGGTCTGAGCTGTAGGGCTGAGACTTCAACACCTCCTGCGAAAGTTGGGCTAGGAGATGTTTCAACATCCTTCCTACAGCCCGGACCTTGCTCCCAGTGATTTCCATTTTTTCCAACACCTCAATGAATGACAGATAATGACAGGGAAGCGGAGATGGTTGTCACACAGTGGTTCAAATCTCAGGCGGCAGACTTCTGCGATACAAGTGCTCAAAAGCTAGTTCCACGGTATGACAAATATCTCATTTCCTGTAGCGAATATGTTGAAAAATACCTGAACACTTGCTATATCTGTTGTCATAAATATTTCATGAAATTTTGTTTTGTTTGTGTAAACGGCCCTAGGAAAACTTACTTTGTAGACGGCCCTCGTATATGAATTTTCTACCCTTGCCCATACTGAACCTTGTGATAAAATAATCACAGAAGTCCAAAGAGAAAGGAAACAGATTCTATAAAACGTATTTCTTTATCGCAGAGTTAAGATAGTGATATAACATTATATCTTTCCTAAGGATTCTGCAAGTCCCTTTATGCGAGATTTAAGTGGTATCTCGTGCAGTTCATAAACCCTACATAAATATCAGGATTCGTACAGAAGAACTAATTTCCACAGGATAATCTACTTGTTTACTTCTGATATCACACAATAAATTTCATGGCAAAGAAGCCACTTTAATGTGAATTTATGCTCACTTTTTTATTATAGAGCATAAAACTATGTAGTTTTTATTTTTCTGCTTTCTTTTGCTGCTATAATGCAAATGAGAATGCGAGATATATTTCATTTCCAGTTTTCTTCTCCTCCTTTTTTCTGTCTCTGTTTATAGGGTAAGTTCTATAGTTCTTGACACTCTTAGAGCAATCGACCTCAATTCAGTATTATTGGAAACATAAAGTATAATTGGAAACACTGAGATAATTTCTTGGTAGATTCCTAAAAGCAAATAGTCAATTTAGTTTTTAACATTTGGTTACCTTATTTTAAGTTTCATATTTCACATTAAGAAACACAACATCTAACTATAAAATCGATCAAATATTATCCTACTATTAAAATTACGTATTATAAATAAATTTGTAATATAACAGAAATGTAATTTGAAGAAACATTTAAGTTTCATGTGAAATACTGGAAAAATACAGTATGAAAGATGTAAACTATGCACCTTATCATTGTGTGAACCTTTCTTAATGCCGCTTTAACTTCCTAGGTCAAACTTAAATTCTTAACTGTTTTATTTGTAGTCTGGCATGGGTTTGAAAATTGTATGATTGAGTCTTGCGCATTTGAACGTTAAATTGTTTTCCCCTTTATGTCTATGAGTACTTCGTTTTCTCATTGGATAAGAATTGATTGTAATTCATAATATTATAATTTAATAATGTTTAATAAATCGAAAACATTTTTATTAATTGAATGCTCTATTTGAAGTTTGGTGTTTGATGCGTGATTTACTATAATCTTGTTAGGATTTAATATGTGATTACTGAGTAATTGAATAATTGTTTTTCATTCATTTTTATTGTTATGACACAAAGAATTTTCGTTTTTCATGTTTCTCTTTAAAACTGGCATGTAGGGAATTTGTTCTTATTGTGAATTACACTTTTGACTTCTTTTTTTACTTTTGATCCCAACTTGTTTCAAATGGACAATGGGAGGTTATTTGGAGATGTAATCGTCACGCTGAGGTATAATAGGGCGCGGAATCCTATCTTGGAGCTAATTCCCTAATTCACTTATTTCGTTCTTTCCTTCCTTTTTTGAGAAAGTTATACTTCGAGATGTACATTTGAGTGCACGGAAACTTTCCAGTATCTCTGGTTTGTTCTAGTGTTTTTCATTATTTAAAGTTGGCATTAAATCTCCTTATCACTTGTGTTCTACGCCAGCTCTGGGTGAGTCAGTTGATTTGGATTCAAGTCCGACCACATGCGTTATAGCCTATGAACTCTCAGGTCTGGGTGGGCGGCGAATGGGACTGTTCACAACGAATGTCTAGACCAGCCCCTGGATGAGCCCGACTCGTATTGGTTTGATGTTAAAAGTCGGCACTCAAATATTAACCTATGAACACAGATCGGTTTCAAGAGCGAAAGATTGAGGGAATTAGACAGACATCAAGCGGTGGGTTGATGAAATTGCCTTGTAAATAGTGTCTTCTATATTATATACATACAGTCATTTGAAGTAACCGAAGGATATGGGCAACAACAGAAAGTTATTTCCCTTATCGAGCAAGGTTAAGATTAATTCCGAAATTATTTTATTTCAGTGAATCTAGACTTGGACTCTTAGCCGTATCCGCCATCGCAAAAAAGGGGAAGAACAGGGGTGGGGAGTGTGCACGGCGGTTTAGAATTCCCTTACCAACAGAAACCATTGCACACCATATCGGAAAGATTCAATGGAGTTCACCCTATCATTTAAAACGTGGTTTGTAAATTTAAATAGTAAATAAACTTTCAAATCAGTTATATGCGTGTACAATAAGTATTGAGAAATGTAAAAGAACTGCTAAAACATCAGTAACTACTTAGCTTACCCTATAGTGGTGCTTTTCTCTTTAAAACCTCCATCACACTACACAGCCAACATCTTGGATACCGGACCCGAGGCTAAGCAATGTTGAGATTTCTGTGTTCAATCTTGTGTGAAATTCAAGAGCTGAACTTAATTCGCTTCTGTTATTTCGGAGTATCGCGAAACTTGCGCAAAACGTATCGTTTGAGTTGAAAACGTGTTGAGATTGAACTCTCTCCTCTTTGTGAAGGATTGTCCTTACAAAGAAACATCCAAGTAGGCCGGTGAAATTCTAAACAACTTTAATTTTCTTTAGATGCATTGTCCTAGTTTTGTTTTAAAGACGATATCCGATAAAGATGATTTACTTTAACACGTCTGTATGTAAATTCATCGGGGAATTTCTTGTGGGTGATGGCAGATAGATAAAGATTCAATTCAATTCCTTCCCGGCGTTTTCGTAGACAGTTACTTAATTCCTTTCTTGACAACAAACGAATGCCTTACCATTCCTACTTAAGGTAATATAAATAGTATATTGCGATACAAGTGCCGTACGGCACGTTTACGGGTCGAGGAAACAGATTGAAAACCCGAGGCGCAGCCGAGGGTTTTTAAGTTTTCGAGACCCGTAAATGCCTTTACGGCCCGTGTGTTGCATGCTATTTTTTGCACGACGGTTACTTATATCAATTTAATTATATTAATTGTGATATTACCTGAAAATATTATGTGTATACATTCTTGAAGAGAGATGTTTATTTCAGAAAGTGATTCGCATGTGTTTGTTGTTATGGGAACCGAATATTTGTCCTGGGGGCCTTGTTCATAAAGGCATGTATTATGAAGTGTATCGTAATGAATTATGACGTAGCGCAAGGACCGTAAGTAATTTAACCTCATCGCAACCGTCCTTAGCAACAAGACTGTGTGGGAATGTCAACTTACGATCCATGTAAACAACGTTCGTAAGTACCACTTACTAGCTAAGGAGTGCAAAAACTAATTTAAATACACTTTACTTGAAGTAAGCTTTAATAAGAGAATATTAAAGGAGAAAAAATTCCTCTGACACTGGAATTTAAACACAGGACATTTGGCTATCCGTGCCACTGCTCTACCAACTGAGCTAAGCCAGAGTTAACTTGACAGCGCCAGATGGAACCTCTCTCCTATGAGTGATTGCCGTTAATGGTCTACTTCACGAACAGACAAGTTATGTCATAAGCAGTACAATATGGAAAGGTTGATCAGACTGAAAAATTCAATTCCATAGCCGGGATTTGAAGCAGAATCTCTGGCTCTCCGTGCCGCTGTCCTACCATTGAGCTACCTTGGCATTAAATTTCCCAACTATATCCCTTTATACCACCAATATGAGATAGGCCTACCAACCCAATGGCGACTTACAATCCGTAAGTATTAAAGGCCTGGCCGTGTGTAGGATAAGGTGGAAAGGTCAAGTCAGATTGAAAAATTCAATGCCAAAAAAAATTCAATACCAGCTATTGCGTTGGTATATCATATTGAGACGCCTGGTGGTATACCAGGATATACGAGTCAGTTTGAGAATTTAATGTTGTACTGGCACGTTGCCATGGTAGAACAGCGGCACGGAGAGCCGAAGATCTGGGTCGAATCCCGGCTATGGCATTGAAGTTTTCAGTCTGTCTCAACCTGTCCACTTTAGCCTACACACAGTCAGTGTGAAAGAATTATCATTCCACTAGTAGAGTATTTTTTTAGGCCTGCTCCCACGTAAATGTATTTTCCTGTTTTCGAACTAAATAATAGTTATAAATTATGAGAATTCAGAAACAAGAATGGAAGTTTGCGTAGTGTTCTGCGAACTGTGTATATTGCTAATATTCAACTCAATCGCTTTCATTGAGTTGCTAGTCCAAGCTTTGCGGTAAATGTTTAAAACACGACCCATTTATTTCCAACAGATTTGCAATTTTAGTTTCAAAACATTAAATTTAATTTTCTGTGAAATGTTTAAATATACATGACCGCATGGACCGTGGATGGTTAATGACTCTCCCATGAACGATATGACTTGACAAGAGCTATGCTTCGCATCTATATGCTAGAATTCACTGCTGGCTGGATAATGTTTTCCCGTCCACTGAATGGAGAATTTGCAGTGTCATTTCCACGGCCTCTCATGAACCCATCTTGGAGAATTAATAATGGACGTCTCCTACTTTCATCTCGCTGTTCCGATGATGTAAATATTTCACATTAGTAATGGCCTCTTCCCAGAATTTCATTCGATATGCAAAAATAAAGTAAGTGAATACGGTTCGAGAATCTAATTCAGTAGATCTGTCTAAGGTACTCTCGCTATTCTGTTTCTGAACAGAACGTACTCGAAGTGGCTATTAATAAAAAATCTATAAAAAGGTATTGCTGTCAAATTTTTGCATATTAGTCGTGACACATTCAGAATTATATTACTTATTCATTTATGATAGTGACTTCATTAGTTAAAAATGGACAAGTTTGTGCACTCTTTATCCCTGAATAGTATATTGCGATACTACACCATTTCAACCTCAATTTCGGAAAAAGTAATTTCAATTTCGGAAAAAGTAATTTCAAATTCGGAAAAAGTAATTTCAATTTCGGAAAAAGTCATCTCAATTTCGGAAAAAGTAACTTCAATTTCGGAAATACGAGGGCTATTTTTTAAAGCATTCGATGGGGCATAAAATGAAAACCACAGTGAAAATCAAAACTGTTTTACTTGGAACATTTAGGTACACCTTCTAGCTACTTCTCTACATAATCTCGCTCCGATTGAGTCATTTGTCTTAGCGTGGTACCAACTTTACTATACCCTCTTCATAGTCCTCGCATTTCCGAAATTGAAGTTACTTTTTCCGAAATTGAAATTACCTTTTCCGAAATTGAAGTTACTTTTTCCGAAATTGGAATTACTTTTTCCGAAATTGAAATTACTTTTTCCGAAATTGAGGTTGAAAAGGTGTAGTTCCGTAAGTGGTGCATACGGATCGAGGGAAGAGTTTTTCAATTTCCGAGATGTGTTGTGTCCTTTACCTGTCGGCGACGTGACGCGAAGATTGACGAAGACTTTCTCTTAATTTTACTACCACCTTATATGAAAACAAAAATTGTCGCGATTTCTTTCGAAAACGAGTTTAACGAATTTGTTGAAATTGTGTACATTAAGTCATTATACAAAGGGCTAAAGCCATTATAACCCACCTAACATTTTGTTCAAGCTCAGGCTTGAGTACGTGGTGAAGAGTACGTCATTGCATCAGGTGGGAACATCTGAATACCAGAATTATTTGAAATTAAAATGTTTTATTGTCCATACTTTATGTCAGAGAAAGTTATGTGAGTATATCACATCAGTCTTCTTAGGAATGTGGAGCCTTATCCCTATGATTCCTAGCAATACGAGGAAACAAGATGGCTGCAAGATGTAACAAATGCTTGACACAAGCAGGGGTCTCATTTTTATTCCGACACTTGAGTTATCGAGTAATTATAAATTCCTAGTGAGCAGGAAGCCCTGGTCATGACACGAGCCATTCAGACATCCTCCTCATCACTCAAGGCAGCCATTCACAGATAATAACCTCCCTTATCCTCCTTCTCAACCTCCCTTTTTTTTATTTATCTCCTGAAACAATGTCTTTCTCTACATAGAACCAAAATAAAAAAAACTAGATGGGATTTCACATATTCTGTGCAGAAATAAATATACTACGGTTGTTTTAACGCGAAAACATCATTGTTCTTTCTAAAACGTGCTTTAAAAAATCCTGAATATATTTTTCATAAAATTAGTAAAATTCTTCTACCATATCAATGTCTGTGTTAAATTTGTGGGCTAAAACTCCGGGGTAATTGAGATTTTGGTACTCGTGGGTCAGTCATAACAACAAGAAAGTCGTCGGCCTGGGTGGCGCAGTTACTTTTGCGTTGGCTTTCTATGCTAAGGTTGCGGGTTCGATCCAGCTCAGGTCGATGTGCATAAATGTGACAGGCCCATGTCAGTATATTTACTGGCATGTAAAAGAACTCCTGTGGGACAAAATTCCGGCACCCAGGCGACGGTCACAGATCTAAGTTGTAGTATATCCCCTTCGCTAAATAACTATATACCAACCTATAAGAATGTCTATTCGTGCTTGCGTTAGGTGTGACTACGTAAAATAACTCTTGAATATACGGCGATATCCAATTTAAATATCTTATCTATCTATACGTATATATTTTACATCATTAAACCTATTTCTTTGTAGTTCATGCAAGGTATACCTATATAGTCTAGTTACCCGCAAAACACTTTACAATGATACCTTAGATATTATTTTCATTACTTATTTATGTAATGAATGTTTCAAGTCCATTCTCATAAACAAGTTTTAATTAAATTAGCATTTAAAACATTGGACAAATTTACGCAAAATCAAAACCGATAATTTAACACAGGATTTCCTTGCACTATCAAATTTTAAGGAGAGAAGGTACCTTGAAATGGGTCAAAAAACCAACTTTTATTTTATTGCTTAATTTCATGGTTTGAAGTATGCTTTATAGAAATATAAATGTATTTTGAACCACAAGCTTATTTAAAGGTCCTAAATGTCAGCTCATGACATATTATGTAGGCCTATAGGTATGTAATCTATTTATTTTATATCTTGTATTATAGGCCTTTTTGTTCTTTTCTGTGTTATGTAACTGCCTATTCCTTCTTAAGTAGCTCAAATAAACATAGCATTGAATTGAATCGAATTGAATGTAGGTTAGATGATGAGTGGTGAGTGGTAGATCAACGAACAGTAACGTAGGACTTTAAAGTCGTTTTCCCCTAACTTTTATCTTTTCTAGCCTTATGTACTTTTTCTAAAACTATTCATCCCAGAACATTGAAATTTTACACCCTACTAGCATGCTTTATTAGCAGAGTTTTACATTTTTAACTTCCTCCTACCAATACTAAGACTAATTATAAGATTTTTCATTTCTAAAATTTGCAAAAATAATAGCAACTATTTTTTAAAAATTCTAGATACTACATTTTTAAAGATATTTCTCTAAAAGATGTCACTTCTTTGCTGATGAGTGTTTTTGTAAGCGGAAAAATTTAATTCGCCTACTATTTACAGTCCTTAGCAAAAGGTAGGCTACATTGAAATTGCTTCTCCCCTTAAAATGTGAATGCATTCATACACTATAAAATCCCCAAATATGCACAATGAAGGGAAAAATATTACAAATATGGACTGTCAAGATTCAACTTCTAACCGCTGTTGGTAATATGTAATAACAGTTCAGACGTAATAATAGGATTGCATAGCTTTTGTTAGCCTGAACTTCATCGTACGTAAGCTATTATTAGAATATATGCCGTTTTACTTACCAGTAGACTATTTCATGCTAAAAAATTTAATGGCCCAGATTATTATGCATGTGGGCTAATTAATGAATCTTATAAAGAGTTTACAGGTGTCAAAACTTAAAATTCAATAAAAAGATATTTATAATTCTGTCTCGAATGACACTCTAATGTGCAGAACTCATTTTTGCAGCAGTGTAATGTACCAAATTTTGGTCGAACCTCCCAAAAAGATTTCAAAATAATCAACCCTTTTAACTCCTCCAGAGCTGTATTCATGTACATTATTATAAACAATTATTATCACGTGAAATCATCAGTGGGCAGTAAGCCTGAAATCAGTGACAAATTTTATTTTCAGTTAATTAAATGTTTTCTAACGGACAGCCCTTATATTCAAATAAAAATTCTCTGTTTTTGACATAAAATATTATTCTATTAATCTAATATCTCTGTTTTTATTGTATTTTTGAGGTGATGAATTTATACGTTATTGCAGTGAAAAGGTAACCATGTCTATCGTAGGAAGATTTTACAAGTGAATTTACCCCTTTTTAGAGTTTCGTTCTCTGGATGTTATTTGAGAACATTTATCTTTTCATTTTTTCCAGCAATATCATTATTCGTATAAGCTAAAAATTATATCAAAGGATAGAACTTTATACCAATTAACTCAAGAATGCAATTTTGAAGATTTTCATCTCGCCATTCGTTTTATGTGTAGACCTACTTACTTTCGTTTCAGACTTTTTTAATAAAGAAAGATTACAAGGAGTTAAGACGACAGTACTCATTAGTATTTTTTATCTTATTAGATTGCAAAACATCAGTTATATCCTGCATAAATTATATAGACCCTTAGTAATTCCTACGCCTCATAAATCTCTATTAAGTTTATACATAAACGGTTAATAATAATAATAATAATAATAATAATAATAATAATAATAATAATAATAATAATAATAATAAATGGTTTTATTTTATTTTGCAGAGTTAGGCCTCGAGACCTTCCTTCTGTTCAACCAGATTCAGAAATGTACCTTACGGTTTTTTCCCCCTTATCTTAGTTTTACCTCTGCTTTTAGGAACGTTTAAGCGACCCACGCTGCCCGGACCTTAGAGTGACAATATACATTGCACATCACTAATGATTATGATTAAAAAATTGATACAATAATAGTTTAAATATGTAGAATGATTATACATACTATTCCATTCATATGCTGCGTGTTTGATATTGGCCAATAACGTTTAGCAATTCCTCGGATATAGACCAATCACGAGTTGATGAGTTTCATCAGATAAATTCGCTCCGCAGCGCAGTTGCGAATCTATCGATAAACTCGTAAACTCTCGTGGGATCACGTGTGATAAACTTCGTGTTGTCTTTCACGGTAATTCAAATAGTTAAATTGTGATCACCTATAATAAAAAGCTTTCTACAAAAGTGAATTCGTTACGAAATATATAAATGAACAGTTATAATAAGTACAACAACCATAGAAGTAAAGCAATATAAATATTATCACTTAGCCTATACTGCTTAAATTTGTTAATTTCTTAGTTTTAGGTTTCAATTTTAGTGTCTATTATAATATTATATTATATGTAATATTTATTATAATATTATAGGCCTATAATGTACTGTAGTAATATAGGCCTATGTATTTATAGTCTACACATTTTTGTCTACACACAATCACACACACAATTTAATACAATTTTTAATTCACTTTACTTTCTCTTCTGTATTGTTATTGGATGCACTTTTATCTTATGATTCATTGTAGGCATGCCAATTATTGTATTATTATTTTACTTTATGGTATCTACTGTATTTTTGTAGGTATTTATTTAATGTATTTTGTATTTATCCTCGTAGAGTGGAAGAAAATGCCCTATGGTCTTAACTCTGCCAGGAAAAATAAAACATTATTATTATTATTATTATTATTATTATTATTATTATTATTATTATTATTATTATTATTATTATTGCCTTTTTTCAGTGACAATCTAATTGTGATCTGACGGAAATAACTCAGGCTCTCGCTGCAATAATGACAAGCGTTTGAAGAATACAGTATTTATGTAAACTTCAGTGCTTTAACTATACGAGTAATAAGTAGCGATATAGTTCAGCTGTCAAAATATGACACTGCTTTCCGCGATTGAATTGCATTTCACGTATCTTGTACACAGACTGACTGACAAGAGGAGTAATTGACGTCCGTCTATTGGCGAGTTTCAGATTTCAAATGATAAATTGAAGTGCATGTTATTTTATATCCTCTCCATGTATACCTCTCTACACCTGTACGCCATCATTTTTCATAGCTAAAAAAAGAACTTTGTAATTTTAAACTGCCACTATAATAGCTCAGGCAGACAAAACAAAACAAGATCAGCGCGCGATTCGGTTACGGTATTAGGAGGTGTACTCGAATTTCAGCCAGACCAGGTCATCCAGTCAGGATATGTAATCAATATCAAACAGAAAATAGACTGTTATGTCTGTCTCGTATTGCTTATAGTTCTGACACTTCTCACATTTGAAAATTCCTTAATTCTTATTTATGAGCACAATATTAAAGTGTGAACTATGGATATCCCTTTCTCGAATAAATCCTCCTTTTCCCACGAAATACTACTGTCCATTCTGGATTAATAAACTTCATTTTTCCTTTGAGGGTAGTTGTCAATGAATTAATTTTAAAATTTTAACCACCTTAGTTGGCCCCGGCATTGGGCTGATCACTCATCCGGGAGGCCCTCCATATCCTTGTCTGGTCAAAAAAGTATGTCTGTGTTATGATTCACAGTTCATTCCTCTCCCCACAGGTCGCGGCCCGGTAAGGCCCGGGCGGCGTGGGCTGCACAAAAGGTCCCTATAAGGGAGAGGTAAAATTACGGAAGAGAAACAAAGAACCACCTTAGTCTCTCAACATTCTGAAAAGCTAATTATGGCAGGATTAAATAACCCCAAAAACCTGTCAAGATTTTGGATTGCTTTGAAACGAAACTGGTCCAACCCAGAATGGGAAGTTAGTTCGCCCCAAATGATACAGAAAGCATCAATATCCAAGTTTTCTTGTCAATGGAGGTAGACCACTATTGCGCTAACTCCCTCAATTGTAAACAAAACTCTTTGACAGGTTGAAAAACTGAATATGGTCTCTTAAGCCAATGTTCTAGGATCCAATCATTAGTCAAATTAGATCGTTAGATCGTGTAACATTGACGACTGCCATTGTAAATAATTTAATCTTAATTTAATAATACCGTATTTTTCGGACCATAAGACAAACTTTTTTCCTTGAAAAAGGAGTTTTGAAAGTTGAGTGCATCTAATGGTCCGAACTAAACATTCAAAAATAAAATTACTGTAAATATTGCCTATAATACCATAACCATAAAGAAGATGCTGTAAGGATAAGTTAGTAGCAAATTTTGGCACAGACTGTGCAACAGTGCACTTGTCATAATCAGCAAAATTAATGTAGCGGGAAAAGCCAGTTATACAAGGTGAAAAGAAAGGAATGTTGGGTTTTTCATACAAAAGGAATTGTCTCTGAAGGTTGTTCTAAATGAAGGCAATGATCTCTAAACAGCCTGCAATTGAGCACTGAATCCATTGTAGAAAGTCATGATTTGTGTGTGCAATGAAGTAGGCCTATATTATTCCCTTTAAAAATTTTGTTTAGAATAACATTATTTTTTCCCCTTAAATTTCCATCCTAGAACAAAGGGCGTCTTATTGGCCGGAGCATCTTATAGTCCCAAAAATACGATAATTGTTTTGGATACAAAGGAATTGGAACGTTTCCATTTTCTATCCAAAAATTCGAAATCAACCAATAAGCTTTAGGCCTAATCTTTTCCCGCGTGGTCTCAAAAGACGTAAAAACATGGCACCTCCCTCCTTAACAGCTTATTATCTGATCTATGAGATAGCATTTACGAAGGAGATAATATGAAAAATGTAATCCAAGATAATTCTCAGAAGCTAAGACAGTCTGAATTTACTACAATACCTAGGTACCATCTACAGCCTTTATTAGAACCGGCATAAACGATGAAGTGCTCTAGAAATATGAAAAAAAATTAGCAGAAAATGAGATCAATATCGACTACAGGGTTGCCATACGTTCGACTATAGTCGTACACATACGACTATTTCATAGATTTGTGCGACGTACGACGCAATGACGAGTCGTATGCCTATTTGTACGACTATTTTAACATAGCGTTTTATATTTTTTTAGTCAATCTACTGACAAATTTTAAATTTGTTTTCTCATGGTTTTTGTTGTAAGTATGTTGCTAAAATCAATATGATTGGAAAGCAGTCCTGTGCCTTTTGCAATAATTAAGTTACAACTATGTGGCAACTACTGTTTATTTAATTTTATTGCATTTAATCAAATTTATCACATCGGAAGATAACGAAACACGCCTGATCATTTACAAATAAGATTATTTATTAACAATTACATGGCATATACGTATACGTGCATAATACCGATTATTATTATTATTATTATTATTATTATTATTATTATTATTATTTTTATTATTATTATTATTGTCTGCAATTTAAAATTTGTAATAATTGTTTGTAGCATCTTTAAATTAATTAATTTATTTATTATTATTATTATTATTATTATTATTATTATTATTATTATTATTATTATTATTATTGGAATACGTTCATTACACTGAAAAATCACAAAGTATACGACAGTTTTAACTAGCATACGACTATTTTCGGATACTGGTACGACTGTTCTAAGTTTCTGATCTGGCAACCCTGATCGACTACCATGTCGATTGTAGTAGAGATAGTTTTTTTCGTTTCGGGTGAAAGCTGGCAGTAGGCCTATATTACACCAATACGCACTCTCGTTTACACAGCCAGAAATAAAATTATATAGAAATGCTAATAGTTACAACTTTTCGAAGCAAAAAAATCGGATGTGGGATATCAACACTGAATTCCCTTGCACTTTGAATACCCCTGCACGAAAAAAGGATTTGGTATGTTCCGTAAGTCACTTCCAGTTGACTTGGTATTAGTGGAGGTTTTGACTAACTCGATAATGAGTTCGCAGCTATAGGAATGAGGGTGACAACTCCTCCATCGCCATATTTCAGTGCAGCCAACTACTGAAACTATTAACAGCTAGTCGCCTGGAAATCAATTACAGTAAATTTCTTTTTAAAGCGGAAAAACTAGTTTCTTCTCCTTACTCCGGGCATAAAAAGGCGGCGGCAAACCACTAAAGTATTCCAAAAATGTTACTCTGATATCCTTTCTGTCCCTATCATTTAACTATAGGGTCAATTACCCAGTTCGGAGCTTAATGTTCTAACGTTATTAATGTTCGGGGAGTGCTACATATATATTTAAAAAAAAAAAAAAAAAAAAACAGGACGGAGACAAGCTTTTGTGCAGAGTTGGTGAAATGAAGTGAGTGGAATATCTTTAATCGGATTATCCAAGTTAAGTACTTAACAATTTCAGTGATGTGGGTCTTTGGCTTTTTTGCAACGAAACATGGGTTTAACTTAAATATTTGCAAGTACTTGTAGAAGTTTTAAACTGAGTTTTAAAAGTTTTAATTAATATATACGCATTAAGAAGGGATTGCAGTGAAATCGTAGAGAATTGTTAGAGGGTTCTTTAAAGTGAATAAATGAAGAGAAGGTAAAAAAAGAATAAGAGTTAAAATGGAACTGACGAACTAGAAGTAGCGAGGGGACAAAAAGAATAAGATTCAAAAGTATATGGGAGAACAGGACATGAAAAGCGGACGAAAAAATAGGAAGTTCATTAATTGGGACCCTGTCATAAATGCCCGACAATAAGTGGGAAAAACTTCTGATTTGAATTTAATTGTTTAACCTGATAGAGATAAGACCATCAGGTCTTCTCTTCCCCTCCACCAGGATTCCAAAACTACAATTACAATAAAACTATAGAAATGCAAGAAAAATACAGTAAGAAAAAATAAAAAGTACTAGCATTAAAGATACTATATGACAATAATAATAATGCTAATAAAAAAATTCAATGGATTGAATGGATTCAACTTCAGCATAAAATTCTGAGCATTCTGAAGTAGTTATTTATGATACAAGTGTTAAAAACGAGACTTTATTTTGTAACGTTTGCGGAACGAGTCCGTGAGAACGAATGTAGTAATCTTACGAGCAAAATAAAGTTGTTTTACCATTTGTATCATACACTATTTTTAAATAGCCGTTAATATTTGTGAAATAATAATAAATGTTATATTTATTTTAATACATATCACATATTATTCTTCAGCTGTGCTCGCGGTGCTTCCATCTGGTATGCAGATTAGGAAACAGAGCTTACTGATTTTCTCAAGACTACTGCCAACCTATGAGTTTTAGTCGAATCATCAAGTATGAGTATTTCTTAGAGTCCATGAGAAATTTAACATTTAAAAATACTTATTAAATTTTCAATTTTTATCTTTTTGAGTTTTTTTTTAATAACCATATGAGAATATTTTAACTGAAAAGAGTGTTTTCCGTTATGACTGATACATATTATGACGATGACGTCCTATCGCATATGACGACCGCTCTCGTGTTTTGTTCACACTGTATTAAAGTAACAAATCTACTCTTATACAATTCAACGGCCCTAAATAGCGTGCTTGCTCGCCCGCTTCGTGAGACATCGGGTATACTCGGCGATGTTCGTCTCTCGCAGTCTAAACTTTCATGACGACTACAAAATTAGGAAGGAAAACCGTTTCTTTATTATATAAGGCCTAAGTGAAATGAACACAATGAACAAATATTCTAATTTTATTTTTACTTACAATTTTCATAGCTCTGAACCACAAACATTTTTAATAATCTACCAGTGTAATTTTCTTAAAAATCCTGGAGTCAATGAATAATGGCGGGCGAAGCCGGGGGCAACAGCTGTAAAATATTGATGGTTTTATCTCTTGAAATATCGCTGATAATAATAATCCAAACAAACCATATTCCTTCCCTTGAAACATTATATAATTTCTGAAAATTACACTGAATTGATAAAATAAAATTCACATCATATTCATGTCAATAAACAGCTGAGAAACAATACGTATTATGTGTTCACAGGTTCTTTGGAACTGCATAATCGATTCTCATATAGTTTTCCCAGGGGGCGCTTTCATGTCGTGGAATGTATTCTAAAGCAGGAATTTTAGCTGTTTCATTAATTATTAATGGCTTAGTTTATGAATGATTCGTGTGCAAGTGTTAATAAATATAATGCTTTAATAATTATTATACTTTTAATTTTTAAAAGAATTATCGTGGCGAAGCCACGGGCACCTCCTAGTAGGTAACAATTAAGTTAAAACCAAACATGTCTGACGAAAAGTCAAGCAGCTCAGCTTCACTGGTTAATGAATTCAATTCTGTGTATTTCAACAGTAGCATAGGCGTACCGAGGGGGGGGGGTTTGTGGGTTTGAACCCCCCCCCCCCCCCATTGATTAAAAAAATGAAAATTGTATAATTTTTTTAAGTCTGCCCATAAATTACTTAATACAAGTATAAAGCGTGGGAAGCTTAAAACTCGTTATTTTGCGTCTTAATTTTTAAAATTTTCCGGGGGAGGACCCCCGGAAGCTTAAAACTCGTTATTTTGCCTTCTTAATTTTTAAAATTTTCCGGGGGGGGAGAGCCCCGGAAGCTTAAAACTCGTTATTTTGCATCTTAATTTTTAAAATTTTCCGGGGGAGGACATCTGGACCCCCTCTCCCTGGGGGGTATTCCATACCCCCAGACCCCGCGGATGTTATAACCCCCCTATATGGTAGGCCTGGTTACGCCTATGAACAGTAGTATAGCTACCCTTTTAAGCCCTACAGTCATTTTTTTTTTGCTCCATCATACCATCAGACCTATTATCCGAAATCATTTTTCAAAAGCTGTAAGCCTATTTTTAACAATAATTACCAAAATACGTTTAGAAAATAGAAGAGGAATTCCCTTCAAGCGAGCCCCCCCCCCCCCAAAAAAAAAGTTATACCTACCGCTAGTTAAGTATTCTATTGTCATGACAGTCACTCGTGTACAAAAATAAATATTTTTTTAAAGTCTGAATTCATCAGAGAAATTCCCTATGTGGCTTTCGATTGCCTGTCTGCAAGGCTCGTAATACCGTAGAGAGGAGCTTCAGGGGCGGAGACCTTTGAGAATAGTTTTAGATAAAGGAACAAAAATGGAATGTTAGTTCACCATCATAAAAAATGGTATTATTTATAGCTTTCATTTTTAAAGACGGCATTGTAAACCTAGGACTTCGTTCTTTTTTCTCACGGACTGTGAAGAGATGGGTTCATGAAACGCGAGGTTCATTTTGTTTTTGTATTTATTTTAAACTGATTTTGTGACCTTTAGGTCATGTTTCTAATTTTTTCCCCTTTTTGGTTTATCTTCTCTGATTTCGGTCACACGAGTATTTTTATTTATACGAGTAAATAAATAACGATAAAAGAAAAATTATTATTATATACAGTATCGAGAAGCAATAAATAAAATAGAGGTGGTTCTGTGAAAATTACTCGAAACAAACAAGGGTCAAGAATGTTGAGTATTAGCCTATATGTACCCTAGATATTTTGGTAAAAATTAAATAACCAATGTGTTGAGATAAATATATATATCAGAATAATAAAAACAAACTGTCATGGGTAAGTAGAAAATCTTCTCGGGTTTGCAGCCAGGTGAGAAGTTTGTTGTGGTCCAACGTTTCCGAGGCAGACGCTGCCTCCATCCTCAGGGAATCTGAAGTGTCGATTTTTATAGATATATATCCCCTACATGTTAAAACTCGACACTTCAGATTCCCTGAGGATGGAGGCAGCGTCAGCCTCGGAAACGTTGGACCACAACAAACTTCTCACCTGGCTGCAAACCCGAGAAGATTTTCTACATAAGATTCGCCAGGAAAGCCTCAAATCTTACATTGTCATGGGTACGATTTGTTAGACTGTTATTGAAGCCTAAGTACAGGTCTCTATGTGAACAGATATTGAAGTTATTGTTTTCATTTTATCATCTGAAGTTTTCTATTATTTTCTCGATGTGGGCAACGAAGTGTTAGTCCTACAACTGTAGGCCTAATCAAAGTATTCATTCTTATTCGTATCTATTAGTATTACCAAATAAGTAGGTATTATGTACACTTACTTACTCAATGGTAATAGGCAATTT
Organism: Ectobius pallidus; assembly: GCA_964059195.1. NCBI lineage: Eukaryota > Metazoa > Arthropoda > Insecta > Blattodea > Ectobiidae > Ectobius > Ectobius pallidus. The sequence continues at coordinate 32,036,396 of CAXKWD010000004.1, read as the reverse complement.
CTAAGCCAGATAAAAGAACATTATCTATTTTATGGAACCCGAAGGTTCATTGCCGCATGAGCCCGCCATTCAACCTTATCTATGCTAACTCCATTCAACCATTCCTTGCAAATCCTACTTCCCTTAAATCTATTCTACGTCTAGGTCTTTCAAGTGGTATTTTCCCTTTGGGTCTCCCCGTCAACATTTTTATAAAGGTACGTCTTTCCTCCTCCATGCGCTCAACATGTCCAGCCCATTTTATCCTCCATGATTTAGTTATCCCTTTATTATATTCAGTGATGGGTACATGTTATGAAGCTCGTTATTATGCAATTTTCTCCGGTTTCCGTTTTCATCTCTCTCAGGTCCAAATATTTTCCTAAGCTCCCTGTTTTCGAACACTCTCAGATTTTGTTATTCCCGAAGAGTGAGGGACCATGTCTCACATTCATATAATACAACCGACATAATAATTGTCTTATAATTTTTTATTTTTAGAATTCTGGTCAGAAGACGAGAATATAAAGAGCTTCTGGACTGCATAAAAGTAGGCATAAACTAATATTATAACAAGTATAAATACCTTAATACATTTTAAATCCTTTAAGTATTTTCTTGGCCCGGGCAGCTTGGGTCGCTTAAATCCTAAAAGGGAGAGGTAAAACTAAGATAAAGAAATAAAGAAAGAAAGAAAGAAAGAAAGAAAGAAAGAAAGAATGGCATAGGGTTGTCGATCTTGTAGATGGATCAAACCTCCCTTCAGTGTTTGTGACTGACACAAAGCTGTAACGAGCATTGCAATTTGTTCATGTCCGGTTGAATTTTTCCAACATGTCATCTCGGGTTAAAGGGAATTGCGGGGGAGGGTGTATCTTGTCCCAATAGTCATATTAGCCGCCGATGTTTGGAAACCACGAGGGTCCGTTAATTGCTTTTTCTCCTCCCTTCAACTCGTCAAACGAACGGGGCGGAATTTTCAATACTGGTTTAATTAAGGGAAGATAATTAAATTCTGTACTAGTACAATAGGAAAAAACAACAATGCGAAAAATCGTTTAAAATTAAATGTAGGGAAGATCTCCACTATCTGAAAGGGACTTTTCCTAATTCTAAATCCGCGGGAAAACAATATTCAAACCTAAAAGAGATTCCATGAGAATCCAATTACCATTTTGTGATGGAACAATGCGACGCAAATCACCTTGATGACCGGCAAATGTTTTTCCTCTTCCACTGTACCTAACGAGACAATAACTACTACAGTAATTTTATATAAGCCATGCATCATCTCCTGTGCATCTGGTCGATTAATGTGCTCTCATTCAGTTTACAGTTGGAACACTTCATATGTTCCATTTTTAGATTCTCATATTATAAAACATGAGGGTAATTTCAAAAGTTCTGCACACTGTAAGATAGAATGGAAGAAAATAATTTATTTTGCGAAATACCATTACAGGCCTTCAATATAAACTTAATTCTTACTTATGACAGCTTCCCAACGTTTTGGCAAATTTTGTATTCCGGATAGGGCACCTTCATTGTTGAGATGTCTGATTACTCAGGTCACCTCACTGGAAGCTTCAGCAACTGTATCAAAACGTTTTCCACGGAGTGGTTCCTTCGATTTGGGAAACAAATCAAAGTCTAATGGTGGGTGGGGAAGTCTTTCCTATCCATAGACGTGGAAAACGTTTTGTTAACAATTGATGAAGCTTCCAGGCAATTACATAAGGCAAATATAAGGCAATTAGAGAAATATAGCACAAAACAAATTGCTGTACAATAACTCAATTTATTACAGTACATGTCCAGTGCTAAAGTACACAAAGGGGTTGAAAATCATGTGGGTCCATGTGAGTGATTAACTGCAACTCAGTAACTTTAGTGTAGTGTAATGAAGTGAAAGTTTCAAATGTCCCATTGTATGAAGGGATCTTTCTACCTGCTCCACCCTTATGCAGGCTGTCAGTTCGACTTGTTAACATAGGTTCCTCGTCCCACTGCATTTACAGTTAGTGGAAGGGAACACTCGCTTGTTGGAAATACAGTACAGTACGTTTCTTAAATAATCTTCCTAACATTCACGCTAGTTTTAAAAGAAATCTGCAACTGGAAAAGTCACTGCAAACCATATTTTGTAAAAATCTTGTCTTATATTCACTGTCACTAAATGAATTGGCACATTAACGAGGTTTTTTTATGTGTTTTGTATGGGAGAAGATCCGTTCACTTGAATTTACTGGCTCAGTGTGAGGGTGGCACTGTAAAGAGGGGCATTATATCTAGGGTTAACTGTAGATTTGTAAAGTCAGATCACAAAAAAATTATCCTCGTAAGTTCGATTTTTATAACGTTCACGTCAACTTGATATTCTAAATGCATATACGAGTTTCAGTTAGTGATATGGAAGAATATGACATAATATTGGCATAGACACGAGAGGGTTTATTATATAATCCATTTTGTGGAAGGATCACTATGGGAGTTAACTAGGCCTCTACCCACTATCAGTGGGAGGCCTTTGCCCTGAAGAGGTTCTTGACTGTCTCTAATCTCTAATCTAATGGCAGTTAACGAGATCGCTTCCTGTCCAATCATTTTCCTCATTATATGTTGTCATAGCAACGGAAATGGAACGAAGAAAGGGACAGCCATATAAGTTTGTGTTAACTTTTGACTCTTCTAATTTCAGTTTTTGAAAGTTACAGAAGTAGGATAACATACATTTAATAATAATAATATTTCTTTATTTACAAATAATATTTCTTGAAATTTCTAAAAGAATCTACGCTGTTCTAAGAATCTGATTTTCGATAATACGCATGCATTGTTCACGTATTTACTGTAACTATTAACTTGTTTCCTAGTAACGTTTTGGAATAACTCTTTTTTGTCTTTATACCGATAATGAAAGTTTTTTTGACGATAAGTTTCATTTTAGAATCTACCAATATCGTTGTCATGGATCGTAAGTAGCCAGTCCCACATCTAACCTGATTGCGTCTAACCTGATAACAATTAGATTCAAGTGCACACGTATCCTATATCATAGCCCACTATACGGCGCACGGTTGTAAAAGGCGTTATAAACTGAGCCACTGCTTGCTTTTTTTAATTTATTTACAATCAGCATGCCCCATTACATCTGTAATATTACCTGCTTTAAGGTACCTTTGCTTTACATTATTATTTATCATTAAAAGTAGTTCTGAATGATTACATTTTGACTTAATTTCTGTTTGCTTTACAATGTTCATCTGTCTGGTTTTACTACTTGCCATAATTGACAAATGTTCTATCCTATAGTACTTTAGAGCTTGATCTGTTTGTATTTACTTTATTTAATTACAAAATTTCAAAGTTCACACTCTTGACGAAATTATGAAAAGCACTAAGGTGTCTTCGTATTAGTTTCTCCTTTCTTTTTTATTTCCTCAATTAGTTTCGTTCTTTGGGATTTAACAATAATGGGCATTCATATATAAGGTGATTGACAGTTTCTATTGCTCTTCTACACTTGCAGGTTCGATCGTCAATTATATGAAACCGGTTTAGGTGTGCTTGCGACAGCTGCACTGCTGCCAAGTGTTACACTAAAATGTGATACACTAAAATATATTATACTAATGTAAATTTAAGTCGCGATATCACTATGTTGTTAAAGTGACTTTATAAATCAATTAATTTTTTAAAAAAGGATCTGATGTGATACACGAGATATAATGATGTATAACGGCGTTGAAAGTAACGTAGTATTAAGACCTTTCTATACAGACCTAGAAGGCGAAAAAGAGCTTTCTTATACCCCAACATAAGTAAGATACATACATTACCTATGCATTTGTATTCGGAGAAAAGGGAAACTTTTGTAATTTTCCTTAACGTAACAATATTTTCCGACGTATACAAAATATTCAATGGGGAGGACAGCTCCTATATATAAAAGGAAACTTTCTCTTTATAGAAGACTGATGTAGTTTATACAGGACAGAAAGAGAATTACGGAGTTTGGAACACGGCGAGAGAGATGCATGGCGAGAGAACATAAGTAAAACACGATGAAGGATTAAATTACATTTCCAGAAAGAAAAATATAAAACATCCGGTCTCCAGCTCTTTTCATCCGTCCAATTTCATGCCTAAATAATTCCAAGCATCCTTAAATAAAGATAATACGGAACTTAACGAGAAAATAAGAAGTACTAAGTTTGTAAGAAAATTTGAAAGACATTTATGAGAATAACCTTCTGCTCACGTATATCCTCCCAACTTGTTTTTTAAGTAATATTGGGTAAACTTGGATATTACGGTAAAATATGCAAAATCAAGTGATATCATGACCTCGACAGCAACTGCGTATGTGAACTACCGTGTGGCCAACTCTTAAGATCGTTATAACTAGACTTCGGACTTTTAAGTCGCTAAAAATGCTGTTTTAGGTACCTAAAATAGGCTCTAAAAATTGGAAAATAGGTTCTGAAAATTGTAAAATAGTCTCTTATAAAATTAAATATATTTATTACAATATTCCGCCTTTACCCTTAACATTTAATACACAACTTATCTTGAAAATGCATTTCGGCGTATGCTGCGCCATCTTCAGTTCATACAAGATGTAATGAACACCACAATTCTTCTGAAATAATGTTGTTTATAAAATCTGTTATTTGGTAACCTAGGTCACCATTGCAGTCAAGTCAAATAAATGATTTTGGTCAATTATGTTTTCATTAAGGATGTTACTCCTATTCTTATAAATTTGAAAGTTTTCCAATGTATTTAGTCTAACACCCTTATCACAGATATGTAGGACTTCCATGGTGTTATTTAAGTTATCCAATCTATGACCACTATCAAGCATAGATTGGATAACTTAAATAACACCATGGAAGTCCTACATATCTGTGATAAGGGTGTTAGACTAAATACATTGGAAAACTTTCAAATTTATAAGAATAGGAGTAACATCCTTAATGAAAACATAATTGACCAAAATCATTTATTTGACTTGACTGCAATGGTGACCTAGGTTACCAAATAACAGATTTTATAAAAACATTATTTCAGAAGAATTGTGGTGTTCATTACATCTTGTATGAACTGAAGATGGCGCAGCATACGCCGAAATGCATTTTCAAGATAAGTTGTGTATTAAATGTTAAGGGTAAAGGCGGAATATTGTAATAAATATATTTAATATTAACCCTTATCTGTTGGAAATGAGTTATTTTAATTCTTATAAAATTGTTAAGTTGCCAATTTTCTGAAATATCTCAATTGCAATGCAGAATATTATATTTATTGAAGTCACCATTAATCAATAATCATGATAAAACACAGATATAGGCCTATGGTACACAGAATTATATAGACCTATTACCAGGGCCTGTATTACTACCATAACACTGAAAACCTAATCCCTGCACCCAGAAGCTACGCACTTCATACTAGCATATTCAACCCCTTGTATCCCTCAGTGATTAAGAGTACTACTTTTTTTTTTTTGCTATTGGATGTGGGAGTCGTTAGAAAAACACTACATTTTCTTGGGAATTCCAAGGAATTTTTCTACTAAAGACAAACCATTCCTTACTATTTAACCACGTCACAAATGTGTCATGTACTGCACATTCCGAGCTAAGAAAATTAGTACGAACTGAAAATAAATGCTAGAATTTAGAACAAAAAATAACTTATTTTGAACTTTAGAGGAAAAACAAGCAAAAAGGCAATATTAGGCTCTAACGTAAAAATAGTCTGTTTTAGGTCCTATAAAATTATCAGTTTTAGGCATGGTCACTTACGAAGCATGCATATACAAGTTTTCGTCCATATATCACTTAAGGATTAAAATAGGTTTTTACCTAAAATCCGAAGTCTGTTACAACTCTATCGGTAAGACCTGAGCCAAACAAACGGCTGCGCAGTAGTCTACGATGACGTAATCTAGACTTGCCTGACCTTCATAGCACGTGATATTCTTTGCTAGTTCACACTGTACAGACCGTGTAAAAACATCTTAGTTGGCCTCACAGCATTCATTAGTGAAGACCCAACAGCGATATTTGTGAGTTACATACCATTACTTAAATAATATTTCATAACTGAAAAAATAAATACTTTATTCACTTTATTTTTGTTTTCAATAGTTACGGGCTATTATGAAACGCACAGTTTGGAATGAATAGTACAGTATATGCATTCTCTTCTGCCCTTACTCCATTGCTACTGGCGGACCATAAGCTATCTGCGCGTGTTTGACTCAGGTCTTACCGATCGAGTTATACCATGTTACCATGTGCAAATAAGCGGTGCAAAATATGTTGCACAAACTTTCTCATATACACATTTATGATTTTTTGATGTCAATTATCTTAACCAACTATAATCTTGTGGTATCAAGATTAACGAAAGAAACCAGTATCTAAATTACCATTAGAAAATTAAGCCCTCTGTTTGCCTTTGCGAATGAGGAAACCATGAAAACCCTAAATCAAATTTCGTCGGCCACGAGATTTGAGATTTAAACCCAAGATCTCTTGCAGAAAACAAGCTTCGATTTTACTAACGCCGCAAGCTGCCGTCTGTCATAGAAAACAAGAACTTAAACCTAGCAATCACAATGTTCCTTCAAAATAATTTCGGTAATAACACGGACTCTCTACAACTTCTGGGAATGAAAAGAGCTGTTTATTCTAAACCTGTTTTTTAGTGTGAAATGTGAACAAGGTTTTAAGTTATTATGAAATCTGTTATTCAACCCTGATTCCGGAGTTAACAGCGGATGCGTGCAGAGATAGATAGCAGAACAGCAGAATTAAAAGTAGCAAGCAGAAGTCTGCATTTGCTTAGAATATAAAACGTCATGTTTCTACACGGCTGTCATCTGCAGGCTGACAACTTGACAACACCGCACAGCATCTCTTTAATTACTTATCTGCATGCCATTTCCATCCATTCTCCTGACAGCCATCTTCTTGCGCCAGATGAAGATAGCTTTGTTGAACTCTGCCACAGACATAAGCAGAAGCTTACCAGGCCCTTACCCCATATTCTGTAAGTTATTTCAATTTGCTGTGCGAACCGTGTCTATTTATGAGGAAAATGATAATATTTATGTAGCAGTGGCTTTGTAAGAGAAGACATTTTCAAGCAATAATGTAGGCCTGCAACTAGCAAACAAAATACGACAACTTTTGTTGATATCTTTTTGTAGAGTGTTTTTATTTCGTGATGCTCTTTACTCTGATTATTCAGCTCATGAATCAGTCAATCCGTTAGCCTGGAATTCTTATCTTAAGTAATTTACGTAATTTACTTACGTAATTTCATTACGTTTCTTACGGTTCTATAGCTTTGCAGAAACTAAGGATTCTGGGATTGTGAAGAGCTGTAACCAAGTTGTGATGCGTAGTGACTTTTTCTTCAAGAAGTGGGAAATTTGTTACGATGTTTCTTTAAAGAGGTGCATATATTTCTTCTCAGTCCGATCTCTTCTTTAGATATTACCTTCTAATTTCTAAATTTAAATAAATATATATATATATATATGTATATAGTCCTTAAATTATATATATATATATACTAGCTGTAAAGGCCCGGCGTCGCCCGGGCTTTGTATTTTGTAATTTGAAATTAACTTATGGAGGACTTTCGATCTTGAAACTCTAGGTCCTTATATAATATGTATGTAGAACTTGAAATTAATGAAAAGATTTATCACACTCAAACTATTCCCACAGAAAACGCTAGATATAGCTTTTTTATGGCTCATAGAGGATGTCGAATTTTGCATTCCGTTGTTTCTACACATCATGCCTGGGAGGGGTTGAAATAAGAAGAAACATAAATTCCGGTTATATAAGATTGTATTGTCTTTACGGAAAATTTTATTTCTTACTCTCATGTTATCATACAACCGGTTCGGGGCTGAAATAAAAAAAATATATCATTTCATACTTTCCTCCCCAAAAACCTGGGACATAATATACACCGGGCATAGGACTGAAAATGTCCCATCCCATTTTGTCTTCTTTCAGATGCTTAGGGCCTGTGATAAACATCCCTATTTCTCAACTAATACAATGCCTATAGCTATGAATAACGTATCAGTGGATAGGATTTTTTTACAGACTGCTGATATAGCATACTTATTAGCAAACACCTAAGCTGTCCCTTATTCTACATCAAAATGTGAAGTGAGAAAATCATATTTTCCATGTCGAGGGTAGAGAAAGTTATGTGACTGCATCACAATGTGCTTTATTTTCGTGGATTTTATTCTTCAAGAATTATTTTTACAAATGTATTACATCGATAGCATCAGAATTCGTTAAAGTCCAATATTAGGCTATGTAGTGCCCAAAGCCCTATGTGAACTGTGTAAACAATGCACTGTTGTCTTGACAACTGAATGGGATTTCATTTTTTCTGTATAATATTCTCACAAATTATATAAATTTTCAAGGGAAGGAGTGATTTGTTTCAATTTTAATGTTGACTGCGTTACTTCCCGGGCTTAACTGGGTATGTGTGCAAATTTTCGTACAAATTGGTCAAAAAATGTAGATTTGTATAGGGAACACACATACATACATATCCACATATCCACACACATTCTATTTTATATATTAGATATATATATAGTCCTTAAATAATATATATGTATATATACACACACACAGAGTATTCATGAATAACACCGGAATATTTTACCTGTATATATAGGGGACATAGGTAAGCAACTATTATTAGGAGATTTTTGCTCTATGACGTAAAATGTGCATGCTACAGGGCATTAAAGTCATTATGATTTGGTGCTCATAAGTCAATAATTAAGCGAAACAGGGTTAAAATTATCATTAAATTACTTTCATGCCTTCCTAGAGAACGATAAAAAAACTGATTCTTATTCATTCATCCACATCTACATCATAATGTAGAGTCTTCATAATCTGCAAAATTTACAGACAAATCACATGACTGGCCGCCACTGCATTAGTCTTTTTTTTAAATTCATAACTACTGACTATAGTGTTAATAACGAAGTTCCTTTGTTTTGCATTTTTGTTCTAATGTTAGAATGCCCTAGGAGATTTTATGCTGTAACAGGAAAAGTTGAATCCATAAAGTAAAATCTCATAATACAATTTCAATTATGAATCCATTTTATAATCTTGCTGAATTTTATAATAATTCCGCAAATATTGTATTCTAAAATTGTAAATGAATATTATTGTATTTACTGACAATGTCATGGTATCTTAAAGATCCGTTTGACAATAAAGAAAGATTGATTGATTGACTGATTGATAAATATATTTTGACTTGCATAGATCTTAGTTCTTACGAGTTATTTACTTACTTACTCAATGGCAATAGACAATTCCTCAGCAAGCTAAAGGATTATTATCTATTTTATGGAACCCGAAGGCTCACTGCCGCGCTTACCTGAGCCCGTTATTCAACCCTATTCTGTGCTAACTGCATGCAGCCATCCCTCGCAAATCCTATTTCCCTTAAATATATTCTAATACTGTCCTCCCATTTAGATCTAGATCTTCCAAGTGATATTTTCCCTTCCGTTCTCCCAGTCAATATTTTTGAGATTCATGTAAGTCTTTCCTCTCACATGCGCGCAACATGTCCAGCCCATTTCATCATCCGTGATTTAATTACTCTTACGGGGTATTAAAGTTTTAAAATATTAATTATAATAAAACTTAAAATTAATAAAAATATATTAAACAAGATATCTTAGTGAAAAAGCAATGTTTTTCTTAAAGAACATCTGTTTAATAACGTTGATCTTGCACGTTCTTTAATTTCCACTTGTACACACTGTCTGGGATATAAAGAGAGACCCTTCGGTATCTTCAGATTGAACTAAACATATTTAGTGCATGAAAATCTCCAGACTTTTACTGCCAACCACTTGCTTCGTAATTAAGAGAGGTCGATAAGAATGTTTCTGAATTATCAAAGGAAATCGGGAACTGACAAAACTGTAAAGTTTTACAATTTTTCGGCTAAATGCAATACTTGCTTCTTTTCGTAATTTTAAGGCAGACAGTAATACTTAATAATGTATGCACTTGTTGTTAGTCAGTCATGGGAAAACTTTCTATACAGTCCCCCATGAATAACGTATAGATAGTCTACATTAAGGGTAAGAGCACATGTGGAATATAAGATCCAAGGAATTGTTATAGAAACTTTCTTTCTTTACACAAAAAGACTCTTAGGAGCATCTCATACTAGAAAGTTGTTTTCCTATGTGCACACACAGTATTTTCTGTACTAAAATGTAGTCTACTGTCTATCAATTATTAAGGTTCTTTTAACATGAAAGTGCCGTTTGAAATATGAAAGACGCTATAAAAATTCACGTTGCAGAATCTATCTCAGGTAATCTGTTGATGCATTTGTTGAAGCTTGGCACTGCGAACAGAACAGAAAGCTTAATATAGGCAAAGCCACGAGTGACTTGAAATTTAATATTGAATACATCTTGCATAAAAAGTAATTATGTTTTTATTTTTCCTAGCGATGCAAACACTGTTTTTGAACAATATTAATCACGCAGGAAAACGCTCAGTTGCCTGGACGAGTCTATTATCGAAAGGGAAGGGAATGATAGATCCACTTCTGATTGGCCTAACCATCACCCTCGCGTTTCACCGGTCTACATATTTTATATATTGTAGGCCTAACTGCAAGTATACAAGAAATAGAATCATCAGCAAAAGCGTACTAAAGACCTTAAGATGGCAGAATAGCCTAAATATATATCCAGCCCAAATGTAACTGCAATATTTGTCAGTACTTTACATTTTTCTGTGTCTGTTCAGTATATTTTTTTTTATATTGACTGGTATAATTTTAATATATTTGCGAGACTATTAAGCAAATATAGTAGGAAATAAGTTTTATAAAATCCAAATATCGGGAACTAGGTGAATTTTTTTTGTGGAAAAATTGCTTATTTTTTCATGTCATCAAGCTTAATAGCCTCGTAAATATCTATGAAACGGGTATTATGGTTCTAGACTAATTACATTTCATACTTTAGGAGGAATTTGTTGGCTGTGATGTATAAATGCCAGGAAAAGGTGTTAAATTAATGAGACAGATATACGATTTCTAAGAAAGCCTTTAATTGTGTTTCTGAATGTAGTTGTTAAAAACTTATCCTTACAATTTTTTTTCATCTGATTCTTATTCCAGGTATCACCAATAATAATAATTATTATTCATAAAAAGTGTGACAAGTAGGATTCATATAATTAAATCGTAAACATTTAACAGATAAAGTGTAGATTGATGCCGTAAATTTCCATCAATTATAATCTGCATACGATAATAAAATGAATACTCTCTATTACATATTTTTAAATATATCGCTGGTTTGGAATGAACATTTCACAGTTCAGGAGTATTGATGAAACTCTGCAAATATATCGAATTTTTTGTTAATTCTGCTTCACATAAGTGTGAATTTTAGTGATAAATATTTTAAAATAATTCATTTTATTTTTCATCATACGTATCTTCTAGTGTTTATCATCTGAAATGTTGAGGCTTAATTTTCAATATTACTAAAGCCTTCATCCAAATGCTTAAAATATTATAGTTTGAGATCAATCTGAATAATATCTGCTTCATTAATTTCCATGGTTTTGTTTGAATTTCATGTTTTATACTCCAGCCGCTTTTTTTTTTAATTACAACTTTATTCATACACGTCTCGACAACGAGGTCATACCTCGTGTTAGGTTCTGTGAGTACTTCAGTAGGCCGATGAGGTATATCGATCTTAGTGTTCATTCATAAATAAAATTACAGAAACATGAGACTTTTTGCAGTTTAAAATCGTAACTTCATTTCTACATACGACTTTTTGCAATAACAGTAGCGATTTGTTTTCTATCGTTGGTGTTATGCCTTCTTAAGATTTTTACTCATTTTCAATTGTTGATGATATTATAAAAAATATTATTTTAGATTAAAATAACGGCATAGTAAGTAAGTATGCAATACGGTATTTGCGTTGAAGACTGGAGAATTTAAAAAACAGAAGTCAATTTGACGGAATGGGGGTTTGAACCAGGGACATCTCGAGTGCGAGTCCCAGACGCTAGCGCCTGAGGTATCCCGCTCGCTTTCATTCTCTTGAATTCTCTTGAATCCTTCAAGATTAACATTTTTAGTTAAGTATTCTTGCTCGAAATTTGTGGTTTTAATTCCTCTCTCTTATTTTTAACTGAAAGTTTTTCGTTGCATTTTTTCAATTATTTGTAATACATCCCATATTTTACAATAAATTATACATTAGTTTGGTGATAACTGAAACAGTAAATACGGATTCGGTTTTTTTCTTTTTCTGAAACATAAGAACAATAACACTGCAGTTTTGCTTAAAGCCTGTATTACACTATCACATTCATATGTCATAGAAGTTATATAAAAATGTTCAAGATAAAATATTTTACAGTTTAATATAGCATCTTTGATTACATCTACCTGTGACATAGTTCCGTGATAAATGATAAGATCTCCATCATACGTCACATCCGTGATTGGGAACAAAAAAAGTGGCGGTAACAAAAAAAGCTCGTTTATTGTAATCTCAAAACATTCAACCTCTCATTGAGTCGCACGAAATGTTGTACAATTCAAAACACAAAGACTATAAAACATAAATAAAAGACTGGAAATATACAAAAATTTAGCAGGGGCTATAAACGAGTGGTATTTTGTTTTGCAACATAAAGAGATTCTCTTGAAACAATAAACTGAAATATTTCATAATCCTTTTTTTAAAGAATTTCAAAAATTCAAGCTGAGTTTTATCAGTAGAATTTCATAAATTATTGTGTCATTTTTCTCTATTCAAACACTAAGCCGAATTTTTCTTTAATTTCTACTTTAAAATTATGCAAAAATCATCACATACAGTTGCAGCACTGTTGTAAATCCATTTAATTAGAACTATGGCCAAATATGTGTTAAAAGATTTTCTGAAGCTTAATACAATAATTGTCTTACATTTGAACATTTACATTTATTTAGTTTTGATAAAATTAGCTTAATTTAAAAAGCAAAACTTCAGCAAGGTATTTTGCCTTACCTCCGACGTCTTGCACATATTGCAGGAACAGTCTTTTAATATTGAAGAACCATAAATATTTTCAGTTATCTCTTAGTTTATTCCAGGAAGATTGTTAATATTGACACAATTTTAATAGAATTAGGATTAGTATACTTCAAATAATTATAATCTTACGGAATAATTGTACGCTATAGGCCTACTTCGTCTGATCAGGCAACTTCTATTAGATGAAGTTCAAAACTTATTGTTGATCAATAAATACACTTCAATTAATAAAATAATTTATCATATTCTTTGACATAGAAATGTGACAGTGTAATATAGGTTAGGCCTAAGTACTGAGAGATTTATCACATAAAATAATACTCTTTGTGGTGCTGCCATCTGTCAGTTAGTTCTGTAACAATTCACAATAACTGCATTGCATTGAACAGTGAGTATCCTACTGCAATTAAAATGACTAGAAGGACACAGTGTACATTCAAGTGTAGACATCTGACTACTATAGTCTTTAAACATTTATCATAAAGTTTTTCACATACTTTTTGGCATTTCGGATTTTCTTCGCTTTCTAAATAATTTCAGTCGTTTACTAAAGTGAGCAAATAGGTTCAGTAAAATATCGCAGTGACAGTTGAAGTTGGGGGTCCATCATTCCTTGTGCACTTCTTTACGACACTAGTCCCTTCGATTTGTTTCACAGTCTTTTGGATTTAGCTTAAAATGGAACACAGAAAGCCATTCATTTGCAACATTTGAGCGAGGAGTTATTTGAAACTGGTTCATCTAAAATATTCTTATATGGCATAAAGTACTCACTTATGGTGCATTTACCATAACATCTCACTGTTGGTATCCAGCACCCAGGGATCGATTCAAATGTATGTGATGGGCGTTTACCTATTACAACCCATGTTGTTTCCAATGATGATCAAAGCCTTAATAATCTATTTACAGTCCCTTTAACGCCTACAGTAGAAACTACATAATCAATAATTAATCATATATGACCCCAGACATCATTAGGACATTATAAACAAGGTTTAAACGTCGGGTTAGGTTTAAATATGAGTTTTGAGTATTACTCCATATTGTAAACCTTAATCTCCGGTTAAACTTCAGTTTAATTTAACTGATACTCATCTTTGGGTTAACTTAGAGGTTAGGGCATTGTTGAAAGATGACGTTCCCATCTATAGCCTATTGCCGAGGCATTCGGGGCAATGATCGATGATAATGATGAGGATTTTCCTATTGATAGACGTCGGAGGCTCAGAATTTTTCGATATAGATCTATATATCTTTAGATGTTGTATTAAACTGAGGGTTTAAATAGATTCACACTGATGAAAAAGTCAGTCCTAACTTCATTTTGTTAAATTCAAAATATGATATAACATCCAACGAGAAGGTAAGAACTCTTATTGCCTTTACACTCTTTTATTGCTCTGTACTTCACTAATATTCACAAAAAGTTCTATTTCTTTCGTGGATTCCGGTCATGGATCGTCTTTATTCTGCGATATAATATTAGCGGTCGTTTTCTTTGCTTAACCAACAGGTCTACCAACATCATTGCACTACGGTTTAACTTAACCATAACATTGTAGCGTCTGCAGTAAAACTTCAGATTTGGTTTAACATAACTGCAGATAAACTACGTACATAATATCGGGCCTAAAACTATGAATTATGGTTTTATCGGTATCCTAAACTCAGAAACTGGTCACCCTTCTCAAAGCGTAAAAAAGGGTGGACATGGACATTTTTAAAGGACGTAGAACGACATGGGAAAATAATTCGAACAACCTTATACAGGCCTATATACACACTATGCAAAAACATCAAAGTTACGGAAGCACCTGAAGACATAACCATTAAAAAGGGTTAGCGTGTAATGATAATTTAGGCCAATAAAGGATTACAACTTATTCTATGTGGGAATAAAAGGAACACTCCAGTTATATAAAGCGTTTAAACCAGAAGTAATAATACGCTTGTGTATATAGGATTCTAGCACATGAATCCCGCTTCACATGAATTAAAATATTATAGTTAAGGCCCGGGAGTTTATGAAAAATCATATTTTTATCAATGCACTCTGTCATATGCTAGTGTTAAAATGTGTACACAACATGTAAGACTACTACTACTACTCTGTCCTATATCCCCAATGTCGGGGCGAAAGGCCTCCAATTGGAGGTTGCTGATACCTATGTGAATTTTGTTACGCTTATTTTCCGAGAGAGGGCAGAGGGACAGGTGGTAAGCCCATCGCCTCCGACATGTAAGAAATAACAGGCAATTGATGGTTTCAATATAATGTTGCAATTTGTTTAGTTTTGTGATAATGCATCATAGTTTCTTCGTGATAAGATATATGCGCATATTTTATTAATTTGTTACATTTTAAAATGCATATATGTGACGGATTTTAAATTTTTATGCATATCTCTGTTCATTCAAAGAAATGCATCATATTTGGTGAATGTATCGGAAATCAACAGTACAATAATAATTGACTGTAGGTCTACATAGCCTAATGTTTTCAGAACTGAATCTATATAATATTAAAGCAACGTTTCACTTCATTAGTTCTCAATTTAATAAAATTTGTTGCATTGACTTTTTAAAGTTTTCTATTGTAATTTATACAACCTTAATTCCGGGGTGCGCGGGCAAAGAGAGTTAAGTCCACCATCCCAAAAAGTTGAGATATGTCCATAGAGTTATAGATAAAAATGTTCTCTACATTTGTGTTAAGTCCAGTAAGTCTTATTCAAAACTGTACGGTAGTTATGGATGTGTGCCTCATAGGTTTATCCATCTCTAAAGCTATGTTGGGCTGGTATAGTGTGTTAAGTCACTCTAATTCTCAGTAACAAGAAAGTGTACTTAACTCTCTTTGTCCGCGCACCCCGGAATTTATAATGTAATTCAGCTAACACGAGAACGTAAAGTATTGAAATTACTCACATGATAAAGCATACGTCATTGGTTCTGGAGCATATTTTACAATTTTTAGAGCATATTTGTATGCATTTTTTTTCTTCTGATAGAGCATTAACTTCCGAATTTTAATTATAATTATTAGTAGGCCTACCCTGTTTTGTTTAGAGCGAATAGAGCAATCACTTGCAATCTGATCGATCGTAAAAGTGCTGTCTTTTCATATATTAGAATAATTATTCATGCCATACTTTTTTTAATCTTTGGCGGAGTGTAGAATAAATATCAACTGAAAGTGTTACAAATTTGCTTTACAAGCATTAATAGTTGTCATGTTTTTTCTTCTTCTTCTTCTTCTTTTTTTCTTTAAATTACGGTGTTATATATTTAAATGAATTAAGCAGTTCCATATGGAACAAAAATGATAGGCTTGTGTTAATGTTAAGATAGGTCATATTATTTTAAAAATATGTGGCGATTTATTTTTCCATTAGTTTATTTATAGTAGGCCTAATATTAGAATGATACAGAACCCGGAGATCGAATATTTCTATATATAACTTATCTACTAACTTTATTGTTAACTCTTAATATATTGTGTCTGGAAAGTAAATGTTATAAATACTTAGGCCTGGTGTGATTGTGTTATTAAGGAAGTTCAATAGGTTGTAGGCTCTAGAGAGAAACAGGAAATAACAGTTGGTTCCCGAAATAGCTAATTCAGTTATGAGAAAGACCGTACATTGAGGAGCCATAAAGCATGATATATGTAATTGTAAATTATTGTATTGTGGTTCTTGTCTTGGTTTGTACTCTTTGTCTTTGAAGGGAGCTCATAGTAGTGGGAAAATAAATAAGTAGCTGCAGACATAGGCCTATTACGAGTAGGCTAAATATATAATTTCCAATACTATCTGCGAAAATCAAAAGCTTATATATGTTATATTATCATATATTTTTATTTTAAATAAGTAATCCTATGCACTAATGTAGAGTATTCCTTGCAGTGCGATTTCTCATCCAATTTATTAATAAAGATCTATGACGATTCAGATATTTTGAGTTTAATCACAATTGTACCTTTAAATGCAAAATGTGTCCCATAGGATTCAGTAGTTTATATGAAATTTGTAATAAAAATATGTAAAAAGGAATTTAAAGAAAAATCTGAATTTCATGCAAAATTCAGAATAAGGTACCGAGAAATAAAATATGCGCATAATCATTGTGTAACCGTTTTCTTTGAGGTTCGGCATGGGCTTGTGTATTGTGTGAAAAATTGAGTTCGCATATTTAAGGGTTAAAATGTAACTCTCATCAAATCGGGTCGGCAAGTTCCGCCTTAAAGCACTAGTGTAACAGTGACACTTTGTATCTGATAGGTTCCTTAATGAGGAAAAAAAAACATTTACAATTTAGTTGTGTATTTAAATTGTAGGTTACTAGGCCCATATTACATGAATGTGAGAAACTATTTTCCAGTATTTGCATTCCTTATGATATAGTCTTTGACTTGCTTATCTTATTGGTATGTGTCGATAAACACTAAGAAGTTAAATAGGTATTTGTCATTGTTAATAAGAAATAAGTTATTGAAACCGTCATAAAAGTGGAGAATTTCAAAGTTGCTTTTGAAACCCCTTATCCATGCTTCGTGCTGCCTTTCTGGTCTGGAGGATAGAATCGTTTAAAATAGTATTTCGTGTTAACACATTTAGGTGAACCAGTTTCAAATTAATTTTTTGGGGAGTATGCTATATACACAGAAATTATGGCTGAGTTTATTGCTCCTGATTGTTAAAATGCAGTTCCACTTCAGCTAGAGTGATTATTACCGAGATTTCTTAGGGGCAAGCATCTTCAGTGGATCCTTGCGGTATCTTGCAAAGACTTCGCTCTTGAAGGTTTCAAAATGGCGGCGGTTCATGCTGTTTTGCCGCTCCCTCCAAGATGGCCGTCCTTTCTTATTCTGCAGACCCCAATGACAAGTGAAGATCGGGGATAGCACTTGGAACTGGTATCCGGCCACAAACATCTCGTACACCTGCAACGATAAAATATAATTTTTAATGCCACATCTTTACTTGATAATAATGCTAGGTTGCTGAAAAGAAGTAGCGCAGAATCTTCCTTAGAGTAGGATTACCTCCACAAAGTCTCTGGGTTTTTACGTATATACCTTAGGAGCGAGTCTCACCGTTCATAGAGTTCCTGCGTAGGGGAGGTAGCTGCACCCTGATTGGCTATCCCACTCCACGTGTTGTCTGTCGCTGTGTCTGCGGCATTATCCCTCCACTCAACTATTACAGTATTTTCTACCACTGCCAACAGGCAGCATGATCTTTACTCTCTGCCCAGCGGTAGCTTACTGATCTTACGCGCAGCGAATTCGCGCATCTTGGTAACGAGACGTAACGAGAAACTCGCTGGCTGGGTTAGTCTTCAAGGCCAGAGGCTTTGTGGGAGTAATCCAACTCTACAATGTGACATGTTTGGAATAGTGTTACTCGTAGTATATTTAGCTTCTCTTATTGTTACTTTTGGAGGATAGATGGACCTACAGGAGTACCATATGGGACCCCAGACAAGGAAGAAGGCTGCGCGGCAGACCAAAAAGGAGATGGGAGGACCTCTTCAGGGATCAAGTGGGCCAACAATGGACCAGGGTGGCCAAAAGAAGAAATTAGTGGAAAGAACTGGGGAAAACCCTGAACAATACGCAAGACTAAGTGCTCAAGACTAAGTGTTAAAGTTCAAGTGTACATGACGCTGAAAATCACAAACAACTTCACTAGCGCGGAGTAGCTCGCCGTGCTAGATAAGAGGTGCTAAACCCTTCTTAGGAGGCCTTTGCCCTACATGGGACACGATAGGCTTATTTTATTTATTATTTTATTTATATTATTGTTACTTTCCTCCTGTGCATTTTTCTGCTTATTCTAGTGAAACATGGACTGTCACCAAAACAAAAGAAAACTGTTGCGAATACATGTGATGATGGTGTGTGGAGAAAGCGCTGAACTATATGCACTTTATAGAGATACTGAAATCAGCAATTGTATGAAATTGAAAAGACTAAGATAGATAGATTGATATATGTGCATTCATGAACCACAGATTATTGTCTCTGTTGGACATTACGTGATAACATTATAGGAGAAAAATTCTTCTGGCATTGGGATTAGAATCACGGGCCTTTAGCTATCCGTGCCACTGCTCTACTAACTGAGCTAAGCCAGAGTTCAAATCCCAGTGTCAGAGGAATTTTTCTCCTATAATATTCTTAAGATAGGCAGGCCATGTGAGCAGAGAAGACAATGAAGTACCGAAAAAGACAACGATAATACTGCCGTAGGGTGGAAGAAATAAAGGAAGGCCAGGAATGCGCTGGGAAGATGAGGTGAGCTGTGATGCCAAAAGATTTGGAATCAGGAATTACAAAATGATCGCACTTGATCGTCATAGGTGGAGATTGTTTCTTGAGAAGGTCAAGACTCAGAGATGAGTTCTCGATCCAGTGATGATGATTTTTCTGCGAGACGACGTCGAAGGAAAAATAAAAGGAACCAGAAAACTTGGAAGAAGAAAAATTGAGATATTGCATAACATCAAGAAGAAAAGAAGCTATAGGCCTGGAGAGTTAAAAGGTGTTGCAGAAGATAAAAAGAGTTGGAGCATGGAAGTTCACATTAGGATAAGGCAGAAATACCTAATAAAAATGTAGCCCAAAAATAATACAGAGGACAAGAAGGGTTACATTAAGTTAACTAGTCTTAAGGGGGTACATACTGTACATCTTTGGGTGAAATTCATAAGTAAGAAATTGGTGAAATTAATTAATTTTTTCACAGCAATAAATTATTGTCCTGTAGCCTTTTAATCTGGCATGTTCTTTATTGACAACTTTTACAATTACATACTATTTTCATAATTAATTAAACTATTAAAATTATGGGTAGTTATCGTTACAAAATGGCAGCCACGTTTCGTGCACTAAAATTCCGTTTCCGTGATAATTTCCACAAATGGTAATATTTTTAGTGATTCTTTTTTCTATCTATTTGAAAATATCATATGAACAACATCATCTACAATCTTTGGAATATCTACGGTATAACTTAAATATTTAAAAAAATCATTTTTAGGATTTCTTTTTATTAAAAAATATATATTTTTAAAAATAAACTATTAATGTTAAATCAATGATTGTAGGTAGTCTTATTCATATGATATTAACATATACACAGAAAAGTAATCACTCAGAAATATTGATATTTCTTAAAGTTATCAAGGAAACGACATTTCAGTGCATGAAACGTGGCTGCCATTTTGAAACGATAACTACCCGTGACTGTAATAGTTTGATTAATTTTGAAAATCATATGCAATTGTAGAAGTAACCAGTAAAATCTATGTCAGATTGTAAGGTTGTAGAGCAATCCATTGCTCAGAGAAAAAATAATGAAATTCACCTATTTCTCCCCTATGAATTCCACCCAAAGCTGTTTGTCCCCCCCCCCCTAAACATAAATGGAAAAGTGTTACTCAAATAGACCAAGCTAATATGATACTGCTGATAGTAATTAGTTTAGTCCCCAGTTTTAGACAGTTTGAAATACTTTCCTGCTTTTCATTACAAGATGTGGAAACTTGACTGTTCATTCTTAGATGAGTTCGGGAAACTACTTTAATGAAAGGAATACAGCAGAGAAGTTATACACAAGTGAAATAAACTTGTCACCAGCAAATTAAGACATGGGGAGGCGGGGAATGTTATTAAACATAGAGTAGGACGGGTCCCGGCTGTGGTTATGTAGTGTGGCTATCTAATTTCTAGGCGATTCCTTCATCAGCTTTCCAGTTTTCTAATCTCCTCTGTGACTGACATGGTGTGAAATTAGACGAGAACGCTGCTGCCCTCTGTGCGGTTTTCAGATAACTAGAAAACTTTATGGAAGCCTACCTAACCCATACCGTATTCTGGCAGCATGTATTACACAGGGTAATACAGACACCGCAAAGTAAGAACAAAACGACTAAACCTATTTAACTCGGACGGGATATTTTAACGAATTTCTACCTAAATGCCACTTTTAGTTTATGTAATTGTGTGTTGTGCCTGACAAATAAGTTAGCTCCGTATCCTGATTCTTATATTATAGTAATTGGAACTGTACGAAGAAGTAGTACGAAATTTCTTCAATCTCGGTATGTAAATAACTAGGAGGTGCCCGTGGCTTCGCCCACGATAATTCATTTAAAAATTAAAAATTAAGAGTATAATAATTATTAAAGCATTATATTTCTTAACACTTGCACGCGAATCATTCATAAACTAAACCATTAATAATATTAATGAAACAGCTAAAATTCCGGCTTCAGAGTACATTCTACAATTAGAAAGCGCCCCCTGGGAAAACTATATCAGAATCGATTATGCAGTTCCAAAGGAACCTGTGAACACATAATACGTATTGTTTCTCAACTGTTTATTGACATGAATATGATGTGAATTTTATTTGATCAATTCAGTGTAATTTTCAGAAATTATATAATGTTTCAAGGGAAGGAATGGTTTGTTTGGATTATTATTATCAGCGATATTTCAAGAGTTAAACCATCAATATTTTATTGCTGGTGCCCCCGGCTTCGCCCGCCATTATTCATTGACTCCAGGATTTTTAAGAAATTTACACTGGTAGATTATTAAAAATGTTTGTGGTTCAGAGCTATGAAAATTGTAACTAAAAATAAAATTAGAATATTTGTTCATTGTGTTCATTTCATTTGGGCCTTATATAATAAAGAAATGGTTTTCCTAATTTTGTAGTCGTCATGAAAGTTTACACTGTGAGAGACCAACATCGCCGAGTATACCCGATGTCTTACGAAGCGGGCGAGCGAGCAAGCACGCTATTTGGGCCGTTGAATTGTATAAGAGTAGATAGATAGATAGATAATATCATACTTTATATCAGTTGCCAATTGTGCAGCCCACGACTAAGTCAATTTTTGTTTGGACAGTAATTTTTTATTATTACAAATTACAAAAATACAAATTATTACAAATAAAATTAAAAATATTTGTGGTTTCATATTTTGGATAGTTTTGGTAGCGGATATCCTGATGTTTCTATGTTCCAAATTACATTCTTAGGGTAAATTTACCAGTTAAATATAAAATCTAAACTATCTTAAGCTACGAAATATTTCTTTGGGGAGTTGCCGTCGACTTGCATAGAATCTTTATAGCTCAAAAATAGTAATTAGAATAATTTGTAGCCTGAGTAATATAGATTCTTGTAAACTTTATTTTAGAAATCTTAAAATTCTGACTGTTCCCTGTATATCTAATATATAAAATCGAAAGTATGTATGTATGTATGTATGTATGTATGTTTGTTCCTTATACAAATCTACATTTCTTTACCAATTTACACGACATTTTGCACACATACCCAGTTAAGCCCGGGAAGTATAGCTGTCGACATTAAAATTGAAACAAATTAGTCCTTCCCTTGAAAATTATATAATTTCTGTGAATATTCTACTGAAAAAAAATGAAATGTTGTTCAGTTCACATGGCAACAGTGAATTGTTTACTGTGATTACATAGGGCCTTGGCAACTATATAGCCTAATGCTGGACTTGAACGAATTATGATTCCATGTAATATATTGGCGAAATAATTACTGAAAAATGAATTACACGAAAATAAAGCACAGTGTGATGCAGTCACATAACTTTCTCTACCCTCGACATAAGAAATATTTTCTCACTTCACATTTTGATGTAGAATAAGAGGTCGTATTGCAGGAGCAACTTAAGTGTGTGAGTATGCTATATCAGAAGTCGGTAAATAGTCAGTTATCCATAGCTGTAGGCTTTTTATTAGTTGAGATTTATCATAGGCCCTAAGCATGGGATGGAACATTTTGAGTCCTATGCTCGCAGTGTATTATGTCCCGGGTTTTAGGGGAGGAAAGTATGAAAGTGATACTGCATTTCTATTTTATTTCAGCTCCGAAACGGTTCTATGGTAACATGAGAATGAGAAATAAAATTTTCCGTCAAGTCAATACAATCTTATGTAATTTATGTTTCTTCTTATTTCAACCCCTCCCAGGCATGATGAGTAGAAGCAACGGAATGCAGCATTCGACATCCTCTATGAACCATAAAAAGCTATATCTAGCGTTTTCTGAGGGAATAGTCTGAGTGCCATATGTTGTTCTTCCTCATTTCGAATTCTACATACATTATTATATCAGGACCTAGAGTTTCAACATCGAAAGTCCTCCATAAGTTAATTTCAAATTAAAAAATACAAAGCCCGGGCGACGCCGGGCCTTTTCAGCTAGTACATTTATAAAACAATAATTCTTACAAAGCAAAACTACGTAAAGTTGGCTTAAAAACAAAGATGTCCATAATTACTGTACTCGGCACGGAACTCTCTTTTCTATTGAAAAACACAAAAGTAGTTAACAAATTACGTGGTAACTATTAGGATTTACCTCTGACGAAATCTAAAACTGCAATCAAAAGAGTTAGCCTACTTGTTGACAAATGCTTTTATTCCATATTGGAATTTTGGGCCATGCTTTTTAATTTTTATCGTTTTATACTTTCTATCTATGTATTTATATATTTATTGCATTTATGTCTGACTATGCCAATAGCTAGTTTTTTACTGCTCTTTATGACAAATAAATATGAATTGAATTGAATTGAATTGAACCTTACACAGATCATCCCATTTGGAAAAACAAGTTAATTGTGTAGAGAAAATTGGGTAAAAAATGGAAAAAGGATTTTTGAGGTCAGTATACTTAAGCAAGGTAAATATTTATTATTTAATATTATTGACGATCGAGCGGCTCGCGAGCCGCGCTCAGGCCACCACTTCAAAGCCCATCATAAATTGATCTGGTACATCAAATTGTCGAGTTTATACTTATTGTAGAAAACACACACAAAAATTACACTTTTTGGATGTTGGCTGCTTTAAATCTGGGAAGTAACTGGTGAAGACAGTTCGCATAGGTTCACAATCACTTAAAAAAGGTCGATGCTTAGGTTTGATGGATTTAAGTGTTGAATATAATGACTAGAGAAAGGACTCTTAGCTTCTTATACCTTATAAAGAACCGAACTATAACTGTATGTTTATATTCTTCTTTTGTATTGGTCCGAGGTGTGTTTTGTATTTCACTTGTCCATCGACTAAGCAAGGTATGATTGAGCTATAGACAGAGAGAATCTAACCTATAAGAACCTAAAAATTCGGCCACAATAATAAGTTGTCCCAAAAATGGCACATTCTTTTATTCTTCGATATTTTTTCTTCCAATGTTATTCTCCAAAATTGAATGATTGAACAGTCTCTCAGTTTTAAACTGTTTAAATCCTTCGTTTCGTTGGATCTCCTATTACTCCAAATCTACAGCTGGTGAATCAAGCATAATTAGCCTTGGAACGGGGCAACCGTTCATCATTATTTCAACAAGAAATTTGTTGAAAATATCAGGTACCGGTATTCACAATTTTGTCATGATTTCTTGGGGTAGCCGCATAAGATTGCCAAAAGAGCCGCAAGAGACGTGTAACTTTTACATAGTTTATATTTGCAGCATAAATTAGACACTTCTGAATAATCCACTGCTAAGACCGGCAGTGTAGTTAAGAAAAACATCGTTAGACGTTTGTTATAAAAATAAATAGACTTTATAATATAATTTAAACTCTAAATTTTAAGTAAACGCCTGAGTCAAGAACTAAAGTATTTTCACAATATTCGTTCATATCTTGTATATAGAAGGAATTGTCTGTAGAAGAAGATGAAAGTTTTTTTCTACGAACCTTTCTAATAAAGAAAAAGATTCACTGCAGACTGAAAGTGAAACACTTAATTCCTTTTTCGCTCATCAGCCAGTTGCAAGGTTTATGTCTTCGCGATAAATCATCTGCTGAAAACGAGATGAGCCAGATGTTGCGAACATTAATTCTACTATATTAAAAGTCAATTTTGTTTAATTCATTAAACCTACAAATGAATTGTTGGAATATGAGACAGAAAGAAAAATGAGAGCTTTGAAGACTGTGGAAATTAATCAAAATGTTTGAAGATGTGTGGGGTAAATAAGTTAGGGGATCTTAGTAACGAACCACATTGATTTAATTTGTACTCTTTTGTCCGACTTTATGACTTTATTAAAATCATCATGTTAAAATATACTCTTTTTGCGCAATTTATTTAGGCACAGAAAGATTTATTAACATTTTACTCTGAACATTAATAAATAAAATTATTTTGTGGATATGTTATCAACTTATCACCAAGTTGTTATTTTTGTCAACTGCAGGAGATTTATGAAGTTCATGAGACATCAAACCCCTATTTTCCCTATTTGTAGAGAATATCTTAACGTATCTGATTCCCCTGTTAGAACCAAGGCTTAAATAGTGGTTATAGAGAGGGCGGTTAATAACAGGGGTGAGTGTATGCTGCCCCCCCCCCCGGGGTGATTTCATCTAAGCTCACACTCTTGCAGTGGTCATTGTGTGGCAAATAAAGGATTGCTAGGACAAAGGAAAAGCCTCGAGGCCAACAACTGTGATTCCTCTAATAGACACCCTCTCCAGTCGGTCATTAAATACCACAACTCCACGTCACCCTACTAATTTTACCTCCCCCACCCTTCGCTCTCGCTATTGATTCAACATACCCTCCAGGCGCCTCCAGAGATGCGGTCCCACAACATCAGGAGAGAGCGAATTTGTGGAGGTGCTGTCTATTTCTGTCGTATAGAATAGAGGCATGTGTTATGACTTGTGATCATCATCACAATTGGAACTGTTACAGTGGGCCCACATCGACATTGTACCCAATCTGCTCTCTAGATTCCATGTAGTTAAGCGGCCCATAGATTATCTCCCAGCACTCTTACTGGATACTTATGATCATTCCTCTCATTGGTTGCCGCAATGTTATCAACAAAGCTATATTTTTCACAAGAAGCGCGAGGTTAGTTAAATGTAGCGCGAGGTTAGTGACAAGTAGAGGGAAGTTTATGACATATAGCACGGAGTTATTGACAAGTTAGGTTAGGTCAGTTTAGGTCAGTTTAGGTTAGGATAATGACAAGTAGCTTTACTGACAACGCCATCATCAACAATTTTTCTGCTCTGCTTCGCGATGAGATCTATTCAGCCCAACGTTTCCCCACCTACCCTTCCAGAAAAAGAAAACATTATTATTATTATTATTGTTTTATTATATTATCTATTATTATTATTATTATTATTATTATTATTATTATTATTATTATTAGGTTATGAGTAATCAGTATACATTACTTCGCTTCAGGTTATAATTATAGACCGCCGACGTTGTCTTGTGGTTAGCGACGTTGTCTTGTGGTTAGCGTCGCTGACTACAGATCCGTCGGCCCGGATTCGATCCCCGGTAGGCCTACCTCCTCGGATTTTTCTGAGGTAAGGAGGTCTGGCAGGGGTGCACTCAGCCTCGTGATTCAAATTGAGGAGCTACTTGATAGAAAAGTAGCGGCTCCGGTCAAGAAAACCACTATTAACGGCCGTGGGTGTCGGCATGCCGACCACATGCCCCCAATCCTGCAGTCTGCCTATGTTAGATGACGCAGCGGTCGGGTGGTAGGCCTTGTCCCTTCTGGGATGTTAGCGCCACGGGGTTAGGTAGTTATATGATAGTCTTGATAATATGATATGATGAGAACTTTATTTTCTAAGATATCATTATAATTAATAGCAACGTCAAAATAATAGTGATATGGTTCGGTCTATGGTACCAAAGTCAAGAAAGTTAAGAACCCCCGCACCATTGCTTTGTGTAGGTTTAAGTGAATTGGAGGTGGGTACAAGGGTTAATCGTTGCCTCAGCATATAAACATTCAGTCATTGTAGGGCACGAAATAATTGTTCACAGTTACAGTATGCATTATGCATTACATTTCTAGTTTAGAAAAAAATTGCCTAGCATGATGTGTTACAATTTACGTTATAATCTATATGTTTTAATAATCTGAAATAATTTTTGGCTCCTGAGAAGAAAAGGAAATATTATATAACCCATATTTTCTGATCTTGCATCACTTTTCCAATCTGAATCAGTGATTGTCATAACAAGGTCTTAAACAATATTTTCTTAGGATCGACTCCAAAGAAACTTTTTTAGCCTTATGTTTTTGACGAAATTCTTTACAGTATTTATTTTCGACCTTGTTAAAAGTGATGTTGTTATGTACTAACATTATATGTAAATGTCGTTAACGTTCGGTATGATTTTTTAATGTCTTCTTTCCGATGTACCTTTTGCTATCACAGTGTTTTTTTTTTTCTTCAAACAGTCGAGTTCTACCTGTCATTACATCTTTTATGCGCAATTTGCAAAATGCATTGTTTCTTTTCACATCCGAATCTAAGTTTCTTCTGAAGAGAACGCATGTTTCGGCATATTTCTCAGTATTGTAAATTTCAAAAGTGAGAATTAACAATAATATGAATCCTGAAATAATTTTGTAGGCCTAAAAGAAATAGATACAAAAGATTTTTTTACTTACAACATTCCAAGTATAGTATGTATGGACCCAAGCCAAGCAGCAACGAAGAAATAATGAACTTTGTTAAGAAACATACCGCACGCTCTCACGCCAACAACAATGACGTCATTTATACTCTGTTCATTCCAAACTTAAGTCTCGTAACTTTGTGACCGTACGCCGAGCCCGATGATAGTGATGATGATGATGATGGTAATATATAGTAATATGTTAAAGTTCTCTATTGCGAGCAAATGACATAATAAAATCAGTCAAATTAAAATGTTCTGCTTTTAAAAAAGCTCTTCAATATTGTAAAGAGGGGTTGACTTCAATAAAGATCTTTCTGTTCATTTAAATACACGTACTGATAGGTTTTTAATTCATCTCTGGGGATCCCCATACCGAGGATCACGTGTTTAATGCGCTGATGTGGCAGTAATTTGCGATATCAGGGTTGCCAACGTGTTCATTGGGTCAATTACACAGATAAGGAGCTTACATGGTGCCTTGTCAGCATTTCTAATCCCTCATGTTTGTGGACCTGTCTAAGGTGTGGCGCGTTAGATAAACATTTTCCTACAATCTCACTCCCCCTTTCACTGTTCGCAATGCATATTCAGTGCTCTGAAGAAAGAGCTCTAATTACAATTTCAGCTTACAATGTTCACACCTATGAAATATATGTTATAGGCTACAGAATGTAAGAGGATTCCCACTCCTTTACAACACAACACCTTGCACTGTATACCACTAATAAAATTGAAAGTAATGTAATATAATAAAATCTGGTAAACTGATGTAACAAAGTGCCAGAATTCTTTTGTTTAATTAGTTATAATTGCAATTATAATATGCATAAAATAAGTTTTTTATTGTTTTCTGAGTTAAGCTCCAGATTGATTAATTAAGTAGGGCTTACGGAAGAAAAAAGGTCTGGTTTTTTAAGAAATCAGACTAAAATCATCCAGCATCAGCAGAACTATACAGATTTGTGATATCTTGACAATCGCACACTCACATAAAAATAAAATAAAAAATAAAATTGGCAGGATACGGTATTTGAACCATGGACCTTCAGAATGCGAGTACAAGACATTACCATTTCGGCCACCTCGCTCGGTTTAACGGTCTAGTTTGATACGCATATGTGAAAAAATAGTGTTATTTGTCATAGCTATATAACTGGATTGCAATTTCCAAAGCCGTATATGAACACTGTAAAACAATATGTTGTCATGATAAATGATTTGCGTTTGATAATTTTTTTCTAATATATTACCACAAAATAGGCACTAAATTGGGCATTATTCCGGTACCGGTCAACCGATTCGGTCCAATATCAATAGGCTTCTTCTCATGGACGTTACAAATGCGTATACCAAGTTTTATGAAAATCCGATGCAGTGTATTTGAGTTATCGCGCGTACAGACACACGGACGGACAGACGAACAGACATTTTCCCGTCCCGCACACAATTTCATAAAGTACCATACCAAAGTATGCCATACTTTTTTTTCAGAGTTTAACCTTCATTTCATACAGTATCGTGTAGGATACAGTAGTTTGTCTTAAGTTTGTGGTAAAATGATGGAAAAGAAACAGAAAAAAGCATTCAAATTTCTTGTGAAGGAACAAAAATGGTACAAGAAATTAACTTTGTGCTTAAACAATGTGTTAACTTTTTTTTTTTAAGTCCGCGACGGATGTATAAATTGCGTGAAAAATGAGTCTTACCAGTTTAAGGTTTAATGCAATAGGGTCTTTGTTGCTTGGGTTCATAAGAAAATGTATTAATATTTATTCTGAATTAGGCCTATGTTAGTCCTTTGAGGCAGGAATTTTAAATGTAAAGGCCTGACACAGTAAACAAAGGAAAACACTCCTGGAGGTGTAGTAGACCAGAATTTAATCACGTCAGAGTAGGAAATTGTCTGAAGGTGTGCTTCTCTGACCTCCACTACGAGGCGTCCTAAAGCTGTTTCCCAGAAGTTTACGAGTCTCAAATAAATAAATCATTTAGTTAAGTACACTATGTAATCAAGGGAAAAGCCTCTTCTTACAATTCATGTCCCCAACTTTAAAAGCTATGCCTCTGTTGACCCCTTAGCCAATGCCATCGGGACATGTTTAACATGCACAACAAGTACTTCAAATATAACCCAAACCGGATCAAATTATGTAAGATTTGCACATGATTAATATTGTGAGAATATTCTTGGAGAAAAATTCCTCTCGTAGTGGGATTCGAACCCATGATCTTTGGCTTTCCGTGCCGATGCTCTGAAGGGGCCCCTAAACGATCAATAATATTGTCAATATTATCGTCAATATTGACGCTCTATATTGAACCGCTTATCAATATGCTTCAAAACACATCAATATTCTCACCACTATTCATTCTGTAAAAAAAATATTCGTGCTACATGATCGAGCCTGTTTATTATTATTATTATTATTATTATTATTATTATTATTATTATTATTATTATTATTATTGTGAATTTCGAAATGTTTTCCAGTACGGATTTGGATATTCTAGCATTGACTCTTACACTGTGCGAAAAATAAAAATAAAATAGTCCAAAGAGTGGTACAAGGTGAGTACCGTTTTACACAGGAACCACAGGACATTTTCTTAATTTTTTACGTTCAACAGAACCGGATGACTACAAAAAAATCACTTCGCAGACTCACAAACAATTGATATTGAAGGTAATATTGACAATAAACGTCCTAGACGTTCAAACGGTACTTCAATATTGACGGAAAATGTAATTTTCTATCAAGATCCGTCAATAGAATGCTTCAATACGCTCTTAGACGATCAGTATTTCCATTAATATGGTCCTCCGTCAATGTTGAAGTGAATATTGACAATATTATTGATCGTCGAGGGGCTACTTGAGTCAGCCGGAGTTCGATTCACAGCACCAAATGGAATTTCTCTCCTATGAATGATTACCCTTAAAGGTTTACCACACGGGAAGATAAAATTATGTCATATACAGCAGCTATCGTCAAATACTGAGCACTCCGGTTTGGAGCTGGCCTGCTCAGTACATAAGAATGATGGGAGCAACGGAAATAGGAGCAAATGGGAAAATGTTGACGTCATTCATACCCTTCCTGAGCGTAGCGGCTGGTCAAAATCAGTCTTGTTGGGTAGTGTTCATTTACCATTACAACACTTCGAATAAATTTGTATCGCAAAATTACTCCCGTACAGTTACACGAACCGCCACTGAGTCTACAAACCGGCCTGCTGCTCAGCTTTCCTGTGGTAGACGTTAACTGGAGTGAAGCAGAAAAAGCTGGCTCCTAGAGCTGCGTACTGATGATGGCTGGTTTACAGTATTGAGAGGCACAATCATTTGGTGCTTTTATGGTCGAAATCCATTTTAATTTTACAGTGGAATTTTATATGTTGGTATACATTCATGAAACCACACAATAGTGTTTCCGTTGAACATTCCATGAGGATATTATAGGAAGAAAAATTCTCTGTCACTGAGATTCGAACCCTTTACTTTCCGCTTTCCGTGTCGTATAGGGTAGGACAGAAATGCAACGAAACCACTTTCAAACTTTAAAAAATCTGTCAGCGTATACGCCTACATTAATACTGGCACATAAATAAATATGGAGTGTTTAAACTGAAATATTGGCTACTCAAAGTTTAATGTAGTTTTACATGACGATTAAAAAAATTCTCAGACGACGATCTCAGAGATGTGGCCCATGTTAACGTGTTGAACTCGCATTTTGGAGGTCCCTTGTTCAAACCCCGTAGCCGGTCAATTTGACTTTTTTTTACCTTTTTTTCTATGTGAGTGTGCGATTGTCACGATATCACAAGTCTGTAGACTATAGTTCTGCTGATGCTAGACCTTTGTTCTTCTTAACTGGGAAATCGGTTTAAAAAAACGTAATTTTCTGCATATCATAATTACAAATATAACTGATTTTTTAAAAAAGCATTCTGGCACTTCAGTATACCTGATTTATTATTATTATTTATTATCAAATTTTGTGCAAATCGGAGTTATACTTGGGGCTAAAACTTATATTTAAAACATCTTTTCACACAAATTCTTTCAAGGCCGTCATTATTTCCACAAACTCGCAAGAGTCTGAAATAACTGAACATCGCCTCTGCAATCAATACGGCTTCTCTTATTCTGTATGTGAATGTATGTAACACATCAGGTTTTTATAGCTGTTCTTGCATAGGAATTAAATCAAAATAATATATTTTGTCCAGAAATAACAAAGGTTTTTCTTGTTTTTATAAAAGAAATGAGAAAATGTATCATTTACGTTATAACTCGTAGCCGAAGTCCCGCGTTGTTTTCTTAACAAGGCATGAAGCTGATCAATCAGCAGTAATTGCTAGAAACCGTTGTGTTAAGGTTAAAATTTTTGTATTCGATCTACGAGGTTACCTCTAGATCGATTGATATAACCAATATTGTGTTTGCGACTGCCATCAAAGTTTTTTACATAACTTTGTCTACCCGTCCCGCAGGTAAACTACTAGGCTACAGGTAGAGGAAGTACAGTATATTTTCATCATTAATACACGTTTTGAGGTTCCCCAAAACGAAACATATGTATATGAGTTGTAAATAGAAATAACAGCATAGAAGAAGAGATAAATGAAGGAATCTCCTTAGGCTATAAAGCCTAAATTTTTTTTTCAAAGTAAGTATTAGTATCCAAGTGAGCAAACCTTAGATTATATAACACTGCCATAAGACCATTTGTGACATAGGCTTATGTAAGCAAATCTTGGATTCTTCAAGCAGTGGACGTCTATATGACTCATGCCCGGGTCTTTAAAAAGGGTGAGAAGTTTCTATGCACATAGAGGAGTTTCTACGCGACATACGATAACTCAAATACGCTTTATCGGATTTTCATGAAAGTTGATATACGCATTTATAACGTCTGTGGGAAGAAGGCTGTTGATATTGGACCAAATCGGTTGACCGGTACCGGAGTAATGCCCGATTTAGTGCCTATTTTATGGAAATATGTTACAAAAAGAATTTATCAAATGCAAATCAGTTATCATGGCAATCAGTTTTCATGGCAACACATTGTTTTACAGTGTTCATATACGGCTTTGGAAGTTGTAATGCAGTTAGCTATGACAAATAACACTATCCACACAGCCAACCGATTTGGTCCAAAATCAATGCGCTACGTCCCATGAACGTTATAAATGCGTATACGACGTTTCAAGAAATTCAGATAAACCGTATTCGAGTTATCGTGCGTACAGGCACATGGACAGACGGACAGACTTTCCCGCCCACCACACAATCTCATTTTAATCAGTGATAATTGCAATTATGATATGCAAATAATAAATTATTTTTGTAATCGATTTCCGAGTTAAACTCCAGATCGATTCTCTAAGCAGGGCTTACGGAAAAACAAAGGTATAAACTTTGATAAGCATATGTGGAGGAATATGTGGGTAGAGTTATATTTGGCAACATTGAAACCTCCAAAGTCAGTCAAGTTTCCACATCTTGTAATGAAAAGCAGGAAAGTATTTCAAATTGTCTAAAACTGGGGACAAAACAAATAACGACAATTGCCCGTAACTGTAATAGTTTGATTAATTTTGAAAATAATATGCAATTTTAGAAGTAGCCAGTAAAAGCTATGTCAGATTGCAAGGTTGTAGAGCAATCCATTGCTCAGAGAAAAAATAATGAAATTCGTCTATTTCTTCCCTATGCATTCCACCCAAAGCTGTTTATCCCTCCTTAAATATAAATGGAAAAGTATTACTCAAATAAACCAAGCAAATGTATTTTCCCGTCCTCCGCACAATATCAGGAAGTACCATTCTAGCACTTAATAAATTAATACAACGTGGACTAGAATGCTAAAAATGCTAAAATATTTACTTTTTTTACATCACTCAACCTCCTAAGATTTCCTGTATACTAACTTCAGTAAATTACGTTTGAACTGTGTTATCGTTTGGCAGCTCCTGAGATACCTAGGCAAAAAGGTCCAATAACATATGCATGAATTGAATCTAGAAATATAAAAATAACAGGGGCATAAAAATGTGTCTTAAGTGACTACTAACATTAGGCATTGTAAAGATATTACAAAATTTCAATGATAATAATTTGTCAAAAACTATACTATTATAACTTAATTATTAGGGGGCGGATTTCTATGACATGTCATATTTTTCCCCTTTGCATTATTTCAGGTTTCCGACTAATTTAAACCCGATTCCAAGCATCCTGGTGAAAATGGAACGGATTTTATTGCGCATATAACTGCATATCTAGGAAATTTTCATTTATTATACTAAATATGCATACTTAGGTCATATTTTTTGCATATTTGTGTGCATATTAAAGAAATTTTGAAGTTTCGTATACTATTTTGTAAATTTTGCATTATATTGATACATTTGAGAATTTACAGGTATTTTAAATAATTAACATTATATTTTACTGAAATGAATTGTAATGAAACTTTAAAAGAAATATACATGTGTAAGTGGTAAAGTCATATTTTAAATTTTATTGGTCATATTGTAATGTTTTTTAGGTCATAAATGCATGCATATATCCTATTTTTAGGTCATAAAAATCCGCCCCCTAATAATTATAATACCAAATACAATACAAGTTATGCTAATACAGTATTTACAAGTTTCAAAAAAGTGATGAACATCCGAAATAGCAGAATGCTCTGGCTCGAGTGCAATCAGTTTTTAAAAAAAAAGTAATATCATACACCCACACATGCAAACATCACAAAACTAAGTGAAAATAATAACAAAAATCACCAAGGAAAAATAAAAACGCATTGCTTACTTGCATTTATTTCCTAGCTCTGTTTAAAACTGAACATTTTATTGTTTTATTATTATTTTATGACTGACGATGGACTGAAATTCGTTTGGTGAAAAGCAAGTGGGCAAAACATAAGCTATTCGAGTACTGACCATATGGAATTAATATAATTAATTGATTGTGAAGTTGAGGGTGCGTTGAGCAAATTACGCATGTCCTTGAACAACTAGGATTCAATACTTAGCCAAGAGATTGGGAGTCTGTCTGTGTTCTCTGCTAATGAAAGCCTGGAGTCTGTAATGATTTAATGCGGTAGCAAACCACATTGGCCTGATAGGCTACCTGTGCCGGCATAAAACATGCATGAGCCTGCTCGATCAGCCCCTAGGGTCTCTGTATTACTACTTCATCAGTCCCACCGCTACTCTTGTGGTTTTAGCTACGTGCCGCCTCTGCCGTTTCTAATCCTGCTCCATCATTATGCATCTACCCAAGCTGCTGTAAAGGAAATAGATCTGGGCCCTATTTCATAAAACTCTACCGGTGTGACAAACATGGGCGTACGGTAAGGGGGGATTCAGGGGGTTGAAACCCCTCCCGAAATATCTGCAATATTTTAATATTATAAATCATGGAACGAAATTTAAAAAAAAAAAAAAAAAAAAAAAAAAAAAAAAAAAAAAAAAAAAAACTGTGATTCGGTTGTTACATATTTTACAATTTCATACATGTCAAAGCATTATTTAAGACTTATCGTAATTTGTTTAAGATTCAAATTTCAAAACCTCGTTGATAGTTTTTCAGCTTAATAACAGTGATGTTTTACTAGTAAACAAAAATCCCTTTGGAATCTCTCAAACGACAACTCGAATACTCCCGCCGAAATCCATCAACCTGTTTGTAAAGCCAACAGTAATCACGAGCTCATCACAAAATGATCATGAAGTAATCAACATCAATCGGGCTTTTCCACCGGTGGATTTACAGATGACTTTAAAAACATTCCCTATACACCATACAGTATTATGATAATTTTTCAAAAGAAAGTTTTTATTTATAGACTCTAGCTTAAACGAGAAATGGATAGAAATCTCAAGAAAAACAGTTTCAAAGACTGAGCTGCATATTACAGTGTATTAATTATCACTGTTTAGTAATTTTAAAAAGTAAT
The DNA here is from genome assembly GCA_964059195.1 of Ectobius pallidus. Lineage (NCBI taxonomy): Eukaryota > Metazoa > Arthropoda > Insecta > Blattodea > Ectobiidae > Ectobius > Ectobius pallidus. The sequence goes on along the minus strand of CAXKWD010000004.1, from coordinate 32,000,764 downwards.
AATTCACAATGTGTGCAACGACATGGAGCCGAGACGACTTTAGATTGAACCCCTCCCGAACAAAATTTCACCGTACGCCCAAGGTGACAAATACGACAATTGTGTCAAGTCTGACAAATTTGTCCATATGTCATGACAATTGTATTTTTCATAAATAATACAACTTTTCCTTACATTACAGGCAAATTAATGTAAATCGTCAGACTAAAAGAACCCATTTCATAAACGCGACAATTTTATGTCAAACTTAAAGATTACTTTAGTACACTGTAGATGGCTCTCAGATACGTGTCTCAACATCGAATATGAAACTAAAGCAATCGATTATTACTATCGAAAATAATTGAATTATATTTCTCTTTTAATATAAAGTCACTGAAATTGAAAGTTAGGTTAATCCACTGCCTAAAAACAGTGGGTGGACTCATGTCTATTTCTTCACCACTTTTACTACTACCAATATCACTACTACTAGTGTTCATTATTAACAAGACAATTTAGCAAGTTTATTAACAAAGTTTAAATCACAAGAAAGTTTGCCAAGTTATGCCACACATTTACATAACCTACTCTGTTGGCCTACATATGAAAGATTCCCTGTCACTTCTGTAATGACAATTCTACATTTTTTGTAAATTTGTAAATACGTATGTCAGCAAAAATTAATGTTTCATAAATGGTAGGTATCCTAAGATTTGACATATTTGTCAGACGTTTACCTGTAAACTCAAAAGTTTTGAGAAACAACAATATGTAAAACTGTCATACAAATCTACAAAATTGTCATGACATTTATGTAAAGTTGTCAGCTTTTATGAAAAACACAATTGTCAAAATGTAAACCTGTAAGACAATTTTATGTCACCTGTCACCTGTAAAATGGTAACTTTTATGAAATAGGGCCCTGGTTAAGTAGATCCTACCTCCAGTATATTATTCTTTGATAACACTCTCATTGCATGTGATGTAGTAGGATCATAATGATATCCATTAAGATACAGATTTTCATTACAGCACTGGTGTGATATCGAAGGGGTAGGTACACATTTGGCAACTAAAAAGTTAGTGATGTTGAATATTTTTTTCTCAGTATATATAAATTATATAAAATTAATATTTAAGCAGTTAAAAATTCCATGTTCCTTTAATGTAATGAGTCAACTTTCAACTTCTTAAAATGAAAATAAATGCTTTATTTAATTATTCAAAATGGCGGCTACTCGCAATGCTAGTATTTAGATTATTAGTAATAACTAGACTAATTTTCAAGATATTGAAATTCTGTTTCTTTCATTTTGAAGGTTAAAGTTAATTGTATGAAAATGGTCATAATCAGATTTCTGGCTGAATAAATAATATTTTTAATTTATTTTTTAAGTTGACGTTGGACTTTTCCTAGGAATATTGGTTACAATTTATTTTTTGTCAGACAATATATCAAACAGATGGACACAATTCTGGTCATTTCCCAGGGTAATGTGTATGTTAGCATGCACAAAAAATTTCATTAGGATCTGCTCAGTAGTTTCTGAATTATTTGAAATCAAGTTTTGAAATACAATATCAAATTTTGTACCTTTCCATTCTTTGTGACTGACTAAACTCAGCAGCTTGATATTTAAATCATAACTTTTAAACCAATTCAGATATTTAAATAATTTCTTACCAAAATAAACTTACATTTTTGTAGTAGCCTACTAAATAATCAAAATATATTGAAAAATTGATTTTTATCGAACATGAAACAATCTCGAAGCCCTGAGAGCAGCAAGTGTAACTAAAGGAAAAAAACACCTTACATTTAAAATAAAATCAATTCTGTTCGTGTTAATTTTAATATTACTCTAAATTGAGTTCATTTCGTCTTTTAAATACCAATGTTTTGAGATGAAAAGGCCAAGAGCAGTTTCGAGTTCCCCTCACGCAATCACCTGCCATCTATCGCAGAAGACTAGATCTACCAGAACTTTTTAACAGCTGTCGCCAAGATCAACCGACTCGTTTGTTTCTTATGAATCTAAATGCTCAAAACTTAAACAATTAAGGTCAAACAAAACAGTTGTATACGAAGTGTCTATAATGATAATTATGACACCCTATGAAAGTTATTAAACGTTCATTCATAATGAACATCTTATCTTATCTTATCTTATCGGCTCAGGGGCTGAGCCCTTACGGGCTCGCGCACGTAGGCCTCATAGGCGGGCCCATTGTACACCCCCTATGAAACGAATGATGTGCATGCCCTAAGGTCCCCCAGTCAACAGACTCCACCACGAGCCCCCACGGAGCTCCCCTACATCCAACAAGGACCAGGTACCACTCCACGTGCACCGTACTCAGGGTCCCTCGTACAAGAGCCCCATAGGCGCGGCACACCCTGACGTGCGCCACTAACCCAGGGTCCCTCTGAGAGCCCCAAAGGCACGGTACACCACCAGCAACTCTTGACCACAAGCAACGGGGCAGGACGGGGGAGGCCCGCAGCAGAGTCTGCAGCAGGAGCTGGCCCGAAAACCAGTAAAGGGGAACGGGATGATAATGAGGGGGGAAAGGTAGTTGAAGTGGAGAGTGTTGGTGGAATGAATGAAGGGGGAAACGGGAGGATCCCCGAGAAAAACCCCCAAAGGTCACGGCTTTGTCCACCACAAATGACACGCCCAGCAGCCCCGAGATTTGAACTCGGGACCGCTAGCATGCCAGGCCCACGCGTTACGCATGAGCCACCGTGATGGCCATAATGAGCATACTCGTGCCTTCATAAATGCTATTATAGGCTTGTTGCGTAATGTACTACTAAGGAACGGAACAACAGTTTCGGCTTTGTATACCCGATGATTACATGACTCAACTCGTTTAATTGTATTTCTTGAAATTATGGACGGGGGTACGCCGAGGTGCAAGAGTCAGACTCTGCAATTTACATACCTACTCGCAAAATAATTTAATCTCTTTTACTATCTGTATTATAAATAGGCTATTTCAAGAGTAAGTTTAAAAAAACATAAAACGTATAATAGTCAGGGCCCGGATTCTAATGACATGTCATCTTTTTATTGATGCTGCATAGACATTGCCAACTTGTGGATGAATCCTAATCATGGCCTCTAGATTACAGAAATGCATTTTTATTAGGTCATTTTTTGTCATTTTATGCCATTTTATACTTTTAGGGCATTTATTTTAATTTTAGGTCATTATTTTGTCATTTTCGTGTCATTTGCTTCCTTATTTTGTCATTTTAATGTATATACATTAAGTGTATTAACTTTTTTCGTCGCTAGTGGTGCTGCCTTTGAAGTGTTGTTTGTTTAATGCAAGAATAAAAAATTCGGCGTTAAGTGTTGTCATGTCTCAGTCGGAAGTGAGAATCAAAGAAACGCAAAAAATTTTGTATAAAATTACTATTGTTCTCAATAAACAACAATAAAATCCGACAGACCACAAAAGGATGTGCCAAATTTTGACTCACCAGTGCCTCAGTGCCAGGTAAATTTCCGTGAGAAAAGAACATTCACAACATTATAGTTATTTTCAGTTTTTACAATTATGTACAAATTAGTCTATAACTTTGTGTGTATAATAATCATTTTGTATAAATAAAATAACAGTTTTTAGGCCATTTTTTATAATTATGAAGTCATTTTCTTTAAAATTTAGGGTCATTTTATAGGTAATTTTTCAAACAATTTTAGGTCATCAGAATCCGGGCCCTGATCATAATAATAATAATAATGAGATATTAAGGACATATCGATGGCATAGTGCACACGTATGTTAAGTACAATTTTGGGGTTAAAAGAGTTAAGTGTAAATTTGGAAGCTCCTAAGGCATATCTTACTCTACAAAAATGGCAGGTTAAAAATAGAAGCTTGCTATAGTTTCTTCAGAACAAGATGTAAGTTAATCTTCCTGGATGCACATTCTAGAAAATCAGGTATTGCATTGAACTTACTAAAAATCATAGAATCGTACTTAACACACGTGCGCACTAAGCCATTCATATACAAAAGTTAATTGCGTTGCATTCGACAACAATACTGGACCCGCGGGTTGACTGCAGTAAGTTCACTGTACTTTCTGGCATATACGCAGTAGGCTATAGAGAAAGTATAGCGATCATGACGAGATAACACTGTGAAAACATGTTTTGCGATGCCTAGGGACTGAAAAATCCCTCCTCTTTCTCGGTTTCTATTTGAACCTAAAAATAAAAATTTTAAAGACAATTATTATGTCGGTTGTAATATATGGATGTGAGACATGGTAGCTTACTCTTCGGGAAGAACAGAATCTGAGAGTACTTAGGAAAACTTTCGAACCTAAGAGAGATGAAGAAAACTGCATAAAGACGAGCTTTATAACCTGTACTCTTCACCGACGAGTAATTAAATCATGCAGGATTAAATGGGCTGGACATGTTTCGCGCATGGGAGAGGAAAGACATAGGTTATCTCAAAAATATTGACTGGGAAATCCGAAAGGAAAAGACCACTTGAAAGACCTCGACCTAAGTGGGAAGACAGTAATAGAATATATTTAAAGGAACCTGGATTTGCGAGGAATAGTTGCATGGAGTTAGCACAGAATAGAGATGAATGGCGGGATCATGTAAGGGCGGCAATGAACCTCCGGGTTTCATAAAATAGATAATATTTCATTAGCTTGCTTAGGAATTGTCTGTTGACATTGAGGAAGAAAGTAGTATCTATTTGTCTATTTCTCTGTCTGTTTGTCTGTCTGTCTGTCTCTCTTTCTCGCTTCTTGCTCCGTATTTTCTTATTGGTGAGCCTTGCGCAATGGGTTGGTTCTTGTTTCCATTTCCATATGTCGCTATGTTATGTTTACAAGTCTTAAAGGAATGTCACCTAATAAAATGCTGAACTGTATGTTAATTACCTGGGTGTTTCGCGTGTAGCCATAGCCGATGAACCGCTCGTCGTGCGCCGGGACGGTGTCAGGAGCCACGTAGAAGGGCTCGTACAGGAACTCGAAGTTGGTTACGTTGTGATTCACATGCACCGCCTCTCCCTCGTGCCCTCCACTCGCCTGCCATCTGTAAGCAAACGCCACAATCACTTCAACTTCTAGCAGAGTTATCCATCTGAAATCTCCCGAAATTGTGAGTGGTGGATTTGGTGCAAACAGATTTATGTATGGTCTGGGCCCTGTTTCATAGAACTTGCTAATAATATTAGTTATAACCAGGGCCCGGATTCTAATGACATGTCATCTTTTTATTGATGCTGCGTAGACATTGCCAACTCGTGGATAAATCCTAACCATGGCCTCTAGATTATAGAAATGCATTTTTATTATGTCATTTTTTTGTCATTTTAAGCAATTTTATGTTATAGGGCATTTATTTCAATTTTAGGTCATTATTTTGTCATTTTCGTATCATTTGCTTCCTTGTTTAGTTATTTTCATGTATTTACATTGAGTTTATTAACTTGTTTTCGTTGCTAGCGGTGCTGTCTTTAAAGTGTTGTTTGTTTAATGCAAGAAGGAAAAATTCGGCGTTAAAGTGTTGACATGTCTCAGTCGGAAGTGAGAGTTAAAGAAACGCCAAAATTTTTTATTATATTACTATTGTTATTACATTGACTTGGCATCAGAGTCTGCCACCTGCTTGGATTTGAGAGTTCAATAAATAACAATGTAATCCGGCAGACCACAAAAGGATTTGTGTACAATAATTTTTTTAAATAAAATATCAGTTTTTAGGTCATTTTGTATAATTATTAAGTCATTTTCTTTAAAATTTAGAGTCATTTTATAGGTCATTTTTCAAACAACTTTAGGTCATCAGAATCCGGGCCCTGGTTATAACTCATAATATTATTCATTGGTTATCAAAATCTAGATTCATAGAGATATGAACACTACTCATAAAATCTTTTCACTAGTATTATTAGTTCATTAGTCAGCTGATTGATTTGGAGGTTTGTCTGAAATGTTTTTTTGTGTTTTTCCCCTTCTTATTCTTTTTGTCAATACTATTTTAAAGCAGCACTGCCTACATAATATATCTTCATAAATGTAACAAACTAGGAGGTGCCCATGGCTTCGCCCACGATAATTCATTTAAAAATTAAAAATTAAGAGTATAATCATTATTAAAGCATTATATTTATTAACACTTGCACGCGAATCATTCATAAACTAAGCCATTAATAATATTAATGAAACAGCTAAAATTCCGGTTTCAGAGTAGCCTACATTCTAAAATTAGAAAGCGCCCCCTGGGAAAACTATATCAGAATCGATTATGCAGTTCCAAAGAAACCTGTGAACACACAATACGTATTGTTTCTCAACTGTTTATTGATATGAATATGGTGTGAATTTTATTTTATCAATTCAGTGTAATTTTCAGAAATTATATAATGTTTCAAGGGAAGGAATGGTTTGTTTGGATTATTATCAGCGATATTTCAGGAGTTAAACCATCAATATTTTACTGCTGGTGCCCCCGGTGCTTCGCCCGCCATGATTCATTGACTCCAGGATTTTTAAGAAATTTACACTGGTAGATTATTAAAAATGTTTGTGGTTCAGAGCTAGAAAATTGTAAGTAAAAATAAAATTAGAATATTTGTTCATTGTATTCATTTTACTTAGACCTAATTTTGTAGTCGTCATGAAAGTTTACACTGCGAGAGACGAACATCGCCGAGTATACCCGATGTCTCACGAAGCGGGCGAGCGAGCAAGCACGCTATTTAGGGCCGTTGAATTGTATAAGAGTAGATAACAGCTCTAAGACTGAGTGACATAGATAACTACATTTTTATTCTTTATCATTATTCTCTTGTTGTATTATTTTTGTAAGACAAACTTCTTTACTGTCACAAAAAATCCATTTAAAATATTGAAGCTTATTTGCATGAAAGAAATATGTTATAACAAGTAAAGTATAATAAAGCATATTAAACATAAAACATTAAAGCATAATTATATAAAAAATAAAGCATAATGTGTGTTGCTCTGTTATTTACGTAGCCTACGCTTTTCTCTCTGCGTAATGTGATAAAGCATTTTGCTTGTGAACACTTTTGATACCAGGAAACGATTTAATTTTGTTTGCTAGTGTCCATTCACTCTTGAACTCGAGTGTAGCATTCGTTGGAATAGTAGAATTTCTTCATTTTGATTGAATTGGTTGTTTCAAAGTTTAAAGTGCTACATGGTCATTTAAATGTATGCCCAGAAGCTAATTGTCGGCGCATCTGAGTGGATAACCTGTACAGTGCTGCTCTCTGCGTCGAACATAAAACTTCCATCACACGCACGTGTGAGCTGCTAATGCGAAAAGCTCACACAATGCTAATAATAATAATAATAATAATAATAATAATAATCTTCAGGTCCCGGATTTTAATGACATGCAATCTTTTAACTAGAACATGGATGTTGCCCACTAGTGCAGATATTCTGATAAATGACTCCTATGGTAATTTTTAGGGTCTTTTTTGGTCGTTTCCCCCATTTTTTATTTTTAGATAATTTTTATAATAAAGTCATTATTTGGTCATTTTTGGTAATTTTACGATATTTTTTAATTTCATATTTTTGGGGATTTTTTAAAATATAAGGTCATTATTTTCTCATTTTATGTTGTTTCTCGTATTATACAGAGTTTTAGTGTATTATTGTTTTTGTTTTAGTGAATATTATCGGTATTCTAAATAAGCATAACTAAATAAATTTTGTTATAATTTCAATTTGGATATAGAAAGACGGCGTTTGCCATTTGTGATTAACCTAAGTAGTTAACGAATTACAAACCTATGGTTGAGCCAACAACATAGTTGTAATCTTGTGGGCATTCATTTATTTGTAAATATTTTGTGGCCTCCTCTTTGTTAAATTTACTTTTCCGATCTCGCCCTTATTCTAGCGCTATTCAGATTCAGTTGTTTCCTGTGACGTATTGCTTTAGGGTTTGAAATTTTCCCGTACAGTGGCGCTAGCGGCGTCTCAGAGCTTTCCTGGTAGGTAATGGCGACCTTGCTGAGTTAGTCGTTGTTGGGTTCAGCTTTATACAGTGTCATGTAGTGTACTGGGACCTTGGATCTGCTTCTCCGTTCTCCAGGATCTTGTAAAGTAAGTGAAAATTCGGTCATGGAAATTTATATATATTAGAGTCATTTCTGCGTAGTAAATTCCTTCGTATTTTGCTATGTTCCGTCAGTCATAATGTCGGATTCTAGTGATGCAGTTAGCGGAGGCCACCTTACAGTTGAAATTGCTGTCGTTTGAAGTCTCGGAAAACTTAGAATTGCTATCGGGCGGGTTCCCGTATGATTCCCTTAACTTGTACTTCTTCGCAAGACACCAAAGTGTAGTTTGGTTAACTATCATTCTATTCTTATGAAGGCTGTTATTATACTTAGTGTATTTGAAAATTAGACGAAGGACTGGTTCTCACTCGAAATATTTCCATGCAAGGTTGTGAAGTTTTTGATTATTAAAAGAATTGTCATTCGTGGGTACAATATGCAGCTTAAGCAATCTAGTCTCCGCGAGTATGCATTTGCCTGATGTAAAAGTGGTACGTGGATCGTATGTTGTGCGGCCATTGATTATACTCTCTATTGAAAGGGTTGTTTGGGGTAAGCATCTTTTTACGCTTGTGTCTATGCTAAATTCATGTTGATTCTAGCCGTAGATGTTTCTACAGCATTTAATTATTATTCTATCGAGTTGCATAAATTTTTCATTATAAAGGCTGTATTACTGAAGTCATAAGGCTAGGCCTGTTCATGCTTTACTTTCCATATTTTGTAACGTTAGTTTACATTAAAAAGAAATTAACAGTAATTAATCCTTATATTTTGAAAGGCTGTATCACTGAAATTATAGGCCTTGGTCCTTTCATATCTTATGCTGCATATGTGTACGTTAGCTTACATTAAAAAGAAGTTAACCGTAATTAATCTTTATATTCTGAAAGCCTGTGCCATTGAAGTTATAGGCCTAGATTTGTTCATGCTTTACTTTCCATATTTTGTAACGTTAGTTTACATTAAAAAGAAGTTAACAGTAATTAATCCTTATATTTTGAAAGGCGGTATCACTGAAATTATAGGCCTTGGTCCTTTCATATCTTATGCTGCATATGTGTACGTTAGCTTACATTAAAAAGAAGTTAACCGTAATTAATCTTTATATTCTGAAAGCCTGTGCCATTGAAGTTATAGGCCTAGATTTGTTCATGCTTTACTTTCCATATTTTGTAACGTTAGTTTACATTAAAAAGAAGTTAACAGTAATTAATCCTTATATTTTGAAAGGCGGTATCACTGAAATTATAGGCCTTGGTCCTTTCATATCTTATGCTGCATATGTGTACGTTAGCTTACATTAAAAAGAAGTTAACCGTAATTAATCTTTATATTCTGAAAGCCTGTGCCATTGAAGTTATAGGCCTAGATTTGTCCATGCTTTACTTTCCATATTTTGTAACGTTAGTTTACATTAAAAAGAAGTTAACAGTAATTAATCCTTATATTTTGAAAGGCTGTATCACTGAAGTTATAGGCCTTGGTCCTTTCATATCTTATGCTGCATATGTGTACGTTAGTTTACATTAAAAAGAAATTAACAGTAATTAATCGTTATATTTTGAAAGGCTGTATCACTGAAGTTATAGGCCTTGGTCCTTTCATATCTTATGCTGCATATGTGTACGTTAGCTTACATTAAAAAGAAGTTAACCGTAATTAATCTTTATATTCTGAAAGCCGGTGCCATTGAAGTTATAGGCCTAGATTTGTTCATGCTTTACCTTCCATATTTGTAACGTTAGTTTACTTTAAAACGAAGTTAACAGTAATTAACTATTATTCTAAAGAGATTGCATTCCTACTGCATTATAAAGATTGTAGGCCTATAGTATTTAAACTTAACTTTCATATTGGAGTCTTGTTGTACCAAACTGAGTTAACAGTAATTAACTATTATTCCAAAGAGATTGCATTCTTATTGCATTATAAAGATTGTAGGCCTATAGTATTTAAACTTTACCTTCCGTATTGGAGTCTTGTTTGTACCAATCTGAGTTAACAGTAATCAATTATTATTCTAAAAGATTGGAGTATTGAAGTTGTAGGCCTACGCCATCCCATTCTTCTCTTTGTTTATTCAAAATTTGATTATTTCTCCATTATTTCTATTCTCCTATTTAAAAGTGAGTATTTAACTCTTTTCAAATTTAGATTCTGTTTTCCCTATAGAATTTTGAGGTATTTAAGGTGACTTCCTATTCTTGGTTATTAATCATAACCTGGGGATTTTTGAGTTATGAGTTGGTATTGATAGGTCAGTTGATTACCATACTTTCAGTTTGTGACAATCTGGATTTCTGTCTATGAAAAGAGACATAGCTTCTTAGACGTCGCAATGTGAAAACCAGTCCCTCGATTATCAAATTCAAAGAAGGATTGTATTGTTATAATTAATTATGATTATGATAGCTCTTACTAGCTTTAAAGTATGAAATTATTTATTGTGTTTTTAATATTGAATTCGAGAACACTACCTGTGAATGTTCTCATCTAAGGATTATTTAACTTAAAGTTCATATTCTTGTTATGGGAGTCAGGTAGAGACAGGTGTCGTTCAATTGTGGAAAGTGTAAATTGAGAAAACATATTTCAAATTACTATTTATTGGTAAGTGTAAATTGAGAAAACATATTTCAAACTACTATTTATTGGAAAGTGTAAATTGAGAAAACATATTTCAAATTACTATTTATTGGTAAGTGTAAATTGAGAAAACATATTTCAAACTACTATTTATTGGAAGGTGTAAATTGAGAAAACATATTTCAAATTACTATTTATTGTATTCTACATTCAATTTGAAATACATTCATTGTTGTTTTGGTTATGAAAATTACTTCTGTTTATCTTGTCCTGGCGTTTCATCCCCATTGTTTCCACCGTACTTGAGGAACTCAGTTCGATCTTACTACTTCTGGATAGGGCCTAGAATTTATCCTTGTGCTTCCTAAAAGAGTTTATTATTTGCACTTGTTTTCAGATTTTTCCCCTCCCCTTTAGAACCGGGTTGTGCTCCTTATTCTTATTTGTTCTAGAAGCTAACCTAGTATATTATTCTAGTGTAAATTTCCTTCTGAAATATATATACCAGCTATCAAATAAATATATACTCAAAGTAATCCTGGTTCAGAGCTTATCCTGGTGCAAAAATTTAACTAAACCCGGTTCAGATGGTAGCAGGTATCCCTTGTTCTTCGCTGCGGTCGGTGGAGGGATGCGCCGTTTAGTCGCATCTGTCATTCAGTATATTTGTTAGACTGTGTTACTTATCTTCTTAGTAAAATTTTGGTATTTCTAGCCATTATGGGGTACAATACTCTCTCCTTTGATTTGTTGCGCAAAGATGAATTGGTATGTGAGATCCGTGCTAGAGGTGTGTCGGTCACAGAGGACTTGGACGTCCCGACATTGCTTTCTTTGCTTAAAGATATTGCCAGGATTGAACCTAATTATGGGCGTCCATTGTCTGCTCAGGAGTTAGTGACGGAAATGTCCTCCCTTAAACAAAAGATTTCTGAATTGGTTAACTCAGGTAGTGACTTATTCTTGGACCCTGAAGCGTCGGCCAAACAAAAAAGACGGTTACGTCATAGACTGTGGCACGTGCAGAACCGCCTTTCTGGACTCTTGGAGATGCCGAATTCACTGGAGCATGTTTCAGTGTTGGAGGATCTCCAACAGAGGGTTCTGGACCTACTGTCGGTCTCGGAAACCGAGGTTGCGGAATTGGTAGATACTACTCCTGTCTCTTCGCCCACGCATATTCTTGATCAGCCTAATCCTCCGGTGAATGTGATTCAGGACCTTAGTTCACATTCTGTTGGCCTGTCTTCTCCCGCTCCTCGGATGCCGCAGCCTGTCGTCCCTTTAGCATTGGATTCAGCCTTCGCTCCGCTTAGAATACCTCACCCATTACAAAAGATGATTGATAGGCAAGCCATGTTTGTAGTTACCCAGGTACCTGAGGTTTTGGACTTTTTAAGATTCATGATACATCTTCGTCAGCAAGCTAAATGTTTCCGAATTAAAGATGAGGTAGTTCTCCAATTATTGCTGGGGGTAGTTTCCGGTAGAATTCTTGATATTTTGACATGTGTTATTAGTCAGGGCCAAACATTAACTGAATTTCATTCTCAAATTCTGTCAGAATTCATTCCTTCTCGGTTGAAACTTGATCTGTTGGTACAATTCTATTGTCGTCCTCAAAGGGCTGGAGAACCCCTTTCTGAATTCATTTCTGATATTCGTTTGCATGCTGCCATTTTTCTACTTCCTGATACTGAGGCTCAAATTGTTCAAGTAGTTATTTCCGGTTTGCATCCAGAGGTGAGGTCCTGTCTCACCTTCGCTCGCAAACCATGTACCTTTGGTCAGTTATCGGAACTTGTCGGGCAAGTGGCCGAAGTTCAGTGTTCTGATTCACGCAGGGAGATACCTAGCTCGGGTAGCCAGCGTTTTGGGGCCTGTAATAATAATTATTTTCAGGCCAGTTCTCGTCCTTGCTCTGGTAGCATGCGGGCTGACTCTTTCTATAGCAGACCTCAGCCTGCTCTGAGCCATGTTGTTAGGCAACCGGCTCTGTCTTCTTCCATGAGAGGTTATGGTCGTCCTAACAGAGTGTTTCGAGAGAATATACCTGCCCCGAGGCCTGATTCTACACCTGTGTTATTTGATGGTTCTGCTCGTCCAGCTGAGAGCAGATCTGCCCCTCATGTGGACCCTCGAGCTTGCTTCGCATGCCATGAGGTAGGACATTTAATTAGAGATTGCCCTTCTCGCCCTGCTTCTAGGACGAGTCAGCGGAGGAATTCCCCTTTGGTCCCGCGCGGACCGGTGGGTAATTCTAGCCACTCTTGACTAGGTGTTCCCCTTCCTGTTAGCTTATTGGGAAAATCATGTTGGGAGAGGGATTCCATGTTATTTTCTAGTATGGGTTGTAGAGCTAGGAGACCCACATTTCTTCCTATGTTGGACGTTTTGCTTAACAAAAGGCCCTTCACTGCCCTTATTGATTCTGGGGCTGTTGCCTCGTGTATTGATCTGGATACTTTACAAGCTTTGGGAATTTCAAAAAACGATATCTCCCCATTTAAGTGCCCTATTGTATCGGCGGATGGGTCCTCCTTACAGATGTTGGGAGTGATCACTCTTCGCTTAAAAATTCACAAGTTTTCCTGGAAAATATCATTTATGGTGTTGTCGTCTCTGATCTGTCCTGTTATTTTGGGAGTAGATTTTGCTAGGTTCGCGGGACTTATTCTAGACTTACAACAGGGTTTTTTGTATTTCCGGTTTGCGCCCGATCATAAGATTAAGATTTGTTTTCCCAGGGGTAATTGGGATGGTAAGGTAGCCAATTCTTTGGAATGGTCTCCCTCTACTCCTCTGAAAGAGAAACCTGTTATTGATTTGGATCATTTGCCTGGCGATCAGAGAGAAAAGATTGAGGGCTTGATTAATGAATATCCGCAAGTCTTAACTGATCGTTTAGGTGAGACGACAGTTATTGAATATGACATCCAACTTAAGGATCACACACCAGTACGTTTACCGCCGTATCGCATGTCTCCTCCCAAATTGAAGGTTATGCGTCAGAAAATCAATGAGATGCTTGAGCAAGGTATAATCCGACCTTCAGTTTCCACTTATTCTAGTCCGATTTTCCTTGTACCTAAAGGTACGGACGACTTTCGCCCTGTCATTGATTACCGTGTATTGAACCAACGCATTCATATTGAAGCCATGCCGCTTCCAGACATTCATTCAGCCGCCCATTGGTTTGCTGGAGCGGGTGTGTTTTCTTCATTAGATCTCAATAGCGCCTACTACCAGATTCCTTTAAAAGAGTCTTCTCGTCCAGTCACTGCTTTTTCAACCGACTGGAATCATTTCGAGTTTTGCCGCTTACCCTTCGGGTTAGCGACTGGCGCTCAGGTCCTTACTCGCCTCCTTGACAAGATCTTTTCCGACATCAAATTTGACTATGTGTATCATTACCTCGATGACCTCGTAGTCTACAGTAAGGACTTTGATTCCCATTTCCAGCACCTCCGGGAAGTCTTCCGACGATTGAGGGAAGCCGGTCTTACGGTCAAACCGTCCAAAGTTCAGTTTGCCAGACCGCAGTTGTCATTCATCGGACATATCATCTCTCCTCAAGGCGTTTCCATAGATCCGGAACGCACGGTAGCCATTCGGAATTTTCCGAAGCCTACCAATGTCAAGGCGGTCGCGCGTTTCGTCGGGATGCTCAATTTCTTCTCTAAGTTCATTCCTAATTTTTCTTCCAGGGCAGCCCCTCTTAATCGTCTGCGGGGAAAAGGTGTCCCCTTTTCCTGGTCTGATCTCCAGCAGAAAGCCTTCGATGATCTGAAGTTGGCTATAATGAACCCTCCCATTCTGGCTATGGCCGATTTTTCTAAGCCGTTTATAGTCCAGACGGATGCTTCATCATTAGGGTTGGGGGCTGTTTTGTTGCAGGAGTTCCCTGAGGGACGTAAGCCTATTGCTTACGCATCCAGGTCCCTCTCTAAGCAAGAGCAAGCATTCTCTGTCTACGAGATGGAGGCTCTTGCTGTGTTGTTTGCCTTAGAGAAATTTAAGATGTATGTGGAACACGTCAACTTTACGCTTGAGTGTGACAACCAGGCCTTGTCGTGGTGTCTAGGGTCCCCCCGTAAAACTGGTAGATTGGCACGCTGGGCTGTGCGTTTATCCGCTTTCAAGTTCTCGTGTGTGCACATCAAGAGTTCCGAGAACGTCTTGGCGGATTCTCTTTCCCGCATGTTTGAAGGCTATCCGAGTACCCAGGATGAGGTGGTTGATTCTGTCCATGCGCTCTCTTCTTCTCTTTTGCACGTCATTGCCCCTTTAGCTACTAATATTCCTCTAGCTTTCTCTGATATCTATAAGTATCAAGTTTTGGACCCTGTTCTTGGGCCTATTATTTCCAAACTGAAGGATGGTGAGTCGGTGAGTGACTACCGCCTTTCTGGTGAGGTCCTTCAAATTCTGTTGGGTAAGCGACGTCGTCCGAGTATTGTTTTGCCTGCTATCCTTCAGGATATGGTTTTCAGATACTTCCATGAATCGACTGTGGGTGGTCATCTTGGTATTAGCAAAACGCTTGGGAAGATTAAAGTTTGCTTTTGGTGGGAAGGTATGTTTCAGGACATTCGTCGTCGTGTGAAGGCCTGCCATCTTTGTGCCATGTCCAAGCCGGCCCTGAACACTCGTATTGGTGAATTAGTCTCTTCGGTCCCTCAAAGGCCTTTTGAAAGATTCTTTATTGACTTTTTGGGCAAACTGCCTAGATCGACTAATGGTAATTCCTTCATCCTTGTGGTTGTCGACGCCTTTTCCAAGTTCACCTGGCTTTTCCCTCTTAGGGATTCTCGCACTGAGAAAGTTACGAAGGCTCTTTCGTCTATATTTCAGGTTTTTGGCGTCTGTCAGTCTCTGGTGTCTGATAATGCTCCCCAGTTTGTCTCCAGGGTTTTTAAGAATTTCTGTTTTCGTCTTGGGATTCAACACATTACTACGACCCCCTACTATCCTAATCCCTCCCATGCGGAGAGAGTCATGCGTAACTTGAAAAACGCTCTAATTGCTTACCATCATGATGATCATACTCGCTGGGACAGAGATTTACAATGGTTGCAATTCGCCTTTAATACGGCTAGGCACGAGAGCCATGGACACACTCCCTTCTCTCTTCTTTTCACCTTTCTACCCAACAATCCGTTGAGTAATCTTTGGAAGATCTCTGATTTGTTGCCGGATTCTTCCTCCCCGGAGCAAATTACCCAAGTTTGGAAGTCTGCTGCCCGTAATTTGCGGCTGGCGCATCGTCGTAGGGCCTTACGTTATAATAAAGGGAGGAGACCATGCATGTTTAAGGTGGGTGACTGGGTGATGTGTAGAAATTTCCCCATCAGCAAGGCGGGCGAACAGTTCACCAAGAAACTGGCCCCTCGCTTTGTTGGCCCTTATGAAATTATCAGGGTATTGCATAATGGATTAACCTTTCTCTTACAGCACCGTGAGGACCAATCCATTCGCCGATGTCATGCCACGCAGATGAAACTGTTTAATCCTTCTTTTCTAGGTGCTGACGCTGATGAGGGTGCTGGAGGTTAATTTTGTACATATCTCCTTCTTTGAATTTGGGTAGTTTTTGTTTAATATGTTTTTGGTGTCTTGAGTGTTATTTTTTTATTATGTGTGAGTTGCTCCCATTTACTTTTGATAAGTAAAGCCCTGTATCGCCTAGTTGTATGAGGCGAGTTGTTTTTTTTTTTTCCATGACCGTTTATTTTCGCTTATTGGGGTCCTGGGGGACGAGTTTTCACTCCCTTCTGGAGTACACATATATATACGTTTGCAAGCACTTTCCTTGTCCCATAAATGTAAAATAATGATAAAATGTTTGTCTGCGCCCAACGACGTCTCCATGGATCTGCCCTTTGTATATATGTTTAAATGTAAATTGTAATGTCAAATTGAATGTTAAATGTAAAAAAAAAAAAAATAATAATCATAATAAAGAGAAAGGCTTTTCTTCAACAAAAAAGGGAGAAATTATATAAAAAAAACTAGAGTATAAAATAAGTAAAAAAAAAAAGATATATATATATAATGTAACCCTTAGATAGATTATTAACTCAAGGCAAATATTGAGAGAAAGATTGTTGTATGGTTATATGAACCATGTAATTTAGTGACTGATTGCCACTGGGTTTAAATGTAAATTAGAGGAAGTAATACAGTTATTACGTTGTGAAGCAAATTATAAAGGACATGTTTTTTCGGTGTTTGAGTGCATTCACCAGGCTTAAATAAAAAAATTTGGACAGAGACTTAAACATTCAGTTAAGGGACTTACCCCTCATCAAGAAAGAAAAATATGTTAACTTATTCTATAAAGGAAAGTGCAAGAAATTTGGACTAAAAATTTATATGAAACGACAAGTGAAAATAAAAAGGACCTACTGGAATTTCTTGGGACCGGCAACTCACACTGTGTGCCCCCCCCTTCTCTATTTTGGAAGATACTGTGCGCTGTGCATCATGTTTCAGGCTATGTTGGAGTGTGGAGCCCGTTTTCTTCCGTTCGGGCGTGATGTACACACGTCCGTTTGGATGTTCCAGAGACCATCACCGAGTAAGCTGCTCGGATTTGATGTTTGCCATTGTGTGTGGCCGGATGGCTCTCTTTTCTTCATGTGTTTGCCCGTTCTTCCTTGTGGCTGCTCCGCCCCCTTCTCTCTGTGCCTGTCTGCCTGGAGATAATCAAGATATCTCTTGTGTTGTGTGGAGATTTAATGAGGACATCTCTACCAGCCTGCTGAAGATTAATCTCAGGAATCTTTAGTCCTGTAGCGTTTGGAGATTATATAAAGACATCTCTGACTTCTGCTTCAGCTTATTTGCGCAGTGCTTCCCGACTTGACTATCTCACTACCTTATTAATATAAATATTGTATTCATGCTACTGTTCTGGACAGCAGTGCTTAGTATATTGAGGACCTGTAAAAAAAAAAAGGGCAATTCCTTATACTTTCGTCTTGACGAATGAATCATTTTCTAAAATGATGGACATAAATTATTCCTATTATCTATTTTGGTACTGTATAAAGGTAGTATGGACACGTGCCTATTTGCAGTCAGTGGTAGTCAGAATGATGGCTCACCTATGTGTGAAGTGTTATATTGACCCCTGAAACATAAACAGATATTTCAAGAAAGAAATTGAGGGAGACTTTTGGCCCCTTATAAATATTTGCCGATTATGGCAGACTTTCT
Organism: Ectobius pallidus; assembly: GCA_964059195.1. Taxonomy (NCBI): domain Eukaryota; kingdom Metazoa; phylum Arthropoda; class Insecta; order Blattodea; family Ectobiidae; genus Ectobius; species Ectobius pallidus. The sequence goes on along the minus strand of CAXKWD010000004.1, from coordinate 31,982,887 downwards.
CCTGCATTTAAAATGCAGATTTAGCATTTATATAAAGGTTAAATGTTTCTCACTTGCAAATTGTGTGAATTTAAATTAATCTTGAGATAGTTAATATTGCTTATAAGGGTTATTTGAATTGAATTGAATTCATTGGGGCAGATCCATATTTAATTGTGTGTGTGTGGAATGGGTGATATTTATAAGTGTGAATTTTGAAATAGGCCTATTTTATATGATGGTGCTAACAAGCAATTTATAAGTACTTAGCTAATATTAATTATGATAAAGTTGTTTAGTGTTGAATATTGGTGTTAAAATTAACTCCCATTTGTGTCTTGGGGTGTCTATTATTCCGGGGTGAAGAGGGAGGATTGTAATCTTGTGGGCATTCATTTATTTGTAAATATTTTGTGGCCTCCTCTTTGTTAAATTTACTTTTCCGATCTCGCCCTTATTCTAGCGCTATTCAGATTCAGTTGTTTCCTGTGACGTATTGCTTTAGGGTTTGAAATTTTCCCGTACAGTGGCGCTAGCGGCGTCTCAGAGCTTTCCTGGTAGGTAATGGCGACCTTGCTGAGTTAGTCGTTGTTGGGTTCAGCTTTATACAGTGTCATGTAGTGTACTGGGACCTTGGATCTGCTTCTCCGTTCTCCAGGATCTTGTAAAGTAAGTGAAAATTCGGTCATGGAAATTTATATATATTAGAGTCATTTCTGCGTAGTAAATTCCTTCGTATTTTGCTATGTTCCGTCAGTCATAATGTCGGATTCTAGTGATGCAGTTAGCGGAGGCCACCTTACAGTTGAAATTGCTGTCGTTTGAAGTCTCGGAAAACTTAGAATTGCTATCGGGCGGGTTCCCGTATGATTCCCTTAACTTGTACTTCTTCGCAAGACACCAAAGTGTAGTTTGGTTAACTATCATTCTATTCTTATGAAGGCTGTTATTATACTTAGTGTATTTGAAAATTAGACGAAGGACTGGTTCTCACTCGAAATATTTCCATGCAAGGTTGTGAAGTTTTTGATTATTAAAAGAATTGTCATTCGTGGGTACAATATGCAGCTTAAGCAATCTAGTCTCCGCGAGTATGCATTTGCCTGATGTAAAAGTGGTACGTGGATCGTATGTTGTGCGGCCATTGATTATACTCTCTAGTAGTAATACGCGGCGTTTAGTCAGGTTCGTAATCTCGAGCGGCATGCCCAACGTCGCCTTTGCGTACGTACGTTCGTCTGGGTAAGCACTCTTGCACAATACCTTTAACCTAATGTTGCGATATGCACCCTTGTTGAAGTGACACATTATTTTTGGTAAAGACGCACACAGTCTTACGTAAGGTATTTTATCAATGCTGTTAAGTCTTTAAGCCACGGACATTCTGGATATGACGTCATCAGCATATGCATGTTCAATTTTATATTTACTTATTTAATAAAAACTTGCCATAGAGGGACTCGAACCTGACAACCTGTCATTGCCAACGACCTGTTTTTAACCACGTAGCTACGGTAAGATGTATTGTTCCATCTCCTAACAACGGCTTATATAAAAAAAGCTTTCTCACCGACGTCAAGGTTAATCAGACTTGTGGTTACACAATTGACACATAAATGACTGGTAGTTACTATACTGTCTACCAGATAGCACCACCGTTTTCAAAACAGTCGCTACTTCAACGATTTCTGTTAGACCTTGAATTCTTCGCAAGAATTTGTTGTTTACTTGAATGCTTAGAAAAAAAAAAAAACATTGGTGGGGTAATAGTTCATTTATTTTCGTTAACATGCCCCCGATAAAACACTCACATATTTTCTAAAACAGTGATAAATGTACTTAGCCTCTAGTTGCTTCATCAGCGATAAAGTTATGTACTGTTAGCTCCTGTCCTCTTGACAGCCTGGTTGAAAGAAGTAAAGAAGTAGAAGGAGAGGTTTGTACCTGACGCTCGGCGTCCCAGTTAGGTTATATTGGCCTCGAGATCAGGAAGAGACGTCATGATACGTACTCTTGCACCTTATACCATAGACGTCTCGATATCCACTCTATAGACAAGAATGCTCGGAGATTCGCTCTTAAGACCTCTAGAAATTGAGGCCATATGATTAGGCTGACCCTTAGGAATTTGAAAAAATGGTTTTAATTTAGTTACTGCAAAAGAAAACTATGATAAATATATAGCTACATTATACTAGGAGTGTGCATGTTTTATGCGATGGTATCGAAAGTAAAGCCAATACTTAGAAATTAAAATCGGTTTTAAATGGTGGACAGGAGGAATATGAATGCTATCGTGCTGAACAAACACAAAACAATTCACCATTAAATATTGTCTTGGTCTATAAAAAGAACTCAGAGTGAAAATTTTCTTGACGAAAATAATTCATACAAGCTCACCAGTGTCACATTCTCGACAATAGCCCGCGGCCATCGAGCCCTTGTAGTTTAAAGAACCTGATATCTCAATGTAGCCGTAATAAACATATTACGTTACAGCTAATTTTCACAGAATTATCCAAATGTTAGAAACATTGATGAGATAGAAAACTGAATACTAGTCGACATTTCATTTAAGCATAGTATTGTAGTAATTAAAACTTTTTCTAAAGAATTATTATCTGTAAAAAAAAATGATGCCCTCTTGACTTGAGGAACGTTTGTCTGTAATATTTATTATTTCATTAAAATGCTTGAGTTCGATATTCTTAACTTTACATAGCAGTTTTACAGATCGTATAAAATTAACTTAGTTTTTGAAGTTCATTCTTATTATCTTTCAAGATGCTGAAAATCTTGTCACCGTTTTATCCTCTCATTTGCTGAATTATTTCTCACTGGGACCTTCACGATTAATGAAATGAAGCTTTATTTGTTATACTTGACAGAGTAAATTGTATTTTCATACAAATGCATGGTAAAGACATATATTATTATTATTGTACATCTGAATCTTTTCAAACTATTATAACGATTTCCTGATTTGAGATATGTTTTAGTGTTAAACCTAATCAAACGTTTCTCTTTCTTATTAATTATTATAATGATATTCCGTCCTAGTCTTAAACAATTCAGTATAGAAACTTATATTGATGTATAAAAAAAAATAGACAGGTACACAATTCGTCACGTTGGCTGTAATGCTCAGGTGTTAAAAGAACATATATATTCTCTGTATTCGAGATATCGCACTTTAAACATAAAATTTAAGTTTTTCCCCATATAAAAATTACATACACATTGTTTTGTCAATTTGATGTTTACTGGTAATAAAATTTATTGATTAAACATTTTATATCTATTCTATTATGAATTGAAAACTACAATCTGAAATCAGATTAAGAATTAATGCTTTTTTATAAAACTATAACTGGTTTTGTACCAGACTTGGAGAACAAAGTAGCGAAAAAGTGTTAAAAACACGATGCATGTTTACGCTCTAGTCCGTGCACCTGTTATATAAGCTAGCTGAAAAAATGAAGATACATCAGTTGAACAACAGCCTTCAGTTGGGACAACAGCCTTCATACCTTCAAGACTCCAGTTTATGTGGTAAGTGTTTTTGTTTTTGTTTGTTTCCCGCATGTATAATGTTCGTCAATATGGAAAATTAAACATAAGGAGGGAGTTAATAGGCCTATGTATCTTTTCATAACTAGATTTATCCGTGTCGCAAATATTTTTCCACATACATGTACGACAGAGTTATGAATCTAGACTAAAGTGAAAGTTATTAATGACCGTAACTGTTACAAGACATACCTACGATACTACAGAAATAGATAGCTTCCGGCAAAACACAGAATCACGGTTTACTAACAATTACGCGTACTTCGTTAGAAAGCTTTGTAAGACAAGCTAGTGTATTTATTTGTTTACATGTTATAGACCACGTATTGTGAGATTTCATAGCATCACATTTAAATTATAAAAGTTTTATTTCTGTGAGGATGAACTACGATAATATTAACATACAACTTACCGGGTAAAGAATCAACACATGAACGATTAGGTAATTACACATTTTATATTCTTGCTCCACTCCAAGTTTGTTTTATTAATCAAATAAGAACTAGTCTATATCAGACACACTGAATAGATCAAGTAATATACATTAAAATTATATTACATGTGTAAAATACATCTAAAATAGACTCAATAAATTATTAAGAAATATTTGCTCGTTTTGTGAGAGAAAATGTGCTGTTTACTCAGATTTTAATTTAATATTTGTTCATAAAATATTCCCAGTAATTCAAGAATACTTCTAAGTTATACTTAAAATAGTATTTTGTATCACAGATAAAACCTGAAACTCCATAAACCGTTTGAAAAGTTGAAACAGACTGAAAAAATTTAATGTTCTAGCATGGACTTGAACTAAGAAGTTCTCCCTCCATCCCGCTGTTCCAACGTCGAGCAATCAGGCCGACATTTATTTATTTAATAAAACCCTGTTACAATGTCCATGCCAAAAATACAATGCATACAGAAGATGAGAATACACAAAAGATAAAAGTAAAAAGTACGGTACACAAAAGAAATTCCTAGCCACTTCTGGGTTCCAACAGTTACCAGGTTATAATCACAGTACATATTGTCTTTGAGAATGAAGATAAGAAAGAATGTCTGGCATGATACATTAAACCAATACACTAACTACAATTGATTATAACTACGTTTAGTAATTTTAATCAGTATTAAATCAACTTCAACTAAAGCTTTTATTTTCGGACACACTAAGTATATCAAAATTTAAAAAATGAATTTTATTATGCAAAGTGGCTACTTTATTAAAGATGAATTTTATGAATATCAGTTTTTTACCCTGGGGTAAAAAATATCTTTCTGTGTCTACTTAGTTTACAAGGCACGTAAAAAATAAATCTTCTTAACAATATTATTATTATCATCCATTTTTAAAGTAATAATTTGTGAAGAAATATTAAACCTTGACTGTTTCTTCTAAATTTTAAACTTTTAATATCATATAGTTCTAAAAGCGTTTCATAATTCAAGTATGTTGGATAATAGCAAATACTTTGAATTTTCCTATTGTTCAATCTGTCTGTTAAAGCTGAGATCCTTGGTAAATGTTATCGGTAAATCTCTAGTTCCTTTACTTCATCGAGGTTAACATTTATTTATATTTATATATTATAGGCATATGATATAGTCTTTTTACAACTATTGGTCGTCATTTTAACACAATTCTTACTACTCCATGTATATAACTTATTTAAGTCGTTTTGGAGTTGAAAACAATCTGAAACCGAAGCAACAGCTTTATATATTTTAATTCCATCGGTAAATAATAACATGTTAGAGTTGTTCACCACGTTCAGTAAATCATTTATGAAACATAGAAACAATATCACGTCTAAGTTTGATCCTTGAAGAATTCCAGAATTAACCACAAACTGTTCAGATAAGTGATTTTGATAACTCTCTACCTGTGTTCCATTTCTTTACTAGGAAGACATAATTTTCATAAAATTAGTGGAAAAAGATAGTTGAGCTAATTTGTTAAGTAAGAAGTCATGATCAACTTTATAAAAAGCCTTCTGTAACTCTGTTTATATCACGTCAACCTGTTTATGTTGGTCTAATTCCAATGAGACGTATTCAGTGAAGTTCCATAAGTTTGTAACAGCTGATCTTAATATGGTTGAAAATCTGTCTGTAAAAATACTTTCCGGAATTTTAGCTGGTGTAGATAGAATAGCAATGGGTCTATAATTTGTAGGATTTTTTAACTTCCCCCCCGATTTTTGTATGGGGGACTATTTCTATCATTTTCCAAACATCTGGAAAAACCGCCTAGATTAATTATTTGGTTAAAAATTGTAGTTATTGGATACAGTAAAAGTTCACATCCTTTGAAAATATATGTAGGTATATTATACGGTCCAGCAGAACGTTTAATTATTAATTCAACTTCTTTTGTCTCTATTACAGATACATAGAAGGAATCTAGTACGTTTATACTGTTTAAGGATTCATAATAGAATTTTGATCGATCCCTTGTATAAACAGATTTAAAATAATAATTAGCGTAACCGTTAACATTTTAATGTGGAGTTTTTAACATTTGTCCATTATATGGCATCTCCCTTTGAGACCTGAGTTGTTTCCTTTTGCTTTTAATAAAATTCCAAAAGTTATTTACATCGCGCATTAAAAATTGTTTTTTAATTTCTTGAAGATGACTTGTGTAGGCTGTTTTAATTTGTTTCTTCAAACTTGCTCTAATGCTTTTGAATACTGTCATATTATATTTTTTCTTTAAGTTTAATATTTCCTATTATGACTTTTGTGAAACATAGTGGATAGCTGTATCGACATTGTCTTCTTTTCGGTACACATTTATCTAGTATTGAGTAAATTGTGTCCTAAAAAAGTAGTTACAGAAAAATTAACATCTTTAGAATCAGTTAAATTGTTCCATGTACACTCTCTTATAAGATTATAAACTTTATTAAAGTCGGCTTTGCAAAAATTGTAACTACACTTACCTACGATGTTCTTTTATATGTTATATTTAAAGCAGGGTGGTACAGGTTTATAGGAATCAGAGATTTACTTTCTTCCTCTACTTCGAGTTCTGAGATAATGTACATGCCTGTACAACGTCAAATTCTCCAAATGACTCGCAATTCCCGGTACAACAATAACATGCGTTCTCATTAAGAGGTAGCAACCCTGAGTGTTTTTTTAACTTTTAACTACTTAAAGGCCATGTCTTCATAGTAAAGCAATAGTAGCTCACAATGGAACAACTCTCTCGCGAAGGAAGTGTGTAAAACAGTTACTTTCAAGCTAGTACATCTAGAGAACTTAACACTTTCTAGTTTTTTAAATAACATCGAAATGTTAACTATATGTTACGTCATGGCAAACTAGATACATTTCTGTCTTACGTTTGAAAGCTAAAATTACGATCATAGCTATGTTATGATTTGATTAATACACTCTGTTATCATACGGGTAACATATCTCATCCTTAAAATTAAAGCGCATAGTATAGTTTCATATCAAGTCAACAGCTAAGATTTAGTTTGTTTAATGTTAATGTTCCCCTGTTGGAAAGAATAGGTCATCTTATCTGTTTGAGTTTTTTTTTTCCTAAGAGGCGCTTTCTAATCGGGCAGAATTCATTCCAAAACAGGATTGTTTACTGTGCAATATTTACAAATATGTTTCTACATCTATATGTCAGATTTTTTCTCTTATATAAAGTCGTTAATTAATCTGAATTCTTTCAGTTTGGTGCTTGCGCTTCATTTAATTAACCTCAAGTCAGGAATATATGTGAACATTTTTAACCATGACTTCTATAAAATAATTAGATTTCTTAGAATCATAAGTACAGACACCAACTAAATTATTCACAAGATGAACACCTATCTGCAATGTTTCTAGATTTAAATAATATTCCATAAGTTTTAATGGCAACTTCCGCAAAATAGTTTAAAATATCTATAACTGATTCATTTTAATTTCAGATACAACACGTGATAAGTCAAATCAGAGAAGTTATTTAAGTCACGTAAAAAACTTACACTTACAATCGTTCTTTGTGTTCACCTTTGAAGTACAGGTAAGAAATGTTTAAATATTAATAAACTAATGTAATTTAGTGTATAATTATATAACCTAGCGTCTTTTCACTGTATGAGATGTATCTAAATTTTCCAAACCAGCAATTAATGTTTTATACCTTGCAAATTCAGCAATTATATTAAACTACTGGTTAGGATGAGATAAACTTGGATTAATGCTTATACAAAAACCTTAATCATACACCTTTGCAAGTAACTTGAAGATTATTCTTATTGACCGTATTATTAGCTTTTATGTTATAAATCTTAGTAATTTCTTGTCAGTATCACCGCCTTGCTTTTTCTTTTGTTGAATTAATCCAAACATTTGGATTTCTTGTTATGAAATTACTGAACATTTATTTGGTTTAACTCTACGAACATTACTAGGGAGTGTAAGACGTATTTTCTTAAAATGGATAGATAAAATGTCACTATTATAATGACAAGATATATCTCTACTGTTAAATCTATATGTAGTCTAACGCTTTTTTTTTTTTAAACCTCCATTGTATAATTAATCTAATATCCGTAATAGTTTGAATGGAAAAGCAAAACATTTCCATTTAATTATAAGTCAGTGAGGAATAGTTTTGTTTAATTAAATATTATTGTGACATTGTTAACTAGGACTTGTATATGATTTTTCTCAAACAAACAAACAAAACTAAAAATTCCTTTCCCTTGCAGGAAGAGTATAAAAGGCGCTGTGGTCAACCACAAAACTTCAGTGCCTTCACGGACGTTGTATTGCGTTCATATCCGTTAGAGCTCCAGGTAAGAAATTTTGACAATGTCAGTGAACACTTATTTTTCGGATAGCGAATCCAGCCAGGATTCTGCTGATTCGATTGAATACAATACATTTACGATTGTTCAATCGATTCGAAAAGATTATAAAAGATTCAATGCGGCTGGACTTCAGCTGGTAGTGAAGCTTACCGAAGCTGGAGGTAGCAATGCTGTGGAGCATTTTAATAAAAGCATTGCAGACGTTATAGATTATGCGTTGAGAGATGCCGAAGATTCCGATATGGCGGGGGTCACAATATTCAACGAGGCGAACAACATGGACAAACCTATTGGTCTTTCTTTCAGACGGAAGGACCAAATAAGTTTGGAGGTTATTGGCTCAGTCCTGGAAAAAGTGTGTCAATCAAACGCAAGATTTTGTGCAACTGACACTCTGCGTGTTGTGGTCGATTTGGTCAAACTTCCTTCTGGAAACGGAGGACCTATTAAGACCAAAGCTCGATCCTCCGATCGCTTAGCGTATTTGAAGAAAAGCATTGTTTATATCAGAGCAACTGTAAACTGTCTTGCATACGCTTTGGTGATTGCGGTTGCTAAGGCGTCTGAAGATCCGGATTATGTAAAATATAGAAAGCAGGACATGCAAGGAAGGAAAGTACAGGCAAAAGTCGACGAGTTGTTGAGAAATAGTGGGGTTGACTTGTCGAGAGGTGGTGGTCTCCCGGAATTGGAAGCTTTCCAAAAATATTACTATAGTGAATACAGAATAGTTGTTTTTTCTGGGCTTAAACTCGATAGTGTTATTTTCGATGGCTGTAACGGTAATAAAACCAGGTTGAATCTGTTTTACGACACCGAAAAGAAACACTATCACACTATTATAAATTTAACAGCGGCCATGGCTGTAGAATATATTTGCAATGGATGTAATGGAGGATTTCGGTGTGGAGAATATCATACTTGTGATTTTGTTTGTCATCAATGCAAATCCGTACCTCCCTGCGATACAAACGCATTTAGACTGTATTGTGAAATTTGTAACAGAAATTTTCGAGGTGAGAAATGTTTCCAGAATCATAAGACTAAACTCATTAACAGAGGTACGGTGTGTGAAAAAGTACAGAATTGTACAACCTGTGACAAACGAAAAGCATCCAAACACGAATGTTTCAAGGTTTTCTGCAAGATGTGTAAGAAAAACCAGAACAAAGGCCATTTTTGCTACATGGCTCCTCTTTCAAATACTGTCATGGCTCCGGATAAGGTAATGATCGTGTACTACGATTTAGAAACAACACAGGATACCAAAGTCTCGGGCAATACTTTTCTCCATGTTCCGAATTTGGTCTGTGCGGAACAGGTGTGTTCCCTCTGCGAAGATTCCAGTGAGAATCAGTGTTCAAGATGCGGTCCTCGCAGACATTCCTTCTGGAATAACCCCATTGCTGAATTTATGCAATATCTTAGGACAGAGAGACCACTTTTTGAGAAAATTATCGTCATTGCGCATAATGCAAGAGCCTTTGACCTTCAATTTATTTTAGACTATGCTGTTAAAAATGGATGGATCCCAAAACTCATCATGAATGGTAGCAAAATTTTATCTTTGCATTTTGAGCATTTTGTGTTTTTGGATAGTTTGAATTTCATCCCCTTGCCTCTCCGTGCTTTTCCAAAGACATTTGGTATCACACATCTTGCTAAAGGATATTTTGCCCATTATTTCAACACCTTCGACAACTTCAATTACGTTGGCCCTTATCCTGACGTATCATTTTATGGCCCTGACGAAATGTCTGTGGAGGACCGTAAATCTTTCGTGGAATGGTACAGTACTAAAGAGGGTGAATTGTATGATAATAAGAAAGAGTTAGAAAAGTATTGTCAGGCCGACGTGACTGTATTGAGGGAGGCTTGCACAGTGTTTAAAAACCTCTTTCATGAAATTGCCAAAATTCATATATTCCAGGAGGCTATCACAATCGCAGCTGCCTGTAACAAAATATACAGGAAAAACTTTCTCGATCGTGACACTATAGGTCTGATTCCCAAGGGTGGGTACAGAATGGGTGACAAAGTCTCAAAGAAATCACTAATGTGGCTTGCTTTCGAAGCAATGACCCGCGACATAGACATCAGACATGCAGGTAACGGGAGAGAAGTCCGCCTCCCCGAGTTACCGGAACTGAAAGTTGACGGTTATTGTTTTGAAACGAAAGAGGTATTCGAATTCCTTGGTTGTTTCTTTCATGGTTGTCTCTGCTTGTCCAACAGGGACGTTCCCATGCTAGGATCCTCTGAAACTCTCGCCGAGAGATTTGAATCCACAATGGCTAGGATTGAAAGAATAGCTTCTTGCGGTTACACAGTACACGCCATGTGGGAGTGTGATTTTGACAAAACTTTAGCAAAGAATCCTGGACTACACACACATCCATGGGTACAGAACGCACCGTTGGTTCTCCGTGAAGCTGTTTACGGAGGACGAACGGAAGCAATGCGCCTCTACCACAAAGCGGAAGAAGGAAAAGAGAAAATCTTGTACGCAGACGTCATGTCACTGTATCCTTGGGTGTGCAAGTATTGTAAATTCCCCGTTGGTCATCCTATTGTGTACACTGAATTCGAATGTGAGGATTTTGACCTAATGCTAAAGAAGGAGGGAGTTGTGAAATGTAGTGTGCTACCTCCTAGAAACTTGTATCACCCCGTGCTTCCGTACAGATGCAATAATAGACTTATGTTTTGTCTGTGTAGCACCTGTGCGGAGACGGCATGCCAGGATGCTTGTAGTCATAAGGACAAAGATAGAGTTTTGACAGGGACATGGGTTGTGGACGAGGTAAGAGAGGCTGTTTCCAAGGGGTATAAAATTGTGAAGATGTTTGAATTTTATGAGTATGAGGTCACCGAGTACGACCCTAAGTCTAAACAGGGAGGTTTGTTTGTTAATTACATCGATACTTTTTTGAAAGTGAAAGCAGAGTCTAGTGGATTTCCTTCGTGGGTCGAGTCGGAAGACGATAAAAGCAAGTACATCAAATCATTTTTGGAACACGAAGGAATTGAATTGGAAGAGAAAAAAATTGTATTGAACCCCGGGAAACGCGCCATCAGCAAACTCTGTTTAAATTCGTTTTGGGGCAAATTAATTGAATTAGAATCGAGACCTCAGACCAAGGTGATTAAAGAACCCAAAGAGCTCTACGATTTTCTATCCACACCCGGGGTCGAAGTTAGGAAACTAATTTTTGCAAATGAACAAGTGGTCTGGATAAACTGGTCACAAGAGGAAACAGTCCCTCTTCTGCACACCAGCGTTGTTCACGGAGCGTATGTCACAACAGGTGCTCGTCTGAAACTGTACACCTATCTAAACGATTTGGGTACGCGAGCACTTTATTGTGACACCGATAGTGTGGTGTACACGCAGAGGGAAAAGCAAGACCCTGTGCCCCTGGGCGACAATCTCGGTCAGATGACTAACGAGCTGATCCCTTATGGAAAGGATAGTTTCATCTCCGAATTTGTGAGTGGTGGTCCTAAAAATTATGGATACAGAGTAGAAATTCCCAGTAAAAACACTTCGGAAACAGTTTGCAAAGTTCGTGGTATCACATTAAATTATTCAGCTTTGAAAATAGTGAATTTTAACACCATCAAATCCATGATTTTAAAGGACAACCCCTCAGACACTGTCACGGTAAGAACCGAAAAAAAAATTAAGAGGAGAGCAGTTGCCACGGTTGTGTCTGAACCAGAGGAGAAAACGTACCGACTCTGTTTTAGGAAACGACGCAGAGTACCAGGTGGCTACGACTCTCTCCCCTTTGGAAACGAATAAAACATCTGTCACAACGTCTGATCAGAGATGATTGCCATTTTTATTCATCTGTAAGTCCAGCTCTATAGAGGAAATAAGAGAGCTGATAATGTGGAAAGTAAAACGGTGACGATTCTTGTCACCATTTTATTTTTCTGTGCGGCAGAGGGACCACTAGGTAATATCCTTGTCTGTACCCCCGCTTTTCTTACACATTCAGGTTGAAAGTCCTAGAAAATAATAATGATGTAAAAGAGGATTAATTCCCTTCCTAAAACACGGTGAGTTATTTTCCCGTCTTTTACCAGGAGGGGTATCCCCTACTCACGGTGAGCTATTTTCCCGTGTTTTCATAGCTCTATTCCTCATAGGGTGCGATATTTATTACAGAAGTCTTTAGTCAGACGCCTAAGCAATGCAAACTTTTTAAGACCACAACACCTATGACCATACTTGTTTCTCGCTTCAGCAATGCTATCCTCCACGTTCGCACTACACATTCAAATTTATATAATATGACTGTCAAAATTTCTTCCTGTAAAGTCTTCAGCAACAGTGGGCGCAGTACAGCACGGGTCAGGTTGCAACACCTGGACCTAAACGAGAAGAGATAGCAAGAGAAATGAAACTTGTAAGTACTAAATACATCAGAGTTAGCCTGTAATATCAGTTTTCGACCGAATAATTAAATCATTTCTTTTCCATGTTTCAGTATCGACAATCTGTGAAACGTACAAGGCTTCGTTAGTAGAGAGAGAGAGATCAAAGAATAAACACGAAAGAGACAGGGTCCAAGGAAGAGTGAGTAATTGCTGGATTTTATCTTTTGAAAACAAAATGTAAAGTTTTCTTTATCGCTGCAATGGTAGTTTTTCCTCCCGATTTCGTCTCGAGAAAATACCTCTTTGCAAGAATAAATTTTCTAATGTGTCTGTTTTTACTGTTTTCAGAAAGCAAAGACTTGCATCATTGAAGAACAAGAATGTGATACAAACAAGACTTGTTCGTGCATTGCAGATATTTAAGAAGATGGTGTTATAGATTTGGATTCTATCCCAGAACGATGTGCTTGTGTTTAAGACAATGGATATGGACAATATATGTGCTCGTATATATTATTTTAAATAGGGCATAACTTGATCCTACTATCATGATATTTACAGACATTATGATATCTGTGTGTGATTGAGACATCGGATATGGATATGGACAATGCATATCTTCACATAGGACATAACTTGATCTAGCCATCGTGATATTTACAGACATTATGATGTGCGTGTGCTTAAGACATTGGATATGGACAATATAGGACATAACTTGTTCCTAGCATCGTAATATCTACAGACATTATGATGAAGTATTCTGTGTTTTATGATATGAGGTTTATATAATAAAACATTATAAAACTTTCTATATTTCTTTTAAAAATCAATATTGGGGAGAAAATGTAATGAAAACAGACTTTACATATTCGAATCAAAATTGACTCGTTAGAAAACCTTCCTCTCCTTCTTTCAAACAGGCTATCAACAAGGCAGAAGAAAGAACACCTAAAGGTTAAGTACATAAAATGAAGTCTTGAAGGTATGAAGGCTGTTATCCAACTGATGTATCTTCATTTTTTCAGCTAGCTTATATAACAGGTGCACGGACTAGAGCTTAAACATGCATCGTGTTTTTAACACTTTTTCGCTACTTTGTTCTCCAAGTCTGGTACAAAACCAGTTATAGTTTTATAAAAAAGCATTAATTCTTAATCTGATTTCAGATTGTAGTTTTCAATTCATAATAGAATAGATATAAAATGTTTAATCAATAAATTTTATTACCAGTAAACAGCAAATTGACAAAACAATGTGTATGTAATTTTTATATGGGGAAAAACTTAAATTTTATGTTTAAAGTGCGATATCTCGAATACAGAGAATATATATGTTCTTTTAACACCTGAGCATTACAGCCAACGTGACGAATTGTGTACCTGTCTATTTTTTTTATACATCAATATAAGTTTCTATACTGAATTGTTTAAGACTAGGACGGAATATCATTATAATAATTAATAAGAAAGAGAAACGTTTGATTAGGTTTAACACTAAAACATATCTCAAATCAGGAAATCGTTATAATAGTTTGAAAAGATTCAGATGTACAATAATAATAATATATGTCTTTACCATGCATTTGTATGAAAATACAATTTACTCTGTCAAGTATAACAAATAAAGCTTCATTTCATTAATCGTGAAGGTCCCAGTGAGAAATAATTCAGCAAATGAGAGGATAAAACGGTGACAAGATTTTCAGCATCTTGAAAGATAATAAGAATGAACTTCAAAAACTAAGTTAATTTTATACGATCTGTAAAACTGCTATGTAAAGTTAAGAATATCGAACTCAAGCATTTTAATGAAATAATAAATATTATAGACAAACGTTCCTCAAGTCAAGAGGGCATCATTTTTTTTTTACAGATAATAATTCTTTAGAAAAAGTTTTAATTACTACAATACTATGCTTAAATGAAATGTCGACTAGTATTCAGTTTTCTATCTCATCAATGTTTCTAACATTTGGATAATTCTGTGAAAATTAGCTGTAATGTAATATGTTTATTACGGCTACATTGAGATATCAGGTTCTTTAAACTACAAGGGCTCGATGGCCGCGGGCTATTGTCGAGAATGTGACACTGGTGAGCTTGTATGAATTATTTTCGTCAAGAAAGTTTTCACTCTGAGTTCTTTTTATAGACCAAGACAATATTTAATGGTGAATTGTTTTGTGTTTGTTCAGCACGATAGCATTCATATTCCTCCTCTCCACCATTTAAAACCGATTTTAATTTCTAAGTATTGGCTTTACTTTCGATACCATCGCATAAAACATGCACACTCCTAGTATAATGTAGCTATATATTTATCATAGTTTTCTTTTGCAGTAACTAAATTAAAACCATTTTTTCAAATTCCTAAGGGTCAGCCTAATCATATGGCCTCAATTTCTAGAGGTCTTAAGAGCGAATCTCCGAGCATTCTTGTCTATAGAGTGGATATCGAGACGTCTATGGTATAAGGTGCAAGAGTACGTATCATGACGTCTCTTCCTGATCTCGAGGCCAATATAACCTAACTGGGACGCCGAGCGTCAGGTACAAACCTCTCCTTCTACTTCTTTACTTCTTTCAACCAGGCTGTCAAGAGGACAGGAGCTAACAGTACATAACTTTATCGCTGATGAAGCAACTAGAGGCTAAGTACATTTATCACTGTTTTAGAAAATATGTGAGTGTTTTATCGGGGGCATGTTAACGAAAATAAATGAACTATTACCCCACCAATGTTTTTTTTTTTCTAAGCATTCAAGTAAACAACAAATTCTTGCGAAGAATTCAAGGTCTAACAGAAATCGTTGAAGTAGCGACTGTTTTGAAAACGGTGGTGCTATCTGGTAGACAGTATAGTAACTACCAGTCATTTATGTGTCAATTGTGTAACCACAAGTCTGATTAACCTTGACGTCGGTGAGAAAGCTTTTTTTATATAAGCCGTTGTTAGGAGATGGAACAATACATCTTACCGTAGCTACGTGGTTAAAAACAGGTCGTTGGCAATGACAGGTTGTCAGGTTCGAGTCCCTCTATGGCAAGTTTTTATTAAATAAGTAAATATAAAATTGAACATGCATATGCTGATGACGTCATATCCAGAATGTCCGTGGCTTAAAGACTTAACAGCATTGATAAAATACCTTACGTAAGACTGTGTGCGTCTTTACCAAAAATAATGTGTCACTTCAACAAGGGTGCATATCGCAACATTAGGTTAAAGGTATTGTGCAAGAGTGCTTACCCAGACGAACGTACGTACGCAAAGGCGACGTTGGGCATGCCGCTCGAGATTACGAACCTGACTAAACGCCGCGTATTACTACTCTCTCTATTGAAAGGGTTGTTTGGGGTAAGCATCTTTTTACGCTTGTGTCTATGCTAAATTCATGTTGATTCTAGCCGTAGATGTTTCTACAGCATTTAATTATTATTCTATCGAGTTGCATAAATTTTTCATTATAAAGGCTGTATTACTGAAGTCATAAGGCTAGGCCTGTTCATGCTTTACTTTCCATATTTTGTAACGTTAGTTTACATTAAAAAGAAATTAACAGTAATTAATCCTTATATTTTGAAAGGCTGTATCACTGAAATTATAGGCCTTGGTCCTTTCATATCTTATGCTGCATATGTGTACGTTAGCTTACATTAAAAAGAAGTTAACCGTAATTAATCTTTATATTCTGAAAGCCTGTGCCATTGAAGTTATAGGCCTAGATTTGTTCATGCTTTACTTTCCATATTTTGTAACGTTAGTTTACATTAAAAAGAAGTTAACAGTAATTAATCCTTATATTTTGAAAGGCGGTATCACTGAAATTATAGGCCTTGGTCCTTTCATATCTTATGCTGCATATGTGTACGTTAGCTTACATTAAAAAGAAGTTAACCGTAATTAATCTTTATATTCTGAAAGCCTGTGCCATTGAAGTTATAGGCCTAGATTTGTTCATGCTTTACTTTCCATATTTTGTAACGTTAGTTTACATTAAAAAGAAGTTAACAGTAATTAATCCTTATATTTTGAAAGGCGGTATCACTGAAATTATAGGCCTTGGTCCTTTCATATCTTATGCTGCATATGTGTACGTTAGCTTACATTAAAAAGAAGTTAACCGTAATTAATCTTTATATTCTGAAAGCCTGTGCCATTGAAGTTATAGGCCTAGATTTGTCCATGCTTTACTTTCCATATTTTGTAACGTTAGTTTACATTAAAAAGAAGTTAACAGTAATTAATCCTTATATTTTGAAAGGCTGTATCACTGAAGTTATAGGCCTTGGTCCTTTCATATCTTATGCTGCATATGTGTACGTTAGTTTACATTAAAAAGAAATTAACAGTAATTAATCGTTATATTTTGAAAGGCTGTATCACTGAAGTTATAGGCCTTGGTCCTTTCATATCTTATGCTGCATATGTGTACGTTAGCTTACATTAAAAAGAAGTTAACCGTAATTAATCTTTATATTCTGAAAGCCGGTGCCATTGAAGTTATAGGCCTAGATTTGTTCATGCTTTACCTTCCATATTTGTAACGTTAGTTTACTTTAAAACGAAGTTAACAGTAATTAACTATTATTCTAAAGAGATTGCATTCCTACTGCATTATAAAGATTGTAGGCCTATAGTATTTAAACTTAACTTTCATATTGGAGTCTTGTTGTACCAAACTGAGTTAACAGTAATTAACTATTATTCCAAAGAGATTGCATTCTTATTGCATTATAAAGATTGTAGGCCTATAGTATTTAAACTTTACCTTCCGTATTGGAGTCTTGTTTGTACCAATCTGAGTTAACAGTAATCAATTATTATTCTAAAAGATTGGAGTATTGAAGTTGTAGGCCTACGCCATCCCATTCTTCTCTTTGTTTATTCAAAATTTGATTATTTCTCCATTATTTCTATTCTCCTATTTAAAAGTGAGTATTTAACTCTTTTCAAATTTAGATTCTGTTTTCCCTATAGAATTTTGAGGTATTTAAGGTGACTTCCTATTCTTGGTTATTAATCATAACCTGGGGATTTTTGAGTTATGAGTTGGTATTGATAGGTCAGTTGATTACCATACTTTCAGTTTGTGACAATCTGGATTTCTGTCTATGAAAAGAGACATAGCTTCTTAGACGTCGCAATGTGAAAACCAGTCCCTCGATTATCAAATTCAAAGAAGGATTGTATTGTTATAATTAATTATGATTATGATAGCTCTTACTAGCTTTAAAGTATGAAATTATTTATTGTGTTTTTAATATTGAATTCGAGAACACTACCTGTGAATGTTCTCATCTAAGGATTATTTAACTTAAAGTTCATATTCTTGTTATGGGAGTCAGGTAGAGACAGGTGTCGTTCAATTGTGGAAAGTGTAAATTGAGAAAACATATTTCAAATTACTATTTATTGGTAAGTGTAAATTGAGAAAACATATTTCAAACTACTATTTATTGGAAAGTGTAAATTGAGAAAACATATTTCAAATTACTATTTATTGGTAAGTGTAAATTGAGAAAACATATTTCAAACTACTATTTATTGGAAGGTGTAAATTGAGAAAACATATTTCAAATTACTATTTATTGTATTCTACATTCAATTTGAAATACATTCATTGTTGTTTTGGTTATGAAAATTACTTCTGTTTATCTTGTCCTGGCGTTTCATCCCCATTGTTTCCACCGTACTTGAGGAACTCAGTTCGATCTTACTACTTCTGGATAGGGCCTAGAATTTATCCTTGTGCTTCCTAAAAGAGTTTATTATTTGCACTTGTTTTCAGATTTTTCCCCTCCCCTTTAGAACCGGGTTGTGCTCCTTATTCTTATTTGTTCTAGAAGCTAACCTAGTATATTATTCTAGTGTAAATTTCCTTCTGAAATATATATACCAGCTATCAAATAAATATATACTCAAAGTAATCCTGGTTCAGAGCTTATCCTGGTGCAAAAATTTAACTAAACCCGGTTCATAGTATAAAATAGACATAAATCTGATGAAAAAACTAGTATTTTCATATTTTTTGGGGGTAATTTTCTTTTTTGTTTTTGTTTGTTTTGTTTTTTAGTTTTAGTTATTGTATTTTTGCAGTAATTTCATAGCTCATTTTTAAGTATTTTTTTGTCACCAAAATCCGGGCACTCATAATAATAATAATAATAATAATAATAATAATAATAATAATAATAATAATAAAATATAAAACCTTTATTATATCATAATTAATAATAATAACTATCATTTATATTCTTCTTAGTTCAGTTCAGTTTAAGTAATTTATAATGTAGGCTATGTTTTTTTCTCCCTTTCTTTCTTTGTTCTGGATCTGAATGGTCACCTGGATTGCCAAAAAGTTGACTTTAATAAAGTATTTCACTCTGCATGAATTAATTTGTTTCCTTAAGAATATCTTGGGCCCTATCAAAGAAAACGATACAAGACGAAACCAAGCAAATCCTTTAATTGAACCTAAACGTAATATTTTAATAAAGTTCCGCCTTAACCATTAACATAAAACTTATCTGGATCCACTCAAAATCAGCATTTATAAGACAGACACAAATATAAAATATTGTTGTCAAATATAAAGGTCAAAAATATGAAAATGAAAGCTGGTTTCTTCTGCGTGGAATCAAGATGCGTCCTTACTTTAAAATATTTTATATTTGTGTCTGTCTTATAAATGCTGATTCTGAGTGGATCCAGATAAGTTTTATGTTAAGGGTTAAGGCGGAACTTTATTAAAATATTTAATATTATAACCCTTAACTGGAGAAAATGAAGTTTCTTAATTATAAAATTAGCTGGTGTCATGAAATAAAAACTGATATTTATTCCTCCTTTTTTTAAATAGAGCGTGTTGTTTATTACTCGTTTTACTTTATTTTATACTAGCAGGTGCACATGGTTTTGCCCCGTCTATTAATTAAATCGCTAGATTTTTAAAATCCACTATTTAACAGCGAAATAATTAAAACATTATATTTACTAACGCTTTCACACAAGTGATTAATAGATAACACTGGTCTACAAAATAAAACTATTTTTAATCGCCAGAGGTAAAAGTATACTTTAGATCAATTTTTCATGTAGATTATGGATATACCATTCGTTTTTTCATGCCACGTATGGATTTTAAATCACGCATAGGCCAATACATTAACCTTATAGAAATAAATTATTTAAGTTACATTTAAGTAAGTTAGAGAGGCATTCTCGATTCCCCATGTCATGCACGATTTCACCTACAGCTTTATCCTTCCAAATATGCTATGCGGGTTTTCTAGTCGTAAGTTGCAGGCGTTCTCGATTATCCATGCCATACATGATTTCATCTATCGCTCCCTTACAAATATGTTATGCGGGTTTTCTAGTCGTAAGTCTCAGACGTCATCTGGCCAGGAAGACGCAAAGCTGGGGAAAATCTTGTTTTTAGTTTAAAGATAACTTCTTTTTTTTTCACGTAGCCTATATGCTAAGGCGATGTCCGCATTTAAGCAATTTATTATTGATTAACGGCTAAAAGGGGGCGTGACGATTCAGTGCTGTTTTAAAATGTCCTTTTGAGGATAAACACCAAAACAGAGCGGATAATAAATAGATAACGGATAAATTTAAAAAGTCATGTGTTAGGGAAAGAGTGAAAACAGATTTTAAATTACCACAAATCGATCAGTGGTTCCCATTTAAGTCCACTTACATGATCCCCTTCCCGTTCACTTATAAAAAAAAAAATTAGATCTATGCGTGCCTCAAAAAAGATTACGCTGTTATCCCTAAGATAACTTATTCTTATAATCGTAATGTTGTAAACAAATGAATCAAGTAGAACAGGTTAATCAAATCGAAACGATCTTCAAATAGATATGTTATGTTGAAATAATATATTTCAGCGATGCTCTTCTTTCCCAATTGCATTGCCAAAAGAGCAAGGCCACCAATTGTTAATATTACAATTGAAAAATATTAGCAAAAACTGGCTCTAAAAAGCACGTTTTCTGCCATTTGTTCGCTCATAACTAGCAAACGAAAGCTAAAATTAAAAATCCGGCTTTGAAGTGACATTGGACACTTTTCAGACTATCTGCGTTAAATTTTCTTGTCTCTGTGTATAGTAGATTTGGTTTGGGATCGGTCTGACAGACAGATAAACACTTCCTCTTACTATATAGATTTCTAAATGTTAATTTCTAAATGTAAATTTCTATGTTAATGTTTTTATGTATATTAATTCACGAACCATAGGTTATTGTCTCTGTTGGGCATTACATGAGAATATTATAGGAGAAGAATTCCTCTGACACAGGGTAATGTCCAATAGAGACAATAACCTGTGGTTCATGAATGCATACATTATATCCATCTTGAATGTTAACTGTACAATAACAGTGGAAGCCCGGTCACAAAAATCACTAATTAGTGTGCCTCACAATACTGCATATGACATAACTTGTCTGTCAGTGAGGTAGACCATTAAGGGCAACAAGTCATAGGAGAGAGGTTCCATCTGGCGCTGGGAAGTGTACTCTGGCTTAACTCAGTTGGTAGATCATTGGCACGAACAGCCAAAGGTCCTGGGTATTAATCCCAGTATCAGAGGAATTTTTCTCCTATAATATTCTCTGGTAATTTTTATTGTATGTAAAGAAGCAAAATACAGAAGGGGGTAGTTCTTGATAATTCCCGAAATGGGTGTATTGCTATATCTCATATAACAATAATGACGACTGAAGTTCTTGGTTTGGCCACTGCCTTCAGACATGAAATGCCTTAATATAATAAATGTTACTGGAATTAGAGCTTTAATTGCGTACTTAACTTCTACAAACACAATTACTCCATCGTAATTTACAATTTCTTTCATTAATATAGCAGAAATTACCACAACTTTTTATCTTTGCTGGATCTAAGCCGGCTGTTAATGCGAGCGCAATCAGCAATTTAGTGGAAGCCATGAACGTGGTTTCTAATTAAGAACTGCCTCCCAAATCGCTTGATCTGCAATATTATTGTGACGTGGTGGCGGAAATCAGAATGTGATGAGTGTACTTGAGCTCCTCGTCCTGTGCCTTGAGAGGCTGCGATCTGATGATAAGGCAGGTTCCTGTTTCTAATATTCAACACCAGATTTTCCTCGATTTCCTTGCATGTAAAATTTAGTATCGAGTACTACAGAGTCTTAAAGTGGATACTCTGCAAATTAATATAAAATTAATTACCATGAGTTTATGAAGTTACCTATAAAGTTTCGCATGTCATTTAATCTGTGTTTGAGATATCTTCAGGATATTGCTTATAATGTTTCACTATAAACTACGAGGTAGCTTATTATAATGTCGAATGTTATTAGAAAAAAATTGTTAAAATAATTTCAAGCATAAATTATACGGGGTGTTAATAAATAACACCGAAATATTTTACCTGTGTATAGAGGGGACATAGGCAAGCTACTTTTATTAGGAGGTTTTTGCTCTATTGATTTAATTTTTCCTGTTACTGCATAAAATCTCCCGGGGCATGGCCACCACTGCTTCTAACATTTGAAAAAATTCAAAACAAAGGAACTTCGTTGCTAATACTGGAGTAATGATTAAATAAACTAATTCAGTGGTGGCCAGTCATGTGATTAGTCTAAATTTCGCAGATTACGAAAATTCAAAATTATGGTATAGCTGTTGACGAATGATTAAGAATCGGGGTTTTTATCTATCACTAAGAAAGCATGAACAGCCGTTCCACGGAAAGTGAGCCTGAAGTATCCAGACCATAACTACCTTTTAATATGAATTTAAAATATGTCATCATTGAAAAATTATGAAATTAATTTTCAGTAATAGACTACTCAAGAACTAATTCTCAACATAAATTTCATAATTTTTCAGTGATGACATATATTTTAAATTAATATTAATAGGTTGTTACGATCTGGACACTTCAGCCTTACTTTCCGTGGAATGGCTGTGAAGTCAATTTAATGAAAATGTTAACCGATTTCGCTGCTTTATTGACTTATGAGCACCAAATTTTAATGACTTTAATGCCCTGTAAGCACACATATTTTACGTCATAAACCAAACATCTCCTTATAAATGTTATTTGTCTATGCCCCCTCTGTACACAGGTAAAATATTTCGGTGTTATTCATTAACACCCTGTATACAAAGCGATAAAGGATTAGTTTTATTACAGTCAGAAGGTCAAGCATTCTAGCCTGTTGATGTCATAGAATCTTTTGTATTTATATTTTAGTTTGTTATTTATTTATATTACATAGGCCTACATACATGCAATACTTAAATTAGGAATGGTCTCAGGAATGATATCAGTGATCCTTGTCATTTTAAAGTAGTTACGATAATATGAAAAATATAAGATTATTACAAAGACTTAAGAATACAAACAAATTTATGAAAATATTAAGAAATGTAAAATCGTATTATATACTTCTTTAAATATTTTGAAACATTTTTTTTTTAATTTATACATGCCTGCTATTATAATTTTGGAATTTTATGCATTCATCCATTGTAAATCTTTGTCCAAAGTTGTACGTACAATTTCGTCCAATGTTAGTAAAACATATTTTTTTCAGGAAACAATACTTGGCTTATAGTGTTTAAATTCTGCAATTTTCCTTCAAACAGTCTCATATTTTTATGAATATAAATTAGTAAATTTTGTTCATAAATGTTATTTATGGTGAATACATTAAATTATCTATCTATATATTACGTTAGCTGGATAGTCTATTGGTATTTTCAAAGGTATCTTGATACATCTTTTATGCAATAGCATTAAGGATATCAGATTATAGCAGTATAAACAATACTGTAAAATCTGGTTTTCCATTTGGATTGACCATACTTTTTCTAAGAAGAATAAATAAAATATTACTTAAAAATAAATAAATAAATAATACATATATTGAAAGCAAAATGCACAGACTACAAGTGAAACTACGTTTACAACAACGAGAGAACAGAAGGCCTAAATAAGAATAGGTGCACTAACCTCAGTTTAGAAAACCTGTCTTTTAAATTTGCACAATCTGTTATTCAAAAGCATGAAAACCGAATGGAACAATTTCCTTAAAAAAGGGGGTATTTGAGTCTAGATGCCCTTTTTATGCAGATCACCTCAATTATGATCCTAGTAGGTATACTCATTGTTAATGTGGGTATTGCAGTTTATTCAAGAAACATTTAATTAGTGTATGTCCTTATAGGATATGTGAACTGCTATAAATGAGTATACGCTATAATGATGTTTTAGTAGTTACTCAATTAATTTTATTCAGTGTATAAATATTGTTGTGGTTTTAATTAATTTAATTGTACTTTGTATTTATGTTATTGTGGCTGTAATTGACTATGCTCTAAACATAATTATACACTGCTGTAATGTGTATGGGCAATAAAATATTATTAGGCCTATTATTATTATTATTATTATTATTATTATTATTATTATTATTATTATTATTGGAATGTGATAGACATTGCTAAAGATTACTGCACATCCCGTGTAAAACGGAATTGGAACCCTTTCAATAGATACAACTAGTTTCATCTTACTTACCGTGAAAAATTTGTTGCGAATTGGTTGTAGATAAACACCCTATGGTGGAACGGCCTCGCTAGTCCTTTCTTAGCCAATCTGATTAGATCTGACTTGTTCCTAGGGAAATGCACTCTTTCATCTATTTCGTAGGTCGGTATCACGTAGGCGCACAAGTTTTTGCACTTCGCATTCTTCAGAAACACATCGAGTCCTTCTGCCAGTTTCGCACTTGGGATTATATCAACATCGGTTAGGAAGACATAAGAAGTCTGACAGTTTCTGCGAGCCAAATTCCTCAAATGGTTTTGCGGATAGGCCGCTTTTACCCTCCACTTTGCAGTATCTGGCTTCCTAAGCCTCATCAGTCCTGCTAATGCAGCTTCAGGCCTTCTGCAATCCAGTTTAGGCTTCGTGTGAAACTCCAGACGAAGACTTGTTGGTGGACGATCTTTAGGATAAGCCAAATGGAAACTAACTCTGTCTCTTACAACGGGGAAGCATCGTCTTAGGAAGGCTATGTACATCTGTAGCAGAGGGTATTCATCACCAGCTGCGAACACAGCTGCAGATATAGGCCCAGTCCAGTGGTGGGCAACTTGAACCAGCGACTGGAGTTTCTCCAGGGAACTCTGAGTGGCCAATGTGACCGAAAACTTCTCCGAAAGTTCGGCATACTTGTCTCCAGGCAATGCAAAGTCAAAAAACTTGTACAGTCGTCTAGAGTCCCATCTCCCTAACCTGAGATCCACGTGAAATATGCTCGTGTTGGTTGCGGGTGGCGTGTTTGATGAGATCTTAGATGCTGTGTTGGTAGAGTTGAGCGGGCGGCAAGGCGGCAGTATTGATGGTGTGTGGGTTCTTGGTTCCTGGAACTGGTGCTGTTGGAGTCTGATAGGCTCGGCGCGTATCGCCGGTTGTCTGGAACAGTCAGTGGAGTGCAGGAGTCTCACTGTAAGCAGGATATTGGAGAATGTGAGAATGAGCACGCTGATGATGCTCAGATTCCACAGCCGACACCCGATCTGCAACAACAAAAAACGTCATTACCCACATGTTAACAATGGCTTTCACTGGCAAGTTTTATCAATCTGTTACCCAAAAAACAAAAAAACAAAAAACAAAAACAAAACAAACAAAAAAAGAAAGAAAAAAAAAAGACCTGAAAAATTTATTTTTTGAAAACGACATATTTTTATCTGTTAATTTTTAAATTCTGACTCTTAGTTCTTTAGATAGAGCCCTTTTCCTACGAAGCTTTATTTTGCCTTGCCCCTTAGCTATCTATCAAACATTCAGTCATTTCATTTGTCATTGGATTCCATATAAAGATCTCGCACGAAATCTGCGCCGATGAGACCGTTACTCTCTAGAGAGAGACATGCTATTGTGCGAGAGAGAGCGGTAGCTTGGCCTTTACAAATAGAAAGGAAGGTACTGTTGTGCGAGAGAGATAGGTAGCAGGCCAATCGACGCTACAGTCCCCACGGAAACGTAATGCAATTACTTAGGCAATCGGCACAGATTTCGTGCGGGATCTTATAATTGTGTGGTATTCTACTTTTGTTGCATTTTATCATTAAATCTAGAAGATTTTCTTATTACAAAACGAAGATTAATTATGCTGTTAAAATGTTCTCCAAAAATTAAATTACTTAAAGTTTTCGTAGTTTCTTTTTATGTCCGTTGTAATTTTGCATCTTTAAAAAAGTGTTTCTTATACAGGCGATGGAGCCCACGAGGGTAAGGCTCCCAGATTTTTGACATTCGGCACTTGAAGGTAGTAAGGTTGTCAGCCTTAACGCCCCAGCCGACTTTACCTCCAGGATTGCTCCTGGTACTCATTTATGTTAGAGGCTGAGTCGACCCCAGAGCCATAATGCCACCAGAAGGATTGGCCAATTGAAAAACTCAACGATTTCATCGGAATCGAATCCGCGACCTTCCGGTTTGTAGCGCAGCGCCTCAACCACAACGCTATGGCTTACCCTTTTGCATCTTTAAACTACATCTAGGCCTATATATTTTACACTTCCCGTGCTGTTACATAAAGAGTAATGACCTCCCGCAAAATTATATGTGTCATTCTTATTTTCCACATTTCTAGCCTCCATAAAACCAAACCTGATTTCTATTGTAACATTGTACCTATTATTCAGTGTCCATTGATTTGTCAATCTTATATGAATTACAAGTTAACTCTTATTTGAAATTATTGCCTCTGTTTTTGTATTTGTATATCGCCACAATTTTCCTTTGTAATAACTTGGCACATAAAGGTTAAGGAAGACCCGAATCTTGACCCTGATTATCAATTGCCATTCTTCGTGGAACTTGATGAAGGAAGCTTGCGAATTTTAGGATGATTTAACCTTTGAAATTAATTTCCTGTTTCCTGAGTTTTCTTTCCCTGCAAATTACTGCCCTTTCATTTTAAAAATATAGGCCTGTATCCTGAGTAGGCCTACTGTATAGGGTAAGGTGGTACATTTTCGAACACTTAACAAATATTCTTATTTTATAAACACAATAAACATAAGACAAGTTCAACTGTATTGTATTCACAAAGTTGGCAATGTAGTTGACCCTTCACAAAAATATCAAAGTCAAACAGCTGTAAAATTTGTCATGGCAATCAATCTTTCATTTCCAGAATATCGTTCGAAAATGTACCACAGTAGGTACAATTCTAAACACCAGTGGGTACTATTTCGGACAATGGCATTTTCAACGAACGAACTGCTTTCATCCAAATATTAATTTTTATTATCATTATTTATCAATAATATGAGCGTAATAATGAAGTGTCACGTTTTGAATAGGCAGATGATAGGATTAGGGCATGTGGTCAGCATGCCGACTCCTAAGACAGTTATTGATGGCTTACTGAACCGGAGTCGCTACTTCTTTATGAATTAGCTCTTCGGTTGGTGTCAGGAGGCTGAATGCACCACGTTCCAGATCACCGTACCTCAGAAAAATCCGAGAAGGTACCGAGGATAGAACCCAGACTTGCGGGTCCGTAGTCAGGAATCACTAGACCATAAAGGCGGTCTGTTATAACATCAACAGCAATAATAAAAATACTTAACAGCTGTATGCTATTCTGTATTGCATAAATTGCTGAGATATAATAACAATGAAGAGGAAGTGTAGTTCAGAACTCTTCGTTGAAATAATACCACTGTTGAAAGTCGTATGAATGCCATCCTTTTATATTTGACTAGCACAGTTAATAATAATAAGCATGCAGAATGCTGTGATAGCAAAACAGCTTTTCCATGCAAGATTTAAGCGAGTGATAGCGGGTTAAAGTACTGTTCAAAATTGTACCTAAAATCTGTTCGTATTTGTACCTCGAGCTAGTTTTTGTAAATTATACATAGTTGCAAATTCCCCTCACGAATGACCATTGTTGTGCCACTGACTTACGCATTAAAGACTACGCTATTTGTTGGTATGAGTTAAAAATTGGTCCTCAACAATGTATTATAGTAACACAACGTGGAATTATAAGCAATTTTATAAGGAGCCATTTTTCAAGCATGGAGTTCTTACCTTCGATTGGAAAATAATATTTTACGGCCGAATGAGACAACTTAAAACATCATTCTCGCGGATACATGTCAACAAAACAATCAGTATGGACGCTATATAATTAAAAATAGGTTGGCTAACATTTGAAACCCAAAAGTGGATAAAAATCTTAGTCCGTTCAGAATTGTACCATGTTCGAAAATGTACCACCTTACCCTAGATCTCAACAGTATATTTCGCACTAATTTACATCTATAAAGTGGTCAGTTTGGTTTCACGGAAATAACTTTATTATATAAATTAAAAGGATATGTTTTTTTTATAGTTTAGGTGTGTGTACGCCTATGTTTGTGTACTCGTGCATGTTTAGTGACTACATTACTATAATTTGTCCCACTCTAGTTTGATCCTGTTCAAAACAAAAGGGGAGGAGAACTCACAGAGAGTTCGCGGAAAATTCGCATCATGTGACAAAACGTAATTGGTTAAAGTCATTAGCATGCGCCATTACCAGGGAGTGGCTTGCTAGTACAGAAGTAGTGTTCCTAAGTTCATGCAACAATAATATCAACATTTACACTTGAAATAACAAACTCTCACTGGCATCGTCATCATTATAGTATATCAAGTAGCAAACAAAACAAAGAATTCATTGTTCACGACGACCCTGCGGGTGAGTTGTACTGAGAATAAACAAACTGTCATTAACACGGTCATGCGTTCTCACGTGCGGACTATGACAGCCACGCCTCTTTGTTTTGAACAGGATCGTTCTTAAATGGGATATAGAATAGTTGCAGAGACAGACACACCTCTAATAAACCTATTCTGATTTCAGTAATTATATTGTCTCGTTATTTTTATCAGCTGGTAATTCAACAATCTGAGTCTGGAAGATAGTGAATATAACGCAATATTTTTCCTTCCATTTTAAATGTTTTTACTTTCAAGTTTAAATGTGATGCTATATTATTTATACGGTTTTCTTATTTTTTCGCGGGTCGCAATAATAGCTTACTACAGCCGAATGCGGCCCGCGGGCTGCCTGTTGGTCAGTATTGGATTAAAGCAAGGACTTTATTAATTCCATGAGAGATAAGAGATAGGTACGTACTGCAGACGGACATTTTGATTGTTTTCCTTTTGCTTGTTTCAAGTTAAAGCGTCAGGCGGATCTAATGCGCCGTGTACTGTATTATTAGAAGTTATAGAGGGTGTAGATTACAACTAACTATTCTCGTCCCGTTCCTGTTAATTTACATACATAAACTGGCCCAGTGTATTTCATTGAGCTGAATTATACAGGGTATTTAAAAAAGTTCGTCTGCAACTTTATGTTTACCTTTTTTGGTTGAACAAAACTAATAGAAAACTATTTCGATTTTAAGAGCTCATTCATTATTATTAAGGGATGACAGAAGTGTTGGTTTGGTCAAAAATGTGACTTTTACTTTCTCGCTTATACGGAGTATAGAGAAAGTATTGTGATCGTGACAAAAAATCGAAGTTGAGTTAACACCGGGAGAGCACGTTTCATGAAGCCTAGAAACCGAAAAAAGTATTTTTGGAATGACGTCTGTCCGTCTGTCCGTCTGTCCGTCTGTCCGTCTGTCCGTCTGTCCGTCTGTCCGTGGACAAGCACAGCGGGTAAACGGCTCGTTGTATTTACTTCATTTTTTGAATTAAGAACTTTTTCGAAATTTTGTCGAACCGCCCAGAAATTTAGTTTTACAACTGAAATATTAAGGGGACTTTTCATGAAAACTTTTTTAAAAAAATTGTTTTTTGAAAAAATGGCTCTAACGATTTTAATAAAAATTTATAATTGTAAAGTCTTATCTGTGACTAATAAAATGGCTATATCCGTATTTCCGCAAAAATGACTTAAGGGGCACTTTACTCGTATCCATTTTCAGTTTTTCTAGATTATATCCATTACAGTAAGTGATACATGAAAACCTACCACAGTAAAGTTGTAGAGAAAATTAAAATGGACATTTTTTGTTTAAAACATTTCTTTATACAATTAATAGATATCAAGATAAAAACGAAATAAGTACAGCTTAAATGCGAATTTCAGAACATACATATCAATTAAAATATGAATGGCATTTTGTTGCCACTAGCAACAAGAAAACTATAGGCCTAATGTACTTATTGTTGTGAAATGCAATCAGTTTAGCTCAGTCGCATTGAACACACTAAACCAATTACAGCGATGTGGTAGGCCTATGGGCTAACAGGGAAGAGGTCCTGAGTTCAAATCAAACCTCGTGGCCGCCCAAATTGACTTGGGTTTTTCATGGTTACCTCGCAAAAGCAAACGCCGGGTTTATAGGACTTGCTTATTTTCCATAACTCATCGCCGCTACGTCACTGGATATTATAATCGTTTAAACTGAATGCCACATACGAAGACATCACTAAACAATAGAAACAGATGACGCGAATGAGTTGTTACAATAGACTAATAGTTCACGCAAACATACTAAACACATTACATGACCTACAATGCAGTTAAAGCGTGCAATATAACCTAAGTAGTAGTAGTAGCAGTAGGACCGCCGGCGTGGTCTTGTGGTTAGCGTCAGATCCGTCGGTCCGGGTTCGATCCCCGGTACATCCTTGGATTTATCTGAGGTTGAGGGGTCTGGTAGGGGTACACTTCCTCGTGATTCAAATTGAGGAGCTACTTGATAGAGAAGTAGCGGCTCCGGTCATGGAAACCACCATTAACGGTCGTGGGGTCGGCATGCTGACCACATGCCCCAACCCTGCCATCTGCCTGTGGTAGATGACACACCGGTCGGTTGGTAGACCAAATCCCTAAAGGAATGTAGTGCCACGGAGTTTAGTTTTAGTTTTAGTATAGCGAAATTCAAATATAAGTCGCCCCTTAAGCTCCGTCCATTCGATATTCACATTTGCATTTACTGTGTGATGTATTTTGTTTCTGAGCGAAGCAGAGTGACCAACTGTCCTTGTATTGGTGGGTGGGTTGGGTGGTGCCGATTTATCCCAAGGTGCGACTTATATTTTAATTTTCCCCTTAGTAATACTAGTAGTACTAATAATATGCAGTTTTACTGTCATTCATTATTATTATTATTATTTCACGGTAAAAGCATTAAACATGAAGATCGACTCTGATGGTTTCCGTTCTAGATACTTCTTAGTTTTATGAAAATGTAATAAATAAAATTTAATTGTCTCTTTAATTTAATTTTTTCTGTGCTAGCCTTTAACACGTATATGCGAGAAAGTTTGTGCAACGTATTTTTGCACCATTTATTTTATTTTAATGTGAAAAAGTCAAACATACCATTAAGTATTGTGCAAAATTTTAAGACGTTTGGGTGCATGGAAGAAGTGCTCCTAGCACCATTTTTAAACCATTTTTAACTGCTAAAGCATGCA
Organism: Ectobius pallidus; assembly: GCA_964059195.1. NCBI lineage: Eukaryota > Metazoa > Arthropoda > Insecta > Blattodea > Ectobiidae > Ectobius > Ectobius pallidus. The sequence continues at coordinate 31,951,607 of CAXKWD010000004.1, read as the reverse complement.
AACTTTAATCTCCTGTTTTCTCAGTTTCAACTTTCATGTTATTCAAAATCGATCTTCCCCCACAAAATTAAAATCACAGCTGTGTAAATTTTCATAATGTACTTTACAGTATGTAATAAAATGTCTCATCACATTTTCTGTTTCCAGGCACTTTTAAAAATATTTTTAGTTTAATCTCAGGTCTGTTTTTTTCTATTTTTTCTGGATAAATCTTTTTTTTCAACAAGAAGTTTAAACCATATAAAAAAACCGTTTTGATCTGTTCCCTTCATTGTGTAATTTTCATATTGTATGTGTTTCTTGTTTCTTTTTTCTGTATATTTTTAGGTATTAAAATATTTTTAGTATTACATTAAACATATAATATTAGTGTTGTAAAACTGGTGTAATTAGTATAAGAGTATATTCTAATTGGGCAGTGAGCCTGTTATATTCTCATAATAAATAAATAAATAAATCAGCAAATTTGTAAAGCAAGCATCAGAGAATCTTACATAAAAATTCAAGTTTATATTTTAATATCTGTCGGAGGAGATAGATTCAATTTTGATTTATAAAAATTAATTAAATTAATGAATATCTCAAAAACAAATTGATATATTAGAATGAAATTTTAAACTCTAATTTTGATTTAAATTTTCATTAAATATGCAAATTTTCAACTTTCAAGACAAGCAGTCTAAAAAAAAAAAAGTCTCAACACTTCGGTCAACCCTTGCGATTGTGCTACACCAATTCCAGGATTCAACGTTCCTACCCTAATTGGGAGATTCAACATCCATAAGGGACTGACGAAAGGTCGCTATCGTAAATATTTGCAGTTAGCTAGAACTGTATGTATTAAACATAATTCACCTTTATTTTTTTTTCTATTGATTCTCCTGGCAACAATAATTATGTGTGTATTCTTCCATTTCCAGATGTCCGTGTGACCTGGATAGGAATTAGGAGTGCAAACGGATCTCCATAACGTGCATGGTAAGTTTTACATTTCAAGAAATATGGTATTCTGTTTGTAGTATTATCCAATTAATCTATTTCATTAACCAGGTAATTAAGCCCATTGCATGAGCTGGGGTAAGATTGCCATTAAGTGATTTAACCGTTAGATGTAAACAATGATACAACACCGAGGTTCCGAAACAGGAATGATCGATGCGCTCACACGCTACAACTTAAAAACACCGCCGCTAGAGTTCGTTGTGTGCAATCCGTACAATCGCCGCAAGAGTAGGCCTATGTTTTATGCAGTTCTTACCATGACTAGAGGACTGCATAAACCACAATAAATAACCTTAACAAAAATTAAACTATGGATTACAGTCGAAGGCAAAGATAAAAGTTCTCACAATTTTACATGTAGCTTTATTCTATAAATTTATTTCTGCTTTTATACAGTTTTTTAACGAACGAATTTATGCGTCAATAGCAGTGAAAAGGTTAACGATAATGAATTCGCATTCTGGTAATATTAGGGTCTATTCCATGACGACCTGATAAAGCTCAGGTTAAAATTTATCTGGCAGATTCCACTCTTATCAGTACATTAGATTTGAAACATGTGCTACGATAATAATTGTTATAATGTCATTTCTACTATATACCCCCAATTAATTAAGTAGATGTAGCCTAACACCAGGGGTACTGCATAATAGCTTAGAGTTTTATTACAATGTTAAATGAGTGAACTGTAGGCTATATAAATCGTGCAATCTAGAATTTTGTGAGGATATTTATATTAGGTCTAAGCTTTTAAAAACCTATTGCAGTTCTAATTGAATAAAATGGATCATTAATATTATTTTTACTCTTATTGAAACGTTTATACAAAGCCTTAAGTGTCTAAAAATTAAGCGAAAAGCTTAGCATGTTTAAATGAAATCCTTTTGCACCTGTTTAGCTATGTTATTCACTTAGCAGTTTTATATAGGCCTACTATTTTATTATACAGTAATTGCTTTATCATTAACATCAGGTTGTATAGACACTCTGTTGAAGTGTAGGCCTATTTATTGCGTAACATAGCCTACAATAAACTGTCCAAAAATTCTTGCGAGAAGCGATAAAAATTACAAGTTTGCAAAACAATAATAGATATTTCAAATCCATAAACTTCTTACTGTGTTGGAGAAGTATAGATACAGACTGAACTGCTGGACATGGGTTCACTGATTTAACAGAAGCAAGAAGTTATAAAATAAGAACTAGAGTTATATTTACTAATTATGAATCAGACCACTGCATATTGCTGTAATGTTTACCAATTCAAGAGTAGTGATAATGTGATCGAATTCAAATTGCAGTTGCACTAATATCTTAGTGTAAAAACATTGTCAGAATTATTAATTAAATGTAAGTAATATGAAGTATTGAGACTATTATGTTGTCAAAAAATTAAATATTAGTTTATTATATCACGTGTATATAACTGTTTATACATTAGGTATTTTACATGTATTTTACGTATAGAATACTTATAGGTAGGCCTAATATACTCGCCCAACCCTCTCCCTACGTAATGTTTGCTTAAACGAAAAGCGTGTGGCGTCCATACATTCGAGTTACTTTGTTTGTATCTAAGGACACAAGAGCATCTGCTGCAATGCAGACGTGCAAACAGGAATTCCGAGAAAATATAACGCCTTTCAGTTGTCTCTCATGGCCGACCTAATTTCGTTTTGTCTATAGGAGACTTTCCGTCTACGCCCATTAAGTAAGTAAGTTTGTGCATTATTAGAGCTAGTCCAAGAAAACACTTTCTTTATGAGGCACTTGGTGTTTTTTGCTTATGTCCTCCCTTATGGTATTATGTACAGTATTTCATAGTAGAGCTTCTCATATTTTCGCGAGTTTTTACTTACTCTGCTTGTCTTTTAAATTCCTAGATTGCAGCGAGTTAGCCAACTTGAATTGGCCATTTTTCATACAAGCTCTTCACCATATAGTCTAGCCTACTTAAAAGTGGAAGTGTAAAGTGGAAATTATGTCATATTAAACATTCAGGCTGTGTATATAATGAAGCGTCTTAAGTGATTAAAATATTAAATTAAAACACCTACTACTCAGCAAACTGTAATCTGTATTGTTCTCAAAAACATTGTCTAAATACACCTAATTAATAATTTCTGTTTATGTATCAAGTACGCAAAACAAGGCTTTAGCGGACGCATCTAGTATTTCGGACGAGGTATAGCCGAGTCTGAAATAGGGATGAGTCAGCTAAACTTTTTATGTACGTGGTGCTTAAAATAGTTTTTAATAATAGTCTTCTAATATAATTTTACAATTAATAAGCTTAGTTCTTCATTTATTTTCAATTATCCTGCGTAAAAAAGAAAGAAATGGCGATTGTTTCAGCAGTGCATGTTTGTACATTTGGCTTACTAAAGATTTGTGTCTTTTCTTAAAAGTACGTTTAAAAACACCTTAACCTAATGATTTTTATTAGTTAAATTAAATGTATTTACTTTAATTGAAATTACACGTCATTTTTGTCATATTTTCCATAATAAAACTTATTATGCCTTATTAAAAGAAGCAATTTGTACAAAAGGTTCATTTGTTTTTACGTTGTAGATCCTTTTTTCTTATTTATTTCAAAATTACATGAATACATAGGTAATATATATAAGGTCCTGAAACCCCGAAATCGCAGAATCTCGTGCTAGGGAGCAGTTCCATACTTTTCTAGTGAATATGGGGTGTAGGTCAATTTTCCATTTCTTCTAATATATGGGAAATTGATCCTTTAAGCTGAACTTATATGCATGAAAGAAAATTTCCTGAAAAGATGCTAGTGTTGTGTGGATGCAATAGGAGGACATTTCCAACTTCTCTTGTGATGAGGTACGTGGTTATTTTCCATTACACAGTTCGCGGCTTTATTTGCGTATATATTTCACCCGATTGCTCGAGAGTTAGAACTGGGGCCTCCGCGACGCAGAAACCCGCGTCATTGGCCAACTCTTGCTTGGGACTCACTGTATAAAGTATCGGGGTTTATAATGATAGGCACTCCCTGACATAAAATTCTGGCTACACCTATAATTCACCTCATTTTTAACAAGTTATGTTGACTGCTGTCAAATTGATTCATCGATATATTTTCAATGAGAATAACGTAGTCTAAGGTAAATCAGTCGATTAGGTAAATTTATAAGTCATATTATCGTCTTTGACTCGCAGTCGGGATTCCAAGTTCAAATCCCATGGGTGACCAATTTGACATGGAGTTTTCATGGCTTCCCCAGTCGTAAAGGCAAATGCCGAATTGGATATTTACATGCCATGAATAATCCTCACCATTTCATCTTGTATCATATCCATTTAGATTAATGCTAGTTAAAATTTACTACATAAAATACACTAACAATAGAAATAATTGACAATCAATAGTTCCATGGCCTACCCTACTGTATAGACACAGATCCAGAAATCCTGATATGGCTACGTAGCTAAAAGGAGTATAAATACAGCTGATTTTTTAAAAAAAAAAAGTCATATTATTTTGTCCAGTCATTCGTGGTATATTGACAAGTGTTTATGATGCATGATATTGTTGTAAAAAGTTGCGGTATTATAAACATCAGTGTTAAGACCCATCCTATAATGTCTGTTCTCGTTTACTGAAATCAGATACTACACTGGTAGATCTGGTGTAGAACTTTTTTGAATAATGAGCAGCGATGTACTGTCAGCATCGTCAGAGAGTGTCGTTTTGTTCCTACACGCTATACTCTCTGACATCGGATATTGTAAACAAAAGAAAACCAGCTCATATATTCTGTATGAGACCTGAAACTCAATCTATTGTCATTATATATCAGACTAGCTTAAAAGACCCAGCGTCGCCCGGGTTTTGTATTTTGTAATTGGAAATTAGCTTATGAAGGATTTTCAATTTTAAATTCTAGGTCCTTATATAGGCATTTATAATTTGAAATAGGAAGAACGACTTATTACACTCAAACTATTCCCTCAGAAAACGCTTGATATAGTTTTTTATGGCTCATAGAGGATCTAGAATGTTGCATCCCATCGCTTGTACAGTGCACAGCAAGCCTGGTAGAGGTATAAATAAGAAGAAACAGAAATTCCTGTAACATAAAATTGTAATATCGAGGCGGGAAATTTCCCACTCTTATGTTACCATAAAGCATTATCACTTTCATACTTTTCTCTCCAAAAACCTGCGATATAATATAATAATATACACATTACCATACCTCGTTTTGTTTTCTCTATGTCCAGGGTAGAGAAAGTTATGTGATTCCATTATTTTAGTGGATTTCATTCTGTAATATTTATTTATAACATGAATTATTTTGATAACTTCTCTTATTTGTCAAAAGTGCATTTCAATTGTTTTTTCCAAGCCCACCTGATACCATTTGGCAACAATATATTCTGTGATTTGGAATTGATAATTCTATGTAAAAAGGGATTAAGTATTTTCAAAAACATTTAATTTTTGGCATTTAGAATCAGAATTTTTCAAAATCCTTTCTTAGTGAGCACCTACATTATGAAACGAAGGTACTGTCAAAATTCCAAGTCTCTACCTGTTATAGTTTAGGCTGTACGTTGATTCCTGTCATTCAGTCAATCAGTCAGTCAGTCATTCATTCAGTCAGTCAGGACAAAGCCTTTTATATATATAGAGATTACGTGAAATAAATAGATGATAATCATTTGTATAGGCCACATATAACTGTCCTTTATAATTCTTTACCATCAACAGCTATTTTGGAACGAGATCGTAAATGATTATTTATTTATTGTACTAAGAATATTACAGGCTAATGCCCAATTACAATATTCTCGCTTATATCAATATTCTAATATTAAATATTTAAAGTGATATTCAAAATAATTAAACTAATACTATAACAATTAAAAAAACACACAGAAAAGAAAAACAGAAACACAAACAATATGATAATTACACAAGGGAACATAATATGAAAAACTAATAATAATATAATAGTTTTGGAGGAAAATATATATAATATATATATATATATATATATATATATATATATATATCAGAAATATTCAAATAAAGAAAATGACATGGAGCAAATTTTAATAATCATTATTTTAAAATTTTAAAATTTTTTCACATATGTTTTTAAACCGCTTATTGTTAGTATTAAAAATATCTATATTGTCCATTTTGTGTAATTGATTGTATAGTCGGAGTACTTTATAAAGAGGAAAAATATTATGAGAGTCAGTGTTTGCTTTTGGGATGAAAAAAAGATTATGCAATTTATAATATCTATAACGTGGAACATAAAAATATATTTCTTTGAGAATATTAATATCATCTATTTCATTATTAAATTAATTTGTATAAAAACAACAATGCATGAATATTTCGTCTGTGTGATAATTCAGGGGCATTGACATACTGTAATATAGTTGAATATGATTCAAATTTAGGATAGTAGTTAAACTGTTTGAAATACGTATATTTTAGAAATTTATTTTGAATGGACTCTATCAATTTCCTGTAGTTAATGGTAGTAGGATTCCAAATTAATGAGCAATATTCTAATTTTGGTCTGACAATGGTTCTATGATAGTATGATAGTAGACAACGATGATGATAGTAATAATAGTAATAATAATAATAATCATAAGTAATAAAACTCAGTCATATAATGAGCCGTATAATAAATAATGCAACAGCCGTGTTTTTTACGCTTGCTCCCGCATTATGCATGTCCTTTTAAACAACTCATGATCAAGTTACACTACTGAAATTTTCACGCTGGATTTTTTTTTTTTTATAATGATGTGTTTCAACATTAGATAACTTATCATGTAGAGTATGATAAAACATATGAAGTTCTGGAGTTTTTGTGGAGTCTGTAAATTGTACTGAAAAAAAAAACACATTTATACATCGTCCTCAAATCTGAGCTTAAATGGGCCAGCCATTTTCTCATAAGAAAGCATTATGGAAACTATAATATCTGTGAGTGGAGTGGCGTTAAAAGTATGAAAGAACTCTAATTCCGCTCAGTGTACTATATATCCTTAATCTGGAAGAACGTATACTATTTCGGTAAACAGAGTAGCAGTTTCACTATGATTGGTAGATAAGCAAGCTTCGTAAACACAAGAAGGCAGAGCCTTTAGTTTCACAGTAGGATTTCAAGAACAATGACTTCCAGTGCTGACTTTGGAAAGTTTAACGCACGTTGATTATTGTACTTGAAAACTTTTGTTGTATCAAGCGGGCATGTTGATAAAATATTCCTAAAAAATGTCAAAATCATGCATTGCAACTTATAGTGATATCTAGTGGAACTCTGCACAACGCTTGAACCAAGAAAACAAGGCGAAGTAAGCTTTTCCTACAGTTTTAGTACGTCTAGACACCGGAGGAATGTGCGTTTTCCCGTAAGTTTTGTGTGAATGGACTCTTTGTTGTTGTCCCTCCACGTAAACAACTGTAGGAAAGTACAGTCTGATAAGGAACTCAGCACTAGCATTGAATACAGTATATATGAATATTCCAGACGTTTACCACTCAAACAGATTTTAACAATAAGAGAGTCTTGTTTTTGCATTAGATAAATTTGCTATTACCTTTATACCTTTGGATAGTTGTATATTATTTCTTGTAATTATTGTTCTGTAGATCGATAGCCTTAGTACCGTTAGCCTATATTGATTAGTTTACAACTGTAAATGTTCAAATAGTTGGAGTGCTTTTTTTTTTTTTTAATTAAATTATTAACATCATGTCCCATTACACTAGTAATACTACATGATTGATTGTTACAACAATACGCGTTCTAGTACACCTTACTACAATAGTTATTTAAGAATTTAGAAAGATAATGTTATATACAATACAGCTATTACTAATTAGATAATAAGATATGTACAATCATTTCGTGATTTTTTTTTTACAGCACTTTTGAATTATTACCTTGTTCTATTTTTTTTTTTAAGATTGATGTAACGTGCATCTTATCCTTCTTAATTATAGAGTAGGCCTATTTTGAGTCAACATCATCATGGTATTTGCAGTCTCAACATTTAAAATTGTTCACAATTCATCAAAATCTACCGAATTTACAAACAGCAAAAATTCTTTATAGTACAGTTGTATCATGTTGCTGTTGGTGACCGGCCATTTACCCTTCTTCCGTGTGATTCCATTCCTTAGTATCGCTCTTTGTGAGTTCAATTTAGGACACTCATTCATAAGGTGTTGTATTGTCTGGTCACTAGAAGTGCAGGGACATAATGGAGATTGTATAATTTTAAAACTGTCAGTGAATTTACAGCGCCAGATGAATTTTCGTGTAAAGCATTAATAACTTTCCTTGCATATTCAGATTAATCTCTCTGTCAAGATTTTAAAATTATTTAGTCATTAATCCTTTCATTTCGGCATTTTTATCGCATGCACACAACTCGACAAATGTACGTTCGTTCACTACGAGAAAAAGCATGAAGTCCTAGCTTCGTTTCTCCGCACGAGTTAAAAGATGGCGTTGAGGTATATTCTCCTACTGCCTCCCTCCCTAGTTGCATATTGAATGTGATGTCATCCATAGTCCGGGTAAACTAACTTGCATTTCATGTAAACGCACAATTCCCCAACTTTAGTCATAGCCAACGTTATGAAAATACGCTTAATTAAACCAGGTGTATAATAGTTTCGTGTGAATTATTCGCATAGATTCAGCAAATAATAATAATAATAATAATAATAATAATAATAATAATAATAATAATAGCATATTAATAGGGCAAGGCATTTGATGATTTTACATTTTTTTTATACGAAGGTTAAAAGATAGCTCGAATATATATAAATACGTATCATGAAGTAATTGATTAAATATGGACTATTTGTTTTTGCATTTTTTGGCAATTTTTAGGTCTTTGCGGCATGTTTCAGTGGAGGTAAAGAGGAGCCTGTCCAGACAGTCTTTTTATTTGATAATCTCCGCCAAGTGTTCATAGTTCATTATAATTCAGGTTTATTGTATATACCAAAGCAGTTTGTCTTGTAGCAATAAAGAATTATTATTTTTCTTTCTTTTTAAATGGCACATATCTGTTAGGAGCAATATGATGGGCATGCCAGTTCAGAAAGAATTTCTTTTTCGCTAAGGGTGTCCAAGTAGTAGGCCTATAAATTTACCTACTTCTTTAGTAACAAAATAAGTGTGTTTATATTGTAAATTCATATATAACGCACTGCCATCCATTAAATTGTTTTTATCAATTCATCACTTTAAAAAACTAATTATAAGTAATAATGGTAAATTTATTGGTCTTTCTTTTAAATGTTGGGTCATTTTTTCACTATTTTTAGGTGTTAATTCATTTTTTCTTTCGCATTCTTTCCACTATTTTATGGTCATTAAATGCCTTGCCCTACTTGTTAATAACACTACAACCCTGTTATCGATCATACACTGTTTCATACAGTCCGATCTGATAATTCTTTTAAACCTTGTATGGGAAAAAATTGTAATTGCACAGTCGTTACTGGAAAGTTTGATTGATGGTAGACGGTCATTTATGGGACCTTTCTATTTCCATGTGATAACAGTAAAAAAAATGGTTGACATCTATTCCCACTTAGTTGCTATGCTATTATGAAGTTTTCATGTTGCTATCATAAGACTGATAGCATTTGCTGAAACCGCAAAGCAGTGCAGTGTATAATAAAAAAAATGCAATCTCGTTTATCCATTCGTGGTTTAGATTGCGGTAGACAAAAAAATCATTTCCACATCATGAAATCAATTCGAGAAATGGCAAACACAGAGTTGCGCATATGAGTGCTATTATAACTAATCTCTCCCTTATACAATTCAGTGGTTTTGTACAGTCATCCGTTCAGCAATTGCTCGTGAACCGAAATGAATCTATTATTACGAATGAATACTCGGAACATAACAGAAATTCAATTTTTCTTTCAAAACAAAAAAACCGCATTTGTTTATTTGCTGACGTTTCATTATATTCCTAAATGGAAACAAAAGAAAGTGCAGTTGAAATTTAGCCAATATTCTAATGAATGCAATTATTGTAATGGGGTACTTGATATTTTGAGCAATATTTTAAAATCTGAAACAATGCTCTTGCTGAAAATGTTAAATTTATTTGTGTTGCACCACGATCCACCAATTAGCTTAGTTATTGTTCAGATTTATTGGGGAGTTCCATTCGTTGAACGAAAATGTTTCCTTAATGATAAAAATGCATAATTGTTGGCTTTAACAACGATTTTTGGGAAGTGTAGATATTTTCAATGAAATTAAATTATTGAACCGGAAGTGAGGAAGAAAAAAAGGAAATCCATAGTAAGTTATTACAATGTTATTAAAGTACAAGTATTATAACAATGAGTCGTAAAATTTCCCTAAAGCAATGAAAATAAAAATTTTAAACAATTCACACAATTGAGCTCTAGATGTAAAACATTCAGTAATTTTCTTGGGGTGACATACGAATTGTTTTAAAATGCCTATTTCCTTGTCTTTTACGGCAATATTTATACCTGTGTCGTCTCAAAATATTTGAGCCCCAAAATACCGGACTCTTAACATATCCTAATTCCAGAGGGACCCTAAATATCTCCGTTTCTTACCTGTCGAAGACTCTCAAAATATCCTAATTTATTGCCACGGTTTAGACTGGCAAAATGGATCAAGTGCGAACAGGTCGCGTTGTCTTGTATCATGAAATAGGCCTACCGTAGGCCTGACGCATAAACGTATATACCAGCGGGTCGGTAGACCCACGGACGCCATGAACCCGCGCTTATAACCGCACTCGGCCTGAAGTTAGGCCCAGTCTTTTTTTCTCTCTCTATCTCTCTTTGCTGCCTTAAGTTAGGCATAGTCTCATCTTTTTTTCTTTATTATAAACAATACATAACAATCTTAATTGCATACAAATCTGTCCTATGTAATTTGCAGCAGGTTTCAATTCAGTCCATTTTGATGACGTAAGAGATGGTTTAAAAAAGCATGTTTATGTCGCCAGTTTCCTCAGTTTTCTCATCTCTTTATTATTTCGTCAAGAACACAATATTTCTTCCTTCCGCGTATTTGAGTTTGTTAAACCCATGAGTAATTAGGAAAGTAGAAGAAAGATTTGGGATCTCATTAAGACTAGGTGGAACAATCAGTGGCTATCTAGTGTTAAAGGAACAGTTACAAAAGAATTATTTTTTCCAAATATTGAATCCCGACTTCAAAGCAAAATTGAACCTGAATTTGTATTAACTCAATTCTTGTCAGGTCATGGAATTTTTGGCTCTTACTTTGAAAGGTTTAATATTATAAGGGATAATGGTTATTTATGTATTTGTAAAGAAAACCAGACCATAGAACATCTACTTTTTGATTGCCCACTCTTTGAAAGGAAAAGATTTTCTTTAACAGGACACTTAAACTATTGTGGTGTTAAATATGATACACCACTCTTAAATTTTTTTAGCAAGGATTGTTCTTGTAGAGAATTCCACTATTTCATATGTTTTATATTTAAGAGTTTACGATAATTTTATTTAAACTTTAGCAAAACAGGCTACTCTAGTATACAAGATAACAGGTATATTATAAATTGTAATTGACATAAAACTATAGCCCTAATGTACCTTATGGTGAAATAGGGCTAAAAGAAATTGTATATTAAATAAATAAATAATAAATTAGGAAAGTAGGAACAAATTGTCAGTTTATTTTGACTGTTTTCTGTCAATAGCATGTCCGGATATTTGGTTCTTGGATATTTTGGGAGGAGACCTTTATACCACCGTACGAACAGAATGTGAATGTGAATCAATGTGAATTGATACCGGATAGGCCTAGTTGGAACGATAGTTGAAATAATAACAGCCGTACTTTAATAAACGTCGTTGCTTTGATATCTGTCAGTCAGATACTGTTACATGACATGTACCGTAATAAGCTTATTATAATATTATATTATGTTATGGTGGCAGCTATTTGTGGCCAGCCTGAAGTTATTTTCAATCAGGAAGGAAGTGACTAGGCATGTAATAGTGATTGATTAGGCAGGGCTGGAGTCCAGGAGGCATTGGAAGGTTAGTCTCAAGGTCAGGGTCTCCTTAATTATGCATACTACATGGCATGTACTGTATGTATTCCCTGTTAATGTGAACACGAGCTTTGGATTAATTTTCATATTTAATGCCACTAGTGACTTGGGAATTACCGATAAATTCGCGAGAGAATTTATTTAGGGGAGTTCCAAGTCACGATTTGCATTTGTAATGATTATAATAATAAAACATATTGGAATTGAATTATTTGAATAGCATTCTAGAATGAAACAATACTGTTCTAAGAAATTCATGACATGCCGTATAAGCAGTTGTCTCTCTACGATCGTAGACCTGGTGAAGATGAATTTTTAAACTTTCAAAACTCGACAATGTTAGGCTGTGTAAGAAATTTCGTTTTGTGTTATTTTAACATATTTGGAATTACGTGTTTATTGTTAATAGCAACATTTTTTCAAATGAGATAAATAAAGACGCTGTGGCTCAGGGGATGCGTCCAATCCTCTCACGCAGCGGGCCCGGGTTCGATTCCTGGTCGGGACAAGTTACCTAGGTGAGGTTTTTTTTCGGGGTTTTCCCTCACCTATGAGACAAATGTCAGGTAACTTTAGGCCCTTATGGTCCCCGGATTTCATCTGGTCGTCATTATCATCTTCATCCTCATCCTCGCCTTGTTCTGAGTGAGTGTGTGTGTGAATGGTGTGTATCGTCCTATGTGTTCGTCTTGTCTCGGAGGTGGCCCCGGCATTGGGCTGATCACTCATCCGGGGAGGCCCTCCATGTCCTTGTCTGGTCAAAAAAGTATGTATGTGATCCAAAGGTTATCCCTCTCCCGACAGGTCGCGGCCCTGTAAGGCCCGGGCGGCTTGGGTCGCTTAAATCCTAAAAGGGAGAGGTAAAACTACGAAAAAGAAAGAAAGAAAGATAAATAAAGAAATACATAAGTATTAATTAAAAAACTCCAGTTCATTCCAGGACTTATCATGTTCTTCCATACAAACAACTAGTACACACTCTCATAAAAATCTTATGGTAACTTATTTTATTAAAAATATACAATACAATATCATTTTAACCATGTTCTTAGAAATTAATGTTTTATCACAACAGTTTTAACTGCAAAGCACATGTTTAGAAATCAGTTTCCGGCGGTCCTAAACTGATTAATCATAAATTACTGACTTTTTCCCTTCCTAAGTATGAAGTTTGTTGTTACATACATTATTACATTTCATTATTTACATTATTTCACCATTAGTACAGGTAAAAACAAAAACCAACAGAAAATACTATTTCTAATTGGCAAAAAAAATGTAAGGTATGCCCCTAGATGAGCAGAACTCGTGCTTAGGGGTATAATAGATTAATATAAATCATAACTATATATCAATGCACAGTATACTACAAACTAAAATTATAAATGTATTGAGTAGGCTACAATGTATATAAAATGATTTTGTATCATTAACCAGTGGTTTATATAGAAATTACAAAAACAGAAAAAATTATAGAAATAAATTGGGTTGAAACATTGAAAAACAAGAGTGACACAAAACATCGGTTTCTGGGAGTTTAAACATCCACCCTAAAGCCTGGACCTCGCTCCCAGTGACTTGCATCTTTTCCTGCACCTTACGAAATGACAAATAATGACATAGAATGACATAGAAGCGAAGATGGTTGTCACACGGTGGTTCAAATCCCAGGCTGCATACTTCTACGACACAGATATTGAAAAGTTGGTGCCAAATGTTTCAATTCCGGAGGCGAATATATTGAAAAATAGATGAACACTGGCTGCGTCTGTTGTAATAAATATTTCCTTGAAATTGTGTTTTGTTTCGGTAAACGGCCTCAGGGAAACTTACTTTGTGGACAGCCCTCGTACATTAACTTGCATTCCTCAGAAATGGGAGAGTGCAAATCATCTTGATATTTATAGTCTGAAACTAGGTCATGATTACTGAAACAATTAGCTCCATTTTGTGTTACCTGGTAATCCAGAGTGTGGTATTAGAGACCCGCCTCAAACAAACGCCCCTTCTCTGTATAGGAAACGAGATAACGTAAATAAGATGGGGATGAAAAGTTTCCGCGAGGGGGTTGGGAGAGTCCGGAAACGTGTGCAGGTAGGTAGGTATCTACTCCAGATCCATATGCATTAATAATTTTATTAATGTTCCCCTCTACTCGCCGGATCTAGCTGCAATTTCCGTGCACTGAGTAGCTAACTCCTCGCCGGATGTCTGCTTCTCATGCCCAATAATCAGTGGGGAATTGTTTTCATAACGCATTTTCCTAGTTTCATTTGTTTCCACGTGCGTTTATCATATGTGTTGTTGAACTGCAAGTCAAAATGGGCTGTATATCCACAGCACATTCGTGAATTTGCTGAGCCACTCATTATTACGTATTTTAGCGATTAAAATAGCTATTTAAGTATCAAGTTCGCAAAATAAGGATTTAGCGGAAGAATCGATGTGCCTCGTCAGCAATGCTGGATGATTCCGCTAAAACTTTAGCGTACGTGGTGCATACCATAGTTTTTAGTAAAAGCTCTCTAAATATAAATTTGGGCGAAACTCAGAGGAAAAGATCCAGCGGTGTCATGTCAGGTGACAGTGGAGGTCACTGCGTTGGTCTCTATCATAACTAACATGTCGGATTTAATGTTGACGCATTAATGTTGAAACAGCTTCTGTGACCCCTTGTTTCTATCCTCCAAATGCGCAGTTTCATACTGTCTGGCTACTTTTCAGTTTTCTGCACATTTTTTTCTGCATCCTGTAAATAATCACTATAGCCCGGATTTATAAGCAAAATAAAATAATAAAATAAGCATGCAAATAATCACGAAAAATGTATGAAATAAACACCAAAATTAAGCCAAAAAAACACGAAAATCAAGTAAATGGTTAGTTTCGTAGAAATGTAAGCAGTGTGTAAGGAAGGTCGTCTGCAGATTTTCTTATGTGATGCCCCGGCGTCCGTTAGTGAAGGACGATTTGTAAAGTGAAATGTTCTTTCATCGTCGCAGGACGTCACAGGTGCATGTGAAAAGGAACATTTTTTCGATGAATTCTTCCTCAGTATGTTTTTTCACAAGAAAGCTTTTTAGAAATCTAACTGTGTTTACAACTATGATTTTTCAGTCATACCTGACTTGATCTTGATAACATGAGTTTCTGAAGATACTGTTGCTGAAAAGTTGTATGTTGGGGATTAGGGAAAGTGAATGTTGCTTCAAAACTCTGGGACTGACCAACGTCGAGATTTCGTAGTGATAAACGATTGTCTTGTTTAATAATGCAGAAGCAGCTCGGCAAAGAATACCAGATCCCTTCCCTAATCATAACTAAGTTAAGCATTGTTATTTTAAAACATCCCCATGGCTAAGTGGTTAAACCGCTCGCCTTCCACCGCTGGGACCCGGGATCAAATTTCGGTGGATCCACGTAGAATTTGTGGTGGACAAAATGGGGGCAAGTTTTCTCGTGGTGCTTCTGATTCCCCTGCCATATATCATTCCACCGTTCCTTCAATCATCATAATATGACCATTGGTTGCAATAAAATATTATTATTATTATTATTATTATTATTTTAAGACATCTCTGGGACTTTCTCCTTTTTTATACATAGCCTAGCTTTGCTTCTTACGCATTCGACTGATGTTACTTTTGTGTTACTTGTCAAGGAATGTTGTACGTAATATAACATTTATGCATATGGTTAGGAGTCTGAAAACAAATATGCATTTTGCTTAGAAATCCGAACTCTAATCTCTATATATATATATATATATATATATATATAAAAGGCTTTGTCCTGACTGACTGACTGACAGGAATCAACGTAGAGCCTAAACTATAACAGGTGGAGACTTGGAATTTTGACAGTACCTTCGTTTCATAATGTAGGTGCTCACTAAGAAAGTAATTTGCAAAATTTTGATTTTAAATGCCAAAAATTAAATGTTGTTGAGAATACTTAATCCCTTTTTTACACAGAATTATAAATTCCAAATCACAGAACATATTGTTGCTAATGCTATCAGATGGGTTTGGAAAAAAAATGCAAGTTTGACAAATAAGAGAAGGCGTCAATATAATTCATGTTATAAATATTAAAGAATGTAATCCACGAAAATAATGCAGTCACATAACTTTTCTCTACCCTACATAGAGAAAACAATACGAGGTATGGTAATATGGTATATTATTATATCGCAGGTTTTTGAAGAGAGAAGTATGAAAGTGATATTGCTTTCTGTTTAATTTCATCCCCCAAACAGTTTTATGGTAACATGAGAGTGAGAAATAAAATTTTCCGCCTCGATATTACAATTTTATGTTACAGGAATTTCTGTTTCTTCTTATTTGAACCCTTACCAGGCTTGCTGTGTACAAGCGATGGGATGCAAAATTCCACATCCTCTATGAGCCATAAAAAGCTATATCAAGCGTTTTCTGAGGGAATAGTTTGAGTGTAATAAGTCGTTCTTCCTATTTCAGATTATAAATACCTATATAAGGACCTAGAATTTAAAAATCGAAAGTCCTTCATAAGTTCATTTCCAATTACAAAATAAAAAACCCGGGCAACGCCGGGTCTTTTAAGCTAGTAGCTTAATAATCGCTGTTTTAGCACTTTGTGAGCTATTTTTTCTTCTTCTTCTTCTTCTTTCTTTCTTCTTCTTTTCATGAACATGAGCTTTACCAAACACGAGGGTCAGCCGCCCGTGAACTTTTGCTGACAATCACAGAAGGGTATACCTACTTTTTTTTTACGCATTAATTCCATCGGAATTGCTCCACATTTTTACACATGTAATAGATTCCCTCGGTCTGAAATTGTGTAATTTCTTTTCATGAAGCAATTTGCACGGATTCAATTTACTTCTCCAGTGCTGTAAACTGCGTATTCCTCGTCGTTAATTGAACCCTAACTCCCTGATTGAAGCTTTTCAATTCGCTTTGATTATGAGCAACCAACGAACTGAACATACGCTGCAGACAGTACTGAATGGGATATCTGTGTCATTTCAATTGTAAGCTTGCAAGTTGAATGGCTTTGGAACCCTGCATTAAGAGCAAAGTTAGGCAGGACTAAACGTTTTGTTTGTGCGAGGATTGCGGCTAACGCCGCCTGAAACCATGGACACCTTAACCAAAGTAATTCTATACAGTTAAACCCTGTATAACGAAGATCGATATAAGTATAAATCTGCATCTAGTAACAAATTTTTTTCGTTAGTCCTTGCAAATTTCCTATCTTTTTAAAAGGGCCGGGATTTTTAGGTTTTTATATACCCTGCTTTAGTTTTTTAAATACATTAAAATAGTTTTCTTTAGAATATTATAAGAGAAAAATTCCTCCGAAAAAGTGTCGGAGGAATTTTTCTCCTATAATATTCTCATGTAATGTCCAACAGAGACAATAATCTGTGGTTCATGAAAGCTTATATATCTATCTTGAATGTCAACTGTATAATAACAGTGGGAGCCTGGTCACAAAAATCACTAATTAGTGTGCCTCACAGTACTGCATATGACATAACTTGTCTGTCTGTGAGGAAGACCATTAGGGCATTTAGTCATTGGAGAGAGGTTCCATCCGGCGCTGTGAATTGAACTCCGGCTTAGCTCAGTTGGTAGAGCGTTGGCGCGAATAGCCAAAGGTCCTGGGTTCAAGTCCTAGTGTCGGAGGAATTTTTCTCCTTTAATATTCTCATGCAATGTCCAACAGAGGCAATAATCTGTGGTTCATGAAAGCTTATATATCTAGTTTTTTAAGTTTTTTACCATTTTCAGACGATTTTTAAAGTTTCACTTTAATAAGTACAATAAACATATTTAGAAAATAGGTTAATTAATTTTATTTTCACTTAAATTTCCATGGCTCTGAACCACAAAACTTTAGAAATACTTTTTGCTTAGTTTTAGAATTACCTCTGTCATTTCCAACTCCACCACAAACTCAACAAGAACGTTTTTCACTTAATCAGCCAACTTTTAGAACATTCACTTTCCGCATTTTGCTGGAGAAACCGGGGACTTCGGTTCACTTAAGATTTCCTTTACCTGTACAATGGGGTACAAAATTACAAAACACAGGGTTATATTTTATCTTACAAAATAATATACTGGTAACAGTGAACAAGATTCAGATTATAGGCAGATATTTAAAAAGTAATTTTTCAATAATAATTAGATTAGTTATTATAATAATTATTGCTATTCTATTGTATCTTACTTGAACAGCAGTTTTAACCATCATTAGTTTTAACTAGGGCTGAAAATCGATTGAAATTTCTAATCGAGTTAATGCTTGACTTTAATCGATTAATCGACAAACAGGTCGGTATTTTAAACGAAATCAAAGTGTACATTTAATATTGTTTTACACGTTTAATAACTATTACACTACAGATAATCAGAAGAAATCCTGAATTAGTGAATACCATTATTAATTAACTAGTGAAAAACTGTATACAAAACTTACATTTCCGGTTATTTTTTTCAGCCAAGACTTGAGACACACGAGTTTGTTGACTGAAGGTTTCTGAATAACGGGAATTGTTTGAACACAGTAGGCTGAATGACACAATCATGTTGTGACAAGGCCGGAGAAGCGAGAGAAAGGAGTTTGGTCATTTGACCCATTTCTCGAAAAACGTTTTTCAGAATTCGATTAAACCGATTAATCGGAAAATGTAATTGATCTACTATTAATCGGTACAGCCCTAGTTTTAACCTAATATTATTTAGCCATTTTACGGCTTTATAAGATTGAACTGTGTATCTGCCATGTCAATGAAACTGATAATTATGTTAAAACATCACAGCTAACTAGCAAGAAACCAAATAGTTTAAAACCTAAGAATGCGGGCCTTACTTATTAATATTAAATGTCACTCACTACAACGATCAACCTATTTTACAAACAACCTTTTACAACGATATTTTAAAGTTAGATTGTTATTTTAAGCTTGTAGCTTAGCCTGAGGACGTTAGTAGGCCTATAGTCGGCGCGCAATTATTTTAGGCAGTGGGGTGAGTAGGTACTGTCCACTCTAGATTCAGCCCTAAAGTAAACAGTAAGTCTGTTTCACTTTAGCTAATAGCATATTACTCGTTTCTACTGAAGAGTGAGACAGACGTTGTAGAGTGGACGGCCCCATCTCACCCTGTCTTAACTCCGGAGATTTCCTTAAAATGATTTATGAATTGAATTTTATACATCAAATTTAAAACTTTACCTACTGTTTATGGTAGAAGTAAGCGCGACTTAACTTTGATGCAGCAAGTATTATGTATTATTATAGAGCAGCTTCCGCGAAGATGGTGCAGATGATCCGCAGACATAATTAATTTTAAAATATCATAAAGCAAGTGGGAGGTAAAGAAGTAAAAAAAATTCACATAAAATGGACGCTAAATGTCAAAGTTTTTAAGATCTTCGAAAATACAGGTCATATTGCAAGTTTCTTTACTTCTGCAGTTACTAACCACCGTTTCAAACCTCTGATGCACTGACGTCTGTGGTTCCCTCTTTACTTCAAAACCCTAAAAAATAAGACTTTGTCGGAATTTGTTATTAGAGGCGCCATGCAGTTTTCAACAACCTATCTCTGTGAGAAGGGATTTTCATCGCTCGTTTAACTAAAAACAACGTACAGAAACCGACTTAATGTATCTGCTGATCTTAGACTAAATTTGACTAATATTGAGCCAAATATCCAGGAACTCTGCAAGAGGCGACATGCTCAACCGTCTCATTAAAAGTGAGTAATAACATAATTCCTAATTATATTATCAAATGGTAATACATATTAAAGTCTGTTCAAAATATAATTTTACTGTCAATAGTTTAATTCCAATACAATAACTGTGTTTCCGTCGAATTAAAAAAATGTATTTCGTTATAACGACCTATAATTAATACTTCAAATATTAAGAATATAGGCCTTTTAAAAATGGGATGTAAAATTAGGGGTCCGTAAATTTTTTTAGACATTTTAGAGGTCCTCGGGTTCAAAAAGGTTGAGAAACGCTGTTATAGAGTATGTGTCCGTATGGGGAAGATAGTGTTTAGTTCGTAAAAAACACTGTGGTAAGGAAAACCTTGCATTAGGTCTACATCCTAAATATATTTGTGGAAATTTTTTTTTTCTAAATATCGATTGGATTGTATTTTTAATAAGTAATTTTTTATGGTAATGTATGGTACTGTCTGTCCGTCCGTTTCTGCATGTGCGATAACTCAAAACGCTTTATCGGATGTTCATGAAACTTCGTATACGCATTTATAATGCCCATGGCAAGAAACTTACTTATTCTGGACCAAATCGGTTAACCGGTACCGGAGTAACGACTAATTAAAGGTCACATGCTTTTTAAATAGGAAATCGTGACTATACTACATAGCCGCTTTGCTTATCATTGAGGGCCTTGACTCCAATGCCAACGCAATCGCATGTTTGTTTATTTCGTTGATCAAGTTGAAATGAGTACTACGTGAATACTGTTATATACAGAAGGTATATTACTGCGAAATAATTAGACCTACATACATTAAGCGGAGTTTTTTGCCAGTGCATTTTGTGAAATTTCACATATTTTAAGAATTTCTTATATCAGTATATACAAAATGTATTAAAATTAAGTATCAAACTATAGAGCTTTGTTCTTCCGCAAGCCCTGTTTAATGAATCGATCTGAACCTTAACTCTGAGTTAGATTACAAAAATAATATCGTAATTGCAATTATCACTGATTAAACGAAAACATTCCAACACTTTGCTACATCGGTTTACTTGATTTTATGTTATATTATTTAAGTAAATTTAAGTTAGATTTCTATAATTTTTACACAAATAATCACGTTCCGATCACATTTTACACCCTTCTTACGAATGAAGGGGAAAGGGGGGGAATCGGGTTTCCACATGCAAGAGTTCTCGCTCGGGTACCTGGTTCGCTAGGCAGTTTTTTTTCAGCATAGGTTTTGCTATTTTAGGATAAGTTTGGTTAGGTTAGGCTAGGTTAGGTTAGATTAGATGCCATCTTGCG
Source organism: Ectobius pallidus (assembly GCA_964059195.1). Lineage (NCBI taxonomy): Eukaryota > Metazoa > Arthropoda > Insecta > Blattodea > Ectobiidae > Ectobius > Ectobius pallidus. The sequence goes on along the minus strand of CAXKWD010000004.1, from coordinate 31,930,461 downwards.
ACGATTTTTGAGAATATGGGAAAACCTGTGCTGAAAAAAAAAAACTGCGTACGCTGGTCCCTATAGTATAAAGCCACATGGCTGACTCACTCATTCACTCACTGACATTAATGTTTGCCCACTTCCAGATGAGCTAGAAACTTTAAATTTGGTACACGTATAGCTTTTAGGCTGTAAACCACAGGAAAATTCCTAAAAGTTCGATTTTTTTAATTTTTACCCCTAAAAGAACCTTGAAAAGCTCGGACGCAGCTTTGAAATCTCTGTGCAGTTCCCATGACAACAATATTACCTACAGTATTCACATAAGGCTTTGGAAGTTGCAATAAACTTCGCTTTGAAGACATGCTACCGATAGAAACTATTATTTCTGTAAACCGAGCGAGGTGGCCGAGATGGTAACGTCCTGGAATGGGGGCAGAGCCCCCAACGTGCAAAGCGAGTAATATTTATAAAATTGTATATTAATATAAGTACTGGAATAGTACTATTTAAAGCTGAGACAATCAGATTATAATGCAAGATATCAATATAAATTGTTATTATCCCATACCGACCTAATAGAATCTGGCGATGATCGAGCGTTTACTGCACATCTAAGCGGATAAGGGAGACAATGCAATTAATTTCGTCAATGAGGCAAGGATTATAGTTATTGAGTCTTCCTAGCGTTTTCTCTGTACTGCTGATAACATAGAATACATCCTATGGGGGCAATAGGAGGAGCTGGAACAACCGCCATAATCCTTAATCTGTCGATTAGAAAAGCGCCGCTTCAATTTCCCATGTGCGTGGCAAAAGTGTATTACTGGTAAACCGAATTTAAATTGAATCGCTACTTCTAACACAGGAGTTGATATTATTATTTCCTATTGGAAATGCGAATTGTTCGTGTTCAATTCGTTTGGTCTGTACATGTGAAAAGCTTTTCATTCTCTTAAAATAAAATATACTTAATAATTTATTTTAATATTTGCCTAGGCCTTTCGGCATATTTCCGCCATCTTTAGGGCATATTTTTTTCTGGTTTGGATGCCGCGTTAATTAAAACCAAAACTGCATTGTATTACATCTTGTCACATTTATAAAATCAAAATTTCTAAAAGCTTTATAAGAAGACTATTACTGAATCGTCCTTAGCTATTTCACCCTTCTGTGGCCTCTTCATTGTGTGAATGCTGATTCTTCACATTCTTGCCACAACAGTGTGGAATCCCTAATAATTAGAGCAAAGCGTTTGATGATTTGGCATATTTTTTATGTGAAGGTTGAAAGATAGCTCATATATATATACAAGCATGTAACATGAATTAATTAATTAAGGGCAATTTTTTTGCATTTTTCGTCATTTTCAACAATAGGACTTTTTTGGGTATTTTTAAACCATTTTCGCCATTTTTTATAGTTTTTTTAAATAAAGTGTTAGATTACGCTGTATTTTGAATTATTCATTATTATTTGTTTTAATACTTATTTTATTATCTCTATATATATAAAAGGCTTTGTCCTGACTGACTGACTGACTGAATGACTGATTGACTGAATGACAGGAATCAACGTACAGCCTAAACTATAACAGGTAGAGACTTGGAATTTTGACAGTACCTTCGCTTCATAATGTAGGTGCTCACTAAGAAAGGATTTTGAAAAATTCTGATTCTAAATGCCAAAAATTAAATGTTTTTGAGAATACTTAACCCCTTTTTACATAGAATTATCCATTCCAAATCACAGAATATATTGTTGCCAAATTTTATATGATGGGCTTGGAAAAAACAATTGAAATGCACTTTTGACAAACAAGAGAAGTTATCAAAATAATTCATGTTATAAATAAATATTACAGAATGAAATCCACTAAAATAATGGAATCACATAACTTTCTCTACCCTGGACATAGAGAAAACAAAACGAGGTATGGTAATGTGTATATTATTATATTATATCGCAAGTTTTTGGAGAGAAAAGTATGAAAGTGATAATGCTTTCTGTTTAATTTCATCTCCAAAACGGCTTTATGGTAACATAAGAGTGGGAAATTTCCCGCCTCGATATTACAATTTAATGTTACAGGAATTTCTGTTTCTTCTTATTTAAACCTCTACCAGGCTTGCTGTGCACTGTACAAGCGATGGGATGCAAAATTCTAGATCCTCTATGAGCCATAAAAAATTATATCAAGCGTTTTCTGAGGGAATAGTTTGAGTGTAATAAGTCGTTCTTCCTATTTCAAATTATAAATGCCTATATAAGGACCTAGGATTTAAAATTGAAAATCCTTCATAAGCTAATTTCCAATTACAAAATACAAAACCCGGGCGACGCCGGGTCTTTTAAGCTAGTAAGTTTATAAGCAAGTAACGACCGCAGGACACAAAGTAAACTTTCAGTATAACTGGTATATCAGAAGGACCTTCACTGCGTCATTCATTTGTGTATACAAATTGAGTGAGGAAAATACTAAAGGACAAGTAACTTCGATAGCAACAAAATAAGAGTGTTATTCATTAAATTGCTAAATAAAATCAACTCGTACTTCTTTAAAAACTATTTATAAGTAGTAATGGATAATTCATTGGTCATTTTTTTATTTTGTGTCATTTTTTACTATTTTTAGGACATAAATGCATTTTTTATTTTTTCATTATCTGATGGTCATTAAATGCCTTGTACTACTAATAATTAACCATTGCCCTTAACTGCTGCCAAATGCTACAGAATATTCATTCGAATTTCAGGATTTTCCTAATTATATTGTGAGAAGAAAAAGGTATATATTCCACAACGTCAACTTTCGGCAAATTGAAGAAAAAAAAACTAATTCCCCACAAAATATGAATAAGATTTTTATTTTTTAAATTTTTCATTGATTATTTGTACTTGTAGCAAGTAAAACAGACTGGGATATAGGACATTCTATTACTACACATAAATTTATGTGACTGACTGGTTCTAGTATAAGATATTTACATTCAGCCTACAGTCAATTTATATAGGCCTATATAAAATATATGTGATATAGTAGGCTATTTCATATTTTTTGTGAGATTCAGCAAGACAAGTTTCTCGGGAGTAGAGTTGCAGGGAGGGTTTAGGGGAAACAAAATTTTCGATTCCCTTCGTAATAATTATATTCTCTGTCAATGTCTAATTTGGACTATAAAAGTTTTTTTTCGAGTTATGTCGCCAGTAGGCACGCTTAAACAATCAGTCCAAATCTTCTCCTAAACTTACTTTTTGGACACTCTAAATGGCCTGTAAATGAATTTTTTTCTGAACCGATACCCATTTCCAGAGTTCAATATCCTGTAAAATAGTTCTGTGTGGCAGACTTAATTATACTATATTTGAATTTCAGGTGAATTTGCATGTCCAAACAATTAAATTGTGATACCAAAAGGAATAAAGTCATGCAATAGAAGGTCCATAAATATTAAATACAAAGTTATTTTGAGTAGCGGTGTTTTTATTGCGCTCAATGGATTACATTGAAGGTTTGCATGTCTAACTGCCGTATACACACTGCTCCGAATGGCGGGCTGTGAGAAGGGCCCCTATGTGATTCTCATATCCACGTATCATCTGATATTCGACCTCACCACACGAATCTACCATCCAGCATAAAAGCGCTTTTACACCTCCTCCCTACATTTTAATAGCGTTAACTTTTATTATTTTTACAGACTGCAGTAGACTAAGTCAAGTAACTGTTAAAACTGGAAGGTCAGTATTCTTTCGTCTTATGAAATTTCATACGGTATAGGCCTACTTACTTACTCAATGGCAATACAGCTGTTCATTCCTCACACGTACGAGTGATAACATGAAAGTGATAAATATGAAATAGTGATGTTTGCAATTGGTTGAAGTTCCATATATTCTTATACTGGAATAATCACTGATTTTTTAGATAAATAGTCGCATTATGTGAACTTTTAAAAAATTTAAATCTGTTATATTAGCGTCAAATGTTTGGTTGCAGATGACTGATGATAATTGCTCGATACAAGATCTAAAACATTAGGCTTACGTTCTAAAAATGTAACCATAATAGGCTAAATGTTGCTATTATTATTATTATAATTATTATTATTTGTGAATTTTGGTTCTGAAGATATCCCGGTTATTATCAACTTCTGGTGTAATATTTTCTGCCTGTTTCAGATCAGTTTTGATTTCCCCGGTCCACTTCACAGTGTCTGTTTTCGCTTTACTCCTGTTTTCGCTTTACTCCTGTTTTCGTAGAATTCGACTATTTGTTTTGTAAGTCTGTCTGGGTTCATTGTTTTAATGTGTCTGCGTTTTCTAATGTCACTTTGAATTATTATTATTATTCTTATTATTATTATTATTATTAGAAGAAGAAGAAGAAGAAGAAGAAGAAGAAGAAGAAGCATGTAGGGAACTTAACTTAGGGTCGATTTCACAGAACACTACTAAAGTCTCTTAGTTAATACTCTGTTGGCCTGTGTCGTGTATTTAAATGAGGCTGCATTTCATGTTAGGTTAAATTAAGAGACACTTAACTAATGAAACATTCTTGCTTTCGTAGCAACGCAAAACATTCTGCTATAGAAGCATGTGATCATTTACATATTATGCCGAACAGGCAAAATTGATTTTTAATAATTGTGGTTTAGCCGATTGGTTCAGCAAGTTGGGATTTCTTAAACTTCAGTGTTAAAGCTACTTAAAAGTTATATGTATTTTTAGATTCAGAGAACCTCAAAAACTCGTATTTATGCTAAAAACTCCACGTAAAATGTCAGGGTGGAATACAATATTCTCCCTACCTTTGGTACGGGCAGATCAAGTAGAAGGTAAATTCTGACAAACGCCTACGTAGGACTGACTAGGCAGCACGCAATACTCCTGTGCTGGAGAATTTGCCGGAGCGCGACAGGGGTTCTATGCGAAAAGCGATATACACTACTTGTCTCTTACTAATCTTTGAAATGCATGTGTTTTGTAAGATACAATGTTTGTCACGAGTTTGTAATTAAAGAAACGGAAAACAACACAAAATAAAATAAAAAATCTTATGTGAAAGTCACATAACTTCCTCTGCCCAAATAAAAGTTAGCAGTATTCACATATCCTTGTACAGAACGCAAGACACAATTTTACGCCAATTATACGATAAATACCTGATAACCTCTTCTTTGAAAATGATGCGACTAATAAAATTGCAGACTATATAAAAATAAACAAAAACAAGTGACTGCAGACATTTATTGAAACTTCCGTCGTTAGAATAATTTCCGAACTTTATCGAATATTTCCCTCCAATACATTTTTCTCACTTCATTCTTATATAGAACTAGCTTAAAAGGCCCGGCATTGCCCGGGTTTTAGGTAGATTTCGAAGAAAAATCTACCTATTGCTATCGATACCAAGTCATGACTTTCGAAAAATCCTTTCATATTTTTACGTTTCATGCCTCCCTAAGTACGAAACCACCGCCTGTTCAAAAAAATGTTATATATCTTTACACGCTAGCGGCCGTAATTTTGAAGATATTTGAACAAAATTTTATTATGTTATTTCTAGGCCCAATAGTTCGGACAGGTTCGTTTATGAGCAAAATTGGCCCAAGGGGAGGGTCGGGGTTGAAATTTTCAAAAAATTATATCTCAGCCCCTATGAAGTATAGAGGGAAACTTTGTTTGAATAAATTAGAGTACTCCCTATGGAGTTCACAGTGACACCAACGATTTGCGGGTTTTGGGGGTACGAGCGGGGGCGGTTGGTGGGTGGAAATTCGAAATTTTTTTAACCACGTCTTTTGGGGTATCGTTGAAAAGCTCTTGATGAGTACTCTACAAATCAATAACTAGTTTCTCGGTAGCTCTCATATGAGGAGAGATTTAGCACTTCGAAATCTATCTCAGCCTGTAGGCCTGGCTAAAGGGATTTTTTATTTTGTAATTGGAAATTATCTTATGAAGGGCTTTCGATGTTTAAATTATAGGTCATTATATAGGTATTTAGAATTTGAAATAGGAAGAACGATTTATCACACTCAAACTATTCCCTCAGAAAATGCTTGGTATAGAGGATGTAGAATTTTGCATCGCATCGCTTGTACACAGCAAGCCTGGTAGAGGTTCAAATAAGAAGAAACATATTATTAAGGTAACATAAAATTGTATTGTCTTTGCGGAATATTTTATTTCACTCTCAAGTTACCATAAAACCGTTTTGGGGATGAAATTAAACAGAAATCGAACATCACTTTCATACTTCTCTCCCCAAAAACCTGCGATATAATAATATACACATTACCATACCAAGTATTGTTTTCTCTATGTCCAGGGTAGAGAAAGTTATGTGACTGCATTATTTTCGTGGATTTCATTCTTTAATATTTATTTATAACATGGATTATATTGATAGTTCTCTAATTTGTCAAGTCTCGATTCATTTATTTCCAAAGCATTTATTTCCAAAGCCTTATGTGAAGACTGCCAACAATACTGTTGTCAAGTGAACAGTGATTTGGATTTGATAAGTCTGTGCAAAAAAGGATTAAATATTCTCAAAAACATTTAATTTTTGGCATTTAAAATAAATATTTTTCAAAATCCTTTCTTAGTGAGCACCTACATTATGAAACGAAGGTACTGTCAAAATTCCAAGCCTCTACCTGTTATAGTTTAGGCTCTACGTTGATTCTCTGTCAGTCAGTCAGTCAATCAGTCAGGACAAAGCCTTTTATATATATAGAGATACTGTAATATCCTTCTGTTTAGCCTAGGCCTACTTGTGGTGTGGAAACTCATTTAGATCCTTAAGAAATTAATGGTTAGAAATGTCCACAGTGCTGCGCCAATCTTGTGTTGCTGCATGCATATCTTATATGAATAGACATGTGTATAACTTCGTAATTAGAACAGTACACTGTAGGAAACACCTGTCGCTATCAATACAGTCAACTGTCACTTTGCACATGGAAGCACAGCGAGAACATATTAATTACCGTCTCCTTTAGCCCAATTATCCCTCCTTAATTGTTAGTCGTTACACGCAACTTAACATTTTGTTCACCTTCACCTGATTTGTTTGTATCGAACGAACGAAAGTGTACAGCAATGGGAGCTACATTGGACTGTCTTATTCTGTAGGAGTAACTTGGCCTGAAAGCTACAAGGCTTTGAAAAACTATAGATGTTTCATATCCCGGTGAGTTTATAGGACGGGGGCCTGCGGCGAGCAAGCGGGATGTGTGACGTCACGCGTTTCCAATGCTGGCTATTCCCGGCGTTTACTCAGTCTTGAAATGTTCACACCTTATTATTAAACTCGCAAGGTGTTAATTAAAGGTTGGGTGAAATAAAATAAATATGATACCAGTTGCTCAACTAAGATATATTTTGTGATTTGTCACCTAGGCCTTTCGGTGTCTCTACGCCATCTTCAGGGCACCTTTTTCTGGCTTGGAGTTCCAATAATTAAAATAAAACTGCATTTCGTCACATTTATAATTTCATTGATCGAGCTCAACGGCGTTGAACATGTATTTTAATAAATTTAACGGTTGGGTGTTTAATCATAAGATGTGGGCATTTTCTAGACTGAGTAAAAGCCGGGAATAGCCCGAATTGGAAACGCATGACATCACGCACTGATGTGCTGTGATTGGTCTATCCCGGAATATGCAACCTCTGTAGTTACTGATCTCGTGAAAGCTATACATCCTAATTACCCCATAGGGATCTATAGCAGCCCCATGAAGCCACCCGGTCTGATCCAGCACTAATGGGAACCAGCAATGATAATCTATGTTAAATGTTTAATGTTTGATTGCCTGTTGGAGAACACAAAGTGCAAAGACATGGCCAAAAAGATAAAATTATATCAAATCAGACACATCACAATAAAAAAACTCACGCATATCGTAAAATTACCTTGTAGTCAACCAACCAGAGATCACAAATTTAGCCTAAATAATCCAGCAGGCATTTTGTCCGCAATTTTTATGGACATGACTTCACAATTTTTCATAGTTAAAGAAAGCCTGCAGGCAAGAGAGTTCAATTAGTTTTGTTGACTTGTTTCGTAATTGTGTAGATCGCTTCTATAACTAAAAGCATTAATATTATCTCTAACGTATAAAAGAGACTCGTGAATATACTGAGAAGTAATAGTCAATGTTTTAAGGTCAGTAAACAGGGGTCTACAATGTTCATTCAATGGTGAATTAGTGATAATTCTAATGGCCTTCTTCTGGAGAACAAAAACCTTATTAATGTGCGAATGGACTTACCAGAAGTTATGGTAAGCATGGCATTGTCACCCTTTCCAGTATCGCATGGGTGGAGCGTTCAATCGCAGACAAGGAAACGCTCGAAGACCCGAAAAATGCATTTGATTAAAGCATCGCAACACGCACGGGTTTCGTCCTTCTCTCCTTGACCAAGCTAAAGACTGAGGTTCACCTCGAACTGCTTGAGTTGTCAATTTAACGGGGTTAAGATGTTCGTCTAAGGCCTTCAATTATTCTGCCTAGAAAACGCCATCCCCCTGTGTTAGCCAGAACGAACATCCAATGAGTTCGGTAAGACAAAAAAGCCCTTCATAGGCGATAATAATATATATCTGCTTTTTAACGTGGTTTCTTTCCTCAAATTCGACAAATTTGATGAATTTTATTCAAGATATATCGGAATCACTAGGTAAGATAATCGGGATTAATTCTCAAGGGCATTTGATAAATTAGATCATCATGACTAAAATGTTTATGTTTGGTATTAAGTCGTTGTTTTTTAAGATTTTAGCATCTTTCTTAGAATACCGTACAAGCAATGTGTTACTTTTCATCATGTTCCTTCCTTTGTTTATAATGTTAATTCTAATGTACCACAGGGTTCTGACTTAGAGCCATTTCTTTTCCAAATTTTATAAATGATTTACCAGATATTGTTAAAAATTTTAAATTCGTAATGTTTGCTGATGATTTAAAAATATATAAAGAGATACGTTTATTAAATGATGAATTGGAATTACAATTAGCAATAGACACACTCTTTGAGTGGAATATGCAAAACAATTTGGCATTTAAGTTAATGTTAAAAAATGCTATTTCATAAGTTTTCACAGATTTTCACTCCACCCTTATTATATTCGGTGAAGAGTAGAGGTTATGAAGCTCGTCATTATGCAGTTTCCTCTAGTCCCCGTTTTTCACTCTCTTAGGTCCGAATATTTTCCTAAGCCCCTTTTTTTCGAACACTTTCAGATTATATTCTTTCCGAAGAGTAAGGGGCCATGTCTCACATCCATATGTTACAACCAGTGGATAATTTTCTTTTAAATTTTCGACAGTAAAATTGTAGAAAGGAAATGAATGTATGTTCTACACCTAGATTTTCAAAACATGTTTTATTTCTATGATAGTGTTTTATTTTCTTGTTTGCACTTGGGAAATTTGGAAACCGCAGGTTGCATCAACTGATTCCCCCTGACTGTTTATCAGAACGGGGTTTGTCATCCATGTAATTAGGTATCACCACATTTCCCAAGCTGAACTGAAGTAAACCACAAGAAAACTGTCCTGGGACCAAACTGCACTAATACCATTTTATTATTCGATTTCGTTTAAACTCAACAAAGCACTGCGAACAAAAATAAAATCAGGTAAACTGATGTAACAAAGTCCCAGAATGCTTTTGTTTAATCGGTGATAATTGCAATCATGATATGCAGAAAATAAGTTAATCTTATAATCGATTTCCGAGTTAGGTTCCAGATCGATTCATTAAGAAGGGCTTACGGAATAACAAAGGTCTAGTTTGATAAGCATATGTGAAGGAATATGTGGGTAGTGTTACTTGTCATAGCTAATTGCATTGCAACTTCTAAAGCGGTAACACTGTAAAACAATATCTTGCCATGAGAACTGATTTGCATTTGATTAATTCTATCTAATATATTACCATAAAATAGGCACTAAATTGGGCATTACTGCAGTACCAGACAACCAATTTGGTCCAATGTCAATTTGCTTCTTCCCATGGACGTTATAAATGTTTATACTAAGTTTCATGAAAATCCGATAAAGCGTATTTGAGCTATCGCGCATACAGACACACGGTCAGACAGACAGACAGACATTTTCCCATCCCCCACATAATCTCATAAAGTACCATTCTGGCACTTAATAAAAACAGATTTTGTGGAAAATATATTGAAAAAAAAAATCGTGTTCTCAATTCACTGATTTAAGTACAGTTTCTTGTGGAGAAAAAGAAAAGCAAAATTTACGATGGTGACAAATCTTGGGAGTATGGGGGATGTGGGAGGCACTTGAAGCGAATGTCATAGATGATTTTCATGGTTGGCACGAGCAGCATGAGGACGGGCATTATCATGTTGAAGCAAAGCACCTGCACTCAGCAATCCCCTTCGCTTTGGCACCATCAGACTTCCACATCTTTAATCCATTACAGGAGCACCTTTGAGGGCAGACATTCAAGTCTGATTAAGACGTCCAATAGGCGGTGCACGAGTGGCTACAGTATCAACCAAAATAATTTTTCTCACGTGGTATCAAAGCACTTCCTATCTGATGGCGCAAGTGCATTGAACTGGGAGGGGACTTTGTGGAAAAATAATGTGCAAGCAAGCATTCTTCCTGCAGTAGAACAGTGGAAAAAATTAATTGTGGTTTTCATTTAAATACAAAGCTGGTAGGAAGTTCGAATTTCAACCATGATAGCATGAACGGGAAATGGGTGAAAAACACTATTGTATAGAAATTATATTCAGCTATTTAGAATAATTCAACATGGATGTCAACAAGCTATTTAAATGTTACATAACCTAAAGCGGAGCCGTTATGCGATATGTAACATCACAATAGCATATCAACCTTCATTCCTGTGAACGTACAATTTTTCATACACATAATTTGAACATGTGACTGACGAATTGCTTACGTAATTGGCAGATGGTACTGTAATAATTGGATACTGCATAACATGTTCTGAGAGGATGTTGATGCCGTAACAGCATTGGATTGTTCAATTAGGCTTACCTAATTATGAAGGAATATAATTTGTACGTGCATTGTCCACTCAGAATTGCATTGCGTGTGGTGGAATTAGGAAACTCTGGCGTTGCTGACCACCAGTTAATTCATTTTCTATGATCACAGCTAATCTGATGTTCTCGTCGAGATGTGTTCTGTATAATATAATTAACAAAATTAGCAAGAGAATTTTCGTTGATCGTTAAACATGATTACGTCTTTTATAATTTCAGTATTTACACGATGAAGCAAGAAACTTTCAGCGATATATTACGTCAGTAGAGTATATTTTACAGTAATACTCTTAATATATTGCGGAACCGTAATATTTTTGAAAAAATTACTGGCAAAGAAGCTTGGTTCTTTGATACGGCATACTTCAAATCTTTAGATAAAATTACTGTATCTGTGAGTTGAGGGCTAACATTGAAATCATGTACCACTTGGATGGAATCACTGAAAGGAAACATAATTTTTTGTCAACCTAGTGAGGGACAGTTTCGGCCCAACATCATTTCATACCGGTCTCACTCTATTGGGCTCAAATAATATCTCCCTCTCTCTCAGTTGGTTGGGCCGCAAGTCACATATGTCTCCGCTACATTAAATTAATAGCTAATATGATTAATTTCTCAAAGTTTAAACTATCTAAAAGAGATGTTCAAGGAGTTGGAGGGAGAAGGAAGAACGATGGGTATAGGCCTACTGTCCATCCGAGATGTTTTGAGAAAAGAAGTTAACAGTATGTCGTGTATAAAATAATTCCACCTATTCCCTCGTATAAAATGTTTTTTGTTAAAATATCAGCTCATAGCTTTGTCAAATTTTAGATTTTTGTTAAAATATCAGCTCATAGCTTTGACAAATTTTAGATTTTTGTTAAAATATCAGCTCATAGCTTTGTCAAATTTTAGATTTTTGTTAAAATATCAGCTCATAGCTTTGTCAAATTTTAGATTTTTGTTAAAATATCAGCTCATAGCTTTTTTAAATTTGACAAAGGTATGAGCTGATATTTTAACAAAAACATTTTATACGAGGGAATAGGTGGAATTATTTTATACACGACATACAAATCCCTCGTAGGAGATAAACAACGTGAAATTTATCAACACAAAGTAAACAGTAGTTGTAATGGAAGAAAAGCACGGTTCACCAGCTAGCAAAGCTCACGTTGAAGTTTGTAGAAATAAACAACATTAAAGCGCTACTTTCGAAATTAATTATGGTTATATTGAACATATGAACACAATACAAAGTTACGTTCGCCTGTCTTAGATCTTAGACATACACTTAATCACAAGGGAACTGTCAACCTGTGAAGCGAAAGATTGTTAATTAGGCTTAGGGCCTGTATGACGACCTCCTGCTATCGTATTTATCTACCAGATAGAGAACCTATCTGGAAGTTGGCCAAGAATTGCGTATTATGGTCTCCTGACAAAATCTGTCTGGGAAGACAACTTCCAGATAAGCTAGCAGGAGGATGGAGTGGCTGACAAAGTACCAACTGCTAGTTAGGGATCTTGGTTGAAACAAGATGGCAGGACGCGGAATCTTTCTGGCCACCTTATTTTCAGAATTGATGCTGGAAGATTTAATTTACACAAAAATGTCATTTTATGCTCACAAGTGAATGAAATAGAAGTGCACAAATCGATTAATGCACTTAAAACTATGTGTTGTTATGTAATTTAATTGTACAAATACAAATCCGAGCTGCCGCACCTAGCGGAGGACTACCGAACTACAACAAACACACCTCTTTGCTCAATCAGCTAAGGACCATTTTACAAATTTTTACTGCGTTCTTGCCGGTAGCAGTTCAGAGGTGGTATTACAAGGCATCTTCCAGTTAACCTATCTGGAAGTCACGTATCGGGAGGAATTGTCGACAGGTGGTAATACAGGCCCTTAAGATTGCAGAGTTGTATCTGAACAAAGCTAGCCTCTGCTCAATAGGATGTGAGCATTCAAACCAAGGTCGCATACCTACGTTTTCGATCCGCATCTTTTTCTCTCAAGGCATCTGGAATGGACAGTAGGGGTCAATGCTATCTAAACATAGTAAGTCTATATACATTTAACGGCTGCTGAAAGAAGAAGAAATAATAACCTGATAATAGATTCTTATTCATTTGAAAATGTTATGATAACAGAGTGAGCGAAGAGTTATTAATGGAAGTAGAGACTATATTGCAAACTTGAAATTAATCAAGTCACAGTTAATGTCTCGCAAAACCAAACTATGGAACCTGTCAGAGATTGTAACAAACTCCAAATGTAATATAAAGTTATAACTAATAATAACGCACTCATTACTGGCATTAAGTTTGAAATCGAGGTATCATACTGGCACTTAATAATTACTTTCTTAATTAATCATCAAATCATCATAATTAAAAACAAATTATCATTGTGTCAGATGTCAGATCATGGCAAACTAAAAGAACGAACAATCTATTATTACCGAATGTACCAGGAATGTACTAGGTATTACCAGATTAGTAATCAATGCTACCAACAGTGCATATGAGAAATAGCTAACCCAATTATGATAAGCCAAAATCAGAACACAATAAAAACTTACATACTGACTTGCACATTTAAATTGTTTCATTCTTCCTGTAGGACCTGTTAATACCGTACAAGTAGTGTACGCCAGCTCATGAAATAAGTAAATTCCCTATTTTATATCCCAAGGATGCATTTTATATTCCATTAATTATTATATCATTTTAAGTAATTTTCTTGCTCATCTTTTTTCAGGTATTATGATTTATCTCTCTATCCTCTCGCCTTAACTCTCTCTCTCTCTAATCATCTCTCTTTCTCTCACTCTCATTCTCTCTTACACACACTCTCTCTCTCTCCTCTCTCTCTCTCTCTCACCATCTAATCTTTTATACGCACACGACCTCTCGATTATATAATAAACTCCACCTGTATCATTATCACTCTTGCTACGACAAAAATACTCTTTGGTTAATAACCTCTTAACCGCGTATGAATCCTAATGTCCTATTATCTTCTACAAAAGTTTACTCTTATCATATATTATATAATGGCTACTACTTCATGACATTAAGTTAAGGTTTATGTTTTAGTTTCAGTATTTGCATTAACAATGTGTCTGTAATTATTATATTTGTAATTTATCTGTAATTTGTTCTGTCACTGTGAGCGGATTGTATGCTTAAAAGGAACTTTTAAAATTCTTAAAATAAAATAAATTCAATTCACTCTCTTTCTTTTTTTCTTTCTCTCTCTCTCTCTCTCTCTCTCTCTCTCTCTCTCTCTCTCTCCCTCTCTGTTTCCATTCCTCTCTCCCGATATCAATCTCTCTTTTCTTTCATCGCTATATTTCTATCGCTCTCTCTCTCTCCCTCTCTCTAACATACATACCTCCCCACACACACAAAGTCACATACATACGTTTACTTTCTTCCCTCCCCCTCTTCCTTCTGCCCCCCCCCTGAACAGTTCTGTTTCACACGTGTATATATTCACTCTTTATCTGCCGTTTGATATCACTTTCACTCTTAAATATGCCTATGCGCTTAGAATTGAATATTCGATCTCAGAAATATTTTACGTTAAATTATAATCAATTTTATACTTATAGTAGGCCTACATCATGCACCTGTCATCCTTTAAACGTGAGATATATTCAGAAATATACAGTTATGATATGCAACGAAAAACGACTCGTTCAGAAGACTTAATATACCTACGATAGTATGAATGAAAGTAATATTGATTTCCATGTGTACCTGAATCATTGATGCAGGCCGTGTAGGTCCAAGATGAGAAGATTGTGGACCACATCAAGTGTGGCAGAAGCAATCTGATGCTGACATCACGAAACACATGGACCACGCAAACAGATCACAACATGATACCCGCTGACACTGAACTGACCTTGCTTCTCATCATGACTATCCACTGCCTCCTGCTATTCTTATTTATAAAATTTACCACACAGAAAACATTAAAATGTGATAAAGTAGTCTTCAGCTGTTGTTTCATTTACCCTGGCTACCGCTGTGCGCCGCTAGTTTCCCAATCGATATCTCGTCTGTCCTTGGAAGGGGTGCGCCGGCGTACGGGGGTTGAACACCATTATAATATAATATATACCTCTGTCATCCCCCAAGTGTCTCCTACACTTGTCCAGGGCTCTATTCTTCTCTTGCATTGTGGGATGTTTGTTTTAATGCTGGCAAAAAATCATAATCACAGCAATATTTGGTTAGAGACGTAGCAGGGGTGAATGAACGATAAAATGAGATTGGACTTCACTCAGTAAATAATGTATCAGTTTTTATTTCTAGCACCTATCAATATCAAATATTTTATTTAAATGTTACGTAAACAAGCAAGTTAGCGCAGACGGTAATGAGAAGAGCCCCTATTGGTCAGTGGTCATCCAGGAAGGAAGCCGTAGAGGCCTTCTTTTTTTTAAACGTTAATTTACTTTTTTATTCGTAAAAAATGCTTCATTACCTAATAAAATAACATTCAATTTTAATTTTAAATATTAACGCATTTATGCACCACATATTCCTTCACATATGCTTATCAAACTAGACATTTGTTCTTTGTTCTGCTTAGTGAATCTATCTAGAGCTTAACTCAGAAATCGATTTCAAAAATAACTTATTTTCTACATATCATAACTGCAATTATCACTGATTAAACAAAAGCATTCTGGCACTTTGTTGCATCGGTTTAACTGATAAAATTCTGTTCAGATTTTAGCTTATCTTAACTACTTCTCATACGTATCTGTATCTGATAACATATTCGATACCGGTAATTAATTGTTCATTATTTTAGTAGAGCGTGATCATACAACTGACACAATGATGTTTCAAATTTAAACAACACAAGTAAGAAAGAAATTATTGTTATATATCTGATACAATTAATTCATGGTACAATCTTAATTAATTTCTCAATAAATTATCTGTGACAATTCGATAGTACTTCATGTAGGTATGGAACTGTTAGGGGAAGTAATAAAATCAGGTAAACTGATGTAACAAAGTGCCATAATGCTTTTGTTTAATCAGTGATAATTGCAATTATATGTAGAAAATAAGTTATTTTTGTAATTGATCTCCGAGCTAGCTCTAGATCGATTTATTAAGCAGGGCTTACGGAAGAACAAAGCTCTAATGTTTGATACTTAACCTTAATTCAAACTCGTATACACTGATATAAGAAGTTCTTAAAATATGTCAACATTTCACAAAATACAACACCGCTTAATCTAAGTAGGCCTAATTATTTCACAGTAATACACCTTCTGTACATAACAGTATTCATGTAGTACTCATTTCAGCTTGATCAACGAAATAAACAAACATCTGACTAGTTTGATAATCATATGTGAAGGAATATGCCATGAGAACTGATTTGCATTTGGTAAATTCTTTCTAATATATTACCATAACATAGGCACTAAAAAAAACTTTATTCCGGTAGTGGTCAGCCGATTTGGTCCAATATCAATAGGCTTCTTCCCATGGACGTTATAAATGTTTATACCAAGTTTCATGAAAATTCGATAAAGCGTATTTGAGTTATCGCGCGTACAGACACACGGATGGTCAGACATTTTCCCGTTCCCCACGCTGTCTTATAATTAGACCTGGGATTTTAAGGCAAATGCCTATTTTGTTCCTTATGAAATAACATGAAAATTTTAAAATATGTTGACATTTCATGATATATCACTTATATTTATAGAGTTTGATAGTGCCCTAAAATGCCTATTTGGCCCTTTCAAGCCTATTTTTACTATTTTAGTGCCTAAAATGCCTATTTTATACATTTAAAATAAAATTCAACTTCTGTAACTTCTACAATCATTTAATGGGCATCGCTGAATAAAGGGCAGAGCAGCAGAAGGTGGGTTTTTCACAGAAACTTGATTTTCCCAAACAATTGCCGCCAAAGGAATGCTGACTATGCTGACTGACAGAGGAGGATTCGCTCAAAACAACAAGTAGCAGGTATATAGTAAGAAGGGACATACTGTGTCAATTTTTCATATAATCCAAAGTTGTTTTTTATAAATGTATTTTTAATTCTGTCTTAATTTTGCAATTATTTCTGTTAAGTATAGGTATACCACGTTTTTTACAGTAAAAAAGGTCACATTACAGATCAGCATATTGCAGTATTTTAAAGTCTATTTTCTGTCTATTTACACATTCGTAAAGCTCATTTTAAGTGCCTATTTTCTCTTTTAAAAGCCTATTTACTTGTTTTAAAAGCCTATTTTAGGTGCCTAAAACTAATTTTTTAGAGCCTTATATCCCAGGTCTACTTATAATGTATCATTCTGGCACTTAACAAAGGTTGGAATCAAATTCGTGCTCTTATTGATACAGTTTCGTCTTCAAGGAAAGGCAGACACATTAAATAAACTTAGTTGCTGTGAGAAGGAAACTACTTACATGACCCTGCTGCATATTCATGTGCACAGACGTCACAAGCGAGGAACTTAGCAGTCACCACACATACTTCTAATTATTGAGCTGAACTGCATGGGTGTAATTGTTAGTGATGAGTCGTCACTGATGACGCTCTGCGTGTCTGTACAGTATTTCATTGCCATACCAGCTTATCGTTATCTCCATTCTCCAGGGAGATTATCGGAGGCGGACACGGTATGATTGGCGGGTCCTTTTATACTTATGCTTTTATCCATTCAGTGGATGTGAATTCCCTTAGGCCGATGTCCCATGATCCAATTTTCGGTCCAAATTTTTATTAACCATCGAATTGAATCGTGTGGCATAGACACTGAAATTGCACACAATTTCATCCTATATTTTCCATCAAACTGTATTGCATGCAACCAGTGTCGTAATTTTTAGCAGCTGGGCTCCCCAGAAAAATATTTTGGGTCTCCAATTACTTTTTTAATGTTCACAGAAAAAAAATTGTTTTTATATAATACTTAGCTTCGTACCACATTTGTAATTTTGTTGCTTGGGGTACCTTTTTACCCATTTGTATTTTTTTCTTGGGGTACCTTTGTCATATTATTATTACTATCATTATTATTATTACTAATATTATTTCTATTATTATTATCTACTTATGAAAATAAGCGTTAACTCTAAACTGTATCGATGAATCATACGTGAAGAAACCATGTGACATATGTAGCCTACTTGAGAAATCTCTAAATAATCCTGCAGGAACGAAAATAATAGGTTTCAACATGTGTGGACTCTTGTGAATAAGATAAATGCAAATTATTATTATTATTATTATTATTATTATTGTTGTTATTATTATTATTATTATTATTATTATTATTATTATTATTATTATTGTTATTATTATTATTATTATTATTATTATTATTATTATTATTATTATTATTATTATTATTATTATTATTTGTAATCTACAGGACACGTTAATACTGCAGCAAAGAAGAGATTTCGCAACTGCTGTGTGTAAATAACGTTAAAAAGCTGAACAAAATGTCATTCGAGGACATAATGGACTGCTTCTAGCATAAAAAATTACCCTCTCCATTGGCGTAAAAAGTGTTTGGTTTACCCTGGGGGACGTTAATTCGTCCGGCTGCTTTATAAAGCACCTCCAGCACTTAGGAGACCTCTGCAGAGGCCCCTATGGTCGCCTGAATTGGCAGGCATTCAAGAAAAGATCTAAAAACTGCCCTCTTCCTTGTGATCTAACTGCATTTTGTTACAACAGAACATCCGCAGTTCATGAAATTCAGATGTAAACAAGGTTCTATCTCTTTCACACGGGAGATATATTATATAAATTTATATGGGCTACGCTAATGCTAACTTGGGATTCATTTTTTCTGTGTACAGTGTTTCCGAGGAAACGTTCATTGTTAAAGATAAATAGAGGCACCGGGCCTATGGTTCTTAGAAATATTGTCAGAAATACCCCTTAGGTTTAAAACGACACGATCAAATACATGTTGCTAGATAATCCATTTTACTGCACATATATCGATCGAACTCTCAAACTCTCGAAAACGAAAGTTCGTATCAACTTAGAAGTTATATTGGAAAAGTGGTGATTCCTGGCTGACAAGTGCGTAACCAAATGGAATGTACGATACCGATTAGATTAGATCTTTCTGAGGATTTGATGTCCTCGTGTTAGAACTTATTTTTGCACAGTTACCTCTTAGAACGGTTTTCTTGAAAATTGCTCTATTTTCTTTGTTCTTGAATTTTGTCCACTTTGTAGTGATGATAATGACTTGCGAACTTGTTTAAACTTTTAATTGTATTAATTGACACTCACTATTACGAATAGGCAATGTTAATTTCCTTGTAGGAACGCTTTCAACTGCATAAGTAGTCATCTTCAGGAACTGGTTCCCTTGTCGTCAATGTTGGTGTCAGGAAGATTTTTTTTTTTTTTTTTTTGTACGATACTGTCGTATAGATGTTTGAGTTGTCTTGTTGTTTTGTATTTTATGTGGGTAATGTTTACAACTCCACGTTTGTTTTGATGTCTGGGTATTCGTGTCCTGTGTTTATTAGGTGGTTCTGTTTGAGAGCTTTGATCTGTTCGGTGTACTATCGTGTTTTGAAACTTCTGCCTGTTTGTGCAGTATAGAATTTTGAATATTCATTGCATTTTTCTTTTTTCTTATCATCATCATCATCATCATCATCACTTCAAGGATTAGGCAATTGCCCGTTCCGGCTTCACAAAATATCAGCCCAACGCTTCCTGGGTCGTCCAATATTTCGTCGTCCTCTAGCTTGGTAATTCTTTGCACAAAGTGGATATCTCTCCCTCATTCGATGCATGTACTCAATCCATTTTAGGTAGATTTTCGAAGAAAAATCTACCTATTGCAATGGATACCACTTTATGATTTTCGAAAAATTCTTTCATATCTTTACGTTTCATGATCCCCTAAGTACGAAACCACCGTCCGTTCAAAAAAAAATTTTGTGATATTTATATATATATATATTTATATATATTTATATATATATATATATTTATATATATATATATTTATATATATATATATTTATATATATCTTTACACGATAGCGGCCGTAATTTTGAAGATATTTGAACCAAATTTTATTATGTTATTTCTAGGCCCAATAGTTCGGACAAGTTCGTTAATGGGCAAAATTGGCCCAAGGGGGTGGTCGGGGGAGGGGTTTGAAATTTTTAAAAATGTATATCTCGGCCCCTATGAAGTATAGAGGGAAACTTTGTTTGAATAAATTAGAGTACTCCCTATGGAGTTCACAGTGACACCAACGATTCGGGGGTTCGAGTGAGGGTGGGGGTGGAGGTGGGGGTGGTGGTGGGGGTGGGGGATGAAAATTCGAAACTTTTGAAACCACGTCTTGTGGGGTATCGTTGAAAAGCTCTTGATGAGTACTCTACATATCAATAAATAGTTTCTTGATAGCTCTCATATTACGCGAGATTTTAATGTTTGAAAATAATAACACTTAAAAGAATTATTATAATATCATAATTTTGTCTTGTTTAGCGGCTTTGCTAATTTTATTCATTGCTGATCTTGCGCACGGCCTCCCAGAATATTATATCCTATTCTTGTTGTCAAAACAAATGATTGTAGGCTCTTCCTCTTTACCGAATTCAGTTCTTATTACTACAGGTTAACCATGCCAAGGCTAAAGAAGAAGAGTGCTATGCAGCGACAATAAATTAAACCAAAAGCACTTCGAAATCTACCTCCGCCTGTAGGCCTGCCTAAAGGGATTTTTTTGTCTATAAGTTATTACTTTATCGTTTAAAGGTTCTATTTTTATTTCCTCCCTTATTTTTCATAGTAAATCTTATCGAATTTGGTGCATCCCATTACTTGTCTAAGGAACCTCATCTCCGCCGTCTCTTTTTGATATTTATTTTATTTTATTTTATTTGCGAGAAATTAAGTACAGTACAATTAATAATAATAATAATAATAATAATAATAATAATAATAATAATAATAATAATAATAATAATAGTAATATCTACAAGTTTAAGATTAGCAAAAGTGGTTTACGTACAAAAGAACAAAATTCCCGGGCTTGGGTGCAAATCAGTTCCAAACAGTTTTATAAAAAAAATTAAAAAATTAAAATAAAAATTTGAAAAAGTACATAAGCTGATGCAAAATATAAAAGAGAGTCGTACACACATAAAGTCACAAAAACAAAATACAAGAAAAATATATTCAAATAGGCCTACTGCAAGTGTTAAATATTATAAAAATACATTTTTAAAATCAGAAACAGACTACTTGTTTTAGTTTGTATTCTTCATGTTTACTGTATTAATCTTTATATATTGTTTTATTGTGTCGTACAACTTTTTTGCACGTCAATTTTGCGAAGAAATTTTCTGCATTATATACATAAGATAGCCATCATAAAATCGCCATGGTTTATACTAATGGTGTAGAAATGTAGTGTTTTAATTAATATATTTTGTGCAGCCTGTATGGCGGCACATGTAGGCCACACACAGATTATGTTTTATACATTCATATTCATTCGTTATTAACTTCAGTTTCAAATTACATGAATACAACAGGGATAATTGAAACACAATCTGAAAACGCAATTAACTAATTATAAATGTAGATAGGGATGAAAACATTTGGCAGGCCCATAAAGCAGAAGTAAATGAAAATTAAACTATATATTTGTCAGTGCAAGAGACTTTAAAACTTGTGAACCGTGTCATTTATACACGTGGAAAACATTAAATTACACGGATGGAAATGGATTTACTTGGGTTTTACAACCATTTAGCCAGAGTGGGTCCAGAACTATTTCATTAATATGATTCGTTTGATGCAAGCTGGAATGGGAGATTTATTAGTTTGATTAGCAATGGATCCTGCATCAACTGGACAGGCGTGATGGAGATTCAGGTGGCAGTGAATGTAGGCAGAGGCAATACTTTACGGCTATTTATTGTTCGACCTGCACAATCGAAGTGTTATATACATTAGCGGATATCCCTACAGGATTTAGCCATACTAGAACATAATTTTCATTTTAAAGTACTATCGACTCAAAGTGGGTCTTAGTGTACGAAATTTAAAGGATAATATTTTAATAAATTTTAATTTTGACAAAGCTATGAGCTGATTTTTTAACAAAAAGATTTTATACGAGGGAATAGGTGGTAATATTTTATACACAACATAATATTATATTCAATTTATATTAAAAAATAAATGAAAGTTTAGCATATAAGAAACTGTGCATAACAAAAAAATACGTATTTATTGAAAGGAATGGGCAAATTTGATTTATAGCTAAAAAGAAATGGTTAGCCAAAATTGAAGTAAATAGCATTATAAATTCAAAGGAAATAGTTAAGTTAATAATATATAAACATGTATATTTGTTCTATTCAAGTAATATTGTAGAGCAGGTTATAGTATGTATTTTTTGGTAATTCAAGGTGAATCAGAAATGTAACCAAAAGTCCCTGATTGTAATTAAGATGAAATAGACCTACTTATACTTATATTCAATTTAGTACCGTAACTTCCATGAGATATATTAATGTAAAAGTCGTTGGGTCGTTGAGCTTTCGGTAAGAAAATTGTTAAGTTATATTAATCTTCATCGATACGAAATATTTGTCCTGTTAAAGTCGCCACAGACTGGGGGGCCTTGGTTCCGGCCTTCGATAAAGACTTGTATTGTGATGGTTTTACTTACGGCAATAGTGCTTTTTTCAGCATTGAGATTTCTTTTGTTTTCATAGCAACCAGATTGCGTGTGGGAATGTCAAGTTACGATCCACGGCAACAATATTCGTAAGTATCACTAATTAGTTGCAAAAAATGTTAATAACTTCTCTAATGATTACATACCATTAAAAGATGTTGCAGCTCTAAGTTCTTGCATGAACCGCCACTGTTAGTATAATGCTGTAACACCATACAACGTTAAATAAAACTTAAACTGTAGCCATGAGCGTGATCAGAAGTGAATTACTCTCGAACATCCCTATATTTTGGGATAGACCATGCTATAGCAGAGTTTCAGGTTAGTTTCCCTTGTAAATTTTGATGAATAAGTGAAGTAGGGGTGGGTAGCTTTGTTTAAGCCTGTAATAACACCTGCATTATCACATTTGCCATGTACGCAAAAGCAAATATCTGATTATCTAATACCTAATACAGGCATGTCGCATAATACAATTAACCGCGTTGCTCCCTCCTGTTATAAATATAGCTCGGTGGACAAACAAAGCCAGGCAGATACTGCTTATAAGTATATTTTATATTTTTGTTCTCCCACTCTTCTCCTCTTCCATTTCATTCCGCTGTAGTTTCTGTGTCATGATTTGTGTTATTGGATTTGGCACGGATATCATTTGTTGCACTCTAAATCTTCCACCACATTTACATATCGTGCCTATATGTTAGGAAACCTAAATCAGAACTAATTTATATACTTGTTAAAGCCTCTCTCTACTTTCTATGCTTCTGAATGTATGTTTCTCTTGTTATATATAGGCATTACCTCTTCTCTCTTTTCAAAATAAATCTCTTTTTTTAGTATTCACGTAGATTTTACTTATCACATTTATTTATTTATTTATTCTGCCAACTACAGGAATAAATTCCAATTACAGTTGGCGTAGTTTCGCCAATACGTGATGTACAATATAAAAATACAATACAATAAATGAATGAATGTGTGAGGATAAAGAAGAAAATACATAAATGATTTATAATAACTACAATTAGTTTAACAAGACAATCTAAAAACTAAGCCAAATCATATGGAATATATAACATTTTATGAAGAAATCCACGAGTGCTTTTCAAATGATCGGTAATTACTGAGAAGTTAAAAATCATGAGATGTGTTTGTTCTATTTCGCGAAAAGAAAAAACTAAAATAAATAATAAAAGTCATAAAACAAGATAATAATTCAAATAAGTACTTTCAGTATTAAAGATATCGTAACTTCACAACACAGCTATTGTATCACATAAATATGTAATAAATAAAATCAAGTAAACTGATAAAACAAATTGTCAGATTGAGTTAATAGACCTAATTTCAGAAACTATTGGCTTTTAGACCACGGTTTCTCGAGAGAAAGCTTGATCAGCATATGTGAAGGAATAAGTGGGTTAACTATAACATTAACAGAATGAATTCACAACAAATTCTTCACGTCAACAATATCCCTCTATTTTTGTCAAAACATCTGAAGGCGTACAAAAACGCAGGTACTTGTCTTCAGTACCCAACAGATATCCAATTCTATCGAATGATGCAATTTTTTTTTTACTTAAAAAGCATGCGACCGTTAATTGGTCGTTGCTCCGCTAACGGTCAATTGACTTGGACCAAAAACAATAGCGTTCTTCCTATAGACTTTTAAAGTGTATAGGCTATACCAAGTTTCATGATAATCTCATGTAGACGCACATACATTTTTCCCGCTCACTAAGTAATCTTAGAAAGTACCATTCCAGCACTAATTGCGGAATTGTTTATTTTCGTTGCACACATATTTCACAAATAACTTGTCAATAAGAAAAATCAGATAACTGTCGAGGGGTAGTTGTTTATTTTTAGCGTAGCTAGCTACGGACCGTGGGTGACGCCATGATCACCACATCCCCCCCATTCTGTCGTCTGCCTATGGTAATCCTTTCAGGGACGTAGCGCCACGGAGTTAGGTATTTTAGTTAATTGTTTATTTCTATAATTATTGGACGTCTAAGTGAAATATTCAAAGCTAATGGAAGGATTTTGCATCTATTGCAAATAGAATTCATGCAATCTAACCTGGTCTTCCTGCTTTTGATGCGTTGGTGCACTTCTGCTGAGCTATACTTTGGTCCCTGGGGTCTAATAGAAGGACTGGAAGAGTTTACAATAGTTCTAGGGTCTACCGTAGAGGTAGTGAATCTGTGCATGAAGTAGAAGGGCACCGGTTCTACTCCCAACATAGGACAAATTTATCTTTAAAGAAAATAAATATAAGGGATTACAGATATGTTGATTTAGCCACTTTGGTAAAAGAAAGTTTTTAATTATTTTAATGTTAAAAAATCAAGCACAATCAAGTATAAGTGTGCAAAATTTTGTGCCGTTTAAACGCATGGAACAGGTTTTTGACATTTTTAAACTTCAGTGCACCAGTACATGCAAACTTTAATCCCCGTTTCCTCAGTTTCGATTTGCATGTTATTTTGCCACATTCAAAATCCATTTACTTCCACAAAAATAGACTTAAAGCTGTGAAATTGTTTCATAATGCACTTTACAATGTTTGTGATAAAATGTCTAATCTGATTGTTTGTATAGGCCTTAGTTCTTTTTTAAAAGAATATTATAATCATATGTCAGTATTTTTCACTATTCTTTTTTCTGGGTAAAATATTTGTTCAAAGAAAAAATGTAAACAATACCAAAATGTCCACCAGTAAATTTTATAAACCAAGCAACAAAGAATTGCACAGGTTCATATTTAATATCTGTCAGTGGATACATATTTTAATTTTTTGAAATCGATTAACTCAATTAATACCTCAAAAACAAATCGAGATACTAAAATAAAAATTTAAACTTTAATTTCTGTTTACATTTTAATTTTGTGTGGAAAATTTCAAGTTTCTAGGACAAATGATTGAGAAAATCACTCTCAACACATCGGCCATCCCTTAATTTAAGTAATAACTATATTTAATTTTTAAGAAAGGTGCAAGGAAAAGCAGGAAAGTTAATTTTATTTTCATTTAGAGTAAGCAAGTTGTTTCCTTATGGCCTCGGCCTTTTCCATCTCTTCATAGTGCCTCCTTTGAAGTTCTTGCAGCAGAGCTGTAGAGCCTGCAACTTCCTGTTTCCTGTTGACCTCGCTTCCTCTTTTCGGCTTTTGTACTTCCTTCTTTCCTTGTCCATCTTGTTTGCTCCGGCCCCGGATGCTGCATCTATTTGTTTCTGATGGTGGTACAGCGGGAGGTTGATGAAATGGAGGAGGTTCGGCTGCCACTTTCTGCTGCCCTTCTTGCTGAAGAATTTCCTGGTTACTCTTCTGGAACAGGATATTACTTTCTTTAATTTTCTATTTCAAAACAAAGGCGGTGGCATT
Organism: Ectobius pallidus; assembly: GCA_964059195.1. NCBI lineage: Eukaryota > Metazoa > Arthropoda > Insecta > Blattodea > Ectobiidae > Ectobius > Ectobius pallidus. The sequence continues at coordinate 31,904,293 of CAXKWD010000004.1, read as the reverse complement.
AGCAGTGTAAAGCAGGAGATAAACACAGATAAAGACTCACACACACACACACAAACACAGATAAAAGATGTGTTCTGTTACGAGAGTGACAGAAAACTCAGAGTTATACATACGTACACACACACATAAATATATATATATATATATAACAGGGCTACCATAAGACCGTTTTTTCGGGACATGTCCTTTTCAGGTTCAGAATTTTATGTCCGGGCGGATGTTTAAATTTTTTAAATGTATCTTCTCTACAAATTTCATTCTGACATTATCCAAAAGGTTTCATAAAATTTTGGTAGGTGGATATATAACTTCGAAAACTGACTCAATTATAGGAAAATCAGACGTGGAAACATTAACATCTACCGTTTTGTGAGGGTCATTTGTTACTGATTTTCCACTTATAGGACTTCAAAAGTTTACAAGAACGCCAGAAGTGCAAGGAAAGAAACAGATTCGCTGTGGAATCTGTCAGACGCATTTTCAGTATATTTTCAGACACATTTCGTGCAAAAATTTTCATTCTAACTGAAAAACAGTCAACACTTGCTGAAGAAAATGCGATCTACAGTTAAATATTCATGGACAAAGTAGGATGGGGGAGAATGTGACCAGTAGACGAAAATCATGTTCCTAATATAATAGATTGTTATCGTTTTCTGCTAGTGGCATCTTCCGTGATACCAGCATAAGTTATTTTTTCTTCTTAAAGTAATAAGAAAACGTCTGTGTTCTCTTTTGTTAATGTCATAAAATTATAAATATAAATAGCTTAGGTATGGGCAACAAATGGTGTGTGTGCTTGGCTGTGTAAACAACGGACGAAGTGAAAAGATGAACTTAGACCTCAGGACATGGAATAGTTGGTTTGATTTCCTCGTTAACTTCTAATATGAAAGCCAAGACCTCCAGACAGCTGCTTATAAACAATTCACGTCGGAGATCATGAACATGAAGTGACCAGACAGGCCCTTCGGGACTATAGGGAATTTCCCCGGTGGGCAGGCTATCGTGTATACAATACAGTATCCACCGGATATGTTTACAAGCAAGAAAGTGTTGGTGTGCTCCAGAAAGCTCACAATACCCGCATGTCCTTATATCAATTATCCCCTCATATAATAATATCAAGTTAAACAGTTAATACAAGTAAGAATCAGCTTGAAAAATTTTATGTCATAACCGGGATTTGAACACGGATCTCCAGCTTAACGCGCTAAGCTGGAGATCCGTGTTCAAATCCCGGTTATGACATAAAATTTTTCAAGCTGATTCTTACTTGTATTAATATCCCAGACATGGATTTAATGTCTATTTCCTTTCCCTCCACTTAAGTTAAACAGTTCTTTTTTCTTCGGGTTTCATCCGATACAGTCGGCGCGGAAATGTTTTAGACAGTGGGATGAGCGGATATTCCCGATTCTAGAACAGGCCCTAAAGTAAACAAGTAAGTCTGCCTAAATCTAGTGCATTACGCAAATCTACTTAAGGGTGGAACCCATCCCACTGTGTAAAACATGTCCGCGCCGACTAAATAATACGTGATACACTAGTTTGACTATTGATGTAATGTACTATTTTGCACGACGTAACTAATTAGTGGTACTTACGAATATTGTTGCCGTGGATCGTAAGTTGACATTCCCACACGCAATCTGGTTGCTATGAAAACAAAAGAAATCTCAGTGCTGTAAAAATTACAAAAAGCACACGTGCCGTAAGTAAAACTATCACAATGCAAGCCTTTATCGAAGACCGGAACCAAGGCCCCCCAGTTTGTGGCGGCTTTAACAGGACAAATATTCGGTTCCCATAACAACCAACACATGCGAATCACTTTCTGAAATATAACATCTATCTTCAATAATGTATATACATAATATTTTCAGCTAATATCTCAATTAATGTAATTAAATTGATATAAATAATCATCGTGCAAAAAATAGCATGCAATACTCGTTCCGTAAGCGCATAACGGAACTAGTATCGCAATATACTATTACAGTACGCAAAACATACATTAAATATATGGAAAATTTTCGAAATAATGGTAGAATCTTTTCATAGGCTATTAAATATTGCAAACATTGCACTGATATATCTCTAACGGTTTAGGTAGCGTAAGGCTAGCCTATTTCGGTCAAGTTTTGCGGACTTGTTTCAGTAAAATTGACTCTATGAATCCCTTAGGCCTATGCTACCTACAAAGTTTAAGAAGACTATATACCTATTTTAAAAAGTAGAGAAAACTGCGGGTACAGGCAGAGAATATGACAAGCAGATCTTGTGTTTTAAGAATTAATGAGATATTTAATCTTACATACAATATAATTAATCAGGATATTGAATTTACTACTATACTGAATACTTACTTACTTACTTACTTAATGGCAATAGACAATTCCTAAGCAAGCTAAAGGAATATTATCTATTTTACGGAATCCTAAGGTTCATTGCCGCGCTTACTTGAGCCCGCCATTCAACCCTATTCTGTGCTAACTCAAATTGAACCGTCCCTCTCAAATCCTACTTCTCTTAAATCCATCCTAATATTGTCCTCCCACCTACGTCTAGGTCTTCCAAGTGGTATTTTCCCTTCGGCTCTCCCGTAAATATTTATGCATTCATTTTATTATTATTATTATTATTATTATTATTATATTGTATTGTTGAGGGTCATATTTTTAATTCCCCGGCGGATTTGTATACCCTGTTAACCAGTCATATAGAGCATTAGGCCTATAAACGCGCCTAGTAGACGACGGCCGCATATGATTTTAATGTTTAATATTTTGGAGTCTTATTCGTTAATTAAATCGCAATTGTTACATAGTTGTTCGTACAATACAATCACAAGTATTATATGATACACTAAAATTTATTGCCGTAAAATACAATGAAACTTAACATTTTAAAACAATTCATACAGTTGAAGTCTAGATGTAAAACGTTCAATATTGTGCATGTTCAGATCCCTTACAAAATAAGAAGCTAGTGTTGTTTGTTCGAAATTCATCTTTACCCGGTAGAGGTTGGGGAAACCTTAGATTACCCGAGTAAAGCTAGAAATTTATACAGTATTTTATACCAGTTTTACCCAGAGCTTTTGGATAATGTGCCCTTTGTCAGGGTAAACAATTCCCGTATTTACTGATGTGAACTCAAAATACTGTTTGTTTACATCCTTGTCGTCATCTATGATATTTATAGATAAGTTAGTGACACGTGATTCAGATTAGCTAGCCACATAGACACAGCTCGCGTGCTGCTTGTCGCTTGTGCAATGGGCTTGCTGTTCAGTTCCCGCTTCGTGTCCGCCGCGCGTGCAATGGAGAACATTAACTTGATGTACAAAAGGACAAGATTTACTAGTAAAGAACAGTTACAAGTTGTGTAGTAGTAAGGACCCTCAGAATGGACCTAGGGTTTGAGTTTGCACCAGGAAATAATGTAAGTTACACTAAATATTCACTGACCTGTGACAATTCTGCTGTGTTGGTGAAAATGGACGATTTATATGAAAAACGAAATGCTGATTTCGAAAATGTCAATGGTTTTGACGTAGGTCTTACAGACTTCACGTAATTCGATATTATATGGTACTGCATACATTATATATCTCGTCCTTATTGTGGTAACAGTGGTACATACCAGATCCAATACCCATATCTGTTTACACCACCATAGGTTATTAAAATATCTAAATAGTTACCAAATTATTGGGCAGAAACTATTTAATAATTGGCCAATAAATTATCAAAATTTACCTGTAAATATCTTTAAGATAAGAGTACATGACTGGTTAGCCAGGAATCCCTTTTATAATATAGATGAATTTTTTAATAGCAATATATCGTAACAATGTAGTCCTAATATTGTCTTATTGTCACTAATCAGACTGGTGTGTAATCCTGATACTTTGTTATTTTCTATTTTATTGTACCGTGGTCTATTGACAGGTTATGCAATAGTTGTAAAAATGTAAGATGGCGCAATACTTAGCTCACTGTAACTTTGTATAACTTAAGTTTACTGTTACCTGACTTTGTTTATTGCTCATTTTTATTGGTTTAATGACAATAAAATTGATTATTATTATTATCATCATCATACTTCGTGCATGTATATATTTCCGATGATCAAAGCACACTCGTCTTCTTCTACACCCTTGAATTCTTTATCTATAACTTGCCGTTATTTAAAATTTCAAACCTGTTTGTTATGCATGAAATGTATTAATCCGTCAACGATAACTCAGGAAAAGAATGCTACGTCTTCTATTAAGATAAGATAAACCCAAGAAAATATGACGTGATAACTGTTGATTGTGTCTGTGTCTTGAGAATGCATTAACTTGGTCTATTGACAGGTTATGCAATAATTGTAAAAATGTAAGATTCTTATGGCGTAATACTTAGCTCACTGTAACTTTGTATAATTTAAGTTTACTGTTACCTGACTTTGTCTATTGCTAATTTATATTGGTTTAATTACAATCAAATTTATTATTATTATCATTATTATTGTAATGCCTCAGAGCCTTCCTTTTCATTTATCGCAATCGTTGACAGTTTAGTTCAATATTGATTGTGCAATGCTGCATTCTGTATTTTTTGTGCTGTATATAGAGTGCAACGGTGTTTGAGTAATGAATCAGGGTACAACAAACTGAATAAGTCAATAATTAAATATCCAGAAGGTCAGCATGGACTATACTACTTACTTATATTTAAAATATCCCTACAAGAAAAGGGTGCTTATGTATAGATTCTACAGGTGTTGAATACTTGTAATTCAGGTTGTGCAATACTTGCACAACAGGCAGCTAACGTAAAATTCGCCCTTTTTTCTATTTTAAAATACAGATAGGCTATGAACAATTTATTGTAAACCCAACTTTTTTTTTAAATTTGCTCATTTTTCACTAAACATACCATTCTCTCCCCTTAACTTTCTTGGCTAACCTCGAAATCGCCTAAAACTTCCGGGATTGCACGTGGACTAGAAATAGGATTATGGGCCGCACGTAGCCATCTCCTGAAGAAATATTATCCTCACCGACCGGACAGGTCCTAAAGAAGTTAACTATAGCTTGAAATTGTTTATTAATAGCAGAGAAAAGAGGAAAGAATCTGGATAGAGTGAGAACTTATCTCCAAGGCTGCAGCGTCCTGCCTAGCAACCGGTCGACTGGATGCCTTTCCACACTTCACCGAACACAATATCATCTGCTTCCTATTATTTCGTCGTAACATAGGAAAAACAGAGCAACAAGCAGAAATCGCAAACTTTGCCTCCATACACGCACGTCCTAAAGAAGTGTGTTCTATGGCAGGATTCTGTACGGAGAAAGTAATTCAGAAAATCGAAATACATTCTCGTCTCTCGACGAAAAAACCTTCAGTTTTGTTACATAAGAAAATACAGTAAAATATATTGAGAGTCCAAACGTATTATTATGTTTTTTTAAAAACGAGATAGTTGAAGGTATGAAGTAGATTTTAAAGCCGCATCTGACATAAGGATCTAGTTGTCACCCATTACTCCCAGCTTCAAGAAAATCTATGAAAGTAAACAGCAAAAACATATTAAATTTCCAGATTCCAATTTAATTGTATCATTAGCGTGATTTTGAAATTTAGTTTAAAGATGCTTTATGAAAATTTAATTAAATCACTTGGAAGACCTAGACGTAGTTGAGAGGACAATATTAGGATAGATTCAAGAGAAGTAGGGTACGAGAGGGATGGTTGGATGGAATTAGCACAAAATAAGGTTGAATGGCGGGCTCAGGTAAGCGCGGCAATGAACCTTCGGGCTCCATAAAATAGATAATATTCCTTTAGCTTCCTTAGCTTGCTTGTCTATTGCCATTGAGTGAAGCAGTGAGTGAGGAAAAATCTCTACAAAACAGGGCTCTAGGCTAGGAGGTCATAATAAAACAATTTTCATTAAGTAAACAACTTGAATGTGATTTTAAAATTGTAATATATATTTAAAGTACCGAAAAGAAAGTTAAGATTTCTTTACTGTGTGCATGAGTGTTCCATATTCTCTTGAACGAAAACTGTTCCATGACCCAAAAAAAAATGGGAAACACACCCACTATGGCATCATTTCGAAATTACCAGTAAGCTTACGGTAAAGTATCACTTCCGCTACTATTCTGTTTTCACTCTAAGAACAAAGCTAAAGTATTTGTGTCCCGTTCTTAGGTCATTCTACGATGCATGTGCTAAGGTGAGACACACGTAATAGTTTTGTTTACTTAAGCTTTGTTCGTAGAGTGAAAACAGTTAAGCTATGGATGAAAATACATGTCAAGGTACCGTTGAGTTCGATCAGTAAAATAAAATGGACAATTGATAGCATCAGCTCAACAACTTCTTATTATCATATACTTAGGGCTCAGAGCATATTAAAACATCTACAAAGCAAGATGCCCTGAGGATGATGCAGACGTATCGAAATGCCTAAGCCTGGTCCCAAGGCAATCAAGTGGATTTTCACGTGAACGCATGAGAAGAGTTTGTTATTATTAGGGCCCGACGGCTTATGGAAAATTATATTTTTAATAATATACTCTTATTAAATTATAGTGTTAGAATGTGTACTAGAATTGAAAGAAATAGGCTAACAGAAAATCGGTTTCATTTTGCATATTATTACATTTTTTTTAGTTTTGCGATTATGCATAATATTTGCTTGATATTAAAATATTAGGACATATTTTATTAAATTGTCACCTTTTGCAACGACATATTTCTGCTAGTAGATTTTTTTTAAGAGTGTGCATATCAGTTAATTCATACATTTACAGCGTATTAATTGGCTAAGTCAATGTTTTCGGAATTGATTGTATAAAAATAAAGCGATGTTTCACTTCATTAGTTTTCAATTTATTAAAATTACATTAACCTTTTTTTTTAGTTTTGTAATGAAATCTATACGATTTCTACTATTTTTTAAATTTATAGTGTAATTCGTCTAACAAGAAAACGTAAAGTATTAAAATTACTTAAATATAGAGCATACTTCATTGATTCCAGAACATATTTTACAAATTTTAGAGAATATTTACATGCATATTACGATTTGTATTAAATATTAAGTAAAAATTGTTGTACGAAGATATGAGGTGCCTTTCTCCAATGCTCCTTTATAAAAATCGCCACTGGTAACATCCGTATTTAATCTTTGGCTTGAGCTAAAGAAAAGTGAATTGAAAGACGGTACGAAATGAGAAAAGAAGAGGAAATAAGACGCTGAGATGCGTGCTCTGGAGTTGATGGTGGGCTTTGTGAATGTAATTGGATTTGGCCTTGGTCAGTCACCATGCTGTGGCCCCTATTCATGAGGGCTCACTTCACGGAGGGGTGCTTCTGACGTATCACGGGAGGAATAATTCTCATAGGCCTATGGATCATTCCACGAACATTTAAAAGGTTACGACAGTGGGGTCTCAACATTTTTGCACACTCTAGTATGTAAATTTTTAAGTTGTATGAAAGTAATATGATTGGTGGTTTGTGTGTAGTGAGGGGTGAAATGTTAGGGGCGTTAACATGGAATGTTAATTTATACATTAAGAGGAAGTGTTTGTTTGTCTCTCTGACTGTACGCGATGTCCAGCCAATCTACTGCCCGCAGAGATCTGAAGCTGAATCCATTAAAATGTTTCAGGGCTTGTAATATAATAAAATGGCAAAATATGTACAAAAATTTTTAAAATATGCAGTAAAATATGGACTAATGTTTTTTAATATTAAAAATGATATAAAGCACATATTATCAACGTTGCATAGTTATAAAATGAGTACAGTTCAAGCTTTATTGCTTAAACATGAAAGACAGAGAAAATAATAGAATACATGCCGCACAACAATTTGAAGGAGAGTCACAAAACATAGGCCTAATCACAACATGACATCTGACGTATGTAAATTGCAGCTGATGCTACAATTTTGGGAGGGGCATATTTTAATGTTATAAAGAGAATTGTCTATTTTTCAAGTTATAGGTTAATTTTTCAAAGCTGAAATTAATCTGTTTTCTCTGAATCTTGCTGTGTACTCAGTAAAACTGCATTCATCGTCACATCCTAAACCTTATAGCATTTTCAGGAAATAATCCAGATCTGGGTTTCAGTATTTCATATAAATTCGAGAATCCAGCTTTGGAATTCAGATGCTAGTGAAATAAAATTTAAACAGTTATCAGATAAGAATAACTTTGAAATCGTAAAATATGGAACATAGGTTAAAATAAAACGTTCAATTACGTAAATATAACGTATTGTGAGAGGTTTTCTAAATTATTTAAAATTAAACTACACTTTGGAAGTGATTTAAAGCCCTCCACATATCCCAATTTCTTGACATATGATATCAATATTTTAAATCTAAACAACAAATATGTATTTACATAGAAATCCTAGTTTTGAAACTAATAGTTTAATTGTTCCATCCTTCTACCTTAACGGTTCAGTGCACTTTGACACCATGCCCAGTGTATTTTAATAGCAATTAGCAATGTTATGTGGGGGGAATGCAATTTCTTTGCCATCTTTGGCAGTAACTGCAGAGCTTGATTAACTGGATGAGTATTGACAGCTCAGTTAATTACTTTGCACATCAAAGGGCCTGGTATCAAAGTGGACGTGCTATTCTTGTTGGTGCTGCACATCTCAAGTATGCAACGATATTGCAAGTTCTTTGTGTATAGTACAGTGTAATAGTCTTCGCATCAGTTACTTCATTACAGTCAAAGTAATCAAGTCAGGCCTTCCAAATGGAAAATGTATCGGAAACGCGCCGCTAATAAACAAGTACCTATAGTAGAGGGGCGTGTGCTATATTAAATATCCTAGGTTGCTGGAACAAAGGGCCATATAGTCGGACATTGAAACTGTAGTACCTTGTTCGTGCATTGTACATACGAGGATAGTTCAGAATGTCTCATTTTTACTTCCTCTGCCCGTACCATAGGTATTATAGGTATTATGGGTAGCATCCACTTCAACAAAACTCGTAGGATTTATTTTTAGAAACACGATTTTTAAAATACTAATGAAATTATTTAACATGCAAGGGCTGTTCATTAATTCACGAATTTGATTATTAATTTCAAAAAATAAGTGGAAAGTAAGAATAATTATATATAATATAATATATACCGGTAATATATCATATATAATTAATAATTATATATTTTTCTCCTTTTTAGACTGAAACCTTTGGATATGTCCTGCCTTAAGTTTCAAGCCTCCTCCATACCAATATTACATTACAGTACGTACGTTATACAAGAGTAGTCTTACCTTATTAAATAAATGTCGTGTTCTTAGTAGTGCTATATTCGTTCTGCTCACACTGTTCCCATACTCCTTCTGTTTTATCAGCTTCTCGTACTGAAACAGAAATTATTTTACTCGTCCAGGTTTTGAAGCAATTTCGATTTTTTCATACATATCGGTATTACCAGTATTATTACTCGGTTTGATTTTATTGGTAACAAAAAATTAATGAAAGACGTAGAGAGAGTACAAGAATATTCATTTCCACTAATGTTTACATAAGCCTTATTCAGGCTAATTATAACATTGCTGTCGTGTAGAAGTTAAGAAATTATTATTATATAGGATAAATGGGTGTAGGATAAATGGGTAACGATAAGAAAATTTACAACATTTTTACCATCACTTTTAAGTTTAAAAATTCATCAAGAATATAGAAGGAAATTTTTATTAACCATTTATACACTGTGTTTGGAAACCTCTGTTTATTGTAGTTGTTTATTTCAAGAGCTAACATGTTATAAAGTGTGGTATATATAAAATAAATATGCATATTGGCCTACTCTTTTACTTGGTCTAAATTTTGGAATAATTGTAAGGCAAAAATTTCGTGTAGTGTTGTATCCATGTATATCTTTTCTTATATTATAACCATTACTGTTGTTAAGGACGTGTACTAAGAGACCATAATTAAAGATTTAAAATTTTGAGTTTTCAAAGAAACTTAGTGGTTTCTTTTTTTAAATTTGTTCTAAGAATTATTTCTTGCAAAATCTAATAATAATAATCCATATCTCATGACTGATTGGAAAAAAGAAAAAGAAACAGATGTTATATATGAAGTTGGTAATTTGAGAGTAAGTTGGTGAATCCATGTGAGCATGTGCTCATTCAGGTAGTGGCTTCATGAAAAAATAACGTGGAAAAATTGTAAATAAATCGTTCGGTCTTTTCAGTTAAAATAACACAAATAATACAAACAAAAAAGATTAACAATATAAAAATGTCAGTAAATGCAAGTATTAAACAAACATTCACCACATGACAACAGAAATTACATCATAAAGAGGTTGGTAATGCTATATCCACTATATCCACTGCGCCTAAATGGTTCAACTCGAATGGTTTGCTGTTGAATGCAGACAAAACTTTCTTTACACTGTTTACGTAAAAGCGTTAGATAACACATCTCAAAATGCTGAAAATTTTGGTTTTCTAGGAATTAGACTGGATTTTATATTAACGCAATTAATGAGTTTAACGTTTTGATTTCATAATGATTAAATTATCCAGGATAGTAGGCCTACTTCTTTTTAGTTTTAGTTGCAATGACTATAAAATGGCCTGTAGCATACACATTTTACGTCATAGAGTAAAAATCTTCTAATAAAAGTTGCTTGTCTATGTCCCCTCTATACTAAAATAGTTTTATTTCATGTAACATAGACTAAATTCACTACTGTATATGTATGTATCTAGTGTATTATTATTACTTATAGAACTATGTTAGTGTATTTGTTTGTTTCTTCTTTTCTGTCTCTGGTTGAGTGTAAGAGAAGGCCCTAAGGCCTTAACTCTGCCAGATTAAATAAAGATTTATTATTATTATTATTATTATTATTATTATTATTATTATTATTATTATACACACGTAAAATTTTCGGTGTTATTCATTAACACCCTGTATAGGGGATTCAGGTGTGATTTTACGCTTCAATTTTTCTTAAATGATTTATTACCTTCTCTTTGCAGACTTCAGGGTCAGGACCCAGTCTCCCGAGAGTAGGCACGGTTCTGAGATCCATGATTCTGGAAGGAGCCGGCATCATTCTCCTTCTCCTTTGTTCCGGAATCTGTGGAAGTGACGCAAGGAATTAGCCTGACACAAGCTTAGCAAGGTAGGTTCAACAAGCCTTTCAAGTGATTACTGTGAAAACTTAAGTGTGGTTCACCTGCTAGCAAACTTACCATGACATATAATTGAAACTTGTTTAATTAATAGTTCCAGAAAAGTAGCTGCATTTCAAGGTACTTGCAGTTTTGGACATAATACATTTTCTCAGAATAAGAAGCCTTAAACTGACTAAAGCTCCTGTCCTGAATAGCAAACTTAGAAGTTTTGTGTAAACTTGCCGTTGATCTGTTTAACTCGTTGCCCTGCGTAACCACAGCATGGCAAAACAAGTTTGAGCAGACTATTAGCGTACAATTTGCAGAACAATACTTTCAAAGCGCTCATTCTGCTAAAGAACTGGGGGGTTAATATTTCGTGATAACTAGACTTCGGACTTTTAGGTCGCTAAAAATGCTGTTTTAGGTACCTAAAATAGGCTCTAAAAATTGGAAAATAGGTTCTAAAAATCGTAAAATAGTCTTTTATAAAATCGTTAAGTTGTCAATTTTCTGAACTAACTGCATGATATATTATTTATTGAAGTCGCCATTAATCAATAATCTTGTTAAAACACAAATATAGGCCTATGGTACGCAGAATTATATAGATCTGTTACTAGGGCCTGTATTAATACCATAACAGTGAAAACCTAATCCCTGCGACCAGAAGCTACGCACGCTAACATATTCAACCCCTTGTATCCCTCAGTGATTCAGAGAACTACTTTTTTTTTTGTTACTGGACGTGGGAGTTGGGAGAAAAACACTACATTTTGTTGGGAATTCGAAGGAATTTTTCTACTGAAGACGAAACATTCCTTACTATTTAACCAAGTCACAAATGTATCATGTACTGCTCATTCCGAGTTAAAAATTTAGTACTAACTGAAACTAAATGCTAGAATTTAGGCTATAACAAAAATAACTTATTTTGAACTTTAGAGGAAAAACAAGCAAAAAGGTAATATTAGGCTCTAACATAAAAATAGGTTGTTTTAGGTCATATAAAAGTATCAGTTTTAGGCATAGTCACTTATGAAACATGCATATATAAGTTTTCGTCCATATATCACTTAAGGATTAAAATAGGTTTTTACCTAAAATCCGAAGTCTAGTAATAACTAAATAAGAACTGTATTTGCCTAAAATCATTCTGTTTCATTACTTTCTCTATCCGTAAGTTACCATAGGTACTATAGGCAGAGGAAGTATTGTGTTCGGCTCTGAAATTCAATGTCGAGTTTCCAACATAAATGCTCGTTTTGAGGTTCCCTGATTCCAAAAATGCTATGAAACATGTCTATGAATGTGTGTTTTTGTATGTGAAAGTATCACTTTTAAACAAAATAAACATTCAACTTTTATAGACAGTACAATTATTATTTAAAATTTATCAATATTTATTGTACTGGTATAACATTAGATTTAAATAGAACATAATTCAAATGGAACATTATGATTTGTAAAATAAGTATTAAAATATAAAATTTGGTGATGTGAACAGTTAACTTTTTTTTTCTTTTTAAGTTGAGATTGTTGCACTACTTATATACTTTTTCTTGGTCACTTTATATATTTTTCTTAGTCACTATTTATTCCAATGTTTCTGAGCATAGACTAATTCTGTCAATAAGTCTTGTTGGTAACATAATATGTATTTTTAAAAAGGCTAAAATAAATTTGCAGATTTGAGCAAATCTTAAACACATAAAATGAGGTTTGTGTGGGTTGACACTATCTTCCCCCGACCCCTTCAATTGTAAGTTGTAGTGAGAGTTTTGTTAATAAAAATTATAAATTTAGTTTTATTCTTTTAGAATTCAAATATAAGATGAGAAAATTAATTGATGAATGGTGTTATTTATTGAATGTTGCGCTTGTTCGACAAGTAGCGTAGGTATTTGAAAATAACGCAAGTAAAGAAGTTTATTTAATAATTTAAATTAATTATCAAATTATTAGTTTATTTATTAAATTAATATTTTGAAATATTCTGTCCATTTGAAAATGTTACTGAAGTAATAACATCAATACTATATAGTGCTACTTCAAGCTACTGTGTGGGAGCATATGTTCATTCAGACGCAGGGATAAGTACAGTCGGTCAAATAAAAAAAGCCTCGGGCGGTATTTGATAAAGTATCACGAACGAGCAAATGCGCATGTACAGGAAGACTTAAGGTTAGGTTCACACCTGCCTATTGTCTGTCCATGTATTTTCTTGATTATTTAGTCAGTTTTGTTCCAAAACAAACATATATAGAAGGCTGTGGCTATATGCTTCACAGCCGCCATATTCTTGCATTATAATAATAATGAATAAATTCGCGAGGAATATGTTTATTCAAGGAGCATTTTTTAAAGATTTTATTTTATAATACCGGTACTTGTACGTTCAACTTCTTGCAACCAATCTAGCATCGAAATACACGGCCGGCCAGATCCATCTTTCCTATGAAAACTTCCGGTCGCATTATAGTGAAGCTGCTGTTTAAGAAATATAGAACCTTCTCGCTGGTTCAAAGGCCGAAATGCAGGTCAATTACAGCCCTAACTACACTTTCTTTCAAGCTAGCATTTGTAAGCCTATGTGGCGCGATGACACAAAGCAAAATGAAATTATGACAATACATTAAGTTGAATATCGTATGTTGCGCTTTCCGCGTTGTTCATTTTTTCCCTCGTTCATTTTTTTCCCTCCTGCCGCATGGCCTCATATGTTCCGAGAATGACCTGTATTTTATGTTTTTTATAGGAAAATTGTGAACTAATGCGTTAAAACTTTAATTTTAACTGCATACGAGTCCCGACGTTTTTTATTTGACCGGCTGTACTTGTAAGGGAATGGAAAGAGGGGTAGTCCATGGAAGGAGTTGTTCTAAGAAACCTGCCTATATTCTTTCTGTTTCGTCTTTAGCTATCATTGATCCTACCTGCAAAATTCCTCTAGCCGTATCCTCACTGAAGGTGGAAAGGGAAATTTCTGTCCTGTCGTGTAGCATATCTTTTTGCATTTCTCTCATGTAAAAACTTTCATCGTCTTCATCCTCGGCTTTCCAGCAACGATGTCGACAACTCTCGCACGTATCTTCTTCACTAAGATTCAGGTAAAGAGTGCTAGTATCGCCGCAAGTGGATCGTGAGGAACCTTCTGGTGAAGGACGGGGAGGCAGATTTGCAAACTTACGTTCTTGAAATTTCTCAAGGTATGATACATTCTTCGGTTGCCTTCTAAAAGTGCAATTAATTTTATTCTCACGTATGAAGTTCTTTCTATTATTGCGGTTTTCGTACTGAAGAGAAGTGTATGAATATGGCACATCTATTTTGCAGGATGTGCTAGGAGCTGTTCCACAATCAGATCGTGTCATTCTTCTTGGTTGACAATCCGTCAGTCTCAAGTCTTTCATTAAATTACACACCGTTCCATTCGACTTAAACTGAGCCTTTTCTTCTCTTTGTAGACTGTACTCGTGTGCTTGCATTAACCAGCGACCCAAGAAACATTTTGCTCTTTTGTCATCTGTCCCATTTGGAGGATAGCTTTTCCTAAAACTGCCTTTCACAAGATGTTTCCTTCCCTTTGTGGAGTTCGTAGTCTTTAGATCTGCTTTAGTTCTTGTATCTTTAGCTTTACAATCGTTCCCCCGTAGCTTGTGAATATGAGTTACGGTCACTTCTCCGTTGTACAAAGGAACTGCGGTGATTCTTATTTCTGTCGTGCGTTCTTTAGATGAATCCTTTTCAAGTATTCCCACCGCTTTCTCCTCGGCTGAACTTGAATCTCCCCCTTTACGATGTTTTTCTGACGCTAACGATCTCTCTTCTCCATATCTTTCCTCCTTTTGGCATTCCAGCGAGTCTAAGGAAAAGTTGTCTGAATTATCTTCTTCTAAAGAATCGTGAAGCGTTTCCACCAATGATGTATTTTCTTTGTGGTAGTCTTGTTTGTTGTGATGCATATGTCAAGAATAAATACCAAAAATAATTCTCTACATATACATATTTCAACACTCGTAAAGTTCATTGATCAAAACATTTTGATTAAATTTCTAATCACTCAATTGTTTTATGTGGAAAAACGTACACTTTCAAAGTTCAAACTTTCGCGAGACAAAAGTAAGAGCACTAAAAGCATTTGTGAATAAATAGAACTGTTATCACCTGAGTCCCAAGTCGTCACATTGAAATAAATCACGAATAAATCAAACATTTTAAGGCAATTGTTTCTATGTATTAGAAAAATAACAATTTACAATCGATATAGGCTAATCGGAGATATCGAGTTAATTATTTATCGTTCGTTAGGTTTGTCAATTCGGTTCTCTTTCCGCTAGATCTAGCGTTTTTGGAAACCCATCTACCTGCTAAAGCATTATTATTATCCCGGTAAGCGGGAATTCCATTGGTTCTAATTCTTTGAACGATGGAAATTTATCATAGCTCTGAAAATAAGAATTGGAATATATAATTTGCTTATGTTCGTGCATAATTTACCAAAGTAAACGGCAGGTTTGCAAATATCTGTTGTGCTCTTGGAGGCCAAGATCGCAATAGAATCCTTTTTAAGACCGTAACTCATCTTTTCAGCTTTTTTTTCAGATAGTCTTCACATAGGGCTACCAGTTGGTTCGAAAATGGCAAATGGCATGCCTCTGCTCTGGTTGAAAGTGTTCTAGCATCAAAGTAGTAGTTTGTTTTTGAATGGGCGGATTCACTGACCTCCTCCTGTTTAAAAACAAAGTGTGTTTCGTTTGTTTAAAGTAAAGCTGCTCTGTAAACAGCTGCTGAATCTTCGCGCTCTTTTGAGTGGAGCATGTGGTATTAGTTTGTCTGTTTGTGTAAAGAGAAGTATTTTGTGGCAGTTCTGTAAGCAGCTTTTTTGAGTGAATTATGTGGTATTTGTTTGTTTCGTTTGTGTGAAGAGAAGTGTTTTTGTTTCACAATGAGTGAACTTGACAGTGAGTGCGATAATAATTTGTTGTCCAGATAATACACGTAAGACAAAACATAAGATCTAGCAATCGCTTTAGATAATTTAGGTATATGAATTTTCTCCAACAAGCTAACAATTCTAAGGTAGATAATTTTTCCAATAATATTGTAGATACAGTAGGTAATAAAGACAATGGTTTATAATGTTTTTTATTTCCCTTTTCATTAGAATAGTGATAACTTTGGCTACTTTAGGGAAAGTGCCGGTTACAAGATTGTTTTACAACTGTAGCAATAGGATTATAAATAATTGCATATATACAAGACTTATTTTTTATTTTATTTCTTCCTGCAACACCTGCAGGTTGCCATTGACAAAGAGTACCAACAACAAATATATATTCAAACAGTAAAAGAAAACAGATTAAATTAATAATGAAGCTTTAACAATTAGTATATATATAACTACTTAAAATTAGAAGTCATGGTCCACAGGTATGATTGCGAAATATTGCAATAGACCCTTTCAATGCCACCAGTGATATTTCTTTGAAGCAGATACCATCACATTCGGTACTACTGTTCGATCTTAACTTTTTACGCTGTTGTCATTCTCTGTTGTGGGGCTGAAAAAAATTGTTTTCTTAGATTAGTTCGTTTCAGCGAGAGTAGGACAATTAATGTTAGGTCTAGATATTGTCTTTGTTATTATTATTATTATTATTATTATTAGCATTCATTTTGGAAGTAGTAGTACTAGATGTTTAATAATAGTAATAATGATCATGAATAATTTAATGTTAGTATTAATATAGTGATATAAATATAAATAATTTAATATTATTATTACTAGAGCAACCCACATTATGCTTTATTTTTTTGACAATTATGCTTTATATTTTTCCAAATTATGCTTTATTATGCTTTATTTTTTTTAACATAAATAATACACCAATAAACTTAAGACAAATACTGTTTATGTATATCATACCATCAAACTGATTTTTTTGTATGTCTAATGTTACTTTGCAGGCTATCTTAGTGACTTAATACGTTAACATTTTATAAGAACAAACTGTAGGGTCTAAGCAAGCTAGTAATGTAATGAATGAAAATTTAGTCACCCTTGTCACTGTCACTGTCATTTGCACTCTCCTGATGAACACCACCCTCCTGATATTGATTTGTAGGTGAGACTGCAGGTTTTCTTCTGTCAGACATGAGCGTTTAGAGTTCAAAATCCAATTGAGAGTCGAAAAGCTTCTCTCAACTGAAGCAGATGATGGAGGAACCATAATTGCCTTCGTTGCCAGCTTACTTAGGATAGGCTTCTTGGTGGAATGTTTCTGCCAGAAGGATAAGGCAGAAGTTGAAGACAAATTTTGATCATGTACCATTGCTGCATATGTTGATATTTCTTCCTCTGGAACATCAATGCCAGAGAAACGTTTTAGTTCACCTGAAGTAAAAATGGAAGAAATCTTCTCAGGAACAGCTATTGTTGGATCTAAATTCTGAACTTCCTTCCAGAAATTTAGAGCAGGATGACATTCATTCATATATCCTGCTAAGTTTTTACAAGTTGCACCTGAACTTTGAACCATCTGAAGAACTGATGATAGAAGAAGCCACACCTGTGTTGCATCTTGATTATCTGATTCCAGAACCTGTATTTGATTGCAGAGTCCAACAGAAATTTTAGCTATAGCTCTGAGTTGAAGCACTAGTTCTATATTTTCAACCAGTTGCTTTAAGTTTGTTACTGCAGCACTGCCCTCACCATCTTCCAAATCAATCTACTGTTTTACTGCATTCAAATTCATCCAGTGATATTTTCCTGCCTTCAGCCATGTCCCCTGGCGCATTATTACGGGAACTGGAGGTAAAACAAATGTTCCTGCTTCTTTTAGGCAGTCCAGCAATCTCTCTCTTCTGGTTGGAGTTTTTGCTAAAGCAGTCTTAACAGCTGCAATGAATTCATCAGCAATTTTTAACGAAAACCTAATCTCTTCAGCACACAGATGTAATATGTGAGCCCAACGTGTAGAATGTAAAAGCTGAGGTGCAACTCCTACCAGTCGCCTGCCAGCAGAAAGCATATATGGTGCACTGTCTGATATTAGAACAACAATATTGCTTCTGTGAACACCAACAAGATCTAATGTATCAAGTATTAAGTTTACTATAACATCGGCATTGCAGTGTTCAACAATTTTAGTTTTCACAAGACGGGGTTTTTCATTCACAACACCCAGTGGAGCAACAAGAATATTCACCACCGTACGGTTCTTTATATCTGTTGTTTCATCAACCACTAGATAGACAGAATTTCCCTCACATTTTGACTTAGTTTCTTGTAAGTCGTCTTCAGCATACTTTGTAAGATACCTTCTTAGAGTGGTTTCACTAGGAGCCGGCTGCATACATGTAGCTGTTGCAATCCACTGACGAAAACGTTGATTACGAAAAACATGCAATGGAATACCAGAAGAAGTGAATGCTGCCACCATTTCTTTCATATTATCGTTTGATTTCTCCTTACGCTGCCATACTTGAGGTAACGTACAGTTGCGTATACTGCTAGGACCACCTGAAGTTGAACCTTGTCCATCACTCTGTTTGCAGATCTATGCTTAAAACTTTCCACATGTTTCTGCACAATGGATTTCTTTTCGAAGTTAATGCACTCTGAACATAAGAAACACAACAGTTTCCCATTTTCAGCCACAAAATTGTCTGTAGGAAACTCTCGAACCCTTTGTATCGCAGTTACATAAGTTTTCGGCATGCTGGTATTAAATAGATGTGAACTCCTCTGATTCAGAGTGTGTACTAACCATAAAACCCCTAACTTGTACTCAATAATGGTTATTTTAATTGTTGTCCTGTTCCTCACAGAACTACAGTTATATTTTTACTTCTTAAGCTTGATATTTCCATTGTTGAGAAACTAGCTTCTCATTGTTTGAGTATTTTTATACTGCAATAAGCAGGCAGTTTATTTCCCAAGAATTGTGCTCTATTTTAAATATTATGCTTTATTTTTTAAAATTATGCTTTATTGTGCTTTTACAATTAGTTCCATCCAGATCCTTAGACTGCCAAATTTATATTCCGGGTAGCAACCACATGTCTAAAGTCCTGTTATGCTTTTTATGCTTATTATGCTTTTGGGTTGCTCTAATTATTACTATTGTTGTTGCTTTTGTTTGTTACTGCCATAGTATAAAGTACAGTTATGAATTACAATAAAATTCATTATTAGATATATTTTTGTTCCGATTTTTTAAGCCAGAAGTTGGAAGTTGGAAGTACAGGGCCCGGATATTGTTGACATGTCAATTTTTAACTGGAACATCATGGACGTTGCGCAGATATTCTGATCAAGACTCCTAGATTATAAAAATTGTAATTTTAGGATCATTTTTTGTTAATTTTCCCCATTCTGGTTTTTAGGTCATTTTTAGAATTCAGTTTCATTGATTGGTCATTGTTTGGTCATTTTTAAAATACAAAATCATTATTTTGTGTTATTTCTCGCATTATATAGCGTCTTTGTGCATTTACTTACATTGAATATCATCGGAACTCTAAATAAGCATTAATAAATAATTAATGTTCTAAATAATTGTTACAATTTTAATTTGGATACAGAAAGACTGTGTTCGCTGTTTGCATTTAACTGTATGTACCAATTTACTTACTACAAGCCAATAATTAGATCAACAACATAAATGTAGAATGATGAATAAACTAGCATTTTGTAACAATTTTTGGGTCATTTTTTTAGTTTATTGGTCATTTTTTATAATATTTTTGCAGTTTTTTTTATATTTTTGCAGTCATTTTATATCTCATTCTTAAGGCTAGTTTACACTAGATTTCATAACTACTTTCATGAAAGTGATTTCGTGAAACTAATAATTAGTTGTGTAATTATTACACCCATTTTCTTCAAAACTAACTCCAGGACAACTGCACGTTTAGTCTTATTTCTGAAGTTCAAGTTGCTGAAATCCCATAGGTCATCAAATTCAGAGCCCTAGTCATTAAACTAAAAATATAAAAATATTTATAATCAAATTAATTTCACAAATCGTTTGTATATTTTAATATATTCTGTTCAATGAGATACAACCTAAGCCCTGATGAGTTTAATAATTTTTTTTGTGGATTCTGTTCAGGAAGCTCGCCTTAATATCAGCACTCCACACGTAACTGCTCAACAATTGCTGGGTATAATACCAAGACCCGACTGCCGATTCGAATGGAAAACGATAACCTGTCAAGACGTTTTAACAGTTGTACATAGAATGAAAAATTCAACTAGTAAGGACATTTATTCAATGTCAGCTAACCTGATAAAACAATTAATAAACTATATTTTGACACCATTGACCATCTGCATAAACATGTGTTTCAGGGAAGGGGTTTTCCCCTCAAAAATGAAGCTGTCAAAAACCATCCCTATCTACAAAAAGGGTAGCAGGGATTTGGCCATGAACTATAGGCCTATTTCAATTTTACCAGTATTCTCCAAAATAATTGAATCCCTCATGAAATTACAACTCTACAATTATTTCGAGGAAAATAATTTATTTGCAGCAGTACAATATGGCTTTAGATCAGGTCTATCTACCATTGATGCTGTCGACAAGGTAGTCAGCGAAATTCTAACCGGCTTTGAGACTGGTGGCCTCACTGGGGTCACTATGTGCGACCTCAGCAAGGCATTTGATACTATCGACCACGAAGTTCTTCTTGATAAACTGAGATTTTACGGTGTCAATGATGTATCGCTACTAAGATCATACCTGAGTGGCCGTAAACAGCTTGTTTATATCGATGGTCATTATTCCCAGGCAAGACTTGTAGAATATGGAGTCCCACAAGGTTCCGTGTTGGGACCCTTGCTTTTCATCATAATGATGAATGATATTAGTGTTGATGGTAATGTGGTGTGCTATGCGGATGATACTACGTTGATTAAAGTTAAGGACTCAAGACAGGAACTCCTGGAAGCTATGGCTCACTCACTTGAGGAAGTCTCCATATGGTTTAGTGCAAACTACCTTCAACTAAATAATGATAAGACCCAGTCAATAACCTTTTCTTTGAAAAATCTGCAATTCGAGGTGGAAAGTGTCAAGCTGTTGGGAATTACGCTGGATTGTAAATTAACTTGGGGTGCCCACATTGCTCTAGTTTGTGGTAGGCTGTCAAGAGTTATCTGCCTAATAAGGCGACTTAAGAGCTGTGTCCATAAGAACTATGTGAGAGTGTGTTATTTTGGTTTCTTTCAAAGCATAATATTGTATGGACTCACCCTGTGGGGTGCAGCAACAGAGGTCAAAAAAATCCTTATGCTACAGAAAAAAGCTATAAGACTAATTGCCGACGCTGGATACGATGAACACTGCAAACCAATATTTATGAGTGAGAAAATTATGACAGTATACAGTTTATATACATATGTATGTCTGGTAGAAGTGCGGACCGAACTAGACTCACTCCCATGTAGATCAAACACACATTTGTATAATACAAGAGGTAGTGGTATGTTGGAAGTGCCTTATTCCAGGCTGACTAGGGTAAAGAAGACACACTTAAAACTAAAGATGTTTAACTCACTTCCGCACATGGTCAGGAACTTGTCTCTGGCTAAGTTTAAAAAGTGTGCGTGGAATCTCCTTGTGTCTTCACCTCTATATTCTATTAATGAATTTTTTGAAATACCCACTGTAACAGTGTCTAGTTTCTTTTAAATTAATTTGACGAAACCTACACATGATAAATGTTTTTAAGGTTAATAAATATTCTTATTCTTATTCTTATTCTTATTCTTATTTCAGATTTCGAAGATTTTTAATAAGCTTTAGTTTTCCCCCAAAATTTACTTGAGATGACTTACACCCATTAATGTTATTGTTAATTATATTGTTTTTATTGTTAATTATATTGTTTTTATTGTTATTATTATCGTATCGTTCTTGTTCTTATTATTATTATTATTATTATTGTAATTGTTGTTTTTATTATTTTTGGCGTTGTTACTATTGTTATTATTATTATTATTATTATTATTATTATTATTATTATTATTATTATTATTAACAACGATGTTTCTGGATTTTTTGTGTTGATGAAAACCGCTAGTTCTTAAAGCAATCAAGCGGAATTCCTATAACTTCTGTTGGCAACGCTGTTTTGTATCGCGAACTATCGAGTATCGATATCTACCGATAGTGGGCGGCTGCCGGCTGTGCACGTTGTAGGATTTGAGAATTTGACTTCCATGCGACGTTGGTAGCGTTTTTGTGATGTTTATTACCCCAAAATGGGATGTTGAATATTCCAGTGAAAAGCTGAATGTACAGCTATTTGGAGATGTAAGTTAAAATCACCTAGGCTATATGCCTATACTTAATTATCGGTACCATGACTTGTTTGAGGTTAAGTTGCCCTAGACATCAGTTTTGTGAGGCACTTCGTTTGGATTTAGGCTTAACGTAGGATGAACAGACTCCCCCCCCCCCCCCAGTTTTTAATGAGATTGCCCCTTTTTTGATTGACTGGTCCCGTTGTCCCAACAAAATTTTGGGAAAAAAATTTAGGGGGGCGAAATGGAAGAATCTGCTACACCTTATTATATCATTTATTATAATAAATGAGTCTTGCACCAAAACTTCAGAGAGTGGGGAGCTAGAATGTAGCAGATACTTCCGTTTTCCGGATATCTCACTACTAGAAACATCATCTATTAGGTCTATGCGAAAGGTGATTTTGGGGAAAAAATAGTTTTATGCTGCGCACTAGGCAGGTTGACGAACATGACGCGGCTAAAACCAAATATAAGGTGCCAAATAGGCTCCGCCCACTCGATATTCGCATTTTGTTTCTCAGCGAACAGAGTGACCAAACTATCCTTGTATATTGTCGCCGACACTCCCGACCATACCAAATATTAAAAATGCGAGTGTGCCGCTTGTACCAAATATTAAAACTGCGAGAGTGGCCCTTGTACCTAATATTAATAATTCGAGAGTGCCCCTTGTACCAAATATTAAACATTCCAGAGTATCCACAGATTTGCCTTGTACCCAACGGTTTGTCAGCCTGTTTATCCTCGAAGAATTCGCTAGATCGTGGTATAAAAGAAAGTTCTTCGCTGGGGGTGGGTTAGGGGGGGTTATGCCTCATGCGACGATGCACCTTATATTTGGTTTTTCCCCATGACGCTTCTTGTACATTGCGTATGAACAGTGATATTAATTTAGTAGGGCATTCTAAATTCTCCTGAAATTCTAGTTTAGTGGCAGTTAGGTTAGGAACGGTGTTATAATTAGTGACAGGTTCTGTTAGGTTATGAACGGTGATATTAATTTAGTAGGGCATTCTGAATTCTGCAGAAGGCGAGGTTTGTTGTATTGGTGAACCTGTTTCCCAGAATCAAACATGTTCAGCTGGTGTGACGTCACACCTCTAACGTCCAATCACGTGTTTCTAAATATAAAATATGGTGGAATTCACGCTACTTTTCGCTAAATCATGTTATAAAAGAAAGTGTAACTTTTAGCAACTCTCTAATGGAACCCACCTCAGGGTTTCATCGGAGAAGAGGGCATAATGGAACTTTGCGCCCCACACGGCTCCCCTTCCACTGGCCTGGCCGCTTCCCCATCTGGCTACTTCCCGTGTGCCGCTTGCCCCCCTTCCCCTCGTCACATGCAGTCATGCCTGTAGCCGCTGGTAATGCATAATTGCAATTGATATGTCACCTAATAATTCACAATAAAGAAAGCCCCTTGCACCTCCACATAATATTTCACAATTATAAAAACGACCCTTGCAACAAAATAGGCTATTTCACAATACAAACAATGCCCTTGCACCATACATAATATTTCATATTTATAAAATACGCAGTATTATAACATAAAATGTAGCGTAATTGATGCAGGAAAATTCCCTTGCACCAACACTACTCTCTTCATAACTAACAAAATATCTCAAAATTATAAAAACCGATTCTTGCATTAAAACTCATGAAATCCTCCCTATCATAACCCAAATATACGAAAGCTTCCTTCACTGCTCAACATTCACTCGTAGCGTAATGGTTAAGACTCCTAGCTGTAATGCTAGGGGTCCCGAGTTCGCGTCCCGGTCGATCCAAAATTTACTATTAGGAATAGGTCTCAAATAGGTAGGTTGGGTGAAGAGGAGGTGAGAGGAAGAGAGGAAGGAGACGGGAAAGGAAGAGAAGAAGAGAATAAAGAAGAAAAAAATTATTTTTTTCTGTTTCATCAGTTCTTTAAGAGATGGCGCCACCATCGCTGCTAGTAGTTCAAATGCCGCCGCTAGGGGAGGGAGTTAGAGAGTTGGAGTGAGGGACTCGCATGTGACGTAAAGTTCCATTTTCCTCAGAAGAGATTCATTGTGAGACATAATAAACCTCGCTCTATTCAGTATATTGTTCATAAACTAACATAACATTCCTAACCTAACAAAACCTGTCACTGACCTAGAATTTACCTATCATCTATATTAATAAAAGGAAGTGTCTGTCTGTCTGTCCGCTTTGCCCAGCAAATTCTACAGAAAGCAGATCTGAAATTTTAAACATAGGTAGACTGAAGGGTCGGAAAATGCACCTCGAAGCCGGAATTTTAATTTTCGCTATCGTACGTGAGTTATGAGTGATAAACTGGCAGAAAACGTGTAATTTTTGCGTTTTCGAAGCATCAGTTTACGCAGACATATATTATTATGAAATTTTCAACCTACACCGAAGAGGATTATTATTATTATTATAAGAGGAATAATCAATATGGCCTAAATATGCTCAAACGTTGTTCGATTTGGACGAAACTCACTATATAGGGGTTTTCTGGGCCAAGGAACTCTAATCTGAGGTCGCTTTTACCAGGCGACACTATCTAATCGTGGTATGTAGGCTAATTCACATGATTTAGGTGTTAATAAATATAATGATTTAAATATGGTCAAACGTTGTTCGATTTGGACGAAACTCGCTATACAGGGGTTTTCTGGGCCAAGGAACTCGAATCTGAGGTCGTTTTTACCAGGCGACGCTATCTAATCGTTTTATGTACGTAATTCACGTGATTTAGGTGTTAATAAATATAATGATTTAACTATTAAGCTCTTAATTTTTAAGTTTTGAAATAATTATCGCGGCGATCGCTTGATTTTTAAGTCCATCCTGGACGATTCATTTGTTAAGAATGTCAATTCCTGTAGACATATGACATTTTCAACCTACACGGAAGAGGGATAATCAATATAGGCCTAAATATGGTCAAACATTGTTCAATTTGGACGAAACTCACAATACAGGGGTTTTCTGGGCCAATCTGAGGTCACTTTTACCAGGCGACGCTATCTAATTGTGGTATTTAGTCCATGTGATTTAGGTGTTAATAAATATAATGATTTAACTATTATGATCTTATTTTTTAAGTTTTGAAATAATTATCGCGGCGATCGCTTGATTTTTAAGTCCATCCTGGACGATTCTTTTGTTTAGAATGTCAAGTCCCGTAGACATATGAAATTTTCAACCTACACGGAAGAGGGATAATCAATATAGGCCTAAATATGGTCAAACGTTCGATTTGGACGAAACTCACTATACAGGGATTTTCTGGGCCAAGGAACTCGAATCTGAGGTCACTTTTACCAGGCGACGCTATCTAATCGTGGTATGAAGTCCACATGATATAGGTGTTAATAAATATAATGATTTAACTATTATGCTCTTAATTTTTAATTTTTTAAATAATTATCGCGGGCACATGCTAGTTATTTAACTAAATGCAGAAGCTTTTTCCCCTTCCACACCTTTCATAAAACATCATTACAACTGTCAAGGAAGCCATGCGTGCGCAGGCTCAGAAGCGAGGGGAAGGAACCGGCGAGCAGATCTTGCCTGGTGTGCAGCATAAACCTATCTTTTACCAATTATTTGTCCTTTATTCTCTTACTTTTCCTCCTTTTTTCTCACCTTTCCCTCGCCCTACTTACCTATTTGGGTCCTATTCCTACCGTAAATTTTGAATTGATCAGGGGGATAGTATAGCACTCTACTTTTCATTATATTTTCATTTTAAAAGCACGGAAAACAGCCAGATTTGATGTTAAATTATCCTTTAAAACCTATAGATTCCATTTATAAGCACCTTATATTTGTTCGGAGGACCTAAATATAAGTAAAATCATGAAGAAGTAGAAACAAAATTAACCTAAAATGTCGCTGCGAACTGCTGTCAAAACACAAATCTCCATGAGCTGGCCGATTTTCTATTGTCACGCAAATGGTCACATGGTGCTAATCCAATACTGGAAACCTAACAGTAAAAACCTGATCTCAGTGGCTCAGTTGGTATCGAGGCCGAGGTACCTATCGAATACAAAACTTCATATCTGTCTCGGATTTCCCTCCTGTTTTTCTGTAATTGGGGGCTTCGCCCAACCCCGGACCCCCCCCCCCCCCCTGCATTCCACCACACCCCCTTTCCTGTTAACTCTGAGAAGGTAACTTCAAATCAGCCCTGGATCTCTTTCCTGTTTCACTTTTTGAAGAGCTGTTTTGGTGTGCAGTTATTTTTGTTCCATTAATTAATTCATCTTGCGAGTAGCATACCATTCAAGTCAAGCATACTCTTCACTGGACAGTGGGAAGTACGTGGCAGCGTATGCATTGTCTCGGAAGGTAGGGGAAGCAAGCCGGCGGTCAAGGGTGGATGGAGCTTTGCTGGTGCACGACCTAAATTTGTCTTTCGCTTATTTTAACGGGACACAAATTGTCCCTTCTTTTGAAATTAATTTCATTTAAAATGGCTGGATGTAATTTTTTGTGTGACATCAGGTGACAACAGATTTTAATGTTGAAACTGTTATATCTTTTAGTAAAAAAATATTTCCATGATGTATCTTTCATAAGTTTCTATAATTTTCTCTTAGAACAACCAAATTTTTAATGATTTCTCTACTTTTTGCACATTTATATTTATTATACAGTAGAGTCCCAAAAACTCTGCACTTGATAACCTGGCAGTCCAGATAACTCTGCCACACCCTGGCAGGGTGATGAAGCAGCAAAACGCAGAGTGCAGTGAGGAAAACAACAGGATATTATGCATTTCTTTTAAAAAATGTAGCCAGTTTTTGCAAAGTCGGCTAGTTAATTTTCATTATGCCTTTATGCCTTATGTATTCTCAAGCAACCAATACATGCAAGTACTGTATTTTCTGAGGAAACACTCATACTTATTCTTTTATAAAACCTTTCCCGATAACCTGGTATTTTCACACACTCGGACACCCTTCGGTCCACATTAGGCCAAGTTTTTGGGAATCTACTGTACCAATATTGTCTTTGGGCAAAATTTAGGCATTTGACAGCTTTAAATAAAGCACATCCCAGTTAGGAGACCCGATCTCATGGTATGCAGGTTCATACAAATGCTGCATTGTTTTGGTTTTCCACTGAAGCATGATGACCAACTATGCTCCGATTTTCATCAAATTCGGTGTGTTCACTGCACATGACTAGAGAATGAAAAATTCCATATTATAGAATTGTAGTAGCTCAAGTACGACAAAAGTAATGGCCACCCGAAGTTTGAAAAATGTTTGGAGAATTCAACAAATGCTTCAGACAAAAACAGCTGTAACTTCTATTCTAATAGAGATTGAACTGTGAAACAGGTAATTTTGGAAAGGTCTGGAAACAAGCTTTAAAGTAGTAGGCTATGCATGTATTTATTAACACCTAAATCATTTGAATTACATAACCACGATTAGATAGCGTCGCCTGGTAAAAGCGACCTCAGATTCGAGGTCCTTGGCCCAGAAAACCCCTGTATAGTGAGTTTCGTCCAAATCGAACCATATTTAGGCCTATATTGATTATCCCTCTTCGGTGTAGGTTGAAAATTTCATATGTCTGCGTGCCTTGGCATTATAAACAAATAAATCGACCAGCGTGAGCTTACAACATTCAAGCGATCGCGATGGTTTTATGTCCAAGGTATGACAAAAATAGCCAAAGCCTACTGTAATTGATTTGACATTGAAATGTATTACTCAAAACCAATGCTTCGAAAACGCAAAAAATGCATATTTGCTGCCCGTTTTTCACTCATAATTCACGAACGAAAGCGAAATTTAAAATTCCGACTTCGAGGTGCATTTTCCGACCCTTCAGTCCACCTATGTTTAAAATTTCAGATCTCTGCGTTGAGTAGATTTCGCTGGGCATCGCGGACAGACAGAAAGACAGACACTTCCTTTTATTAATATAGATTTATTGGAACTTGTTTTTTGTCATTTCAGGTATCCACAAAGAGAAACAAAAAAATAAATAATAAGAAAACTAAAACTGAAGTTACAATAACAAAAACTTCTAATGAACGATCACACAAAATGAATTCTGAAGTTGCTACGAATAATAAATTCAACAATGGAACAAATTTTAAACAAAAAATTCAGAAGAGAAGGAGTTCTACTGGCATAAAAAATACATCCAAATTTTCTACCCGAAATGAAAAGGTATCACAACCATTAATTGGAAATGAACCAGCTACAAAGAATTTTCAACCAAACGTTCATCAGAAAAACGAGAAACAAAAGCATTCTGTTTCTTCTGATATTAACTTGTTACAAGCTAAGCGAAAGAAACAGAAAGTGTTTTCAAATAAGAATGAACAGCAATTACAGAGTGAAACTAGTAATAATTTAAATAAATTTGGTAATGTAAAAAGAAAATTTAAGAAAAAGAAACTCCTCTTAGGAATTAGTCAACCATCTAAAGAACACCAGGGAATAAATATTAGAGGTAGTGAAAATAAACATATTGGAGAACTAAAAGGAAAGAAAAAGAGAAAACATGTTGAGAGTGAAAAGCTGAACAACTCTGAACATGTGAATAATGAGGAACCAAAAAGAAAGAAAAGGAAGAAAATTGTTTCTTCAGAGAATAGAACATCTATAAATCTCTCTCAAGTTGGCACTAATATTGAAGAAATTCTTAGCTCTAAAACATTGTTGAAGAAGAGAAAGAGAAATAGGAAGAAGAAACAGATGCTTCTGTCAAAAAATGACGATTTAAGTACCGTTGGGCCAAATAGTGGTGAGAAAGATAGCACCTATTTTAAAGTTACTGGTACTCTAGGAACAAATAAGAAGAAAAGAAAGAAACTGAAAACTGTTGCTACTGTCAAAACAAATATTTTGCTAGAAAATAGCAAAAGCGAAAATGGTACAAGTGCTAATATTGCTCATATGGATAAAAAAGTTCTTGGCTTAAAATCATCGTTGAAGAAGAGAAATAGAAAGAAAAAACAGAAATTTCTAACAGAGGGTGACAGGCTTTTAAGTAAGCCTAAAAACGATGAGAAGGATAACATTGGTATTAAAGATACTGAAGAGACAGATAAGATAAGAAAACAGAAGAAGAGAAAGAAACCAAAAATTGTTCAAACTGTTCAAACACAAAATTTATTGAACAGTAAAGATACTGAACAGACAGATAAGAAGAGAAAAAAGAAGAAAAGAAAGAAACCGAAATTTGTTCAAACCGTTCAAACAGAAAATCTATTGAACAGTACTAAAAGTGAATTAGTTACAAATGCCAATACTCTTGGAGATAAGCCCCAAATAAAGAAATCTCCATTCAATATTAACAAATTGAAGGAGATTTTTGGAACCAAACCATTGCCATCCCTGTCTGAAGAACCACAAATAGCCAAACCAAGAGGTCAGAGATTGAAAGAAACTAAGACGTTAAGGGAAAGGATGATGAAGAAACTATCAGCATCTAGATTCAGGTAAGTGCAGATAGTTAATAATAATAATAATAATAATAATAATAATAATAATTTATTGCATCTGTAGCTATACATTGTATAGGTCATACCTGAGCAACTGAGGGGGAAACGCCACAGTAGCGCACCCGTGGTATAGGTAGACATTGTCAATATTATTTAGAACAAATAAAGGTTACAGTAACTACAAAATCATTTATGTAAAAAATCCTTAAAAGAATAAAATTTCTTCTCATACAAATACTCTTCAGTTTAAATTTAAAACACCTGAGATTTTTCATAATTAAAATACTAGCTGCTAAGTTATTTATAACTTGACTAACAATGTAAACTGGCGATTTAGTGTATCTAAAAGTTCGATATTTAAAAATATGTATAATGTTTTTGCTCGTGTTGTGCTCATGTAATTCTGAATTAAAGTGAACTTATCTTTGTTGTTAAAATAAAGCAGCCTTGTATACTAAAATTCCAGTACGGGGATGTTAAGTCTCATTTTAAAGTTGTAACCACCAGGCCGATAAGCTCAGATAAGCTTGGTAAGGTTAGAGAGGAATTGAGTAGTATAAATTGGATGAATCAATGTTTTTATGCCTCATCATTTTATAGAGATAATGACTTGATAGCAAAGGTAATATTTGAAAGGTTTTTTAAAGTATTTTTAAATTTGATTAATGCATATATCCCAGTAAGACAGTGTAAATTAGTACACAAGAGTTTCAAGAAAAAGGTGGCAAGTAAAATTAATTCTTGGTATTCTCAAGACCTAGAAGAAATGAAAAAGAAAGTTATGTTATGTAGAGAAATACATAAGTTATATAAGACTGATAATGCCAAATTAGCCTATGTTAACTGTAGGAATAGATACAAAGAAGCTATAACCGTAGCCAAGAAAATACATAATTGTAACAGTATAGAATCATCTAACAACAGGTGCAAAACTGCATGGAAAATAATAAATAGTGTTGCCAAGGACTCAAGGAGGGAGGAAATCAGTATCTCTCCACAACAATTTAATGACTATTTTATCTCTTCTGTGGAAGAAATAGGCGACTCCATTGTCAAGACTAATATTGATGCACTTGATATTATTGAGTATAATTTTTCAAGGGATACACCCTACCCTACATTTACGTTTTCGGAGGTATCTTGCGAGTCGGTTATAAGCATAGTTAATAAATTCAAATTATCCAACAGTAGAGACGTGTATAATCTATCAAGTACTCTACTGAAAGGAGTGATAGATTGCATTGCTCATCCTCTAACATACTGTATAAATAAGTTAAATCCATTTCTGAGGGTTATTTTCCCGATGAGCTTAAATTAACTAAAGTCATACCAATCTATAAAAAGGGGGAAAAGGATATTCCTTCAAGTTATAGACCAATCTCATTAGTCCCAGTAATTTCTAAGATCATCGAAGCTATTATCTTTAGACAGCTATCTGATCACTTTACTAAATATGGTATAATTAATGAATCTCAGTATGGTTTTAGGAAGAACTTATCAACTGAAGACGCTATTGACTCGCTGGTTAAGTATGTTCTTCAGGTGTTTGAGGACAGGACTATTGCTCAGGCCACCTTTTGTGACCTGAGCAAGGCCTTTGATTGTGTCAAACATGTGACTCTCCTAAAAAAACTAGAGCACTATGGGATTAGAGACAATGGCTTAAAACTGTTAAAATCCTACTTAGAATAATTCGTGTGTGTTAATGGGGTGCAATCAGATCGGAAAATGGTCAACATTGGTGTCCCACAGGGATCTATTTTGGGGCCCTTTTTATTTCTAATAATGATAAATGACCTACCCTCCTTTCTTAACTCTCCGACAGTGTTGTATGCTAACGACACAACCTTTCTACACTCTAGCAAAGATATTAATACGTTAAAATCATTAACAAACGAAACCAACACACAAGCATCTCTCTGGTTTAGAAGTAATGGATTTCTGCTTAACGAAAATAAAACACAACAATTAATCTTTAGTTTAAATAATAAAGTACTCCAAGATGAACCTCAAAGTGTAAAGTTTCTGGGTGTATATGTGGATGGAAAGTTATCATGGGATCAACACATAAATTACATTAGTGGTAGGTTGTCTAAGGTTATCTATTTACTTAGGTGTCTAACGAAGCATGTACCTGACAATTATGTCAGACCCTCATACTTCTCCTTTTTTCAGAGTATACTTGTGTATGGTATCATTCTGTGGGGTAATTCTAGTCATGTTGGGGATATTTTGCGGTTGCAAAAGAGGGCTATCAGGATCATTACTGGGTCATCATATATGGCTCATTGTAAACCACTGTTCTCTCAATGTAAAATTATGACTGTGATAAATTTGTATATTTTTTATGTATTAATCTATACAAGGAAAAATTTGCCTACATTACAGCTCAGAGAAAACATACATGTATATAATACTAGGAGTCGCGGGCAAATATATATACCTCACCAAATACTTTCAAAAACACTTAATAGCTATGAGACAATTGGACATAAATTATACAACAAGCTTCCACCAACATTACAAAATCAAGATAAACCCTTTCCCATTTTTAAATGTACTCTGTTTGAATGGTTAGTCAAGCATCCATTCTATGAATTGAAGGAATTTTACGATAGTATAAATAAATAATTGGTCTGCTACATTTTAATGTAAGTGGTGCAATAGTCTAATCTATTTATTGTATAGTGTATTGTATATTTTTATTTGTCTTATAATTTGACTTTGCCTATTGTTAAAACAACCTAATGGCAATAAAATTAATTATTATTATTATTACTAGCGTAAAAGGCCCGGCGTCGCCCGGGTTTTCATTTTGTTATTTGAAATTAACTTATGAAGGACTTTCGATTTTCAAATTCTAGGGTCTTGCATAACATGTACGTAGAACTTGAAATGAGGAAGAACGACTTATCACACTCAAAGTATTCCCTCTGAAAACGCTAGTCATAGCTTTTTTTTTTTTTTGCTCACAGAGGATGTCGAATGTTGCATTACGTTGCTTCTACACACCATGCCTGGGAGGGGTTGAAATAAGAAGGAACATAAATTCCGATTACATAAGATTGTATTGTCTTTATGGACATTTTTATTTCTCACTCTTATGTTGCCATTGAACCGTTTCGGAGCTGAAATTAAAAAAAAAAAAAAAATATATGCAATATCACTTTCATACTTTCCTCCCCCAAAACCTGGGACATAATATACTGCGGGCATAGGACTGAAAATGTTCCACCCTATTTTGTCTTCTTTACAGCTATGAGTGACATATCAGTGGATAGGATTTTTACAGACTTCTGATGTACCGTACGTACTCACTGGCACACACTTAAGGGGAGATGGTAGTTACCGCTAGCAAAATGATAGAAAATATAGCGTATGTTTCAAGAAGCCATAACTCAGATGTTAACAGTCAGATTTAGTTGAATTTTTTTATGCTTTGCAAGTACATTCTGCAGTTTAAAATTAGCAGAGAATGGTTGTTCTAGAACTCACTGTTTGGTAGGAAAGAATTTTTTAACACATAGGTGATAATTTTGTTTTACAGTTACTTCCCTTGACATAGGTACGCTTTATTCAATTTCTGTAACTTAGATTTTTGTGAAACTTTGAGAACTTACTAACAATAGGTACTACTATTTACCCTAGCACAATGAGTCTAATATGTACAATATTACTGCATGAAAACTGCATGTAAATTTCACGACTAACAAAAAAAAATACTTTTTTAAAAATAAAAATAGTTGAAAATTCTGTATAATCAAGACTTTTCCCATAATTCTGCTAAGGGAGATTAGTCATCCATTCCTGAAAGTTTCATTATTTTAGCATGAATAGCTTTTCAGAAAATGGTACCTGAAGTAGCCTACAAAACATGTAATTTTACAGGAGAGCGAAAAGAAAATGGCGTGCCTTATGGTATTTTATCCTTTTAGAAAGTTCCAGGTCGCTCTGCTTGGCTTAATAATAACGCAACATATAAGACTTAAATATCAAAATATTCACAAAACTGTCTCTATTACATGATCGATTTTTTGACACTGATAACTACCATCTCCCCTTAAGCTGTCCCTGCAATACGACCGCTTATTCTACATCAAAATGTGAAGTGAGGAAATATTTTCCATGTCGAGGGTAGAGAAAGTTATGTGACTGCTTCACATTGTGCTTTATTTTCTTGGATTTCATTCTTCAAGAATTATTTTCACAAATGTATTAATTACATCGATAGCATCAAAATTTGATACAGCCCAGTTTTATGTAATTCCTAAAGCCCTATGTGAACACTCTAAACAATACACTGTTGTCATTATAACTGAATTGCATTTCATTTTTCAGTATAATATATTCAGAAATTGTATACATTTTAAAGGGAAGGAGTGGTCTGTTTGAATTTTAGTGTTCACCGCGTTACTTCCCGGGCTTAACTGGGTATGTGTGCAAAATGTCGTGCAAATTGGTCAAGAAATGTTATCTAAAACACTATGCGGCTTTATTGGATGAGTTTTCACTAAATCGGAGTCTCTGTATTCACTACCCACTTTCCAGTCACATTCCAGATCGGTGAATTCCAATGTCAATTTTACAATGTCCTCTATTGCAAGTCTGGGATATTTTTTAAGAAATCCACTAAACACATTCAATATTATTTCCTTTTGTCCACTTCGCAAAGACTTACCTCTCTTAATTTTAATTATGCCACTCAGACCGGGTTGAATTTTAGTCATTATGAGTAATGCTTCTCGAAGACTGGGTTATAAATTATAAGTGCCACATTTCGCTATCCACTGAAATTTATATGTTTTTGTTTGTTTGTTTTATTATGAAAACATGTGAAAGCGGAACTCTCAAACTGTGAATATGTCACACTTCTTTTGTCACACTTCAATTTTTTTTATGTAAACAATTGACAGCAGAACTCTCTAACTTTGTCTAACTTTGCCTCATTTCATCACATTTCCGACTTTCCCCGTGGATTTTCCAAAAATTTTCTTTCATACAAACCTTCTCCAGACAATTACGATCACAACAAAACAAAAACCAGCCAAATCGGTCGAGCCGTTCTCAAGTGATGCGGCAACAACCCTTTTGAAAATTCATTTCTATTAATATAGATTATTATTATTATTATTATTATTGTTACTGTTAAAATCTTAAGTAAAAGTAACCAAATGTAAATAATGAATCTTTGCAAATCTTATAATTTCCAGTGTTGTAGTACTGTTGAGCTCAATCAATAAAATAAACAAAATAGAAACTTGATACCAGCAACACATGCATTCCATAAGTGAGTGAGCCTATGAGTGAAATTTAAAAATCGTGAAATCCTAAGA
Organism: Ectobius pallidus; assembly: GCA_964059195.1. Classification (NCBI taxonomy): domain Eukaryota; kingdom Metazoa; phylum Arthropoda; class Insecta; order Blattodea; family Ectobiidae; genus Ectobius; species Ectobius pallidus. Next base: position 31,868,984 of record CAXKWD010000004.1, on the reverse strand, counting down.
TATTGGAATTGCATGTACAGTGAAACCTCTCAACGGACACCCCTTCTTTACGGACGACTTTTCTGGTCCCAGGTCACTATAATGAAACTTCATAATAATTAACCCCTCTAAGACGGACACCCTATATTACGGACACGGACACAAAAAATCCATTTAGAAAGCCTCTTCAAACCTCTCTTAACGGACACTTGACGAGAAAATCATATGTCTGCAATATAAGTTTTATAGTGCGAAGAATGATGAACGAGGAGTAAATCTTGTACATGATCTAATTACACACAATGAAAACATAATTGCGAAACCTAAGTGTAAAAAACAAACAAACATTCAAGATTTTTTTGCATGTTAATAGTGCGTTCGACTACTACACGCAGAACTACAGTTGTGTAGGACTATTCCATTGTAAAAAGTGTGGTTTTAATTTTGATGGTAGTATAGTGTAGACTATATACTACTATATATGGTAGACTACAGTATAGTGTTCGGGATTTTTGCAATATGTAGGCCTACAGCATAACATATCTGTGTAATGGATTAGTGTAAACTAAAGAGATTTTCATCTACTGTATAGCACTCTCATGTAAGTACTGTAGTTTATTTTACTCCAGATTTTTTTAACCTCTAGAGCGGACACCCCTCTATAGCGGACGATTTTTAGGGTCCCGGACATGTCCGTTATAGAGAGGTTTCACTGTAAAGGCGAAGAAACATTCTATAACTCTTTTTTTCTTTAGTTTATCACCATAAACTTAGCAAAATAGTAGTCATTGGGTGTTAGTGGTAGGCCTACATAGTAGGTTGTCAGGTTGGCACTGGATGACTTTTAAAGTAGACTTTGTTTCTGTTGTGTAATTTAGTCTGTTGACTGGTCTTTCACTGAAGTGTCTTTTTTGTTCTACTGTAGTTCTGTTTAGGGTTATCTGTCTGAAAGGTGTTGAACATAATTTTATGGAATACAGTTGTTGGACATGTCCCGTCCATCTGTCCATCCATCACATTACCTTTCCTGTCTGTCACATATCATTTATTTTTTAAGAATCTTAAATTTGTTAATGATCCTACATAAAAACGTGCTGTGTGTAATTTTTAGAGTTTTAATTTCATTCATAAGTTACATTTGCTTTTATATGCATACATAACTCACAACATTTCAGGCTCATTATTTGTCCCGTCCGTCATTTCATTATTTTTCTGAATTGCACACAGAAATGGTGGTGGATTATTAAAATTGCACATTATTCTTATTTACCAAATAACAAAACTTTAGACTCCAGGAATAAATCAAGGAATTTCCTAACTCTTTGTGTCCCATCCGTCACTCGTGAAATGCATGAACACAACAATATTTTATTTTATGTTTAGGTATTTCAAGAATGTATATGTATATTTCCACCACTGTACTAGTAATTTTTGAAAGACAGTTAAAGACGTTATGTTGCTGAATACGAAAAATCTTTGGAATATAATACTGAATATGACATTTATTAGTAGCTTATAATTTTGAACCATTCACACATACATTTATTGATTTACCAAGTGGTTGTGTTATTGTTCATTATTGTTATTGTTCGAAACTAGATAGTTATTGTTATTGTTCATTCACATTATTCTGAAATTGTCAACTTATTTCTCTAAGTGTACAGATGAGTTCAAACGTTTCATACTTAATTTTATCTGTGTAAGAAATTCAGGAAATTTTTGTAAACATGAGCACTTGTCTTGACGAGTTGTCATACATGAATATAGAGTATTACTAACATATTAATGCTTATATTGCATCTATGTTCATAATTAACTAATATTATCTTACATTCAATAATTTTTAAAATATGTAAACCTATGTGTATTTTTTTGTCACTACTAACACTTTGTGATACAGATAAATGGTGTTTTGATATTCACTTGTATTATTTCTCGACATGCTGAATATAAGTGGTTGCAACACAACGTCTTTACCTGTCTCTCATAAATTACTAGTACAGTGGCGGAATTATACATAGCCTATACATTCTTAATATGTGTTACTAATTATAACTTAAAACTAGGGCTGTACCGATTAATCGATTAAATATTTAATCGTCGATCAATTACATTTTCCGATTAATTGGTTTAGTCGAATTCTGAAAAACATTTTTCGAGAAATGGGTCAAATTACCAACTCCTTTCTCTCGCTTCTCCGGCCTTTGCACATCATGTGTCATTCAGTCTATAGCGTCCAAACAATTCCCATTATTCAGAAACCTGAAGGGTAGTTTAGTTTTTCAAGTCTTGGCTGAAAAAGTAACCGGAAATGTAAGTTTTGTATATATTTTTTCACTAGTTAACTAATAATGGTATTAATTAATTCATGATTTCTTCTGATTATCTGTAGTGTAGTAGTTATTAAACGTGTAAAACAGTATTAAATGTACCCTTTGATTTCGTTTAAAATACCGACCTGTTTGTCGATTAATTAGTCAATTAATCATTAAAGTCAAGCGTTAACTCGATTAAAAGTTTTAATCGATTTTCAGCCCTACTTACAACTGCATTGCCTTATATTCTTGTCAATGTGATAAAATAATTAAAATGTTTGAAAGATAATCTTCTAGTTTCCTTCTTTTTTTCTTCTTGCGACTTCTCCTTTGTGTACTTTCTGAGTATAATCTGAAAATGACAGAATAATGTCGAAAGGCCTAGGCATAAAATAAGTTAAGTCACTGGTGTCAAGTAACCATATTATTTATTCCGGTGATTCGTATTAGCATTTGTTATTAGTCTAGAGCAAGGCATTTAATGACCATAAAATAGTGACAAACGCAAAATAAAAAATGCATATATGACCTAAAAATAGTGAAAAAATGACACACAATTTTTAAAAATGACCAATAAATTTACCATTATTACCGGTACTTATAATTAGTTTCGTTTAAGTAATGAATTGCTAAAAGCAATTGAATGGATGATAGTGCATTATATATAATGCATATATATATGAATTTATAACATAAAACACTTATTTTGTTACTAAAGAACTAAATAAATTTATACTACTTGGACATCCTTAGCGATAAAGGTTCTTTCTGAACTGGCATGCCAATCAAATTGCTCCTAGCAAATAAGTTATATGCCGTTTAAAAAGAAAGAACGAAAAAAATTATATTTATTGATACAAGACAGACTCCTATGGTGTTGACAGTAAACCTGAATTAAAATGAACTATGAACATTTGGTGGAGATTCTCAAATAAAAATGATTGTCTGTTGTCTGAGAGTAACAGTTTGTACATGGAAAAACTCCTCTCTACCTCCACTGAAACATTACTTAAAAATGCCAAAAATGACCTAAAAGTTGCCAAAGAATTACCTATCTCTTGAAAATGACATCAAATTAATCTTCATATAAAAAAAGATGCAAAATCACCAAATGCCTTGCCCTAGTTATTACCAGGGCCCAGATTCTAATGACATGTCATCTTTTTATTGACGCTGCATAGATATTGCCAACTTTTAGATAAATTCTAATCAAGGCCTCTAGATTATAGAAATGCATTTTTATTAGGTCATTTTTTCATTTTATGTTTTAGGGCATTTATTTAAATTTTAGGTCATTATTTTGTCATTTTCGTGTAATTTTCTTCCTAATTTAGTCATTTTCATCTATTTACATTGAGTGTATTAACTTTTTTTCATCGCTAGCGGTGCTGTCTTTGAAGTGTTGTTTGTTTAATGCAAGAAGGAAAAATTCGGCGCTAAAGTGTTGTCATGTCTCAGTCGGAAATTAGAATCAAAGAAACTCCAAAATTTTGTATTATATTACTATTGTTGTTAGATTGACTTGGCACCAGAGTCTGTCACCTGCTTGGAATTGAGAGTGCAAACTTCTGTTTACCCTCAATAAACAACAATGTAATCCGGCAGACCACTAAAGGAAATGCCGAATTTTGACTCGCCAGTGCCTCAGTTCCAGTATAAATTTCCGTGAGAAAAGAACATTCACAACATTACAGTTATTTACAATTATGTACAAACTGGTCTATAATTTGTGTGCACAATAATATTTTTTTGTAAATAAAATATCAGTTTTTAGGTCATTTTTTTATAATTATTAAGTCCTTTTCTTTAAAATTTAGGGTCATTTTTCAAACAATTTTAGGTCATCATAATCCGGGCCCTGGTTATTACATATTTTTACCTACTTACCTTATGGCTTGATATTACTTAAAACTGCATATTTAGGGTTCTTGTTCCTTTTTACTTCTCTAAAATAAAATTAAAAAACCTTATGTGAAACTTCACAATCCAAAATATTAAGAACTAAAAAGACTTTTCAGAATTATAGTCTCCATACATTTTAACATACTTATGCCATTTACATCTCTATTCACCCTCTTCCTAAATCTTTCTTAGTAAACTAGGATTGGAAATGGGTCTGGGACATATTTTATTTTAAAAATTGGAAGATTAAAAATTAATATCTTTTCAGGTTATTGTAAATGCCTAGGGGTTTTAGTCTCTGTCTAATAGTTTGCAATTAACATTCATCGGTTTCTGAACACCTTCCACATTGCAGAACAATTAAAAGGCTGGAACTGTCATTGCAATCAGTTGATTAATTATGTATTGCTCACCGCTGCTTTAATCTGAGTCTTACATAACCTATACCTATCAGATTTCAATTTTAAATATTTTCGTGATATTTAAGGATCCTATTTTGTGGTGAATAAAATTGGTAAATTTTAGTTTTAATTTTGGTGTTATTTCACGTAACAAAGAACAATTTCACTTTTTTATCCTTCCCAACTGTTGTCCTGATTTCACTTGTTGGATATATACCTACTGGTAGCATTCTTTTTACATAAATTCCTAATTAAAATGAAGCAGAAAAGCTAAGTGATAGTTATCCTCTAAGACCCAAATTTTCCAGAGCAATTGCATAACAAATGCATAAGAATATATATTTGTTAGATTTTCTTCTTATTTTGATGAGCACGGCAAAATCCTTATATCAATAATATTTCTCCTCTATGCCTACTGTCTGTTGGACTTTTTGTTTTGATGAGCACAGCAAGATCCTTATATCAATAAAAGCATGCGGCGGCTCATAACCACACATTCACAATAATAAATCTTGCACACGGCTTGTTTGCGAACCCATGTTTGCTGGAACATTTTTGCTTCTGTTATCGTATTCTTTAAACTGTTTCAGTTTGGGCTATTAATTATGAACACCCTGTATATGTACAATATATTTATAAATTATATTTTACTTTTATCAACTTGACTTGAAAGTGAGGTTACATTTAGTGACTTTACAGTTTAATAATTATGTTACATTGTTTTTACCTTGATTGTCATTTTAATGTCAATTTTAGGAATAAATTAATATTATTTACTAATTATAGTTTTCATTTGTATTTTCCAATGGATGAAAACAATGAGAAGACCCTACAGTTATATCACTGCCAGCTAAAACAAATTATAAAGAAGTAACACACATTGTATATTTACAGGTATCTAAATGAACAGCTATATACATCAGGTGGGAAGGATGCAAAGCTGTATTTCCAGTCAGATCCAGATGCTTTTCAAGCTTACCATGCAGGTTATCAGCAACAAGTACGGCAGTGGCCTGTCAATCCTCTGGATATCATCATCAAATCAATCAGAAAGATGTAAGTAAAATCTTTCTGCTAAGACAGTTTGTTATAAAAGTACCTTATGTCCCCGAACCATCATCTGTTGCTTTGTTCTGACTGACTGACTGACTTAATGACTTACGTTGACTGACAGAGAATCAACGTAGAGTCTAAACTTGATAGAGTCTTGATAGTTCGGTGTTCCCATAAATGTGAGCTGGAAAATTTTGAATTAATAATTAATAAATCTCTGTCTATATAAGCGGCTTGGTCTGACTGACAGACAGAGAATAAACATAGAGCCTAAACTGTAATAGGTAGAGTCTTGTAATTTTTACAGTACCTTTGTTTCATAATGTACATGCACACTAAGAAAGGATTTTGCAAAATTGCCAAAAATAAAATGTTTTCGAGGAGATGAAATCCTTCCATAAGAAACACGCGAGCAATTTGATTGTTGTGGAAAACGTTACTGTTAGCAAGACAGTATTCAATTGTGAAATTAATACAAGATGGCCTTGCTCTGTTGCTATCTTGATTCATTTGTTTACAATTTGCAGAGATCTGATTTTTTAGACATACATGGACAGAAGGGGATCGTGAATTCACATCTAAATGGGATACAATGAATGGTTTGGACGAAACTCATTATGCAGTTTTTTTTTTTTCTTTTTATTTATTTATTTTTGGTAGGGAACTCAAATCTGAGGTCTTTGTTTTTCCACAGGCAGCGCACTTTGTTCGTGAAACTTACTTCTAAGCTGGGTTTTTAGTTTTTTTAATTATCAATCGTTATAATTTATATTTTTCACATTATACAATATAATTAAGAATAAAATTATGTAATTCTTGCATTTTATGTAAAAACGATGACGGTGTTAATAAATTTCATGTATTAATTAATATAAATGATTTAAACAAAACATCTAACATCATAGCAGGCAAAGCCACCGGATCCTGCTAGTTAATTAATAAATCATCAGTTTTCTGTGTTGGTGTGCCTTATAAGAGGCTACACAGATAAGCAGAGCAACCCAAAAGCATAATAAAGCATAAATCACTAATATGTAATATAAAGCATAATTCTTGGAAGATTAACTGACTGTTTAAAATCTTCCAATTGATTCAATGCAAAAATTATAAATATTTCTATTTGTATGTATAGATAATGCAGGGTGTCTACAAGTTTTGAGAATCCAAATTTTTTGACCTTTTCTTGACCTTTTCTTGACTATTTTACAAATTTTCTGACCAACTACTACAGAATTTTAGGGTAAAAATTCATTTTTTGTTATATTTTTTAAATCCCCTACCAATCGCCGGCTAAGATGAAAGCTAAAGGTATTTTACACTTTTGTCTTAGCAACTTGTAATTAATAAAGACTGCACATCTACTTTACCTAATCTTATCATCTTACCTCTAGAATACACTTTAACTTTCATCCTGGATGGGGTATGGCTTTATTTATTGTTGTGTCAAAAACTTTCTCTGTGAATACACCACTACCAAATAACAAAGATTACACATGATTTATGACATTCTAATAAGTACAAATACTTACTACCATGACAAAAACGTCAGTCACCACAACACATATGGTAACTTGCACGTTTCTACTTATCTTCACTCATCTCATACATAGTATTAAAGTAATGAAAAATACACATTACTAGACAAAAAGTAAGCAGTAACAAATACTTTTAAACAGAGCACCTATGTTAGATTAATCACCTTTACATACTAATTTTTTTTTTTTAGATTTGTAATTTCTCTGTCCAAAGAATCAACTTCTTCATGTGTTTGCTGCATAAGTCTTCTTCTTCATCTCCAACAAACTTAATTCTTGAGCAGCCTTTCTCTTAATGTTAGCCACTTCCTCCTCTTTGCTCTTCTTATCCTTTATAGCTTCCTGTCTTCTAGAGGACGCATTTCTTACTGCCAAAATCATTGCTTTAGTTATCTCAACGTTAGAAATCATTCCTGCAGCTGTAACTGCTCCGTACACTGCTCGTTGAGCAACAAGCGACTCTTCTGTCAAGTTTTCTACCAAACACTCTTTATTAACTGAGAAACCTCTTTCCACAGCAGCATTGCCGTGAAACAAGACCAGAAGCTGGTGAAAGAACCTAGTTGTCGAAACGCTATTCACACCGATGTCACGGAGAATGTTAGAAAGAAACACATCGAGTTTGCCTGTCTTCCAATCAAATGATTTAACTGCTTCCTTAAAATACGGGGAATCACAAAGTTGAAGGTAGTCCCGTTTAACACAATCGGCCATCGACGGAGATAAATGTTTCTTAGACACAAACTCTTCAAGGGCAATGGTTACACACGACACTCGTAATGAGCTACATCTGGTGAAAGACAAGAGGCCCCTTTAACAATTTTGCAGGCTAATGGGCACTTTTCAACCAGTTTCCTGAACAGAGTGATCAAAAATTCTCTGCACTGGTTCCTAAATGACAGTATCTCCAGATCTTTTAAACCTTTGCAAGCAGCAGAAGCACCAAATCCAACCTCTATATCCTGAGCCATTTTGATATTGGACGAATTTGTCAAGTCAATGGTAGTGAGCTTTGTGGCATTGTTTATTCCATTCATGACATTTTTGCGAATGAATCTGGATGCAATACTGTACAGCAGAATGTAGAGTTCCTTGTACATAAATGGCAGAAGTGAATCATTAGACTGAAATCTGGCAAAAAAAGGCTCCAACTCAAATGCAATTGACTGAAGAAACTCAAGCTTTGCAACTAGAAACTGATCCTGCAGAAATTCTTGTACCTTTTCAAAGTTCTTAGTTTGAGGAGGCTTTTTTTGGACACCATTCACATACTTCCTTAGAGGAGTGATCACTTCTAAGGCTCTCTTAATGGCTTTTGAGTTTTCCAGCCACCTGATTGCACAAAACTTTAAAGGAAATCTTAAAGAACCAGAAAAGTGTGTAATCTGCTCGTCTGGAAGGATAATCATTGAACAGATAAAAAAGAGAATGAAGAAACTCATGAACTGACCACCCAATCTTGTTATGAGCAGTTTTGTAGGCTCCATGTACAATATGCAAAGAACACGTTCCCACATCAAAAATTTCTGGCTGGTCTGGATCATTTGCTTCAATTTTGAGGCGTTCCTTCAAATCACGCAAACATTTCAGGTTTACATTGGGGCCGTCCATTGCAACTTGCATAACACTCTCAACTGACAACCCCAGTTTTGAAATGCCACTGGTAAAAGCATCCACTAATTTATTTGCTGTAGCACGACAAGGAAATTCTGATGTCAAGTACCTAGTTGACACTGTGTTTGATTGTTCATCCCAAAACCTAATCACAAAATCCATCTGACACCTTTGAACTACTTTATTTAAGCTCTCATCAAAGGAGACTGCAAAAAAGTTTCTTTTCTTTACTTCATCAACAAGATTTTTCTGAAAAAATGGACCCAGCCCATATGTAACAACATATGAAACTTTATCTTTGTGCATCTGAAACTTCTTTGCAATTATGCTATCATGGAACATAAGTGCAAGTCTGTTGTACTACCACTACTTCTGCTTGAAGAATGGCTCATTACTTTATTTAGAGCCCACAAAATCTCAGCTTTTGTAACATCATCTTTTATAAGAAAATTGCTTAGTGTGTTATGAGACATAATGTTCTTGAAAAGTGGCTTGAGATGTTCTTCCAGAACACGAAGGTGAGACTGCAGATGGTACACCAGCAGTTTGTTGTACAACTAGAACTGGAGCACATGAAGATGATGTAGAGGCAGTTTGCTTCACTGGTGGAATTGACAAACAAGCAGTTTGTTGCACGGGTGGAGCTGATTCACAAGCATTTTGCTGCACTGGTGGTACTGAAGCAACACTACTGAAGTTCAGCTGAGACTGTTTACCACAAATGAGAGCACCAACGAGTTTAGAATGTCGTTTTCCTTTTTCATGGGTCCTTACAGAACCTAAACCACTGCATGCTATATCAAATTTGGACTTACATACATTGCAAAAAGCTTTGAATTTGTCGCCCTCCACTGGTCGCAGCCAAAATTTCCAGTCTTTTCCTTCCTCACTTAACCATTGTTCTTGGAACGAACATTTACCAGGCATAGTTTATGATGATAATGTTACCACAGCTGAAAAGAAGAAAAGTCTGTTAAATCTTTAGAAAATAACTTCTGTTACTAACATTGATTTTGATTCTTGCAAAAAAAAAAAGCATTTTAATATCCCTCAGTATCTCGGCTAGATCATCACTGCAGCTGAATATCATCATTGGGATATAAAATAAATAATTCTTGACCTACCGTGCGATTTCTTGACATCCTTGACCTAGTGTTCGATTTCTGGACTTTTTCTTGACTTTCTTGACTTTCTTGACCTGTAGACACCCTGTAATGGTTTTGTGGTCAGTGCACAATTTAGCACTTCACATCTATTAAACGCCAGCATACTGAAAATTGCTTTAAATGCAAGGATTCATGAGTTTGAGTTTCTCACAGATTATGTTGTGGCTGAAAAGAATTCCATTGTGGAAAAGCTTGTGGGAAGTTTTAGACAGATCTCGGAAACAGAGTGATGGACATGGTTCAACTTCATGCGGACCTAGAAGCGTACATACCAACTATACCTCAAGTATGGCAGCGTATGGAAGGTTCAGAGGATAATATGTAGGGTAAGATTAAAATAATTTAAAATCAAATAGACAGTGTAATTTAAAATAAAATTAACAACATAATCCCATTGGATACTCTTGAATATGCAAATTAGTTTTCATTTTAGCCTCCTGGACCAATAACAACAATAATACGCTTAATTTTATAAAATGTTGATAATGGATTATAATATCGTTTAATGTTCATATCTTCATCATGAAAAAATGTAGTAAGTTTATAAGGGAATGACTGCACAATAATACAATTTGTACATTACAGTCATAACTTATATGTAACACTGATAATGTCCATGGTTCACTACGGCGATCATCGATTCCTCTACAGAATATTCTGAGGTGAAGAAGGTTGTAACGGGTGCAGTAACCCTCATGTCTGTAGATTAGAAGCATGTAGGGATCTCCTGCGGGACAAAATTCCAGAACAGCAGTGACGGTCATGGGCCTAAGTTGCAGTACAACCCTGTCATTAAGTAATCATTTAAACAACACAATATTAGTGTAGACTACATATTCTGCAAATCGGAGTTTAGAAACACGGCACCTGTAGCCTAATCAGTCTTGGTGGTTGTCTTTGTATTCTTTTGAGGGGACCAAGATGATGTCCATGAGTCTATTGCGTATAAAAGTAGACATGTAACAGCGATGCACAAAATGCTTTTGCTCTGGTGCTAAAGGACCAATCGACAAGGAACATTTGTTGGCTCTTGGTCTTCGTGGACGCAGAGGTTAATTAGTAGACCTATCCATTCATGTAGATGCACGGAGTTTAGATTCACAGTTTGATAGGATCACTCCACTCGACTTGACATGCTATAAATTAAGAATCACATGCTTGATGCCAGAAAAGCACAGAGTCACAATTAGTTTATATTTAACAAGAATCTCATATCACATTTCAATGCATTTTTTAGTTAATTTGTGGGTCTATCGAATTCACTAATACTTCATGATGTTCTGATGATATTCTGACAATATTAGATTGTCAAATTCTAATAAACGCTTAATAATTAAATGAATGTACTCACTTAAAAGCATTCAGCAAGCCCTAATAAAATGCTTACATTAATATTAACAACGAATAATACATTGTTGTGCGTCCATCTTGTCCATAAATGCGAGACGAAAACTCGCACGATTTTGTTTCAAGTGGACATGGTTCTGAGAGTAATGTCGCGAGTTTTACTGTCAGCTACTCTCAGGATTGGACTAGCGCTCTCTAGTGGACACACCACCTGAGATTACTCTCGAGAGTTTCTTGCACTCTCAGCTCTCATGTGGGCACGAGCCTTTAGACTTCTTCCCATGGACGTTATAAATATATATACCAAATTCCACAAAATTCTGATAAAGCATATTTGAGTTATCGTGCGTACAGACACACACAGACAGAAGAAGTTTTCCTGTCCACCACACAACCTCAGAAAGTACCATTCTGGCACTTGAAAACCAAATAACATTTTTGGGACTAATTTTAGATAAGAATTTAACTTGGCCCCATTGCCGGAATTTTAAGACTGTTAAAAAGAGTGTTTTCCCTTTCTTGCATAAAATCTAAATATTATTTCTTGATTCATCTGATGTGAGTGTCATTTATCTGGGGAATTGGTCTTATTTAACTAACCGATTGTAAGTGGTTGAAATTGGGGGCATAAGATCAAGTGAAAACATTTCTTTTGGAGTGCCACAGGGTTCTGTGTTGGGTCCTGTATTATTATTGATAATGATAAATTATCTAGACAGCAATCATGTCAAGCACTCATTTATGCAGAAGATATGACATTTTTGAATCATCATAGTAGTTTAAAAGAGCTATTAGATTGTTCAAAATCTACTTTGTTTCAAGCTGAATCATGGTTTAGTCCCAATGGATTTTTAACTAATGACCAAAAAACCAAAACCATTGTTCTTAGTTTAAGATCAGACACAGATCTGTTTGTGAAAGGACCATGTATGAAAGTGTAAACTTACTGACTTGACTCGCAACTTTCTTGGTCCACACATCAACTATGTTAGTTGTAAGCTGTCATCAAAAATTTACCAAAATCCTATGTAAGAACGACCTATTTTGCATATTTTCAATTCATGATCAAGGATGGTCTCTTATTATGGGGCAACTCCTCAACCAAAGCTCCAGAAGAAGACAGATTGTTCACTAATTCTCCAGCAGGTGCCCATTGTAGACCTCTGTTTGTAACCACCAGTATCCTAACTGTAGTTAATTTATATTATACTGTACATACGACTGTGTGTTATATGTGAAGTCTAACTTATTTAGTTTTAATAGAAAGAACAGTGTTCATAGCTATGAAACCAGAAATAGACATGCACTTGATGTACAGTCTGTCAAATAAAAAACGTCGGGACTCGTATGCAGTTAAAATTAAAGTTTTAATGCATTAGTTCACAAGTTTCCTATAAAAAACATAAAATACAGGCCATTCTCGGAACATGAGGCCATGCGACAGGAGGGAAAAAATGAACAACGCGGAAAGCGCAACACATGATATTCACCTTAATGTATTGTCATAATTCATTTTGCTTTGTGTCATCGCCACATACAAATGCTAAAGTGAGAGAAAGTGTAGTTAGGGCTGTAATTGACCTGCATTTTTCGGCCTCTGAAGCAGCGAGAAGGTTCCATATTTATGAAAGAGCAGCTCAGAGGTGGGAACTTCACTATAATGAGACCGGAAGTTTTCATAGGAAATGTGGATATGGCCGGGCGTGTATTTCGATGCTAGATTGGTTGCAGAAGTTGAGCATAAGTTATTGATTTTGCACTACAAGTACCGGTATTATAAAATAAAATCTTTAAAAAATGCTCCTTGAATAAACATATTCCTCGCGAATCTATTAATTATTAATATTATAAAAATTTGCAACCAAGAATATGGCGGATTTGAGGCATACAGCCACAGCCTTCTATACATGTTTGTTTTGGAACAAAACTGACTAAATAATCAAGAAAATACATGGATAGACAAGAGGCATGTGTGAACCTAACCTTAAGTCGTCCTGTACATGCACATATGCTTGTTCGTGATACTTTATAAAATAACGCCCGACGTTTTTTATTTAACCAATTGTACCATACACAAGACTCACAACAATCACAAAAAATCACCACATCCTGGCTCTCACAATCTTCAATAAACTTCCAGTTGCCACTGGCCTATCAGACATACCATATGCCACTGTAAAGAATAGACTCAGGAATGAATTTTTGGAACAAAATATTAACTTCTAAAGTAAGAATAAAGTAGATGTAGATGTAAACAAAACCACGTGACATGATGGGTTCTGATTGGTTGTTGGACGCACAACCCCTCCAGGCTCTTGCTTATCGTCTTCTTCGGAGTATTAATGTACTACCCGCGCGCGATTTCTTGAGCACTCGGCTCCCTAGTCCTCATTCGGTAGGTTTCGTTCAACTTCGTAGGTTAAGCTGACAACATTGAAACACGAAGTACGCTATACATCCTGACATCTAGTGGCTTCAATAATAAGCTTTCATTCTGTCTCAGGATTCTTATTTATTTATTGACATTATCTTTTCTGACGCTTGGAGTTATGGGGAAAAATACAATCTTTCGAACTGCTGATTTCACAAATACTTCATTGTACATCCAACACTTTCCTCACCTCTTTAAGAATTCCGTATGTGCTAATTTCTGACGATCCCGTGAACTCTGATGTCAATTTCATGGACTGAAAGTTGAGCGAACTTTTCACAATTTGTATTAAATACGTTTAAAATTAGGCTTATAGCTTTCTCTACTTTTAGATGCCTTACCTCTCTTACGTTTTAAAACACGAAATGGTGAAGCATGTTCTGCTAAGACTCTTCTTTATGCTTAAAATTAGTCATCCAGTGTAAAAATATTGAGCCTATATTATGCATAATATTCTTATTTGATGACTTATTTGATAACCAAAGGCTTATGACGTGTAATTAATTGTTACGCAATACCGTCATCACGTTATATTATTGAACTGCATTAAAATCGTTGGATATTAAAGTCGCTACATAAAATACCATAGGCCTATGCGCGAATCTGCTGAAACGTTATTTCTTTGGTTGACAACACTGCAGAAAGACTGGCGGAATAGCTTTGTTTTGTTCCCCCCGGCCCTCACTTCCCCGTAAATCCAGCGCTCAAGAAGTTGCGCGCGGGTAGTACTTACTTCAAAACATAAAAAGTAAGTAATGTATTTGATGTACATTAAGCACGTTTCTCAAGTTTGTAGCAACACTTTCTATGTGATTTAAGCAATACCAATATTATTATTTGATCTTATCGGTTGAATGTAATGCAACGCGCATGCCTGAAGACAACAAATGTATGAAAAAATAACACAGTCACTTGTCATGTATTCCTCGAAGACAGTTAATGTTTAATTCATACGGTGAAAACTAGCTTACCACAGCTATTATAAATAATAAAAGACAGCAACACAGTTCAATGGCTGAAGCTAATCAGGCCCCACCACCTCGTGTTGTTAAGCACAAGCGGGGATAGCCGTTAAATAGTGGCGAAAAAACTGTGATCTTGAATGTTTTTAATACATTTTGCAGTAAGTAGATTTTCATTATGAGATTGAAATATTACAATGCATTAGCATTTTAAACGTAGGCATATGTAATATTTGTGAAATCCAGCTTTGTTTCTGTAGATGCTAGCTTACTTTGATCAATATTAACGAGTTCCTCTTGCGTTGAAATTGCGTCGTCTGCAATGTGTCAACAAACACGTGGTCGCAGAGTAAAACATATCAGTGTGTTTGTTTACATATACTTTATTCTTTGGTTGGAAATAGTAAAGTGTTTTTTTTAATGTTTTTTTTAGATTATGTAATTATTTGTTCGCCGCCGGCGTGGTCTTGTGGTTAGCATCGCTGACTACAGATCCGTCGGTCCGGGTTCGATTCCCGGTACCTCCTCGGATTTTTCTGAGGTAGGGAGGTCTGGTAGGGGTGCACTCAGCCTCGTGATTCCAAATTGAGGAGCTACTTGATCGAGAAGTAGTGGCTCCGGTCAAGAAAACCACCATTAACGGCCGTGGGTGTCGGCATGCTGACCACATGCCCCCCATTCCTGCCATCTGCCTACGGGATATGACGCAGCGGTCGGGTGGTAGGCCAAGTCCCTCCAGGGATGTAGCGCCACGGAGTTTAGTTTAGTTTTAATTATTTGTTCATATTTATTTTGCCATTAAGATTTTATGTGGTAAAGTCTTTTTTTGTATTTTTATGTTTAATGATGAATATATATTATTATTATTTGACTAAATTTGTTTTCAGGTCCTCTGAACTAGTAGTAGCAGATTTTGGCTGTGGAGATGCTCGGCTGTCACAATCTGTCTCTAATAATGTTCATTCGTTTGACTTGGTTGCTGTGTCTGAAGACGTCACTGCATGTGACATGGCCCACACTCCACTAGCCAGTGCTAGCGTCGACATCGTTGTGTTCTGCCTCTCTCTTATGGGCAGTAACTTACGTGCATACTTCACTGAAGCTAATCGTGTTCTAAAAGATGGGTAAGTTTTATTATTTATTTATTTACATCCTGTAGATCAGTTAACTGGTATAGGATATGTTTCAGTTACATTGTATTATGTACATATACATCAAATGTAAGTAGAGATCCATGAAAATTGTTTTATTTTTATGTAAAAATTCTTTTTAAATTTCAGTATTTTGATGTTGTACATAATTTGGTGGGTCATAATATGCATAAAATACGATCTGTATATGCAAATTTTATAATCCACTGAATTTTATAATAAATTAACCTGCCAAAACCAGGCATTTTTATTGTTAGCTGACTTCAAATTTCCCACCTCTTGTATTTTCATTTATTGAAAGAAATATTTTATTCGCTTCATTATTAATGGTGAATTCTGGTGATTGATTGGGTATTAATATCTGCAAGAATTAACAAAGTAAATATTTCATAAAACTGAATTGAACTTTTTCCAAAATAAAATAAATGAATAATAAAAAATAAAAAAAGGTTGGGAAGTTAGAATTTATGGAGCAATCAATATTTTCTGAATGTGTTGCAACATGCGTAGCTTCACAGATTGATCGTGTGATTCTTCCTCCTTGGCTACATGATGTGCAGGAAGCAGTTTTGAAGCAACATGGCCGACACATTTATTTGTTAACAAAGTTAGGAGGGTAGAATTAGAGGAAATTTCAAAATTAAATAGAATTAACACTAAGATTTTGTCCAGATAAAAACATTTTTTGCTGAAATTCGTTGAGAAAGTGGGGTTATAATAATTTTTGCATTATTTTGCAATTCCAAAGTATTTTTTGTAGTTATAGGTGGTGGTAAAAGAAAAATTGCATAATCCCAGTGTAAGGGACTCATTCACATTATACCTTTCCCCCCTCCTCCTCCTGAGGGAAGCAGGATGACCAGCTGTCCTCCTTTGCACATTGCTGCTGTCTTGTGCCCACCTCTGCATTAAAATAAGTAATGGTAGGTAGATTCTACAATGAGTCCCACGCAAGAGTTGGCCAATGATGTGGATTTCTGCGTCGCGGCGGGCACAGCTCCAACTCCCGAGCGTTCGGGTGAAATATCTTCGCTAATAAAGCCGCGATCGGTATAATGATTCAGGTTCACATATTTATAGTTAAAATTACAATGAAAATAACCACGTACTTCATCACAAGAGATGTTGGAAATGTTCTCCTCTTGCATCCACACAATACTGGCACCCTTTTAGGAAATTTTCTTTCTCGTGCATAAGTTCAGCTTCCGAGACAGAGTTAATTTCTCATGTGAAATTGTCTGTAAGTTCTTCTAACAGTATGTGACTATTATTTATGGGGACACTTTAAAAATAAATTATATAGGTAAATTTCCCAAACGATATCACATGCCTCTAAACTCTCAACTTCACATGCAGAATGATTTTAAGATTTTTCTGGGGTAAACATTTAAAATTTAGTCAAGTCTGTCAAATTTCAGGTTTCTAGCTCTTGTAGAAGTGGGTCAACATTAATGCCAATAAAAAAATTTCGAAGTTTCTTTTTTGGGGGGTAAAAAATAACCTTTTGAACTTTTCGGAATTTTCTGTCGGTTGTAGGCTAAAAGCTGCTAAATTTCAAGTTTATAGCTCATGGGCAAGTGGTAAACAGGTTGGGTTCGATCCCAGGTACTTCATCAAATTTTTCTGAAGTAGGGAGGTCTGGAATGGGGTGTATTCAGCCTCCTGATACAAATTGATTAGGTACTTGATTGAGAAGTAGGATGTCAGATGGTAGGCCTAGTCCCTCTAGGAATGTAGAGTCATGGAGTTTAGTTTAGTGTTTAATAGATAGATGAAATTAGCAAAATAGGTCTCGCCACAAAGTGACTACATTGGCAATTGGCATCTCTTTGAGGCACTTCATAGTTCATAGATCACACTCTTACTTGGAGAAGGGAAATCTTGCTTGCAGCCGACGTGACGTGCTCTAGCGGTGAAGACAAGAATCATGCCTTGACATTGCAAACTGAAAGCCACAACCAAAACCTGCAAACCCCGGGAGTATTACCATGCAGTCAAACATCTCGCACACACTTCTTGCCCACAGAATGAGAGAGGAAGTTGTCACATTTGGATTGAGACGACTTTCATGCATTTACATGTTTAAATTATTTAAATTTATTTATTTATTTATTTATTTAAATTATTTAAAATATCAGGTGTAGCATGTTTTCAGTCAATAAGAACCTATCACAAAGACAATTTCGAAGTAGTTTAATAGTAGTGTGCCCACCCCTATGGGAATGTGGAAGGAAATGCTGAGGAAGCCACCCGCAGGAAAGCTAACCTGACTTTGAAATGAGCCCGCCCAAAGGTTGAATGAGTACCTAGGGAGGGGTAACATTACAAATTTGAGCAACACATAAATCCCTTTTTGTTTTAGTATAATTTGCAGTCTGGATAATCTTTTTCTTTTGTTGTTAAAACTGCCTAAACAATAAATACATAAAATACATCTTGGGGTTCAATTTCTAAATTACATTTGATATACTGATTAATAAATATAATGTGTTACGAGGATAAAATCATATTTACACAACTAAGAATTCATGGCTACACAAAATGTTGATTGGTTTTACTTTACAGAAATTTACAGCAAGATTTTGATTACTATGTTAACAAAATTTTAGGTACTAGACTTTCTACAGTAAGTAAAATATCATCTCTATAAAATAAACTAATTTGAAAAGGGATATTGAAGGAAAATTACATTATGCCTAAACACAAAAATTAAGGTAGGAGGAGGGATGTTGAAATAAAAAAGAGATTAGTTACCAGCATTAGGACGCTAGCCTAAAAAACTGCCACATGGACAGCCTCCTGGTCCATGCAACAGGATCCTTTCCATGGCGACATAACTCATAAGATATGAAGAACAGAAAATAACATCCGTTTGAAATTAATTACAAAATCAACACAGAAAGAAACTATATTTTAACTTAAACAAAGTTAAAGTGATGTGCACAAAATTTAGAATAAGAGAAAACAGCTAGAAGTACAGATTAACTTACGTTGGAATAAAGGGGGGGAGGTTTACATTACGGGTACTGCAAGGAATAAGACTTCTTCATCTGCAGCCTTCGATACTGGGAAGCAGTTCACTTGTGTACAGGAGCACCAATAGTAATTGAGGAATGGCATTTCCTCTTAGAGAACAATTGATTAGAAAGAGTGCACTTAGGATAAAGTCAAATTAGAGTCAGTTAAGCCTGGATCATTATTGCAATTTCAGGTTATTCTTCTGTGTGCGAACTTATTATCAGTGATACAGTCATTATTAGCGCCCGGACGTTTATCACCTAAAAATCCAGAAATAAGCTAAATATGATCCAAAAAAGACTGTTATGACCTAACATACACATATTTAATGAATCACACAAAATGTCCACATTATTCATGCTATTTTAACAGTTTGAAACAGGAACTTGGTGACAATTTGGAACAGCTATTGTAACGTGGTTGAATGTCCCGCGATCTCGCCCCCTCTTCCTCCTTTAACTTGGTCGCCATTACTGTTGGTGCTGCCATCTACGTGTTTTGACGGGGTTGGCGATCCGCATGGGGAGACACGAACAACAGATCGTGCATGGCTGTTGCCTAGGGTAGTTGTTTTCGTGCTGCCAGCTGTGGAGAGGGACCCGCGTCTACACACTGTGAGTGGCATACCATTATGTTTTCATAATACCAAAGTTATAGGTGCCTTCTGCACCAAGAATATATAGCTTACACTTACGCCAGTATCAATATGTAGTTTAACAGTCAGACATAAAACACAGCTTGATTTTTTTTTTTTGTAATGCAAACTAGAGGACTATTACTCTAATGGTTATGAAAGGGCATGATTTTACCCTTAGTAAAGTTTTGTAAAAGTAGCACGGAGTCATGGAAGGCTTGTTAATTTTCCAGAAGTTTCTCCTATGCAATCTATCTATAGCCATGACGTCATCATACTGCTAGGGGCGTGTATGAGGTGATCTGTGACGTCACTTCTTCGTTAGCTTAAAATCCGGTCCTTTGCCTGAAATTAGATTTGTTCAATTCGCCAGTAGCTTATGCCTTTTTCTTATATGTTATTTTTTTTTTAAAAAAAAAGGTCTATTTCTCCATTCACATAATTATTGCCCGTTTTTGCTTAAATAAAATATGCGTGTTGCAAAAAGCCTCACATGGAATGTCTATGTCTTGTCGTCCCAAAGGGGGATTCTAGCGTTCCTATTGAAGTAAATTCTACAGTTATGTAATGTTGGAATGCTTCTTTCCATGCTAGACTTTTTTCCTTTTGATTCATGGCATAATGTCGAAACGTGGCATTTTCTAAAGAAGTAATTGGTCGGAACATTCCTTCCGGGTTGGTAGCTTGCTGTATCAAAATAATTTGTGCATTTTTCTAGCCTCTTTCTTGTTATTTAAGTATTTTCTTCGGTTAAAAATCTACGCAGTGAACAGAATTGGTATTTCCTATGGATTCCCTATATTTGCAGTTATAAGTTAATTCCAATGTTATTCTGTTGGGGTAAATTTTTATACCTTACTATAAAGATTCCAGGTCCTTAGGAATTTTTACATAAATTATTCTAATTCCAATTTCGTTGTAAACTTAGATTTTGTTATCGAAAGCTTATTGCTTGTCCATGTAATATTGTGAGCTAGTATTCAGTTGAGTGCTTTACCTATTCTGGCAATATATTCAGCTTTAACCTTCATTTACCGAATTGAAGTTTTTCTTTTGCAAATGCATATTTTGGCTGTGATTAATTAAAAGCTGTAATTTGAACATTTGATAATCTTGTATTGAATCCCTCTTAGTCAGATATTGCCATACGGAAGTTTCCTGCCTTTATAAAATTTTCCATTTAACTTGTCAAATTTTTGAAGTTCACTTAGTTGCTTTTCAAAATTAATTTTTGGATATTGATTGTTATTCTGCTTAACTGTTTTTATTATTCATAGCCCTTAACAAAAAACAAAAAAAATAAAACGAGGGTATCAGAGTTTGTAAATTTCTGAATTAATTAATTATTATTATTATATTAATTTTTGAGCCTCTCATGGGGCTTTCCAAATTTGAATTTGGAAATCACTTAAACCTGTTAAGGGGAATTATTGTACGTGACTGTTGATGTATGGAAGATGTTACAACTTGTAAAGCAAAAAGAATTTTATGGTACTTTTTTTGATATTGATATAGATTTTTCTCAAAGTTTGAATTCTGGAAATTTCTCTATTTTTGATAGAATTTCATTTCTCCTTCAGAATTTTGGATATAGCATACTTGTGAAATTTTTAATTGAGTTTCGGTTTTCCAGATTGATATTTTCTAAATTTAACCTTAAATTTTTTTTTTTAATTTTGGATAGCCCTTGAGTAACGTTGTACTTTCCAGACTATTGAGTTTAGTTTGCCCCTTTTCAGTTTTGTGAATCCTTTTTGGATTTTCATATTCAGTTTTCAAATTTATCCTTTTTTAATTAAGCTTTTGGATTTTCCTTATTTTATATCCTGGCATTTTTATAGGTCAAATTAATTATTAGTAATTTTGATTTTGTTTATCATCGTAATTTAGTGTGATAGTTTCTAAACTCAAATTTTGGAATTGATTTTTCTGATTTACCATAGATTCTTTTTTTGGGGTGTTGTCTTGCTAACTTAGATATTTACCCATGGTACTTTGTTCATTTTGAATATGATAATTAAATGAACATACTGTAGTATTTTCATTTTCATTTTCATAAATTTAAAATTTGGGTTTTTACCTAGTAAACTCCAGATAGATTTTGCCTTTGAGTTTAAATAATTTTCACCATTTATATATATATTTGATATTCTTGTGGTGCTTTCTATTTTGACCAGATTACTCACCTTTAGTATTTACTACTCATTGTTGATTTTTTGGGTAGGCTTGATTAAATAAGATTTTCATATCTCAAGATTATTACCAGGCTCTGCTTAGGCGATTCAGGTTAACAATATTAGCTCAATGGATTTTATATTAATTTTGGATTGTGAACTGTCTCGCCCCTATTATTATTGACATTCTTACTCAACCGTATAGCGGATTGTGATTGAGGTTAATGTATATATGGTAGGATAGGAAGTGGTAAAGAGAAACACACTGGAGTAATTTTCAATCAATTTAGCAAGCAAGATATGTTTTGGAAGATAGCTTTATTCAATGCTAGGGTATGTAATATGATACACATGTTATTTAGGAGTTTTTCATTCTGAGTCAAGTTGGTTGACTTTATGTTGTATATAATTCCATTTGGGAATTTATTAAAGTTGTGAAAAGTTACATTGTTTAAAAAAAAATTTCGTTATAGTTCTTGTTCATTAAAAATTATTGTTCAATTGAAATATTTTGTGGTGGGGATTATTTTCGATTGTTTCTTACCTCCCTTATACTGGTGGGCACTGAAAAGGGTTAGATCCACTCCTCTAGGGCATATTTCCTCATGCTTCCTTCCTCTTCAAAAACAGGGAGGGGGAGGAGATTTTTCTGAGTTAAGTGATAGATGGTTATTGTCGTTAATGGAAATATGAAACATACTTATAAAGAAAAGTAAAGGAGTAAATTATTATTCAAGATTGTATGTACCTCCACTTCAAGGACGAGTGGGAGGTGACTTTTGCGTCAGGTTTTCTACTATTGCTCTTTGTCTGGCAATATCGTGTCAGGTTAGATATTTTTTACTATATATCTCTGGTCTTTTTCATATGTCTTTTGATTCTGGTCTGGGGATTTGTTGGTTATCCGGCCTTTCTCTATGTGGTCTCGGTAGGCGATTTCTGGCGTAGCCGAACTGGCCCTGTAGTGTACACAGGACTGTTGGGTTTGGAGGCCTGAAAGATTGGCATACCAGATTATCCTGGACTTTATGCGCCTTTTGTCTTCTATTCTAACTCATAAAGTTTTTGGGTCGTGGTGTCTTTTACACTTGCTGGTTCGCTGGAGTGATCTGGCGGTTGACCGCTGTTGTAACTGAACGGTGCCTGTAAGAGTATACAGGGCTGTTTGGTTATCCTGTATGCTCGGCAGTGGGCATGCGGAAGAGCAACTCCAGCTGTAGGGAACAATTTTTTTTATTTAGGCGTCTACTTCAACGGTCTTCTGCCCCTATTTCTCTTAGTGCTCTGGATGTTTAGACATCTTCTTTTCTGTAGCTTTTCCCAGTCTGGTTCGCTTAGCTTCTTTCACAAAATAAGCTTCTTTCTCAAATTATTTAAACTGCCGTTGCACTATGTGTTGTAACGACGCAAATAGCGACGTGCATAATCAACGATAGGAGACCATTCCTAAACAAAGGAAGGGTTGGGGGACCGCAACTAATCGATATTGAACATTTTCATGATTATCGATACTGCCCTGAATTTTATTTGAATTACAGAAAAGGAGAGGTGCGCATGCGTCGACGGTGAATCGACGAGGGAGACGTGCGGATCCTGAAAGACGGTTAGTAGTACGTGCCTGACCACGAGAGAGAGGAGTTGAAAAGGCAGAAGGGAGAAGACGAGATTGGGATGTGTGACAGCGGTAGAGGCGTTCTGGCATAATGGTGTGTCAGACTTTCATCTAAAGGAAATTCTGGTTGGGAACTTCCTTGACTTGGCTATATGGAGATAGTCATTAATCAGAAGAATACACCAAGTCGGCCAGTACGAGACACCGCTGCAGCGAACATCAGCTGTGAGAGTGAGTCGTGACTGCTCGCTCTGAATAAGAGCAGATATGGACATCAGGAAGTAATGGAAGACAACTCAGGATCGGAGGATAAGTTGGACATCACTGGTTGAGTATAAGCGTCTAGACTTTTTTTCTTATTGTTTGGGGAGTGAGAAAATTGAGATATCCTTTTTTTTTAAGGATGGTTTCTAAGTCATGTATGGCGATTAGACACCGTATGGAATAATAGAATAGAATAGAATAGAAACATAGAAGTGAGAATTCTAGAAGTAAAGTGATGAAATCCAGTAATCCAACTATTTTCTATTTCTGGTCTAAATTAATTATAAAAGAGCAGTCAAGAGCCTAACCGCTGAAGGCTACAGATAGATCTCTTCACTTTAGGTTTTTTTGGGTGATTGTCCCACGAATGAATACATAGCTAGGGGCAATTGGTGATGCTCATAGAAACTTTGTTATTTTTGAGACAGGACGCGAGGGGAGTAAGGAAGAAAAGTAATTAAGGGGCATGCTTAGTACTTCTTACGAGGGCCCCTCCCTCTTGGGTTTCGTTCAGGTGACGGGTGACTATCTATAAATAGATTTCATGCTGGCCTGTAGTGTTGAGTTATTTTTTTATAGAGATTTATCTACAAGCGAAGGTGTATGGAATATGGTAGAGGGGGATAAGAAGTGGAAAGATTGAAGGGCAAAAGAAGGCCTACGAGTGGTAGTGCATTAGGTGTGTACCATTGGAAAATTTACATGTTAGGGTAGAAGTAGAAGTCACTAAAGGGGTTATAGAGAAGCTTACTAATCTGGGCGTGAATTAGTTTCAGTTAGAATTCTAGGGAATTTAGAGACAAAAGAAGATTGGGTGCCCATGCTAAAGAGTAGTAACGTAAGAAGTAGGAAAACTAGAATAACCACCGAGTGAATTAAATCAATGGTATAAGCTGACGGGAACTCTACTTAAAGAAGGAAAGGGGTTAAAAGATAATAGCTGATGACTGGTCAGGTTAGAAAGAGGTGAGTGAGTTGAAAGATAATAAGAAATAATTGGTTAGGTTAGAAAGAGGAGAAAAGGTAATTACGAGTAGTGTACTGATGATAAGTAGTTTATTAGCAAGTACCAGAGATTGTAAGGGGGAGGTGAGGGAACGCCGGAAGTATCCCGAATCAAACAAATAAAATCTGGTAGTAGGCAAGGCCTATACCAGTAACATATAAAGAAAAGAAATTTATGAGAGATTGTGAAAGCCATCGATGTTGGAGGCGAACAACGGCCCCACGTGCCTCTAGGAGAGAGTGTCAGGGACCTCTGACGTCGATTTACAAAATTGTATTTTTGTTTGCGGCCCATTAATATTTTCCCGGTTGCAGGAGAGGAGTCAGATTGTTTGTAACTCAAGATCTAGACGTCGCTCCTGTATCGGTGGTCTATCGCCACAGTCACTCTGTGGGTATAGGCCTAAACTTCTATTTCTTTCTTCATGAGACTGTCTTTCCTATCTATCTTTAAATACAATTCTTCATGGACTAAGCTGACTAATAGACTAATATAGGAGACATAGGTGGGATTATTGAGTGTAATTTGTAGAGTTAAGGACTGGATTATGAATTGAAAACCTTTATTTATTAAAAAAAAAAAAGTATAATATATATATTGAACTATCCTGAAGTTGCACATGTAAATGACTACACAAGTCAGTAGTAAATTAGAAGAATAATACCAGATGTTCTAGTAGATACCTGAAAAACAAAGAAAGAAAATTAAAGTAATTAATTAAGGATTTGTTATTGTTGAACAGAGAACGTACTTATATAGTTAAAATTGGGTATACTAACCTTGAATAATCAAATATTATCCTACCAATAAAAGTGTTGAAAGGTTAATGTAGTGTAAATGTAATTTATTGTATATAAGATTGTTATTGTTGAAAAAAAGAAAAAAAAAATAATATATTAAATAAATTACGGTCGTTGTTACTTAAAGCAAAATAACGTGAAGTCCACGTAAAAAGTTTGGCGCCCATATCGTGGGGCTGAGTAGTGTTAAAACAAAACAGTATTGCTAATTGTTGCAACTTAATTTAGTTAAAATTGTTAAGTGAAAAAAAAAAAAAAAAAGAAACCTTTATTCAGTTGAAGTTCCATATTATGATAGCCCATAGCGTGAGGCAGTGATAGTTTGATATCCTAACGTGAGGCGAGATAGGGTTAAAAGAATTTTGGGAGTTAGGTTAGTATAACTGAAATTTATTCTCAAAAACAAATAATAATAATAATAATAATAACATATTTTTGGGAAAAGAATAATGACTATTGACAAGTAAGGACTTCTATAGATGACTAAGACAGACGACTGAACTATTGTGTGTTCTAATCTTTTTTTTCCAGTGGTATTGTTAATATATAAATATGGCTACTTATGTTGATCCGTATGCACAAATAAGAGCAGCTGAGCTAACCCAAGCTATTAGGAAGTTGAGGAAGGCGGATTTAGAGGCAGAATGTGATAGAGTAAAGTTACCGACCACAGGTACAAGGGATGAGTTAAGACAACGCTTGTTAGATTATGCCCGTAAGAACCCTCAGTCATTTCAAGTGTTAATTACGGCTTTTGCTCTGAGTCAGGAAGTTTTGGAAGAAGATTTAGTTGAACATAATATAACGGTACCACAAGATTCATATGGAGATGTAGTGTATACATGGGTTAAGTTAATGCGTAGGAAGGCCATGGCGGTAGCTGATTCAGAAGAAGTTGTACCAGTAGTACCATCGTTTACAATTCAGTTAGAGCCACATAAACCAAATACTTTGGATCTGGTTCGTAAATGGAACATTAAATTCAAACCTGGGGATAGTATTTACTTATTTTTGGAGAGATTGGAAGATTTAAAACAAAGTTCTAAGTTACAGGGTGTAGAGTTATTGTCAGTATTACCCGAAATTTTACAAGATTCAGCTTTACTTTGGTACAGGAACAGATTAACAGATTGGCCTACATGGGAAGCTTTTTTGAAAGAATTTAGAGAATATTACTTGCCTGTTGATGAGGAAGACTCGCTTTTGGATGAGATTAGACAGAGAACGCAAGGTCCCAAAGAATCGATTTTTGATTATGTTAATGCTATTCAAACGTTAATGAGGAGGCTGAGTACTCCAATGAGTCCTCAACAAATGATGAAGACTGTTATCAAAAATTTGCGTCCTGATGTAAAATTGTACCTTAGACCTGCAGAGATTCAAACTATAACAGATTTAATACGTGTAGGTAGACAGTATGAACAAATATTGTTAGATTCTGAGAGATATATTCCTCCTCCAACGCAGGTTAGAGCTACAATTAAAGAAACGGCTTATAAACCTCAGAGACAAGTTGTTATACCTTCAGTTCATACAGCGCTAGGAATTCAGGGAAAACAGGAACTTCCATCGTCCGAGTTACAAAAGAAACCCAATGTTAGTTTTTCTGCAAAGACGTGGGACAAGGAACGGAATTCAAGTCCTGTAAATGATTCTAGAATGGTTAAAGTAATAGAAAATAAAGAGAGACAGGATGAGTCGAGGGATAATGGTAAAAACACCACTTTGCGTTTTTCAAATAATCAGCGATGTTGGAATTGTGATAAAACAGGACATAGGCAGTTCGAGTGTAAGGCACCTCGTAGAGTTACTCCACGCACTACGATTAAATGTTATAATTGTAATAAGCTTGGACATAGGTCTATTGATTGTAGGATGCCCCAAGAAAGAAAAGTTAGGCCTACAAATTCCTTAAGGCAATTAACTAAAAATCAGGCTTGTGTGATGTTAAATATAAATCCTACAGATTTAGTTAATGGAGATAGATGTTTTGTTGAAATTTTGCTGGAGGATATTACATTTATTGCTTTAATAGATTCCGGTTCAGATAAAACTTATGTGGGAGAGAAAGGTGACTTTTTATGTAAAATGTTAGATTTAGCAGTAGAAGAATCTGAAGTTAGGGTAGTGCAACTAGCAGATAAAACTTATAGTTCTATAACAGGAGAGAGAACTTTTGAGA
This sequence comes from Ectobius pallidus, assembly GCA_964059195.1. Taxonomy (NCBI): domain Eukaryota; kingdom Metazoa; phylum Arthropoda; class Insecta; order Blattodea; family Ectobiidae; genus Ectobius; species Ectobius pallidus. Next base: position 31,841,438 of record CAXKWD010000004.1, on the reverse strand, counting down.
TGAAATTGCAGGACAGGATTTTTCCGATAAAATGTAAAATTATGCCAAATTTAGCAGTAGATATGATTCTGGGCATGGACGTTTTGAAACAAATTGGGTTAGTAGTAGATTTGCAAGATGGGACTTGGTATTTCAAAGATGAACCAGCAAAAATTTTTCAATTCGTTAAGGCTATAGATTTGAAAGAAGAAGATCAACTACATAATATTCTTACTTTACCTACACCTCAGGAAAGGGACAGATTGAATATGTTTTTGGAAAATCAGTTACAGAAATTTGATCAGTGTACTGGACTTACCGATCTGATTTCTCATGTTATTGATACAGGCGATGCAAAACCTATAAAACAAAGATATTATCCAGTATCACCCATTTTGGAAAAAGTTATACACGCGGAAATAGATAAAATGTTATTGGAAAAAGTTATAGAGCCTTCAAATTCACCTTGGTCGTCTCCGGTAGTTATGGTAAAGAAACCAGATAGAACATGGAGGTTCTGCGTAGATTTCAGAAAAGTAAACAATTGTACTAAAAGAGATAGTTATCCTTTGCCATACATTGAACATGTTTTGAGTAAATTACGACATGCTAGGTATATCAGTACAATAGATTTGAAAAATGGGTATTGGCAAGTTCCATTAGATGAAGCAAGTAAAGAAAAAACAGCATTTACCGTACCTGGTAGAGGATTGTATCAGTTTCGAGTTATGCCTTTTGGAATCCATAACGCACCAGCCTCGTTTCAAAGATTAGTTGATACTATATTAAGAGAAGAGATAGGAGAGAAATGCTTTTGTTATTTGGATGATATAGTACTTATTAGCGAGACATTTGAAGAACATTTGTCCTTGTTAGAAAAAGTCTTAGAGAAATTAAGAAAAGCTAACCTGAAAATTAATAGGGAAAAATCAAAATTTTGTAGAAGTGAATTAAAATATTTGGGTCATATCATTACTCCATTAGGAATTGCTGTAGATTCAGATAAAATCTCGTGTATCCTTGAGTATCCAGCCCCTACAAAAGTCAAGGAAGTACGAGCATTTTTAGGATTGGCTTCTTGGTACCGACGATTCATTCCATTTTTTTCTGAAGTTGTAAAGCCCCTCACTGCACTTCTGAAAAAGAATCAGAAATGGCGTTGGACTAAGGAATGTCAGGAATCTTTTGATGAATTGAAATCGAAATTATCTAGTAGTCCTATATTAACTTGTCCAGATTATACTAAACCCCTAGTGCTACAGACCGACGCTAGTTTTTCAGGACTAGGAGCGGCTTTAATTCAGACAGGAGAGGAAGGAGAGGAAAAAGTAATAGCTTATGCTAGTAGAACTTTAACAGTAGGTGAGCAAAAGTGGGCAATAGTCGAGAAAGAATTGTTAGCTATATTGTGGGCAGTTCAAAAGTTTCGTCCTTATTTGGAAGGTTATCATTTTAAAGTATATACTGATCACTTTGCTCTGAAATGGTTAAATACATTACAGAATCCGACTGGACGATTAGCTAGGTGGAGTTTATTGCTCCAGGAGTATGATTTTGAAGTAATACATAGGCCTGGTAGATTACAAAAAGTTCCGGATGCTTTATCTAGAATACACGAAGGGAAAGTTCAAGAGAAAACGGTAGAGGAAGAATTTTGCCTCTTGTTGACTGATAACTCTGAAGTAGTGGAATGGGAAAATATACAAGATGCTTGGTATATTAAGCGGAAAGAGCAAGTACAGAGTAAACCTAAATTTTGGCCAGATTGGAAGGTCGTAGATGGGAAGTTGTACCATCTTAGATTAGATCAGTTAGAACAAACTTTAGAGGGAACAGTAAATAGGTGGAAATTAGTTATTCCGCAAGATTTTAGGATTAAAGTATTGCAGGAATGTCATGATGCACCGACTGCAGGACATATGGGGATAGCTAAAACTTTCTTTAGAATAGCAAACAAGTATTATTGGCCGGGAATGTTTAGAGATGTTGCTAAATATGTTACTGCTTGTGAAATATGTCAGAGACAGAAAGTGTTACAGACGGCTCAAGCAGGACCAATGCATTTTTACCAGAAAGAGAAACCTTGGATGACTGTAGCTACTGATTTGTTGGGACCTTACCCACGTTCCAAAAAAGGGAACCGATACATTGTAGTATTTCAGGACACCTTTACCAAATATGTAGAGTGTAAAGCGTTAAGGAAAGCAACCAGTAGAGCAGTTACGGAAGCATTTTATGAATTGATTATCCTTAAATGGGGAATTCCGGGATATTTGCTGATGGATAATGGACCGCAATACACTAGTAAATTAATGCGAGAGATAGCTAAAGCTTTTAATATAACTCCTTGTTATTTACCTGTATATTCGCCACAAGGAAATCCAGTAGAAAGAGTCAATAGAGTATTGAAAACAATGATTTCTAGTTATATTCAAAAGGATCAGACAGTTTGGGATGTGTATTTGAGAGAATTTAATTTTGCTATAAATACGGCTAAGCATAGTTCCACTGGATGCACTCCTTATATGCTAAATTATGGGAAGGAGCCTGAAATTATCAGTAGGATTGAAAAGGTGGAAAACCAACCGATTTATAAAGAAATTCCAAAACTTTGGGTGGAGAGACTCAATAAATTGAAAACGGTACGTTTAATGGTTAGACATAACTTAGAAACCGCCTATAAGAATTCGAGTCATTATTATAATCTTCGGAGGAGAGAGGTGAGATTTCGTCCAGGAGATCTAGTGTTAAGAAGAAACTTTAAATTAAGTGATGCCTCACAAGCTTATACAGCAGGTTTAAGTGCAAAGTTTGTCGGGCCCTATATTATAAAGAAAAAGTTCAGTGAAAATAGCTACGAACTGACAAACCGTTTTGGTAAAAAGTTGGGGAAGTGGCACGTCAAAGACTTGAAACCCTTTGTTCCTGGATAAACATTCTTTAAGGCTGGTAAAAGAGACACGCAAAAAAAAAAAAAAAAAAAAAAAATGTGACCTGTGTCAACATTATTTTTTTTTATGGTGAGTGCGGGAAGAATGTAACGACGCAAATAGCGACGTGCATAATCAACGATAGGAGACCATTCCTAAACAAAGGAAGGGTTGGGGGACCGCAACTAATCGATATTGAACATTTTCATGATTATCGATACTGCCCTGAATTTTATTTGAATTACAGAAAAGGAGAGGTGCGCATGCGTCGACGGTGAATCGACGAGGGAGACGTGCGGATCCTGAAAGACGGTTAGTAGTACGTGCCTGACCACGAGAGAGAGGAGTTGAAAAGGCAGAAGGGAGAAGACGAGATTGGGATGTGTGACAGCGGTAGAGGCGTTCTGGCATAATGGTGTGTCAGACTTTCATCTAAAGGAAATTCTGGTTGGGAACTTCCTTGACTTGGCTATATGGAGATAGTCATTAATCAGAAGAATACACCAAGTCGGCCAGTACGAGACACCGCTGCAGCGAACATCAGCTGTGAGAGTGAGTCGTGACTGCTCGCTCTGAATAAGAGCAGATATGGACATCAGGAAGTAATGGAAGACAACTCAGGATCGGAGGATAAGTTGGACATCACTGGTTGAGTATAAGCGTCTAGACTTTTTTTCTTATTGTTTGGGGAGTGAGAAAATTGAGATATCCTTTTTTTTTAAGGATGGTTTCTAAGTCATGTATGGCGATTAGACACCGTATGGAATAATAGAATAGAATAGAATAGAAACATAGAAGTGAGAATTCTAGAAGTAAAGTGATGAAATCCAGTAATCCAACTATTTTCTATTTCTGGTCTAAATTAATTATAAAAGAGCAGTCAAGAGCCTAACCGCTGAAGGCTACAGATAGATCTCTTCACTTTAGGTTTTTTTGGGTGATTGTCCCACGAATGAATACATAGCTAGGGGCAATTGGTGATGCTCATAGAAACTTTGTTATTTTTGAGACAGGACGCGAGGGGAGTAAGGAAGAAAAGTAATTAAGGGGCATGCTTAGTACTTCTTACGAGGGCCCCTCCCTCTTGGGTTTCGTTCAGGTGACGGGTGACTATCTATAAATAGATTTCATGCTGGCCTGTAGTGTTGAGTTATTTTTTTATAGAGATTTATCTACAAGCGAAGGTGTATGGAATATGGTAGAGGGGGATAAGAAGTGGAAAGATTGAAGGGCAAAAGAAGGCCTACGAGTGGTAGTGCATTAGGTGTGTACCATTGGAAAATTTACATGTTAGGGTAGAAGTAGAAGTCACTAAAGGGGTTATAGAGAAGCTTACTAATCTGGGCGTGAATTAGTTTCAGTTAGAATTCTAGGGAATTTAGAGACAAAAGAAGATTGGGTGCCCATGCTAAAGAGTAGTAACGTAAGAAGTAGGAAAACTAGAATAACCACCGAGTGAATTAAATCAATGGTATAAGCTGACGGGAACTCTACTTAAAGAAGGAAAGGGGTTAAAAGATAATAGCTGATGACTGGTCAGGTTAGAAAGAGGTGAGTGAGTTGAAAGATAATAAGAAATAATTGGTTAGGTTAGAAAGAGGAGAAAAGGTAATTACGAGTAGTGTACTGATGATAAGTAGTTTATTAGCAAGTACCAGAGATTGTAAGGGGGAGGTGAGGGAACGCCGGAAGTATCCCGAATCAAACAAATAAAATCTGGTAGTAGGCAAGGCCTATACCAGTAACATATAAAGAAAAGAAATTTATGAGAGATTGTGAAAGCCATCGATGTTGGAGGCGAACAACGGCCCCACGTGCCTCTAGGAGAGAGTGTCAGGGACCTCTGACGTCGATTTACAAAATTGTATTTTTGTTTGCGGCCCATTAATATTTTCCCGGTTGCAGGAGAGGAGTCAGATTGTTTGTAACTCAAGATCTAGACGTCGCTCCTGTATCGGTGGTCTATCGCCACAGTCACTCTGTGGGTATAGGCCTAAACTTCTATTTCTTTCTTCATGAGACTGTCTTTCCTATCTATCTTTAAATACAATTCTTCATGGACTAAGCTGACTAATAGACTAATATAGGAGACATAGGTGGGATTATTGAGTGTAATTTGTAGAGTTAAGGACTGGATTATGAATTGAAAACCTTTATTTATTAAAAAAAAAAAAGTATAATATATATATTGAACTATCCTGAAGTTGCACATGTAAATGACTACACAAGTCAGTAGTAAATTAGAAGAATAATACCAGATGTTCTAGTAGATACCTGAAAAACAAAGAAAGAAAATTAAAGTAATTAATTAAGGATTTGTTATTGTTGAACAGAGAACGTACTTATATAGTTAAAATTGGGTATACTAACCTTGAATAATCAAATATTATCCTACCAATAAAAGTGTTGAAAGGTTAATGTAGTGTAAATGTAATTTATTGTATATAAGATTGTTATTGTTGAAAAAAAGAAAAAAAAAATAATATATTAAATAAATTATGGTTATTGTTATGCAAAGTAAATTAACGTGAAGTTCAGATTTTTGACCCTTATCCTTGTAATGGTTTGAGAGTAGCTGGTTTTTGTGCTAAGTTACATGCTTTGGTAGTGAGTATAAAAAAAAAAAAGGAGAAAAAGAAGAAGCAGAATAAAAAAAAATAAACGAAAGGTAAATCCGAACCCAACTCCCGTCTCCTCTGTTAATTTAAAAGCTAGTCGAGGGGCATGTAGGTACATAGCCTGTGTATCTATAATTTAATTTGTGTCTGGGCTGATACATAACAAAAAGAAAAGAGGAAGCGTATTGATGATGGCGCCCGTTAATAGAAATTTTCATCAATATTATCAAAACTGGGTAATTTGTTAAAAGAGAGAGAAAGTAGACTGAGAGTAGGAAGTTTGCAATCACCCGGTGTCAAAGGTAGTCGTACTGAATGTTGGAATGTGGACTATGCAGGCAGTGTTGTGATGACACGACAGGTGTATGAGTGACCTTGTTTTGTAGGAGTTCAGTAAACTTATATACTACGATTGAGAATAATCACATATTAGTCGTCACAGATTTTGGCGAAGATTTAATCCAAGAAGTTAGGGAACTTTATAGCATAAAGTAAGAGCGCCTTCAAAAGTTTGGTCGCCCATAGTATAAAGTAGAAAAGCCCGTCACAGTGTTTGGGATATAATTTGGAACAGATGTTGGGTGTTGACTTGTGTTGGGTGTCCTCATGTTATGGCTAATGAGGCTTTCAGGGAGCAAAGTATAACAAGAACTATTTTCACTTGTTTATTATAAATCATTATTAATGATTTAAACAGTGTTATTATTTCTGTGCATAATTATCACTTCATTTAAAGTCTCGGCAGGATTTTATGAAACTTAATTCAGCCACATATTACAATGCTTAATAGCTGAACACTTCTAACCTGTATGTGTACTTACATGTCGCAGGAATTCATAGCCCAATATTACTGCAAGAAACCGTGCCGAGAAATATTCTGACTGTTCATCAATTCCTCTTCTTTTTTACCCTTAAAATTAATTCTTCATAATGTCATTATAGATTTTGATTGGCTGGTTTGTCTTGCGTATTAATCCACTAGTTATTGGGCTTAAATCTGATTGGCTTAAGACTTCTTAAGGCTTGTATGTCATTAGTAGACTTAGGATTTCTAAGTTGCTGAAATACAACTTTAGGCATCTAAAATATGCTATAAATGATTAGGAAATAGGCTCTAAAAATCTAAATATAGGCTCTAGGCGTTGTTAACCTCAATTAAGAAATTATAAATTTGGAAGACAGTTCATTGAAATGTAACATGGAATTTGTAAGTTCATGTGTGGTTATAGTTTGTATTAATGTCTATTTTGGGTCATGAAAATTAGGCAAAACGCCTTTTCTATTTGTATGGATATATTAGGGAGTTAAAGGTAAATGTGTTTCTGTAAATTTAGGGATGGTAGGACCTGTTTTTGTTTTGCCCTTTTTTTCCTATTTTGATTTCTGTTCTCTATTTTAAGATTCAATGCTTTTTTTTTCCTCTTTTGGATTAATACGTCTAACCATCTTAAAAAGCCCATAAAGATTTTGAATGTACGAAAGTGAAAAAATGTGACACAAATAATGAAATGACACATTCCCTTCACAAAAAAATATTTATTGAGGATCTTGTTCCCTATAAATGATGAAAAACGTTCCCTCTGACAGGCAGTTAACACCTTCAAAAAACATATTTTTCTTGCTTGTAATCAAGAAAAGTTAGAATAAGTATTATATGTGATAATTGATAAATAAATTAAGTATCTTAGATAGCTATTTTCATTAATAAAGAGTGGGATTTTGACTTTTTTTATCAGTTCACCTGATTTTATTACAAACATCTGAATGCATTGTACTCAAGGCCCTCAATGATTAACAACGCGGCTTTATAGTATAGTGATGATTTACCATTTAAAAAGCATGTGACCTTTAATTAGTTGTTACTCCGGTACTGGTGAACCGATTTGGTCCAAAATCAATAGGCTTCTTCCTATGGACGTTATAAATGTGTATACGAAGTTTCATGAAAATCCTATAAAGCATATTTGAGTTATCATGCGTACAGACACACGGACATATTTTCCCGTCCCCCACACAGTCTCATAAATTGTCAATCTGGCACATAATATGCTAAAAATAAGCAGTAATATAATTAAAATAGACATTTATTAAGTGCCTTTTTGCCTGTCTATTTTAACCAAAAGAGATGCCTAAACTTATTGGCTCTAACATTAGCATTGTTCACAGAATATTGCATTTAAATTGTAAGCACAGTATACATTAGTACAGTAAAGAAACTGTGTGTTAAAAGTCCTATGACAACATGTTGGCTGGACGACACTAGCGTTCCATGCGGAGATTAAGTAAAACTACATTCTCATCATATCAAATGGCTTGAGAAAATACATAAACACATCGCAAAATATGTTATGTTAAAAGAGAAAAATACAGAATATTTTTATTTAATGCAAATCTAATTTTAAATTTAAGAAATAATAAAACAGATACTGTATTATATTCTAGTTAAGAAGAGTAAAACAATACCTAAATAGGCTACTGTTGAGGACTGTATCTAGGCCTAGTACTTTTTCTTTAAAATCATTGCCCTTTAATATAATTTATAATTCAAATTATATTAAATAGCCTATGTATTAATTACGTAAATTATATTATAGGTCTGTCACGTTGTTCATCCTGCACGTCATTGTTGACTGTGTATTTTGATTCTTTGCCTTATATGGCAATATACGACTTCAATTTATTGTAGGTCTATGTAGCGTCAATTACTGCAGGATGGACTCCATTAAACAAAACAAAACATTCTGGAGCATTTGGAATTGAGGACACCGTCGATACAGCAGTTTTAATTAACAAGTTTTTATAGGAATTCATAAACTTTCTGTTTTTGGCGTGTTTCAAGCATAGACGGTAATTTTCGCTCAAATATTTTATATATTTTGTCGACCATTAATGACCTATTTTATACACCAGAAATCATTACGACAGAAAATATAAAAATATTACATTAAAGTAGGTTGAAACATAACCACACTAGAATCACGAGTAAGCCAGTAGGCCTACAATAAATATTACTTATTTTCGTTCTTACCTTTCTGGATCTTTCAAGAAAGTAAAGAAATGCAATTCAGGATTTTGTCTATCATTACTGAAATTTACAGCAGAATAATAAGGTCCTTTCAAATATCGCGTGTTCTAATAAATACAACACTCCTATTTATTTGTTCCTGGAGTAGTTACTGTAGTCTTACTTTATGGCTGCTACGATCACTAGTAAATGCGCGCGCATGCTCATCTCGCAGAAAAACGAACTGAGTTTCTGTGCAGTATTAATACTTATACTGTGTTATAAGATTATGACATGATAGAGGTGATAAACCATTTCAACATCAAATTCTAGGGTCAAACAGAATTCTCTACCCCTAGGTTCTATAGAAAAAGAAAGTAAAATATATGATAACCTCTTTGTCCCATCCATGAGGCTGTCCATTGAAATTGCTTTGTTATTTATATAATATTTTCTTATTTCAGGGGATTGATGAAAATAGCTGAAGTTGAAAGCCGTTTTGAAAACATAGAATCTTTCATCCAGACCATGCAGAAGTTTGGATTTGTGAACACATGGAAAGACTTGTCTCATAATCTGTTTTATTTTATGGACTTCAAAAAGGAAAGGACTATTAGTAAGAAAATGAAAACCAGATTACGTGAAATCTCATTAAAACCATGCTTGTACAAGAAAAGGTAGGCTCTGCAACATGAGATACTAATGTACATCATATATGTAATCGTAATTGTAATTGTACGTTTATTGTCTTTCAACATTACTGAAATGCAATAGACATTGTCAAAGAAATCTAAAATTATGCTTTTGAATAGTTTAAAATTCTACCTTGTCCTTACTAAAATATTCTTTTAAACTATAAAAAGGATTTAAAATTAGCCAGTTATATAATTTTGTCTTGAATACTTTAAATGGTAATTGCTTATGATTCATTATTTAGCTTATTATAGAGCTTTAGTCCTATAATACTATGACTGTTTGTACACTTGCTCAATCTACAGAAGGGAACTATTGCTAAAGATTGATTCTGTATGTTATAACTGTGGACATCACTAAACATTGTAACTGCGGTAGCGTTTTTCTTTACATTCAGTAGGCAGATAAAAATATACAAGTTGATCACTGTCAGAATTTTTGTTTCTACAAAAAGAGGCTTACAATGTGCTATTTTGTGTGATTTAGTGATTATTCTTAAGCCTTTCTTTTGAAGTAAAAGGATATTTTCTATATGACTACTATTTCCCCAGAGAAGTAAACCGTAACTAATTACGGATTGAAAAAATGCAAAATAGGTGATTCGTAGATACTCTAATGATATCATAGCTGATAAGCTTTTAAGTAGAAATATTATTTTGGATAATTTTGTGCACATTAATTCAATGTGGGGGATCCATGTTAACTTATTGTCTATAATTATTCCTAGTATCTTAAGTTCAGTGTCCATATTTACATAGTGATTTAAGTTTCCCTTTAGTGTACAAAGAAGGTTTTGAGTTTTACCTTGGTTCAATACCAGACCATTTGCTTTAAACCACTCACAAGCTTGGTTCATGGTGTTCTCTACATTTAGTGCATTTACACCTGGTGCTTAAGAAAGTTGTGTCATCTGCAAATTCTCAATTTCTCAAATTCTCAATTACTCAATTTCTCAAATTCTCAATTTCTCAAATTCTCAATTCCACACATTCTCAATTCCACACATTCTCAATTCCACACATTCTCAATTCCTCAAATTCTCAATTCCTCAAATCCTCAATTCCTCAAATCCTCAATTCCTCAAATTCTCAATTCCTCAAATTCTCAATTCCTCAGATTCTCAATTTCTCAAATTCTCAATTCCACAAATTCTCAATTCCACAAATTCTCAATTCCTCAAATTCTCAATTTCTCAAATTCTCAAATTCTCAATTCCTCAAATTCTCAAATCCACAAATTCTCAATTCCACAAATTCTCAAATTCTCAATTCCTCAAATTCTCAATTCCTCAAATTCTCAATTCCTCAAATTCTCAATTCCTCAAATTCTCAATTTCTCAAATTCTCAATTTCTCAAATTCTCAATTTCTCATTTTTCATTTCTCTCATCAAATATGAAATATCAAATATCAAATATGAAATATGGAATATCAAATATCAAATATGAAATAAATATCAAATATCAAATATCAAATATCAAATATCAAATGAGAAATATGAAATGTGAAATATGAAATATCAAATATGAAATATTAAATATGAAATATAAATATCAAATATGAAATAAATATCGATATCAGATATCAAATATGAAATATCAAATATCAAAAATCAAATATCAAATATGAAATAAATATCGATATCAGATATCAAATATGAAATATCAAATATCAAAAATCAAATATCAAATATCAAAAATGAAATATCAAATATCAAATATGAAATATCAAATATCAAATATGAAATATCAAATATCAAATATGAAATATCAAATATCAAATATGAAATATCAAATATCAAATATCAAATATGAAATATCAACTCAGGACATCTTCCCTGTTAGCCTATACCACCTCGCTGTAATTGGTTTTAGCGTGTTCATTACGACTGAGCTAAACTGACTGCAATTACAACAATAAGTACATTAGGCCTATAGTTTTCTTGTTACTAGGGGCAACAAAATGTCATTCATATTTTAATTGACATGTGTGTTCTGAAATTCGCATTTAAGCCATCCTTATTTCGTTATTATCTTGATATCTATTAAATGTACAGTCGGTCAAATAAAAAACATCGGGCGGTATTTGCTTAAGTATCACGAACGAGCATATGCGCATGTACAGGAAGACTTAAGGTTAGGTTCACACACGCCTCTTGTCTATCCATGTATTTTCTTGATTATTTAGTCAGTTTTGTTCCAAAACAAACATGTATAGAAGGCTGTGGCTATATGCCTCAAATCCGCCATATTCTTGGTTGCAAATTTTTATAATGTTAATTAATAGATTCGCGAGGAATATGTTTATTCAAGGAGCATTTTTTAAAGATTTTATTTTATAAAACCGGTACTTCTAGTGCAAATTCAATTACTTACGTTCAACTTCTGCCACCAATCTAATAGCATCGAAATACGCCGGCCAGATCCACGATTCCTATGAAAACTTCCGGTCGCATTATAGTGAAGTAGCTACCCACCTCTTTAAGAAATATGGAACCTTCTCGCTGCTTCAGAGGCCGAAAAATGCAGGTCAATTACAACCCTAACCACACTTTCTCTCACTTTAGCATTTGTATGTGGTGATGACACAAAGCAAAATGAATTATGACAATACATTAAGTTGAATATCGTGTATTGCGCTTTCCGCGTTTTTCATTTTTCCCTAGATGTTCATTTTTTCCCTCCTGTCGCATGGCCTCATATGTTCCGAAAATGACTTGTATTTTATGTTTTTTATAGGAAACTTGTGAACTAATGCGTTAAAACTTTAATTTTAACTGCATACGAGTCCCGACGTTTTTTATTTGACCGACTGTACAAAGAAATGTGTTAAACAAAAAATGTTCATTTTAAATTTCTCTACAACTTTACTGTGGTAGGTTTTCATGTATCGCATACTGTAATGGATATAATCTAGAAAAATTGAAAATGGATGCGAGTAAAGTACCCCTTAAGTCATTTTTGCAGAAATACGGATATAGCCATTTTATTAGTCATATATAAGAGTTTCCAATTTTCAATTTTTATTAAAATCGTTAGAGCCATTTTTTAAAAAATCAAAATTATTTAAAAAGTTTTCATGAAAAGTCCCCTTAATATTTCAGTTGTAAAGCTAAATTTCTGGGCGGTTCAAAAAAATTTCGAAAAAGTCCTTAATTCTAAAAATGAAGTAAATACAATGAACCGCTTACCCGCTGTGCTTGTAGACGGACAGACTGACAGACGTCATTCCAAAATACTTTTTTCGGTTTCTAGGCTTCATGACACATGCTTTCCCGGTGTTATCTCGACTTCGATTTTTTGTCACGAAGACAATACTTTCTCTATACTACGTATATGGGAGAAAGTACAAAGTGTTAACAATAAAACAAAAGTTAAATATAACTGAAAGATTTCAGAAGGGTGAAACTGCTATAAAGTGTCAGCTGATTATGTCATTGGCATACAGACTGAAGAAAAAAAGAAAACTACAGGAATTTGCAAGAAATTGTGATTCCAGTGCCGGACCAAAAATATATGCTTGTAAGCAGTGCTTTTTTTCTAACAAAAAAGGTGGCGGTACTCACCGAAACTTTCTAACTGATCATGGGAGCACCCATATTTCTCCCAGAAATAATAAATAATTTTATATAACTATCTACACATATATCAATTAATATAAAGATCTAAAGGGGTTAGCCTTCTTCGAATTCCGGGTGCATTTTTCGAATCTTTCAAAGGGGTTAGCCTTCTTCGAATTCCGGGTGCATTTTTCGAAATTTTCAAAGGGGTTAGCCTACTTCGAATTCCGGGTGCATTTTTCGAAATTTTCAAAGGGGTTAGCCTTTTTTGAATTCCGGGTGCATTTTTCGGAATTTTCAAAGGGGTTAGCCTTCTTCGAATTCTGGGTGCATTTTTCGAAATTTTCAAAGGGGTTAGCCTTGTTGGAATTCTGGGTGCATTTTTCGAAATTTTCAAAGGGGTTAGCCTTCTTCGAATTCCGGTTGCATTCTTCGAAATTTTCAAAGGGGTTAGCCTTCTTCGAATTCCGGATGCATTTTTCGAAATTTTCAAAGGGGTTAGCCTTGTTCGAATTCTGGGTGCATTTTTCGAAATTTTCAAAGGGGTTAGGTTTCTTCGAATTCCGGGTGCATTTTCCGAAATTTTCAAAGGGGTTAGGCTTCTTCGAATTCCGGGTGCATTTTTCGAAATTTTCAAAGGGGTTAGCCTTTTCGAATTCCGGGTGCATTTTAAGAAATTTTAAAAGGGTTAGCCTTCTTCCAATTCCGGGTGCATTTTTCGAAATTTTCAAAGGGGTTAGCCTTCATCGAATTCCAGTTGCATTTTTCGAAATTTTGAAAGACGTTAGCCTTTTTCGAATTCCGGGTGCATTTTTCAAATTTTCAAAGGGTTTAGTCTTCTTCCAATTCAGGGTGCATTTTTCGAAATTTTCAAATATTTCATATTTCGATATTCCATATTTCGATTATCCATATTTTAATATTCGATATTTCAAATTTCGATATTTCATATTTCGATATTTTATATTTCGATATTCGTTATTTCATATTTCGATATTAATTATTTCATATGTCGATATCCGATATTTAATATTTAGATATTTCATATTTCGAAATTCGATATTTCATATTTCGATTTTCGATATTAAATATTTCGATATTCCATATTTCATATTCGATATTCCATATTTCATATTCGATATTCCATATTTCATATTCGATATTCCATATTTTATATTCCATATTTCATATTCGATATTCAATATTTCATATTCGATATTTCATATTCGATATTCCATATTTCATATTCGATATTCCATATTTCATATTCGATATTCCATATTCGATATTCCATATTCGATATTCGATTACCATATTCGATATTTGATTACCATATTCGATATTCCATATTCGATATCCCATGTTCCATATTCGATATTCCATGTTCCATATTCGATATTCCATGTTCCATATTCCATATATGATGTTCCATATTCGAAATTCCATATACGATATTCCACATTCGATATACCATATTCGATATTCCATATTCGATATTTCATATTCCATATTCCATATTCGATATTTCATATTCCATATTCGATATTTCATATTCCATATTCGATATTTCAAATTCCATATTCGATATTTCATATTCCATATTCGATATTTCATATTCCATATTCGATATTCCATATTCGATAAACGATTTTCCATATTCGATATTCCATATTCGATAGTCCAAATTCGATATTCCATATTCGATATTCCATATTCGATATTCAATATTTCATATTCCATATTCGATATTTCATATCCCATATCCGATATTTCATATTCGATATTCCATATTTCATATTCGATATTCCATATTTCATATTCGATATTCCATATTTCATATTCGATATTTCACATTCGATATTCCATATTTCATATTCGATATTCCATATTTCATATTCGATATTCCATATTTCATATTCGATATTCCATATTTTATATTCGATATTCCATATTTCATATTCCATATTTCATATTCGATATTCCATATTTCATATTCCATATTCGATATTCCATATACGATATTCCATATTTCCTATTCCATATTTCATATTCGATATTTAATATTCGATATTTCATATTCGATATTCCATATTTCATAATCGATATTCCATATTCGATATTCCATATTCGATTTTCCATATTCCATATTCGATTTTCCATATTCGATTTAATATTCCATATTTCATATTCGATATTTCATATTCGATATTCCATATTCGATATTCTATATTCGATTTTCCATATTCGATATTCGATTTTCCATATTCGATATTCCATTTTCCATATTCCATATTCGATTTCATATTCCATATTTCCTATTCCATATTTCATATTTGATATTCCATATTCGATATTTCATATTCGATATTTCATATTCCATATTTCATATTCGATATTCCATATTCCATAATCGATATTCCATATAAGATATTCGATATTCCATATTCGATATTTCATATTCCATATTCCATATTTCATATTCGATATTCCATATTCGATAATCCATATTCGATATTTCATATTCGATAGTCCATTTTTCATATTCGATATTTTATATTCGATATTCCATATTTCCTATTCCATATTTCATATTCGATATTCCATATTCCGTATTCGATATTCCGTAATCGATATTCCGTATTCCATATTGCATATTCGATATTCCATATTCGATATTTCATATTCGATATTCCATATTTCATATTCGATAGTCCATATTTCATATTCGATATTCCATATTTCATATTCGATATTCCATATTTCATATTCGATATTTCATATTCGATATTCCATATTTCATATTCCATATTTCATATTCGATATTCCATATTTCATATTCGATATTCCATATTTCATATTCGTTATTCCATATTTCATATTCGATATTCCATATTCGATTTTCCATATTCCATATTCGATATTTCATATTCGATATTCCATATTTCATATTCGATATTCCATATTTCATATTCGATATTCCATATTTCATATTCGATATTTCATATTCGATATTACATATTTCATATTCGATATTCCATATTTCATATTCGATATTCCATATTTCATTTTCGATATTCCATATTTCATATTCGATATTCCATATTTCATATTCGATATTCCATATTTCATATTCGATATTCCATATTTCATATTCGATATTCCATATTTCATATTCGATATTCCATATTTCATATTCGATATTTAATATTCGATATTCCATGTTTCATATTCGATATTCCATATTCGATATTCCATATTTCATATTCCATATTCGACATTCCATATTCGATATTCCGTATTCCATATTGCATATTCGATATTCCATATTCGTAATTCCATATTCGATATTTCATATTCGATATTCCTTCTTTCATATTCGATATTTCATATTTCATATTCGATATTTCATAATCGATATTCCATATTTCATATTCGATATTTCGACATTTCATATTTCGATATTCGACATTTCATATTTCGATATTCCATATTTTAATTTTCGATATTTCATATTTCGATATTCAATATTTCATATTCGATATTCGATATTTCATATCCCATATGCGATATTTCATATTCGATATTCCATATTTCATATTCGATATTCCATATTTCATATTCGATATTCCATATTTCACATTCGATATTCCATATTTCATATTCGATATTCCATATTTCATATTCGATATTCCATATTTTATATTCGATATTCCATATTTCATATTCCATATTTCATATTCGATATTACATATTCGATATTCCATATTCGATATTCCATATACGATATTCCATATTCGATATTCCATATACGATATTCCATATTTCATATTCGATATTTCATATTCGATATTCCATATTTCATATTCGATATTCCATATCACATATTCGATATTCCATATTTCATATTCGATATTCGATATTTCATATTCGATATTTCATATTCCATATTTCATATTCGTTATTCCATATTTCATATTCGATATTCCATATTCGATTTTCCATATTCCATATTCCATATTTCATATTCGATATTCCATATTTCATATTCGATATTCCATATTTCATATTCGATATTTCATATTCGATATTACATATTTCATATTCGATATTCCATATTTCATTTTCGATATTCCATATTTCATATTCGATATTCCATTATTCATATTCGATATTCCATATTTCATATTCGATATTCCATATTTCATATTCGATATTCCATATTTCATATTCGATATTTCATATTGGATATTTCATATTCGATATTCCATATTTCATATTCGATATTTCATATTCGATATTCCATATTCGACATTCCATATTCGATATTCCATATTCGATATTCCGTATTCCATATTGCATATTCGATATTCCATATTCGTAATTCCATATTCGATATTCCATATTTCATATTCGATATTTCATATTCGATATTTCATATTCGATATTCCATATTTCATATTCGATATTTCGACATTTCATATTTCGATATTCCATATTTCGATATTAAATATTTCGATATTCGACATTTCATATTTCGATATTCCATATTTCGATATTCCATATTTTAATTTTCGATATTTCATATTTCATATTCGATATTTCATATTTTGATATTTTATATTTCGATATTCGTTATTTCATATTTCGATATTTATTATTTCATATTTCGATATCCGATATTTCATATTTAGATATTTCATTATTCGAATTTCGTTATTTCATATTTCGATTTTCGATATTAAATATTTCGATATTCCATATTTCATAATCGATATTTCATATTCGATATTCCATATTTCATATTCGATATTTCATATTCGATATTCCATATTTCATATTCGATATTCCATATTTCATATTCGATATTTCATATTCGATATTCCACATTTCAAATTCGATACTCCATATTTCAAATTCGATACTCCATATTTCATATTCCATATTCGATATTCGATATACCATATTTCATATTCGATATTCGATATACCATATTCGATATTCCATGTAACATATTCGATATCCCATGTTCCATATTCGATATCCCATATTCGATATCCCATGTTCCATATTCGATATTCCATATTCCATATTTGATGTTCCATATTCGATATTCGATATACCATATTCGATATTCCATATTCGATATTTCATATTCCATATTCGATATTTCATATTCCATATTCGATATTTCATATTCCATATTCGATATTTCATATTCCATATTTCATATTCCATATTCGATATTTAATATTCCATATTCGATACTTCATATTCGATATTTCAAATTTCATATTCGATATTTCATATTCCATATTCGATATTCCATATTCAATATTCGATTTTCCATATTCGATAGTCCAAATTCGATATTCCATATTCGATATTCCATATTCGATATTTCATATTCCATATTCGATATTCCATATTTCATATTCGATATTCCATATTTCATATTCGATATTAAATATTCGATATTCCATATTTCATATTCGATATTCCATATTTCTTATTCGATATTCCATATTTTATATTCGATATTCGATAATTCATATTCGATATTCCATATTTCATATTCGATATTCCATATCTTATATTCCATATTCGATATTCCATATACGATATTCCATATTTCCTATTCCATATTTCATATTCGATATTCCATATTTCATATTCGATATTCCATATTTCATATTCGATATTCCATATTTCATATTCGATAGTCCATTTTTCATATTCGATATTCCATATTTCATATTCCATATTCCGTATTCGATATTCCGTAATCGATATTCCTTATTCCATATTGCATATTCGATGTTCCATATTCGATATTTCATATTCCATATTCGAAAATCCATATTTCACATTCGATATTCCATATTTCATATTCGATAGTCCAATTTTCATATTCGATATTTCATATTTTATATTCGATATTCCATATTTCATATTCGATATTCCATATTTCATATTCGATATTTCATATTCGATATTCCATATTTCATATTCGATATTCCACATTTCCTATTCCATATTTCATATTCGATATTCCATATTCGAATGTCCATATTTCATATTCGATATTCCATATTTCATATTCGATATTACATATTTCATATTCGATATTCCATATTTCATATTCGATATTCCATATTTCATTTTCGATATTCCATATTTCATATTCGATATTTCATATTCGATATTCCATATTTCATATTCGATATTCCATATTTCATATTCGATATTCCATATTACATATTCGATATTCCATATTTCATATTCGATATTCCATATTTCATATTCGATATTCCATATGTCATATTCGATATTCCATATTCGATTTTCCATATTTCATATTCGATATTTCATATTCGATATTTCATATTCGATATTCCGTATTCGATATTCCATATTCGATATTCCATATTCGATATTTCATATTCGATATTCCATATTCGATATTCCATATTCGATATCCCGTATTCCATATTGCATATTCGATATTCCATATTCGATATCCCGTATTCCATATTGCATATTCGATATTCCATATACGTAATTCCATATTCGATATTTCATATTCGATATTCCATATTTCATATTTCATTTTCGATATTCCATATTTTTCCTATTTGATATTCCTTATTTCATATTCGATATTCCATATTTCATATCGATATTCCATATTTTATATTCGATATTCCATATTTCATATTCGATATTCCATATTTCATATTCGATATTCCATATTTCATATTCGATATTCCATATTTCATATTCGATATTTCATATTCGATATTCCATATTTCATATTCGATATTCCATATTTCATATTCGATATTCCATATTTCATATTCGATATTCCATATTTCATATTCGATATTCCATATTTCATATTCGATATTCCATATTCGATTTTCCATATTCGATATTTCATATTCGATATTCCATATTTCATATTCGATATTTCATATTCCATATTTCATATTCGATATTCCATATTTCATTTTCGATATTTCATATTCGATATTCCATATTTCATATTCGACATTCCATACTTCATATTCGATATTCGTTATACCATATTCGATATTCCATGTTCCATATTCGATATTCCATGTTCCATATTCCATGTTTGATGTTCCATATTCGAAATTCCATATTCGATATACCATATTCGATATTCCATATTCGATATTTCATATTCCATATTCGATATTTCATATTCCATATTCGATATTTCAAATTCCATATTCGATATTTCATATTCCATATTCGATATTTCATATTCGATATCCCATATTCGATATTCCATATTCGATATTCCATATTCGATATTTCATATTCCATATTCGATATTCCGTATTTCATATTCGATATTCCGTATTTCATATTCGATATTCCATATTTCATATTCGATATTCCATATTTTATATTCGATATTCCATATTTCATATTCGATATTCCATATTTCATATTCGATATTCCATATTTCATATTCGATATTCCATATTTCATATTCGATATTCCATATTTTATATTTCATATTCGATATTCCATATTTCATATTCGATATTCCATATTTCAAAATCGATATTCCATAATCGATATTCGATATTCCATATTTCAAAATCGATATTCCATAATCGATATTCGATATTCCATATTTCAAAATCGATATTCCATAATCGATATTCGATATTCCATATTCGATATTCCATATTCGATTTTCCATATTCGATATTCCATATTCGATTTCAAATTTCCTATTCCATATTTCATATTCTATATTCGATTTTCGATATTCCATATACGATATTCCATAATCGATATTCGATATAAAATATTCGATATTCCATATTGGATATTTCTTATTCGATATTCCATATTTCTTATTCGATATTCCATATTTCATATTCGATATTACATATTTCATATTCGATATTCCATATTTCATTTTCGGTATTCCATATTTCATTTTCGATATTCCATATTTCATATTCCATATTTCATATTCGATATTCTATATTTCATATTCGATATTCCATATTTCATATTCGATATTTCATATTCGATATTCCATATTTCATATTCGATTTTCCATATTTCACTTTCGATATTCGATTTTCCTTATTCCATATTCGATTTCATATTCCATATTTCCTATTCCATATTCGATATTCCATATTCGATATTTCATATTTCATATTCGATATTTCAAATTCCATAATCGATATTCCATATAAGATATTCCATATTCGATATTTCATATTCGATATTTCATATTCGATATTCCATATTCGATATTCCATATTTCATATTCGATATTCCATATTCGATAATCCATATTCGATATTCCATATTTCATATTCGATAGTCCATTTTTCATATTCGATATTTCATATTCGATATTCCATATTTCATATTCGATATTCCATATTTCATATTCGATATTTCATATTCGATATTCCATATTTTATCGATATTCCATATTCGATATTCCATATTTCATATTCGATATTTCATATTTCATATTCGATATTCCATATTTCATTTTCGATATCCCATATTTCATATTCCATATTTCATATTCGATATTCCATATTTCATATTCGACATTCCATACTTCATATTCGATATTCGTTATACCATATTCGATATTCCATGTTCCATATTCGATATTCCATGTTCCATATTCCATGTTTGATGTTCCATATTCGAAATTCCATATTCGATATACCATATTCGATATTCCATATTCGATATTTCATATTCCATATTCGATATTTCATATTCCATATTCGATATTTCAAATTCCATATTCGATATTTCATATTCCATATTCGATATTTCATATTCGATATCCCATATTCGATATTCCATATTGGATATTCCATATTCGATATTTCATATTCCATATTCGATATTCCGTATTTCATATTCGATATTCCGTATTTCATATTCGATATTCCATATTTCATATTCGATATTCCATATTTCATATTCGATATTCCATATTTCATATTGGATATTCCATATTTCATATTCGATATTCCATATTTTATATTTCATATTCGATATTCCATATTTCATATTCGATATTCCATATTTCAAAATCGATATTCCATAATCGATATTCCATATTCGATATTCCATATTCGATTTTCCATATTCGATATTCCATATTCGATTTCAAATTTCCTATTCCATATTTCATATTCTATATTCGATTTTCGATATTCCATATACGATATTCCATATTCCATAATCGATATTCGATATAAAATATTCGATATTCCATATTGGATATTTCTTATTCGATATTCCATATTTCTTATTCGATATTCCATATTTCATATTCGATATTACATATTCGATATTCCATATTTCATTTTCGATATTCCATATTTCATTTTCGATATTCCATATTTCATATTCCATATTTCATATTCGATATTCTATATTTCATATTCGATATTCCATATTTCATATTCGATTTTCCATATTTCATATTCGATTTTCGATATTCGATTTTCCATATTCCATATTCGATTTCATATTCCATATTTCCTATTCCATATTTCATATTCGATATTTCATATTTCATATTCGATATTTCATATTCGATATTTCAAATTCCATAATCGATATTCCATATAAGATATTCCATATTCGATATTTCATATTCGATATTTCATATTCGATATTCCATATTCGATATTCCATATTTCATATTCGATATTCCATATTCGATAATCCATATTCGATATTCCATATTTCATATTCGATAGTCCATTTTTCATATTCGATATTTCATATTCGATATTCCATATTCCGTAATCGATATTCCGTATTCCATATTGCATATTCCATATTCGATATTTCATATTCGATATTCCATATTCGATATTCCATATTTCATATTCGATAGTCCATATTTCATATTCGATAGTCCATATTTCATATTCGATATTTCATATTCGATATTCCATATTTCATATTCGATATTCCATATTTCATATTGATATTCCATATTTCATATTCGATATTCGATATTTCATATTTGATATTCCATATTTCATATTCGATATTTCATATTCGATATTCCATATTAAATATTCGATATTCCATATTTCATATTCGATATTCCATATTTCATATTCGATATTCCATATTTCATATTCGATATTCCATATTCGATATTCGATATACCATATTTGATATTCCATGTTCCATATTCGATATCCCATGTTCCATATTCGATATTCCATATTCCATATATGATGTTCCATATTCGAAATTCCATATTCGATATTCCACATTCGATATACCATATTCGATATTCCATATTCGATATTTCATATTCCATATTCGATATTTCATATTCCATATTCGATATTTCCTATTCCATATTCGATATTTCATATTCCATATTCGATATTTCATATTCCTTATTCGATATTTCAAATTCCATATTCGATATTTCAAATTCCATATTCGATATTTCATATTCAATATTCCATATTTGATATTCGATATTCCATATTCGTAATTCCATATTCGATATTTCATATTCGATATTCCATATTTCATATTCGATATTCCATATTTCATATTCGATATTTCGACATTTCATATTTCGATATTCCATATTTCGATATTAAATATTCCGATATTCGACATTTCATATTTCGATATTCCATATTTCGATATTCCATATTTTAATTTTCGATATTTCATATTTCGATATTTCATATTCGATATTTCATATTTCGATATTTTATATTTCGATATTCGTTATTTCATATTTCGATATTTATTATTTCATATTTCGATATCCGATATTTCATATTTAGATATTTCATTATTCGAATTTCGATATTTCATATTTCGATTTTCGATATTAAATATTTCGATATTCCATATTTCATAATCGATATTTCATATTCGATATTCCATATTTCATATTCGATATTTCATATTCGATATTCCATATTTCATATTCGATATTCCATATTTCATATTCGATATTTCATATTCGATATTCCATATTTCATATTCGATATTTCATATTCGATATTCCATATTTCAAATTCGATACTCCATATTTCAAATTCGATACTCCATTTTCATATTCGATATTCGATATACCATATTCGATATTCCATGTAACATATTCGATATCCCATGTTCCATATTCGATATCCCATGTTCCATATTCGATATTCCATATTCGATATTCCATATTCCATATTTGATGTTCCATATTCGAAATTCCATATTCGATATACCATATTCGATATTCCATATTCGATATTTCATATTCCATATTCCATATTCGATATTTCATATTCCATATTCGATATTTCATATTCCATATTCGATACTTCATATTCCATATTCGATATTTCAAATTTCATATTCGATATTTCATATTCCATATTCGATATTCCATATTCAATATTCGATTTTCCTTATTCGATAGTCCAAATTCGATATTCCATATTCCATATTCGATATTTCATATTCCATATTCGATATCCCATATTTCATATTCGATATTCCATATTTCATATTCGATATTAAATATTCGATATTCCATATTTCATATTCGATATTCCATATTCGATATTCCATATTCTATATTCGATATTCGATATTTCATATTCGATATTCCATATTTCATATTCGATATTCCATATCTTATATTCCATATTCGATATTCCATATACGATATTCCATATTTCCTATTCCATATTTCATATTCGATATTCCATATTTCATATTCGATATTCCATATTTCATATTCGATATTCCATATTCGTTATTCTATATTCGATTTTCCATATTCGATTTCATATTCCATATTTCCTATTCCATATTTCATATTTGATATTCCATATTCGATATTTCATATTTCATATTCGATATTTCATATTCGATATTTCATATTCGATATTCCATATTCGATATTCCATATTCCATAATCGATATTCCATATAAGATATTCCATATTCGATATTTCATACTCGATATTCCATATTTCATATTCGATATTCCATATTCGAAAATCCATATTCGATATTCCATATTTCATATTCGATAGTCCATTTT
This sequence comes from Ectobius pallidus, assembly GCA_964059195.1. Taxonomy (NCBI): domain Eukaryota; kingdom Metazoa; phylum Arthropoda; class Insecta; order Blattodea; family Ectobiidae; genus Ectobius; species Ectobius pallidus. The sequence continues at coordinate 31,816,543 of CAXKWD010000004.1, read as the reverse complement.
TCATATTCGATATTTCATATTCGATATTCCATATTTCATATTCGATATTCCATATTCCGTATTCGATATTCCGTAATCGATATTCCTTATTCCATATTGCATTTTCGATATTCCATATTCGATATTCCATATTTCATATTCGATATTCCATATTTCATATTCGATATTTCATATTCGATATTCCATATTTCATATTCGATATTCCATATTTCATATTCGATATTCCATATTTCATATTCGATATTCCACATTTCATATTCCATATTTCATAATCGATATTCCATATTCGATTTTCCATATTCGATATTCCAAATTCATATTCGATATTCCATATTTCATATTCGATATTTCATATTCGATATTACATATTTCATATTCGATATTCCATATTTCATATTCGATATTCCATATTTCATTTTCGATGTTCCATATTTCATATTCGATGTTCCATATTTCATATTCGATATTTCATATTCGATCTTCCATATTTCATATTCGATATGCCATATTTCATATTCGATATTCCATATTCGATATTCCATATTCGATATTCCATATTTCATATTCGATATTCCATATTTCATATTCGATATTCCATATTTCATATTCGATATTCCATATTTCATATTCGATATTCCATATTTCATATTCGATATTCCATATTCGATTTTCCATATTTCATATTCGATATTCCATATTCGATTTTCCATATTTCATATTCGATATTCCATATTCGATTTTCCATATTTCATATTCGATACTCCATATTTCATATTCGATATTCCATATTCGACATTCCATATTCGATATTCCGTATTCCATATTGCATATTCGATATTCCATATACGTAATTCCATATTCGATATTTCATATTTGATATTTCATATTCCATATTTCATTTTCGTTATTCCATATTTCATATTCGATATTCCTTATTTCATATTCGATATTCCATATTTCATATCGATATTCCATATTTTATATTCGATATTCCATATTTCATATTCGATATTCCATATTTCATATTCGATATTCCATATTTCATATTCGATATTCCATATTTCATATTCGATTTTCCATATTCGATATTCCATATTTCATATTCGATATTCCATATTGGATATTTCATATTCGATATTCCATATTTCATTTTCGATATTCCATATTTCATATTCCATATTTCATATTCCATATTTCATATTCGATATTCCATATTTCATATTCGATATTCCATATTTCATATTCGATATTTCATATTCGATATTCCATATTTCATATTCGATATTCCATATTTCATATTCGATATTCCATATTTCATATTCGATATTCCATATTTCATATTCGATATTCCATATTTCATATTCGATATTCCATATTTCATATTCGATATTCCATATTTCATATTCGATATTCCATATTTCATATTCGATATTCCATATTTCATATTCGATATTCCATATTTCATATTCGATATTCCTTATTTCATATTCGATATTCCATATTTCATATTCGATATTCCATATTTCATATTCGATATTCCATATTCGATATTCGATATTCCATGTTCCATATTCGATATCCCATGTTCCATATTCCATATTTGATGTTCCATATTCGAAATTCCATATTCGATATACCATATTCGATATTCCATATTCGATATTTCATATTCGATATTTCATATTCCATATTCGATATTTCATATTCCATATTCGATATTCCATATTTCATATTCGATATTCCATATTTCATATTCGATATTCCATATTTGATATTTCATATTCGATATTCCATATTTCATATTCGATATTCCATATTTCATATTCGATATTCCATATTTCATATTCGATATTCCATATTTCATATTCGATATTCCATATTTCATATTCGATATTTCATATTCGATATTCCATATTTCAAATTCGATATTCCATATTCGATATTCCATATTTCATATTCGATATTTCATATTCGATATTCCATATTTCATATTCGAAATTCCATATTTCATATTCGATATTCCATATTTCATATTCCATATTTTATATTCCATATTTCATATTCGATATTCCATATTTCATAATCGATATTCCATATTTCAAAATCGATATTCCATATCGATATTCGATATTACATATTCGATATTCCATATTCGATATTACATATTCGATATTCCATATTCGATATTCCATATTCGATGTTCCATATTCGATATTCCATATTCGATTTCATATTTCCTATTCCATATTTCACATTCTATATTCGATTTTCGATATTCCATATACGATACTCCATATTCCATAATCGATATTCCATATAAGATATTCGATATTCCATATTCGATATTCCATATTCCATATTGGATATTTCTTATTCGATATTCCATATTTCTTATTCGATATTCCATATTTCCTATTCGATATTCCATATTTCATATTCGATATTACATATTTCATATTCGATATCCATATTTCATTTTCGATATTCCATATTTCATTTTCGATATTCCATATTTCATATTCCATATTTCATATTCGATATTCCATATTTCATATTCGATATTTCATATTCGATATTCCATATTTCATATTCGATATTCGATTTTCCATATTTCATATTCGATTTTTCATATTTCATATTCGATTTTCCATATTCGATATTCGATTTTCCATATTCGATATTCGATTTTCCATATTCCATATTCGATTTCATATTCCATATTTCATATTCGATATTCCATATTCGATATTTCATATTTCATATTCGATATTTCATATTCGATATTTCATATTCCATATTCGATATTCCATATCAGATATTCCATATTCGATATTACATATTCGATATTCCATATTCGATATTCCATATTCGATTTTCCATATTCGATATTCCATATTCGATTTCATATTTCCTATTCCATATTTCACATTCTATATTCGATTTTCGATATTCCATATACGATATTCCATATTCCATAATCGATATTCCATATAAGATATTCGATATTCCATATTTCATATTCGATAGTCGATATTTCATATTCGATATTTCATATTCGATATTCCATATTTCATATTCGATATTCCATATTTCATATTCGATATTCCATATTTCAAATTCGATATTCTATATTTCATATTCGATATTTCATATTCGAAATTCCATATTTCATATTCGATATTACATATTTCATATTCGATATTCCATATTTCATTTTCGATATTCCATATTTCGTATTCGATATTCCATATTTCGTATTCGATATTCCATATTTCGTATTCCATATTTCGTATTCGATATTCCATATTTCATATTCGATATTCCATATTTCATATTCGATATTTCATATTCGATATTCCATATTTCATATTCGATATTCCATATTCGATATTCCATATTACATATTCGATATTCCATATTCGGCATTCCATATTCGACATTCCATATTCCGTATTCCATATACGTAATTCCATATTCGATATTCGTAATTCCATATTCGATATTCGTAATTCCATATTCGATATTCCATATTGGATATTCCATATTCGATATTCCATATTTCATATTCCATATTTCATTTTCGATATTCCATATTTCATATTTTTTCGAAATTTTCAAATTCGATATTTCACATTTCATATTCGATATTCCATATCCGGTATCCGATATTCCATATTCGATATTCCGCATTCGATATTAGATATTCCATATTTCATATTCGTTATTTCATATTCCATATTCGATATCTCATATTTCGATATTCCATATTTCCATAATCGATATTAAATATTTTGATATTCGATATTTCATGTTTCGATTTTTCATGTTTCGGTATTTCATGTTTCGATATTCGTTATTTCATATTTCGATATTCATTATTTCATATTTCGATAATGCATGTTTCGATATTTCATATTTCGATATTGGTTATTTCATATTTCGATATTCGTTTTTTCATATTTCGATATTCCATAATTCGATATTCTATATTTCGATATTCCGATATTACATATTTCGATATTTCTTATTTCGATTGTTCGATATTTCGATATTTCTATATTTCGGGTTTTCCATTTTTCGATTATTCCATATTTCGATTTTTGATATTTCCATATTTCGATTTTTCGGTAATTCCATATTTCGATTTTTCGATATTTCCATATTACGATTTTTCGATATTTCCATATTACGATTTTTCGATATTTCCATTTTTCGATTTTTTGATATTTCCATTTTTCGATATTTCCATTTTTCGATTTTTTGATATTTCCATTTTTCAATATTTCCATTCTTCGATATTTCCGTTTTTCGATATTTCCATTTTTCGATATTTCCATTTTTCGATATTTCCATATTTCATATTCCATATTTCATATTCGATATTTCATATTCGATATTCCAAATTTCATATTCCATTTTTCATATTCGATATTCCATTGTCCATATGCGATATTCCATTGTCCATATTCGATATTTCATATTCGATATTTCATATTCGATATTTCATATTCGATATTTCATATTCGATATTCCATTATCCATATTCGATATTCCATATTTCATATTCGATATTCCATTATCCATATTCGATATTCCGTATTCGATAATTCATATTCCATATTCGATATTTCATATTTCGATATTCCATATTTCGATAATCGATATAAAATATTTTGATATTCGATATATCATATTTCGATATTTCATAATTAGATTTTTCGATATTCCATATTTCGATTTTTCATGTTTCGATATTTTATGTTTCGATATTTCATGTTTCGATATTCGTTATTTCGATATTTCATATTTCGATATTCGTTATTGTATATTTCATATTTCGATATTGGTTATTTCATATTTCGATATTCATAATTTCATATTTATATATTCGTAATTTCATATTTCGATATTCCATAATTCGATTTTTCGATTTTCCATATTTCGAAATTCCATATTTCGATATTCAATATTTCGATTTTCGGTATTCCATATTTCGATATTGCATATTTCCATTTTTCGATTTTCCATATTTCGATATTTCCATATTTCGATAATTCCATTTTTCGATGTCCATATTTCGAAATTTTCATATTCCGATTTTTCGATTTTCCATATATTGATTTTTCGATATTTCTATTTTTCGATATTTCCATTTTTCGATATTTCTATTTTTCATGTTTCGATTTTTCATGTTTCGATTTTTCATGTTTCGATATTTCATGTTTCGATATTCGTTATTTCATATTTCGATATTCTTTATTTCATATTTCGATATTGCATATTTCTATATTTCATATTTCGATATTGGTTATTTTCTATTTCGATATTCGTAATTTCATATTTCCATATTCGTAATTTCGATATTCCATAATTCGATATTCTATATTTCGTTATTCCATATTTCGATATTCCATATTTCGATATTCCGTTATTTCGATATTTCATATTTCGATTGTTCGATATTTTCATATTTCGATATTTCCATATTTCGGGTTTTCCATTTTTCGATATTTCCATTTTTCGATATTTCCATATTTCATATTCGATATTCCATATTTCATAATCGATATTCCATATTCCATTTTTCATATTCGATATTCCATATTCGATATTTCATATTCGATATTCCATATTCGATATTTCATATTCGATATTCCATTATCTATATTCGATATTCCATATTCGATATTCCATTATCTATATTCGATATTCCATATTCCACATTCGATAATTCATATTCTATATTTCATATTTCGATATTCCATATTTTGATAATCGATATAAAATATTTTGATATTCGATGTATCATATTTCGATATTTTGTTTCGATTTTTCATGTTTCGATATTTTGTTTCGATATTCGTAATTTCATATTTCCATATTCGTAATTTCATATTTCGATTTTTCGATATTCCATATTTCGATATTGGATTTTCCATATTTCGATTTTCCATATTTCGATTTTCCATATTTCGGAATATTCGGAATTTCCGGAATATTTCGATATTCCGATATTACATATTTCGATATTCCATATTTCGATTTTCAATATTCCATATTTCGATATTTCATAATTCGATATTTCGATTTTCCATATTTCCATTTTTCGATAATTCCATATTTCGATTTGTCCATATTTCAATATTTTCATATTCCGATTTTTTCGATATTTTCATATTCCGATTTTTCGTTATTTCGATTTTCCATATTACGATTTTTCGATATTTCCATATATCGATGTTTCGATATTTCCATATATCGATGTTTCGATATTTCCATATATCGATGTTTCGATATTTCCATTTTTCGATATTTCCATATTTCAATTTTTCGATATTTCCATATTTCGATTTTTCGATAATTCCATATTTCGATTTTCGGTAATTCCATTTTTCGATATTTCCATATTTCGGTTTTTCGATATTTCGATTTTTCGATATTTCCATATTTCGATTTTTCGGTAATGCCATATTTCGATATTTCCATATTTCGATATTTCCATTTTCCGATTTTCGATATTTCCATTTTTCGATATTTCCATATTACGATTTTTCAATATTTCCATTTTCGATATTTCCATTTTTCGATTTTTTGATATTTCCATTTTTCGATATTTCAATTTTTCGATATTTCGATTTTTTGATATTTCCATTTTTCGATATTTCCATTCTTCGATATTTCCATTCTTCGATATTTCCATATTTCCGTTTTTCGATATTTCCATTTTTCGATATTTTCATATTTCATATTCCATATTTCATATTCGATATTCCATATTTCTTATTCGATATTCCATATTTCATATTCGATATTCCATTTTTCATATTCCATTTTTCATATTCGATATTCCATATTCGATATTTCATATTCGATATTCCATTATCCATATTCGATATTCCATACTTCATATTCGATATTCCATTATCCATATTCGATAATTCATATTCCATATTCGATATTTCATATTTCGATATTCCATATTTTGATATTTCGATAATCGATATAAAATATTTTGATATTCTATATATCATATTTCGATATTTCGATATTCCATAATTCGATATTCCGATATTCGATATTCGATTTTTCGATATTCCATATTTCGAAATTCCATATTTCGATTTTCCATATTTCGATTTTCCATATTTCGAAATTCCATATTTCGATATTCCGATATTACATATTTCGATATTCAATATTTCGATATTCCATATTTCGATTTTCGATATTCCATATTTCGATTTTCGATATTCCATATTTCGATTTTAGATATTTCATATTTCCATTTTTCGATTTTCCATATTTCGATATTTCCATATTTCGATTTTTCGATAATTCCATATTTCGATTTTTCGATATTTCCATTTTTCGATTTTTCATGTTTCGATTTTTCATGTTTCGATTTTTCATGTTTCGATTTTTCATGTTTCGATATTTCATATTTCGATATTCGTTATTTCATATTTCGATATTGCATATTTCGATATTTCATATTTCGATATTGGTTAATTCATATTTCGATATTGGTTATTTTATATTTCGATATTCGTAATTTCATATTTCCATATTAGTAATTTCGATATTCCATAATTCGATATTCTATATTTCGATATTCCATATTTCGATATTCCATATTTCGATATTCCGTTATTTCGATATTTCATATTTCGATATTTCATATTTCGATTGTTCGATATTTCCATATTTCGGGTTTTACATTTCTCAATATTTCCATTTTTGGATATTTACATATTTCGATTTTTCGATAATTCCAAATTTCGTTTTTTCGATATGTCCATATTTCGATATTTTCATATTTCGATATTTCCATATTTCGATTATCCCATATTTCCATATTTCGATTTTTCGGTAATTCCATATTTCGATTTTTCGGTAATTCCATATTTCGATTTTTCGATATTTCCATATTACGATTTTTCGATATTTACATCTTTCGATTTTTCCATTTTACGATTTTTCGATGTCTCGATTTTTCGATATTTCCATTTTTCGATATTTCGATTTTTTGATATTTCCATTTTTCGATCTTTCCATTTTTCGATATTTCCATTTTTCGATATTTCCATTTTTCGATATTTCCATATTTCCATTCTTCGATATTTCCTTCCTTCGATATTTCCGTTTTTCGATATTTCCATTTTTCGATATTTCCATTTTTCGATATTTCCATATTTCATATTCGATATTCCATATTTCATAATCGATATTCCATATTCCATTTTTCATATTCGATATTTCATATTCGATATTTCATATTCGATATTCCATTATCTATATTCGATATTCCATATTCGATATTTCATATTCCATATTCGATAATTCATATTCGATATTCCATATTTTGATATTTCGATAATCGATATAAAATTTTTTGATATTCGATGTATCATATTTCGATATTTCATATTTCGATATTTTGTTTCGATTTTTCATGTTTCGAAATTTTATGTTTCGATATTCGTTATTTCATATTTCGATATTCGTTATTTCATATTTCGATATTGGTTATTGCATATTTCGATATTGGTTATTTCATATTTCGATATTCGTAATTTCATATTTCCATATTCGTAATTTCATATTTCGATATTCGGTATTTCGATATTCGATTTTTCGATATTCCATATTTCGATATTCGATTTTCCATATTTCGAAATTCCATATTTCGGAATATCCGGAATATTTCGATATTCCGATATTACATATTTCGATATTCAATATTTCGATATTCCATATTTCGATTTTCAATATTCCATATTTCGACATTCGATATTTCGATTTTCCATATTTCCAATTTTCGATAATTCCATATTTCGATTTTCCATATTCCGATTTTTTCGATTTTCCATATTTCCATATATCGATGTTTCGATATTTCCATATTTGCATTTTTCGATATTTCCATATTTGCATTTTTCGATAATTCCATATTTCGATTTTTTGGTAATTCCATATTTCGATACTTCCATATTTCGATTTTTCGATATTTCGATATTTCCATATTTTGATATTTCCATATTTCGATATTTCGATTTTTCGTTATTTCCATATTACGATTTTTCGATATTACGATTTTTCGATATTACGATTTTTCGATATTACGATTTTTCGATATTACGATTTTTCGATATTACGATTTTTCGATATTTCGATATTACGATTTTTCGATATTTCCGTATTTCGATTTTTCGATATTTCCATATTTCGATTTTCCGATATTTCCATTTTTCGATATTTCCATTATTCGATTTTTCGATATTTCCATTTTTCCATATTTCCATTCTTCGATATTTCCATATTTCCATTTTTCGATATTTCCATATTTCGATTTTTCCATTTTTCGATATTTCCATATTTCATATTCGATATCCCTTATTTCATATTTGAATATGAAATATGGAATATCGAATTTGGTATATCGAATATGGAATATCAAATATGAAATATCGAATATGAAATATCGAATATGGAATATCGAATATGGAATATGAAATACGGTATATGGAATATAGAATATCGAATATGAAGTATGAAATATGGAATATGAAATATCGAATATGGAATATGAAATATCGAGTATGGAATATGGATTATCGGACATGGAATATCGAACATGGAATATCGAACATGGAATATCGAACATGGAATATCGAATATGAAATATCGAATATGAAATATGGACTATGGAATATCGAATATGAAATATCGAATATGGAATTACGAATATTGAATATCGAATATGCAATATGGAATACGGATTATCGAATGTGGAATACTGAATATCGATTACGGAAAACAGAATATCGAATACGGAATATCGAATATGGAATATCGAATATGAAATATCGAATATCGAATATGAAATATCGAATATCGAATATGAAATATCGAATATGAAATATGGAATATCGAATATGAAATATGGAATATCGAATATGAGATATGGAATATCGAATATGGAATATGGATGTCGAATATGGAATATGGAACATCGAATATGGAATATGGAACATCGAATATGGAATATGGAACATCGAATATGGAACATGGAATTACGAATATGGAACATGGAATATAGAATATTGAATATCGAATATGGAATATCGAATATGGAATATCGATTATGGAATATGGAATATCGTATATGCAATATCGAATATGGAATATCGAATTTGAAATATCGAATATGGAATAGGAAATATGGAATATGAAGTATGGAATATCGAATATGTAATATGGAATATCGAATATGAAATATGGAATATCGAATATGTAATATGGAATATCGAATATGAAATATGGAATATCGAATATGGAATATCGAATATGAAATATGGAATATCGAAAATGAAATATGGAATAACGAATATGAAATATCCAATATGAAATATGGAATATGAAATATCGAATATGAAATATCGAATATGAAATATGGAATATAAAATATGGAATATCGAATATGAAATATGGAATATCGATAATGAAATATGGAATATCGAATATGAAATATGGAATATCGAATATGTAATATGGAATATCGAATATGAAATATGGAATATCGAATATGAAATATGGAATATCGAATATGGAATATGGAATATGAAATATGGAATATCGAATATGGAATATGGAATATCGAATATGAAATATGGAATATCGAATATGAAATATGGAATATCGAATATGGAATATGAAATATGGAATATCGAATATGGAATATGAAATATCGAATATGGAATATCGAATATGGAATATCGAATATGGAATATCGAATATGGAGTATCGAATATGGAATATGAAATATCGAATATGGAATATGAAATATCGAATATGAAATATCGAATATGGGATATGAAATATCGAATATGGAATATGAAATATCGAATATGGAATATGAAATATCGAATATGGAATATGAAATATCGAATATGGAATATGAAATATCGAATTTGGAACATGGAATATCGAATTTGGAACTTGGAATATCGAATATGAAATATGGAATATCGAATATGAAATATGGAATATCGAATATGAAATATGGAATAACGAACATGAAATATCGAAAATGAAATATGGAATTTCGAATATGAAACATCGAATATGAAATATGGAATACCGAATATGAAATATCGAATATGAAATATGGAATATCGAATATGAAATATGGAATATGGTAAATCGAATATGGAATATCGAATATGGAATATTGAATATGAAATATGGAATATCGAATATGAAATATGGAATATCGAATATGAAATATGGAATATCGAATATGAAATATGGAATATCGAAAATGAAATATGGAATATGAAATATGGAATATCGAATATGGAATATCGAATATGGAATATCGAATATGAAATATGGAATATCGAATATGAAATATGGAATATCGAATATGAAATATCGAATATGAAATATGGAATATCGAATAGGAAATATGGAATATCGAAAATGAAATATGGAATATCGAATATGAAATATGTAATATCGAATATGTAATATCGAATATGAAATATCGAATATGAAATATGGAATATCGAATATGAAATATGGAATATGGTAAATCGAATATGGAATATCGAATATGGAATATTGAATATGAAATATGGAATATCGAATATGAAATATGGAATATCGAATATGAAATATGGAATATCGAATATGAAATATGGAATATCGAAAATGAAATATGGAATATGAAATATGGAATATCGAATATGGAATACGGAATATCGAATATGGAATATCGAATATGGAATATCGAATATGAAATATGGAATATCGAATATGAAATATGGAATATCGAATATGAAATATGGAATATCGAATAGGAAATATGGAATATCGAATAGGAAATATGGAATATCGAATACGAAATATGGAATATCGAAAATGAAATATGGAATATCGAATATGAAATATGTAATATCGAATATGTAATATCGAATATGAAATATGGAATATCGAATATGAAATATGGAATATCGAATATGAAATATGGAATATCGAATATGAAATATGGAATATCGAATATGAAATATGGAATATCGAATATGAAATATGGAATATCGAATGTGAAATATGGAATATCGAATGTGAAATATGGAATATCGAATATGAAATATGGAATATCGAATATGAAATATGGAATATCGAATATGGAATATGGAATATCGAATATGGAATATCGAATATGGAATTACGTATATGGAATATCGAATATGCAATATGGAATACGGAATATCGAATATGGAATGTCGAATATGGAATATCGAATATGAAATATGGAAAATCGAATATGGAATATCGAATATGAAATATGGAATATTGAATATGAAATATGGAATATCGACTATGAAATATGGAATATCGAATATGAAATATGGAATATCGAATATGAAATATGGAATATGAAATATGGAATATCGAATATGAAATATGGAATATGAAATATGGAATATGAAATATGGAATATCGAATATGGAATATCGAATATTAAATATGGAATATCGAATATGGAATATCGAATATTAAATATGGAATATCGAATATGAAATATCGAATATGAAATATGGAAGATCGAATATGAAATATCGAATATGAAATATGGAACATCGAAAATGAAATATGGAATATCGAATATGAAATATGGAATATCGAATATGAAATATGGAATATCGAATATGAAATATGTAATATCGAATATGAAATATCGAATATGAAATATGGAATATCGAATATGAAATATGGAATATGAAATATGGAATATGAAATACGGAATATCGAAAATGAAATATGGAATATCGAAAATGAAATATCGAATATGAAATATGTAATATCGAATATGAAATATGGAATATCGAATAAGAAATATGGAATATCGAATACGAAATATCCAATATGGAATATCGAATATGGAATATCGAATATCTTATATGGAATATCGATTATGGAATATGGAATATCGTGTATGGAATATCGATTTTGAAATATGGAATATCGATTATGAAATATGGAATATGAAATATGGAATATAAAATATGGAATATGAAATATGGAATATAAAATATGGAATATGAAATATGGAATATCGAATATGAAATATGGAATATCGAATATGAAATATGGAATATCGAATATGAAATATGGAATATCGAATATGAAATATGGAATATCGAATATGAAATATGGAATATCGAATATGAAATATGGAATATCGAATATGAAATATGGAATATGAAATATGGAATATGGAATATCGAATATGAAATATGGAATATCGAATATGAAATATGGAATATCGAATATGAAATATGGAATATCGAATATGAAATATGGAATATCGAATATGAACTATGGAATATCGAATATGAAATATCGAATATGAAATATGGAATATCGAATATGAAATATGGAATATGAAATATCGAATATGGAATATCGAATATGGAATTTGAAATATCAAATATGGAATATGAAATATCGAATATGGAATATGAAATATCGAATATGGAATATGGTATATCGAATATGGAATTTCGAATATGAAATATGGAATATCGAATATGAAATATGGAATATCGAATATGAAATATGGAATAACGAATATGAAATATGGAATATCGAATATGAAATATGGAATATGAAATATGGAATATCGAATATGAAATATGGAATATCGAAAATGAAATATGGCATATCGAATATGAAATATCCAATATGAAATATGGAATATGAAATATCGAATATGAAATATGGAATATCGAATATGAAATATGGAATATCGAATATGAAATATGGAATATCGAATATGAAATATGGAATATCGAATATGAAATATGGAATATCGAATATGAAATATCGAATATGAAATATGGAATATCGAATATGAAATATCGAATATGAAATATGGAATATCGAAAATGAAATATGGAATATCGAATATGAAATATCCAATATGAAATATGGAATATGAAATATCGAATATGAAATATGGAATATCGAATATGAAATATGGAATATCGAATATGGAAAATCGAATATGGAATATCGAATATGAAATATGGAATATCGAATATGAAATATGGAATATCGAATATGAAATATGGAATATCGAATATGAAATATGGAATATGAAATATGGAATATCGAATATGAAATATGGAATATCGAATATGAAATATGGAATATCGATATGACATATGGAATATCGATATGAAATATGGAATATCGAATATAAAATATGGAATATCGAATATGAAATAAGGAATATCGAATATGAAATATCGAAAATGAAATATGGAATATCGAATATGGAATATCGAAAATGAAATATGGAATATCGAATATGGGATATCGAATATGAAATATCGAATATGGAAGTACGTATATGGAATATCGAATATGCAATATGGAATACGGAATATCGAATATGGAATGTCGAATATGGAATATGAAATATGAAATATCGAATATGAAATATGGAAAATCGAATATGGAATATCGAATATGAAATATGGAATATCGAATATGAAATATGGAATATCAAATATGAAATATGGAATATCGAATATGAAATATCGAATATGAAATATGGAATATGAAATATGGAATATCGAACATGGAATATCGAATATGAAATATGGAATATCGAATATGAAATATGGAAGATCGAATATGAAATATCGAATATGAAATATGGAACATCGAAAATGAAATATGGAATATCGAATATGAAATATGGAATATCGAATATGAAATATGTAATATCGAATATGAAATATCGAATATGAAATATGGAATATCGAATATGAAATATGGAATATCGAAAATGAAATATGGAATATCGAATATGAAATATGTAATATCGAATATGAAATATGGAATATCGAATATGAAATATCGAATAAGAAATATGGAATATCGAATAAGAAATATCCAATATGGAATATCGAATATGGAATATCGAATATCTTATATGGAATATCGATTTTGAAATATGGAATATCGATTATGAAATATGGAATATCGAATATGAAATATGGAATATAAAATATGGAATATGAAATATGGAATATCGAATATGAAATATGGAATATCGAATATTATATATGGAATATCGAATATGGAATATCGAATATGAAATATGGAATATCGAATATGAAATATGGAATATCGAATATGGAATATGGAATATCGAATATGAAATATCGAATATGAAATATGGAATATCGAATATGAAATATGGAATATCGAATATGAAATTATGAAATATCGAATATGGAATATCGAATATGGAATATCGAATATGGTATATCGAATATGGAATTTCGAATATGGAACATCAAATATGGAATATGGAACATGGGATATCGAATATCGAATATGGAATATCGAATATGAAATATGGAATATCGAATATGAAATATGGAATATCGAATATGAAATATGGAATATCGAATATGAAATATGGAATATCGAATATGAAATATGGAATATGAAATATGGAATATCGAATATGAAATATGGAATATCGAAAATGAAATATGGAATATCGAATATGAAATATCCAATATGAAATATGGAATATGAAATATCAAATATGGAATATCGAATATGAAATATCGAATATGGAAAATCGAATATGGAATATCGAATATGAAATATGGAATATCGAATATGAAATATGGAATATCGAATATGAAATATCGAATATGAAATATGGAATATCGAATATGAAATATGGAATATGAAATATCGAATATGAAATATGGAATATCGAATATGAAATATGGAATATCGATATGAAATATCGAATATGAAATATGGAATATCGAATATGAAATATGGAATATCGATATGAAATATCGAATATGAAATAAGGAATACCGAATATGGAATATCGAAAATGAAATATGGAATATCGAATATGGAATTACGTATATGGAATATCGAATATGCAATATGGAATACGTAATATCGAATAAGGAATGTCGAATATGGAATATGAAATATCGAATATGAAATATCGAATATGAAATATGGAAAATCGAATATGGAATATCGAATATGAAATATGGAATATCGAATATGAAATATGGAATATCGAATATGAAATATCGAATATGAAATATGGAATATGGAATATCGAATATGGAATATCGAATATGAAATATGGAATATCGAATATGAAATATCGAATATGAAATATGGAAGATCGAATATGAAATATCGAATATGAAATATGGAACATCGAAAATGAAATATGGAATATCGAATATGAAATATGGAATATCGAATATGAAATATGGAATATCGAATATGAAATATCGAATATGAAATATGTAATATCGAATATGAAATATCGAATATGAAATATCGAAAATGAAATATGGAATATCGAAAATGAAATATGGAATATCGAATATGAAATATGTAATATCGAATATGAAATATGGAATATCGAATATGAAATATGGAATATCGAATAAGAAATATGGAATATCGAATAAGAAATATCCAATATGGAATATCGAATATCTTATATGGAATATCGATTATGGAATATGGAATATCGTATATGGAATATCGAAAATCGAATATAGAATGTGAAATATGGAATAGGAAATATGAAATCGAATATGGAATATCGAATATGGAAAATCGAATATGAAATATCGAATATCGAATATGTAATATCGAATATCGAATATGTAATATGGAATATCGAATATCGATTATGGAATATCGATTTTGAAATATGGAATATCGATTATGAAATATGGAATATCGAATATGAAATATGGAATATGAAATATGGAATATCGAATATGAAATATGGAATATCGAATAAGAAATATGGAATATCGAATATGAAATATGGAATATCGAATATGAAATATGGAATATCGAATATGAAATATGGAATATCGAATATGAAATATCGAATATGAAATATGGAACATCGAATATGAAATATGGAATATCGAATATGAAATATCGAATATGAAATATGGAATATCGAATATGAAATATGGAATATCGAATATGAAATATGGAATATCGAATATGACATATCGAATATGAAATATGGAATATCGAATATGAAATATCGAATATGAAATATGGAATATCGAATATGAAATATGGAATATCGAATATGAAATATGGAATATCGAATATGGAATATGAAATATCGAATATGAAATATCGAATATGAAATATCGAATATGGAATATCGAATATGGAATTTGAAATATCGAATATGGAATATCGAATATGGAATTTCGAATATGGAACTTCAAATATGGAATATGGAACATGGGATATCGAATATGGAACATGGAATATCGAATATGGTATATCGAATATGGAATATCGAATATGAAATATGGAATATCGAATATGAAATATGGAATATCGAATATGAAATATGGAATATCGAATATGAAATATGGAATATCGAATATGAAATATCGAATATGAAATATGGAATATGAAATATGGAATATCGAATATGAAATATGGAATATCGAAAATGTTAATATGGAATATCGAATATGAAATATCGAATATGAAATATGGAATATCGAATATGAAACATGGAATATCGAATATGGAAAATCGAATATGGAATATCGAATATGAAATATCGAATATGAAATATCGAATATGAAATATGGAATATCGAATATGAAATATGGAATATCGAATATGAAATATGGAATATCGAATATGAAATATCGAATATGAAATATGGAATATCGAATATGAAATATGGAATATCGAATATGAAATATGGAATATCGAATATGGAATATCGAATATGAAATATGGAATATCGATATGAAATATCGAATATGAAATAAGGAATATCGAATATGAAATATGGAATATCGAAAATGAAATATGGAATATCGAAAATGAAATATGGAATATCGAATATGGAATATCGAATATGGAATTACGTATATGGAATATCGAATATGCAATATGGAATACGGAATATCGAATATGAAATATGGAATATCGAATATGAAATATGGAATATCGAATATGAAATATGAAATATGGAATATCGAATATGAAATATGGAATATGAAATATGGAATATCGAATATGAAATATCGAATATGAAATATCGAATATGGAATATCGAATATGGAATATGGAATATCGAATATGAAATATGGAATATCGAATATGAAATATCGAATATGAAATATGGAATATCGAATATGAAATATGGAATATCGAATATGAAATATGGAATATGAAATATGGAATATCGAATATGAAATATGGAATATCGAAAATGAAATATGGAATATCGAATATGAAATATCCAATATGAAATATGGAATATGAAATATCGAATATGAAATATGGAATATCGAATATGAAATATGGAATATCGAATATGGAATATCGAATATGAAATATGGAATATCGAATATGAAATATGGAATATCGAATATGAAATATGGAATATCGAATATGAAATATGGAATATCGAATATGAAATATGGAATATCGATATGAAATATGGAATATCGAATATGAAATAAGGAATATCGAATATGAAATATCGAAAATGAAATATGGAATATGGAATATCGAATATGAAATATCGAATATCGAATATGGAATATCGAATATGAAATATCGAATATGGAATTACGTATATGGAATATCGAATATGCAATATGGAATACGGAATATCGAATGTCGAATATGGAATATGAAATATCGAATATGAAATATCGAATATGAAATATGGAAAATCGAATATGGAATATGAAATATCGAATATGAAATATGGAATATCGAATATGAAATATGGAATATCGAATATGAAATATGGAATATCGAATATGAAATATCGAATATGAAATATGGAAGATCGAATATGAAATATGGAACATCGAATATGAAATATGGAACATCGAAAATGAAATATGGAATATCGAATATGAAATATGGAATATCGAATATGAAATATGTAATATCGAATATGAAATATCGAATATGAAATATGGAATATCGAATATGAAATATGGAATATGAAATATCGAAAATGAAATATCGAAAATTAAATATGGAATATCGAAAATGAAATATGGAATATCGAAAATGAAATATGGAATATCGAATATGAAATATGTAATATCGAATATGAAATATGGAATATCGAAAATGAAATATGGAATGTCGAATAGGAAATATGGAATATCGAATAAGAAATATCCAATATGGAATATCGAATATGGAATATCGAGTATCTTATATGGAATATCGATTATGGAATATGGAATATCGTATATGGAATATCGAAAATCGAATATAGAATGTGAAATATGGAATAGGAAATATGAAATCGAATATGGAATATCGAATATGGAAAATCGAATATGGAATATCGAATATGTAATATCGAATTTTGAATATGTAATATGGAATTTTGAATATGTAATATGGAATATCGAATATCGATTATGGAATATCGATTTTGAAATATGGAATATCGATTATGAAATATGGAATATCGAATATGAAATATGGAATATAAAATATGGAATATGAAATATGGAATATCGAATATGAAATATCGAATATGAAATATGGAATATCGAATATGAAATATCGAATATGAAATATGGAATATCGAATATGAAATATCGAATATGGAATATCGAATATGAAATATGGAATATCGAATATGAAATATCGAATATGAAATATGGAATATCGAATATGAAATATCGAATATGAAATATGGAATATCGAATATGAAATATGGAATATCGAATATGAAATATCGAATATGGAATATCGAATATGAAATATGGAATATCGAATATGAAATATGGAATATCGAATATGAAATATGGAATATGAAATATCGAATATGAAACATCGAATATGGAATATCGAATATGGAATTTGAAATATCGAATATGGAATTTGAAATATCGAATATGGAATATGAAATATCGAATATGGAATATGAAATATCGAATATGGAATATCGAATATGGAATATCGAATATGGTATATCGAATATGGAATTTCGAATATGGAACATCAAATATGGAACATGGAATATCGAATATGGTATATCGAATATGGAATATCGAATATGAAATATGGAATATCGAATATGAAATATGGAATATCGAATATGAAATATGGAATATCGAATATGAAATATCGAATATGAAATATGGGATATCGAATATGAAATATGGAATATCGAATATGAAATATCGAAAATGAAGTATGGAATATCGAATATGAAATATGAAATATCGAATATGAAATATGGAATATCGAATATGAAATATGGAATATCGAATATGGAATATCGAATATGGAAAATCGAATATGGAATATCGAATATGAAATATGGAATATCGAATATGAAATATCGAATATGAAATATGGAATATCGAATATGAAATATCGAATATGAAATATGGAATATCGAATATGAAATATGGAATATCGAATATGAAATATGGAGTATCGAATATGAAATATGGAATATCGAATATGGAATATCGAATATGAAATATGGAATATCGAATATGAAATATCGAATATGAAATATGGAAGATCGAATATGAAATATCGAATATGAAATATGGAACATCGAAAATGAAATATGGAATATCGAATATGAAATATGGAATATCGAATATGAAATATGGAATATCGAATATGGAATATCGAATATGAAATATGTAATATCGAATATGAAATATCGAATATGAAATATGGAATATCGAATATGAAATATCGAAAATGAAATATGGAATATCGAAAATGAAATATGGAATATCGAATATGAAATATGTAATATCGAATATGAAATATGGAATATCGAATATGAAATATGGAATATCGAATAGGAAATATGGAATATCGAATAAGAAATATCCAATATGGAATATCGAATATCGAATATGGAATATCGAATATCTTATATGGAATATCGATTATGGAATATCGTATATGGAATATCGAAAATCGAATATAGAATGTGAAATATGGAATAGGAAATATGAAATCGAATATGGAATATCGAATATGGAAAATCGAATATGGAATATCGAATATGTAATATCGAATATGGAATATCGAATATGTAATATGGAATATCGAATATCGATTATGGAATATCGATTTTGAAATATGGAATATCGATTATGAAATATGGAATATCGAATATGAAATATGGAATATCGAATATGAAATAAGGAATATCGAATATGAAATATGGAATATCGAATATGAAATATGGAATATCGAATATAAAATATCGAATATGAAATATGGAATATCGAATATGAAATATCGAATATGAAATATCGAATATGAAATATGGAATATCGAATATGAAATATCGAATATGAAATATGGAATATCGAATATGAAATATCGAATATGAAATATGGAATATCGAATATGAAATATGGAATATCGAATATGGAATATGAAATATCGAATATGGAATATGGAATTTGAAATATCGAATATGGAATATGAAATATCGAATATGGAATATAGAATATGGAATATCGAATATGGTATATCGAATATGGAATTTCGAATATGGAACATCAAATATGGAATATGGAACATGGGATATCGAATATGGAACATGGAATATCGAATATGGTATATCGAATATGGAATATCGAATATGAAATATGGAATATCGAATATGAAATATGGAATATCGAATATGAAATATGGAATATCGAATATGAAATATGGAATATCGAATATGAAATATCGAATACGAAATATGAAATATGAAATATGGAATATCGAATATGAAATATGGAATATGAAATATGAAATATCGAATATGGAATATCGAATATGGAAAATCGAATATCGAATATGGAAAATCGAATATGAAATATGGAAAATCGAATATGAAATATGGAAAATCGAATATGAAATATCGAATATGAAATATGGAATATGAAATATGGAATATCGAAAATGAAATATGGAATATCGAATATGAAATATGTAATATCGAATATGAAATATGGAATATCGAATATGAAATATGGAATATCGAATAAGAAATATGGAATATCGAATAAAAAATATCCAATATAGAATATCGAATATGGAATATCGAATATCTTATATGAAATATCGATTATGGAATATGGAATATCGTATATGGAATATCGAAAATCGAATATAGAATGTGAAATATGGAATAGGAAATATGAAATCGAATATGGAATATCGAATATGGAAAATCGAATATGGAATATCGAATATGGAATATCGAATATGGAATATCGAATATGTAATATCGAATATCGATTATGGAATATCGATTTTGAAATATGGAATATCGATTATGAAATATGGAATATCGAATATGAAATATGAAATATGGAATATGAAATATGGAATATGAAATATGGAATATCGAATATGAAATATGGAATATCGAATATGAAATATGGAATATCGAATATGAAATATGGAATATCGAATATGAAATATGGAATATCGAATATGAAATATGGAATATCGAATATGAAATATGGAATATCGAATATGAAATATGGAATATCGAATATGAAATATGGAATATCGAATATGAAATATGGAATATCGAATATGAAATATGGAATATCGAATATGAAATATGGAATATCGAATATGAAATATGGAATATCGAATATGAAATATGGAATATCGAATATGAAATATGGAATATCGAATATGAAATATGGAATATCGAATATGAAATATGGAATATCGAATATGAAATATGGAATATCGAATATGAAATATGGAATATGAAATATCGAATATGAAATATCGAATATGGAATTTGAAATATCAAATATGGAATATGAAATATCGAATATGGAATATGAAATATTGAATATGGAATATCGAATATGGTATATCGAATATGGAATATCGAATATGGAACATGGAATATCGAATATGGTATATCGAATATCGAATATCGAATATGAAATATGGAATATCGAATATGAAATATGGAATATCGAATATGCAATATGGAATATCGAATATGAAATAATGAATATGAAATATGGAATATCGAATATGAAATATGGAATATCGAATATGAATAATGGAATATCGAATATGAAATATGAAATATCGAATATGAAATATCGAAAATGAAATATCGAATATGAAATATCCAATATGAAATATGGAATATGAAATATCAAATATGGAATATCGAATATGAAATATGGAATATCGAATATGGAAAATCGAATATGGAATATCGAATATTAAATATGGAATATCGAATATGAAATATGGAATATCGAATATGAAATATGGAATATCGAATATGAAATATCGAATATGAAATATCGAATATGAAATATGAAATATGGAATATCGAATATGAAATATGGAATATCGATATGAAATATGGAATATCGAATATGAAATAAGGAATATCGAATATGAAATATGGAATATCGAAAATGAAATATGGAATATCGAATATGAAATATCGAATATGGAATTACGTATATGGAATATCGAATATGCAATATGGAATACGGAATATCGAATAAGGAATGTCGAATATGGAATATGAAATATCGAATATGAAATATCGAATATGAAATATGGAAAATCGAATATGGAATATCGAATATGAAATATCGAATATGAAATATGGAATATCGAATATGAAATATCGAATATGAAATATGGAATATCGAATATGGAATATCGAATATGAAATATGGAAGATCGAATATGGAATATCGAATATGGAAAATCGAATATCGAATATGGAAAATCGAATATGAAATATGGAAAATCGAATATGAAATATGGAAAATCGAATATCGAATATGAAATATCGAATATGAAATATGGAATATGAAATATGGAATATCGAAAATGAAATATGGAATATCGAATATGAAATATGTAATATCGAATATGAAATATGGAATATCGAATATGAAATATGGAATATCGAATAAGAAATATGGAATATCGAATAAAAAATATCCAATATGGAATATCGAATATGGAATATCGAATATCTTATATGAAATATCGATTATGGAATATGGAATATCGTATATGGAATATCGAAAATCGAATATAGAATGTGAAATATGGAATAGGAAATATGAAATCGAATATGGAATATCGAATATGGAAAATCGAATATGGAATATCGAATATGGAATATCGAATATGTAATATCGAATATCGATTATGGAATATCGATTTTGAAATATGGAATATCGATTATGAAATATGGAATATCGAATATGAAATATGGAATATGAAATATGGAATATGGAATATGGAATATGAAATATGGAATATCGAATATGAAATATGGAATATCGAATATGAAATATGGAATATCGAATATGAAATATGGAATATCGAATATGAAATATGGAATATCGAATATGAAATATGGAATATCGAATATGAAATATGGAATATCGAATATGAAATATGGAATATCGAATATGAAATATGGAATATCGAATATGAAATATGGAATATCGAATATGAAATATGGAATATCGAATATGAAATATGGAATATCGAATATGAAATATGGAATATCGAATATGGAATATCGAATATGAAATATGGAATATCGAATATGAAATATGGAATATCGAATATGAAATATGGAATATCGAATATGAAATATGGAATATCGAATATGAAATATGGAATATCGAATATGAAATATGGAATATCGAATATGAAATATGGAATATCGAATATGAAATATGGAATATGAAATATCGAATATGAAATATCGAATATGGAATTTGAAATATCAAATATGGAATATGAAATATCGAATATGGAATATGAAATATTGAATATGGAATATCGAATATGGTATATCGAATATGGAATATCGAATATGGAACATGGAATATCGAATATGGTATATCGAATATCGAATATGGAATATCGAATATGAAATATGGAATATCGAATATGAAATATGGAATATCGAATATGCAATATGGAATATCGAATATGAAATAATGAATATGAAATATGGAATATCGAATATGAAATATGGAATATCGAATATGAATAATGGAATATCGAATATGAAATATGGAATATGAAATATCGAATATGAAATATGGAATATCGAAAATGAAATATCGAATATGAAATATCCAATATGAAATATGGAATATGAAATATCAAATATGGAATATCGAATATGAAATATGGAATATCGAATATGGAAAATCGAATATGGAATATCGAATATGAAATATGGAATATCGAATATGAAATATGGAATATCGAATATGAAATATGGAATATCGAATATGAAATATCGAATATGAAATATCGAATATGAAATATCGAATATGAAATATGGAATATCGAATATGAAATATGGAATATCGATATGAAATATGGAATATCGAATATGAAATAAGGAATATCGAATATGAAATATGGAATATCGAAAATGAAATATGGAATATCGAATATGAAATATCGAATATGGAATTACGTATATGGAATATCGAATATGCAATATGGAATACGGAATATCGAATAAGGAATGTCGAATATGGAATATGAAATATCGAATATGAAATATCGAATATGAAATATGGAAAATCGAATATGGAATATCGAATATGAAATATCGAATATGAAATATGGAATATCGAATATGAAATATGGAATATCGAATATGGAATATCGAATATGAAATATGGAAGATCGAATATGGAATATCGAATATGGAAAATCGAATATCGAATATGGAAAATCGAATATGAAATATGGAAAATCGAATATGAAATATGGAAAATCGAATATCGAATATGAAATATCGAATATGAAATATGGAATATGAAATATGGAATATCGAAAATGAAATATGGAATATCGAATATGAAATATGTAATATCGAATATGAAATATGGAATATCGAATATGAAATATGGAATATCGAATAAGAAATATGGAATATCGAATAAAAAATATCCAATATGGAATATCGAATATGGAATATCGAATATCTTATATGAAATATCGATTATGGAATATGGAATATCGTATATGGAATATCGAAAATCGAATATAGAATGTGAAATATGGAATAGGAAATATGAAATCGAATATGGAATATCGAATATGGAAAATCGAATATGGAATATCGAATATGGAATATCGAATATGTAATATCGAATATCGATTATGGAATATCGATTTTGAAATATGGAATATCGATTATGAAATATGGAATATCGAATATGAAATATGGAATATGAAATATGGAATATGGAATATGGAATATGAAATATGGAATATGAAATATGGAATATCGAATATGAAATATGGAATATCGAATATGAAATATGGAATATCGAATATGAAATATGGAATATCGAATATGAAATATGGAATATCGAATATGAAATATGGAATATCGAATATGAAATATGGAATATCGAATATGAAATATGGAATATCGAATATGAAATATGGAATATCGAATATGAAATATGGAATATCGAATATGAAATATGGAATATCGAATATGAAATATGGAATATCGAATATGAAATATGGAATATCGAATATGAAATATGGAATATCGAATATGGAATATCGAATATGAAATATGGAATATCGAATATGAAATATGGAATATCGAATATGAAATATGGAATATCGAATATGAAATATGGAATATCGAATATGAAATATGGAATATCGAATATGAAATATGGAATATCGAATATGAAATATGGAATATCGAATATGAAATATGGAATATCGAATATGAAATATGGAATATCGAATATGAAATATGGAATATGAAATATCGAATATGAAATATCGAATATGGAATTTGAAATATCAAATATGGAATATGAAATATCGAATATGGAATATGAAATACTGAATATGGAATATCGAATATGGTATATCGAATATGGAATATCGAATATGGAACATGGAATATCGAATATGGTATATCGAATATCGAATATGGAATATCGAATATGAAATATGGAATATCGAATATGAAATATGGAATATCGAATATGCAATATGGAATATCGAATATGAAATAATGAATATGAAATATGGAATATCGAATATGAAATATGGAATATCGAATATGAATAATGGAATATCGAATATGAAATATGAAATATCGAATATGAAATATGGAATATCGAAAATGAAATATCGAATATGAAATATCCAATATGAAATATGGAATATGAAATATCAAATATGGAATATCGAATATGAAATATGGAATATCGAATATGGAAAATCGAATATGGAATATCGAATATGAAATATGGAATATCGAATATGAAATATGGAATATCGAATATGAAATATGGAATATCGAATATGAAATATCGAATATGAAATATCGAATATGAAATATCGAATATGAAATATGAAATATGGAATATCGAATATGAAATATGGAATATCGATATGAAATATGGAATATCGAATATGAAATAAGGAATATCGAATATGAAATATGGAATATCGAAAATGAAATATGGAATATCGAATATGAAATATCGAATATGGAATTACGTATATGGAATATCGAATATGCAATATGGAATACGGAATATCGAATAAGGAATGTCGAATATGGAATATGAAATATCGAATATGAAATATCGAATATGAAATATGGAAAATCGAATATGGAATATCGAATATGAAATATCGAATATGAAATATGGAATATCGAATATGAAATATCGAATATGAAATATGGAATATCGAATATGAAATATGGAAGATCGAATATGAAATATGGAACATCGAAAATGAAATATGGAATATCGAATATGAAATATGGAATATCGAATATGAAATATCGAATATGAAATATGTGATATCGAATATGAAATATCGAATATGAAATATGGAATATCGAATATGAAATATGGAATATGAAATATGGAATATCGAAAATGAAATATGGAATATCGAAAATGAAATATGTAATATCGAATATGAAATATGTAATATCGAATATGAAATATGGAATATCGAATATGAAATATCGAATATGAAATATGGAATATCGAATAAGAAATATGGAATATCGAATAAGAAATATCCAATATGGAATATCGAATATCTTATATGGAATATCGATTATGGAATATCGTATATGGAATATCGAAAATCGAATATAGAATGTGAAATATGGAATAGGAAATATGAAATCGAATATGGAATATCGAATATGGAATATCGAATATCGAATATGTAATATGAAATATCGAATATCGATTATGGAATATCGATTTTGAAATATGGTATATCGATTATGAAATATGGAATATCGAATATGAAATATGGAATATAAAATATGGAATATGAAATATGAAATATCGAATATGAAATATGGAATATCGAATATGAAATATCGAATATGAAATATGGAATATCGAATATGAAATATGGAATATCGAATATGAAATATGGAATATCGAATATGAAATATCGAATATGAAATATGGAATATCGAATATGAAATATCGAATATGAAATATCGAATATGGAATATCGAATATGGAATTTGAAATATCAAATATGGAATATGAAATATCGAAATGAAATATCGAATATGGAATATCGAATATGGTATATCGAATATGGAATTTCGAATATGGAACATCAAATATGGAATATGGAACATGGGATATCGAATATGGAACATGGAATATCGAATATGGTATATCGAATATCGAATATGAAATTTGGAATATCGAATATGAAATATGGAATATCGAATATGAAATATGGAATATCGAATATGAAATATCGAATATGAAATATGAAATATGGAATATGAAATATGGAATATGAAATATGGAATATGAAATATGGAATATCGAAAATGAAATATGGAATATCGAATATGAAATATCCAATATGGAATATGAAATATCGAATATGAAATATGGAATATCGAATATGAAATATGGAATATCGAATATGGAATATCGAATATGAAATATGGAATATCGAATATGAAATATGGAATATCGAATATGAAATATGGAATATCGAATATGAAATATCGAATATGAAATATGGAATATGAAATATCGAATATGAAATATGGAATATCGAATATGAAATATGGAATATCGATATGAAATATGGAATATCGAATATGAAATAAGGAATATCGAATATGAAATATGGAATATCGAAAATGAAATATGGAATATCGAATATGGAATATCGAATATGAAATATGGAATATCGAATATGGAATATCGAATATGGAATTACGTATATGGAATATCGAATATGCAATATGGAATACGGAATATCGAATGTCGAATATGGAATACGGAATATCGAATGTCGAATATGGAATATGAAATATGGAATATCGAATATGAAATATCGAATATGAAATATGGAAAATCGAATATGGAATATGAAATATCGAATATGAAATATCGAATATGAAATATGGAATATCGAATATGGAATATCGAATATGAAATATGGAATATCGAATATGAAATATCGAATATGAAATATGGAAGACCGAATATGAAATATCGAATATGAAATATGGAACATCGAAAATGAAATATGGAATATCGAATATGAAATATCGAATATCGAATATGAAATATCGAATATGAAATATGTAATATCGAATATGAAATATCGAATATGAAATATGGAATATCGAATATGAAATATGGTATATGAAATATCGAAAATGAAATATGGAATATCGAAAATGAAATATGGAATATCGAATATGAAATATGTAATATCGAATATGAAATATGGAATATCGAAAATGAAATATGGAATGTCGAATAAGAAATATGGAATATCGAATAAGAAATATCCAATATGGAATATCGAATATGGAATATCGAGTATCTTATATGGAATATCGATTATGGAATATGGAATATCGTATATGGAATATCGAAAATCGAATATAGAATGTGAAATATGGAATAGGAAATCGAATATGGAATATCGAATATGGAATATCGAATATGTAATATCGAATTTTGAATATGTAATATGGAATATCGAATATCGATTATGGAATATCGATTTTGAAATATGGAATATCGATTATGAAATATGGAATATCGAATATGAAATATGGAATATCGAATATGAAATATGGAATATAAAATATGGAATATGAAATATGGAATATGGAATATCGAATATGAAATATGGAATATCGAATATGAAATATGGAATATCGAATATGAAATATGGAATATCGAATATGAAATATGGAATATCGAATATGAAATATGGAATATCGAATATGAAATATGGAATATCGAATATGAAATATGAAATATCGAATATGAAATATCGAATATCGAATATGAAATATCGAATATGAAATATCGAATATGAAATATCGAATATGAAATATCGAATATGAAATATCGAATATGAAATATGGAATATCGAATATGAAATATCGAATATCGAATATGGAATATCGAATATGAAATATGGAATATCGAATATGAAATATGGAATATCGAATATGAAATATGGAATATGAAATATCGAATATGGAATTTGAAATATCGAATATGGAATATGAAATATCGAATATGGAATATGAAATATCGAATATGGAATATCGAATATGGTATATCGAATATGGAATTTCGAATATGGAACATCAAATATGGAATATGGAACATGGGATATCGAATATGGAACATGGAATATCGAATATGGTACATCGAATATGGAATATCGAATATGAAATATGGAATATCGAATATGAAATATGGAATATCGAATATGAAATATGGAATATCGAATATGAAATATGGAATATCGAATATGAAATATGGAATATCGAATATGAAATATGAAATATCGAATATGAAATATGGAATATCGAATATCGAATATGAAATATGGAATATGAAATATGGAATATGAAATATGGAATATCGAATATGAAATATGGAATATCGAAAATGAAATATGGAATATCGAATATGAAATATGGAATATCGAATATAAAATATGGAATATCGAATATGGAATATCGAATATGGAAAATCGAATATGGAATATCGAATATGAAATATGGAATATCGAATATGAAATATGGAATATCGAATATGAAATATGGAATATCGAATATGAAATATGGAATATCGAATATGAAATATGGAATATCGAATATGAAATATGGAATATCGAATATGAAATATGGAATATCGAATATGAAATATGGAATATCGAATATGAAATATGGAATATCGAAGATGAAATATGGAATATCGAATATGAAATATGGAATATCGAATATGAAATATGGAATATCGAATATGAAATATGGAATATCGAATATGAAATATGGAATATCGATATGAAATATGGAATATCGAATATGAAATAAGGAATATCGAATATGAAATATGGGATATCGAAAATGAAATATGGAATATCGAATATGGAATATCGAATGTGAAATATCGAATATGGAATTACGTATATGGAATATCGAATATGCAATATGGAATACGGAATATCGAATATGAAATATGGAATATCGAATATGAAATATGGAAAATCGAATATGGAATATCGAATATGAAATATGGAATATCG
This sequence comes from Ectobius pallidus, assembly GCA_964059195.1. Classification (NCBI taxonomy): domain Eukaryota; kingdom Metazoa; phylum Arthropoda; class Insecta; order Blattodea; family Ectobiidae; genus Ectobius; species Ectobius pallidus. The sequence goes on along the minus strand of CAXKWD010000004.1, from coordinate 31,784,812 downwards.
AATATGAAATATCGAATATGAAATATGGAATATTGAATATGAAATATGGAATATCGAATATGAAATATGGAATATCGAATATGAAATATGGAATATCGAATATGAAATATGGAATAACGAATATCGAATATGAAATATGGAATATCGAATATGAAATATCGAATATGAAATATCGAATATGAAATATGGAATATCGAATATGCAATATGGAATAAGGAATATCGAATACGGAATATGGAATATCGAATATGGAATATCGAATATGAAATATCGAATATGAAAAATGGACTATCGAATATGAAATATGGAATATCGAATATGGATTTTCGAATAAGGAATATCGAATATGAAATATCGAGTATGAAATATCGAATATGGAATATCTTATATGGAATATGGAATATGAAATATCGAATATGAAATATCGAATATGAAATATGAAATATCGAATATGAAATATGGAATAGGAAATATGGAATATGAAATCGAATATGGAAAATCGAATATAGAATAACGAATATGGAATATCGAATATGGAATATCGAATATGAAATATGGAATATGAAATATGGAATATCGAATATGAAATATGGAATAGGAAATATGGAATATCGTATATGGAATATCGAATATGGAATATAAGATATGGAATATCGAATATGAAATATGGAATATCGAATATGAAATATCGTTTATCGAATATAAAATATTGGAATATCGAATATGAAATATGAAATATCGAATATGTAATATCGAATATGAAATATCGAATATCGAATATGAAATATGGAATATCGAATATGGAATATCGAATATGGAATATCGAATTTGGACTATCGAATATGGAAAATCGAATATTGAATATCGAATATGGAATATGAAATATCGAATATGAAATTTGAAATATCGAATATGGAATATGAAGTATCGAACATGGAATATGAAATATCGAATATGGAATATGAAATATCGAATATGGAATATGAAATATCGAATATGGAATATGAAATATGGAATATCGAATATGGAATATCGAATATGGTATATCGAATATCGAATGTGGAATATCGAATATGGAATTTCGAATATGGAACATCAAATATGGAATATGGAACATGGAATATCGAATATGGAACATGGAATATCGAATATGGAACATGGGATATCGAATATGGAACATGGGATATCGAATATGGAACATGGGATATCGAATATGTTACATGGAATATCGAATATGGAATATGAAATATGGAATATGAAATATGGAGTATCGAATTTGAAATAAGGAATATCGAATATGAAATATCGAATATGAAATATGGAATATCGAATATGAAATATCGATTATGAAATATGGAATATCGAAATATTTAATATCGGAAATCGAAATATGAAATATCGAAATTCGAATAATGAAATATCGAAATATGAAATATCTAAATATGAAATATCGGATATCGAAATATGAAATAATAAATATCGAAATATGAAATAACGAATATCGAAATATAAAATATCGAAATATGAAAATATCGAAATATGAAATATCGAATATGAAATATCGAAATATGAAATATCGAAAATTAAAATATGGAATATCGAAGTATGGAATATCGAAATATGAAATGTCGAAAATCGAAATATTTAATATCGAAATATGAAATGTCGAAATATCGAATATCAAATATGGAATATCGAATATGAAATATCGAATATGGAATTTGAAATATCGCATATGGAATTTGAAATATCGAATATGGAATATGAAATATCGTTAATCGAATATGGAATATGAAATATCGAATATGGAATATGAAATATCGAATATGGAATATCGAATGTGGAATATCGAATATGGAATTTCGAATATGGAACATCATATATGGAATATGGAATATCGAATATGGAACATGGGATATCGAATATGGAATATCGAATATGAAATATGGAATATCGAATATGAAATATGGAATATCGAATATGAAATATGAAATATCGAATATGAAATATGGAATATCGAATATGAAATATGGAATATCGAATATGAAATACGGAATATCGAATATGAAATATCGAATATGGAATATGAAATATCGAATATGGAATATCGAATATCAAATATGGAATATCGAATATGAAATATCGAATATGGAATTTGAAATATCGAATATGGAATATGAAATATCGAATATGGAATATCGAATATGGTATATCGAATATGGAACATCAAACATGGAATATGGAACATGGAATATCGAATATGGTATAACGAATATCGAATATGAAATATGGAATGTCGAATATGAAATATGGAATATCGAATATGAAATATGGAATATGAAATATGGAATATCGAAAATGAAATATGGAATATGGAATATGAAATATCGAATATGAAATATGGAATATCGAATATGAAATATGGAATATCGAATATGAAATATCGAATATGGAATATCGAATATGAAATATGGAATATCGAATATGAAATATGGAATATCGAATATGAAATATGGAATATCGAATATGAAATATGGAATATCGAATATGAAATATGGAATATCGAATATGAAATATGGAATATCGAATATGAAATATGGAATATCGAATATGAAATATGGAATATCGAATATGAAATATGGAATATCGAATATGAAATATCGAATATGAAATATGGAATATCGAATATGAAATATGGAATATCGAATATGAAATATGGAATATCGATATGAAATATGGAATATCGAATATGAAATAAGGAATATCGAATATGAAATATGGAATATCGAAAATGAAATATGGAATATCGAATATGAAATTACGAGTATGGAATATCGAATATGCAATATGGAATACGGAATATCGAATATCGAATATGGAATATCGAATATAGAATATCGAATATGAAATATGGAATAGGAAATATGGAATATGAAATCGAATATGGAATATCGAATATGGAATAACGAATATGGAATATCGAATATGGAATATCGAATATGGAATATGAAATATGGAATAGCGAATAGGAAATATGGAATATCGTATATGGGATATCGAATATGGAATATAAGATATGGAATATCGAATATGAAATATGGAATATGAAATATGGAATATCGAATATAAAATATGGAATATCGAATATGAAATATCGAATATGAAATATGGAATATCGAATATGAAATATGGAATATCGAATATGAAATATCGAATATGAAATATGGAATATCGAATATGAAATATGGAATATCGAATATGGAATATCGAATATGGAATATGAAATATCGAATATGGAATATCGAATTTGGACTATCGAATATGGAATATCGAATATGGAAAATCGAATATTGAATATGGAATATCGAATATGGAATATGAAATATCGAATATGGAATTTGAAATATCGAATATGGAATATGAAGTATCGAATATGGAATATGAAATATCGAATATGGAATATGGAATATCGAATATGGTATATCGAATATCGAATGTGGAATATCGAATATGGAATTTCGAATATGTAACATCAAATATGGAATATGGAACATGGAATATCGAATATGGAACATGGGATATCGAATATGGAACATGGAATATCGAATATGGTATATCGAATATCGAATATGGAATATCGAATATGAAATATGGAATATCGAATTTGGGAATATGGAATATGAAATATCGAATATGAAATATGGAATATCGAATATGAAATATCGAATATGAAATATGGAATATCGAATATGAAATATCGAATATGAAATATGGAATATCGAATATGAAATATCGAATATGAAATATGGAATATCGAATATGAAATATCGAATATGAAATATGGAATATCGAATATGAAATATGGAATATCGAAATATTTAATATCGAAAATCGAAATATGAAATATCGAAATTCGAATAATGAAATATCGAAATATGAAATATCGGATGTCGAAATATGAGATATCGAAATACGAAATAATTAATATCGAAATATGAAATAACGAATATCGAAATATAAAATATCGAAATATAAAAATATTGAAATATGAAATATCGAATATGAAATATCGAAAATTAAAATATGGAATATCGAAATATGGAATATCGAAATATGAAATGTCGAATATCGAAATATTTAATATCGAAATATGGAATTTCGAAATATGAAATGTCGAAATATCGAATATGAAATATCGAATATGAAATATCGCATATGGAATTACGAATATGGAATATCGAATATGCAATATGGAATACGGAATATCGAATATGGAATATCGAATATGGAATGTCGAATATGGAATATCGAATATGAAATATGGAATATCGAATATGGAATATCGAATATGAAATATGGAATATCGAATATGAAACATGGAATATCCAATATGAAATATCGAATATGAAATATGGAATATCGAATATGAAATACGGAATATCGAATATGAAATACGGAATATCGAATATGAAATATGGAATATCGAATATGAATAATGGAATATCGAATATGAAATATCGAAAATGAAATATGGAATATCGAATATGAAATATGGAATATCGAATATGAAATATGTAATATCGAATATGAAATATGGAATATCGAATATGAAATATGGAATATCGAATATGAAATATGGAATATCGAATATGAAATATGGAATATCGAATATGAAATATGGAATATCGAATATGAAATATCGAATATGGAATATGGAAAATCGAATATGGAAAATCGAATATGGAATATCGAATATGAAATATGGAATAACGAATATGAAATATGGAATATCGAATATGAAATATGGAATATCGAATATGAAATATGGAATATGAAATATGGAATATCGAATATGAAATATGGAATATCGAATATGTAATATGGAATATCGAATATGTAATATGGAATATCGAATATGAAATATGGAATATGAAATATGGAATATCGAATATGAAATATCGAATATGAAATATGGAATATCGTATATGGAATATCGAATATGGAATATGAAATATGGAATATCGAATATGAAATATCGAATATGAAATATGGAATATGAAATATGGAATATCGAATATAAAATATGGAATATCGAATATGAAATATGGAATATCGAATATGAAATATCGAAATATCGATATATGAAATATCGAAATCTGAAATATCGAATAATGAAATATCGAAATATGAAATATCGAATAATGAAATATCGAAATATGAAATATCGAATATGAAAAATGAAATATCGAATAATGAAATATCGAAATATGAAATATCGAATATGAAAAATGAAATATCGAATATGAAATATCAAATATGAAATATCAAATATGAAATCCAAATATGAAATATCAAATATAAAATTTTAAATATCAAATATGTAATATCAAATATGAAAAATCAAATATGAAATTCCAAATTTGATATATAAAATATGTAATAAATATCAAATATGAAATTATGTGTGAAATATGAAATATCAATTGTGAAATATCAAATATTAAATATCAAATGTGAAATACCAAATATTCTCCAGTCTGTATGCCAATGACATAATCAGCTGACACTTTATAGCAGTTTCACCCTTCTGAAATCTTTCAGTTAAATTTAACTTTTGTTTTATTGTTAACACTTTTTACTTTCTCCCATATACGTAGTATAGAGAAAGTATTGTGATCGTGACAAAAAATCGAAGTCGAGATAACACCGGGAAAGCATGTGTCATGAAGCCTAGAAACCGAAAAAAGTATTTTTGGAATGACGTCTGTCAGTCTGTCCGTCGACAAGCACAGCGGGTAAGCGGTTCATTGTATTTACTTCATTTTTTGAATTAAGGACTTTTTCGAAATTTTGTCGAACCGCTCAGAAATTTAGCTTTACAACTGAAATATTAAGGGGACTTTTCATGAAAACTTTTTTAATAATTTTGATTTTTGAAAAAATGGCTCTAACGATTTTAATAAAAATTGAAAATTGGAAACTCTTATATATGACTAATAAAATGGCTATATCCGTATTTCTGCAAAAATGACTTAAGGGGTACTTTACTCGTATCCATTTTCAATTTTTCTAGATTATATCCATTACAACAAAAATTTTTTACCCAACTGTGTAATGACAAATTTGTACATAGCTATATGGTAAGAATGTTGTTATGATATGATATGCTGCTGACAAAGTTCAAATGGTCGTAATTTTGTGTAATACATGCTTGAACTATTAATATACAGGTTATATACAGATAGAAATAAACAAGATTGTAATGATATTGGCAGCGTAAGTCTCTCCTTGGAAATATCCTCTATCAAAACATACTTGAGGGTATAAGGTGGTGTAATTTCAATACTAATATTTCACCCTCAGTGGAAAAATGAAATTCCTAAATACTATACAGTTGTAGAGAAATTTAAAATGAACATTTTTTGTTTAACACATTTCTTTGTACATTTAATAGATATCAAGATAATAACGAAATAAGGATGGCTTAAATGCGAATTTCAGAACACACATGTCAATTAAAATATGAATGACATTTTGTTGCCCCTAGTAACAAGAAAACTATAGGCCTAATGTACTTATTGTTGTAATTGCAGTCAATTTAGCTCAGTCGTAATGAACACGCCAAAACCAATTACAGCAAGGTGGTATAGGCTAACAGGGAAGAGGTCCTGAGTTCAAATCAAACCTCGTGGCCGCCCAAATTGACTTGGGTTTTTCATGGTTTCCTCGTTCTCAAAGGCAAACGCCGGGTTTGTAGGACTTGCTTATTTTTCATAACTCATCGCCGCTATGTCAATGGATATTATAATCGTTTAAACTGAATGCCACATAAGAAGATATCACTAAACAATAGAAACAAATGATGCGAATGAGCTGTTACTATAGACAAATGGTTCACGCAAACATACTAAACACGTTATATGACTGACATGCAGTTAAAGCGTGCAATATAACCTAAGTAGTAGCAGTAGTGGCGAAATTCAAATATAAGTCGCTCCTTATGCTCCGCCCAATCCATATTCACATTTGCACGGAATGTGTGATGTATTTTGTTTCTGAGCGAAGCAGAGTGACCAACTGTCCTTGTATACTGTCGCAAGTGCCTTGTATACCCCTCTACATATAGCTAAATAATGCATAACACTAACCACATAGTTTTTGAATAATGTATGATACACTGTTTGTAGGTTTCGAAAATGTGGCATATTATATCTCCCGCGAGGTTTGTCAGCCTGTCACCTCTCGTCTAGCGGTATGACGTCACACCCCCAACGTCCAATCACGAGTTTCTTCATAATACGAGGACAGAAGAATTCGCTAGATCGTGGTATAAAAGAAACTGCATCGGTGAGGGTGGGTTGGGTGGGACCCCCCCCCAAGGTGCGACTTATATTTGAATTTTCCCGTAGTAGTAGTACTAATAATATGCAGTTTTTCTGCCATTGATTATTATTATTATTATTATTTCACAGTAAAGCATGGAACATAAAGATCGACCCTGATGCTTTCCGTTCTACATACTTGTTAGTTTTATGAAAATGTAATAAGTAAAATTTAATTGTCTCTGTAATTTACTTTTCTCTGTGCTAGCCTTTAACACGTATATGGGAGAAAGTTTGTGCAACATATTTTTGCACCATTTATTCTTGCCATCTCAATACACTTCAATCACTTCACATCTTTCTAATACAGTACATACAGTTAACTGCTTTTAACAGTCCACATAAATAACGTGCCCCACTCCACTGGAGACCCTTTTTTCAATTTTCACAAAGCAGGTAAACTGATAATAACGTTAACAGTAATCCATTGTCTTGCTACAGGTGGTTCATTGCTGTCACAAGAGCATCTTTAGTATGAATACGAAGTTATTAAAAACCGTTGAATAACTGAATATTAAAAATAAAGTTTAAAAACACGAATATGGAATATGAAATATCGAATATGGAATATGGTATATCGAATATGGAATTTCGAATATGAAATATGGAATATCGAATATGAAATATGGAATATCGAATATGAAATATGGAATAACGAATATGAAATATGGAATATCGAATATGAAATATGGAATATGAAATATGGAATATCGAATATGAAATATGGAATATCGAAAATGAAATATGGCATATCGAATATGAAATATCCAATATGAAATATGGAATATGAAATATCGAATATGAAATATGGAATATCGAATATGAAATATGGAATATCGAATATGAAATATGGAATATCGAATATGAAATATGGAATATCGAATATGAAATATGGAATATCGAATATGAAATATCGAATATGAAATATGGAATATCGAATATGAAATATCGAATATGAAATATGGAATATCGAAAATGAAATATGGAATATCGAATATGAAATATCCAATATGAAATATGGAATATGAAATATCGAATATGAAATATGGAATATCGAATATGAAATATGGAATATCGAATATGGAAAATCGAATATGGAATATCGAATATGAAATATGGAATATCGAATATGAAATATGGAATATCGAATATGAAATATGGAATATCGAATATGAAATATGGAATATGAAATATGGAATATCGAATATGAAATATGGAATATCGAATATGAAATATGGAATATCGATATGACATATGGAATATCGATATGAAATATGGAATATCGAATATAAAATATGGAATATCGAATATGAAATAAGGAATATCGAATATGAAATATCGAAAATGAAATATGGAATATCGAATATGGAATATCGAAAATGAAATATGGAATATCGAATATGGGATATCGAATATGAAATATCGAATATGGAAGTACGTATATGGAATATCGAATATGCAATATGGAATACGGAATATCGAATATGGAATGTCGAATATGGAATATGAAATATGAAATATCGAATATGAAATATGGAAAATCGAATATGGAATATCGAATATGAAATATGGAATATCGAATATGAAATATGGAATATCAAATATGAAATATGGAATATCGAATATGAAATATCGAATATGAAATATGGAATATGAAATATGGAATATCGAACATGGAATATCGAATATGAAATATGGAATATCGAATATGAAATATGGAAGATCGAATATGAAATATCGAATATGAAATATGGAACATCGAAAATGAAATATGGAATATCGAATATGAAATATGGAATATCGAATATGAAATATGTAATATCGAATATGAAATATCGAATATGAAATATGGAATATCGAATATGAAATATGGAATATCGAAAATGAAATATGGAATATCGAATATGAAATATGTAATATCGAATATGAAATATGGAATATCGAATATGAAATATCGAATAAGAAATATGGAATATCGAATAAGAAATATCCAATATGGAATATCGAATATGGAATATCGAATATCTTATATGGAATATCGATTTTGAAATATGGAATATCGATTATGAAATATGGAATATCGAATATGAAATATGGAATATAAAATATGGAATATGAAATATGGAATATCGAATATGAAATATGGAATATCGAATATTATATATGGAATATCGAATATGGAATATCGAATATGAAATATGGAATATCGAATATGAAATATGGAATATCGAATATGGAATATGGAATATCGAATATGAAATATCGAATATGAAATATGGAATATCGAATATGAAATATGGAATATCGAATATGAAATTATGAAATATCGAATATGGAATATCGAATATGGAATATCGAATATGGTATATCGAATATGGAATTTCGAATATGGAACATCAAATATGGAATATGGAACATGGGATATCGAATATCGAATATGGAATATCGAATATGAAATATGGAATATCGAATATGAAATATGGAATATCGAATATGAAATATGGAATATCGAATATGAAATATGGAATATCGAATATGAAATATGGAATATGAAATATGGAATATCGAATATGAAATATGGAATATCGAAAATGAAATATGGAATATCGAATATGAAATATCCAATATGAAATATGGAATATGAAATATCAAATATGGAATATCGAATATGAAATATCGAATATGGAAAATCGAATATGGAATATCGAATATGAAATATGGAATATCGAATATGAAATATGGAATATCGAATATGAAATATCGAATATGAAATATGGAATATCGAATATGAAATATGGAATATGAAATATCGAATATGAAATATGGAATATCGAATATGAAATATGGAATATCGATATGAAATATCGAATATGAAATATGGAATATCGAATATGAAATATGGAATATCGATATGAAATATCGAATATGAAATAAGGAATACCGAATATGGAATATCGAAAATGAAATATGGAATATCGAATATGGAATTACGTATATGGAATATCGAATATGCAATATGGAATACGTAATATCGAATAAGGAATGTCGAATATGGAATATGAAATATCGAATATGAAATATCGAATATGAAATATGGAAAATCGAATATGGAATATCGAATATGAAATATGGAATATCGAATATGAAATATGGAATATCGAATATGAAATATCGAATATGAAATATGGAATATGGAATATCGAATATGGAATATCGAATATGAAATATGGAATATCGAATATGAAATATCGAATATGAAATATGGAAGATCGAATATGAAATATCGAATATGAAATATGGAACATCGAAAATGAAATATGGAATATCGAATATGAAATATGGAATATCGAATATGAAATATGGAATATCGAATATGAAATATCGAATATGAAATATGTAATATCGAATATGAAATATCGAATATGAAATATCGAAAATGAAATATGGAATATCGAAAATGAAATATGGAATATCGAATATGAAATATGTAATATCGAATATGAAATATGGAATATCGAATATGAAATATGGAATATCGAATAAGAAATATGGAATATCGAATAAGAAATATCCAATATGGAATATCGAATATCTTATATGGAATATCGATTATGGAATATGGAATATCGTATATGGAATATCGAAAATCGAATATAGAATGTGAAATATGGAATAGGAAATATGAAATCGAATATGGAATATCGAATATGGAAAATCGAATATGAAATATCGAATATCGAATATGTAATATCGAATATCGAATATGTAATATGGAATATCGAATATCGATTATGGAATATCGATTTTGAAATATGGAATATCGATTATGAAATATGGAATATCGAATATGAAATATGGAATATGAAATATGGAATATCGAATATGAAATATGGAATATCGAATAAGAAATATGGAATATCGAATATGAAATATGGAATATCGAATATGAAATATGGAATATCGAATATGAAATATGGAATATCGAATATGAAATATCGAATATGAAATATGGAACATCGAATATGAAATATGGAATATCGAATATGAAATATCGAATATGAAATATGGAATATCGAATATGAAATATGGAATATCGAATATGAAATATGGAATATCGAATATGACATATCGAATATGAAATATGGAATATCGAATATGAAATATCGAATATGAAATATGGAATATCGAATATGAAATATGGAATATCGAATATGAAATATGGAATATCGAATATGGAATATGAAATATCGAATATGAAATATCGAATATGAAATATCGAATATGGAATATCGAATATGGAATTTGAAATATCGAATATGGAATATCGAATATGGAATTTCGAATATGGAACTTCAAATATGGAATATGGAACATGGGATATCGAATATGGAACATGGAATATCGAATATGGTATATCGAATATGGAATATCGAATATGAAATATGGAATATCGAATATGAAATATGGAATATCGAATATGAAATATGGAATATCGAATATGAAATATGGAATATCGAATATGAAATATCGAATATGAAATATGGAATATGAAATATGGAATATCGAATATGAAATATGGAATATCGAAAATGTTAATATGGAATATCGAATATGAAATATCGAATATGAAATATGGAATATCGAATATGAAACATGGAATATCGAATATGGAAAATCGAATATGGAATATCGAATATGAAATATCGAATATGAAATATCGAATATGAAATATGGAATATCGAATATGAAATATGGAATATCGAATATGAAATATGGAATATCGAATATGAAATATCGAATATGAAATATGGAATATCGAATATGAAATATGGAATATCGAATATGAAATATGGAATATCGAATATGGAATATCGAATATGAAATATGGAATATCGATATGAAATATCGAATATGAAATAAGGAATATCGAATATGAAATATGGAATATCGAAAATGAAATATGGAATATCGAAAATGAAATATGGAATATCGAATATGGAATATCGAATATGGAATTACGTATATGGAATATCGAATATGCAATATGGAATACGGAATATCGAATATGAAATATGGAATATCGAATATGAAATATGGAATATCGAATATGAAATATGAAATATGGAATATCGAATATGAAATATGGAATATGAAATATGGAATATCGAATATGAAATATCGAATATGAAATATCGAATATGGAATATCGAATATGGAATATGGAATATCGAATATGAAATATGGAATATCGAATATGAAATATCGAATATGAAATATGGAATATCGAATATGAAATATGGAATATCGAATATGAAATATGGAATATGAAATATGGAATATCGAATATGAAATATGGAATATCGAAAATGAAATATGGAATATCGAATATGAAATATCCAATATGAAATATGGAATATGAAATATCGAATATGAAATATGGAATATCGAATATGAAATATGGAATATCGAATATGGAATATCGAATATGAAATATGGAATATCGAATATGAAATATGGAATATCGAATATGAAATATGGAATATCGAATATGAAATATGGAATATCGAATATGAAATATGGAATATCGATATGAAATATGGAATATCGAATATGAAATAAGGAATATCGAATATGAAATATCGAAAATGAAATATGGAATATGGAATATCGAATATGAAATATCGAATATCGAATATGGAATATCGAATATGAAATATCGAATATGGAATTACGTATATGGAATATCGAATATGCAATATGGAATACGGAATATCGAATGTCGAATATGGAATATGAAATATCGAATATGAAATATCGAATATGAAATATGGAAAATCGAATATGGAATATGAAATATCGAATATGAAATATGGAATATCGAATATGAAATATGGAATATCGAATATGAAATATGGAATATCGAATATGAAATATCGAATATGAAATATGGAAGATCGAATATGAAATATGGAACATCGAATATGAAATATGGAACATCGAAAATGAAATATGGAATATCGAATATGAAATATGGAATATCGAATATGAAATATGTAATATCGAATATGAAATATCGAATATGAAATATGGAATATCGAATATGAAATATGGAATATGAAATATCGAAAATGAAATATCGAAAATTAAATATGGAATATCGAAAATGAAATATGGAATATCGAAAATGAAATATGGAATATCGAATATGAAATATGTAATATCGAATATGAAATATGGAATATCGAAAATGAAATATGGAATGTCGAATAGGAAATATGGAATATCGAATAAGAAATATCCAATATGGAATATCGAATATGGAATATCGAGTATCTTATATGGAATATCGATTATGGAATATGGAATATCGTATATGGAATATCGAAAATCGAATATAGAATGTGAAATATGGAATAGGAAATATGAAATCGAATATGGAATATCGAATATGGAAAATCGAATATGGAATATCGAATATGTAATATCGAATTTTGAATATGTAATATGGAATTTTGAATATGTAATATGGAATATCGAATATCGATTATGGAATATCGATTTTGAAATATGGAATATCGATTATGAAATATGGAATATCGAATATGAAATATGGAATATAAAATATGGAATATGAAATATGGAATATCGAATATGAAATATCGAATATGAAATATGGAATATCGAATATGAAATATCGAATATGAAATATGGAATATCGAATATGAAATATCGAATATGGAATATCGAATATGAAATATGGAATATCGAATATGAAATATCGAATATGAAATATGGAATATCGAATATGAAATATCGAATATGAAATATGGAATATCGAATATGAAATATGGAATATCGAATATGAAATATCGAATATGGAATATCGAATATGAAATATGGAATATCGAATATGAAATATGGAATATCGAATATGAAATATGGAATATGAAATATCGAATATGAAACATCGAATATGGAATATCGAATATGGAATTTGAAATATCGAATATGGAATTTGAAATATCGAATATGGAATATGAAATATCGAATATGGAATATGAAATATCGAATATGGAATATCGAATATCGAATATGGAATTTCGAATATGGAACATCAAATATGGAACATGGAATATCGAATATGGTATATCGAATATGGAATATCGAATATGAAATATGGAATATCGAATATGAAATATGGAATATCGAATATGAAATATGGAATATCGAATATGAAATATCGAATATGAAATATGGGATATCGAATATGAAATATGGAATATCGAATATGAAATATCGAAAATGAAGTATGGAATATCGAATATGAAATATGAAATATCGAATATGAAATATGGAATATCGAATATGAAATATGGAATATCGAATATGGAATATCGAATATGGAAAATCGAATATGAAATATGGAATATCGAATATGAAATATCGAATATGAAATATGGAATATCGAATATGAAATATCGAATATGAAATATGGAATATCGAATATGAAATATGGAATATCGAATATGAAATATGGAGTATCGAATATGAAATATGGAATATCGAATATGGAATATCGAATATGAAATATGGAATATCGAATATGAAATATCGAATATGAAATATGGAAGATCGAATATGAAATATCGAATATGAAATATGGAACATCGAAAATGAAATATGGAATATCGAATATGAAATATGGAATATCGAATATGAAATATGGAATATCGAATATGGAATATCGAATATGAAATATGTAATATCGAATATGAAATATCGAATATGAAATATGGAATATCGAATATGAAATATCGAAAATGAAATATGGAATATCGAAAATGAAATATGGAATATCGAATATGAAATATGTAATATCGAATATGAAATATGGAATATCGAATATGAAATATGGAATATCGAATAGGAAATATGGAATATCGAATAAGAAATATCCAATATGGAATATCGAATATCGAATATGGAATATCGAATATCTTATATGGAATATCGATTATGGAATATCGTATATGGAATATCGAAAATCGAATATAGAATGTGAAATATGGAATAGGAAATATGAAATCGAATATGGAATATCGAATATGGAAAATCGAATATGGAATATCGAATATGTAATATCGAATATGGAATATCGAATATGTAATATGGAATATCGAATATCGATTATGGAATATCGATTTTGAAATATGGAATATCGATTATGAAATATGGAATATCGAATATGAAATATGGAATATCGAATATGAAATAAGGAATATCGAATATGAAATATGGAATATCGAATATGAAATATGGAATATCGAATATAAAATATCGAATATGAAATATGGAATATCGAATATGAAATATCGAATATGAAATATCGAATATGAAATATCGAATATGAAATATGGAATATCGAATATGAAATATCGAATATGAAATATGGAATATCGAATATGAAATATCGAATATGAAATATGGAATATCGAATATGAAATATGGAATATCGAATATGGAATATGAAATATCGAATATGGAATATGGAATTTGAAATATCGAATATGGAATATGAAATATCGAATATGGAATATAGAATATGGAATATCGAATATGGTATATCGAATATGGAATTTCGAATATGGAACATCAAATATGGAATATGGAACATGGGATATCGAATATGGAACATGGAATATCGAATATGGTATATCGAATATGGAATATCGAATATGAAATATGGAATATCGAATATGAAATATGGAATATCGAATATGAAATATGGAATATCGAATATGAAATATGGAATATCGAATATGAAATATCGAATACGAAATATGAAATATGAAATATGGAATATCGAATATGAAATATGGAATATGAAATATCGAATATGGAATATCGAATATGGAAAATCGAATATCGAATATGGAAAATCGAATATGAAATATGGAAAATCGAATATGAAATATGGAAAATCGAATATGAAATATCGAATATGAAATATGGAATATGAAATATGGAATATCGAAAATGAAATATGGAATATCGAATATGAAATATGTAATATCGAATATGAAATATGGAATATCGAATATGAAATATGGAATATCGAATAAGAAATATGGAATATCGAATAAAAAATATCCAATATAGAATATCGAATATGGAATATCGAATATCTTATATGAAATATCGATTATGGAATATGGAATATCGTATATGGAATATCGAAAATCGAATATAGAATGTGAAATATGGAATAGGAAATATGAAATCGAATATGGAATATCGAATATGGAAAATCGAATATGGAATATCGAATATGGAATATCGAATATGGAATATCGAATATGTAATATCGAATATCGATTATGGAATATCGATTTTGAAATATGGAATATCGATTATGAAATATGGAATATCGAATATGAAATATGAAATATGGAATATGAAATATGGAATATGAAATATGGAATATCGAATATGAAATATGGAATATCGAATATGAAATATGGAATATCGAATATGAAATATGGAATATCGAATATGAAATATGGAATATCGAATATGAAATATGGAATATCGAATATGAAATATGGAATATCGAATATGAAATATGGAATATCGAATATGAAATATGGAATATCGAATATGAAATATGGAATATCGAATATGAAATATGGAATATCGAATATGAAATATGGAATATCGAATATGAAATATGGAATATCGAATATGAAATATGGAATATCGAATATGAAATATGGAATATCGAATATGAAATATGGAATATCGAATATGAAATATGGAATATCGAATATGAAATATGGAATATCGAATATGAAATATGGAATATGAAATATCGAATATGAAATATCGAATATGGAATTTGAAATATCAAATATGGAATATGAAATATCGAATATGGAATATGAAATATTGAATATGGAATATCGAATATGGTATATCGAATATGGAATATCGAATATGGAACATGGAATATCGAATATGGTATATCGAATATCGAATATCGAATATGAAATATGGAATATCGAATATGAAATATGGAATATCGAATATGCAATATGGAATATCGAATATGAAATAATGAATATGAAATATGGAATATCGAATATGAAATATGGAATATCGAATATGAATAATGGAATATCGAATATGAAATATGAAATATCGAATATGAAATATCGAAAATGAAATATCGAATATGAAATATCCAATATGAAATATGGAATATGAAATATCAAATATGGAATATCGAATATGAAATATGGAATATCGAATATGGAAAATCGAATATGGAATATCGAATATTAAATATGGAATATCGAATATGAAATATGGAATATCGAATATGAAATATGGAATATCGAATATGAAATATCGAATATGAAATATCGAATATGAAATATGAAATATGGAATATCGAATATGAAATATGGAATATCGATATGAAATATGGAATATCGAATATGAAATAAGGAATATCGAATATGAAATATGGAATATCGAAAATGAAATATGGAATATCGAATATGAAATATCGAATATGGAATTACGTATATGGAATATCGAATATGCAATATGGAATACGGAATATCGAATAAGGAATGTCGAATATGGAATATGAAATATCGAATATGAAATATCGAATATGAAATATGGAAAATCGAATATGGAATATCGAATATGAAATATCGAATATGAAATATGGAATATCGAATATGAAATATCGAATATGAAATATGGAATATCGAATATGGAATATCGAATATGAAATATGGAAGATCGAATATGGAATATCGAATATGGAAAATCGAATATCGAATATGGAAAATCGAATATGAAATATGGAAAATCGAATATGAAATATGGAAAATCGAATATCGAATATGAAATATCGAATATGAAATATGGAATATGAAATATGGAATATCGAAAATGAAATATGGAATATCGAATATGAAATATGTAATATCGAATATGAAATATGGAATATCGAATATGAAATATGGAATATCGAATAAGAAATATGGAATATCGAATAAAAAATATCCAATATGGAATATCGAATATGGAATATCGAATATCTTATATGAAATATCGATTATGGAATATGGAATATCGTATATGGAATATCGAAAATCGAATATAGAATGTGAAATATGGAATAGGAAATATGAAATCGAATATGGAATATCGAATATGGAAAATCGAATATGGAATATCGAATATGGAATATCGAATATGTAATATCGAATATCGATTATGGAATATCGATTTTGAAATATGGAATATCGATTATGAAATATGGAATATCGAATATGAAATATGGAATATGAAATATGGAATATGGAATATGAAATATGAAATATGGAATATCGAATATGAAATATGGAATATCGAATATGAAATATGGAATATCGAATATGAAATATGGAATATCGAATATGAAATATGGAATATCGAATATGAAATATGGAATATCGAATATGAAATATGGAATATCGAATATGAAATATGGAATATCGAATATGAAATATGGAATATCGAATATGAAATATGGAATATCGAATATGAAATATGGAATATCGAATATGAAATATGGAATATCGAATATGAAATATGGAATATCGAATATGGAATATCGAATATGAAATATGGAATATCGAATATGAAATATGGAATATCGAATATGAAATATGGAATATCGAATATGAAATATGGAATATCGAATATGAAATATGGAATATCGAATATGAAATATGGAATATCGAATATGAAATATGGAATATCGAATATGAAATATGGAATATGAAATATCGAATATGAAATATCGAATATGGAATTTGAAATATCAAATATGGAATATGAAATATCGAATATGGAATATGAAATATTGAATATGGAATATCGAATATGGTATATCGAATATGGAATATCGAATATGGAACATGGAATATCGAATATGGTATATCGAATATCGAATATGGAATATCGAATATGAAATATGGAATATCGAATATGAAATATGGAATATCGAATATGCAATATGGAATATCGAATATGAAATAATGAATATGAAATATGGAATATCGAATATGAAATATGGAATATCGAATATGAATAATGGAATATCGAATATGAAATATGGAATATGAAATATCGAATATGAAATATGGAATATCGAAAATGAAATATCGAATATGAAATATCCAATATGAAATATGGAATATGAAATATCAAATATGGAATATCGAATATGAAATATGGAATATCGAATATGGAAAATCGAATATGGAATATCGAATATGAAATATGGAATATCGAATATGAAATATGGAATATCGAATATGAAATATGGAATATCGAATATGAAATATCGAATATGAAATATCGAATATGAAATATCGAATATGAAATATGGAATATCGAATATGAAATATGGAATATCGATATGAAATATGGAATATCGAATATGAAATAAGGAATATCGAATATGAAATATGGAATATCGAAAATGAAATATGGAATATCGAATATGAAATATCGAATATGGAATTACGTATATGGAATATCGAATATGCAATATGGAATACGGAATATCGAATAAGGAATGTCGAATATGGAATATGAAATATCGAATATGAAATATCGAATATGAAATATGGAAAATCGAATATGGAATATCGAATATGAAATATCGAATATGAAATATGGAATATCGAATATGAAATATGGAATATCGAATATGGAATATCGAATATGAAATATGGAAGATCGAATATGGAATATCGAATATGGAAAATCGAATATCGAATATGGAAAATCGAATATGAAATATGGAAAATCGAATATGAAATATGGAAAATCGAATATCGAATATGAAATATCGAATATGAAATATGGAATATGAAATATGGAATATCGAAAATGAAATATGGAATATCGAATATGAAATATGTAATATCGAATATGAAATATGGAATATCGAATATGAAATATGGAATATCGAATAAGAAATATGGAATATCGAATAAAAAATATCCAATATGGAATATCGAATATGGAATATCGAATATCTTATATGAAATATCGATTATGGAATATGGAATATCGTATATGGAATATCGAAAATCGAATATAGAATGTGAAATATGGAATAGGAAATATGAAATCGAATATGGAATATCGAATATGGAAAATCGAATATGGAATATCGAATATGGAATATCGAATATGTAATATCGAATATCGATTATGGAATATCGATTTTGAAATATGGAATATCGATTATGAAATATGGAATATCGAATATGAAATATGGAATATGAAATATGGAATATGGAATATGGAATATGAAATATGGAATATGAAATATGGAATATCGAATATGAAATATGGAATATCGAATATGAAATATGGAATATCGAATATGAAATATGGAATATCGAATATGAAATATGGAATATCGAATATGAAATATGGAATATCGAATATGAAATATGGAATATCGAATATGAAATATGGAATATCGAATATGAAATATGGAATATCGAATATGAAATATGGAATATCGAATATGAAATATGGAATATCGAATATGAAATATGGAATATCGAATATGAAATATGGAATATCGAATATGAAATATGGAATATCGAATATGGAATATCGAATATGAAATATGGAATATCGAATATGAAATATGGAATATCGAATATGAAATATGGAATATCGAATATGAAATATGGAATATCGAATATGAAATATGGAATATCGAATATGAAATATGGAATATCGAATATGAAATATGGAATATCGAATATGAAATATGGAATATCGAATATGAAATATGGAATATCGAATATGAAATATGGAATATGAAATATCGAATATGAAATATCGAATATGGAATTTGAAATATCAAATATGGAATATGAAATATCGAATATGGAATATGAAATACTGAATATGGAATATCGAATATGGTATATCGAATATGGAATATCGAATATGGAACATGGAATATCGAATATGGTATATCGAATATCGAATATGGAATATCGAATATGAAATATGGAATATCGAATATGAAATATGGAATATCGAATATGCAATATGGAATATCGAATATGAAATAATGAATATGAAATATGGAATATCGAATATGAAATATGGAATATCGAATATGAATAATGGAATATCGAATATGAAATATGAAATATCGAATATGAAATATGGAATATCGAAAATGAAATATCGAATATGAAATATCCAATATGAAATATGGAATATGAAATATCAAATATGGAATATCGAATATGAAATATGGAATATCGAATATGGAAAATCGAATATGGAATATCGAATATGAAATATGGAATATCGAATATGAAATATGGAATATCGAATATGAAATATGGAATATCGAATATGAAATATCGAATATGAAATATCGAATATGAAATATCGAATATGAAATATGAAATATGGAATATCGAATATGAAATATGGAATATCGATATGAAATATGGAATATCGAATATGAAATAAGGAATATCGAATATGAAATATGGAATATCGAAAATGAAATATGGAATATCGAATATGAAATATCGAATATGGAATTACGTATATGGAATATCGAATATGCAATATGGAATACGGAATATCGAATAAGGAATGTCGAATATGGAATATGAAATATCGAATATGAAATATCGAATATGAAATATGGAAAATCGAATATGGAATATCGAATATGAAATATCGAATATGAAATATGGAATATCGAATATGAAATATCGAATATGAAATATGGAATATCGAATATGAAATATGGAAGATCGAATATGAAATATGGAACATCGAAAATGAAATATGGAATATCGAATATGAAATATGGAATATCGAATATGAAATATCGAATATGAAATATGTGATATCGAATATGAAATATCGAATATGAAATATGGAATATCGAATATGAAATATGGAATATGAAATATGGAATATCGAAAATGAAATATGGAATATCGAAAATGAAATATGTAATATCGAATATGAAATATGTAATATCGAATATGAAATATGGAATATCGAATATGAAATATCGAATATGAAATATGGAATATCGAATAAGAAATATGGAATATCGAATAAGAAATATCCAATATGGAATATCGAATATCTTATATGGAATATCGATTATGGAATATCGTATATGGAATATCGAAAATCGAATATAGAATGTGAAATATGGAATAGGAAATATGAAATCGAATATGGAATATCGAATATGGAATATCGAATATCGAATATGTAATATGAAATATCGAATATCGATTATGGAATATCGATTTTGAAATATGGTATATCGATTATGAAATATGGAATATCGAATATGAAATATGGAATATAAAATATGGAATATGAAATATGAAATATCGAATATGAAATATGGAATATCGAATATGAAATATCGAATATGAAATATGGAATATCGAATATGAAATATGGAATATCGAATATGAAATATGGAATATCGAATATGAAATATCGAATATGAAATATGGAATATCGAATATGAAATATCGAATATGAAATATCGAATATGGAATATCGAATATGGAATTTGAAATATCAAATATGGAATATGAAATATCGAAATGAAATATCGAATATGGAATATCGAATATGGTATATCGAATATGGAATTTCGAATATGGAACATCAAATATGGAATATGGAACATGGGATATCGAATATGGAACATGGAATATCGAATATGGTATATCGAATATCGAATATGAAATTTGGAATATCGAATATGAAATATGGAATATCGAATATGAAATATGGAATATCGAATATGAAATATCGAATATGAAATATGAAATATGGAATATGAAATATGGAATATGAAATATGGAATATGAAATATGGAATATCGAAAATGAAATATGGAATATCGAATATGAAATATCCAATATGGAATATGAAATATCGAATATGAAATATGGAATATCGAATATGAAATATGGAATATCGAATATGGAATATCGAATATGAAATATGGAATATCGAATATGAAATATGGAATATCGAATATGAAATATGGAATATCGAATATGAAATATCGAATATGAAATATGGAATATGAAATATCGAATATGAAATATGGAATATCGAATATGAAATATGGAATATCGATATGAAATATGGAATATCGAATATGAAATAAGGAATATCGAATATGAAATATGGAATATCGAAAATGAAATATGGAATATCGAATATGGAATATCGAATATGAAATATGGAATATCGAATATGGAATATCGAATATGGAATTACGTATATGGAATATCGAATATGCAATATGGAATACGGAATATCGAATGTCGAATATGGAATACGGAATATCGAATGTCGAATATGGAATATGAAATATGGAATATCGAATATGAAATATCGAATATGAAATATGGAAAATCGAATATGGAATATGAAATATCGAATATGAAATATCGAATATGAAATATGGAATATCGAATATGGAATATCGAATATGAAATATGGAATATCGAATATGAAATATCGAATATGAAATATGGAAGACCGAATATGAAATATCGAATATGAAATATGGAACATCGAAAATGAAATATGGAATATCGAATATGAAATATCGAATATCGAATATGAAATATCGAATATGAAATATGTAATATCGAATATGAAATATCGAATATGAAATATGGAATATCGAATATGAAATATGGTATATGAAATATCGAAAATGAAATATGGAATATCGAAAATGAAATATGGAATATCGAATATGAAATATGTAATATCGAATATGAAATATGGAATATCGAAAATGAAATATGGAATGTCGAATAAGAAATATGGAATATCGAATAAGAAATATCCAATATGGAATATCGAATATGGAATATCGAGTATCTTATATGGAATATCGATTATGGAATATGGAATATCGTATATGGAATATCGAAAATCGAATATAGAATGTGAAATATGGAATAGGAAATCGAATATGGAATATCGAATATGGAATATCGAATATGTAATATCGAATTTTGAATATGTAATATGGAATATCGAATATCGATTATGGAATATCGATTTTGAAATATGGAATATCGATTATGAAATATGGAATATCGAATATGAAATATGGAATATCGAATATGAAATATGGAATATAAAATATGGAATATGAAATATGGAATATGGAATATCGAATATGAAATATGGAATATCGAATATGAAATATGGAATATCGAATATGAAATATGGAATATCGAATATGAAATATGGAATATCGAATATGAAATATGGAATATCGAATATGAAATATGGAATATCGAATATGAAATATGAAATATCGAATATGAAATATCGAATATCGAATATGAAATATCGAATATGAAATATCGAATATGAAATATCGAATATGAAATATCGAATATGAAATATCGAATATGAAATATGGAATATCGAATATGAAATATCGAATATCGAATATGGAATATCGAATATGAAATATGGAATATCGAATATGAAATATGGAATATCGAATATGAAATATGGAATATGAAATATCGAATATGGAATTTGAAATATCGAATATGGAATATGAAATATCGAATATGGAATATGAAATATCGAATATGGAATATCGAATATGGTATATCGAATATGGAATTTCGAATATGGAACATCAAATATGGAATATGGAACATGGGATATCGAATATGGAACATGGAATATCGAATATGGTACATCGAATATGGAATATCGAATATGAAATATGGAATATCGAATATGAAATATGGAATATCGAATATGAAATATGGAATATCGAATATGAAATATGGAATATCGAATATGAAATATGGAATATCGAATATGAAATATGAAATATCGAATATGAAATATGGAATATCGAATATCGAATATGAAATATGGAATATGAAATATGGAATATGAAATATGGAATATGAAATATGGAATATCGAATATGAAATATGGAATATCGAAAATGAAATATGGAATATCGAATATGAAATATGGAATATCGAATATAAAATATGGAATATCGAATATGGAATATCGAATATGGAAAATCGAATATGGAATATCGAATATGAAATATGGAATATCGAATATGAAATATGGAATATCGAATATGAAATATGGAATATCGAATATGAAATATGGAATATCGAATATGAAATATGGAATATCGAATATGAAATATGGAATATCGAATATGAAATATGGAATATCGAATATGAAATATGGAATATCGAATATGAAATATGGAATATCGAAGATGAAATATGGAATATCGAATATGAAATATGGAATATCGAATATGAAATATGGAATATCGAATATGAAATATGGAATATCGAATATGAAATATGGAATATCGATATGAAATATGGAATATCGAATATGAAATAAGGAATATCGAATATGAAATATGGGATATCGAAAATGAAATATGGAATATCGAATATGGAATATCGAATGTGAAATATCGAATATGGAATTACGTATATGGAATATCGAATATGCAATATGGAATACGGAATATCGAATATGAAATATGGAATATCGAATATGAAATATGGAAAATCGAATATGGAATATCGAATATGAAATATGGAATATCGAATATGAAATATCGAATATGAAATATGGAATATTGAATATGAAATATGGAATATCGAATATGAAATATGGAATATCGAATATGAAATATGGAATATCGAATATGAAATATGGAATAACGAATATCGAATATGAAATATGGAATATCGAATATGAAATATCGAATATGAAATATCGAATATGAAATATCGAATATGCAATATGGAATAAGGAATATCGAATACGGAATATGGAATATCGAATATGGAATATCGAATATGAAATATCGAATATGAAAAATGGACTATCGAATATGAAATATGGAATATCGAATATGGATTTTCGAATAAGGAATATCGAATATGAAATATCGAGTATGAAATATCGAATATGGAATATCTTATATGGAATATGGAATATAAAATATCGAATATGAAATATCGAATATGAAATATGAAATATCGAATATGAAATATGGAATAGGAAATATGGAATATGAAATCGAATATGGAAAATCGAATATAGAATAACGAATATGGAATATCGAATATGGAATATCGAATATGAAATATGGAATATGAAATATGGAATATCGAATATGAAATATGGAATAGGAAATATGGAATATCGTATATGGAATATCGAATATGGAATATAAGATATGGAATATCGAATATGAAATATGGAATATCGAATATGAAATATCGTTTATCGAATATAAAATATTGGAATATCGAATATGAAATATGAAATATCGAATATGTAATATCGAATATGAAATATCGAATATCGAATATGAAATATGGAATATCGAATATGGAATATCGAATATGGAATATCGAATTTGGACTATCGAATATGGAAAATCGAATATTGAATATCGAATATGGAATATGAAATATCGAATATGAAATTTGAAATATCGAATATGGAATATGAAGTATCGAACATGGAATATGAAATATCGAATATGGAATATGAAATATCGAATATGGAATATGAAATATCGAATATGGAATATGAAATATGGAATATCGAATATGGAATATCGAATATGGTATATCGAATATCGAATGTGGAATATCGAATATGGAATTTCGAATATGGAACATCAAATATGGAATATGGAACATGGAATATCGAATATGGAACATGGAATATCGAATATGGAACATGGGATATCGAATATGGAACATGGGATATCGAATATGGAACATGGGATATCGAATATGTTACATGGAATATCGAATATGGAATATGAAATATGGAATATGAAATATGGAGTATCGAATTTGAAATAAGGAATATCGAATATGAAATATCGAATATGAAATATGGAATATCGAATATGAAATATCGATTATGAAATATGGAATATCGAAATATTTAATATCGGAAATCGAAATATGAAATATCGAAATTCGAATAATGAAATATCGAAATATGAAATATCTAAATATGAAATATCGGATATCGAAATATGAAATAATAAATATCGAAATATGAAATAACGAATATCGAAATATAAAATATCGAAATATGAAAATATCGAAATATGAAATATCGAATATGAAATATCGAAATATGAAATATCGAAAATTAAAATATGGAATATCGAAGTATGGAATATCGAAATATGAAATGTCGAAAATCGAAATATTTAATATCGAAATATGAAATGTCGAAATATCGAATATCAAATATGGAATATCGAATATGAAATATCGAATATGGAATTTGAAATATCGCATATGGAATTTGAAATATCGAATATGGAATATGAAATATCGTTAATCGAATATGGAATATGAAATATCGAATATGGAATATGAAATATCGAATATGGAATATCGAATGTGGAATATCGAATATGGAATTTCGAATATGGAACATCATATATGGAATATGGAATATCGAATATGGAACATGGGATATCGAATATGGAATATCGAATATGAAATATGGAATATCGAATATGAAATATGGAATATCGAATATGAAATATGAAATATCGAATATGAAATATGGAATATCGAATATGAAATATGGAATATCGAATATGAAATACGGAATATCGAATATGAAATATCGAATATGGAATATGAAATATCGAATATGGAATATCGAATATCAAATATGGAATATCGAATATGAAATATCGAATATGGAATTTGAAATATCGAATATGGAATATGAAATATCGAATATGGAATATCGAATATGGTATATCGAATATGGAACATCAAACATGGAATATGGAACATGGAATATCGAATATGGTATAACGAATATCGAATATGAAATATGGAATGTCGAATATGAAATATGGAATATCGAATATGAAATATGGAATATGAAATATGGAATATCGAAAATGAAATATGGAATATGGAATATGAAATATCGAATATGAAATATGGAATATCGAATATGAAATATCGAATATGGAATATCGAATATGAAATATGGAATATCGAATATGAAATATGGAATATCGAATATGAAATATGGAATATCGAATATGAAATATGGAATATCGAATATGAAATATGGAATATCGAATATGAAATATGGAATATCGAATATGAAATATGGAATATCGAATATGAAATATGGAATATCGAATATGAAATATGGAATATCGAATATGAAATATCGAATATGAAATATGGAATATCGAATATGAAATATGGAATATCGAATATGAAATATGGAATATCGATATGAAATATGGAATATCGAATATGAAATAAGGAATATCGAATATGAAATATGGAATATCGAAAATGAAATATGGAATATCGAATATGAAATTACGAGTATGGAATATCGAATATGCAATATGGAATACGGAATATCGAATATCGAATATGGAATATCGAATATAGAATATCGAATATGAAATATGGAATAGGAAATATGGAATATGAAATCGAATATGGAATATCGAATATGGAATAACGAATATGGAATATCGAATATGGAATATCGAATATGGAATATGAAATATGGAATAGCGAATAGGAAATATGGAATATCGTATATGGGATATCGAATATGGAATATAAGATATGGAATATCGAATATGAAATATGGAATATGAAATATGGAATATCGAATATAAAATATGGAATATCGAATATGAAATATCGAATATGAAATATGGAATATCGAATATGAAATATGGAATATCGAATATGAAATATCGAATATGAAATATGGAATATCGAATATGAAATATGGAATATCGAATATGGAATATCGAATATGGAATATGAAATATCGAATATGGAATATCGAATTTGGACTATCGAATATGGAATATCGAATATGGAAAATCGAATATTGAATATGGAATATCGAATATGGAATATGAAATATCGAATATGGAATTTGAAATATCGAATATGGAATATGAAGTATCGAATATGGAATATGAAATATCGAATATGGAATATGGAATATCGAATATGGTATATCGAATATCGAATGTGGAATATCGAATATGGAATTTCGAATATGTAACATCAAATATGGAATATGGAACATGGAATATCGAATATGGAACATGGGATATCGAATATGGAACATGGAATATCGAATATGGTATATCGAATATCGAATATGGAATATCGAATATGAAATATGGAATATCGAATTTGGGAATATGGAATATGAAATATCGAATATGAAATATGGAATATCGAATATGAAATATCGAATATGAAATATGGAATATCGAATATGAAATATCGAATATGAAATATGGAATATCGAATATGAAATATCGAATATGAAATATGGAATATCGAATATGAAATATCGAATATGAAATATGGAATATCGAATATGAAATATGGAATATCGAAATATTTAATATCGAAAATCGAAATATGAAATATCGAAATTCGAATAATGAAATATCGAAATATGAAATATCGGATGTCGAAATATGAGATATCGAAATACGAAATAATTAATATCGAAATATGAAATAACGAATATCGAAATATAAAATATCGAAATATAAAAATATTGAAATATGAAATATCGAATATGAAATATCGAAAATTAAAATATGGAATATCGAAATATGGAATATCGAAATATGAAATGTCGAATATCGAAATATTTAATATCGAAATATGGAATTTCGAAATATGAAATGTCGAAATATCGAATATGAAATATCGAATATGAAATATCGCATATGGAATTACGAATATGGAATATCGAATATGCAATATGGAATACGGAATATCGAATATGGAATATCGAATATGGAATGTCGAATATGGAATATCGAATATGAAATATGGAATATCGAATATGGAATATCGAATATGAAATATGGAATATCGAATATGAAACATGGAATATCCAATATGAAATATCGAATATGAAATATGGAATATCGAATATGAAATACGGAATATCGAATATGAAATACGGAATATCGAATATGAAATACGGAATATCGAATATGAATAATGGAATATCGAATATGAAATATCGAAAATGAAATATGGAATATCGAATATGAAATATGGAATATCGAATATGAAATATGTAATATCGAATATGAAATATGGAATATCGAATATGAAATATGGAATATCGAATATGAAATATGGAATATCGAATATGAAATATGGAATATCGAATATGAAATATGGAATATCGAATATGAAATATCGAATATGGAATATGGAAAATCGAATATGGAAAATCGAATATGGAATATCGAATATGAAATATGGAATAACGAATATGAAATATGGAATATCGAATATGAAATATGGAATATCGAATATGAAATATGGAATATGAAATATGGAATATCGAATATGAAATATGGAATATCGAATATGTAATATGGAATATCGAATATGAAATATGGAATATGAAATATGGAATATCGAATATGAAATATCGAATATGAAATATGGAATATCGTATATGGAATATCGAATATGGAATATGAAATATGGAATATCGAATATGAAATATCGAATATGAAATATGGAATATGAAATATGGAATATCGAATATAAAATATGGAATATCGAATATGAAATATGGAATATCGAATATGAAATATCGAAATATCGATATATGAAATATCGAAATCTGAAATATCGAATAATGAAATATCGAAATATGAAATATCGAATAATGAAATATCGAAATATGAAATATCGAATATGAAAAATGAAATATCGAATAATGAAATATCGAAATATGAAATATCGAATATGAAAAATGAAATATCGAATATGAAATATCAAATATGAAATATCAAATATGAAATCCAAATATGAAATATCAAATATAAAATTTTAAATATCAAATATGTAATATCAAATATGAAAAATCAAATATGAAATTCCAAATTTGATATATAAAATATGTAATAAATATCAAATATGAAATTATGTGTGAAATATGAAATATCAATTGTGAAATATCAAATATTAAATATCAAATGTGAAATACCAAATATTCTCCAGTCTGTATGCCAATGACATAATCAGCTGACACTTTATAGCAGTTTCACCCTTCTGAAATCTTTCAGTTAAATTTAACTTTTGTTTTATTGTTAACACTTTTTACTTTCTCCCATATACGTAGTATAGAGAAAGTATTGTGATCGTGACAAAAAATCGAAGTCGAGATAACACCGGGAAAGCATGTGTCATGAAGCCTAGAAACCGAAAAAAGTATTTTTGGAATGACGTCTGTCAGTCTGTCCGTCGACAAGCACAGCGGGTAAGCGGTTCATTGTATTTACTTCATTTTTTGAATTAAGGACTTTTTCGAAATTTTGTCGAACCGCTCAGAAATTTAGCTTTACAACTGAAATATTAAGGGGACTTTTCATGAAAACTTTTTTAATAATTTTGATTTTTGAAAAAATGGCTCTAACGATTTTAATAAAAATTGAAAATTGGAAACTCTTATATATGACTAATAAAATGGCTATATCCGTATTTCTGCAAAAATGACTTAAGGGGTACTTTACTCGTATCCATTTTCAATTTTTCTAGATTATATCCATTACAACAAAAATTTTTTACCCAACTGTGTAATGACAAATTTGTACATAGCTATATGGTAAGAATGTTGTTATGATATGATATGCTGCTGACAAAGTTCAAATGGTCGTAATTTTGTGTAATACATGCTTGAACTATTAATATACAGGTTATATACAGATAGAAATAAACAAGATTGTAATGATATTGGCAGCGTAAGTCTCTCCTTGGAAATATCCTCTATCAAAACATACTTGAGGGTATAAGGTGGTGTAATTTCAATACTAATATTTCACCCTCAGTGGAAAAATGAAATTCCTAAATACTATACAGTTGTAGAGAAATTTAAAATGAACATTTTTTGTTTAACACATTTCTTTGTACATTTAATAGATATCAAGATAATAACGAAATAAGGATGGCTTAAATGCGAATTTCAGAACACACATGTCAATTAAAATATGAATGACATTTTGTTGCCCCTAGTAACAAGAAAACTATAGGCCTAATGTACTTATTGTTGTAATTGCAGTCAATTTAGCTCAGTCGTAATGAACACGCCAAAACCAATTACAGCAAGGTGGTATAGGCTAACAGGGAAGAGGTCCTGAGTTCAAATCAAACCTCGTGGCCGCCCAAATTGACTTGGGTTTTTCATGGTTTCCTCGTTCTCAAAGGCAAACGCCGGGTTTGTAGGACTTGCTTATTTTTCATAACTCATCGCCGCTATGTCAATGGATATTATAATCGTTTAAACTGAATGCCACATAAGAAGATATCACTAAACAATAGAAACAAATGATGCGAATGAGCTGTTACTATAGACAAATGGTTCACGCAAACATACTAAACACGTTATATGACTGACATGCAGTTAAAGCGTGCAATATAACCTAAGTAGTAGCAGTAGTGGCGAAATTCAAATATAAGTCGCTCCTTATGCTCCGCCCAATCCATATTCACATTTGCACGGAATGTGTGATGTATTTTGTTTCTGAGCGAAGCAGAGTGACCAACTGTCCTTGTATACTGTCGCAAGTGCCTTGTATACCCCTCTACATATAGCTAAATAATGCATAACACTAACCACATAGTTTTTGAATAATGTATGATACACTGTTTGTAGGTTTCGAAAATGTGGCATATTATATCTCCCGCGAGGTTTGTCAGCCTGTCACCTCTCGTCTAGCGGTATGACGTCACACCCCCAACGTCCAATCACGAGTTTCTTCATAATACGAGGACAGAAGAATTCGCTAGATCGTGGTATAAAAGAAACTGCATCGGTGAGGGTGGGTTGGGTGGGACCCCCCCCCAAGGTGCGACTTATATTTGAATTTTCCCGTAGTAGTAGTACTAATAATATGCAGTTTTTCTGCCATTGATTATTATTATTATTATTATTTCACAGTAAAGCATGGAACATAAAGATCGACCCTGATGCTTTCCGTTCTACATACTTGTTAGTTTTATGAAAATGTAATAAGTAAAATTTAATTGTCTCTGTAATTTACTTTTCTCTGTGCTAGCCTTTAACACGTATATGGGAGAAAGTTTGTGCAACATATTTTTGCACCATTTATTCTTGCCATCTCAATACACTTCAATCACTTCACATCTTTCTAATACAGTACATACAGTTAACTGCTTTTAACAGTCCACATAAATAACGTGCCCCACTCCACTGGAGACCCTTTTTTCAATTTTCACAAAGCAGGTAAACTGATAATAACGTTAACAGTAATCCATTGTCTTGCTACAGGTGGTTCATTGCTGTCACAAGAGCATCTTTAGTATGAATACGAAGTTATTAAAAACCGTTGAATAACTGAATATTAAAAATAAAGTTTAAAAACACTTATGCACCACTTACGTCACCACTTAAGTGGTGCATAAGTGTTTTTAAACTTTTTTTTTATTATTAAGAGCATCTTTGTTTAACGACTCAAATTGCAGAAAGCTTAGTTCACAAGCAGCTGAAAATTAATACTGTATAGGGTGCATTTATTGGAGGGGGAAGAATTGCACAGAGAACCTGCCAACCAGATAATCTGCAGATAAATAATCGAGAGCTCACTGTATACACACACACACACACCAAATATCCAACATATAAACATTATATACAAAGTCAGAGTTTCAAATAAAAATTACACATATGAGTATTGTTAATATATTAAGAATCCATTCACAATAAATTAAAAATACAACCAATTTCATGATGCCTGCAGAGTCTGCAGTATCTTCGTCACATGTTCCATTGCCTCCCTGGAATAAAACCGTACATCATTTCTGTAGTAAAAGCCACAAAAAAAAAATATATATATATCTCTGAACTTCACTTATCCAATATTTCATTTGATCTGATGTACTCTTTAAAAAACCTAAACTTACACAAAAGAACTGGCACAGATTGTACTTTCTTTCCTTGTGATGCTTCTATCTAACCCAGCATGGCAAACAACAATTATTGTTTTCTTCTGTTGTTCATAAATGCACACTGTACTAACCCCTGTATGCATTCATGATACGCTTTCTTTTTTATCTTTCCTTAATAACCAACCTTCGTACTAATCCCATATGTCCCACCAGCCCGTTTACATTGGATAAGCAGAAATCTAGCGTATACTGTTGGAATGAATATATTTGATAAGTAACTTGCAAAACTTACGGTAATACGGTATTACCATGGCTATCTTTATAATTTATAAGGCTAGAAGGTTGAGATGTGACAACAAGTTTGGGCTTAATGGGTAATACCGTATTGGCCCGAATATAACAATGTTTTTCCCTGAAAATGTGCTTTTAAAAACTACATTCATCTTATACGCGGAGCCTAAGACTCAACAACTCTCCATTCCTGAATGCAGCTATGCACGTGGGCAGCGGCGATGCAGCGGGTATCCCCAAGTAAATGACGTGCATCCCACCCAAGGTCAAAGCCGCATGGAAATTACCGAACTAATTTTTCTTGACTTCGTGCTTCTGTTTCTACTTCACCAGGACTCCAGACGAAGTACTCCTCCCATATTGTCATTGTATTATATATCGTCTAATAATTCCTAAAGTCTTAATTAATGCTACTTCTTGTCATTTTAGATCTGTTGGTATTGTGATAACGCTTGAATGATGTAATTCCCTATGTAGTAGTGTACCCTATAGTGTTATAATTAATCCTTGTATTATCAATTGTATATCAAATTGTCCGTGTGAATGTCTTCTGTCTCATCATGTAGTTTGTTTTATGGTCACTCCAGTCATTTAGGCGTAATGGTAGTTTTATTAGTCACTGAAGTCGCGGGAAATTCAAGTTTTGTCCCTTTGATGTCTTTTATTGACTCCCATTCATATTGAAGGGGCCTATCTGAACTGATCTGTCACAATAGATAATTTTACACTCGAGAGTAGAAGTAGTCTTCAAATTTTTTTAGCATGAACCTTTTGTTGAAATAAGCTGAAATGGAATCGTTAAAACAGCTACCATCTTAATGCGGAATAAAAATACACATACCGTATATATGAAAAATCGGGGTGTGGGTATTATTTGAATACTGGACTCCTCTCATCTGAAATTCAACAGCGAAGCTGGAATGAAAGGAAAATGAGACAAAGAAGACTCTTTCTTATGCACATGGTCCGCATACAGACGCTGGTAAAGTTCAGTGAATTTCCATGCGCACGTCATCATGTGTGGATTCCCGCTGCTGAGTTCACGAACTGAGTGGTGTTGTTCTTGAATGTATTATGGTGTGCATATAAGACGGCGAGATTTCGGCTGGCACATGCACATTATTTTGACCTATCATATGTAATTCTTTAATGTTAATTATAACTGTTTAATTAAGAATAAAACTGGCAAAATTATTTTATATATGGTCCTATAGATTTCTTTTCTTCAAATTCCCTTTCGAAAAATTTGGGTGCGGGTATTATTCAGGGGCAGGTATATTCAGGTATCGTTTTTAATTACTTTAAGGAACATTTACTGCAAACTGGAAAAAAATCAAAATTGGAAAAAAATCAAACAACTCATTTGGTCACGACTGCATAACAAACAAATTATTGCAGTTCAGATACTTCGGCAAAAAGAAATAAATAAGATAACCAAATTAAATATAATAAATGACAGATTAACTGCCCAAATTTATTCAAACTAAAATCATAAAATCTCATAGCCCGTGTTTGGTCTTAAAATGACCGTGAAAAGACGGAACATTCATTATAAATATTATTAACTAGAAAGAAGGCAAAGGTAAAAAAGTTTAACAACATCATTTTAAAGAACTATTAAAATGAGATTGCAGTGAATAGACGGAGAAGCTGGGAATTTCCCTAGCAGACCTAGCGGGTGCGAGATAAGGCAATGCAGGTACACAGGTACAATGTATCGGGAATCTCCCGAGATCTAATCAAAGGGTACTGATCCACTTAAGTAATTCCAAGAAGTCGGCTATTATATGTAGGCCAAGCTTCTGATTTTGCTACTGATACAACACGCTGTCCGGTTTTTCACTTAAACCTTCTTAGAAATCCGAGACGCTAAGTTGTGGGTTTTGAGAATAAGGGAAATCCAATTGATTTCCGTGGGAAACTAACATATTATTATTGGTCGGGAGAATAGCCAATAAGAATTGATCTATAGTACCACGTGCCGGGATTCACGAATAATAATTAAGAAGAGTAGGGATAAATGTTGGTCCAAGAAAGTTTTCCTTAGGCCTACCGGAGCGCTGTAAAATCACTCTACTTCAAGGCCCCGTGCCTAGAACAGTCAAAATCACTCTATGTCGAGGCCGCGTGCCTACATCAATCACTCTACGTCGAGGCCGTGCGCCTATAGCAGTCAACTCTACTTATCTTTGTGGCCTCGTGCCCACAGAATTAATTGGACTTATAAAATTTTCGCTGGGGAATTAATCGACTTAGAAGGATTCTTACTTCCAATCGCGATTAGTCAAGATCATATACGGCAGCAATTGTATCACTAGTAACGATCTACCGAGAACTTGTAACAATATTAATTATTCACAAACAAATTTTGTAATTATTGTCAATGACTGGACTTGTATTTCCATCGTTTTGAATAAACAGAATATTCCTTCAGTGTTCAAAGAAACTGCATTATTATTCAAGCAATAATATTAAGGTGTTCTTCGCTTCCTACCCTGAAGCTAGAGGGAAGTGCTCGACGATCGACTGACTGACCGGAGGCGAGTTCGACACACAAAGACAGAAACATTCAGTATATGCATTATACTGTGGCGCCCAGGTAATCATCTCCTCCACCGAACCGCTGTACATGGCTATTTCCCAACGTGAGGCACGAGTGAAGCTGGACATCAAGGATCACCAACTTCAAAAATCATCCCAAAACGGAAGGAAGACACCGCAGAATTTCTAGAACGTCACCCGTAAAGGCACCGCTGGAATTCAAGATCGTGGTACATCAGTTCCGGAGACCGTCGCAGAAAACATCAAAAATCACCAACAGATAAGAACTTAAATATACATGGAGTTTCAGTAAAGTAAACAATTTTATTATCAATAATTTAAGAAACAGTAAATATTAATTAAATAAATTAGTAAGCCTGACATCAAATAATATTTTTTTTTAAAAAGTTTGCAATTTAAGATCAAAGTAAAATTAAACTGAAACTCACTAAGTAAATTAAAGAATAAATTCAAGTAAAATAAAATCTTTTTCAAATTAAAAGAACTCAGGCATATCGAATATTTATTGTGCAAGGGTATAATTATACATGTTATGCATTATATGTTGAACTTCTTAACCAAAGGTAAGGTAGATCGTAAGAGTGTATCAGTACCCTTATAATTTATGTATGTGGCTTAGAAACGGAAAAAAAATTACTAGGAATAAAATTAATATGGAAGGTGGAGAGGGGCACGACTTGCTTAATGGTGAGGAAATAAATAATTGTAGAATGGAAATTAACAATGAGAGCAGTGTCGCGACAGGTGACGGGGTTTTGGAGCAGGGAGTTGATAATAGGCAGGAAAATAATGCAACAAATATTCAGCTGACCGAGAATGATAGTGTAACTGAACATAGGCCTAGGGAATTGAATCAAACCATAGACCCGAATTCTATTGCATATTTGATAGCTATGATGAGGGAATCAAATGAAAGTATGAAAGGACTAGAAAAATCGAGTAATGAAACTAGGGAAAGTATAAAGGAACTAGAGAAAAATTCTAAGGAAAATAAGAAGGAACTAGAGAAAAATACCGGGGAAAAGATAGAGAAACTGGGAGATAGGATAGACCAATCGGACGAAGAACATAGGCAGAATATAGATAGGCTTGAGAGGGAGCTTAATAATATAAAAGAGGTCCAATCTAACATATGCAACGAAATCAGGGGAGAACTCTGTAGGGAACTTAAAGAAAGTGAAAAAGCAATGAGGCAAGAAATTAGTGAAAGTCAAGGGGAAATTAGGTCTGAATTAGAGGCTAATATGGCATCGGTAGATAGAAAAATAGAAATGCAGGGCAAGAAATATGAAGAAAAATTATGCAATGAAAGGAAAATTTTGGAGAAGGAAATACAGAAATCGGAGTCTGGCTTGAAAAAGAATATGGAGGCTCAGGTGGTAAAAGTGAAAGTAGGGTAAGGAGATAAAATCTCAGAAGTAAATGACAAGGTAGTGCATTTAGAAAATATATTAGCGGTTAAAATAGGGGAAATCTCTAAAGAAGTAAGCACGGTAGCTAAAGAGGTCGAAAATCGTAGGCCTGTAGCAAATAACTATGCTGTAAATTGTAGTGAAAGTATATGTAATGGAATAGGAAATACATATAGGCCTCCTAGTGTTGCAAATGAGTCCTGTAATACAGTACACGAGACGGTAGCCACCAGCATGCCGGTAGTTAGCGATAATAGGATTAATATATGTAACTTAATAGGAAATGAGGTATCACTTCCCAGTTTCAATGAAAGCAATACGAGCCCTCAGAGTTTCTTGAAATCTGTTGAAGAATATTTTACTTTGCGGTCTATTCCATCTCAGTACAAAATGTTGATCCTCGGTAGAGCCTTAAAAGGAAAAACAAAAGAGTGGTTTGAACTTACAGTACACCCGGAGTGCAACTATGAGGATTTTAAGCAGTTATTCTTAGCAAGATATTGGGGTGAGGCGAAGAGAGCTTTAGCTAGAAATGAGGTCTATAATGGGAGATATTCACCTAGGGGCAACGTCTCTCTATCGGACCATTTCCTAAGAGTTATAGGCCTAATCAAGCTACTAGACCCCGGAATGCCAGAACGCGAGGCCATTCAGCTTGTGACGAGACATTTTCAGCCGGAAATATGTAACCTGCTTATAGTATCATGTCCCCAAACTTATAGCAAGGCTTTGGAGTTATTATCTAGTTTCGAAGTAGGAACTAACAGAGAAGAGCGTAGCGATAACAGGAGACAAAATGGACTGGATAATATGCAAATGAATCAAGATACGAGGGGAGGTCCAAATAATGACAGAGGTAGATGGAACCACGGGCATGCTAACAGAAATGCGGAATCGAACAGAGGACCCCCTAATAATAACTCATATAGAAATAATGGGAACCAAAACTGGAGGGGAAATAATCAAGAAAATAGGCCTCAGGACAGACAAGTAAATAATGTTCGATTTCATGGCAGGATGCAGAACGAAATAGGAGAGCGAATTCCAGAAAACCAGGGGGACATTAACATAGAAGGTGAAAGGAATCAGGCGCATAGCACGGGAAACCACAATGATATTCAGGGAGACATTCGTCACAGAAATGACGAAAGGCATGTAGCGCAAGACAGGCCTTTAAACTACTAGGAGACGCATTTGGAGGTCGAAATGACGTCACACAGACCGAGGGATTACAAGGATTAAAAAGACCTGATAATGAAAATAAAACA
Organism: Ectobius pallidus; assembly: GCA_964059195.1. Classification (NCBI taxonomy): domain Eukaryota; kingdom Metazoa; phylum Arthropoda; class Insecta; order Blattodea; family Ectobiidae; genus Ectobius; species Ectobius pallidus. Next base: position 31,744,766 of record CAXKWD010000004.1, on the reverse strand, counting down.
CTAGAGAAGGGGTGCGTAGGAGGATGTGCAAATAGAGAGGGTATAACACCCACATATCCGCCATTAATAAGGGTAAAAATAGACCAATTTGAAGTCGATATGTTGGTGGATACTGGCTGTAGTTTTTCTCTAATAAACGAAAAATTCTATGAAACGCTGAAAGCAGCAAGAGTGCGCGTTCAGGAATTGAAAGTACATGGCCTATACGCACAAACTGCAATTGGTGCCAAATCCCATAAAATTGAGCATCAGTGTATGTTGCCAGTGGAAATTGAGGGAAAGAATTGAAACTTGAGATGGAGGTTTAACATACGTAACTTCACTTAATTCAAGCACTAACCTGAACATGTTTCGAGCAAACTTCATGACTCATCATCAGCTATACTCCATCTGTCTGTTGTATATTGGCAGCAATTCCTGGTGGTTGTTTAATGAACTTCTTGATGAGATCCATCCCCGCGGGTATTTCGAAATTCATGAGTTGGTCCTGATTTTTGTAAATATAAATCTTTTCCCAAATTGTGAGCTGTTTGTGTCCTTGGACACATTTTAGAAGTTCCGGTTCCACATTTATTTCATGGTCTTTCTCCCATACATGTGCAGCTATCGCCGATTTATCAGTTTGTCCATACTTTACATGTCTCAAGTGTTCTTTAGACCTAATCTCCAAATTTCTTTTTGTTTTTCCTATGTATTTTTGGTTACAATCTTTACAGTTAAATTGATATATGCCAATTTTTTGTTTTGAGGAATATGATCTAGGTTATTGGATTTAAGTAAATTTTTTATACTATATTTATTTACTGGAGCTGTGGTAATGTTGTATTCCTTGAACACTTTCTTGAATTTTCCATCTGCCCATGTATGGGAGAAAGACCATGAAATAAATGTGGAACCGGAACTTCTAAAATGTGTCCAAGGACACAAACAGCTCACAATTTGGGAAAAGATTTATATTTACAAAAATCAGGACCAACTCATGAATTTCGAAACACCCGCGGGGATGGATCTCATCAAGAAGTTCATTAAACAACCACCAGGAATTGCTGCCAATATACAACAGACAGATGGAGTATAGCTGATGATGAGTCATGAAGTTTGCTCGAAACATGTTCAGGTTAGTGCTTGAATTAAGTGAAGTTACGTATGTTAAACCTCCATCTCAAGTTTCAATTTGATTATAACTTCACTATATAAACTTCCTTCAAATTCTAGGATGAGGGAAAGAAGTTAGAAGTCTACTTTCTGACAATAAAACATTTAGCACATAAATTAATTCTGGGTTGTGATTCTATGACAGATCAACTAATGAGAATAAATTTTGAAGAAAATTGAGTAGAAATGGAAATAGATGAGAAAGAAAAGTTACGTGTACCGTTTTTATCTAATGAAAATATAATTACTAAGGAGTTGGAGTGCCAAAATGAAGATGTATTATTACGTGAGCCTTTCGTGGTGGAATCAGTTGGAGTGCAAGAGGGAAATAGTAGCGAGGAATATAGGCCTATGGGAAATAAACCGGTCGTATTCATATATGAAGGTGATAATGAGGCGGACTGTGACGAAAGTGTCTCAGAGTTACTGGGAATGGAATCTGATATTGTTGGAGAGGACGAAGAATATGATCATTTGTGCATTAAGGGTTCTAATAATTATGTAGATGAAAATGAATGTGAAACGGTACACGCGAATTTTACTAACATTAGTCAGAATGGAGGAAATGAAGAGGAAAATGTTGATATCGAATTAATTCTCAGAGAGAAAGTAGAAGAAATTGATGTGCTGTCAGATGGTCAAAAGTCGACTTTATATAACATGCTATATAAGAACAAATCAGTGTTCAGTTCAACTCCAGGCCTATTTCGGGGTTACCAACACAAATTTAAATTAAAACAAGAAATTCTTGAGCGTCGCTATAAGAGTAGGCCAGTACCAATTTCAATGATGGAAGAAGCCTGTAAGCAAATAAATCCGATTTGTAATGTAAAGTCAAGCCGTTTAGTGTCCGGCTCTGACACTTCTCGGCAGGAAGACAAAGGGAGGGAGGCTCATAGGATTGCCAATCTGCAGCAAGGAGAAGCTGCTGAAAGAATCTGAAAAATATGCTTTGAATGAAGTTATTCTACTACAATTATTACCTATTAGACTTTAAAACAGTTAAATGCAGCATCCTCACGGTGGATTCATGCAGTATTTTTAATTAGGAAGATTTGTTGATACAAAGCGTATAGTATGCTTTCCATACAACCATGTTTCCAATGTTGGCAATGATGAGAGAGGAAGGCGGATGAAATATCGCAAGAGTCTGCTAGCACCAATCGTAGGTCTTCGCGCCAAGCTCATCGCTTGAATATAGTGCGATGTTGCCCCATCTAATTTTGTGAAGAGCACGTGTCCTCAGTTACGCTTTGTGCTTGTGCTGGGGAAGTTCGTTTGCTGTTTGTGTGTGTTCTTTTCCCGGTTAATAGTTTACAAGCCTTATTATTGGTAGCAATAATGGCTAGCGGTTCGTCAGAATCGAAGAAAACTAAAATCGGCTCTTATAAGAGCCAAAGCCGTGAATTTATATACAGGCTGCGTGAATATTTTGAAAAAGAGAGAGACAATGGAGGACCTCTTCTGCCTGTTACGAAAGTGGTAGATAGAGTTTGTGATGCTTTGGGAGTGGGAAAAACCACAGTGAAAAGTGTGACGAAAGAAAAATGTCCAAATGACCTTAATACGCCGTCTACTGTTCTACGTACTCCCGGAAAGCAGAGACCACGACCCAGCCCTAAAACATCACTTGATGCATTTCAGAAGGATGCAATTAGGCAGCATATTTACCAATATTATATGAGGAGGGAATTTCCCACTCGTGAGAAACTTCTCGTTAGCTTGAAAGAAGCTGACTTATTTGACGGTGGTAAAACCAGCCTAAGCAAAGTGCTGAAAGAACTTGGTTTTAGATTTAAGAAACTTTCAGGAAGGAAAGCAGTCATGGAAAGAAATGAGATTGTTGCATGGCGTGGTAGGTTTCTGAGGGAAATGCTGAAGATTAGTCCCGAAAAAGTGGTTTGGCTTGATGAAACTTGGGTAAACGCGGGACATACAAAGTCAGAGGCGTGGACAGACGATACTGCAGCTGGGACAATGAAAGTACCCATTGGGAGGGGGAGTAGACTGATTCTGCTTCATGCTGGTGGTGTACATGGATTCGTTCCAGGAGCAATGCTCCTTTTCAGATCTAAGAGTACTCGTGATTACCACGAAGAAATGTGTGGGAACACGTTCAAATCCTGGTTTGTAAGTACTCTCCTCCCAAACATAAGTCCTAATTCAGTTATTGTGATGGACAACGCACCTTACCACTCGGTGCAATTAAACAAAGCTCCCACATCGAACGACAGAAAAAATGTTATTTTTCAATGGTTGACGGAAAATAATGTTCCAGGTATATCTGCAGACATGACGAAAGCAGAGCTGCAGCAACTTGTCAAACTGTATAAACCACGGTTCTGCACATACGAAATAGACACTATTGCAGCTGCTCACGGACATACTGTTATTAGTATAAATGTTTGGAAATTTTTAGCCTAAACCCTCAAAAATATATTTACAACCTTGAAGCGAAAAATCAAGAAACCTGTAGATATATATATATATTGGAAGGATATAATATAGACTCAAAGAATTTCTGATATGAAGCGATAAATGTTATAAGTTGTTAATTCCAATAGGAGCGTTAGGTTAGAAGAGTATAAACTTATAATGCGCGTGTGTATAATATTATAATTTTATTCAAGTAAGCAATCGATCATAACCAAATAAGTTTTTCGTACCTTGTTTAGATAATAGAATCTTATATTTATAGAATATATATATTCCAAGTCAATATTAAAAACAGTAGTATTAAATAACTTATTCACAGAATAAAAGTCAAATAATGATAAAAGGTTATGATTATAATATAATGTACAAAAAAGTGTTAATAATTGAAATTTATTAAGAATTGGATATAAATAAGCTTATTTAGCTTTTACAAATTGTATTAAAAGTAATACTTATTCAAAATTGCTTACAGGTATACAATTCTGAATAAGGATTCGTAATATATTTCTTTTACATGTTATATTTAATACCCAAAAAATGTGATATAGTCATATATAAAATTAGCGTGGTATAACTACATAAATATAAGTTACCTATAAAAATCTTGTCAAAGTCTAAAAGCTAAGAAAGTTTTTATATCAGAGCGATAAATATTGGAAGTTTCACATCATGTAGTATTTTACCATGTTTTTTATGTAATTAGTAGAAAATATGTGGAGAGTCTGTTCTCTTATATTGTTATTATATATTTCCGAAGATCAGAATAGCTTATCCAGTTTGTAGTTCTATATGAGTGTCAAATATTATTCATATCAAATTATACTGAAGAATATGCGTCCAAGTATTTATATTATATTGGATGGTATTTAACCTAACTTATTTAGGAGCTGAAAGCCAATTGAATTGATAAAATTTCTTCAATAAAGCGTAGACGTTGCACTATATTATTATCTGATATATAAACACTACTTATTTTTAGTAGTAGTATCAATAACTGTTATATGCTACTTCGTTGATGATATTGATGATTGCAGGATTATCAGGAACTTAATTATTCGCTTCTAGTCGTAGGTTGTTTACTTGGAAATGTACATTTCGGCACAAAGATGTACCATCTTCAGTCCATAGTCTTTAAGTAAAAATACAATAAGAAATTAATTAAAACCACGTAAAAAAGTGAATATAAATATTAGGGTCATTGAGTTATTGAGATAGATATAAATCTAAAGTGAATTGAATGATAATTTCAAACACTAACCTTGTAATCAATTGTAGATCTATGTGAGTATAACCATGTTGAGTACTATGTAGATACTAACGGGTAGTGTAATCTAAGCGTAGATCTTAGGCTAATAGAGCGAGTTCGAAAAGGGGGTTGTGTTCAATTAAGTTTTCATTAAGGATATTGTTTTTGTTTTTATATATTTCTAGAGATTCTAATGTGTTTAATTTTCTATCTTTTTTGTGTTTGTGGATAACAGTTAGTGTATTTTCAATTTTGTCATGTTTGTGGTTGTGTGTGATTAAGTGCTTGGCATATGCAGATTTATATCTTCTATGTTTGTAGTCAAGCATGTGTTCTTTGTATCTTAATTTGAATTTCCTCCCGGTTTGCCCTATATATAATTTGTTACATTCCAGACATTCTAACTTATATACACCATTGTTATCGTAAATGTCTTCTTTATTGTTATTTATATTGTAGAGTTTATTCTTTAAGTTGTTATTAGTTTTGTATGCAATGCGGAAGTTGTTTCTTTCTAGTATTTTTGTTATTTTGTGTATTTTGTTGTCTGTATAATCAAAAGTAGCAAAATTTAGTTTTTTGTTATCTTTAATAGGAGTCAACTGGCTATTATTGTTACGTATAATCGAGGCTTTTCTTTTAAATTTATTAACTATCTTGTGGACTGTTTGTTTATTGTAACCATTATTTTGAGCTATTTGGATAATAGTTCTATATTCTTTATCATAAGCTTTTTTGCTTAGTGGTAAGTTTATCATTCTATAAACCATACTATTAATGGCTGAAATTTTCTGTTTAAAAGGATGATTAGAATGTTTATTTATCATGGTGTCTGTATATGTAGATTTCCTAAATATATTAAACAAGATTTTATTGTGTTGTCTAGTCATTTCTATGTCTAGAAAAGAAAGTTTATTTTCACATTCTTTTTCTAGTGTGAAAGTTAAGTTTTGGTTCAATTTATTGAAATCTTGTAATATTTCTTCTGGTTTGTTTTTATTGCAAATAATGAAAATGTCATCCACATAGCGATAATAAGCTTTAATATTATGTTTATGAATTAATTTATTTACAAGTGTATTTTCTAAATTTTGAAGGAAAATTTCTGAAACAGTACCAGATAAAGGGGAACCCATGGCTAGACCTTCTTTTTGGAGGTAAATTTTATTGTTAAATTTGAAGTAGTTTTGTTTCAAGATATGCGAAATCATATTAACTATTTGTTCGGTTACTAATGGATTTTCTTTGGTTGTGAGCAGATTGTTGTGTAGTATATTAAGTGTATTATCTATAGGAATGTTTGTATATAAGTTTTTAATATCTAACGATATTAGAATTTCATTTTTGTTCAGTGTGATGTCTTTTATTTTATTAGCAAAATCTATTGAATTTTTAATTGTGTATTTATTAGTTAGTTTGATTTTATCTTTAATAATGTTTGACATAGTTTTAGAAATTCTATAGGTAGGAGCATTAGTGAAGTTTACAACGGGCCTAATCGGATAGTTATTTTTATGAGTTTTTATTTGAGCTCTTAAGTATGGAATTTTGGGGTTCATATTAATGCTATTTCTTATGTCGTGTTCATTGAGTATAAGGTCAGATGCTTTTATGATGTTCTTAATTTGTGTTTGGAATTTTTCCGTAGGGTCTTTTTCTATTTCTGAGATGTTGTTATCTGCAAAGAACTCTAATGTTTTAGCAATATAATCTTCATTATCTATCAAGACTATGGTATTTCCTTTATCAGCCTTCGTATGTTTGATGTTGCTGTTTTTTAATTTTTCATTAATTTCTTTTAGGTTTTTGAGATTAGTAAATTTTTTATTTGAAGTAGATGGATTGTCTATATATGTTTCTTTTATTACTGTAGCAAGATCATTTCTTAGCTGTGGCTGTTTTTGCAATGGAGCATTGGATATAGCTGTTTCAGTATCTATAATTAACGTTTCAATTTTCTTTTTGGTAGGCATTTCAAAGTTATATTTATATCCTTGTTGAAGAATTTTCGTTTCTTGTTCATTGAAAGTAGTTTTTGTCAAGTTGAGAACACGTGGATAGAATTTGATATCTATGGGTGAGTGGGGCTCGTGATTATCTATTGTGTTTGTTCTAGTTTGTTTATGTTTTACTAAGTTTTCTATCTTTTTGTTCATATTCTGATATTTTTTGTCTATTTCTATTTGTAATTTTGTATGTATATCGTTGTGAATGTATGTCCATTGTTGTTGAAAGATTTTACCTGCATGTAAATGTTGATCATATACTTGATTCGTAAGAAATTCTTTCTTTTTGTATAGAAATTTTATTTCATTGTTTAGCCATAGTCTCTTAGCTTGAAGAATAGTAGTGTTAGCTGTCGGGTGTTTAGATGTGGTTTTCAAATTAATGTATTTGGGTATCAGTCCTTTTTGCTTGCATAATTTATTAAAGTAAATATTAGCTGTGGTTTTCATTAATTTTCTCTTCGTATTGGTAAATGTATTGATGAGCCTAGCTTGGCTTGCTATATCAGTATTAATGAATTTCATCTTTTATTACCCTCAAATAAAAGATGAAATTCATTAATACTGTTATTAGACTCCCGCCATACCACTGCCATTTTAATGCAATTGAATTAATCTGGGCACAAGTTAAAGGGTATGTTGGAGAAAATAACAAAACTTTTCGCCTTAATGATGTAGAAAACCTAGTGCAGCAAGGAATACAACAGGTGTCTGTGGACAAATGGAGAAGTGCTGTGACTCATACTTGGAAATTACTCCAACTAGCCAAGGAAGCCGACGGAATAGTGGAATCGCGTGTGGAACAATTGGTGATTTTGTTGAGGCAAGATGAAGATGAAGACAGCAGCGAATCCAATGACGAGGAAGAAATTGATATTTACGAAGATTGTGGCGTCTTTCCTCTGGAGAATTAACAGAATGTAAGTTGTTTTTATTTACCCAACGTTCTCTATTACAGGGTTATGCCACCACAATTGCTTCCATTTTTTTAATGTACTGTATAGTATAGTTCCATAAAATAGATAATATTCCTTTAAATTGCTTAGGAGTTATCTATTGCCGTTCAGAAAGTAAGTAAATAAATATTGAATAATTACAGTCCGAGTATTTAACTGCATACAACATGTGAAACGTTTTAAATTATTTATAGGCGATCGCATTCGATTCAAATTTTGCGCTTCAAAATCGCTCCCCGCTCCAGAACCGGCAACACTGCTTCTTCCCTCTCGAGAAACGTCAGGGTCGGAGACTCAGCGGCTTGACTGTAGTGAAAGCACATGGAAAACTACGCTTAACCTTTGACTCTAGTTATCTTAAATTATTCATAGAAGCAGAAAATTTTTGGGCAGAACCAATAAAGGATATAAATCCGTAAAATGTATTCAGATGATCAGTGATTTTGTGTGACGTCATTTATCGACAAATGTACTGTATATATGAACAAAATAGAGGAAAGCAAGGAATAACCGAAAAGGCATTGTACTGAGCTGGAATAATGTAGGCCTATAACTTGTAATGTATATTTTACGCGGCAAAATAGCTACTGGCATGATAGGTTATCAGTTCCACATAGGTTTAGGATTAGAGGAATGTGTATGAATGAGGGTGAAATATATGAAAATGATGCAGTGCACTCAATATCTTTCAGTGTAATGTTAATAAGGACCGATCGAGCTTCCTTTTCGTGGCCTTATGTAAATATTGCAGTGTGTTCAATATATTTCAGTGTAATGATTAATAAGGACCGATCGAGCTTCCTTTTCGTGGCCTTATGTAAATATTGCAGTGCATTCAATATATTTCAGTGTAATGATTAATAAGGACCGATCGAGCTTCCTTTTCGTGGCCTTATGTAAATATTGCAGTGTATTCAATATATTTTAGTGTAATTTCAGTGAGAACTGCTTGAGCTTAATTTTCATGGTCTCAAGAGGGCATATCGGTAAATTTATGGTGTTTACGTAAAATTTTGTTGTAATGTCTTGGTCGTGCAATAAACCAAGTAATACGTACAAGCAACGTAACACTACAGGAAACCGCAAGATGTATGAATGCATGAAGAAAACTTGTACATGTGGGACAGGATTTAAGGTGAAGTCTCGTGTCAAGATAGGAATTAAATTAGTTATGTATTTGTTTAAGATAGTTGCAACACTGGAGGAAAATAAGGTATAATATTTTGTGGAGAGATGCAGTATATTCAGCCAGTAAGTCAATCATAGGCTATGATGATTCCTGTCTTAATAGACTGGGGCATATATTGCAGTTCAGATACTTCGGCAAAAAGAAATAAATAAGATAACCAAATTAAATATAATAAATGACAGATTAACTGCCCAAATTTATTCAAACTAAAATCATAAAATCTCATAGCCCGTGTTTGGTCTTAAAATGACCGTGAAAAAACGGAACATTCATTATAAATATTATTAACTAGAAAGAAGGCAAAGGTAAAAAAGTTTAACAACATCATTTTAAAGAACTATTAAAATGAGATTGCAGTGAATAGACGGAGAAGCTGGGAATTTCCCTAGCAGACCTAGCGGGTGCGAGATAAGGCAATGCAGGTACACAGGTACAATGTATCGGGAATCTCCCGAGATCTAATCAAAGGGTACTGATCCACTTAAGTAATTCCAAGAAGTCGGCTATTATATGTAGGCCAAGCTTCTGATTTTGCTACTGATACAACATGCTGTCCGGTTTTTCACTTAAACCTTCTTAGAAATCCGAGACGCTAAGTTGTGGGTTTTGAGAATAAGGGAAATCCAATTGATTTCCGTGGGAAACTAACATATTATTATTGGTCGGGAGAATAGCCAATAAGAATTGATCTATAGTACCACGTGCCGGGATTCACGAATAATAATTAAGAAGAGTAGGGATAAATGTTGGTCCAAGAAAGTTTTCCTTAGGCCTACCGGAGCGCTGTAAAATCACTCTACTTCAAGGCCCCGTGCCTAGAACAGTCAAAATCACTCTACGTCGAGGCCGCGTGCCTACATCAATCACTCTACGTCGAGGCCGTGCGCCTATAGCAGTCAACTCTACTTATCTTTGTGGCCTCGTGCCCACAGAATTAATTGGACTTATAAAATTTTCGCTGGGGAATTAATCGACTTAGAAGGATTCTTACTTCCAATCGCGATTAGTCAAGATCACATACGGCAGCGATTGTATCACTAGTAACGATCTACCGAGAACTTGTAACAATATTAATTATTCACAAACAAATTTTGTAATTATTGTCAATGACTGGACTTGTATTTCCATCGTTTTGAATAAACAGAATATTCCTTCAGTGTTCAAAGAAACTGCATTATTATTCAAGCAATAATATTAAGGTGTTCTTCGCTTCCTACCCTGAAGCTAGAGGGAAGTGCTCGACGATCGACTGACTGACCGGAGGCGAGTTCGACACACAAAGACAGAAACATTCAGTATATGCATTATACTGTGGCGCCCAGGTAATCATCTCTCCACCGAACCGCTGTAAAATTTACAGAGAAACAAACAAAATGTCAAACGGTCGAGTTAAAACTAAACCTCTCTTCACTCAGTCAAAACTGTCCTTCTACGACTAGAGACTTCCCTTGGAAAAAAAAAAATTTGTTACAAAAAAATTGGCATTTTGACAGTATTTCAGCTCAGAAGTGTTTAAAACAAAAGATTTTCTGTTTATTAACGGCAATGACCACAATTCGTGAATTCATCTTTAGGTACCAGATTTTTAGGTTCCTATGGGTTAGATTCTTTCTGTCTGTAGCTAAATCACACCATGCTTAGATGCTGGACTAGTGAAGAACAATGAACTATCCTCGAATTGAAACTTGGACAAAGACAAAAGAAGAATGAAAACACCCAGTTACAGTTTAATGCATTCTAAGCTATAAGAACCTAGAAATCCAGGCCCTATTCAACACTCACAGAAACTAGGTATCTTTAATCATAAAATACTGTAAATGAATGCATGTAGTGTTTTCAATGTGAGCCCAAATCAATTATTAAAGATTTCACATCTTACCTGCCAGCTGGTGTTGATACGTCTAGACACTGAGCTATTGTTTTCAACTGTCCAATGAACATCTGTAGCTGTGGTAGGCATGGAGAATCTTGTGTTTGGAACCACCAACATGGGAATGTAGAAACAATCTGAAAAGAGAGAGGTTATTAAACAACCATTTAATTTATAAGTTTTCAGTTTTGTAAAATCTTCCCTAACTCTTATGCTGCTTATGCTGCTCTTTGGCTAAACTGTCAGCTGTAATGTAAGGCTAGTTTACACGATGACACTAGGCTTCGTAACCACTTTCATGAAAGTGATTTCGTGAAACTAATTACACACATTTTATTTCCAATGCAACCGCACATTTCATGTTATTTCTGAAGTTCAAGTTGTTAAAATCCCAAACAAACGTTTGAAATACGTATTAATACAAGCGTTTCACAATTTCCTCACTTCCCCATTTCATTTTACAAAATGCGAACAAGCTAAATAAGCGTATAATCTCAAAATTACTATTATAGTTTCGTGAAAAGTTGGAATCAGCTGAAACTGCGAAGTGTCGTAACTCATTGTCGCCAGTACATCTAGCGCTTGCGCATTCAAGTAAAAAACAGTTGCGAAACTCAGTTACGAAATCTAATTTCGTCGTGTAAACTAGCCTTAAGGTAAATATTAAGTTCTACTGTAATTCCATGCAAGGTGTTCAGAGTGGTTACATGACACAAGGTTGAACACAAACACTCCTATTGGCTGGCTGATGATCTTGCAACTCACTGGCCATTCCTAAAAAGGCTTGTGCAGTGCTGCCAATAAACCTATATAGGCATGCTCTCCATCTAGTTATATGGTTAGGTCCCCCCCCCCCCCCGTTACTGTTTATAGTAAGTACTGTACTCTACTGTATCCCTTTATCAGGAATGAACCTTTAAATAAGGGTACTTTGATTTATGACAGCATGACACGTCCCCAAAGTTGAATGAAGGTTTGCTGATTTTGCGTCAGGCATCAGACGGTTTATTTCTCAGTAAGGTTTGTTAGTAGCTGGAAGCAAGTGTGAACTAGTGGAGGGATTTATTACTACTGGATAATTTAATCCAAGGTATGTGGAACTTTTTGGTATAACAAGTATACATATATACATATTTATATGTCGGTCATATTAGTTTGTATTCTTTAAAGATAAAAAAGTTTTTTTTTTTTTTTTCAAAAACTTTAAATTGACTTATAACAAATATATATCTGAATAGCACCTTGAAAATTTACCAGATCATAATTAAATTCATGGGCTATAAGTTGCTTTGAACCGCAAAGTGCGCAAGTTGCGCCTTTTTCTGTAAAGTCTATTTCTTTCCAAGAATCCAAGAAATAAAATTGCCTCTTGCAGAATATGTTTATTACTAAAATACGGGATTTCGATCAGTAGGCTGCACTGAATCATTAGAACCGGCAACAAATAATACCTAAAGGTTAATAAGATATTTATTTGAGTAATTTTAAATAAATAGACGTATTCAATTAATTTTTACAGATTTAAAATATTCCAAAAATATGTAATTAGTTAATTTTTATAAAACTTATGAAAATATTCTACAGTCGTTTTAGATAAGCTTTATTTTTATATTTAAGGGAAAACAAGGGATCCAAAAAAGAAGAATGTCACACTCTAGAAGTAAATTACGGGTTATTACCCGCATGGAATTATTCAAATTATTCAGGAAGAACAAATTCACTACGCAAGATTGTGTACTACCCGCGTGCGATTTCTTGAGCGCTCGGCTCCCTAGTCCTCATTCGGTAGGTTTCGTTCAACTTCGTAGGTTAAGCTGACAACATTGAAACACGAAGTACGCTATACACCCTGACATCTAGTGGCTTCAATACTAAGCTTTCATTCTGTCTCAGGATTCTTATTTATTTATTTATTCATTGACATTATCTTTTCTGACGCATCGAGTTTTGGGGAAAAATACAATCTTTCGAACTGCTGATTTCACAAACACTTCATTGTACATCCAACACTTTCCTCACCTGTTTAAGAATTCCGTATGTGCTAATTTCTGACGATCCCGTGAACTCTGATGTCAATTTCATGGACTGAAAGTTGAGCGAACTTTTCACAATTTGTATTAAATACGTTTAAAATTAGGCCTATAGCTTTCTCCACTTTTAGATGCCTTACCTCTCTTACGTTTTAAAACACGAAATGGTGAAGCATGTTCTGCTAAGACTCTTCTTTATGCTTAAAATTAGTCACCCAGTGTAAAAATATTGAGCCTATATTATGCATAATATTCTTATTTGATGACTTATTTGATAACCAAAGGCTTATGACGTGTAATTAATTGTTACGCAATACCGTCACCACGTTATATTATTGGACTGCATTAAAATCGTTGTATATTAAAGTCACTACATAAAATACCATACGCGCGATTCTGCTGAAACGTTATTTCTTTAGTTGACAACACTGCAGAAAGACTGAAGGAATAGCTATGTTTTGTTCCCCCCGACCCTCACTTCCCCGTAAATCCAGCGCTCAAGATATGGCGCGCGGGTAGTAATTACGTGAAAGAAAATTTTGAATTGCGGGTCTGCAATACTGTTGCCTTAAATGAAATTTAAAAAGTGCTATTATTGTTTAAATCTGATTTCCGGAAACGCTGGAAACAATGTGGTAGAAAGCATGATAGATTTGTGGTTAAATATACAAAATGGTTAAATTCTGAACTAATATTCCCGGAAAGTGTTATGAAATTTCATTCACTGAATGTTTCATCTTCATCAAATGTTGGAAGACCGAGAAAATTATTGTCTGAAGGTAGGGTTCTTAATCTACTGCTCATCACTTCAGATCCTTTGATATCAAATATACGCCCCTTGCCCCAGAAGAAGAAATACAGTCTACCCTTGGAAGTTCGACAGCTCTTAAAAGAACCATATCTAATCAAAAGCCACAGAAATGATGAACAGAATAAAATTTCGTCACCTCTAGAAGAAGTTGATGATGATGATGATGAAGAAGAAGAAGATGAAGGTGGTGATGAAGATTATGAAGAAAATGGTGAAGAAAAAGTTTATGATGATTACGATTAAAATTTTGAAAACAGAACTGTAATCTTATAATATGGTGTCATAACACATTGTATTCGTATGTATATTATGTATGTGTGTATGTTTGCATGTAGGCCTATGTGTGTATGTGTGTTTTTATCTAAAGTAGATTTTTTTTGCCGTCGTGTTCTACAACGAATACATTAGCACTGTTCCCTAATCCGCAAACAGTTTCTTTGTGCTGCAATTGAAATAGGGCAAGTGTTTGCTGGAACTGAGGAAGTAAAGATCTGTGTGCATACAGCTAATTGAGTTTCTGTCCACTGATTGACATAATAAATTAGTATGTACAAATGTGGTACATTCTGTGTTCTATGTATGTGTATATGTATATTCAAGATGCAAAGAATTCTGTCCCGTTAGATTCTCCAGACGTACAAAATAAAGAAGAAAATAATGATGATGATGACTAGGATTTTGAAAAGAGAACTTAAACTGTATGAACATTATATTATGTACATATGTGCGCGTTTAGTTATTTATGTATGCTTGTTTGTATGTGTGTTTCGTGTATTTATATAGGCGTGTAATGTGTGCGTGTATATATGGTATAAATGTATATTAATATATTTATACAGCAAATTTATACGTTTAAGTGCGTTTCTTTGCATTGTATGTGTATATTACATGTAATGGTATAGTTTCAAAACATAATATAATTTTGTCCCGCTAGATTCGCGTTTTGGACCACTGTGCCCTGGTTTAAATAAAAATAAAATCAGGTAAACTGATATAACAAAGCGCCAGTATCAATTATAGGCCTAATTGCAATTATGATATGCAGAAAATAAGTTTTTCTAATCAGATTAACATCGACCAGTGTCAGCAGAACTACAGATTTGTGATACCTTGACAATCGCGCACTCACATAAAAATAAAAAATAAAATAGAAAAAATCCATGTCAAATCGGCTTGCTCCGGGGACCTCCAGCATACGAGTCCAAGGCGTTACCATTTGGCCAACTCAATCAGTTTGGCGGTGTCGTTTGAGGAGTAGTTTTAACTGTAAAATTATACCGCTAGACAAAAATTAAAAAAAACATGTGACCTTTAATTAGTCGTTACTATGATACCGGTCAACCGATTAGGTTCAAAATTAATAGGCTTCTTGCCATGGACGTTATAAGTGTGTATACCAAGTTTCATGAAAATCCGATAAAGCATATTTGAGTTATGGGGCCTTTTGTGGTATAATACCATAAAAATGCACTAAATTGGGCATTATTCCGGTACCGGCCAACCGATTTGGTCCAATATCAACAGACGTCTTCCTATGGCCATTATAAATGTTTATAACAAGTTTCATGAAAATCCGATAAAGCATATTTGAGTTATGGCGCTTTTAAATAAAAACACTAAATTGGGTTTGACGCCGGTACCGGTGAACCGATTTTGTTCAATAACAATAGGGTTCTTCCCATGGACATTATAAATGTGTATACCAGGTTTCATGAAAATCTGATAAAGCGTATTTGAGTTATGGCGTGTACAGACACACAGATGGACAGACATTTTTCATCCCCCACACACAATCTCATAAAGTACCATACTGGCACTTAATAACTGATATAATCCCATATTGGGGGTGTAGAGTTTAAAACATAAGACATAAGACATAAAACAGTTAAATACAAGCATACAGTAGGAACCCCTTTTATCCTAAACAATTTGGATAATGTATTAATTCAAGGATATCCATTCCTTTTAATTAAAATAATCCTACGCCAATTAAAACTTTTGATTTCAATCATTTCAATAAACATTTATGAGTGGAAATAAAAAGCACACATCCATTGGCAATTTCCTCATACAAAAGGATTAATAAGAATAACTGAATGGTCAGAAAGGATATATGTAAATTGAAATAAAAATAAATAATAATGTTTTAAGTACCAAATTTAAAACTATGTTTTTCTCCTCAAACTGTGCTCGTATGCAGACCCTAAAGCTCTATCCACAATGCGCAGTCGGCAGTTGTTAGTCGGTAGTCAGCAGTTTGCATTTGCAATCGGCCGCTTGGGAGCAGAACTCGAACCGTCTACAATATGCTGTCGACATTAGGTTAGGGAAACATTTTACAGAATAAAAAAGGTGGAGGAATCGCTTTATAATTGGATAATATATGTTATAAACACATCTTGCTTTCTCGTAGTATGCTAATCTGTGTATTTCCACTAGTAAATAATTTTCAATCTCGTAATATGTTACTTGCAGTCGTTCAGTTGGTAGTCAGAGATGAATTTCTCGTCTGCCGACTACTGTCTACCAACTGCCGGTTGCCTGCTGTCGTCTGCAACTGCACATTGTGAATGGCGTCCATTGCTCACCACACGTTATACTTCGACTACAAACTACCGTCTACCGACTAACAACTGCCGACTGCGCATTGTGGATAGAGCTTAACACTTTCAACAACTATCCATTCATGAATGCAGCGGGAATACCCACGTGATGACATGCATCCTACCCAAGGTCAAAGTCAGGTGGAAATTCACCGAACTTTACCAAACTTGATTTTTCCCGAATTCATGCTTCTGCTTGGCATCTCTATTCTCTACGTGTAAAGCTTTGTTTGACCACCAGCATCTTCATTATCTCAATGCATAAATAAAGGCGAGAGAAGAAGTTACGACATGGACTTCAAAATTCTGTTTTATGTGAAGCAAAATATACTAATAAGCTATTTTATTTCGTAACTACCCTTCAAACATTCAGGGTTGCCTTATGTACGAGGCCGTCTTATAATCAGGCCAATATGGTAATCTTTTGTATTTTAGAGTCTGTAATCAGGGCCGTAGCTAGGCGGTGGCGAGGTGGGCCCCCGCCAAGAGCGCAGGTACAGAGAGGGTGCAAAATTAACCATGAAATATCCCACCTTTTTTAGACTGGTACAATTTATCAAGCAATAAAAATTCCACGTTAATGTTGAAATCTTTCAGGTTATTAAAAATTACTGCACGTAAACTATCTGTAGTATTATGCCAATTGTCTACAAACAAAAAGCAGTCTCCGTTCTTTAATTAACACGTTTTTTTATTGACAGAGTGTGATAACATACATCATGAACAGTACGGAAAGATATAACGACAATAAAAATTAAAATGTACGTTATTATTCAGATGATAGTGTTCAACTATTCGGAAAAAAAAAAAAACTTTTACCTATATTAATGTGTTATACATTTAAGTAGGCCTGAGGCTTATTATGTAATTTACTTTTGATACTAGATTTTATTATTTAATTCTTTTTTAAGTAGTTCAATCGTCGGGAAATAAGGTTTTAGTACCTTGAAAATCCAAAACTTAGTTCATTTTCAAATTGAGGTTTAGGTTTTCTTTGATAATAACAGTACTGTTATATTAAAATAGTAAACAATTTTACAGAAATTTTAAAAAAAATTGTTCAGACCCAGTATTGGAGGGCGCAGATTTGTCAAACTCGCCAAGGGCGCAGAAGGACCTTGCTTTAAAATGGATTCCCTCTATTATGAGATCACCGTTCTGAAATACCACTTTAGTGTAGAACCTTCAATGGTTTTTTAATGGAAGTTGTTTACTGCACTCACCATATTGCACTTGTCAGCTGCATCCACAGGCTCACACATCCTGAGTGCAGATAACAGGTATCTATTAAGTAGTGAGCCTAAAGCCACTTCTCTGAGAACATGGTCTGCTACAACTCCTTGCCAAGCCAATAGATTCCTCAACAGCTTCACAGCTGCACCAAACTGACGCTGGAAAAATGCTCCTCCACCTCCACCAAGCACCCTGAAACAAAATTACATTTTCAAAATGAAATAAGACATCAATTTTACATAAAAACAGAGTTTATAGTGCTCTCATTTTCATCATCCCACTCAGCGAGTAAAATGTCGGCATTTCCTTTTGTGGTCTGCCGGATTGTATTGTTTACTGAGGGTAACCAGTAGTTTGCACTCTCAAATCAAAGCAGGTGGCAGATTTTTCTTTTGGTTGATATTTGATACTTCTCATGTGTTCTTTGTACCTTAGGTTCAAATTTACCTTCCTTTTACCAATGCATACTTTTTCACAGGTATTACAGTCAATTTCATTTCTGATCTAAAGGTCATGATTTCAATAGTGAGGTAAAATTGACTGAATTGTGTTCGGAAACCACTTTGGAGAAAAGTATACATAAAAAAACAAAGATACTTATAAATTTTGACATCGCTAAGGACAATGACCTCATTTTAAAATCCATACAACCTGGAGGACAGAGAAGCAAAGTTGTCATTAGAAACAAACTTGTCAGTAGATCTCAGCTGATGGATGGGGAATCCATCGAGACGTATGTTCTAATTTGTTAAGTTTTTACTTACAATAATAAGAAAGTGAAGTTGAATGTTTTAAAGTTTAACATATAAAGTCAGTTTTGTTAAGGAATCAGTAGAACTACAGTGCCATCAATAAGTCACTCCACAGCTCTGGTTATATTCGCCACCCAGGCGAAGGCTGGTTCTTCTCCCTGTCTTCCTTTCAGCCTCATAGGTAGGCCATGTAAATTTGCTAATGATGTTGTGAGTTTGTTTTCTATTGTTAATGTGTTTATAACATAGGATGAAATAGCAACGATGCTAAGTAAACACTTCTCTGGTAAATATTTCCAACATCTTTTGTAAATAGGTGAGTTTCATGTTACTTTTAAGGCTAGTTTACACGATGACACTAGGTTTCGTAACCACTTTCATGAAAGTGATTTTGTGAATCTAATTACACACATTTTCTTTCCAATGCAACCGCACATTTCATGTTATTTCTGAAGTTCAAGTTCATGTTGTTTGAAACACGTATGAATACAGGCGTTTCACAATTTCCTCACTTCCCCATTTCATTTTACAAAATGCAAACAAGCTAAATAAGCGTATAATCTCAAAATTACTATTATAGTTTCGTGAAAAGTTGGAATCAGCCGAAACTGCTTAGTGTCATAACTCATTGTCGCCAGTACAACTAGCGCTTGCGCATTCAAGTAAAAAACAGTTGCGAAACTCAGTTACGAAACCTAATTTCGTCGTGTAAACTAGCCTTTATTTCTTATTCATTAACGATTGTAGCAGGACATTGTAATCATACGCTTGCGCTGCTAACCGAATTTAGTTTCTTAGTCTGATTTTGCTTGCATAAGTTCTGCGGAGCGAGTTCTTGAAGCCACTGTATAAACGTGCACAATTTCTTGCTATAGCCTACCTGCTACCTGCTATTTTGAAACTTATAAGTTGAGACACTAAAATCTATTACTAGAGATAGGAATTTTTCGGTGTTTTCAAACCGGAGAAAGCGGTACTTTGATATGTGAAATTCGGTGATTTCAATTGAACTTTTCGGTACTTCAAAACTATAGCAGATTCACGGGGAAGCATATCTTTTATGTGCTTAAACCATACAATCGAATTAAATCATACACATTTAAACCCAATCAAGACACAATATTTACAAAAGGCTAAATAATACACATTTAAACTCGATCAAGACACAATATGTACAAGGCTAAGTAAAGTTTATTCTTCAAACAACATCTCACTAAAAAGTTAAACGTTCCCTTGTGACAAACGATGGCGCCTGTCACTCAATACGCTATGCAGAAAAAAATCTTTCGCAGTCTGCATTTGTGCACGGCATCCACAACGCCAAACTCCAAGGAGAACTAAATACGTCGTACTAATACTAATCGAATCCCAATACTGTATTTATCCGAATATAAGCCACCCCTGAATTTAAGCTGCACTTGCCTTTTTAACAGTAAAGTAAAGGAAAAATAATTAAATTAACCCCAAAGTGAAACAATAAATTGCCCCATATTCATAATATTAAGGCAACACACGTCTTAGCTGAAATAGGCCTGATAAGAAAAAGAAAATATCAGCTGACTTAAGTTAAT
Organism: Ectobius pallidus; assembly: GCA_964059195.1. Lineage (NCBI taxonomy): Eukaryota > Metazoa > Arthropoda > Insecta > Blattodea > Ectobiidae > Ectobius > Ectobius pallidus. Next base: position 31,724,908 of record CAXKWD010000004.1, on the reverse strand, counting down.
ACAATTAAATAAAATTGACGGAAAAGAAAACAGAAATCTTTACTTTACACTTCATATGACTTTCAGTGTTAAATTTCGCGCGATTTTTCTATTTTTCATAACCATTTTGTTACCATTATTTGTATTTCCATATGTTACAGCTTTATTATTTTTTTTTTTTTTAACTTCTGAGCAAATCATAACACACCCATATTCTGTAATACCGCTATAAAAATGACAAAATACGCAAAACAAAGATAATAAAATTAACATCACTTGCTTCCGAATCTTTACGCCTCTTTTACGGTGTTTCAATTAAATCGATATATTTTCTATGTTAAATCGATTCATATATCGATAGTCCTGGAAATTCGAGATAATCGATAGGTGGCGGTGCTTGGAAGAAGGTTACCAGCTACGGTAGATCAACCGGTTTTTTCGTTTTCGGCCTCTTTCTCGCAAAGAAGTAAAAATTCGTGCCAAAATCGCATTTTAAAGTAAAAATTCGCGCCAAAATCGCATTTTAAAGTAAAAATTCGCACCAAAATCGCATTTTCATGCAAAATTCGCACTTTCATGCAAAATTTGCATCAATTCGCGGGTACAAAAAACATTTTTCAGGGTACTGTTGTGTGTGTTGAAGCTAGTTATCATTCCTAATACAGTTCTTAATAAAAATCGTTAAATTCGCGATCGCGAAAAATTCCTATCCCTATCTATTACTTCTGGCATGTTGGCAAATAGAATTAGAAATCTAGTATCCTAGTAGAACTATTGAACTTGGTATCATTCGATATCGATACCTCTGAAGCACAGAGTCCATTGCGATATTGAAAGTATCGAGAACTCATCTGTAATAGAAACCATGAGTAATGTATAATGAACTTACTGTTTAGGGTACAGAGGAATGAACACATCGTTTTCAACTGCAGATTTCATCTTGGCAATGATAGTGCTGACCAGCTGGTCAAGTGCCTTGCTAGTTGGTAGTAATGTAGGGTACTCCTGTATGAGCCTGTTTAACAGCCCAACTAATCGGAGAGTTTGTGATGTTGACAGCGGATCCCACACACCATCAATCAATTCTGTAATCCAGAACAAATAAAAAAAATTAATCCATCTCCAAAAATAAGTCATCATAAAGAATAAATATACTGAACGCCGCTTAATGTAATCGCAGATGTTATCATCGGGCAGTGTTATCACTTTGATGAAGTCCCGTACAGATTAATATTGATACAGGGTCATTACACCTCAATTCATCCAGGGCATGTAACCCTCCGGTCTCAGATTTTGATGAAATTTTGTAGTGTGGTTCCCATATGCATGAGAAACAAAGATCTGAATTTTTAGCTTCCTGTCTGTTATAGATTCGGAGATACACTTCTTTGAAAACATCGTGTTTTAGGAAGAATAGAGTCGGGACAGGAGTAGGTTTTGTGTGCAGACTGTTACATTTTTGCTTGTACCATGCCTATGAATGTTAGCAGAACCATAACACATGATCATTCCAATGCAAAAATGACTGCTGAGTTCAAATCTGGTGTCAGAATTTGTCTAACACTTACAGAAATGTTGTTATGGGCATGTAAACTTAAAAATTGAAACTATAAAAAGGCAATCGCGCCTCCTCATAAAAACTATGATATCTCAAAAAGTAAACTAGATACAGCTGAATGCTTTGCACCATTGGAACGAGCAGGGAATTCCCATCTAGATCAAATAAAAAAACTTGTGGGACTTTGTTAGATGAATTTTTTTTCTGCACATATGTAAAAATAGAATATTTGAGTATGGATTACATACATATGTTGAACAGAGTTTCCAGATAATTATGGAGCTACAGTCTTACAAGCCAAAGTAATTCAGTGTTATAATCAGTTCTTACCATTAAGTGCACAGAAATCCATTACCACAGTTATAACATTTTTACATGGTAAGTTAAACATAATATATTTGGAGCAGACCTGATACATGACATTATATTAATTTGTTAACAGCTCAGTACCCAAATTATTAAGTGTGCTGCCAATCCAAATACATGAATGTTGCAAAATTCCATACACAAACTGCTTTGGATTGTAGAGGAGACCAAAAAAAATTTTTTGTTAAATAACCATAGGTCGGAAACCAATAGGTATGTCAGTAGTCACCTTCGAAGACAGACATCATTGAGTAGAAACAAACATCCCTGTGCATGACAAACACGTGACATGTTGCAGATTGTACACAGTTTAGGTAGATGTTTGCTTTTATTCATTCTGCTTGTTCTTAGGCATTGAGTAAGGACGATGGAAGATTACAGTTTTGTTGAACTCGCGAATATCCACCTAGTTTATGGTGCATGCAATGGCAATTCCACAGCTGCACAATGTCTCTATGCTGAGCGATATCCTGGTCAGCGTTTACAAAATCCTCGCACATTTGTTTCTGTTTCAAGTTCGAGGGCATCTACGTGACACATTTGGTGAAAATTGGATTGGCCGGGGTGTACCCATTGCATGGCCTGCTCGTTCTCCTGACCTTACCCCACTTAACATTTAAAGAGTTTAGTGTATGAAACACCAGCTGTGTCAGAGGAGGATCTTGTTGCATGGATTCTTGTAGCTGCCAACCAATTACAACATACCCCTGGAGTATTCCACCATATGAGAGAAGCAGTATTGTGTCGTTGCAGATCGTGTATTGAAGCAGGAGGCTGCACATGTGAACAATATCTGTAAATAAACCTCACCACAACCAGCTCAAATGGTCACCATACCTTCATTGTGTGTCAGCATGTTTCCATTCGAAGGTGACTACTGGTGTAACTATTGGTTTCCAGCCTATGGTTATATAACAAAACAACTTTGTTTTGGTCACCTCTACAATCCATAGCAGTTTGTGTATGGAATTTTGCAACACCTTATATAAAAATAGACCACAGATATAATTTTAGATAGGCCTATAGATGTGCTATACATCAAGTATTGATTATAAAAGATATTTATGAGTGGTGATAAGTAAATATTCACAGTTAATAGATATAATAACACGCCTATTACATTTGTAAGGACAATTTTAATTGGAGCTGACAGATGGTTGCACTGATTTATAACGATCTGTTACTCTATAATAGTTAGACTACTTAGTCTTCATGAAGTAGTAGGTCTAAGCATCACATTTAGTAGTACGAACTGGGGGTGCTACACTGATGTTCCAACTGAGGACCGGGAAGGAATTTGTTACATAGAAGTCTTTGCAATATATTTGTTCCATTTTTCCTGAATTTCAGCAGTACATTTACGGCAAGTCATCTTGTGATGGCATTGAAGATGCTGTCAAGATAACTGCCACCAAGGCTAGAATGCAACGGCCGTACAAAAACAAATACTGGAGTCAAAGCAGATGTTTGATTTCTGAGCCAGCAGTTCTCAAAAATTAAATTTCACTTTATATCTGCAGCAGAAGTGGAAAATGTTCACAAACTGCAGAGTGAAAAATCCAAAGCAGCAAGTAGGGTTGCAGGAACACAAAGTTTTCATCATTTCATACCTCTATCTTGTAACATTTTGGGAGCGAAACGTCTGAGCACAGATGATCATTTGTCTTTAGTCTTCCAGTTTTCAGATGCCGAACTTTCAGTACATGAATCTGTAAAACTAAACAGTTTTGTTTGTCGTGTATACGACAAAAAATGGTATATTGGTTTAGTTAATGAAGTAGATACAGATGAAGGAGACGCAAGTGTAATATTCATGCATCCTAATGGCCCATCTACATCATATCATTGGCCAGAGAAAGAAGATAAGTGCTTGGTTCCATTCAGTCACATCTTACTACATGTACCCATTCCAGATACTGCAACAAGTAGACAGTACCACATATCTGATAAATGTACTGCTGAAATTCAGGAAAAATGGAACAATTGCCAAGACTTCTATGTAACAAATTCCTTCCCGGCCCTCAGTTGGAACATCAGTGTAGCATCCCCAGTTTGTACTACTAAATGTGATGTGTAGGCCTACTACTTCATGAAGACGAAGTAGCCTAACTCTTATAGAGTAACAGATCATTATAAATCAGTGCAACAATCTGTTAGCTCCAATTTAAATTGTCCTTACAAATGTAATAGGCATGTTATTATATCTATTAATTGTGAATATTTACTTATCACCACTCATAAATATCTTTTATAATCAATACTTGATGTATAGCACATCTATAGGCCTAAAGAAAATGATATCTGTGGTCAATTTTTATATTTGGATTGGCAGTACACTTAATAATTTGGGTATCGAGCTGTTAACAAATTAATGTAATGTAACAGGTCTGCTGCAAAAATATTATGTTTAACTTACCGTGTAAAAGTGTTATAATTGTGGTAATGGATTTCTGTGCACTTAATGGTAAGAACTGATTATAACACTGAATTACTTTGGCTTGTAAGACTGTAGCTCCATAATTATCTGGAAACTCTGTTCAACATATGTATGTAATCCATACTCAAATATTCTATTTTTACATATGTGCAGAAAAAAAATTCACCTAACAAAGTCCCACAAGTTTTTTTATTTGATCTAGATGGAAATTCCCTGCTCGTTCCAATGGTGCAAAGCATTCAGCTGTATCTAGTTTACTTTTTGAGATATCATAGTTTTTATGAGGAGGCGCGATTGCCTTTTTATAGTTTCAATTTTTAAGTTTACATGCCCATAACAACATTTCTGTAAGTGTTAGACAAATTCTGACACCAGATTTGAACTCAGCAGTCATTTTTGCATTGGAATGATCATGTGTTATGGTTCTGCTAACATTCATAGGCATGGTACAAGCAAAAATGTAACAGTCTGCACACAAAACCTACTCCTGTCCCGACACTATTCTCCCTAAAACACGATGTTTTCAAAGAAGTGTATCTCCGAATCTATAACAGACAGGAAGCTAAAAATTCAGATCTTTGTTTCTCATGCATATGGGAACCACGCTACAAATTTTCATCAAAATCTGAGACCGGAGGGTTACATTTCACTTTTTTTCTGGATGAATTGAGGTGGAATGACCCTACACTGAAAAAATCCTGTTTCTTGTGGTCAAAGAATCGATTTATGTTATCACATTTTCTTTTTTGCAGCTTTATTTCCAAATACTGTACATTATTCAAAATTTCATTTTTAAGGGTTTCATTTCTAACTCAACTGTATTGTGTTGTACTGGAGGTAGCAATTCTGTTCCCAGCTCACAGGTTGACCAGTTCGCTACCCATCATTGGCACAAACTCAGGCTGAGACAACTGAAAATGCTGCCCCTGCAATACGACCTCTTATTCTACATCAAAATGTAAAGTGAGAAAAGGATATTTTCCATGCCTAGGATAGAGAAAGTTATGTGATGCATCACACCTGATATTTTATTTGTCAAAGCCCAGTAAAATGCAACTGTTAAAGTCCTATGTGCTCACTGCAAACAATGTTGTCATGACAAGTGAATTACATTTGAAGAATTCAGTGTAATGTTTTCACAAATCAGGCTCCTAACTTTCTTTCTACTGTCACATCAAAGATTTCAATAGCTTTAAACCTTCTCCGGACAACCCAGATCATTTTGCAAAAAACCGTGTTTAAATCGGTCCAGTAGTTTTAGGGAATTTACCAGATGAATTGTTCAGAATGTAATAAGTTATACATTGGGAAAACAAAACGAAATATTGACATCAGGTTTAAGGAACACAAGAGAAATTTGAAATATTGCCAAATAGAAAAGTCAGCAGTTGCATCCCACTGTTGGAACAGCAATCACCACATTTGTAGTGAGGCAATTTTATTAAAATCAGTCAATAAACATAAAGATTTGGAGATTTGGGAGAAGATTTTTATGAGAAAATTTGAAGACAGGTTAATGAACTTTGAAATACCGGAAGAAAATTTAATCAAGAAGTTTGTAAAGTCTACACCAGAGGGCACATCGGGATGCTCTAAATGGAAATCCGACAGTTGACTAGCAGTTGAAAATGTGGCAAAAGTTCGCAAAACGATCGTCCTGCAGAATACAGGTAAAAGTCAAGTCTAAAGTGTGATAAGTGTGAAAACAAAGTATAGTGCTTCACTGTTAAAAAGTTCCACGAAGATACAGTTTATTAATGTGAAATTTGACTGAAACAGTTTAATTTTAAGATACCTGAACCATTAATAAGCATTAAAACGTTCAAAACTAAGGATTTTTATAAATTCCCACTTTTTGGGAATATTTCCTGGCCAAGGAAATATTCCCATTTGATAAGTTCCTTCCCACTAGGAATATTTCCGGCCCACATCACTAGGCCTAGCATTATAAACATTTTGGTAATTTTATGTTTTCTTCCACTATGCACAATTTTTTTTTTTTCTTTTAGTCCTGCATACATTAAAACCTCTATCTTGTGTGGGATTATGGAAAGTCGCATCATAGTGCAAACTTCTGGCTCAATTTTCATAGAAATATTACATAACAGCTTGAGTAAGCAGTGCACCTTGTTCATGTCCAAGTAATACCATCTGACATTGTGTGAGGGCTCTGCAGATGCATTTCTGCCGGCTACTCCGGCTCATCAGCACATCTCCCACTTACTTGTCACAGCAACATCCCCAGTGGTTGGAGGAAAGCAGGAATCAAAATTATGTATAAAGATAACGGAGACAGGGGACCCTAACTCATATAGAAGCGCTGCTTTGGAATGTATGCTCTTCAAAGTAATGACGAAGCTCCTTTGCAAGAAACTTTTCCAACTTCATTGACTCTGACAACAAACAAGGCTTCATTTTTCAACAGTGATGACTTTTTTCTGAAGTGGTATAACCAGTCATGTGATCATAATATCCTATTACATGGGCCATTGATACATACTCAAGCGGAAGAATTTGCTGTTACCTGAAGTGTAAATCAAATTGTGTTCTTTTATTAAATCTAGTGTTCAAATGTTAGTGGTTTTATTTAATAGTATAATGGCAGTTTGGTAGCTGTTAAGATCCACTGCACAATAAATATTATTATTACAATACTAACTAACTAACTAACTAACAATCATCCAATTTATGGCTAGTGAATATCTTTGGCAAATATTAAACTTTGTAATAGACAACACAGATAATTTCGAAACTAACTCTGACCTACATAAAATCAACACTAGAAGGAAATCAGATTTACACATTCCCAGGCCAAATCTCAGTTGTTATCAAAATGGTGTTTACTATTCTGGAATTAAACTCTTTAACAAACTTCCAAAAGAGATTAAAAAATTTACTAACAAACCAAAAGAAATGAAATTATTGATTAAGAAATATTTAAATGCACACAGCTTCTACTCTGTTAATGACTGTATGACAAATAATATGTTAATAGGTTAATAGTTTATAAATGTAATTAATTCTGTTTAATGCTTTGACAAGTTCCACATCCTATAGTCATCAGACTTTTATGGGATCTATGGAATGCTTTCTTACTTTACTTTTACTTTACTTTGCAATGAGTTTATTTTATAGTGCTCTACAGCAGTACATTTAAAAAACAGGTTAATTCAAAATTTGGATAATTTGATTCTTTTCTAATTTCCCTTAAGAGTTCAAATTAAAAAGAGTCCACTGTACTTAGTATAAATCTGTCATAATTCGCTCACTATTGAAGATACTACATATCTTGTTGGGTAATTCTGAGCCATTTGAATGTAATTTTGGGTCATAAGAAGCAACTTAGAAAATCTATACATAATCTCTTACCGGATTTTTAATTTTAATTTACCATCAGCATGTTTCCCCGTTAATGTTTGTTTTGTCCACTGAAAAATATGTTAATGAGATTCCACTGTATTTTGTGATTAGATATGAATGTAAGAACTTACGTGTAACTTTTGGAAGGAGGACTTTCTCTATAATGATGGGTACCAACTGGAGGTCTGGGTCCTTCCTTAGAGCTTCTTCGGTTTCCCCTTCTTTCAACCCATAAAGTAACAACGTGTCATACCATTTAGACCTCTCAAACTCCAAGCACCCATCCTGAAAATTGAACCAATGAGTTACTACAAACAATGAAGTCACCTCATGGCCTGTACTATTTTCTGTTTTTAATTCTTGCTAAAACATGTTTATACAAAACCTTACACATAGTTGAGTAATTTAAATTCTTTAGGAGTGGGGATATTAAAACACAGTTTTACTGCAAACTTATAATTATTTTCTGTCCACTTCACATGATGCATTAAAACTCTATAACCGAGTTGACGCTGAAACCGATGTCATTATAACAAAGTTCTACTGTATATACAGAAAACTCCCAATAATCCGTGGGTGGATTATGTGGTTTGCAGATTATCCGTACACAAAAATTTGAATTTCCCACACTTAATTTTGAATTTTGCAGGAAAAAAAGTAAAAATTCGAAATTAAGAGCGGGAAATTTAAAATATCACACCCAGTTTGGATTATCTGTGTTTTTCGATTTTTCATGTATGTCAAGTCCTAACTGACACGGAAAATCGGGAGTGGTGTATACTACCCGCGCGCCATATCTTGGGCGCTGGATTTATGGGGAAGTGAGGGTTGGGGGAACAAAACATAGCTACTCCGCTAGTCTTTCTGCAGTGTTGTCAACCTGAAATCACATTTCAGCAGAATCGCGTGTATGGTAAGCGCACGTCAACAGCATAAGTGTGGATGCCGAATTGGATAATTATTTCCGTTGAATCATCCTCGCTATTTTATGTAGTGACATTTAATAGACAACGATTTTAATGCAGTCCAATAATATAACGTGGTGACGGTATTGCGTAACAATTAATAACACATCATAAGGTTTTAGTTATCAAATAAATCATTTTCCTCCGGGAAGAGAATGTTTTTAATAGGCTCAATATTTTTACACTGGATGACTAGATTTAAGCATAAAGAAGAGTCTTAGCAGAACATGCTTCACCATTTCGAGTGGTAAAACATAAGAGAGGTAAGGCATCTAAAATTGGAGAAAACTATAGGCCTAATTTTAAACGTAATTAATACGTTTTGTGAAAAGTTCGCTCAACTTTCAGTCCATGAAATTGACATCAGAGTTCACGGGATTATCAGAAATTAGCACATACGGAATTCTTAGAGGTGAGGAAAGAGTTGGATGTACAATTACGTTTTTGTGAAATAAGCAATTCGAAAAATTGTATTTTTCCACATAACTCCATGCGTCAGAAAAGATAATGTCAATAAATAAATAAGGATCCTGAGACAGAATGAAAGCTTAGTATTGACGCCACTAGATGTCAGGGTGTATAGCGTACTTCGTGTTTCAATGTTGTCAGCTTTACCCACGAAGTTGAACGAAACCTACCGAATGAGGACTAGGGAGCCGAGCGCTCAAGAAATCGCACATGGGTAGTATGTTGATTTTTAGTGCACAGATACATGCCAAATTTGCTGTTAATTAGTTCATAAAAAATCTGTCCTCTATTTATAAGACTAATTAAGTAAGTGGGCACGAACTATGAATATTAGCTTTAGCCTACAGAGGTATCAAAGCTGAAAATGAAATTTAGAGTACAATATTTACAATTTAATAGGCATAATCCATGTCAATTCAGGCAGGGGCTTACCTTCATAGTCTCAGATGTTAATGAATTTAATATATGTTAAAAATCAGGACAAAGTAATGAAGCTGTAATAAGATATTACAATAGCCTATAGGCATATTTTAATTCAGAAATTATTATTTCTTTCTAGAAATTTTGATTAGTAAGTTAGAAAAGCTTAATTTCGAGATTTTATCATGTTGCAATCAGGATGACGCTGTACTTGTGCCTGTTATATCCTAAGGTATAACTAGTAACGTGTGTGAAGGGAATTCCCCATTGAGTCCGCTTAACAGAATTTTCAAAGAAGGACGCTGGTTAAAGTTAAATAATTAGCCAATGGCAGAGCCAGATTTATTATGGAATTAAAGTTGTAAACCCTTTTACATTCGAGATATCGCGGCTCACGAGAACTAAAAGGGAGGCTATATAAATGGCAACCCTTCAGCACCCGCAGATATTATTCACTCATCATTCGCCATGTAACAATGTATTATTTGATCGCCACTCGCCGAGTACAGACGTCCTCCTGATTCACCAAACTGCCGCCTCATTGCATTAGCTTTAATATAATATTACAGTGGCTAATATCGGCGTTCAAGTTTTAAATAAACTACAATCAACATCATAAGTGTGTATTATTTAAAAATATCGACCACACGAAATCCCTGCGAGAGTTTCACAAATAGCTGAGGAAATAATCGACGATCCACTTCAAATTTAGCGACCAACTGTGCGGCGATCCTAACTACATCAAATTTGGCGGCCCAACTGGCGCAGATCCAGTGTCGAAGATACATCCGCGGAATAACAGCGGGGAAGTCCAGAGCAACAGCGAGTGGAACAGCTGAGCGTGAGGAAGGCTGGAGGCAGCGGAAAATCAAGGTCGAAGGCGGTGATCTGCTAGCTGTACAGACCGTGACGAAAACATCTGGCCCGCAACAGGAAATGAATTCTTCGCTACGAGGGAAGCACCAATAAATAGTATAAACATACTATTTTCCAAGTAAGACCTTTTATTTACCTAAGTGCTCCAAAGAAGAAAATTGCGTGTGACGAAAATTTACATAGATCAGGAAAAATGGCGAACTTAGAACAGAATACTGAAAAGATTAGAGTAAATAATTTTGAGGGTCAAGAGATGATGTTGTCAAGAGAGGAAATGAATGTTATAATGAATATAATGCAAAGTGCCCTTCAGGAAATGAAAAAAATAAATAGGAAACTTGATACGTATATAGGTAAACCAGTAACAGAAGGAATTCCAGTAAAAGATACTGAGGTAGATAGTCAGATAGGAGCAGAAGTGAATAATGTAAATCCTGATGTAGAAACAGCTGATAGTAAGGTCAATGATAGGATTGTTACTGAAAAGTTAGGAACAGCTGATTACGAAGTCAACGATGAAACTAAGGAAAAGTTAGGAACAGCTGATAGCGAGGTCAAGGATAGTATTTCTGTAGAGTCAGGAACAGCTGATTACAAGGTTAATGATGAAACTAATGGAAGGTTAGAAACAGCTGATAGCAAATACAAGAATGATAATATGATGACTCCAGAATTAGATAATATTGAGATTAATGAAATTGCTATCCAGGAAAATAGGGATGATAGGAAAAATGTAGAATCAGGAAATCTAAAGAATGTTGATTCTAATTTCAAAGTAAGTGTCAGGAAAAATGCAAACATTTCAACTAGTAACCAGGATAATTTTCGATCATGCTTAAGAAATATTGATCGTATTCAAAATGTAAATTTTGAAAAATTTGAGGTAGGGGCAGAAAATTTCAGGGACTGGAGTAGATTCCCAGAACAAAAGAATGTTCAGGTAGATTGGATGATGATGAATATTCAGAAAGAAATAGAAAATTTCAACCAGTATACTGCCAAGAATCAAAGGAACAACTATAGTATTCTTTGGAATGTAGGTCAAGGTTATAGTACACTTGCAGAAAAACTTAGAAACGTCAATAAGATTGCTAAACATGAATCAAATGTAGGAAAGTTGATAAACAAAGGTGCATGGAGAATCAGGAATCTAAATCCTCCTACAATACCATATCCAAAATCTTGGAATGAGGTTTACTAACTTCATGTAAATAAAAATGATGTCGATCATGTTAAAATACATTCATAGAGATATAAATGATGTAAAATTGTTTTGATAAAAAGGTTAGGTACATAATAGCATGTAACAACATTCTGGAAAAATGTTAGATTACCCATCCATTAATTGAAAAGTCATGAGTGAACAGAATATGTCTACGGCAAAATTAAAACTAATAAATTAAAATGTTATTGTAGATTTTCCTCATAATGAAAATATTAACGAATATGAGATATCAGCGTGATTAATTATTGTTACAACCAAGTTGAATAATTAAAGTTAATATAGGTAGTTAATATTTTATCAATAGGATTGATTATAATTTGAACCATTTTCCTAAGATCTGAAGATTGAGTAGTAAAGATTCTATAAATTACCCTCCGATGGTGTCAACTAATGGAAGAGAATAGTGTAGTGTTCCCTATAAGAATTATATTATTGAACATATATCCGCCGTAGATGCGTGAATGAGATAGAAGATAGCCACAGGAAATAAATGATTAAATCATGTTGAGAGTTCCATGATGTTAAGTAAATAAATAGTTGTGAGGGTAAGCAACGATATTATTATTCCTACTGTTGAGTAGATGTTATTGTGAAGTAAATATGTTCGTGGCGTATTAAGGGACTACAATTGTAAGGGAAATAAGAATTTCATGGAGGAGATGCTTAAGAGAAAAGATTGACAGCATTTAACTTACTTTACTGAGGATTGATAAAATATGGTTCTTAAAAATTATTTTGCTGATTACGCTAATTTTTGCCAAGTATATAAGGTTGACTAGATAGGAAATACACAATTGAAGTTAGTAACTACCAAAAGAAGATAAATATAATTACTGTGTCAAAAGAAAATATAAATGAGGACGATAAACATATAGCTGATGTATTTGAAATTATTTACAGTGCCGTATCAATTTAAAAAAAAAAAAAAAAAAAATTTAAGTTCTGGATGGAGGAAAAATAAAATGTTGATATACGCTATTATGACTGATACATAGATAGAATTTGCTGTACTAGGATGAATAACAATTATCTAAAGAATTTTCAAGGTAAAGGCACAACGCCAAAATAATAACCAATATCAACAAAGAATGTTGAATGTTAAGTATTGTATAAGAATGAATGATCGTGTTGAGAGTTCTCCACGTAATATTACCAAACAAAGTGATAAACACCCTTGCGAATGATTAATCGATGCTAGAATGTTAATGCATGATGGTATGCCAAAATTCTAACCAGCCTTCATGAACATAGTTCCAATATATTCCACTGATACATCCACTAAGATCTTCGTAAAGAATTGAAAAGGCTAAAAATTTTGTGGTTAGAAAGTGTGAATCTAATCCATAACCTATAGCATCATTGTTTACATCCAACGTATGGTCATGAGTGACATACGAATGCGTTTCCATGTATCGTGGTGAGATGAGTAATTGAATGTGTAAATGTAATTCTCATGGTATATCAAGTGTGATTGAATTTCAAGTATGATTTAAAATAAATACCCCACATATTGTAGTAATTCGATGAAGGGATGTAAATAATGATAGCTATCTGTTAAAAGTATGATATTTACTATGTAATGTATGTAATGTTTATGTTTATCACTACATTTTATTTCAATTTAATTATTTCATATAGAACAAAATATTGATAATATTGTTCATAGTTAATGCAGATTTTCAAGATGAATAGTAACCCTTATAATCACTAAAGAATTTGGTTAAATATAAGATGATCTGTTGAAAGAAAGTATAAAATAAATACTTGATGAAGGAAACTAACATAGGATAAATATCCATGATAATGATGATTAAGAGGAAAATATAGGAAAAAGGATAAGTTTAATTTTTGAAATGATAAGGAAAACATGATATAAATGAAAATAATTTTCTTTAATTCTAAACTTCATATGTAATATATCCAGTGTATACTCATGTAATCATTATTTGTATTTAAATTTTGTAATCTTTAATAGTGTGCCACTTAAAATCAAAATTATTGAGTTACTTTGAGGTTGTTAATATAAGAAAAATTAAACTTACCTGCTTGGAAGTTTAATGTTTCCTTATATTAAGGGGCATTTTGAAGCTGTAATAAGATATTACAATAGCCTATAGGCATATTTTAATTCAGAAATTATTATTTCTATATAGAAATTTTGATTAGTAAGTTAGAAAAGCTTAATTTCGAGATTTTATCATGTTGCAATCAGGATGACGCTGTACTTGTGCCTGTTATATCCTAAGGTATAACTAGTAACGTGTGTGAAGGGAATTCCCCATTGAGTCCGCTTAACAGAATTTTCAAAGAAGGACGCTGGTTAAAGTTAAATAATTAGCCAATGGCAGAGCCAGATTTATTATGGAATTAAAGTTGTAAACCCTTTTACATTCGAGATATCGCGGCTCACGAGAACTAAAAGGGAGGCTATATAAATGGCAACCCTTCAGCACCCGCAGATATTATTCACTCATCATTCGCCATGTAACAATGTATTATTTGATCGCCACTCGCCGAGTACAGACGTCCTCCTGATTCACCAAACTGCCGCCTCATTGCATTAGCTTTAATATAATATTACAGTGGCTAATATCGGCGTTCAAGTTTTAAATAAACTACAATCAACATCATAAGTGTGTATTATTTAAAAATATCGACCACACGAAATCCCTGCGAGAGTTTCACAAATAGCCGAGGACATACAAACAACGAGGCAGTACTATCTCAAATTTGGACACCCAACTGGAGCTCTACTTCAAATTTGGTGCCCAACAGTGTGGCATAATAACTGACGCATCGTACTACTTCAAATTTGGCTCCCATACGTGTGGCCTAACATCGATCAACGACCTTCTTCAGTAAGAAACCCATTTTCTTTGTTTTGCCCCAAAAAATTCCTGGGCCGAGATACAGGCCACCAAAGATGGCGTCTCAGATGCCGTTTCTCGAGTGTGATTTTTGGAAAAACTTTAAAGTGCTCTATTTCTGGAACGGTTCAAGATATTTTGTTGTTTCTTTTTTTATTTGAAAGATAATAATGTCCTGCTTCAAATGATATCCTAAGTTTGGAAATTCATGTACAGGGTGTTTTGTTTTAGCCTTTTGAATTTTTTTGTGATAAATCAAATACAGTGGAACCTCGTTAGCACGTTCCTCATTACTACGTTTTCCCGCATAGTACATCGTTTTTTGGAAGTCCCGGTCCCAATCTTAATAATTACATGTTTAAATGTTTCTTTAACACGTTTTGGTTTCACGCTTAGTACGTTCGTATTTGGCTCGCCAACCACACTTTGCCAAACACAAGCTTTGTTTGTGTCCGATCGTGTAATCTCTATGTCAGAATTCTTGTACTCTTTGCTCTATGGGACCAATCGTCAGTCATTATAGTTGCTTCTCATTGGTCATTTGGACACCAATCGGCAGCCATTGTGTTTGCTTCTCATTGGTCATTTTGACGTCATGCAGATTTTTCAGCGTCAGCTGTATGGCCGCCATTTTTATTGTGTTCTATAGGTAGTGAAATATGTTTCAAATTTCTTACGGTTCGTGTGGTGTCGAGAAGAAAATATTAGAATGTTTGATGAAATGTAGGCTAAAAAAGCAGACCATGCTTCTCACATGGGTATTGGATCACATTTCATTAGCAATTTGACTTTGTTCGCTAACATTCAGGCACGTCTGAAATTTTGAACAATTACACTTCCAGTTATTTTATGTTTGTTAATAGATTGTGGAGTGCAACTTGTTTCATGTGTGATGTTTTAGAATAAAGTGGATGCTTTTTTGTGTGAATTTCGTATGGTTTTTCATTAAATATGGCTCCCATACATTCCTTCAATTTTTGCAACTTTTGTTTAATTTTTTCAAATAAAATCGTTAGGCCTATGTATTTGTTTACATAATTAAATCTCGCATAACTAATGGCTTGGCATAGAAGCTCCTGTGTGTCAATATGGGTATTTCTGAGTCATTAGGATGCACTTTTGAGTGATTCTGAGCAACTTAGAAAAATAGGCCTATCTACATACTCCCTACGATTTTTTTTTTAAATTTTCAGTAGTACGTTTTCCCTTTTAAGACGTTTATTTTTTTCGGTCCCTAAAGAAACGTGTTAACGAGGTTCCACTGTATATATTTTTTTCTCAAAAATGCCAATCCCAAAAATTCAGATTTTTTTTACTGTTGATTAGTACCAAACAGTACTACATTCTCTGAAAAGGAGATCTTCCACTTTTTAGTTTAACAGGTTTTATGAACAGTGTTCATTTTTTAACTTCTGTTGCGAATTTCGTTATTGCAGTTTTGTTCTTTGGAACCCTCCAGATTATTCCAGAATGTAAGAAAACCTTTTAAAACATTCTGGAACAATTCAGGTAATTCCAGAATGTAACATAACCTTCCAGAGGACCTGCATTGTTGGCAGTAATCATAGTTTAACATAAACTGCCGTGGGGAGAACAACGTCTAAATTTATAAAATAATTATAATATGAAGGAGGTGAGAAAACAACTTGAATTTTTGGTCACATGATTAACATATATGTACAATTGTGTAGAAAAATTTTCTTTACCGTAGGTATATGCCCACACAGTTAATTTATCAGTCAAAGATTGGTCTAAAATGAACCGAGTTTCAGCTTGCCATGGAAACTCTGTTCGGGTATAAACATTGCTCTCCCGAAATTATATAAACAGTGACAGTGTATTTTCGTATTTCTCTCATGAACTCTTTAAATCCCGCTAACCATCGCTAATAGACAGTTTATCTCGCAAAAGGGAACACGCGCGCCATCTATCGAGTGCTCTCTAGAACTGTGAACTTCTGAACTTGGCCTACAGAGGGCAGGTGCTCGCCAGTCTCGCATGTCTATACTTCGGTTGATCTCGGCGGTACTCGGCTGTGTTTTGATTGAAGACAATATGGCGGACTATGAGTTGACATGATTTTCTTAGATGCAGTGTGATATTTGCACGTATTGGTCGGCCGATTCGTTATAAACTTTCGGATTGGTCCTTATAATAAACTGTGTTCCATTGAAAGTGACTGTTACGGCCGTGGCTTTAGTATTGGTGTCAAGTGAATGAGTGGATGTCTCGTGTGCGTGTATTGGTTGGTTAAGTCACGTGAAGTCTTGAATAGTCGCCTAGAGGGGTTGGCGTCAGGACGGGCTCTCTCTACCTTCTGGCAGTCATGGCGGACGACAAACTATTCTGAAGCTCTACTTCTAAATCTGGTAATTAGGTTTAAAACCTTGTTTTTGCTTCTGAAACACAGGTAAGCGTTGGATTTTCTTTCTCAGTATGAGTTAATTAATAAATCTTGGTTTTCCCTTCGTTTTTTTATAATTCTTCTTATTTCTAAATGTAGCTTCATTTAGCGTGGGGACGCCCATCAGCATTGAGTTATTATGTAGTACTTCAGGTCCCTTTTCGACATGTAAAGTAATTTCTCCCTTTGTTCTTTTCACTTTAAATTAGTTTCCTTTTTGTCTTCGTTACCTGTATTTCAGATTGCTGTTTTTTGTCTTCAGACATAGGGTGTCCGTCATGGCGGGAAATAAGCCAGTCCCCCCCCCCTTTCAATTCAATGGATGGGAGTTGAAAGGCTTTTTAGGTGTAACTAATCAAAATTTATAGGCCATCCGTAGGGTATTTCTTTTAATTTAAAATAAATGTAATTTATTTTGGGGGATTCTTTTATTTTCATGTAACATACCTGTGTTTTAATTTAGGTTGTAGGGTACAAGAATACATGTAACTGCCTGTTCTTTATGTATTCCTTTTAAATATGAAGTGCCATTTTAGTTTATTTTAAAAATCAACAATAGAATTTAAATAAAGCAGTCTTATTGAGGTACTTCCACTCTTTTCTTTGTAAATAATTATGTATATTTTAATTGGTCCATGCAATTTCATCACAGATGAAAATGCATGTTTCTAATTGGGTAACCTCCTAGTGGGCTGTCCTTAATAAACCCCTGGGGTGGGCACGTTAGTGATAAGTACCCTGTGGGCGGGTACTTCAGTTCGCTTTCTGCTGGCTGCCTGAGAAGTAAGAAGAGAGCTTCGCTGCCAGTCTACCTGTCTTTGTGAGGCCGGAATCTACGGTATTCTTCTGGCCGTCTTGAGCTGAGGGATTTCCAGCTACTGTATCCTTTTGAACAGCTTATTATATAAATTGTAAGAGGGGTAGGTCTTTATCCCCGGGAGGTGGCTCAATTAATGGTAGCAGAGCGTGGTTCTCTTCTGGATCCACGTTCTTTTGTTGGCTGCTCAACAATTAATGTTGAGCAGAGCGTGGTTCTCTTCAAGATCCATGTTCTGTTGTTCTTCTTAGAAAGTAATTAATGCTAGTCAGACCGTGGTTCTCTTCTAGAAACACGTTCTTTTCTTTGTCTATTATACTACTCATAAATATGGATCGCATGGTTCTCTTCAAGTTCCATGGTTCTTTGTTGTAAATATATAGTGTAAAATAAGATTTTAAACATTGATCCGGTGACAGATTTTTTGTGAAAACCGTCTGTTTTCTAATCTGTTTTCACCTGTGTTTTAATTGCAATATTGATAGAGTGGAAGTTAATGATAAAACATATATTCTTGACTAATGAATTTGTGCCAGTTGTAATAACAAATGATTTTAGGAAATTAACTCTGTATAGAAGTGTATTTATGTGTGTTAGGTCTATTATGCTATTCTCTCTCTAAAGTTTCTTATTTTGTATGTTTCATGTAAAACTGAGATTATGGAGCGTCTTAAAGTGAGTGCGGATTTCCTTCTCAAGGATGATGTGCTTTATGAACTCCAAGTGAGAGGAATAATAGTTAACCAAAAAGACTCAGTGACAAGTCTTAGGGCGAGTCTCAAGGAAAATCAGGATGAACCGGTAAAAACGGAGATTATCGGTGAGTTAATTCCTTCTGATCTGTTACTTGAAGTTGAAGAAAAACTTGAGAACTTAAACACCATTTTAGATTTCTCAAGCTTATCAGCTAATCAAGTAGAGCGAACTAAGAATCGCTTACTGCATGTTGCAGTCAGGCTAACTGATTTGAAAGCTTTTGTTAGTGATTCCCCTTTACAAACTAAATGGCACGAGTTGCAGGAAAGCGTTAGGCGTTTGAGTGTGAAAGTGAACGAGGTGAACATGGAGGTTTCAAATAAGCATGGTATGGGAGAAACGAGCACCAGACGTGTCTCGCCCATGGTAGATCATGCGACAGATGATGAAGCAGTGGAGTTAGCTACTTCTTTGTTGGAGACAGTCACGGTCAGTGAACCCAACAAAGAGGAGCGCTTCACTCAGTTAGTTTCAAATAGTAATAATGTAACTCAAACAGTTGAGTCTCAAGAGGTTAATAGGCATCTAATAGAGGTTCCGCAGCCTAGCTGTGTTGGTCGGCCTCGCAGTGATATGAATTATGCTTCGCAAGTTTTTGAAAGTGGTTTAATTAATTTTAGTAGTCTTCCCCATCCCCTTGCTTCGAGTCTTGAAATGTTACACAAATTTTCTGATGATTCCCTAGACAATATTATTAAGTTTCTTGAATTTCTGTGTGAATTAAAAACCCAAATCAGTGTGTTCCGTTTTAATGAGAATAATTTGTTGGCATACTTTTCATCTAAACTTTCCGGTTCCCTTAAGGACTTAGCATTAGAGCTTGTGAATTCCGGTGCTGGCTTAGACCAATTTCATTGTAAAATTCTAAGCATTTATGTTCCCATCCGTGCTAAAGCTTCTCTTGTAAACAAGTACGTTTATAGAACACAAAATTTTGGCGAATCCTTTTCTTCCTATGTAAAATCAATTAGAACATTTGCTAATGTTTTCCGAATGGAATTGTCTGAGTGCGAAGTTATTCAATGCATTTTGGAAGGTATGGCACCTGAAACAAGGAGTCAGGTAGCTTTTGAGGCTAGGCCTATGACTTTCATACAATTAGAAAGGCTTTGTGCCCATATTAATGCCATTTCTTACTCTGATTCCCTTCGTGGCAATGAATACGATACCCGAGTTGTACGTTTTGAGACGCCACGAGGCGCTTCGAGTAATAGAGGTTATGTTGCTAATCGTGGTGACTCTAGGCCGTCATGCTATAATTGTGGACTGCCTGGTCACTTTAAGAGAGATTGCCGAGTGCGCAACTCTCGTACTGTTGAACGCGGTGGAGCGCAGAGAGGCTCCAGTAGAGGTAGAGGGCAGTATCGTGCTGCTGATTGAGGAGTGGCCCACCTTAGACGTCGGGGTGGTGCTGTTCGTGTGTGTAGTGGTGCCAAGGGAGGTGACTTTGACAAAAGGCCTAGACTAGTAAGTTTGGTGGGGAGGACTGACGTTACGGACAATTTTGACTTGGGTGATCACGCTGGTCGTAGGATCCCGACTGTACCTGTGATGAAGACTGACGTTACAGACCAGAGGCTGGAGCCTGACAAGACTTTTCCCACCAAAATTTTTGTAAACAGACTTTTCCGGAGGCACGGCTACATTCACCAACATACTCCTGCAGATTTGTTACCGAAAAGACATTTAAAAGCTCCGGAGCTTACTAGAGAAATACCAAACCTTAGGAACAAGCAACATAACCAGAAGAAAGTAAAGCCTAAACCTATTAAAGAGAAACATAACCTCAAGCAGGATGAGTTACATAACCCTGAATGTGACAAACCTAATATTGACATGAGTGGTAAGCGTCGTACGGTAAAGCGAAAGAGGCGCAGGAAAAATGTGAAAAGAGAAAACCATTTCCCGCCGCAGAATGTAAGTGGAGTGAGCGACTCCAAGTTGCCTATGGTCCTCGTCGAAGTATGCAAGCACACATTGTCAGCCCTGCTAGACAGTGGAGCAGTGGTAAATCTGATATCAAGTGATGCATACCGGAGCATGTGTTTGTTAGATAAACGCACTCCCAAACTTATAGAGAGTGATGCGAAATATAAATCAGCTGGTGATAATCTTCTTAAAACAGTTGGGAAGGTAAAGTTAAAGGTTAAAATAGGAAACTTTACCTGGTCTTTGCCGTTTGTTGTTACGGATGAACTAGTGATGCCTATGATATTAGGATCCCCATTTATGACTAACTCTGGTTTATTTATGGATTTTTCTACTAAACAAATTCATTTTAAATTTGCCGAGTCTGTTAAAATTGATTTATTTTCTGGTCCTGGCTTTGTCAAACCTAGCGAAGTTAAAGTTCTCCCAGAACTTGTGGATTTGAACTTCGAACCCCTTAATTCAGATTTTTGTATCAATACTGTTGACATTGATTTATCACATTTGAGTAATTCAGATAGAATCCAGGTAGATTCTCTGCTCGACCAATTCCCCGATGTTTTAACCAAAGAGTTAGGTCTCACTGATATTCTGGAGTATGATATTGAGCTGATGGATACGCAACCAGTCCGCAGGCCCCCTTTCAGGCTCAGTCCCCCGAAAATGGCAATATTGAAAGAACATATTGAAGAGATGCTTGATTCTGGAGTCATTAGGACTTCAAAATCAAATTACTCAAGTCCCATTTTTCTGGTGCCTAAGTCTGAGGGTCGGTTCCGGCCGGTGATCGATTATCGTCATCTCAATGAGAAGATCAAAATTGATTCTGTGCCTATTCCTGATATAAATTCGTCCTTTAGTTTCTTTCACGGCGCCAAAATTTTCTCGTCGTTAGATTTGAATCAGGCGTACTATCAAATTCCCCTTTCTGAGCAGTCTAAAAGATATACAGCATTCGCAACTCCATGGAATTTGTATGAATTTAATTCTTTACCGTTTGGCCTTGCGACAGGAGCCCAAGTCCTCTCTCGCCTGTTAGATCACATTTTTTCTGATGTAAAGTTCAAATTTGTCTTTCACTACCTTGATGATTTAGTAGTCTATTCTGAATCTTTCGAGGAACATTTAGAACACCTCAGGGAAGTGCTTTCACGCCTCAGAAGCGCGAAGCTCACAGTCAATCCGAATAAAGTTAATATAGCTGCTCGGAGACTGTCCTTTCTGGGTCACTTGATCTCTGCCGATGGTGTTTCCATCGACCCAGAAAGAACTCAAGCTATTCAAAATTTTCCCCCTCCTAAAGATGCCAAGGGTGTGGCAAGGTTTGTTGGGATGATAAATTTTTTCAGAAAGTTTATCCCCAACATGGCCCAAATTTCAGCTCCCCTCAATGATCTTAGAAAAAAGAATTCTAAATTTGTTTGGACTCCTGTTTGCCAAGAAGCTTTTCTGAAACTAAAATCTTTTATCATGAATCCCCCTGTTTTAGCCATGCCAGATTTCAGTAAAAAGTTCCTCATACAGACCGATGCTTCGCCTGTAGCAGTAGCAGCTGTTCTACTGCAGGAATTCGAGGAGGGTCGAAGGCCGATTGCGTATGCTTCTCGTACTTTGACTCCTCCTGAACGCGTGTATTCCATGTACGAACTGGAGGCTCTGGCTGTGTTGTTCGCAGTCGAGAAATTCCGTTTGTATGTGGAGCATGTTGAATTCCTGCTGGAGACGGATTGCCAAGCCTTAAGCTGGGTCCTAGCTAAGCCTAGAACCACTGGTAGGATAGCTAGGTGGGCCGTACGTCTGTCCGCCTTTAAGTTCAAAGCAAGACACATTAGAGGAACTGAAAATGTAGTGGCCGACTGCTTAACGCGTATGTTCAGTCCTCAGGAAATCTTTGGTAGTGGTGTGCCGAACTTGGAAGACCCGGTAGAATTATCTGGTATGGTAGGGAATATTCTGGAGGATTTCCCGTTAGCATTCAAGTCCTTACAAGATCACCAGTTGAGCGACGACACGTTAGCTCCTCTCATTATTCGTGTACAAGGAGGTGAAAACGTACCTAAGTATGTTTTCAAAAATAACCTCTTATATAGTGCTCCTTCTCGTCGATCCCCATCCCGCATAGTATTGCCTGCTGCACTCATTGATATGGTTTTTAAATATTATCATGAGTCTGCAGTAGGAGGGCATCTGGGATTCGAGAAGACTAAGAGCAAAATTAAACAAATCTTCACTTGGGAGGGTATAGATGACACTATTCGAGCAATGGTTAAGGCTTGCCAGAAGTGCGCCTGTTCAAAACCAGCTCGCTGCACGAAGTTAGGATATTTAACTTCTGAAGTACCAAGTGCTCCTATGGACAAGCTTCATATAGATTATGTCGGTAAACTACCTAGATCAAGAGCAGGAAACTCATATATTCTAGTTGCGGTGGACTCTTTCACTAAGTTTGTCTGGCTGTTCCCCGTCAGGGAAGCCACCACCAAAATTACCATTGAATGCTTAAAGAAGATATTTGCTGTAGTAGGGTTTCCGCGGGCGATTGTTTCGGACAACGCCTCATACTTCGTATCAAGAGCGTTTAAGCATTTCTGTTTCCATCTTGGAGTACGACATATCAAGACTTCTCCGTTCTACCCGAAACCCAATCACAGTGAACGATTTAATAGGAACCTAAGGGCAGCGCTCATTGCTTACCACTCTAGTGATCATGCGTCGTGGGATTCTGATTTATATTGGCTACAGTTTGCCTTTAATTCCGCCCGGCATGAGGCACACAAAGAGACTCCTCTAAAACTGATGTTCGCTTTCACGCCAAATAATCCCCTATCAAATCTGTGGTCAATTAATGATCTGCTGCCGGAAGCCAAAGATGCTGTACAAGTCCAAGAAATGTGGCGCAGAGCCTCCGCAAACTTGAGATTGGCACATAACAGAACGGCTAGGCGTTACAATGCAGATCGTAGACCAGTCGATTTTAAGGTAGGCGACGAGGTGTTTATAAAGAACTTTCCCAAGAGCAATGCTGCGGAAAGATTCTGTGCTAAACTTGCCGAGAGATATGTGGGCCCGTATCTCCTCGAGAAGTTTCTAACTCCAGTAACTATACAGGCAAAAGAAATTGGAACAAATAAGACCGTTAAGGCACATGTTTCCAATGTAAAAAAGTCCTAACGTACATATTCCTAGTGTCGAGTCAACCTTATTGTGATAGGTAGTATTTTCTTGAAGCGAAGATGTTAGAGTTTTATATTTTTTCCTCCCCTTTCTCCCATTTTACACACTTGGCACGGCCAAGTCTTAAGTGAATTCCCCGACAGTTGCTAGGACGCAGGATTCCCTAGTTTTCTCTCCGGGCTGAGGGAATGTCAGGAACGGTAGGATGTTATAAATACTTAAATACTCTCCTTAAACTAATAATGTGACTAGTGTAAAGGAAAATATGGAATCTTAGGAACTGGTAAAGCTAATCCCAAAATAGACATATATAGAGACAGAATAACAAAAGAGAATGTAATGAATTACAGTGGAGACATTCTATAGACCGTATGAATTTAGTCAAAGTAACAGAAAGGACTTAGCCTGTGAGAGAATAGCATAAAGAGAATTTTAATGAGTAATAGTTTTATTACTAGATAACAATTATTGTTGAAGTTGTGGGCATAAGAATGATTAAAAATATGTATTATTTAATCTGTTAGAATTGGAACATGAAGAAGTATATGTATAACATTAGAAATATGTATTTAGTCTATTGTAAAAGTTTAATAAGATGTTGGAAGTGGTTGTCAAAATAAATAGATATTAACCTTATGATCTGTTGTTATGAAATATTAAAATTAGGATAAGTTATGTGTTTGAAATTGATGTCAGAAATTGTTAAGAATACTAAGATAATATAAAAGGTTGTTCATTGTAGGCTAGTATGCAATTAGTATGTGTGAAAATTATTTAAAATTTGTTAAGAAGGATAAAGTAAAATATGTCTTTAAGTATGGAACAAGAGTGAAAACAAAAGAATGTAGTATGCGTATGAGGTATGATTAAAATTTTGTAAATTCACTTGACTCTCGCCGTGCATCCCTTCACTGCATAAAAGAAGAAGACCGTGAGAGACACTGTATTAAGAGAAAAATATTTCTGCTGCTGTATCCAATGTTTCAGAGATGTTTTGAGCTGTTTAGATGACCTCTGACCTGTGGACGGGACTTGAACTTGCACAGCTGATGCCTGTCATGCTGCCATCTCTTGGAACCAAGCAGTACCTTGCTCAGCTGATGTCTCCTAGCTGCCTATGGTCAATTGCCTAGCAGAATCTTGCTCTACTGATTCCTGAGTAGCAGCTGACCTGCTGAATCATGGTTGTGAGCTGTTGTTGGAGCCGAGCGGTACCTTGTTCAGCTGATGTCTGTCTATTCCAGTACAGCTGATGTATTCTGGTCCTGATCAGCTGATGCCAGCCAATGACCTTCTTCCCAGCTGATGTCTGGAGACTTGTGTCCTTCTTCATGGAACCTGGCCACTTCCTATGCTTGATGGCTGTCTCCCTGGTAATCTTCGATCTTCCTTGATGTCTACCCATCTCTGCTGGTACTACTGTGTATGGTGTTGTTTTCTAAGCATATTTTGGACAACAACTCTTCTAACCTACAGTCTATTACACAACAGTGAATTACATTACCTAGAACTCATTATAATATTAGTAAATTCTGTGCTGTGCGCCCGTTTCCACATGAACTTCATATATATACTTGGTCAAGTCCTAAATTATTCTGAACTATTGAAATAAAGCTCAAGGACCATATTTCAATTCCGGGTGTGGGAGTGTGAACCGAGTTTCAGCTTGCCATGGAAACTCTGTTCGGGTATAAACATTGCTCTCCCGAAATTATATAAACAGTGACAGTGTATTTTCGTATTTCTCTCATGAACTCTTTAAATCCCGCTAACCATCGCTAATAGACAGTTTATCTCGCAAAAGGGAACACGCGCGCCATCTATCGAGTGCTCTCTAGAACTGTGAACTTCTGAACTTGGCCTACAGAGGGCAGGTGCTCGCCAGTCTCGCATGTCTATACTTCGGTTGATCTCGGCGGTACTCGGCTGTGTTTTGATTGAAGACAATATGGCGGACTATGAGTTGACATGATTTTCTTAGATGCAGTGTGATATTTGCACGTATTGGTCGGCCGATTCGTTATAAACTTTCGGATTGGTCCTTATAATAAACTGTGTTCCATTGAAAGTGACTGTTACGGCCGTGGCTTTAGTATTGGTGTCAAGTGAATGAGTGGATGTCTCGTGTGCGTGTATTGGTTGGTTAAGTCACGTGAAGTCTTGAATAGTCGCCTAGAGGGGTTGGCGTCAGGACGGGCTCTCTCTACCTTCTGGCAGTCATGGCGGACGACAAACTATTCTGAAGCTCTACTTCTAAATCTGGTAATTAGGTTTAAAACCTTGTTTTTGCTTCTGAAACACAGGTAAGCGTTGGATTTTCTTTCTCAGTATGAGTTAATTAATAAATCTTGGTTTTCCCTTCGTTTTTTTATAATTCTTCTTATTTCTAAATGTAGCTTCATTTAGCGTGGGGACGCCCATCAGCATTGAGTTATTATGTAGTACTTCAGGTCCCTTTTCGACATGTAAAGTAATTTCTCCCTTTGTTCTTTTCACTTTAAATTAGTTTCCTTTTTGTCTTCGTTACCTGTATTTCAGATTGCTGTTTTTTGTCTTCAGACATAGGGTGTCCGTCATGGCGGGAAATAAGCCAGTCCCCCCCCCCTTTCAATTCAATGGATGGGAGTTGAAAGGCTTTTTAGGTGTAACTAATCAAAATTTATAGGCCATCCGTAGGGTATTTCTTTTAATTTAAAATAAATGTAATTTATTTTGGGGGATTCTTTTATTTTCATGTAACATACCTGTGTTTTAATTTAGGTTGTAGGGTACAAGAATACATGTAACTGCCTGTTCTTTATGTATTCCTTTTAAATATGAAGTGCCATTTTAGTTTATTTTAAAAATCAACAATAGAATTTAAATAAAGCAGTCTTATTGAGGTACTTCCACTCTTTTCTTTGTAAATAATTATGTATATTTTAATTGGTCCATGCAATTTCATCACAGATGAAAATGCATGTTTCTAATTGGGTAACCTCCTAGTGGGCTGTCCTTAATAAACCCCTGGGGTGGGCACGTTAGTGATAAGTACCCTGTGGGCGGGTACTTCAGTTCGCTTTCTGCTGGCTGCCTGAGAAGTAAGAAGAGAGCTTCGCTGCCAGTCTACCTGTCTTTGTGAGGCCGGAATCTACGGTATTCTTCTGGCCGTCTTGAGCTGAGGGATTTCCAGCTACTGTATCCTTTTGAACAGCTTATTATATAAATTGTAAGAGGGGTAGGTCTTTATCCCCGGGAGGTGGCTCAAAAAGTGCATTTTTTGAGCCGGAGCCCTTTCTAGAGCTCTCTTACTTCTAAAGTAAGACTTTGATATAGTCAAGAAGCTTCTGCAGATAGCCACATCCTCAAATAAAAGGAATCCAGCGACAATAGCCTGTAGTGAATCATACTAGAATGGCAGCTGCCTCGTGAAAATTGAAATTTCCATTTTTATAAGTAAAAAGATTACTACTTTGGAGGCCAGTATCTCAGAAACTAGAAGAGATACATCTTTTCTGAAGGCAGATTCTGAAAGCCTGGGTTCGAATTGCCCAGTATAGTGAATTTCAGGCAGATATCATATGCCATTCCAGAGATATTGTCACCCAAATGTGGATGCATGCACAATTTATGAGTGCCAAAAAAGGACAACAGACTTTTTTTTAAAGGGTCACAGCATAGAAACCCTTAGGAATTTTATCCTACAATTTGGCAATTGTTCAGTATATATGTCAAGGTACCAGCACATTTTTTTTTTTTTTTTAGCCAAATCTGAGTTGGTCACCATTGGACCTCTGGTTGAGTTCATATGAAATGACCTGAGAGTATTCAGATTCACAAACTACGAAGAGGGATGTTTGTGGCTTGTGTGTATGACTGTGAGCTTGTATGTATGGCTTTCAGAATCTGCAATCAGAAAAGGTTTATCTCTTCTAGTTTCTGAGCTACAGGCCTCCAAAGTAGTATTCTTTTTACTTATAAAAATGGAAATTTCAATTTTCACGAGGCAGCTGCCATTCTAGTATGATTCACTACAGGCTATTGTCGCTGGATTCCTTTTATTTGAGAACGTGGCTATCTGCAGAAGGCTTCTTGACTATATCAAAGTCTTACTTTAGAAGTAAGAGGGCTCTAGAAAGAGCTCAGGCTCAAAAAATGCACTTTTAGACCAATCTTTGACTGATAAATTAACTGTGTGGCATATACCTACTGTAAAGAAAATTTTTCTACACAATTGTACATATATGTTAATCATGTGACCAAAAATTCAAGTTGTTTTCTCACCTCCTTCATATTTTAATTTTTTTATAAATTTAGACGTTTTTCTCCCCATGGCAGTTTATGTTAAACTACGATTACTGCCAGCAATGCAGGTCCTCTGGAAGGTTATGTTACATTCTGGAATTACCTGAATTGTTCCAGAATGTTTTAAAAGGTTTTCTTACATTCTGGAATAATCTGGAGGGTTCCAAAGAACAAAACTGCAATAAAGAAATTTGCAACGGAAGTTAAAAAATGAACAATGTTCATGAAACCTGTTAAACTGAAAAGTGGAAGATCTCCTTTTCAGAGAATGTAGTACTGTTTGGTACTAATCAACAGTAAAAAAATCAGCATTTTTTGGGATTGGCATTTTTGAGAAAAAAAAATATTTTTGATTTATCACAAAAAAAATCAAAAGGCTAAAACAAAACACCCTGTACATGAATTTCCAAACTTAGGATATCATTTGAAGCAGGACATTATCATCTTTCAAATAAAAAAGAAACAACAAAATATCTTGAACCGTTCCAGAAATAGAGCACTTTAAAGTTTTTCCAAAAATCACACTCTAGAAATGGCATTGGTGGCCTGTATCTTGGCCCAGGAATTTTTTTGGGCAAAACAAAGAAAATGGGTTTCTTACTTTGTCCTGAATTTTAACATATATTAAATTCATTAACATCTGAGACTATGAAGGTAAGCCCCTGCCTGAATTGACATGGATTGTGCCAATAGATATAGTTAATTTATTTGTATAATTATAAACTTATTTAATTAATTAGAACACATGAGTGGAGGTATTATACACTATACTTCACTAGATTTTACCACTGACCTGGACATGTTTCGGGATTCTGTCTTTATCCCATTGTCAAAAAACTCCAACTGAGTTACTCCAGTTGGAGTTTGTTGACAATGGGATAAAGACAGAATCTCGAAACATGTCCAGGTCAGAGGTAAAATCTATACTATTTTCACTTTAAGTTCAAAGTAGATGTAAACAAACTCTAAAGTACCACTCCGCCGAGCATGTGACAATACCACGTGGAGATTTACCCGCCACGGAAAGAAAAGGAATGAGGATTTGTGTATATTCCAGTGTTCTCAATAGTACTTTTAAAATATTTTTTATGACTTGCACCATTGTTGAAAAATGTTATATTTATTTTGAAAAGATTGATACATCTGTACAAAATTAGGCTTAATATTAGTATTTAAGAAAGTCATAGACAGTTAACAAGAAGGTATTAACGAGTATAAAAATTTACTCTCATTTTGCAATGTTGGCTGCCCACTTCAGAGGCGTTTTCTTTTTGAATTCATTAATTTCTGTTTGTTACCGCCCCAATCCTATCAGAGCTGTAAGTTACATGTAACTTTTGACGAAATTTTTGTTTTGTTCTAGCACACGACTTTCTTGTCCTCACGTACGTGTTGTATAACCGTTATAAATAAATAAATGAACGCACATTCAGCAGGTCTAACCAAGTTATCGGGAGGGGGCTGTGGCAAGTTCATTCCAAGATGGCGTGATTGAGCATTCACACAGCCGTCGTGAACGCCTACAATTTACATCTGTTGTAACGGTTTAATTAGTTCACTTAGTTATTATGCGTCAGGAAAATCTGATCAAATTAATTTTGTTCCATGCACAGATCTGCTTCAGAAACGTGTTTTAGGTAGATTTTCAAAGAAAAATCTACCTATTGCAATGGATACCACTTTATGATTTTCGAAAAATTCTTTCATATCTTTACGTTTCATGCTCCCCTAAGTACGAAAACACCGCCCGTTCAAAAAAAAAATTGTGATATTTATATATATTTATATCTTTACACGATAGCGGCCGTAATTTTGAAGATATTTGAACCAAATTTTATTATGTTATTTCTAGGCCCAATAGTTCGGACAAGTTCGTTAATGGGCAAAAATGGCCCAAGGGGGTGGTCGGGGGAGGGGGTTGAAATTTTTAAAAATGTATATCTCGGCCCCTATGAAGTATAGAGGGAAACTTTGTTTGAATAAATTAGAGTAGTCCCTATGGAGTTCACAGTGACACCAACGATTCGGGGGTTCGAGTGAGGGTGAGCACTCTACAAATCAATAAATAGTTTCTTGATAGCTCTCATATGACGCAAGATTTTAATGTTTGAAAATAATAACACTTGAAAGAATTATTATAATATCATAATTTTGTCTTGTTTAGCGGCTTTGCTAATTTTATTCATTGCTGATCTTGGGCACGGCCTCCCAGAATATTATATCCTATTATTGTTGTCAAAACAAATGATTGTAGGCTCTTCCTCTTTACTGCAGGTTTGCCATGCCAAGGCTAAAGAAGAAGAGTGCTATGCAGCGACAATAAATTAAACCAAAAGCACTTCGAAATCTACCTCCGCCTGTAGGCCTGCCTAAAGGGATTTTTTAAATTTCTCTGCACGAAAATAGCTACAAAAATGTACGGTTTGAACCGAACTATTTTATTAAGAGCAAGAGTATGCATACAAAGCAGCAAAAGTTACAGTTCGTCCACTAGCCAATGAAGCGCTCCCTTGTCACGTGGCTTTGTTTACATCTACTTTGTTCTTAAAGTGAAATTAGTATAGTGAAGTATAGTGTATAATACCTCCACTCATGTGTGCTAATTATGTGTTCCACTGATTTATGCCAGAAGAATTATAAGTAACTCAAGTCCTAATCGTACTTCAAACGTAAGGTTAAAACAAAATCAAATACAATACAAAAATAGTACTGTCCAAAATAAAGTTTAAAAAATAATTTAAGATAAAATAAAAATGGGAAAAAGATTAAAGCTGCTGCTACTGGGGAAGCTCATACAATATTGTACTGCCACAGGTTCTACCTAATGCTTTATTCGAACCATTCTAACAATAAAACAAGCCATAGAGGCATTGTACCTACAAACCGACTCCAGTCTGCCTCCATGCAATACGCACACCTCAAACTTTGTATTATTTTGATCACTCATGCTCTCACCTGAAGAGGGTTCCACATCAGTAATTTAAGTCTCACAAGAGGGCCAAGCACTTTCGGCAGGCACAAACTGACATATGCTTCTTTATAAGCATCTGAATCAGTGTTGCGCCAAGTTTCAAATCTTGAAGCTACGCCTCGAATTGAGCAGAACTCATCTAC
Source organism: Ectobius pallidus (assembly GCA_964059195.1). Taxonomy (NCBI): domain Eukaryota; kingdom Metazoa; phylum Arthropoda; class Insecta; order Blattodea; family Ectobiidae; genus Ectobius; species Ectobius pallidus. The sequence continues at coordinate 31,693,909 of CAXKWD010000004.1, read as the reverse complement.
AACATCTGAGAACACCACTCGGGCATCTGATTCAATGGTTTCTATAAAGAAAAATATAAGTGAAAAGTGTAAGAAAGGATCATCTTTAATTCTCAGTCTTATAAACACAATAACATCTCAAGAATTTACCTTTCTGATTCCTGAATGCTGTGGCTTCTAATTCTGTCATCTCGTCATCACTGGACATTCCATCTATGTGTCTGACAGCACCTCCAGACTTCATCTCTCTACCTCTCCGTCTTCGGGTGCGACGTCCTTCTCGTTCAGCTGCACGTCTTGCACGAGCCTCCTCCTCTTCTCGACTTCGCCTGTGTCCAGATGCTGAACCTATCCCTAAACAAAAACCAACAAATCAGCAACAACCTCACATAAATATAACCACATAAATTATGCCCACTTCTGTAAAACTAATACAACATTCTTTACACTTGCTCCAACTGTGTGACCACGCTCAGTAAAAATACACAACCACATTAAAAAATACATAATCCAGTAAGCAATAGTAACACAAATATCCTAAATGCTAATTCCAGTCATATCGGTTACTATGGTTAATGACGGTGATTTTTCTCTATAGTGAAACCCAGGAATAATGATTATTCACAGTATGAACAAGTTATGAAATCCTTAATGTTTTATATTTCAGCACTTTACATTTCCTAGTTAATTGTATCTGTTCTAATATTACCGGTACTTACTTATTGTAATTATTCTAAATGGAATTAACAAGCTATTACAAAATTCCTCTTTCTTCTAGCTGTCTTTTCTCAAAGCAAAAGGATTCAAGATGTAAGTAAGGTAAACAATGATCGCGTTAAAAAGATACAATAAATATTTTGATTTTAAACTGTCCATACTTCTAAATATAAATAAGTAGGTGAACTGTCTTGCAAACAGTGATGGCTCTAAAGTCCACTTTGTTCAAAGCCATATAAGTGGATTGGACACTTGCCAAACAAAATAGGCTCTGAAAAAGATAGTTCATTCTATGTGATGTGAGAAAGCATCGGCAGAACATGGTGTTAAACAATTCCATGATCTCCCATAAATATATAATACTATTCCAACATACCTCGCACTCTGGATTATACCTTCTCTCTGCCATAAAGCAAAGTAACATTCTCTATGCACAATATGGCAACATAAAGTGCAGGAAACTCAAAATTAAGTGCGGGAAATTCAGGCAATTCAAAATCTTGCAATCAGTTACATGTGTTTCCCCCTTGTAAAAGGTTAAAATGTATATAGATGTACTATTAATGTTAATGACAAGTATAATGAGCACTGTAACAAATTTAGTAGCATTTACAGCCTATTAAAATATGTATTAGATTATATGTGTAGCCCATAGCATCATTGCCTGAAGTTAAAAAAGTAATAATTCTAACACGCATATTATTTGTGTTTTGCGAAGGAGGGCGACAAAAAGCAGATGACAGAATTTCCCTAGGAGCAGAAACGCTAAATACGGTGAACACATACAAATATTTAGGTTTAACCTTCCAGACAACAGTAAACTGTTTCACAAATCACATAAAGGATAGGACCACAGCAGCAATCAGAGCAATATATGACATCCAGAACCTAACCAGACTATCAATCAATACTGCATTGCTCCTATTCAAAGGCAAAGTCAGCCCCATACTAACGTATGGAATTCACCTAATCTGGGAACATCTAACAATCGCTAACCTAGAAGAAATAGAAAAAATAAAAGCACGTTTCTTAAAAGCCACACTAGGAGTGTTCAAATACACAAAGTCACGACTGGTGTATGAGCTAACGAGGGAACCATTTTTCCTAGAAGAACTACGCTTAAGCCTACACCTGAAAAATACTAGGCAGTACGAACAAGTCCTAAAAAAGACACGAACAAGTCCTAAAAAAGACATACATAAAAAAACAAGAAATATGGGAAGATTTCTTCTGTACAGATGCCATGGTATATCGCCAATGGACACAAGCTAACCAAGATTACAGGAGTGCAATAATCCGGATGGCAATTCATGGATTCCACCACAAGATGTGTAAAAACAGGTCATACCATGAACCAAACAATTACTGTGTATGTGCATTATGTGACAAGCCATGCGAGCGCTACCACTTAGAAAAATGCAAGAACAGAACAAAATCACTGATGGAAATCAGTAAAGAATGACAATTGCACATATGTGCGCATTCTTCTCTTATATATTATTTGTGTTTTTCCATTATAATCAAATAAATATTTGTACATGTCACAGTCCTTATTAACAAAGATAATTGGAAGTTTGCTATACAATAATTTTTTATTATTATTTCAAACGCTGTTCTTTTTAAATACCTGTCCAGATTAATGTCTACCTTAACCCTTTCAGAGCTGAATTTGTATTTTATAAGCAATCACCAGGCAATTCTAACATGTGTATAAAAATGCTCACATTTTATGTAAAGCATTATTCTTTTAAACTTAAATTTTTGCTTTTATACAATTATTTGAGGTGATGGATAGCAGTGAAAAGGTTAAAGAGGACTAGCTTAACACGGATTTTATCCATACCAGTCAAAAATAAAACTATATAATTAGTTACATTGAATTCATTGCACGTCAAACTAAACTAAACTAAAAAATAATTAATCAATAAACTTATTTTCAAATAACGAAAAAAAGAAAGAAATTCATGTTAATATTTAATCAACCGAACACAGAAGAAGGAAAGAGAATGAATGTACAGAAAACTCCCGTTTGTACATTATCCAGTTTGCAGATTATCTGCGTAAGTTTCTTACTTCCTTTATAAAATGATTTATGTTCCGAGGAAGATAGTCTGTTCACTGACATGAGTCTGTGTGCCTTACCGATTGGGGACAGACTCTCGGTACTCTGCATGCTGGTTGCTACCATTTCTAGAAAGACATATTCAGCCAAGTAGGCTGTTGTCTAAATCAATAGAACATCTCCCCAGACTCCTTATATTATTATGGTTAATATAACACAATATAACACTTAGTACCATTTACAACCTATTAAAATCACATTAGACTATATGTACAGCCCCTAAGAACCTTGCTTGAAACTAGATCAGTAATAATTCTAACATTCGTATTATTCATGTTTCTCCATTATTTGTGCACGTCATGATACCAATTAACACGAATAATCAGAAGTATGCTGTATACGACATTGCCATTTAAAACTGAGCATATGCTGCTCCTGCAACACATTATGATTTTAAAAAGGGGGTCAGAAAATCAATTTATGCCCCAAAAGACAAACTCCGGCACAGTTCACATTTTAATTAATTGTAGCTGAAATAGTCATATGCTAGAGTAAGCAACACTATGGCTCGTCCAAACAGGATTTAACAGCCAAATCAAGTAAGTGAAGTTTGAGTTTAAACAACCGACCATACTACCATATACTTACAAGTAAGTGAAGTTTGAGTTTAAACAACCGACCATATACTACCTTATTTACAGTCTGTGTTATTCAAAAATTAATAGGCAACCTCCAGGTTAATTAGATTTAGGGATTTTGCCAAATTTTTCATATAATATTCTCCTTGTAGCATCACACACATTAAATAAATTAATAATTGCTCTGACTATTCAATAGATTTAGATGGAATTCAAAGTTGAGAGTGTCCAAGCTCTTTTGACAACTGAACATGTTTTCCTACACGCGAATCAATACGACATAGAATTTCAGACTTTTCTTGCAAAGAAATTTAGTTTCTGTTGTTTTTCTTCATTTCCAAGATACAGCCAAAAACCAAGCAACACAAAACACCGGTGTTGCTCCATCACGACAATGAATTGCACTATACGAATAACTACAGTATAATAAAATGTAGTAAATTGCACTCGCACAAAAGAATCCAATTTCACCTGGACTAACACAAATAGTAACTGACATCACATCTAAGAGAGTCGGCAACATAGCGAAAAATTTAGTTAAGTGAAAGCAATTCTTCATCGAAAATCGATGCTGCTAACAGGAAAGTATGTAAATGGCAGGAAATAAAACTTAAAAGTAGTTATAGAAACTGATATTGGGAAGATCACAGTGAAGTCATAATATTATATTATGGTTTAAAAAACACACTTAAAAAGATGGAACCAGTGGAAAATTATGTAAATGTCAGAAACGTAAAAAGGGGTTTTTTACTGTAAACAAGAACAGAATGTGACATAATAGATTACTATTATATCAATAATCATAAGGTTTAATAAAGCAATTAGAAAACTTTGTGTAAAGCAAATTTAGTATACAAACTACTGCAAAATTTGTAACTTCAATCGAGGATGAAGTAGACAAAACAATTTGAATGAACAGATCAATTAGCTAACACTGTAAAATAATACAGTAATGACAATAATCATGCTATTTAAAAAAGAATGAAGTAGATATACAATATCACAGAGGAACTACAAAGCACCCACTGATCTAGTTGAGCTGAGAATGGGAGCAACAGATCCTGAAACATGTTCTAACACAATCAAGGTCTTCATGTGTTACTTTAATAATTACAACAGAACTCCAATTAGCCAAACAAATCGGGGACTGATATGACCTGGATATGCAAAAATACCGTAATTGGATCATAACTGAAAAATACCCTAGCAAAATACTATAGTGAAAGTGCAATAGCTTAGTGTAAGTATTAAAGGATCAAAGGTTGCAAATATTTAAACCAAAATTATACTTACTATATTACTCTACTATTTAAACTCAAACAGTATGCTTATAAAACTGGAAGGTCTAAAATAGAAGGCCTAGAATGCAATATTAAAAGGATGTTTTCTTAAAATAGATTTGGATAATTGACAATTCAGATATTTGACATTTAGATCATTGGAGTTCTACTGTATTATTTTGTTACTTCACTGTGTTATTCCCAATATTAGTTATCTATAGTCGACAGGCAGGTAAAGCTGCCAGCAATTAAAAAAGGCTGGGAGTTGCAGAACTCACCCTTTAAAAAAGGCTGAGGATATAACGCCTGGGAGTTGCAGAACTCACCCTGGTAGAATCAATCACCAAGTTACATGCATTTTCTTTCGCTATTTAGATGAGTGCTAGTAGTGATTTTATAATCGTAATGCATTATATTGATGAACTTAATCCAGGGGAAAATAAGTGTGTATACAGGTATTATGATAGATTACATAATGACATCTGCCATTTCAAGAACGGGATAAAAAAATAAAACTAGCATGGCAACATTTGCAATAAGAGACTCAAGCAGCCACATATGGAATTAGCCGTGGCAATACAGTACTAATAAAGAGATCAAGTTACCAGAAAGATCTCCAATAGGTAAACTATAGCAACATTTACAGTTCTATAATAGTAACAACTATCAAAATGGCATGATCTATACAGATGAATTTTAGCAACATTTTTGGAAAGTTCAAACAGTCTCAAAAATGGAAAGTGCTCTTCTAAAAGAGTTCTTGAAATAAAAAGAATTTCAATAAAGAGATAAAGTCAGAATATTTACTACACTGTAGATGACTTCTGGCAAAGTGCACAATTTTCAAATTAGGTGATTGGTCATTTACATTTTAACAGTTCTAAATGCTGTTATCCAAGGTAATTAAAACTGTTCCATAGCTTTATAACCTTTAAACAGACAAGACAGCCCAGCTCCGAGATTTGTGCCTTAAATTCTACAAATGTTTGCAGAAACAATCTGCAATCTATAAGGGATTCCCCTTACCGCTTTAATTGATATCTTTAAAGTGTAACAGTTTCAAAATCGGATTTAGTTTTTATCTTTTTTAACGTTTTCTATTTCATGATATCAATCATGGTCCAATCATTATTATTAAAGGGCATTAACATAAATTAATTCCCATTTATCAAAATTACTTGCGGAAATTCAAAATTTAGAATATTTTATTCGGGAAAAGATGTATATTTCTTTAACAAGCAGAAAGGTGTTTCCACTGAATGCCTCTCTGCAAAAAATATGTTTTACATGTGATTGTTAATCACATGCATGAACCAGACCTTTCTGAAAATTACATGAAATTTCCTACAAAAAGACATAAAAAACAAAAAATGTTAAATTTTGGAAAATTGTGTATATGACCACTTTAAGGGATGGACCATTTTGATCAGTTATGGTGACCCGCAGTTTTAATTAAGTAGCCAACTAGATTAATCCTAGAAGATTGCTATTCAAAATTAGGGATGTAACAGTAAGAAAGATAAACAGAATTATTGTCAATACATCTGTACGAATGTCAAAGAAATTAATGTTGCTCATCTGACTTGTAAACTGCTTTAAAGACATTGATTTTCAAATATTTCTTCTCTTCAATCATTATCGGAGGACACTTCTGTCCTTATTTACTCTAACGTAAGTAAGAATTACTTACTTGCTATCTGTTAGGTTTAACAGATAGCAAACTATTATAATTAGCATTTCTATAATTTCTTAATATTACACAAGTGAAACAAAATTACTATATTGGTAAGATTTCCTGTACGTTGTCACACAGCTATTCACCTCACACACAAGTGTAAAGAAATTCAAAGCCAACCGCTGCAAACTTTGTTGTAGCAACTCGGGACCCCTGATACTGACTGGTTGATGTGTAGGGTGCAAGTTCCTCTGCTTGGTCTCGAACGTCCTGCCGTCGCCGTTCAATCAGCTCATCAGCCCTCCGCTTCAGCAAGCTCAGCATGCGCTGCTCTAGGGTTGCAATGACTGGCACCTAAACAAAGAAACAAAACAATACCATCAAATTCTGAAGAGACATCCGCCCAAACTTGAGCGGTGTATGAAGTGGAGCCACTTTCCTTTACTGAAGGAACAGAAAATTCAGAATACATGAATCAAATAATTTTACTGCAGATAGTTTTAATACTAAAATTTGACACTTTTACAAAATACACAGATTCGATTTCATTACTGTAATATATAAATATATTATTTATTATGATCAGTTGGATTCCAATGCTTCAGTCCTCCTTGGTACCTGCCTACTTCAAGTAATAAAGGAATCCATTTCAGAACCTCAGATCACATTTATTACTCACAAGGATGAAAGAACTTAATGTAAATATGAAACAATCAATGCTTTCTTCTGGAAGCAGTCCATTCGAGTTTAAATGAGAAACAAATGGTCCCCCTATAATTTTTAAAATGAAAAACTAGTACCTGTACCAGTAATATATACTCCTGTGCAATCAATCTAACCAAAAATATACTATGCTATATGACATCTTTAGATGCTGGATAAAATCAATTTCTCGCGTTAAAATTAGAACTAGGACCAGTAAAAGAAGACAATTTATTGCTATATATTAACTTTAAAATATCCTAACTTCACATAATTGTAGTAAGCAAAAACTTATCAAATTAAAACGTATGTTTCAATCAAATTTTGAATTTACAGAGAAGACACACACAGTCAATAACATCAAACAGAACAGCTATAATCCAACTCCTCACAAGCTAGCGATAATAAACAGTCTTACTTACAGGTTAGTCAACTTACTTAAGCACAGTGAAGAATATAAATGGGAATAACAGCTTATTTTAGAAACAGCAAAAATTATTAGGTTTACTGAAAATATGGTCAGTAAGAAAACCAAGAAAACTGAAAACCGAAAGTGTAAAAGAAAATACCACCACAAGCTATCCTAAACATGAAACAGCTTTAAAGAAATTCACTTTCCATTCTTTAATGCACCATAACTTTAAAAAAGTCAAAGAACTAAACATCACATTGGCACCTATCAATAAGTATAATACAAAAAATATCCACAATGTAAAAATTCAGGCATTTATGAAAAAGTATACATTGGCAAAACGAAGAGAAATGTATATAATTTAATTAAAAATGAAATATCTACAGTGCTTTTACTGTACGACTTGGCCGGCAATCGCACGGGCCGCTCCACCGTCACAGATAAACCGCATGCGGGGCCAGGAGCGTGTCATATCACGGTACTCCCGGCGAATCGTATATATTTCCGTAATTGTAATCACAATAAAATATGAAAATATGAAATATAAAATTAAAATATAAATTTACCTTATCACAGGAGATGTTGGAAATGCTGTCCTTCTGCATCAATACATCTATGGCACCTTTTGAGGAAATTGTTATTCACTCATCGAAACGTTAGTTTCCTGTGCAAGGCGCCTAAGCGATTTTTGGGGCGTGTGTTCTAACCTTTCTACAATTTCATCTAATTTTTCCTCTGTAAGCACACGTCTTTTTACGTTTCTTTTCTTGTCAAGAATTGATCCGGTCTCCCTTAATTTAGTTACAAGCAATCGCACAGTCTCTCTATGTGGAACACGCACACCTGGGAATTTAATTCGAAATTGCCTTACAACTTCTCTGCAAGAATTTGAAACAACATACGAATTGTACATAAACATTCTTTGTTCTAATGTATAATTATGTCGTGGCATTTTTAAAACACTTAAAACACTTCAAGAAAAATTAAAAACTACTTTAACCATAAAAAAACACAAACACTGCTGTAATAATTATTCACGTGTGAACGCAATCAGATCACATGCTAGACTTCAGCGACGAGACGAGGCATCACTTGGGCGCTTGATGCATGAGTCACAGATAGTCGGCCCACGCGATTGCCGGCCAAGTCGTACAGTAAAAGCACTGTACAATGGTTCATCATTTCTGGTCTACAGGTCATGAATTCAACAGTGAGGCAAAATCACTGAAAAGTGTTCAGAAACCATTGATTTAACTGTTTGGGAAAAAATATACATCCAGAAAAAGCAAAGATAGACATATAAATTTTGAAAACCCTAAGGACATTGACCATTTGATTTAACTACTGTTTGGGGAAAAGTATACATCCAGAAAAAAGCAAAGATAGATTTATAAATTTTGACATCCCTAAGGATAATGATCTCTTTTTCAAATTCTTACAACCTGAACAGCTGGTGAGCAAAGAAGCACCTACAGTAATAATCTTCACACCGTACATAGTTTAATAACATCTTATGGCTATTTACACTTTAATAAACCTATAATGATTTTAAGCTTTTTTTATCATTATTTATGGAAGTGTGAGGAAATTAAAAGTATTTAATGGTCATTAAAGTGGAACAATTAACACAAACTACCTATTATCAGTATAAATCAGCTGATGACGATGGGGAATCCATTGAAACATATGTTCTAATTGGTTAAGTTTTTACTTACAAGAAGTATGTGAAGTAGAATGTTATTAAACATTAATATACAATATTGTCACTTCAGAATGTTTTCCCAATTAATTTAATCGAATAATTTATAGTGTATAACACTTAATTCTGTTTACCACTCAACTTCACTTATATAAGTAATGACTTACACATACTGCATTTCACAGCTTCTTAGCTGCATCATCAGATGAGGTCAACTGCCGAGTTTGCTGGAAGACCGGTAGATGTCTCTGTTGGGCGTATCAGTGTAGTGATGAGGTCGTTTTCCTTTGGGATATCGAAATTAACCAAGTTATTCCTGTTCCTTTGAATGAAAATATTTTCCCATACCGTTAGTTCTATCGGTTTTGCTACAGATTTTACTAATTTAATGTCATCTTCAAATTCATGTCCTGTGGTCCAAAAATGATGTGCAACAGCCGACTTTTCTGTTTGTTTGTACTTTATATTTCTTAAGTGTTCCTTATGCCTTATATTTAAATTTCTCTTGGTTTTTCCAATATACAGTTTGTTGCAGTCTTTGCATTTTAATTCATAAATGCCCGAGTTTTTCTTTGGGGGAATCTTATCCATTTGTCCAGATTTTAGTAGTGTTTTTATGTTGGATCTGTTGATGGGGGCCAGTCTTATATCCACTTCTTTGAAAATCTTCTCAAATTTGTAGTGTAGTCTAGGGTGAAAAGTGAACTTCTTGAAAGTGTGATCTTTAATGTTGCTTAAAGTGCAATTTTCTCGTATTAGCTTTTGTTTTTCAAACTTTTTGATTCTCCTGTTAACTAAATCTGTGTTGAAGCTGTTTTTGAGTGCAGTGTCCAAGATATGCTGGTATTCATTGTTGTATTCAGAACTGTTCATAGGTATGTTTACTAATCTAAAAGCGAGGCTATTAAAGATTGCATGTTTCACACTTTCAAGAAGTTCACTTTTCACCCTAGACTACACTACAAATTTGAGAAGATTTTCAAAGAAGTGGATATAAGACTGGCCCCCATCAACAGATCCAACATAAAAACACTACTAAAATCTGGACAAATGGATAAGATTCCCCCAAAGAAAAACTTGGGCATTTATGAATTAAAATGCAAAGACTGCAACAAACTGTACATTGGAAAAACCAAGAGAAATTTAAATATAAGGCATAAGGAACACTTAAGAAATATAAAGTACAAACAAACAGAAAAGTCGGCTGTTGCACATCATTTTTGGACCACAGGACATGAATTTGAAGATGACATTAAATTAGTAAAATCTGTAGCAAAACCGATAGAACTAACGGTATGGGAAAATATTTTCATTCAAAGGAACAGGAATAACTTGGTTAATTTCGATATCCCAAAGGAAAACGACCTCATCACTACACTGATACGCCCAACAGAGACATCTACCGGTCTTCCAGCAAACTCGGCAGTTGACCTCATCTGATGATGCAGCTAAGAAGCTGTGAAATGCATTATGTGTAAGTCATTACTAGGGCCCGGATGTTTATGACCTAAAAATGTTAGAAATATGCAAGCCTTTATGACCTAAAAAATGGCGAAATATGACATAATATGACCTAGAGAAATTTTTTTTTCAAAATCTTGTCGGCTTTTTCAATTAAAATTTTATGAGAACACATTAATAAATAATAATATTAATTTTTATTATTAATAAATTTTTGAAGCGGTATATTAGCAGACATCATCATTGTACACAGATCCTTGTTAAAATCAGACATTTTGCTTGTGGTGGACGATGACGAAATCTTCTCAAACATGAGCTGTTGGCGGTTCTCTGATGCAACATTTCGAGTCAAATTATTTTTGTGTTTTGCCGTACTGCAGTGCTTTTGCACATTAAATCGCTTTTTAGATTCTACCTTAACTTCCCAGCTTACAGAACAGAATTGTGCCATCTGTACTGAAATGCTTATCTCCAAACTCCCGTACAAATGCTCTCAGTTTTTCACTTTTCGAACCCTTACTTTTAGCCATGATAAACCGAGAGTGTTGAGATTGCGATGAAGCACACCATGCAGCGAAATCTTTTCAATAACTGAGGGATGGTTGTTCCTTCCTATCACCCCTTCCCCTTGGCACCCCCAAGAAGAACTTCTACCTGCTCAAGTTATTTACAGAAGCAGTTAGTTGACCTTGCTATGAAAACTGACAATAGCCATCCTAATATCTCCGTTCGCTTTCTTTGCATCTGTCCCTTTTTACGCATCTCTCTCCTTCTCCTAATTCTCAGAAATACACGTAAGCCAACGTATATTTTGTGAAAGTATTTTTAGAAAGAAAATACTGAGAAGTTACAAGCAACAATTCAGGGGTGTTCAAATCCAATCTCTGAGACGGCTGTAAGCAAATAAATGAAAATGGAATAAATAAATAAATAAAAAATGGCATGGGGAAAAATGAAAAATGATTGAAAATATGACCATAATATGAAAAATGACGGAAAAATGACAAAAAATACTGAAAAAGCTAAAATATGACATTATATGACCAATGAAAATTGCATAATTCTAATCACATTAGATGATATCATGTTTAAATTATATTTGCTATGGTAACATCACAAAGGAAAAAATATGACATGTCATAAACATCCGGGCCCTAGTCATTACTTATATAAGTGAAGTTGAGTGGTAAACAGAATTAAGTGTTATATTTGATTACTTCACTGTGAATCCCGGTTACAATTTTTATTTATTATAATTTATAGTGTGCTGTACTTCTATTAAATCACCATACCCATGTAGTTCTGCTAGCTTGTATTTATACTTCTCACAATAAGAAGTCTTGGATTTTAAATAGCAATTTTTCTACTTTAGTTTTGCAAGTTTCTAATTTTTAAATACTGGGCAGGAAGATGCATCATTTATTACTGATGCACACAAAATTCTACGGAGTAAAATTCTGTTTGTCCATAGTAGCTATAGTTTGTGGTACATGTGTAATAATAACTGAGGATGTGGAAATTGAGTTTCTATATAAATAAACTTTAATTTAGAAACATTAGAGGCCTCAAATTCTAATTCTTGAACTGTAAGTAGAATTTATAAGACTGAACAAGTTCAAAGTCAAAAGAGGTTTTTTAAAAGAAGTATGTTAATTTTGTGTTTTTATGCTTATATTTTCACTTCCTTTGCATTCAACACAGAGTGCTTTAAATTTTAGAAATGAAATGGCATAGCTGGTTTCCAGGAATGGCAATTTTTACACAAGGAAAAATATCTTCAGATTTTAAGGTAAATATTTACTCTATTAAAGTAACAATTATTTTTCGCATATTTTGGATCACACTAGTGTTCTCTATAATTTTATTTCATTATAATTAAACAATTTCAAACTTGATTTGGGGTTCCTTCAATTAAACTTACCTGTGGAGAACTAATAGAGATATAAATTTTCCATGTTTCTTCGGCTGAATCAGTTATGCTACAGTAGAGAAACAAGTAGCCAAAACATTCTGTTCAAGGCATATGCTGTCTTCATTTGCATTTCCTTAATGTAAAACAGTATTTTAAAGAGGAAGGGTCGTTCTCTCTACTGACCAGTAAAGAAATACATATTTGAGCATAGATATACCTACATTCAAGTGTTAAAATAATTAATTGAAGTAATATATACAGTAGAGCATGTTGTAAAACTTGTACAGAGTCAACATTTAAAAAAACACTTCTTGCTCCACTTACATTAATGGAGCAAGAAGTGTTTTTTTAAATGTTGACTCTGTACAAGTTTTATATACCTACATCTTTATACCTAGTGCAATTCACTAAGACATGGAGAAAGCGTAATCTAATCTCCATAGAACAAACAAAGTCTCTCCGATCATAAATTTACATAGAACATATGTCCAAACTAGACATACAAAATATGTCAATAACAAGATATGCAACTTTGTCTGCTTGCGGATTCAAACAAGAAAATCCTCTATCTCAATTTTTTCCTCTGAAAGGACTGAAACTCGATTACAAATTTGAAATGCAATACACAATTGACATAACACACAATGAAATTTGAATTGTCACAAAAAGTCCAAGAGTATGAGTCCTGTCATGTTCTATTCTAATACAGAGAAGATCTAGCAGACCCCAAACTACTTGGAGGCTGGACACTATCTACCACAAGGAAAGTGCATTTAAGCATTCAGGCATACTAAAGGAAATATTGCATTGGACATGTGGGAACCCTCCCCTCCAGAGAATTGTGAATAAATTATGGCCAATGCCACTATTACAAAAAAGGTTAAGAAACTATTTGCCTGAAACTCAGGCTACCGCACAGTGGTAGCACTACCAGTGCCGGGTGCAAGGCTATTTAAATACCGATGGTAGTACTACCATAACCGGGCTCCAAGTGTTAATCTTATCTGAATATAAAATAAAATAAAAAAGAGGAAGACATTAATGTGAACACATGAGTGGAGGTATTATACACTATACTTCACTAGACACTAGATTTTACCTACTAGATTCTGTCTTTATCCCATTGTCAACAAACTCCAACTGTTGGTGTCGTCTGTTTTCCCTCTGGTGGACATCTTACGAACTTCCTGATCAGGTCATCCTCGAAGGGAATGTCAAAATTCATTACTTGATCTGCATGAACCTAATGAACCTAAATTGGTTAAGTCTGTCAGTGGACATAAGGAATTGACAATCTGGGAGAAGATCTTCATCCAGAGGAATGCAGAGCAACTAATGAACTTCGACATTCCCTTTGAGGATGATCTGATCAGGAAGTTCGTAAGATGTCCACCAGAGGGAAAACAGACGACACCAACAGTTGGAGTTTGTTGTAAGTTAAACCTAGCAAGACCATGGTATATGAAGAACATTTGAAGAACAGTCTAGCAATGCTGCCATATTTCTTCCCCTTGTTCAGAGCTAATGAAGATTTTCTTTTAGAAGGCTTGCTAAGTTTGGATGACTGCATTTCCAGTACTTATTATGAATTCCAACCTTACACCAATTACCATATTTACCAGACTAGGAGAAAACTCCCCAGAGGCATTTTAAAAAGTTATTTGTAACAAAATATGAATAATCAAAATTACAAATTGTCTTATTGATATATATAATATCGTAAGAACCACCAAAAAATTGAACACTAGTATTGTAAACTTATGCCATTACTGGCTGCCTAAATTATGGTAATAAAAGAACAAATGAAATAAAACATATTCATCCTCTTCGTTGACACATTGCATTTGCTGTCTTTGTTTCTGAGCCTACTGCCATTGCTGGTAATATTTTCGGTATATGTAGGTAATGGTGCCCACTACTTTACCGACCATGTTTATAATAATTTTAGAACCATCACAAAGGAAAGAGAAAGAAACTGGATAACGATCTGGTCAATAGTATAATGAAATGGATTTTAAGGGTTATTTCATATAAAATATCATTCAAAAACCCCAAAAAAAGGGATGAAAAAAACTATATCAATTAAAATTGAAGGTAAGATCAATTGTCCTGCTCTAGTGATAATATCTGATCATAACACACAAATGATAAAATTAATGATAAATCAATACAAACAATTTATTATGTACTAAAATTTATATTTAATTTTCTTCTGTTCGATTTCTGTGTTATGCCTGTTGCTCACGGTCAAATTTTTCTTTCAATTTATTGCACAACTATCACTTTTCAACAAATTGGTATTGCTAACGATCAAATTCGCCTTTTGGCAAACGTTTGGTTATTCGCGTCGGCATATAGGTCATGTTCTTATTCTAGCAAATAAGCTGTCAAAAGCCAATCAGCGCAACGAACGTGAACAGCCCGCGCCCCGGGCGGTATTGTGGAGAACTTGCTGTCTGCAAGCCAAAAGATTGCAGTGCAGCCATTTTCCTTGCTCACATATTCTTCTGTTCCTAGCGTAGCAACTACATCAAAATAGCATGGGTATATACCTGTGTAGATATCGTTATTCCGAACGGATTAGTATAAAAATCATGACGAGAACGCGACTTGTTGCCATACAAAAACGAAATGAAAATTCGAAGCGGGATGGCATAGGAGCCGTTTTGTATATGCACGATTCACGCTTGCTTCCATCATGTCTTCATAGCCTCGTGGCAGGATGCTAGACCGTGGTGCTAGAGGTCTCGGGTTCGATTCTTGGTGAAGTAATTTTTTTTCTTTCATAATTATTTTAAATGATCGTAAACAATGTATGATTTTAATATTTCAAAGCTTCACGCATTGTTTGCTTTCTTTTATATGAAAAATTCAAATACACAGGGCAAAGGAAACAACAGGATGTGAAATTTATAAAATTACAATAATTATTATAAATAGCTAAAGTATTAATGTTCGGCAGATTTAAAGGACAACTTTAATAAAATCATGGCAAAAACCAAATATAAGGTGCATCGTCGCATGAGAAATAGCCCTCCCCCAGCGAAGCACTTTCTTTTATACCACGATCTAGCGAATTCTTCGAGGATACACAGGCTGACAAACTGTTGGGTACAAGGCAAACCTGTGGGAACTCTCGAATTTTTTATATTTGGTACAAGGGGCACTCTCGAATTTGTAATATTAGGTACAAGGGACACACTCACAGTTTTAATATTTTTTTACAAGGGGCACTTCCGCATTTTTAATATTTGGTATGGTCGGGAGTGTCGGCGACAATATACAAGGATAGTTTGTCGCCATGCTGCGCGGAGAAACAAAATGTGAATATCGAGTGGGCGGAGCTTAAACCGCACGTTGTATTTGTCTTTCGTAAATATCATAACACTGAAATAAATTAGTTTTGTAAATTATCTTAATAATGTGATCTTGTCCCATCCCAATTAATCTGGATAATTGTTGTCTTTTAATGTAAACGATACAACAAACTACCATTTCCAGCAGAGTATGAGTAGCTGAAACTTTAGAGTACAGGAGTCTACCACTAGGTGGCAGGGCAATACTACGATGTTGCAAAATTTAGTACACAGAGGGAGAATCATTTGCTAGTATCCATTTGATGACTCACTTTACCGTTAGCAAATGTGGTTTTGTTTAAACGTTTGCTTAAATTTGTTGTACAATAAATTTAACGAAACAATTTGACCGTGAGCAACAGGCATTACCATTATCACAAAATTCAAATGCAATGATGGAAAATGCAAATAAATTTAAAATCAAAACAACAATGACATAATTTTAATGTTCGGTATAAGCCATTATACAGGAAAACAATGACCTCAACTATTAAAGCTTAATCTGAGAATGTATGACTCTGTATTTTTGAGTAAATACGATAATTAGGGTTCGGATGTTCATGACATATCATATTTTTATCCTGACGTCTAATCTTGCCGCAAACTGAAATTAAACACGAATTGCACTTTTGTTATCCTAATTGGACCGTTTTTATTTTGCATATAAAGTCATATTTTGGACATTTTTATAGTTTAGGTCATATTTCGGTCATTTTTTAATTTAATGTCATATTTAAGTCATAAATTCGGTAAAAGAGCACAATTGCACAGGTCATATTTTGGACATTTTTATAGTTTTGGTCATATTTCGGTCATTTTTTAATTTAACGTCATATTTCAGTAATAAATTCGGTAAAAGAGCACAATTGCACAGTATACTGTAGGCACTAAATCGTAGAGTTAAAATTTTTTCGAGAAAGAGTTACTAATATTTTGGTTTGACTGTAACTGGAATGTGAAGGGACAGTAAGTAACAAGTGCAGGTAGTTGAAGCACAATGCACGGGGTTTTACCGCCTTCCTCCTTGTTGTTAACAACTTTCAATAGAGACGGTTTTAAAAGATTTTCAGTTCACACTTGCAGTGGTATCGGGTAACATCAAAATGCCGAAAAATAAGTGTTCTGAAAGTGTAAAACTAAAAAGTTTTGTTAAGGAGTTTGGAGAAAACCACTTCTGCACCGACGGGAAAATTTTGTATTGCAAAGTGTGTGAAATTAAATTGACGGCTGCAAAACGATTTAATGACGTTACCTGTGACATCCTGTAACGTCGAAAGGAGCTCCTCGCGGTTTAAGACGATATTAAGTGACAACAGGAGAAGATTTCTATTCGATAATCTTAAAATGCACGTGGTTGTATAGTGTAATGCAGACAAAAAAGGAGACTGAAAACTGGTACGTATTAGCCTACTTTGAAATTTATTTCATTAATTTAATGTTTATGCCCAATTAATAGAAATTTAATTTTTAAATTAATGCAATTTTTCGCGTTTTATAGGGACACGCATGGACTACAAAATATTATATTGAAGTGGTGAAGCAATCACACAGAAGAAAATGCTTTAAAATTAGATGTCCATTACAAGCAAAACTGTGAATAATATGTAAAATTCTTAAAAACACGATCCTGATTGCATTCATGCGATGTAGTAATTTAGTTTCATTAAACGTTTAAAAGTGGAACATTTATTATTAGAAAATACTTTCTTTTATTAGGTCATATTTACGATTTTTTGGGTCATATTTAGTCATTTTTAAGGGCATATTTAAGGTCATATTTTCCAGTTTTTTAGGTCATAAACATCCGAACCCTAACGATAATTAAAGAACATTCCACTAATTCACAGATTAGGTTGTGGAAGAAATGGGAAATATGGTGCAACTATGATATGTGTGTGAATGTGTCCAGCCCCCTCTTGTGTAGGCAGTTCCCCCCGAAGTGACATGGAAGCTTAGGAACCCACCTTCTCATCTAGACACTCTACCAAGTCTGTCACATACCCACGCAACTCTTGGTAAAAGCAAAACTTCTGAGCCAGTAGAGGCTTCTCCTTCTCCAAGTTTTCCTTTTCCGCACATGTTGATGTCAGCTCATCAGCTACACGCATCTCATCTTGTAAGTGACGTCTGTGTACCTCTTGCATTGTGGTCAATCTAGAACACAAAGGAAACAAGTATAAGGCAAGTTTCTAGTCTGCTAGTGTGCTGCACCACCTGAATTTTCATTGAAATGGGCCAGTAAACCAGCGATTTTTATTATTTCTTTTAGAACCTGAAAAACAGCCAGGATGGTGAAAGCTGCGCTTAAAGATTGAGACGCAATTTGGGTCAACAGAAACTGGAATTTTTAATGCTGATAAACACTGAAAAAAGTTTTTAGAAAACTAATAATAAGTGAATCTGCCACCAGATGGAGTCTAGCTGAGGATGAATGAGGATGCCATTCGAAACTGCAACCCAGGTTAGTGACAATTCTAATGAAGTTAGTGTGTAACAATCCATCTAATTATTATTTTTATATCAAAAAGTTTTGTTTACCCTATATTCAATCACAATATGAGCATAATCTGTGGTGCAAGTAACATCCAGACGAAAATCAACCTCCTACCACATGCATAAAAGCATCTCTGGAATCACAAATGCTATCCCTTCAATGATTCAGCATTGTAAATCTGCCAAGTCTGATACAGTTATATGATGATACACTCAATCCTTGGCAAGACCCTGCAAAAAAGAATAAGTTTACCAAGAATAAGCCACCAAGATCGTCGGACTTGACCCCACTATAATTCTTTTTGTGGATATTTGTCAAGAATTGAGTGTATCATCATGCACCTGTGGCAGACTTGGCAGATTTACGATGCTGAATCATTGAAGTGATAGTACTCATGACTCTAGAGATGCTCTCACATGTGTGGCAGGAGGTTACTAGGTTTTCCCCGGACACGGTGTACTTGTAAAGTGTGTTGTGATTATGTACAGAGGATTCAGATTACAGTAATGTAACTAATTGCAATAATAAGGATTCTATACACAATAACATTATTTTAGTCATGTAGTAATAATTTTAACCATGAACAACAAAATAATACAGTCTCTGTTTTTAATGTATTTGGCATCAGTAGGGATGGTAGATTTTAGCAACTAAAAATTAAAGATTCAGCACTTTAAAAATAAAACTTAGTATTTTATAGCAAATTTAACGTTAAAATTTAGCGTTTTGTAGCTACTGTAACTTGTACGTACTGCTAACTTGTATTTGTCTAAATGCATTTAAAATCAGCATTCAACACGTACATTAAAAATTTAATATTGAAGCAATTTCAATAATACTATAACAATTGAATTGCATTTTCTGAAAAAGCATCCTGAATAGCTGAGTTGGCAAAGAGTGGAAACTTTATTTGAAAAAAAAAAAAACTAAATAAAAATGTTGTTCTACAATGGATTCCAGCACATTGTGGTCTGGAAGGAAACGAGAAGGCTGATATGCTTGCAAAAAAAGGTACACTTATCCAACAAAGTAAGATAAACTGTTTATCTTACAAATCGGTACAACTCTATACAAAAATGAAAATAAAATCCCATATAACTCAACAAAATAAAATCCATTGTGCAACCAAGATTTGGAAGACATTACTAGCACCAAATACAATACCTAACAGTCCCCGATCAACCGCAGTTGCATCATTCCGCCTGGAGACTGGTCATGATTGCCTGGCAGCACATCTACATAGAATTAAGCTACTGGACTCTCCACACTGCATAGTATGCAAGAACACAGATACAGTAATGAACAAGGATCACTTGATGGTCTGTGCAGACCTTCAGAAGATTGTTGGGATACCATTCCAGATCGCTGAATATTATTGGGAAGCCCGCAAGCGAATGATGGCAAATCAAGAGCTCCAGAACATTTGAATACTACTACTACTTATTTGCATTGCTAACGAAATTTGCAGTCAGTCAACCTCTGAATTATACAAATGGTTGTCTGCTATACTGGTTATCAAATGTTTGTGAAATTAATCATAACCACATAAGAAACTTAACATGGAATATGGAATTCTACTCTTCATATCAAACACTGCTTAGGATTTATGGTACTCATCTGCAAAGCCACTGTTGGATTAAAGAGCTCATTAATAGCTTTATAAAATAGATTTGATTCATTTCCTGTCATATTATTTACATAAATGATCCTTACAATGTAATTTTGCACTTATTTTGCAGAAATACGCACTTTTTGCATTTTATTGTGATTTGAAAAACACTAGAACAGACTTCATATGCCTCAAAACCACAATATTACTTATTATGACAGCATCTGGGGACATTTAGCATTTATCTACCATCCCTAGGCATCAGTTATCATTAACACACATGGACAATGTATGGAAAGAGAAGACTTGATCACACATTCTTCTTCTTCCGTAGCACTACAGCCCAAATCGAGCCTTGGCTTCTCTCAATCGTTGCCTCCACTCTTCTCTGTTTGCTGTATCTCTTTCCAGGTTCCTACTATTCAGCAAGCTTCTTCCGTCTTTTCTGACCTCATCCAACCACCTCTTCCTTGGTTTGCCAACTGGCCTGTTTCCATACATCTTTCCTTTTAATGATTTTAAGGGTATACTCTGATCATCCATCCTTAAAACATGCCCTGTCCATTGCAGCCTTCTTAGCTTTACTACCTTTATTATATCCGGTTCATTATATATACCATATATTTCACTGTTGTACCTAATTCTCCAGAATCCGTTTTCATTCATTGGCCCTAGAATTCTTCTAAGTATCTTTCTTTCGAAGGAATTTAACATATTCTCAGTTTTCTGTGTGAGTACCCATGTCTCACAGCCATATGTTAATATTGCTCTTATTATTGTTTTATACAACCTTATCTTTGTTTTCCTGTGTATTACCTTTGATTTGAATACAGATATTAATGCAAAGTAAGCTTTATTTGCTTTAGATAGTCTGTTTTTAATCTCTTGCATTTCATCATTAGTGTTATTAACTATTACACCTAGATATGCAAAATCTTGAACTATTTTGACTTCTGTTTGCTCTGGTTGTTGTGTATTGTTATTCAAGCTGCTTCTACGGGTTTGTATTAGCATTTTAGTTTTCTCCATGTTCGCTTGTAAACCAATATCATTAGAGCATTCTTGGAGATCTTGAAAGGTTTTACTTAAATCCCTTTTTGTTCTTGCCAATATGTTTATGTCATCAGCATAGGCCACCAGTTGCACGGATTTGTGAATTAAGGTACCCTCCGTATTTATTTTTAATTTCCTTATTACATGTTCCAGGGCAATATTGAAGAGAAGTGGGGCCAGCCCATCTCCTTGTTTTAGTCCTTTAGTTGTGTATACCATCTCAGTAAGCTCCTCCTGTATTTTAACTCTGAAGGCTGTATTATCCATTGTTGCTTTAGTCAGTCTCACCAGTTTTTTTGGAATTCCAAAGTTCAGCATGATGCTATACAATCTGTCCCTATTAATAGAGTCATACGCCTGCTTGTAATCCACAAATAGCTGGTATACATCTACATTATATTCCCATAACTTTTCCAGGATTACCTTAACAGTAAATATTTGGTCTATTGTTGATTTATTCTTCCTAAATCCTGCTTGGTATCTGCCTATTATCTGTTCTGTATATGGTTCCAGCCTATTTTTTAATATTGTTGTGAAAACTTTGTAACAAATACACAGTAGGGATATGCCTCTATAATTTGTACATGTCAGCTTATCACCTTTGTTTTTGTATATTGGGCACAGTACACTCTGCTTCCAGTCTTTTGGTAGTTCCTCATTTTCCCATACTTTGGTTATTATTTCATGTAATTGTTTAGTAATGTGACTGCTATTAACTTTAATTAACTCTGATGGTATTCCATCAATCCCTGGCGCTTTATTACTTCTTAGCCTGGATATTGCCATCTCCACATCCAATTCATCAGGGCCCTGCAGTTCTTCTTCATAATCACAATCCCTCATATGCTCTAACTGTTCCATTCTGTCATTGGTATCCTCGTTTGTGTTCAATAATGTGCTAAAATATTCTTTCCATCTATCACACATTACCAACCAAATAATGTTAAGGATGGAGTGACACAAATAAATTGTTTATATTAATTGGACTTCTGAAAGTGAATGGATAATAGTCCATGGAATGTGAATGGATGCCCCTTCTGTCTGTAAAGTGAGAAATGAGCACGAAAATGTGTGTTTCGGTGTACTGTATTTTTTATTTCTTAGCAGCATGCTTTTTTTTCTGCTGCTGTTTCTGTGGCTGTTGAAGATTTACCGATATATCGATATTTGTGATCGATTACAAAGATTGCAGAATTTACGCAAAGATTGTCTGTAACCTGGTTTGTTCTGTTGAGTACACTCCTTTCCTGCTATCTCTTTCCCAAGTTAGCGATGCCTATGATCGATTACAGCAGAAGAGTGTAGAATGTTTGTTACTTGTATTCAACAGATTTCGTCTTTTATCCTCAGTGGTATGGTTGGCATTTCTGTTTGCAAATGGCTATCTGACGGTGTTTAGTAGAAATTACGATAATATTTCTCGTCATTGTATTTGAACATTAACTCTAATCATGCCTAAATCAAAGGTTACTTCAGTTCATACAAGGGCAGAAGAACATAGAAATGGAATGTAAATAAAGAAGGAAAGTTTATCATTCGCAATGTTCCCAATGTAGTATAAGTAATTTATTTCACGAAATACCCACCGAAATAGAAGGAAGTTAACACCGAAATCAGCCATTTTATTTCACCAATAAATCAGGGCCCTAATAATAGTTAATTGAAAAAAAAAAAAAAAATGAAAGGAAAGAAAAAACCTTGAAGAAACTATGTAACCTCATTTGAGGAATATCATTACCTCTCTCGTAGTTTGTCGGCAACAGACTG
Organism: Ectobius pallidus; assembly: GCA_964059195.1. Lineage (NCBI taxonomy): Eukaryota > Metazoa > Arthropoda > Insecta > Blattodea > Ectobiidae > Ectobius > Ectobius pallidus. The sequence goes on along the minus strand of CAXKWD010000004.1, from coordinate 31,671,093 downwards.
AGGTGTGATTGTGTTATCCATGCCTGGTGTGGGATCCATGGGTATAATGGCAGGCATCAACATAGGAACTGGCATAGCTTCCATTACTGTTGTTGGTGCTGTCATCTGATCTGGCATTATTGGCATCATTCCGTATCCTTGATACTGCATTGATTCTTGCTGTACAGCTGCCAACTGTAAGAAAAGAATTTCATTTTGTTTCAGCATATGAACTTCTTACATTCTTGAAATTCCAGAATTCAGTTCTCTAATGCAGACTTTGAGTTACAATCTAGTAAATGCTCTCCAAATCAATACCCTCTTTCTGCAGAAATTGCAGGCAGTTAACATGTGTGGTTCTAACCCTGCATAGGAGGAGTAACTGTAGAATGGTATCAAAGAGTCTAAGCCTAACTCTTAATTTTATTTTGAACTATTCTCTTTATGTAGCAAAGGAAAAACCTGCTTCCTCAAAAGAGATAAATTACGAACTTTTAAATGCAAAGTAACAATGAAAATCACAAAAAAAGAGAAGCAGGAGTGTGCTTAGTTTATTGTTTCTTAAATTCATACTACAGTAGTTTTTCTAATTCATAAGAAAAACATAAAGTTTAATCTCAATGTAACATAACGGACCTCAGTTTAGGGAATTTTTAGTATTAAGTACCGTACTTATTTTAAATCCCAATATTATTAGCCCATATATTACACTAGAAAGTCATTTAATTTTTACAGTTCAATTACTTATGATCATTTCAGTATTAAGTACGAAAAATTAAAGACATTAAAATTAATAATCTGCTTTTACGGTATGAAACTGAAAATTTCAACACATTTTATCTCTTACCGCATTATTTATTGTGAAATCACAATGATTTTGCTTTGACCGGTTAAGCTGTAAAACGTTTGATTTCGTCAAGATTTGCTTGTTTCAGTATAACATACTTTTCAGAATAAAGTATAAATAATTTGTTTTTCTGGTGCACTTTACTAAGATTTAACTGTAGTTATGACAGCTGGCTTTATATTAGAATGAACATAATATTGTGTCCAACTGGCCAATGGCAGATACATTCGTTTCCTGCTTGGAAAAGGTTAATACACTTCAATTCTTTCACTGCAGCAGTATTATACCGCCATATAATTTATTAACTTTAGTTAAGGAAATCTATATTAATAAAAGGAAGTGCCTGTCCTCCGTCTGTCCTTCTGTCTGTCCGCGATGCCCAGCGAAATCTACTCAACGCAGAGATCTGAAATTTTATACATAGGCGGACTAAAGGGTCGGAATGTGCACCTCGAAGCCGGAATTTTAATTTTCGCTTTCCTTCGTGAGTTATGAGTGAAAAACTGGCAGAAAACGTGCATTTTTTTGCGTTTTAGAAGCATCAGTTTCAGTAATACAAATCAATTACACTAGGCTTTGGCTATTTTTGTCATTCCTTCGACATAAAAGCATCGCGATCTCTTGAATGTTGTAGCTCACGCTGGTCGATTCATTTGTTTTTAATGTCAAGGCACGCAAACATAATATGAAATTTTCAACCTTCACCGAAGAGGATTATTATTATTATTATTATTATTATTATTATTATTATTATTATTATTATTATAGTGTAGCAGACGTTAACGTCATTCAGACAACTAACAAAGACATCACTGCCATAAGCAAAGTAGTATACAAGAAATAAGTAAAATACAGAAAAGTCACAATAATGAAGAACTACAGCATATCCATATATTAAAATATGCAGGAAATAATAAGGAATTAAAATATGTTAACCATATTTTAATCCAATAAATACGACAAAAGCTATTAATTTAATAAACATTTCCTTTGTCTATTTCGCGGGAGATTTTACCCATCGATAAGAACTCAGTCAAACTAACTTTATGGGATAAACCCTATGAATCATCAATTCCCCGCCGCTGCAATAATCATGTACAGCACTACCCATACTAGGCTGACGTCAGTGAGAGCCAATCACAGTAGAGATAGCATCACTGACGACAGCAGAGGGGTGCTGCATTTGTAGTGAAGAGTACTATATCGGCTGGAGTGGGAGAGAAGCTGCTAGGTGTATATAAGGCGTAGCGCGTGCTTCACACGGTCTGATCCGCTTATATACTTACAACGCTTACAGGCGTACACGTCGTGCAGACTACTCAGCAATGGACGCTGATAATTCGGTCCATGCTCGACAAGTATTTCTAAGCGCATGGCGCAAATAAATCTACAGCCTAGAAGGGAACCCAGGATCGCCCACGGACATCATGGTTAATAACCTTTAACTAATATCAGGTTGGTAAATCCTAGTGTGTTTTAACCAGAATAGGCGCGTTTACACAAGGCCTTAAATATCAGTAGAACTTCTCTCTCCAACCCAAGCTCCATAGTAAGATACTTTTGTAATAGCTCACCGTTGTAAACAATAGTAATAAATGCTGACTAATTAATCCCCTAAGATAAAGTTTCTCATTTGCTCTACCAGAGAAATCCTTTTGCCACCCTACATAGTCATTTCAGGAAACCAGAAGCCTGAGAGATCTGGCAACACAGCATCGAACGAGGAGGAACATAAGGTAAAATGGCCGCCCTCACTGTACTTAGACGTACAACAACGAACCTCTTCCAATAACCCACAAAACCCCCTTTCAACGTGGTTAACCCCTTACACTGTGGCACCCAACCCTTACAATGTGGCAGGCCCAACGTTCTTAGGCTCGAAAAATATCTCGGGACATCCCATAGCATTAATTAGTTAGCGGAGAGAGAATAGGTGGCACACTAGATTACCATACCAAAATTTTTCGCGTGGGGAGACGGGCACAACGGCTGGTACAAATTGGAGCACTGGATGAAGGAAGGCAACATTAGTTACGTGGAACTTCATTTGCAGTATAGCCTACAACTTTAAGCTATAAATCTGGACCACTGGAATGCAGCTACAGCAACTTGGAACTTCGATGGCAACAGCTGGTAACCTAAAAAAACCACTGGACAGCAGAAAACGGGACAACACAACCCAAATTTGAAGGAAGGCAGCGGGACCTACACGAATACTGTTCTACAAAGTAGTAAGTGAAAAATCTGAATAAATGTGTATATATATATATTAATATTTATTTACATTCAGCTTCCCTTAGTTAAGGGTTGCCCTAAGACAAAGCGTAATATAAAAGAAAATGATTTGCACCACAAAGAAGTGTTTACAAGTATTTACAATAAACATAAAGAAAAAACTCACATATATCAAGAAAACTTATGAAACAAGAAAAAAAGAACATTTAAAACAAATATATACAATTTAGGAATATAAGTGATTCCTGAGTTACTGCCTCAGTTAATATTTTGAGAAAGATAGGTATTATTTTGTCCAGTTTAAAAACTTATATTGCCAGTGTAAAATAATATTGTGTAGCCTATATGATAATTTTTGTCCAGTAAAACATAATTTGCCAGTGCTTAAAACAAACGTTGTAAGTAGCAAATAATTTCAAACAGTGTTATTATAATAACATCTTGCTATTATTATAAAAGTTTACCAGCATTCAGTAGCCAACATAAGAATATTGAGAAAGTAGAAATACATGCAAGTATTGTAAAAGCAGTGGTGTAAACCATAGGCTATTGGTAAAATTAATTATTTTCACAAAAATTAATAATACAGAGTTAGTGCCATGCTGGAGATGAAATTGAGAAATTCTAAACTTGTAACAAATAAACATCTTGAATCGGAGGAAGATACTGTTAATATGGCAGAAGATAATTTTGAATCTGAAAATAATGTCAGTACAGATAGGCCTGAGGCAGAAACAGTTGGTAGTGAACACGAGACTGATACACCTGTACACAACGACACTGTATTGACACTAAATGTTTCTACTACAGTAGAAATACAACCAGACACAGTGAATTTAACACATGTAAATACTGTTGCACAAGACACACCTAATTCAACACAGGTACAGACAGTTACACAAGAAATTCCTTATGTTGCACAAACAAATAACACTGCGGTACAAGAAACCCCTACTATAGCACAAGTGATCAATACAGCAGAAAATAATTCAAATATGGATAGTGATTGTGATATCAAATCTATGTTACAAAATCTATTCGTGTCAATGCAACAACAAAATGCTAACATAGAAACAAAATTAACACAAGTACAACAAAATGTAGAAACGAAACTAACACAGGTACAAGAAAATATTACACAAACACAGCAAAATGTAGAAACGAAACTAACACAGGTACAAGAAAATATTACACAAACACAGCAAAACGTAGAAACACAATTCAAAACACAAAGTGAGAGCATGAACACAAAATTAATACAAATTCAACAAAATCTGGAATCGAGTGTGGAAGGTATGAATGTGAATATACAAGAATTAAAAGGGCAACAAATAACCTTATGCTCTGAAATTCAGACGAAATGCAACCAGCTCGCTACTAAAATTTCCAGTAATGAAAAGAAAATAGGATCAAACCAAATTGAAATTGTTAAATTAAGATCTGACATAACCAGAGAACTTAATGCTCAAGATAATGTAATAACTGAATTACGAGGTGAACTGGTTCATGCTTCTGAATTACAGAATCAATCTATTGTAGCACTCCGTAGAGAAGTTGATGAGATTAAAAAGGTAAACTCAAACGCAGTAAGTACCAGTGATATTGTTGTGCAGTGTAATAATAATGATAATATTGTACGGGAAAGAACACCTAGTGGTTCTATTGCTTCAGCAAACATTGAAAATGATAGGCCTAGTAGTAACGTTAGTACTATCAGTAAAACGCTAGTTTCAAATTCAGATGTCTTACCCAACCACATTTTAAATGAATTTAGTCTTCCTGTATACGGAGATGACCAAGACAGAAACCCACGTGAATTTATTGACGAATTGGAATTCTATTTTGCGGTTAAACAAATACCAGATCATTTGAAGTTAACGATAGTTAAGAAATGTCTAAGAGGTAATATTTTGCAATGGTATATAGTTACTCATACAGAAAGCCAGAATTATGAATTTTTTAAGAAATCTTTTCTTGCTCGTTTCTGGAATAGTGCTTTTCAGAACAAAATAAAAGCTGATCTTACCAATGGGAATTATAGAGCAGACAGGGATGGTACGATGATAGACTATTTGATCTCCATGGCAACCAAAGCTAAGAAACTAGAACCAGCTATGGATGACTCACAGTTTATTGATTTAATTGTTCGACATTACCCTGATCACATTAAATTTCCAATTCTTGTTGCCAAACCCAGAGAGTTAGCAGACTTAATTGAAATTTTGTCGCAGTTCGATCTTAGTGAAACGCCAATATTTCATGGGAGACGTAGCAATGATAACTATAATAAGGAACAACCAAGTACGTCCCAGGATTACAGGAGAAATAATAACTTTGTTAGAGGGGAGAGGGCAGAGTGCAATTCTCCACCCAACAATGGCGGTAAAAGGAAATTTAACAACAATAACAGTAATAATGGTAACCATGGGAACCCCCAGAAAAAGTTTGATAGTAGAAATGGAAGGAACTTTAATAACCAAGGAAACCAGAATAGGCCTTTCAACAATGGAAATGGGTACCAGAACAGGAATACAAATAACCAACAATGGAGAAATAATAATAACAATCGAAATCAAGACAGGCAAATAAACCATATGAGATTCGATAGGAGACCTCCAGCTAGTCAATTTAGGAGAAATATGCCAGCGTGGATGAGACCTAATCGGTACAATTCAGGGTTTCACAGACCTACATTTCAAGGAAATTGGAATAGAAATAATGGGAGAAATTTCAATGGACGAGGCAGAGGATCTTGGAGAGGAAACGGCAGATTTAATTCCAACAGGAATGGGACAGATAGCGACCATGACTCGAACCATAGTGAGGATGATAGGCCTAACTCACAATTAAATCCACAGGCTAAACCATTTCAGAAGAAGGGACAGACAGGCAACAATAATAGCAATTCGGTAAACTAGAATGCCACGAATTGACTGCGTTCCCAATTAGTGGTGATATTGAGAGAAATGACATAAATAATGAGAATGCAAGCAGTAGACATATTAATATGATTTCAACAATTGGAAATAGGATTAATAATAATAATATGATGGAAAATGTCAATAATAATTTACAACAAGATATGCAGAAGCTAATATTATCAGATAAAGAGGAAAATGTAGTTTGCCAATCACCGTGTATAAAGGTGAGGATTTCCAATAAGGAATACGATGCCATTGTTGACACAGGCTCATCGAATTCAGTTATAAGCCAGCAGTTGTACGAAGACTTACTTAGACAGGGAAAGAAACTAATAAGCGTACGAACTTGCAATATTTATTGCCGAGTAGCAATAGGCAAACATAAGAATAAGGTGTTATACCAATGTTTACTAGAAATGGAACTACAAGGGATTAATAATAACTGGATAATAGTAGAAGTTATGGCATTAGTTGTACCATTATTGACGAGCCCGATTATTATTGGATGTGACCTATTTCAAACGTGGAATTCTAAAATAAATTTTGAGGAAAAACAACTCAGTCTACACAGGGAAGAAACGAATATAGCAATTCCATTCAGTAATGCAGCCCATCAGGAACAAGACATTTTAATGGACAATGAAAGGGATATTCAAGAAGAATCATTCTTCGTTGAACATTTGCAAGTAAATATAAATCAATGTATTGCGGAACTGAAATTTCCCATAGAGGAAGAAAGTAAATATTACGATGAGATTTGCGACTGTAAAAGCAACCATTGCAAACTATGCAGCGATGAAGTCATTGCATTACGTAAACTACACAATGAAGATAGTATGGGCCAGAGTAGCTTTACAGAAGAAATAATAACATGTAATAGAATGTCTACTGACGACTCTAAAATAACTGAGATGTTATACGATAAAGTAAAGGCAGCACATGGATTGAATAACGATGAACGTAGAATGTTACACCATGTACTACTCAAGAATAGGGACGTTTTCGCATTCCAACCCGGCATGTGCCGATCGTACATTCACGAATTTGAAGTTACTGAGGACATAAAACCATTCAAGTACAGCGCTAGGAATATACCTCTTGCTATTAGTGAAAAAGCAGATGCCCTAATAGACGACTTGTTAGCCAACGGAATTATAGAGCCAGCTAAATCAGCATATATTAATCCATTATGCTTTGTAATTAAAAAGAATGGATCTGTACGCTTAACTTTGGATACGAGGAAATTGAACTCATATACAGTACCAGATGGATTTAGAAGCGAGTCAGTAGAGCAACTCTTAGCGAGACTGACGGACGACAAATATTTTTCGTCTATTGACCTGACGTCATCATTTTTGCAAATACCCTTGGCTGAACACCTTAGGAAATATACATCATTTTTGCATAACGGGAAACAATTTTGGTTCCGAAGAGTAGCTTTTGGATTAAAGACGAGCTCAGGAGCCTTACTACGAGCGCTAGATGGAATTTTCAAAGATTCGACGAAAGATTTTGCGACACAGTACGTCGACGACTTTTTCTTGCACTCGCAGGACGTCACAGCCCACATAGGACACATTGATTATGTACTAAGTAAACTAAGGGAGAATGGTTTAACAATACACCCAGAAAAATCACAATTTTTCAAACCAGAAGTAGACTTTCTAGGCTATGTAATCACACAGCGTGGTATTAGGCCTAATGAGGAGAGAATTCAGAGCATCTTGCAACTCCCGCATCCTAAAAATCAGAAGCAACTACGCAAGGTACTAGGCATAATGCAATACCAGAAAAGATTTGTAGTAGGATACGCGCAGGAAATTGCCCCATTAAATGCTCTCTTGCAGAAAAGTAACAAATGGAAATGGACGGAAATAGAAAGTAATGCTTTCGAGAAAGTTAAGAAACTGTTTGCGCAAAGTATTTTGCTAGAAAGGCCGGATATGAATAAAGAGTTTGAGATATACACCGATGCGAGCCGGATAGGTCTTGGCAGTGTACTCATGCAGCGTGACGATGCAGGGAATCATAGAGTTATAAGTACCGCATCCAGGGGACTCTCACAAGCAGAGAAAAATGCAACAGTAACTGAGTTAGAAATAGCCGCAGTATACTTTGGTCTATTGAAATTCAGAACGTACATATACGGAAAGAAAATCAAGGTATACAGTGACCATATTTCACTTTCTTTCATTGCCAGATGCAAACTTGCCAATAATAAACTGAGCAGATATGTGATGGAAATTCTAGCGTATGACGTCACCATAGAACACGTACACGGGAGAGACAATATCTTCGGGGACCTGTTATCAAGGTTGAATAACACCCCAGAAATTCCAGAAAATCTCGATAAGCCCACGTACGATGTAAAGATTATGAAAATTGACATTCAACACGAAAAGCAGATTGTTAAAAGATTTCGTGAAATTGCTAGAATACAAGATGAGGACATGGAACTGAAAGCATTGAAAGAGAAGGCTACGCCTATAATAGAAACGCCATTAACAAGTAGAAGTGACGATAGGGACACAGATATTTCAGTTGAAGAGAATGACGAGAAACTTGTCACTATAGGAGTGAAAGATAATATTTTGTACAAGTTACATGGTAAAGAATACCCCATGTGGAAGACATATGTACCGAAATCATTGGAAACAGACCTGATAAATGCATACCATAAAAGCATGAATCATGCCGGTACAGAAAGGCTGATAATGAATATTTCAGAACATTTTTACATTAAACATATATCGAAGAAAGTAAGGAAGATAGTAGCTTGCTGTGTATTATGCCAACAGTGCAAACCACTGAACATTAAGTATGACGTCATTCCCCAAGCTATTATTGCAAGTAGGCCTAACGAAATGGTAGCGTTGGATGTGCACGAACTACCTCCAGGGAAGTTCGGCTGTAAATATATGCTAGTGCTATATGACATTTATACAAAATTTGTAAAGATATACCCCATGAGGCGTGTAAACAGCAGAAGTTGCTTACACAAAATAATTAAGCACTACATGGTACAGTATGGCCAAATTTCTTCAATTTTATGTGACAATGCCAGTATGTTTTGTAGCAAACTGTGGGTGGACACACTGAAACAAAACGGAATCAAACAATTCCACTCAAGTATCCACCATCCACAATCAAACAGCTCGGAAAGAATAATCCGCGATATAGGTTTATCAGTGAGAATCTTATGCCATGACAAGCACACTAAATGGGTAGATACATGTCCAGCAATTGAAAAAGTCTTGAATAATAGCATTAATGCGACGAAATATGAGGCACCAATCAGGCTAATGCTGAATGTAGAACCTCAGCCAGTGATCGATAATTTGCCAAAAGCAATACCTAAAACTGCTAAGATGAGCTTGACACTTGAACAAAGATGTAAGAGGGCATTGGAAAGAATACGTAAGAAAGCTGAAAAACGTATCGCCACTGCAAAGCGATATAAACATAAGTGGAAGCCAGCAATACATGACAAAGTTCTGGTACGAGACCGGAAGATCTCTTCTAAAATTCATAAAAAGAGCTATAAGATTGAGAAACTATATAAAGGCCCCTTTAAAATCACAAAACTTGTCGGTGAGCACACGTATGAACTATCCGCACTAGTAGGAGATAAGATTATAGGGAGATACCATCGCCAAAATCTCAGACCATTTAAAGAATTGCATAAATCTCAATAAATTCAAGTAGGTATTCTTGTATTTGAAACTAGTGTCCGCGACATCAACAATCTACATTGCACGGTTGAATAAGGTTTCCCTAATGTATGATATGTATGTATGCTTGCGAAGTGAATAATGTGTTGTGATATTTGCTATAATTAAACGAACCAGACGTCGTGGATATCCATCTAAGTATGGAGAAGCAGAATCCTACAATTATTTAAGTTACCCATTTGATATGAACCAGACGTCATATCAATTGAGCGATTATGACGAAGAAATACCAAGTGCGACAAGTGTTCAACAAGTTATTTATTTTAAGATGTAAAGTATGATTACATCAATGCTGAAAGTGTAAATAGTTCATATATATGAATACGTCATCAGCAAAGTGAAGGGTATCAATTTCTATATGTATATGTATGTATGTATGTATGTATGTATGTTATGCAGGGTAATTTTTTTTCTATGTATGGTTTTAACATAATTTTTCTGTAAGTGTAATGTTTTGGTATCATTATGTAATTTTTCTCAAACATGTTGTATTGCATCAAGGTAAGCGACATGCATACCAACAAGATAAGAAGTGTCAGTAACACACACATAGATGTTGTGACAGATGAGAGGTATTGACCTTGTTACTGAAAGTTCTTAGTATAACAGTAGGCCTTCAGCACTGAAGTTAATATGTCAAGTAACGTCAATATTATTGTTAGAAGGGGAATGAATCCCAATACAAATTTTATATCTTAATAGAAAATTTCTATTGAAATTCAGGGCACATTGTAGCAGACGTTAACGTCATTCAGACAACTAACAAAGACATCACTGTCATAAGCAAAGTAGTATACAAGAAATAAGTAAAATACAGAAAAGTCACAATAATGAAGAACTACAGCATATCCATATATTAAAATATGCAGGAAATAATAAGGAATTAAAATATGTTAACCATATTTTAATCCAATAAATACGACAAAAGCTATTAATTTAATAAACATTTCCTTTGTCTATTTCGCGGGAGATTTTACCCATCGATAAGAACTCAGTCAAACTAACTTTATGGGATAAACCCTATGAATCATCAATTTCCCGCCGCTGCAATAATCATGTACAGCACTACCCATACTAGGCTGACGTCAGTGAGAGCCAATCACAGTAGAGATAGCATCACTGACGACAGCAGAGGGGTGCTGCATTTGTAGTGAAGAGTACTATATCGGCTGGAGTGGGAGAGAAGCTGCTAGGTGTATATAAGGCGTAGCGCGTGCTTCACACGGTCTGATCCGCTTATATACTTACAACGCTTACAGGCGTACACGTCGTGCAGACTACTCAGCAATGGACGCTGATAATTCGGTCCATGCTCGACAAGTATTTCTAAGCGCATGGCGCAAATAAATCTACAGCCTAGAAGGGAACCCAGGATCGCCCACGGACATCATGGTTAATAACCTTTAACTAAAATCAGGTTGGTAAATCCTAGTGTGTTTTAACCAGAATAGGCGCGTTTACACAAGGCCTTAAATATCAGTAGAACTTCTCTCTCCAACCCAAGCTCCATAGTAAGATACTTTTGTAATAGCTCACCGTTGTAAACAATAGTAATAAATGCTGACTAATTAATCCCCTAAGATAAAGTTTCTCATTTGCTCTACCAGAGAAATCCTTTTGCCACCCTACATAGTCATTTCAGGAAACCAGAAGCCTGAGAGATCTGGCAACACAGCATCGAACGAGGAGGAACATAAGGTAAAATGGCCGCCCTCACTGTACTTAGACGTACAACAACGAACCTCTTCCAATAACCCACAAAACCCCCTTTCAACGTGGTTAACCCCTTACAATAGGGATAATCAATATTAGCCTAAATATGGTCAATCGTTGTTCGATTTGAACAAAACTCACTATACAGGGGTTTTCTGGGCCAAGGAACTCGAATCTGAGGTCGCTTTTACCAGGTGACGCTATTTAATCGTGATATGTAGTCCACATGATTTAGTTGTTAATATAATGATTTAACTATTATGCTCTTAATGTTTTATTTTTGAAATAATTATCACGGGCGAAGCCGCGGGCACATGCTATCTTAAAATAATAACAGGACGTGTTTGTCTGTCTGTCCACGATGCCCATCGAAATCTACTGAACGCAGAGATCTGAAATTTTGATGGGCTGAAAGGTGGGCGAATGCGCATCGGAGCCGGATTTTTAATTTTAGCTTTCGTTCGCGAGTTGTGAGTGAAAAACTGGCAGAAAACGTGATTTTAGCGCTGTTGAAGCATCAGATTTCAGTAATACATTTCAGTGTCTAATCAATTGCAGTTGGCTTTGGCTATTTAATATGGTAATATGGTAATAAAAGCATCGCGATCGCTAGAATGTTGTAAGCCCACGCTGGTCGATCCATTTGTTTAGAATGTCAATGCCCGTAGACATATGAAATTTTCAACCTACCTACATTGTTCGATTTGAACGAAACTCACTAGATACAGGAGTTTTTTGGGCCAAGGAACTCGAATCTGAGGTCGCTTTTACCAGGGGACGCTACCTAATCGTGGAATGCACTCCACGTGATTTAGGTGTTAATAATTATAATGATTTAACTATGCTCTTAATTTTTAGTTTTTAATTTTTGAAATAATTATCGCGGGGGAAGCCGTGGGCACATGCGGGCACATGCTGTTTGTCTGTCTGTCCACGATGCCCATCGAAATCTACTGAACGCAGAGATCTGAAATTTTAAAGATAGATGGACTGAAAGGTGGGCGAATGCACCTCGAAGCCGAATTTTTAATTTTAGCTTTCCTTCGCGAGTTATGAGTGAAAAACTGGCAGAAAACGTGATTTTAGCACTGTCGAAGCATCAGATTTCAGTAATACATTTCAATGTCAAATCAATTGCAGTTGGCTTTGGCTATTTTTGTCATACCGTGGAAATAAAAGCATCGCGATCGCTTGAATGTTGTAAGCCCACGCTGGTCGATTCATTTGTTTAGAATGCCAAGGCCCATAGCCATATGAAATTTTCAACCTACACGGAAAAGGGATAATCAACATAGACCTAAATATGGTTAAACATAGTTCGATTTGGACGAAACTCACTATACAGAGATTTTCTGGGCCAAGGAACTCGAATCTGAGATCGCTTTTACCAGGCGACGCTATCTAATCGTGGTATGTAATTCACGTGATTTAGGTGTTAATAAATATAATGATTTAACTATTATGCTCTTAATTTTTAATTCTTGAAATAATTATCGCGGGCGATCCTGGACGATTCATTTGTTTAGAATATCAAGGCCCGAAGACATATGAAATTTTCAACCTACACGGAAGAGGGATAATCAATATAGGCCTAAATATGGTCAAACATTGTTCGATTTGGACGAAACTCACTGTACAGGGGTATTCTGGGACAAGGAACTCGAATCTGAGGTCGCTTTTACCAGGCGACGCTATCTAATCGTGGTATGTAGTCCACGTGATTTAGGTGTTAATAAATATAATGATTTAACTATTATGCTCTTAATTTTTAATTTTTGAAATAATTATCGCGGGCGAAGCCGCGGGCACATGCTAGTAATCTATATTAATAAAAGGAAGTGTCTGTCTTCCTCCATCTGTCTATCTGTCTGTCCGCGTTGCCCAGTGAAATCTACTCAACGCAGAGATCTGAAATTTTAAACATAGGTGGACTGAAGTGTCGGAAAATGCACCTCGAAGCCGGAATTTTAATTTTCGTCTTCGTTCGTGAGTTATGAGTGAAAAATGGCAAAAAACGTGTATTTTTTGCGTTTTCGAAGCATCAGTTTTCAGTAATAATTTCAATGTCAAATCAATTATAGTAGGCTTTGGCTATTTTTGTCATACCTTGGACATAAAACCATCGCGATCGCTTGAATGTTATAGCTCACGCTGTCGATTCATTTGTTTATAATATCAAGGCACGCCGACATATGAAATTTTCAACCTAAACCGAAGAGGATTATTATTATTATTATTATTGTTATTATTATAAGAGGGATAATCAATATTGGCCTAAATATGGTCAAAAATTGTTCGATTTGGACGAAACACACTATACAGGGGTTTTCAGGGACAAGGAACTCGAATCTGAGGTAGCTTTTACCAGGCGACGCTATCTAATCGTGGTATGTAATTCACGTGATTTAGGTGTTAATAAATATAATGATTTAACTATTATGCTCTTAATTTTTAATTTTTGAAATACTTATCGCGGGCGATCGCTTGATTTTGTAAGTTCATCCTGGACGATTCATTTGTTTAGAATGTCAAGTCCCTTAGACATATGACATTTCCAACCTACACCGAAGAGGGATAATCAATATAGTCCTAAATATGGTCAAACATTGTTCGATTTGGACGAACTCACTACACAGGGGTTTTCTGGGCTAAGGAACTCGAATCTGAGGTCGCTTTTTCCAGGCGACGCTATCTAATCGTGGTATGTAGTCCACGTGATTTAGGTGTTAATTAATATAATGATTTAACTTTATGCTCTTAATTTTGAATTTTTTAAATAATTATCGCGGGCGAAGCCGCGGGCACATGCTAGTTATTAATAAAAAAATTAAAAGCCCTAGAACAGGATTTAATTAAATGAAACTATTCTGAGAGATAAGTGCAAAGGACATAGGAACTACAAAATCTGTATGATTCTCTTGTTTGTATCTCAAGAAAATGATTTATCTATTTGAAAGTATATGTTTTATATTGATTTTTACAACTGATACCTTAGGTTATAGAATTTACAGTTCTGTGAATTTATAATTTGTTCCCTATAAGGCAAAGTGGTTTTACATTCTGGGTGGATGACCAATTTGTGATTCCGGAAGATGAGATACGGAAATTGTTACGTTAAATATCCAATATTACAAATAGGACACGGCAGTGGCAATTTGTAGAGGCAATTTCTCATGAAACCACTAGTTAGGCACAAAATTTGGTACTAGTTTTTCTGTGTGTGTATAAATAAATATATATATATTTATATTTATATATTTTTTTTAATAAATATTGATGTAACATAACCTCTTAAGAAGGTCACAAAACAGTCACAAGTTGTCATCAATCTTCAAATCACAACCCCAGAAGATAATTTAAATAGGCTATAATGTTTTTATATGATTTTTCGTTTTTGAGCTATGCTCATCATAGACACATACACATACACACACATACAGACATCATTTATGGATTTTCAGCTCGGTTTCTAAATTCTGCTGCTTTTTATACAAATGGAACAAGACAGCAAGGGGAGGAAAAATCAATATCTCAAGAAGGAATGGCTAAAGAGTCACTTACACCTGGACAGTAAAATGTTGCACATCTGCCACATCTACGATGATGATGATGATGGCTGTATCTAAGCAACTGAAATAAACAAAGCACTTGCCTGAGCTCCAGTCACTCCTTTTCTTATCTGCTGAGATTCCCACTCATCCTCCTCACCCTTGTCTGATTCTTCCCCAGCAGCCATGAATGCTTCCCGCCATCTCTCCTTCTCTATGGCGGCAGTGTTCACAGCCATATTGATCCGTTCTTCATCACTTCCCTCCTCGTCTTCTTCACGAATCAACCTCTTCCCGGTATCAGGGCGAGTCGCTTCAACTGGAATGTAATCGCCACCCATTTCTCTTGCAAGCTGTCTCTTTTTCCGAGCTGCATGGATCATGGCGGCATCTGGTATTCGTCCACCTGGAACCATCAATATTGTAATAATGGTAAACTTGAAAACAGCCATTCCACGGAAAGTGAGTCTGAAGTGTCCAGACCTTAACAACCTTTTAATATTAATTTAAAATATATGTCATCACTGAAAAAGTATTAAATTAATTTTGAGGATTAGTTCTTCAGTAGACTAGTACTGAAAATTAATTTCATAATTTTTCAATGTTGACATTTAAATTAATATTAAAAGGTTGTTACGGTCTAGATACTTCAGGCTCACTTTCCGTGGAATGGCTAAAAACTCATTTAACTTAAAATTAATTTTAAACAGAAAATACATGGAAAAACTTTTAACTCATAATTTAACTTCATGTTCATAATATGGAAAAAATCTTCCTCTACCCTTCATGAACTAATAATATCCCAGCATATACAAAATGAGCGCAGAGGCTATTCAGTTGTCTCATCCTCAGCCCGTATTGTTCGCCATGCAAGATTTATAGAGCCTCAGTTTCTACGAACAGTGACTAGCTTATAACTACCCTGCAGAGAATTCTTACAAAAAAATGTTTCAAATAAAAGTTTTAGGACTTAGTATAAGCAATCTGTGTCAAGAGTTGTTGATAAAATCGTAAAAAATTGAATTTTCTTCATGTAAAGTGGCATTAAAAGTAACGTAAAGTCCTCGTCCATCTTCACGATACGTTTAATCCAAACATAAGAAGCCAAACCCAACTTATATGAGGTAAGATTCTGCCATTATTTTCAGTTATGTCAAGTGATTTTGGCTACTTTACAGACAGCACTAATGCATTTGTTTCTAATCCGAGGATCAATTTATATCAGATTATGATTGGGTAAGTACAATATTATGCAATTTAAATACTGTTATTTATGCAAAAACCATATACAAAATTTTAAAAGGCAGAGTTCGACAGAAACAATTAAAGTAATTTCAATGAATTTCTTGATCCTAGAAATCAATTATTTTGTTTTGCTACAACATTCAAGATACCATATCCAATTTAACTTCTTTAAATAAGTAAATAAAATAATAATAATAATAATAATAATAATAATAATAATAATAATAATAAACTCTTAAAGATATTCCAGGCCCCTAGAAATTTGTTTTTTAAACACACACTCTAGTATCTGTTACAATATTATAATGAATTTTAGAGGTATTTATTTACACAGTTTAAAAGAGTCAATGAGAGATGTCTGTTAACATGTTCATATCAACTAGAACAAATGCAGCAAGAACAGTATCTGATGCCTTCTTCAGGAATAAAACCCAATTACAGTTCTGTAATCTGCCTTATATACTGAAATTTAGAGTGGTTATACAGATTTCAGAGTAAAACAGGATATATGAAGATTTCCCAGTAACATTAGCAAGGAAATCTTATTACATGCCCCTCTGAATTTAATTGCTCTTTGAAAGCATTAGATTGCAGCTACATAACTTGAAGTTCATGGTGCTTTAAAGAAGAGTGGAAATGATTTATTGTTGCAGCTGGATCAATTTCTGAAAAATTACTGAATTTAACAGAATAAAAATTATTTTTTCATAGTAATAACTTCTCTGTTTAAACATTCTAAAAATTTCTAGAATTAACTAGGCCTACTTGTTTCATTACATTACATTTACCAGGAGTTAGAACCCAACATTCATCTGTTCTGAATTAAGAATTAAGAATTTGTAGAAAATCTTCCCTGAGGATGGAGGCAGCGTCAGCCTCGGAAACGTTGGACCACAACAAACTTCTCACCTGGCTGCAAACCCGAGAAGATTTTCTACATAAGATTCGCCAGGAAAGCCTCAAATCTTACAATTAAGAATTTATTTATCAACAAATAACAAGTGGAACTTGTGTAGTTGACGTCAAACATTAAAACAGTACACATTAAAACAGTACACAATACACTGTCGTGCCTAATTTGAGGATATTACTGGGTAGCGAGGAAGGGAGCGTTTGTCAGTATTCCTAAATTAAGCAGACGAATGCTTGACACAATAGTGTAAGGTTTTATTATAAAAAAACATAAAAATAGGAACTGAATAATAAGTATTTGATATTAAAATAGTAAAATTAAGTTCTATTATGAGCATTCGTGAATAACTGTCTAAAACCCTTGGCTGTGCTACCGGAGTAACAAATAGCTGTAAGCTACTTACAATTCAATAGACGAAAGCCCATGGTGTCCATGTTGGTTGAGGTTGTGAGAATCACACTTGACTGTAACCAGACCTCGAGGATACGATGTATGCTTAAAGTGTCTTCAAGTAGTTCTGCCCTAACCGTTAATCGGTTTAGAATATATAGTATGATTTAGCCTTCAGAAAGGATAAATCATAACTTGATAATGTAATATTGTTTTCTGACAGTTATGTAATTGATCACAAATACTCACAATAGTATTTGAAATAATGCAATGCTACCTTGAGAATTGCTGCTTAGTTAAACATATCGACAAACAGTCCAGGTGTTTGTTTATGAGTGCTTATGACATAAGATGATATAGAATTGCTCACTCTGGGGTCCTGAGTGCGATGCCAAGGCACCACACTCTCCCTTCACCAGAGAAGAATTATTGTGAAATATATTCTTACAAGAAAAAAAACTAATAACAATAATAACATAAAAATAACAAAGAAAATACCCAATTCTATACATAGTTAAAATACATGTAGTGAATATAATACAAAAAAAATTCTGCTTCATTGCTTCTTGTATTGCTCTTCCCTTTCTTCCGTGGCTGATTCTTCTTCTTCTTCCGTTTCGTATCTTCTCATTTAATTTCTTCACCTCCTGCTTTTCACGTTTGTTTACCATCCTCCTTTCTTGCTTTTCTCGTTTACCATCCTCCTCTCCTACACTTCTCTGGCGATCATCTTCATCTTACGATGAATAGACTTCCCGTAGGATCTTCGGCTTTCCTTGTATACCGAGGTGTCGTTGGTGTCGGTGTCTCTGTGTTCGCCTGGTTAGCGAGACGTCTTTCCGTCGGAACGGGTACTTCTGCATCCTTCGGAATTTGCTTTTTTTAGACATAAGACAATTTTCTTCTGAAAAATAGTTAATGTTATGATTATAATTATCATTACTCCATTTGCGGCTATGATAATGATCAGGTTCCTTTGCATACAATCATGCTTCAATAAATCTTCTGTTTCTCGGCGTCGCTGTATTTCTGCCAGCGGGGCTCCCTCCTTATGTTTCTGCGCGATGTCTTCTATTATAGACCGTAATTTTTCTGGTTCCTGGAACAATGTTTGCTCACTGGTAGAAATTAAAGAGTCTATTCCTGGTATCACAAGGGGTGTGCTGATTGATGTCTCAATTTTGCTTCTTCCCAGAGAGTGAGGCAAGAGTGTAAACGAGTTACCATAAACATAGCAGTTATGGCTATTGTTGAGAATTCCTGTCCCCTCGATAGTGATGTCGTGCTTCCTGGTATATGAGAACTGCGCCTCTGAGGTCTGGCACCTCAATGTGAGTCTTGTAGCCTCGGACACGCTGTATAACCAGAAAGTGCTATCGGGGGCTCTGATCCACAATAGAATAAATGGAGAAGGAATAATTAATTTGTTACACTGCTGATGGGTTCTTTCTGTCTCTCCTAGAAAAATTGAAATCAAACAATGATTGGCCTGTTGGTCATACAGGGCTATATTAGCTGGACAAATAGTAAATAGCCCTTGTTTACATTGACCAATTTCTTCAGGCGTCAGGGTAGCAAACAACTGCTTGCTCTCCGACACAGCCAGGTACTGGTGAGTTATCTCAAAACTCACAAACTGATTGATAGAAGGAACAAGGGTAGGTAAGGAGTAAACGTGAAATATCTCGAAAAACCTGTCTGCTGCTCTTAAGGGTATGTCTACTAATAATCGAATCTTATTGAAAGTCGCAGCCGCGTGTACTTCAGATATTGAATAAAATATATGCATGTTATCGTCCGTCGGAGAAGTTAATAATGAAATACCTTCCGGTAATTTTAAAGCTATCTGGTTTAAAGCATTCTTTAAGACCGTAGGACTTATTAAAATTGAAGATAGTCTTCCTGTTGCTGTTACGTCTAATGCTTCCTGTAATTGTATCAGGTTTTCACGTGTTTGCAATAAAACAATCTCCATTTCTCTTATATTAGCTGTCATAACTGAAATTTGCTGCGTGTTGTGATTTAATGATTGCACGGCGCTCGTAATTGAGTTAACGCATGCCTGGCCTAGTGATACCACTGCCTTAGCGTTATCTGTCACCTCCGCATCGAGAGCGTGTAGATAAGTAAGTTGGTGCACCGATATATGAGTCATGTCACGTGTGTAAGTTTGTATGTGTTCTATCTCTGTATTTAGTCTTTTTAAATCTTGGGTGCTTAATGTTCCAAATAAATAACGCAATCCGTACCCTACTATATTCATCAACCCCCTCCTATTCCTTACATAAGGGCGATCTTCAGGTAATAAAGCTTGAAATGCGCGTATCTGCTGGTGTACGCTAAATGAAACGTTGTGTAACCTTTGTACTTCTATGTTATAAGTTTCCTTTAATTGATCAGTCAGGCTGTTTCTTTCCGCTAAAATTTGTAAATTGCGCACCATTACTTCTAAAGATTTTTCATATAATTTTATTGATTTGGAATAATCTTCTACGTTTATGTCAGCAGCTATAGTCCATTTATCTCCTGTAATGAGGATGTCTCTTTCTTTCATGAATACTACTCCTTTATCTGGCTGGATTTCACTAAGGTAGCTCGCAGCTACAACAGTTGTTACGATACATAACCCTGTAACAAACAGAAACAATTGTTGTTGACTTGAATTTAGTGCTTTCCCGAACGCAAATTGTATCGGGGCTCCTTGTTATTGACATTTTTATCTCCTTCCCTTAAACTATCTGCTGCATCGTTTCCAGATGCATTACTTAATTGCTCATTATTAACTAACTCATTGTTAAATTGTCGCGTCTTCTCCCGCGATCTCAAATTATATTCGTTCGTCCCTGAATTCTCTTTTTCTACACTTCTTGGAGGTACCCACTCATCTTCGCTTTCGATTATTCTCTGACTCGTTTGTTGTTCTTTTCCTGAGTTTACCCTTCCTGTGTCAGTTGCCTCGTTGACTAGCAACCGACCAGCAGGAGGAATCAGTATCTCTGGTTCTGGCGGCCCTGTGTCTTCGCGCGCCCTGTGTTTCTTTGGAGGTCTTTTTATTTTCATGCTTTTATCTTCAGTGAACTCAGGTCCCGATATTCGACTACCCTTCAGTCGATTTATGTGAACTGCTTGGTCCTTACCATTATCTTTTCTAATTATATAAGTTAGCTTTGACAACCGTTTTACCACCCTGTAGGGGCCTCTCCAAGGGAACGCGAATTTCCGCGCCACTCCGTGCTTCGTTGTGGGGTCGTGCAAATACACAAACTCTCCTATTTTGAAACTTCTTATTTTTGTTCCTTGATCGTAATGTTGTTTAGATCTTTTCTGAGCTTCCTGATTCTCTTTTCTTACCGCATCGTAAGCTATTTTTAATTTGTCAGCTAATTCTTTTATGTGCTTCTGATATTCATTGTCTGTAGTACTCTTAATCAGCATTTCTCGCATACAGTCTTCTACTGGAAGTCGCATTTCTCGTCCAAACACTAAGTAATGTGGAGAGTAACCAGTAATGGTATGGGGTGTACCTCTATACGCCATGACAGCATACGGAAGATACTGATCCCATTTCTTTACGTCTCGAGTCACGAAATGTGATATAATGTCTATCAAAACCTTATGAAATCGCTCACATACTCCATTGCTTTGAGGGTGCAGGGGAGACGTATGCAATCTTTTTACTTGCAAAAGTTTGCACGTTTCCTGCACTAGTTTGGACATGAACTGCGCTCCTCTGTCTGAAAGTAAAAATTTTGGAATTCCATATTGGGTTACTATGTGTGCTACGAAGACTTTTGCTACGGTTTCTGCAGTTTGATCAGATACCGGTATGGCAAAACAGTATCTCGTAAAATGATCTACAAAAGTGATCACGTACCTATTACCTGCCAGTGAGACTGGTAACGGTCCCACAAAATCGGTAGAAAGAATTTCTAAAAATTCAGTCGCCTTAGGAGGTTCTCCTAAGGGGGCTACCGGGCAGTACCCTGTTTTCCTTCTTGCACAACTATCACAGGTACTAATATAGTCTTCGACATCTCGTCTTAGACCTTTCCACCAATACTTTTGCGTAAGTCTGGCTATCGTTCTCTTTATGCCTTGATGTCCAGCTAAGTGTGATGAGTGATATATGTGTAATAAAAGGGGTACAAGTGTTCTTGGTACTATTATCTGATAGTGGCCATAAATTTCGTCACTAAGTTTTACAAGCAACCCGTCATCATTGATTTTGAATTTATTGCCTAAAGACTTAAATTGTTCACAACAAAATTCATCTGTTAGCTGGGCGTTTCTCATTTTATCAATGGTGATACTAGAATCAATTATAACCGAAGCTACATGCCTAGACAAAGCATCTACGTGGGGAATCTGTCTTCCAGCCCGATGTACCACCTCATAGTCGAATTCCGCAAGTCTAAGACCCCACCGAGTGAGTCTCGAACTCGGGTCCTTTATATTTAGTAGCCATTTTAGGGCTGCATGGTCCGTAAATAAAATAAACTTACGTCCATACAAATAACAACGGAATTGCTTCGTGGCAAAAATTACCGCTAACAATTCTCGTTCAGAACAGGTGTATCTACTTTCGGCGCCGGAAAGCTGGCGACTACAGTAGGCTACAGGCTGCTCAAGACCATTCCTTACTTGAGACAGAATAGATCCGATTGCTGTCTGGCTAGCGTCACACGTGACGTAAAATACTTCTGAAAAATCAGGATATATTAGCAAAGGGGATGTACTTAAAATTTCTTTCAACTTTTCAAATGCCGCATTTTGCTCCGATTCCCAGCGGAATGTATTCTCTTTCTTAGTTAAGCGAGTCAAAGGTCTGCAATTTCTGCGAAATTGTTAATATGCCTCCTGTAATAAGATGTTAATCCGATAAAAGATCTAACTTCCTTTAGGGTTTTGGGTACAGGATAATTCTGGACTGCTTGTATTTTCTTTGGATCGGGTTTTACGCCGTCCTTCGATACAATATGTCCCAAATATTCGACTTCGTCGGCCGCGAATTGGCATTTTTCTGGTTGCATTTTGAAATTTGCTGCTTCCAGCCTTTTGAATATTCTCTCCAATTTGTCCACATGTTCTGGCACGTCTCGGGAAAATACAATTAAATCGTCGATATAGGGGATGACATCCCTGTCTCGTAATCCTGCTAATATCAATTCCATACCCCTCTGGTAGGTAGATGGGGCGTTACATAATCCGAAGCACATTTTATTAAAATGAAAACGTCCTTGGGGGGTGCTGAACGCAGTTTTTCTCCCATCTTTCTCAGAGATCTCTATTTGATAGTACCCGCTTGCCATGTCTAAAACAGAAAATACCTTACTGTGACCCAGAGCGTCTAGCGTGTCTATGATGTTCGGTATCGGGTACACTTCAGGTTTTGTAAGGCTGTTGAGTTGACGTAAGTCTACCACCAACCTGAATTTAGGTTTACCGTCAGTAGATTTCTTTTTTACCATTATTATAGGACTATTCCAGGGGGAAAAACTTTCCTCTATTATCCCTTTCTTCAGCATATCGTTAATTTGTCTTTCTACTTCTGGTTTGAGTGCATGGGGTATCCTATAAGGCTTTTTCTTGACTGGCGAAGCGTCTCCTGTATCTATCTCATGCTGTATTATGTTGGTGCATCCAATATCTGTACTTCCCTCTATGTAAAATAAATGTCTATATTTTCTTAAAACGACTCCTAGTCTGTCCGCGTTTTCCTTAGACAAATGGTTTAATTTTTCCTCTAAGTATTTTTCAAAGTGGCTGTCTACGCCTTCGATACTTTTGGCAGGTACCTGAGTCACACTGTTCACAATTGATGTTTCAAATTCACAGATATCTTCTACAAGACTAACTGTGCCTAAGTTAGTTCCTTTGTTTATCACTATTTCTTCCTGGGAGATATTTAACAAAATTACTGACATATAGCCTATCGTATTCTCGCTACTGCTACGTGTCCTATGTGTTTCATTACTAGTAGTGATGGTATTAACTACTCTTAGTTCGTTCTCGCTGTGTCCAAGATGCTTAACTCCTATTTCATTACTTCCTTGTGTTGCATTATTGCTCTCGTATGTTATGCTATCGACAGAAACGGACAACTGTGATTCTACCTCTTTGCATCTTTGAGCTTCAGGATCTGTCTGTCCATTCACTCGCTGGAAACATGGAATATTTTGATACCTTTCATCCGCCAACTGACTGACTAGGGACGTAGGGGAAACTGCAGGACAAACAGTACTTGTGAGGTAAACGTTACCTCCGGGGACTTTCGGCAAAGTGGTTCCACCACGCGAGATATCAAATAAGGATCCTTTACATACAACTGCGCTAGCGACTCTAGGCGCAAAAACACCCGGTAAGAACATAGCATCTACCGGTTCAAAAACAACTACTTGAGGGACAGTAAGATTACCGCGTCCAATAATCTTACCACGGACTATTCTTGCTGCCAGAGGTGGTAGCATTATGGTTTCCGGTTGGGACACCCGTGCATGCCAGCTGGTACTAACATTTGGATCAGTTGGTCCCGGCTCCAGAACTGCTTCATGAGTGGCCATCCCGTTGAAGTCAGTTGTGTGTGAGTTAACCTCACTTGAGCAGTTTAAGGGAACAACATTCTTTCCTATTGTTAAAGTACCGGCTCTTAGGTCCAAAATTGCTTCCACTTTTTGGAGAAAGTCGATACCTAATATTCCATGTCCAGGGACATTTAATTCACATATCTGAAAATTGTGTAAAAATGTTTCTTTACCTATTGTGAATTCTATAACTTGTTCTCCTAGGATACCTAACTTAGTTCCTGTAATTCCCCTAGCCGCTATCTCACTTTCTTTTAATCGTACTCCACTCACTGCCGGTTTCAACAACGAAATAGTGGATCCGGAGTCCACCAACAAATCAACCGCAATTTCCCCTATAACCGAGTGGAGCAGCGGCCCCGTCGCGGACCTTTCTACTGCTGGTACGATTAATTTCGGCTTGCTTTCGGGAAAACCTTCGGGGATGCTCTGGTTTTCCCTATTCCGTTTAAATCTGGACGGCCCTCACGTCCTTCAGTACAATATCTTGCTATGTGACCCAATTTCCGGCAATTATTACATTGGATATCTCGCCTGCCTGCGCCCTGGTAGCCGTCGCTACCCCTTATAGGTTGTAAGTTGTTCTCCCTTCTTCCAAGGCCTGACCTTACACCTCTCTCTGACCCCCGGTGAAATTCCCTCCCGGTGTCTCTTTCGTAATACCCCCGGTTATTACTATTTTGGTTCTTATTCTTATATGCCTGTTGCGACGGTCTGTCCCTAGCACTTCCTACGACGAATACCTGTGAGTGAGTCAGCTCACGGTTAGCACTGGCCTCCTTTTCTGCTTTAAATGTTGCCATCGCAACTTTCAGTGCTTTTTCTAATGTGTCAGGCATATTTACTTTAACCATTAATCCTGGGTTACCTCTCAAGCCATTAATAAACGCAGACAATAATCTCTTCTCTGCTTGTCTATTATAAATTACTTGCTCAGCTTTTACTACTGAAAATTCCATTGTTTTCCTATTTAACGCTCTTAGCCTATCTGCAAATTCTTCTGGAGTTTCGTTCTTTTCTTGTTTAGCATTTTGCAATTGAACATAATAATAAAATTCATTTTCCTTATCTTTAAACCTTTGCACTAGCGTCTCTTTTAATTTTTCAAATGTAACATTCCCACCCTGTAGGTCCGGGTGTGTTTCTAAAAATGTTTGAGCAGCACCTTGTAGTTTTATTGTGACTATGTGTACTTTATCGATGTCTGTTAGTCCACCTAAGCTTGCTACTGTTTCTACTAAACGAAGGAAGCTTTGAATAGAACCACAACCTTTGTCCCTCCATACTGGAACAGAATTTATTACTGTTAAATCCTTAGTAGCTATTTTAGCTGTCACTGCGTCACCTGTATTTGTCATGTTCGCGTTTGTTGATAATGAACTTAAAACTGCAAGTTAATCATACTCGTACCTGACCTACACTACTTGAAAGGAATGCTGAGTGTGTAAACTATTACAAATGTTTCGCTCTCACTTTTCCTACAATATACACTGTCGTTCTGTACACAGACGAACGGAAAAGAATTATAGGGCGTGAATTCTACTAGACGGTAATCAATTAAACTAATGTAAATCCGTTATTACCGAATCTGGCCTGGGGAAAAACCCATTAGTTAACAATTAATTAAGCTAGTTTAAACCGCTGCCACCAATTCTGTCGTGAACAATTTGAGGATATTACTGGGTAGCGAGGAAGGGAGCGTTTGTCAGTATTCCTAAATTAAGCAGACGAATGCTTGACACAATAGTGTAAGGTTTTATTATAAAAAAACATAAAAATAGGAACTGAATAATAAGTATTTGATATTAAAATAGTAAAATTAAGTTCTATTATGAGCATTCGTGAATAACTGTCTAAAACCCTTGGCTGTGCTACCGGAGTAACAAATAGCTGTAAGCTACTTACAATTCAATAGACGAAAGCCCATGGTGTCCATGTTGGTTGAGGTTGTGAGAATCACACTTGACTGTAACCAGACCTCGAGGATACGATGTATGCTTAAAGTGTCTTCAAGTAGTTCTGCCCTAACCGTTAATCGGTTTAGAATATATAGTATGATTTAGCCTTCAGAAAGGATAAATCATAACTTGATAATGTAATATTGTTTTCTGACAGTTATGTAATTGATCACAAATACTCACAATAGTATTTGAAATAATGCAATGCTACCTTGAGAATTGCTGCTTAGTTAAACATATCGACAAACAGTCCAGGTGTTTGTTTATGAGTGCTTATGACATAAGATGATATAGAATTGCTCACTCTGGGGTCCTGAGTGCGATGCCAAGGCACCACAACACAATACCAAATACAATACAACTTCAACAGAACAGTACAGCAATCAGAAAAAATGTGTTAAAAACATATGTCGATGGAAGGGATGTTGAAAAATTCATCTAAATTATAGAAAGGATTAACTGCTAGCCAGTTGTACAGAATGAATTTAAAGCGTTTGAAGTTAACCAGATGAGCTTCAGGAGGTAGCTTATTGAACATTCTCAGGCCAACATATGAGTAAGATTCTTGAGTTTTAGAGAGTCTTACACGTGGTAAATCTATTAAATTCATGTTTCTGGTAAAGTGATTGTGCTTGTCACATCTTAAGGGAGTGTTACTTAAGTTACTTTTCACATGTTCCAGACATTTGAATATGAATAAGTTAAACACTGTAAGAATTTTTTCGCTGACGAATAAAGGCTTACAATGAGCTCTATGATTAGAAGAGGTTATAATTCTAATAGCTTTCTTTTGAATCAGTAGAATCCTATACAATTCATGACCACAACCCCAGATTAAAATTCCATAACTGATTATGCTGTTAAAAAATGCAAAATAGGCCATTCGTATATAGTCTCTCGGTATATGTTTCTTTAAATTTCATAATAGAAATAAAATTCTTGACAGTCTATTGCAGATCTTTTCTATGTGTGCGCTCCAATTTAGTTTAGGGTCAAGAAGAATTCCTAATAAATTGATACTAACACTCTCATGGTTATTAAGACTAAAAAGAATTGACTGCGTTTTGTTATCATTTAATAATAGGCCGTTACTTGCAAACCACTTGTTACACTCAGAGATGCAATTATCCATCTGTGATTTTAGTACATCAATATTGCTATTGGTACAATAAAACGTTGAATCGTCTGCATATAATAATGATCCACAAGGTGCTGGTATCTTGGTTGGCAGATCATTAATCATAACCAAGAAAAAGAATGGTCCAAATATTGACCCCTGGGGGACACCGTTCTTCGTAACCACCACCTCTGAGAAATTGTTGTTGTAAAAAACTTGTTGAGTGCGGTTGACCAGGTAAGATCGAAGGAATTCGAACTCCACATTCCGTATTCCATAATATTCGAATTTCTTGAGAAGAATGTCATGTGGAACACAATCAAACGCTTTGGAAAGATCGCACAGGGTGGAAAGTGTGCTTGAGTGAAGCTCAAAAGCATTCAATGCCGTGCTAACCAGGCTTCTGATAATCTATTCTTAATTTTTTAAAGAAAAATGACTCATTTTCTAAAAAAATTAGATGTAAGGGAGACTTGATTTTTCAACACATTTTTCTAATACTAATTTCCATATTTACAGTAAAATTAACAAATAGGATGAAAAATTTAGAAGGAAAAAAAATATGACCAAAGAAAATTTTACTGAACTTTTAGCAATTATAGCTCAATGAAGCTAAAGGAATAAGTTGATACAGCACACAAATACCGGTTACTAGTTAAAATTTCAAAAACAAATAGGCTACATACTTTGTAGTAGTAGTTTCACATGATCTGGTCGTGAGAATCTGGGGTGTGCAGTATCATCATCATCAGACGAACTGACATCTTCACACCCTGCCACTTCAGCAGCTCGTCCATTCAACACCAGGCCTTCAGCAAGTTTGTGGGTTGGTTTTACCACTACCTACATATAAGATGAACTTAGTAGAAACCATTGTGAAGTGTAATACAATACAATTAACTTTAGGACATTCAACTTCACTATTAAAGGGCCTAATTACTGAAAAAGAACATGTTTTAAACCCAGTATCAGCCATTTCATAATTACGGGTGGGACATTCTAGCAAATTATAAAAGCTATTTTTGTTTATTACATATCATAAATAATAAACTAGAATTGGTTCTTCACATTCTGTAAAATTTACAATGCCTTCTCCTCCACACTACTTGCAAAGCATTATTTAAAATTTATTTTAAATATTTTAAATTTGTTTTTTAAAATCTGTTACGGGTGGGACATAATTTGGACACTGCTTTTAATGATGCAAAACAAAAGCTCATTTTCTGTTCTGCTATTACTGTTAGGGTCTTAATGTTGTTATTAGTGAAGGTATGAGGGATTAAATACAAATTATAAACTGTTTCCAGGTTGTCAGAACATTTATTTAACTCATCAATAATTTAACAAAACTATCACTGTTACGGGTGGGACAAAAATTCCCTTGTTTGTTATTTACATAGTAATTAACCACACACATTTTTTTAAGTTAATCTTATACCAAATTGTACCTTAAGATGTATATTTTCTCAAATGAAAATGGACATCGCTGATTACCAGGGCCCGGATTCTGATGACCTAAAATTGTTTGAAAAATGACCTATAAAATGACCCTAAATCTTTAAAAAAATCTTATAAAAAATGACCTAAAAACTGATATTTTATTTATAAAAAATTATTATTGTACACACGAAGTTATAGACTAGTTTGTACATAGCTGTAAAAACTGTAATGTTTTGAATGTTCTTTTCTCACGGAGATTTATACTGGCACTGGGGCACTGGTGGGTCAAAATTCGGCATTTCCTTTTTGTGGTCTGCCGGATTATATTGTTGTTTATTGAGGGTAAACAGTAGTTTGCTCTCTCAAATCCAAGCAGGTGGCAGACTCTGGTGCCAAGTCAATCTAATAACAATAGTAACGTACCGTAATACAAAATTTTGGCGTTTCTTTGATTCTCACTTCCGACAACACTTTAACGCCAAATTTTTCCTTCTTGTATTAAACAAACAATATTTCAAAGACAGCACAACTAGCAACGAAAAAAGTTAATACATGAAGAATTACTTAATACATACATTTTAAGTACATGAAAATGACTAAATAAGGAAGCAAATGACACGAAAATTACTAAATAAGGAAGCAAATGACAAGAAAATGACAAAATAATGACCTAAAAATGAAATAAATGCCCTAAAAATGTAAAATTGCATAAAATGACAAAAAATGACCTAATAAAAATGTATTTCTATAATTTAGAGGTCATGATTAGGATTTATCTACAAGTTGGCAATGTCTATGCAGTATCAATAAAAAGATGACATGTCATTAGAATCCGGGCCCTGCTGATTACTCTTGACTACTTGGTATTAAAGAGTGTTAAAATCATGCTAAAAATGGCAATAAAAAGGTAACTCACTGCAATAACTAAGTAAATCAACATATTTTACACATGAAACCACTTCAGATACACCTAAGTCCTTAAAATTCAGAGAATTTGAGGTTCTAAACTTATTTTTGACCACCCAATTACAATAATTTTATAACTTCTCTCTTTGAGGGAAAAATTCCCATATTTTATGAAATGGCTGATATATGAATGAGTATAATCAAACAAAAAAACTTGAATAAAATCCAAGCAACAAGAGAAAGCCTGCACATTTTCAAGCTTCTTGAATAAAATAACTGTAGCCTATAAATGCTTACCACTAGTTCTGTTGGATCTTCTTTCAACTTATCTATAGGTTCTGCTGATTCCACTTTTTCATCGTCCTTCTTTATCTCTTTTTTCTTCTTCCTTTCTTTATCCAGTAACTTCATTATTTTCTTACTTTGAGTAGATTTCTTTACTTGAAATACTTCACCATCATCAGCTGTAAGACAATTTACTTCATAATATTTGCTATGCTTACTTCCATAACATATAAACATATTAAGCCTGAAATGTTGGTCGCCATTATTTCCAGTAGAGCTTTACAGGCTATACAGATTTCTTTAGACTTACATAGGCCTAGGCCTATATACATGTGACATTATAGGTGACATTATCTCTGCCATCTTGGAAAGTCATTCTAGTAAATTACTTACAAGGGACAATCTCAAACAAACTACTGTTAGGCTACATTATATCTTGCTACTACTGTAATACTTTTCCAGCAATTGGCTACAATCTCCCCCCTTGGCACTAGCACGGGCGCTGCGATGTATTTTGTTTTTCTAGGTCAAAACAGGATTCAACCAACTATGCTTGTTGCAACAGCACGATGGATGCTGTGCTATGTAAAAGATTAATTACACAAGATTCATATGTCACTTTTTTAAGTGATATTATTGGTAAATATGTTAGGAATGGTGATATTAGTTTCCTTAGTTAAATTGTGGGCGTTTTTTATATGTCGTATTCAGCCTCGCATGTTTTATGTTGGTAACGATTTCTCACCATGCGACATCACTCTACTGATGTCCAAGCGTGTTTTCTTATTGGTTCTGCAAAGTCAATATGGCAATACTAACAGTAGTTTTTGCCAGTTTCTATAAAAAAAGGTATACTATATAAGGCACACAGGACTAAATTACTCCTGAAGACATCTCTCCCGAAAATGAAAATTGTTGAAATCCATGCTCGTATTATCTGTTCTGGGAAAAAATAGTTATCTGTACCATGTTACCCCCTGTACAATTCACTAATGGGACCCACCTGGGAAGGAGGGATTTAGGATGGGGAAATATCTAGTGATCATTTGTAGAACTACTATACTATTTTCACTTTAAGTTCAAAGTAGATGTAAACAAACTCTAAAGTACCACTCCGCCGAGCATGTGACAAACCATGTGGAGTTTTACCCGCCACGGAATGAGGATTTGTGTGTATTCCAGTGTTCTCAATAGTACTTTTAAAATATTTTTTATGACATGCACCATTGTTGAAAAATGTGATATTTATTTTGAAAAGATCGATACATCTGTACAAAATTAGACTTAATATTAGTATTTAAGAAAGTCATAAACAGTTAACAAGAAGATATTAACGAGTATAAAAAATTACTCTCAGTTTGCAATGTTGGCTGCCCACTTCAGAGGCGTTTCCTTGTTGAATTCATTAATTTCTGTTTGTAACCGCCCCAATCCTATCAGAGCTGTAAGTTACATTTAACTTTTGACGAAATTTCTAGCACACGACTTTCTTGTCCTCACGTACGTGTTGTAAAACCGATATAAATAAATAAATGAACGCATATTCAGCAGGTCTTGCCAAGTTATTGGGAAGGGACTGTGGCAAGTTCATTCCAAGATGGCGTACTTGAGCATTCACACAGCTGTCGTAAACGCCTACAATTTACATCTGTTGTAACGGTTTAATTAGTTCACTTAGTTATTATGCGTCATGAAAACCTGATCAAATTAATTTTGTTTCTGCTTCAGAATCGTGTTTTTAAATTTCTCTGCACGAAAATAGCTACAAAAAGGTACGGTTTGAACCGAACTATTTTATTAAGAGCAAGAGTATGCATACAAAGCAGCAAAAGTTACAGTTCGTCCACTAGCCAATGAGGCGCTACCTTGTCACGTGGCTTTGTTTACATCTACTTTGAACTTAAAGTGAAATTAGTATAGCAGCACCATCTGGTAGAAAATAAATGGTGCAAAAACATGTTGCACAAACTTTCTATACACGTGTTAAAGGATAGCACAGAAAAAAATAAAATATAGGCTAGAGACAATTAAATATTATTTATTACATTTTCATAAAACTAACAAGTATCTAGAACGGAAAGCATCAGGGTCGATCTTTATGTTCACTGCTTTTACCGTGAAATAATAATAAGATTAATAATAGTAATAACAACAACAACAATAATAATAATAATAATAATAATAATAATAATAATAATAACAACAACAACAACTTGGAAGGAGACGGAAAAGGAAGAGAAGAAGACGATAAAGAAGAAATAAATTATTTTTTTGTTTCATCAGTTGCTTAAGAGATGGCACTACCGTCACAGTATACGTATTAATACAGTAAAGAAACTCAGTCCGTTTTTCTGCCAGACGGACATGCGCGCGCAGATTACTAGCAATCCTACCGGCCATTGAGTAATACTACAATCACTACTGCGGGAAGAATGGAAATCAATAGGAGTCTTGAATTTTTATAGCAATGCGTGTTTCGAAAGGATGTTATTGTTTTGCTATAAATTGCAGTAACAATAAAGGAAGAAATCCTGAATTGCATTTCTTCACTTTCCCAAAAGATCCAGAAAGGTAAGAAGAATAATACGTAATATTTATTGTATGCCTGCTGGCTTACTCTTGACACATGTTCTGGTGTGGTTATGTTTACATTTACTTTAATGTAATATTTTTATCTTTAATTATGTTGTAATTTCTAACAATAGATACTAATGAAATGAAAATGTCAGCAGTCTATATCACGGTTAAGATAACAATATTTAGGGTGTCGTATTGTGATCGCTTAAGATAACACAATATTTGCTGCGGTGCAGCTTATTTCCTATGTGCATTGTAATGTATATGTCAGGGCCGGTTATGTATACAAACATGTGTGCCGTGTTGGCAGTCAAGAATGGCTATGTGAGCTCCAATGCACATGGCCATTTTGCAGCATGTAGCCGATTTTTTTCTTTGCTTGCACAAGCCTGACAATCCAAGATCCACATACCCGGTTGTAAGGATCAATGCTAAGGAATATCAGTGCACATAACTCAATTTCGTAAAAAAGTGCACATAGCCGATTTTACAGGCGGTACGATATTTATTTTCTCGAACACGATGTAGGCGTAAAGATGACGAAAACATAATCTTACATCATAAATTCTCGGATACATGTGCCATTAAGGTGTTTGCGACAGTAAACTAACATGACATCATTATCCAAACCTAGGCAAGCAATAGGCTTACCTAAAATAGGCTACTGTTAAGAAGCGTATCTAGTCCAAGGTTTTTCCCACCTTTAAAATCAACGTTTAAGTTATAAATTATATTAAAGAGTGACCTTTGAATATAGGTTTGTCACACTGCTCGTCCTCAACTCCATTGTTGAGATTGTATTTTGTTTCTGTATCTTACGGCTTCGATCTACCTTCAATTGTTGTAATGATTTCAGGTGTAAAAAATGGGTCATCAATAGTCGGCGAGAAGACCTACTAACAAAAACTGTAAAATATTTAAATGTAAATTGCCGCCTATGTTTGGAACACTTCGAAAACAGCCAGTTTATGAATTCCAATAAGAATTCTTTAATTAAAACTGCTGTACCGACTGTATACTAAAAGCAGTTTTGGAGTATTAGAAATTGAGAAATATTGATAGAAACCTATATTTTTATTTGAATTTTGTATTGTATCTTATGTAATATTGTATTGTTTTTGTAAAATGATGACATTTCTATTCTAATGTAATATTAGGCTACTTTTAAAAATAAAAATGAGTTATAATTGGTTTTCCAAGAATCATCTTGAAGTTATTAAAACTTGTAATAAGAATAGCCCTAGGAACTGCAGTGCAAGTTAACTATCCGTCACAGGTAAGTGGCATTTAAAAATTGTGCCTGATCTTAACTAAAATATAATACATGCTTCATTGTTTCTTAAATTTAAAATTCAGTTTTGAAAGAAGATTTTTTTCTCTTATTATAACATATTTTGTTATGTATTTATGCATTTTCACAAGTTATTTTATATGGTGAGAATGCAGTTTTACTCAACCGCCGCATGGAGCGCTAGTGTCGCCCAGCTAACAAGTTGTCATAGGACTTTTAACACACAGTTTCCTTACTGTATTAATACTTATACTGTGCTACCGTCTCTGCTAGTAATTCAAATGCCGTCATTTTGGTGCAAGGGTTATTATAATTGTGAAATATTACATTGGCTCTAAAAAGAGTCGTTTTGGTGGAAGGGTGATTGTACTTTAATTACAATTAATAGTGCATAGCGCAGTATAACTTGGGCGAAAGACAAATATAAGGTGCAGTTTAAGCTCCGCCCACTCGATATTCACATTTTCTTTTGTTAAAACTCTTTCAGAAGGGTGCTTATTATTTAAATTAAATTATTATGTATTCAAAGAAAGAGCAAACCTTTCAAAACAGCTGTCAAGGAATTTTTAATAACTCACACCTTCTACAATTTGGAGGAATATTTCCAGCTTGGATAAATTTGGCAGCTTACAGTTTCTGTAGGCCTATATTATTGTTATAACATGCATGTATTTTTTGATCTGACGTGTTCTATATCCTTGAGCAACGCTCAACACAGGATCTACAGGACGAGATATCTACATCTACATCTACATCTTTCTCAGCGAAGCATGGCGACAAACTACCCTTGTATATTGTCGCCGACACTCCCGACCATACCAAATATTGAATGAAAATAGAATACCGCACAATGTGCATTAATACCAAATATTAAAAATGCGAGAGTGCCCCTTGTACCAAATATTTAAACTGCGAGAGTGGCCCTTGTAACTAATATTAAAAA
The DNA here is from genome assembly GCA_964059195.1 of Ectobius pallidus. Lineage (NCBI taxonomy): Eukaryota > Metazoa > Arthropoda > Insecta > Blattodea > Ectobiidae > Ectobius > Ectobius pallidus. The sequence goes on along the minus strand of CAXKWD010000004.1, from coordinate 31,636,473 downwards.
TTCGAGAGTGCCCCTTGTACCAAATATTAAAAATTCGGGAAAAACCAAATATCGGGTGCCAAATAGGCTCCTCCCATACTCGCTATCGGGACCCGCCCGGGAAGGAGGGGTTTAGGGCGGGGACTAACTAAATGAAACAGTGGGAGACATCTAGTAGGTAATGGTGGAATTAGTAGTAGCGGCGCAGAGACATCTGGCGGAAATAGCAGAAACACAAGAAAATTAATTTTTTTATTTTCTCCTTTTATCTGTTTTCTCCTCTTCTCCTCCCTATTACCTCCTTTCTCTCCTTCACCCTACCTACCTATTTGGGACCTATTCCTATCCTACTAATTTTCGCACCTACGGGGATTCGATCCGGGGACCGCAAGCGTTCTAGTCCATCGCCTTGACCACTATACCACGAGGGCTCGTTGCAATAAAAATCGAGAAAACTTCTAGCCTTTGTACTACAGAGACGTGTAATACATGACGAGTAATAAGAATGATAATGTTCTCTGGTGAACATATATCCTAATGGTGCCTTGGTAATTCGTAAATATAATTTGTAAATACTTAGGTGGGTATATTTGGTACAAGGGGCATCTCGTATTTTGAGTCGAGTGAAGGCGGGGACACGGTCGGGAGTACGACGGTCGGGAGTACGGTAGGAAGAAGATCGGGGCGAGAGCCGAGCGAGAGGTCGCCGGCCGACAGCTGCTGTCGCCATGGCAACGGAATGCGGGATGGGTGGAGCCTATTTAGCACCCGATACTTGGTTTATGCCAAAAATTCGAGAGTACTCACAGGTTTGCCTTGTACCCAATGGTTTGTCAGCCTGCTTATCCTCGAAGAATTCGCTAGATCGTGGTATAAAAGGAAGTGTTTCGCTGGGGGTGGGTTAGGGCAGGATATATATCATGCGACGCTGCACCTTATATTTGGTTTTTCCCATAACTTGCAGTACAGAGGGTAAAGGTTGCAGTCGGCCTTGAGCAGTGAACAGCTTGCGAGGGGAAAGGTTGCAGGCCATGTGAAGTGAAGGCCGGCTAGGGGAAGGTAGCGAAAGCAGGCCTTCGCCATGGAAAGGCGCAGCAGAGAATGGAGAGGCAGGGTACCACAAGTAACTTATTTGGTTTTCGCCGAATGTCCCGAGTTCGTACTCCGGTCAATGCGTAAAATTTATGGTCATGAATAGGCTATGTAGGGTGAAGAGGAGGTGAGAGAAAGGGAGGAAGATGCCAAAGAATCCCCAAAAAACCTTACTAGAATAATATTAAAAAACTACAGACATCTGAGAACGAGGCTATAGGCCTACTGGAATTTATTCAATACCGGTAGTCAGTTTTGACGTAGCTACTGTACTATTGTTAAAATCATACACGTACACTAATACAAGACTAAACAAAGAAATTACGTACTCCTGTAATTTTAACTTACCTTCATTGAGGTCTTCTTCAAAACTTAAAATAGTTTGCTTCTTCCTTTCTTTTTTCTTGTCCTTTAATTTCGTTGCTACGTTAATTTGCGGTTGTATATTATTTTCCACTTCATCCACTTCCATATTCCTTTCATTTTCATCACCTCCATCCTCATCTTCTATGGTTCCAATGACCCTTCTTCTTATATTTTTCTTGGGCTTCTTAAACAGCGACATTTTGTACCTGCCATCCACTGGAAACAAATATGGCCGGCGCCGAGTTATTATTCTGCAATGGACCGCAAAGTCAAAGATTATGGGATACTCGTTGAAAGTGCGTCATGCTAAAAATCAATACAAAAATCAAATATTTAAATAAGACAAATGTAGAATTTAAAACGGAAATACTAATTTCCTGTGATACCTTCTTAAAAATTGGGCAAATTCCGTTACATCAAACGTATGCTGTATGCAAAAAAAATTGAACATTAGTCAGAGGCAGGGTTGCCAGATCAGAAACGAAAAACAGTCGTACCAACCATTGAAAATAGTCGTACGATAGTTAAAATCGTCGTACACTTTGCGAATTGTCAGGATAATGATGATGATGATAATAATTATAATAACAATAATACTAATAATAATAATAATAATAATAATAATAATAATAATAATAATAATAATAATGGTAATAATAAAATTATAATAATGACTGCCAAGTGAGGTACTCTATACAGACATTTTTTCTATAAATGCAAGATTGGTGGTTAAAATATGCTTTTGTAAATTCTATAACGTGCCACTGCTCCACTCACGCATGCTGACCTGTTTACCCCCATTGGTCTGATTGGTCTCTCGTAACTGTATACATATACCCATTGTTGTTGGTACTCTTTGTCATCGGCTATCCGCAGATGTTGCAGGAAGAAATTGAAATAATAATAATATTAATAAAATATTAATAAATTACAAACCATAAGAAAGTAAGATTTTTAAATATCATTTAAAGAAAAGTATAGAGCCACTTTTGATATGCACGTGTCAACATACACTATTAATAATAACAATGATATGATTATTATGTTTGGTCAAAATAAAACAAAAACAATAAGACCAACTGCTCTTTATCGGAATAATTTCTTTAGAGGTTTGGTTTGCTTCGTTTTGCACACGTGCGGCTAAAATATAAATGCTGGAGAAGAATAATGAGAGAAGTAGCAATAACCCCTAGTAGCACACTTCGTTGGCCCAATGTTGGGAAATGGTCGCCATGTTTCGTTGGTCAACGGTTAGGAATGTCCGTCGGGGTTCGGTTGGCAAAGTGCATTTTACCCAACCAACTGCCAACTGTAGCCAACCAATATCCAACAAAATCCCAACAGTTGGGAATGTTCGTTGGCGATCTGTTGGGCCATCATTGTAATGCCAACAGAATGCCAACTGTTGCCATCCGAATTCCATCCATAAGCCAACCAAAATCCAACGATTTCCCTACATTCCTCCATTGGGTTCTGCTTTTTGCCTTGGTTTCATGTTTATTTTGTCACAATTAGGTAGTTGATAAAATATTTACCCCAGCAACTGCAATTTAAGAATGACTTATAAATCCATGCAAATCTTTCGCACTTCACCCCTTTTGATAATAGTCCAAGAAAACCAAGTATTTAGCTAACTAATAAATTCACTCATACAGATTCACAAAACACAGTATACAGTTCATATGTTGCTCTTAATTCAACCGTATACTGTATTTTGTGAATGTATAAGAATGAATTTATTAGTTAGCTAAATGCCTAGTTTTCCTGGGCACCTATCAAAAGGGGCGAAGTGCGAAAGATTTGCATGGACTTGCTAATCATTCTCAAATTGCAGTTGCTGAGGAAAATATTTTATCAACTACCTAATTATGATAAAATAAACATGAAACCAAGACAAGAAAGCAGAACCTAATGGAGAAATATAGGGAAATCATTGGATTTGGATGGCTTATTGATGGTTATACAGTGCTTTCACTGTACGACTTGGTTGGCAATCGCACGGGCCGCTCCACCAACACAGATTAACCGCATGCGAGGCCAGATCACGGTACTCCAGGCAAATCGATATATTTCCGTAATTGTAATCACAATAAAATATGAAAATATAAAATAAAAATACAAACTTACCTTATCACAGGAGATGTTGGAAATGCCGTCCTTCTGCATCATTACATCTACGTCACCTTTTGAGGAAATTGCTATTCACACGCAGTAGTTCTAATGTATAATTATGTTGTGGCATTTTTAAAACACTACAAGCAAAACTAAAAACTACTTTAACCATAAGAAAACACAAACACTGCTGTAATAATTATTCACGTGTGAACACAATCAGATCACATGCTAGACTTCAGTGGTGAGACGAGACATCACTCTGGAGCTTGATGCATGAGTCACGGAGTCGGCCCGCGCGATTGCTGGCCAAGTCGTACAGTGAAAGCACTGTAATACTAATGGTCGAGAACTTCATCCCATGTTGCATCTTCTTCCTCCATTCTTCTACATTGGCAGATGGTTGTCTTCATGACTGAAACCGCTATTTCTTTATCAAGTGGCTCCTCGTCTTCATGAGGCTATGTGCACCTTGGTCCAGAATTCTATACCTCAGAAAAATGGTGATACATGGTATAACATAAGGAAAGAATCTTGGCTATAGGCTAAATAAAATTCAGAGAAATGAATAATGAATAGTTTATTGTTATTGCTGCTTTACAAGTTATGGATAAGTCAGATATATATATTATGAACTACATAACATATATTAATAAACTTCATTTTTATGTAATGTGAGAATAGTTGATTTATGTAAGTTGATCTTTCCACCTTATGCCCTCAATATAGTCTAGGAAATCCAAGAATGTTACCATTAACGTTTACAATATTATATGGTGTTAATCTGTATATTCTCATATAGGCCTAAGTAACAATGTGCAATCTTTTAGCCTACTGTGATTAGTTAATTTGTTATACAGCTGTCTTGTGACCAGTTATAGCATCACCATTATTAGGCCTATACGTTAGAAATATAATCAACTCTATCAAGTAACTTCCATTCTATTTGCCTGTATAATTTAAAAACATAGTTCATAACAGAGTTAAAAGGCGTATTTACATTATGTTTGAAAAACAGTCTAATCTGATTAGCTTAACCTGTAAGAGCTTAATTTCTAAAATGCTGTTCCATCTATTCCTATAGACCTATGCACTTAGATTAGCTTATTCATTATCAAATAATATTTAAAAGACTTCAATATAGGCTTAAAAAAGCTTTAAAAATTTGTGTAAAATCTCTTCAAAATTCATAATAATTCTATTTATTATATTCTTAATTTACATTCAATTACAATTTTGATTGTAAGATGCAGTTTGTAACATAATCTGAGTGTGTTCGAAAACAGGCTGCTTAGGAAAATATTTGGGCCTATGGGAGAGATGGAAATGGGGACTGGAGGAAACTGCATAACGACGAGGTTCATAATCTGTACTCGCCACCAGATATAGTAAGGGAAATTAAATCACAGGGAATGAAATGGGCTAAACATGTTGTGCGTATGGGGGGGAAAGACATCTAAAAAATGCTGAGTGGGAGACCCAAAGGGAAATGACCACTTGGAAGACTTATACGTAGGTGGAAAGAAAATATTAGGATGTAGATTTAAGGGAAATAGGATTTGTGGGGGATAGTAGGATGGAATTAGTACAGAATTGGGTTGAATGCCAGGTGCAAGGGTATTTTATTTTTATTGTGAAATATTAGGTGACATGCCAATCGCAATTACGCATTACCGGCGTTGAGCAGCGGCTACAGCCATGACGGCATGACCTGCAGGGAAGCGTGGCAGGTGGCATTCGGGAAGCAGCCAGGCGAGTGGAAAGGGGAACGCGTGGGGCACAAAGTTCCATTATTCCCATTTTATTCCATAATCTAGTAATATTTTACTTTTACAAAGACTGATGTTAAGATCATTTCATTATAAATTGAATTCTACAAACTGTAGCCTATTGGGGTTATAACCAAAATTGTGACTGAATGTAAGCCTAAATTAAGAATAGAACAGATAGAATTCTTTAGAAATTTGTGAAGAGATTTTACATGATTTCGTAAAGATGTTTTAAATAACCTAATCTATTAAGTGCACATATAGGCCTATAGGGATAGATGAAACAATTTGATGGAAAAGCATTCTAGCAATCAAGTTAAGCTAATCAGATTTAGACGGTTATTCAAACATAATGTAAATGCATTTTTTAACCCTGTCATGAACTATGTTTTAAAATTATACAGGCAAATACAGTGAGTTCCACGCAAGAGTTGGCCAATGACGCGGGTTTCTGCGGCGCGGCTGGCACAGCTCCAACTCCCGAGCGATCGGGTGAAATATCTATGCAAATAATGCCGGCGTCTTTGTAATGATTCAGGTTCTCACATTTACAGTTAAAATTACAATGAAAATAACCACGTACCTAATCACAAGAGATGTTGGAAATGTTCTCCTCTTGCATACGCGCAACATTGGCACCTTTTTTAGGGAATTTTCTTTCACGCGCTTAAGTTCAGCTTCCGAGATAGAATTAATTTCTTTTGTGATATTGTCTTTAAGTTCTTCTTATGTATGGGAAATTGATCTACCGGTATACACTTTATTTTTCAAGTTCCCCATAAATAATATTTACATACAGTTAGAAGAAATTAATGACAATATCACATAGGCCTATCAAAAGAGAAAGTAACTCTGTCTCGGAAGCTGAACTTATGCGCGTGAAAGAAAATTTCCTAAAAAGGTGCCAGTATTGTCTGGATGCAAGAGGAGAACATTTCCAACATCTTTTGTGATGAGATACGTGGTTATTTTTATTGTAATTTTAACTGTAAATGTGAGAACCTGAATCATTACAACGACCGCGGCATTATTTGCGTAGATATTTCACCCGATCGCTCGGGAGTTGGAGCTGTGCCAGCCGCGACGCAGAAACCAGCGCCATTGGCCAACTCTTGCGTGGGACTCACTGTAGAATGCAAGTTACTTGGTAGAGTTGATTATATAACTAACGTATTAGGCCTAAAGCTCTATCCACAATGTGCAGGTGGCAGTCTGTAGTCGGTAGTCAAAGTAAAACAAGTGGTGAGTAATGTACGCCATTCACAAAATACAGTTGCTGTCAGCAGTCGAGAAATTCATCTTCGACTAAAGCTCTATCCACAATGCGCAGTCGTCAGTTGTTAGTCAGTAGTCGGAAGTTTGCTTTTGCAATCGGCCGCTTGGGAGCAGCACTCGAGTCGTCTACAATATGCTGTCGACATTGAGGTTAGGGAAACATTTTACAGAATAAAAAAGGTGGAGGAATCTCTTTATAATTGGATAATATATGTTATAAACACATCTTGCTTTCTCGTAGTATGCTAATCTGTGTATTTGCACTAGTAAATAATTTTCATTCGTGTAATATGTTACTTGCAGACGTTCAGTTCGTAGTCAGAGATGAATTTCTCGTCTGCCGACTACTGTCTACCAACTGACGATTGTCAGCTGTCGTCTGCAACTGCACATTGTGAATGGCGTCCATTGATCACCACACGTTATACTTTGACTACAACCTACCGTCTACCGACTAACAACTGCAGACTGCGCATTGTGGATAGAGCTTACCTACCCCAACTGCAAGTTACATATTACGAGATTGAAAATTATTTAGGCCTACTAGTGCAAAGAAATAGATTAGGTTACTATGAAAAGCAAGATGTATTTATTATAGCCTACATATTATGCACTATAAATCGATTCCTTCCCTTTATCTGTACTGTAAAATGTTTCCCTAACCTCAATGTTCACTTCATATTTTTTAGACTATATAATGAGGGCATCTGCATTTTAATAATAAATCAAATATTTATACCTTAACATTTTTACTTGATTCTAGACAAATAATCATGCATGCTCCATGTAGGCTACTTGCAAGTTTGAAATCTTGAAAATCCCGCAATTGATGTAGATTTTGAACTGTAGAACTGCTGATCTTGAACTGCGTTTCAATTCAGTTGGAATTGCGTTGCTTATATATGATGCTCCTTCTCTACTTCCTTCTGCCTTTCTATATGTAAATCATCTGAAACAAATTTGCAATAGGAAATTACAGTACTGTAACGTTGAACGAACCTTTCAATTATAATATGAATGCAACACTCATAATACAGTATTGTGTAAAAATGATAACGTTATTTTAAGAGAACAATCAAAGGGCTTACCTAATGTAGATGTAGATGTAGATGTAGATATCTCGTCCTGTAGATCCTGTGTTGAGCGGGGCTCAAGGATATAGAACACGTCAGATCAAAAAATACTTCCTTCTTCTTCTTCTTCTTCTTCTATGTAGTGGCCTCGGCCTAGATGCGGCCATGTAGCCAAAATACTTCCTTAATACAATCAAGATGGCGAATGACGGTTATGCGATGTTATGCGTGGTTGTCGACGACCTACGAGCTATGCCGGAAATTTCCGAAGAGGACTGGAGCGCGCAGGATGAGAAGCTTGAATAATTAATGAATTAACACAGTTTATTTTATAGGAAATAAAAATTTTACGCTTGTAATGTTATTTCAACACTTTTTAATTTTAACATAAATGCGATTATATTCCAACAAAAAAAATTGTTGGGCCAACAATCAAACCCCAACGGTAGGACGGTCGGGGAAAGCAGCCGATAAATGCGTTGGCGCAACCGAGGAAATTACAACTAACGTTTTCCCAGCATATCCCAACCATGCCAACCAAATCCTTCCGATGGGCCAACGAAGTGTGCTACTAGGGGTACGATACAACAATACAACTTAAGCGAGATGCGGCACCGCAGGGACTGAGTTTTATTCGACAAATTGGCTATTATAACTTTCCGCCATTCATTTAGCGACATGTCTATACAAAATAAACTACGAAAAAACTCCATGTTTATCAAAATTGAAAATATTCTGCAGTAGATTGCTAAAAAATAAACAGAAAATAATAGTATAAAAAGCTAATATTAAAAATAGTCGTATGAATAGGCATACGACACATGTTTGCGTCGTACGTCGTACAAATCTATGAAATAGTCGTATGTGTACGACTATAGTCGTACGTATGGCAACACTGGTCAGAGGAAAGCCATTTACGTGCCGTATCGAACCTCTTTAATTGATATTGCCACGTAAATAATATAAAACGTCTTTGATTGCCACAGAACACAAACATATTGCTGGATTATAGCTTCTCAAATGGGACATTGATTTTCTGAAGTTGGTTGGTTAATGGTTACTGTTGAGCGCATTTGTAACAAAGATGTTTGATTTGTAACTGTGTTTTATAATCCAAAACTTGATCTTGTTTAGAAATTAAAATTAAATTCTCTGTGTAAGTTGGCGTTAGTTTTGTTGCATTGTCTTAGCGGTTTATTCAAACTTTCATTTAGTCTCCAATGTTTAGTTAAACTGATTTAAACCTTCAGCTTTATTGATTGCTAACCCTATTTAACTGGATACTGAAATTACTGTCATACTGTTCATTGAAACACCAGAATTATTAGCATGACTTCTATTGAGGTTCACAGTTCAATGGCAAATGGTGTACCAACATCAGCCCGCTTATCAAGAACAATTAGTAGGGTGAAAAAGGTCCCTGAATTACCTCTTCTGGAAAACAGGAATTGGTTAATTCATTTACATTATGCGAGGAAAGAGTTCGGAATATGCAAAATCTTGATCGAAGAAGAATTAGAAAACAGTAATGGCATGTGTGAATATGCTAACTACATCCAAGGACTCATCTTGAGACATGAAGGAAAAGTTCAAGAATCCCTAGAGTATTTTCAGATATGCCACACACTGAATCCTCGGAATGTGAACAACATAAAGCAGGTAGCTCGCTCGCTGTATCTGTTGGGTCGACATCGTTTAGCAATAGAAGCATACCTGGAGGCAGAGGCTGTGGTTGGTAAACCAGACTGGGATATTTATCATAATTTGGGTACCTGTCTACTACATGTTAGGGAGCATGCAAAAGCAAAAGAATATCTTCTAACAGCAATCCAAATGAGTCATCAAGAAGAATCATACAAAGAGCTAGCTAAAATACACCTTTTTGAGAATGATATTCAAGGCGCCATTGGCATATATAGTGCAGCTTTAGAGTGGTACCCCGATAGCTACGAGCTCCTGACTTCACTTGGTTTATTGTACATGAAATCTGGTCACTACCAGCGGGCATTTGAAAAGTTAGGTTCTGCTCTAGCACATGATCCATTATGCACAAGAGCTCTTTTGGCAGCTGGATCAATGATGCAGGAGCATCATGATTTTGACGTCGCACTTTCAAAATATAAGATAGCAGCCCAATTTCTTCCTGAATCAACATCATTATGGAACAACATTGGAATGTGCTTCTTTGAAAAGAAAAAATATGTTGCTGCAATAAGTTGCCTGAAGAGGGGTAATTATTTATCACCCTTTGACTGGAAGGCCCTCTACAATCTGGGTCTGGTACATCTCACCACTAAGCAGTATGCTTCTGCTTTTCATTTCCTGTCAGCGGCAGTTAATGTCCAGCCCAGTTCAGCAGGAACTTACATGCTTCTTGCTTTGGTGCTTAAAAACCTGGGGGACTGTGATAATGCTTGCCAAGCATTCCAACAGGCTGCTAAACTTAATAAAACTGATGCAGCTGTGGCACTGAATTATGCAATTCTTCTGAGTACTGTTGGCGAAAAAGAACAAGCTTCAGTACAGCTCAGACGGTTCCAAGAGATTGCAGAAGGGAATTCTACTTTAGATCAAGATCTACTAGAAGCAGCTCAGAGCTTAAGTTTGAGCCTAACCAAAAAAAATAAAACAGAGCTTGAAATTAATAAAAATAATGAATTAGAATCTCAGGAAAAAAGAGAGGACAGTTCTGTAGAATTGGACCCTGATGAGGTATGAAGATGAGCACAGAGAAAGTAGTAGGATTACTAAAATAATTATAATTTGAGTTGAACTTAGACACTTATGCTTCACTTACCAATTTTTTAGTAGAACATGTTTCAAGGACCCTTGTCCCCATCCTCAGCTACGTTGGACACGTAGCCATGGATGGAGACAAGGACAGTTGGACATGTTGGCTACGTTGGACACATAGCCGAGGATGGGGACAAGGGTCCTTGAAACATGTTCTACCAAAAAGTTAGCAAGTGAAGCATAAGTGTCTAAGTTCAACTCAAATTATAATTATTCTATTATAGTTGCTTCACTGTTTATGTTCCATCATTTTTTAAATAGTAGGATTACATTCATTTGCTAGAGTGCTCTAATTACATCATGTTATAGACCTAAACACTGTCTTAATTGCACTTTCTGATAATATTTCAACCGTGAAAGCTTGTATCAAAAGTGTACCGTAAATCTAATTTTGACAGAGCCCATCCATACAACTCATTAGTTACACATGTGATATTTGCACAGATGGTTTCCATTCATTTGTTGCCTGCTTTTCTGATTTCTATTAAGGATTGCAGTTCTCCGAGTTTGTGTACTAGAAATACCTGGTTGAATTCTAACACTTCTACAGTGCATAGAGTGAATGTATAACTTGTGTCTGCAAAGAATGTGATTCGTAGGTGACAGACTTGAAGTTAGAACTTGACAGCCCTCATGGAGTTCGTACAATTTATAAAATTTACTTCCGTCCAACGTGTATAATATATATATATAAACACACGCTTCTCTTATAAAAATCTGAATTATTTATAACTAGCAGGTGCCCATGTTTATTAATTTGATCACTAGACTTTTTAAATCAATTACACTGCAAAATAGTTAAAACATATTAGTTAACTTTGTCATTTGTACATTAATTGTTTTATTTTTAATTATATTTTTCGATGTTGTAAATTTTTAAAGGACCAAGTGCTTTCATGTAATATGCATTCAAAATTAAATGATTAAACAAACCATAGATTTCCAAACCTTACCATTACATGCAAATCATTCATAAAGAAAATGATGAATAATTCCGGGGTGCGCGGGCAAAGAGAGTTAAGTCCACCATCCTAAAAAATTGAGATGTGACCATAGAGTTATAGATAAAAATGTTCTCTACATTTGTGTTAAGTCCTGTAAGTCATAATCAAAATTGTACGGTAGTTATGGATGTGTGCATCATGGGTTTATAAGTCACTCTAATTCTCAGTAACAAGAAAGTGGACTTAATTCTCTTTGCCTGCGCACACCGGAATTAAAAGCTAAACATCGTGCTGGAAAAGCAAACTAAGATCAGTTCCCTGGCAAAGAAAAAACCCAGCATATTGAGTGTCATCCAGATTGATCAATGTTTCCCCATTTAACCCACATACATAATCCCCCTTCCATCCACATATGTTAAGAATTAAAGATTTCTGCAAGCAATAGATTTGGTTGGGCATCACATACAAGCATTTCTTTACATTGTATAGAGAATGGTATAAACAAATGAATCAAGCATAGTGGGCTAACAAAATTGAAGTGCTCGACAATTTGATGTGTTCTGTTGCTAAAAATAATTTTTTCCACCAGCTTTTTGCTCATAACTCACCTGAAAATTTAAAATCCTGCTTTGAGGTGCATTCAGGCTCCTTTCTACCTATGTTAAAAATTTCAGATCTCTGATGCAAGCTGTAGATTTGGCTGGATATTGCACACAAACATTCTCTCTTATTGATATATACAGTAGAACTTGGTTTTAGTAACATCCAAGGGGCCAGGAAGATTGAGAAATAATACTGTTCAACTGAAAAAATACTGTAGGCAGGAATGCATGTCAATAACATAATAATATTTAATAATTGAAACAAATACTGTACTACTAGCATTCACAGAGTAAATATCCATAAGATAAATATGCTGTCTTGTCTGCCCTGAGATCTTCTGTTACGAATCTGCAATCTGGCTACACTGAACTGCCCTGTGCAGATGGTAGCTGTGTGTTCATATATATGCCTTTCTTGTCTGCAAAACATATACTGAGTTAACAAAGTTAACCTTTAAATCAGGGGTGCCCACAAGGGGGGTTAAGACACAGAGTTCGTCATTGAAATTTCTGGAGGGTATATGAAATTATTGTAAAATTAGCATTTTATACATTAAAAATAAAAAGGTCAAGTTCAAAAGATATGCTAGTAGTAAAGTGAGATTAATGCAATATCTGACAGTGCTGTGCAAAACTAACTCCTATTAATGTGTGCTTTACTGGATGGGGACCCACATCCATTGCAGGAATCTTGTAAACATAGTAAAATTTCCGAGCTGAATATTCAAATGAAGATTTGAATTATAAATCAATCAAGTTTTTAGTAGTTCTTACTTTTCGGTTGCAGACTCGAGTGCATCGCGAGTTCTTGGAATGTACCTTGATCCGAGAACTTTTTCATTTGAATGATCATTCAGTTCTTTAAGTATTATTTGAGAACAGATTACTCGATTCTTAAAACATTCAATTTTCCCCACCTCTACCTAAATACAGTCCTGACTAAGAAAATGGATAACTGTGCTGCAGACAGACAAGAAGATATATAATAAAAACTTGTGTCATGATAACTGAATTGCATTTCATTTTTTCAGTATAATATTTTCAGAAATTATATAAATTTTCAAGGGAAGAAGTGGCTTGTTTGAATTTTAATTTTGACCGTGTTACTTCCCTGACTTAACAAAATTTTGCAAAATTTCATGCAAATTGGTCAAGAAATGATTTTTTTTTTTTTTTGTTATGTAAACATGTGACAGCAAAAAACTGTGCCTCATTTCACATTTCCGACTTTTTCCGGGGATTTTCCAAAAATTTTCTTTCATACAAACCTTGTCCTGACAATTAAGAACACAACAAAAAAATCAGCCAAATCAGTCGAGCCATTCTCAAGTGATGCTGCGACATACATGTGGCAAATGATTTTTATCTATATAAACTAGTAGATGCTGCAACTCTGATAATATAGCATTGTTTCAGATTAAACTTGGGTATCTCATCAGAAATAATCAGTTAATAACAGGTCATTTACACACAATGAAGCAATATTTCATTTATTTATAATGAATACCTTTTTATGTAAGCAATTCTCCCACTGTATAAAATAATTTTGGGAACTTAACCATAAAACAATGTAAAATTTAACAATGTATAATACCAGTAACAATATGTACATCCACAACACAATTTCCAGCACCAACTAACTTTGCCTGCTAGGGTAACTGCAACTATTTGCGAGCATCGTTGACCGTTGCTGGCACCTGGACCTCCAAGCCATTCAGCTCTTTGGTCATGATGATCTGGCATCCCAGCCTTGACCTGAAACACAAGAACAAGTATTAAGATGAAAGAATAACTGCATTAATTATATGCTTAAAAATAAATCTGATACTAAACTAGATTTATTTCTTGGAGCTGTTATATATTTTACTTTATTCTGAAGTAACTTAACATTTTTTTCAAATCTATAGTAGAGATTTTATAGTACCAGGCCTACTACATTAAAAGAATACTAAAATGTATAGTTAATGCAATCAACTTGTCAGAAGCAACAGATTTTAAATTTGTTCCAAAAGAGCACAACTCTCAACTCATAAATTTCAAAACAGCAGATAGCAGGTATAGCAAGAAAATCCCATAACAAAAGGGGGCCTTCCTCCAAATTTCTGCAAATGTTCCACTACCATGTCTTTAGTTCAAATTTCTTTAAAAGTCACGAATCAGGGCAATAAAATGTGCCGTACAACTGAGATTATTAAGTTATTGTTAAAATAGTGTCAAACACTTTAACACTTGCTTTGTGTATATTTAACTACTAACTAGAAATGAAATGCATACAATATATTTTAATTTAATCTACAATTAACTTATACTTTATTGTTAACATAAAAATGCCTATTTCATCAGAATGGAAGAACCTTTGAGAGTTCATAATTTTGTCAACAGATATGAAGTAGGCTATGTGTTGCAGCATCTTTTGTGAGCTCGGCAAGTACAAATTCTAATCAAGAAAGCATGATGGATCCATGCATCAGACAGTGTAGCACAAAATGCCTGCCTAGGTGCTATTGCACACTTCAGTGATGCCGATTGCCACTGAAACAGCCTTCACATTCATTAGATTTCTACCCCTGCTTTTTCATCCCATAATCCTATGCATTAATCCTACTGCACGCCAAGGCTGAGATTCCCATGTCTAGCAGCTGAGTAACAAAACGCCATTATGTGTTAAATATTTCCAAGAACATCTTCACAATTTTACATACATTTGACTTCTATGAAGTAACTGAGTTCACATATGAAGAAAATGAAGCTACAAGTTAAAATTTGGTCTTCGTATTCCCCCCCAAAAAATAAACAAAGAACAGCATTAACAAAACTGTTCCCACCAGCTGTAATGCCAGGCACTACAGGTACCATAATGTCTCTATATTTGTACCAATAATAATTATTGCATCTTTGTATTGTACTTCAGTAATTAGCATACACTGAACTGCGTAATACTCAATAAATTACTACCATAATACTATATTATGGTATTCTGTGATTTCATTGATAGCCTAAGATAATGCCTATTAAAGTACTTACGTGTCAGAGAGATCATATGCTAAGTCCAACATATCCAATTCTTCATCAGTTGGTTTTTCAGGCAAGCGATCATAATCTTCTTGCTTGAGAATAAGGTGACAAGTTGAGCACGTTAATGTTCCTTCACATGCTCCGTAACCATCAAGGTCTATGTTGTTATTCACTACAATGTCTAATAAGCTATCACCTTCCTTTCCTTTTGCTTTGATTCGTTCTCCACTTGCTCTCACAAAGGTGACTTCAACCCTAAAACATAAAGATTAATGCATGCTAAATATGGGCATTAAAAAATACCTTCTTTAGCCTATTGCCAATTGCAATTCAAATGTTGTAAAGGCCTATGCATATACATTTCTGAAGGCCACCGTGATTGTAAATGTTTGCCGAAATGCTTTGTCAGGGGTCAAAGTCCTGAAGTAATTGAGAATTTTAATAGCTTCTTTAATAAAAATTATACTTACGGTTCTTTCTTTGGGGCAGGTTTCGTTTTTGACGAACACTGAAGGTGAGGAGTGGTGTGCTGATAACGTGTAATACTGCTGTAAATTCTTAAGTTCTGTGAACTCCTCACCAATCCTAAGAATTTTGCCAATTGCATAGCCATTTTTATTCGTAAACAACACCAAAATTCTGCTTGGTCTAAAGCATTCCTTATCGCCCACTGTCAACTCATCACACAATCACTGACGTTATCAAAAGATAACACCAATTAATTCGGATGAATTCAACCTTCAAAGCGCTATTCAGCTGCTTGACTATGACAGGTTTATGGCTGCCAAAAGTCAGACAGAATAATTATCTTGGACCACAAACTATCACGTCCCTTTCGTTACGTTTCAACAACCATCGGGATGTGATGTTGACAGAATTGAGATTGACCTTGATTTAGTAACTATTTTATTTTCTCAAAACCCCTACAGATGTCAGCAAATGCCACAGCAAAATTTAGTACGTAATATCACTCCCAGAGCGCACCATTTCTACAAACAACAGAAACCGAATAAATTAAATCAATGCTTAGGTTTAGCCACTGTGGGTTTAGCTGATAAAATAAAATACCTCTGCTGAACAATAATTTTGCCAATTTGATTATCTGAAATTCACATATCGACAGACCGTAGACTATACATTTTTCATTCGTAGTGTTCTGCCCAGGGAGGTCTTTCACTGCAAACTCAGCATTCTCCACTCTTCCCTTCTCTCAGCCTTCCTTTTTGTGTCTGCATCTAGTCCATTTATTTTACTCCACTCTTCCCTTCTCTCAGCCTTTCTTTTTGTGTCTGCATCTAGTCCATTCATTTTAATGTTGTCAATCATCTGGTATCTTCTTCTGCCTCGAACCTTCTTCCCATTTATCATCCCTTCTATGGCATCCTTCAGCAGACAAATTTTTCTCAGCCAATGTCCCAGACAATTTCTTTCCCTTTTTTTTTATGATTTCCAATAAAACTCTTCTTTCGCCCACTTGCTCATCAACTAGTGAAAGTAATGATAAATTAAGTCACATTGTTTACGAACCATTTTAGTAATTACGTCACTATTATGTCAGTGACAGTTGACACTGCTTTGCCTTGATTAGACCTCCTATGTTTTATTTCAAATTTGACATTGCACAATGGAGATCACTCACGGTATGTAAGAAGACGGGAAAATGTAAACTCGTCCGAAAGGCGTAAATATGTCGCATATCGAAGGTGAGATATTTTAGTCGAACATGTAAATTCGTCCTCCTAGCGTCCAGGAGATGAACGGCTAGTAAAGCATTCTGACTATTTGGTTGATAATTAGATATCAAAAGATGCTACATTCCCTCCATACAACAATGCTGTATTGTTTTCATTAGAGTCAAAGATGAGAATCCTGACTTACATAAATATTTGGACGAAAATGGCACAATAACAGTCACCACAATTCTGGCTACCCAATTGAGAATAAAATGGAAGATGATTTATCCACAAATCCTCAAGACCTGAAATTTTAAAATTATCTACTGCTTTTGAATCACACTTCAGTTCTATGGATTTTTAATGAATGTGCATGCCATTATTTTTCTCGGCCTTCCATACAAAAATCTTAGGCATATTAATTCCAAATCGTTCTGCGCCCCCCCCCCTCCCGTATAACTGTCAAACGTACCCCCAGGTTGGAAATCACTGGGTTAAATTAAACTGAAAAAGCTCAGTGGCGTACCAATGCGGGGCCGGGAGAGGCGGTTCGCCCCACTTTGAACATAGGCCCCAAAATTTTATTTAGACATTTTTACTAGACCAGTGACGAGTAATGATTTTAATGAATAAACAATTGTCTATTAAACAGCATTATACATTGCGTTATAAACATTTATATCTATTCGAGCTACCTTTTAACCTTCATATAAAAAAGATGCAAAATCATCAAATGCCTTGCCTAGTGATAATGCCCCAGGCCCCCATCATTATTGGTATGCCAATGAAAAAGCTATTCATGTATAAAGAACGCAAAATATAGGATTAGCAGGATCTGGATAAGTGATCACCAGGGCCCGGATTCTAATGGCATGTCATCTTTTTATTGATGCTGCATAGACATTGCCAACTTGTAGATAAATGCTAATCATGGTCTCTAGATTATAGAAATACATTTTTATTTGGTAATTGTTTGACATTTTATGCAATTTTATATTTTTAGGGCATTTATTTCAATTTTGCATCATTATTTTGTCATTTTCATGCCATTTGTTTCCTTATTTAGTCATTTTCATGCATTTACATTGAGTGTATTAACTTTTATCCGTCGCTAACAGTGCTCTCTTTGAAGTGTTGTTTGTTTAATACAAGAAGGAAAAACTCGGTGTTAAGTGTAGTCATTTCTCAGTCGGAAATGAGAATCAAAGAAACGCCAACATTTTGTATTATATTACTATTGTTATTAGATTGGCTTGGCACCTGCTTGGATTTGAGAGTGCAAACTACTGTTTACCCTCAATAAACAATAATATAATCCGGCAGACTGCAAAAGGAAATGCCGAAATGCCGAAGTCTGACTCGCCTACTTTTCCGTGAGAAAAGAACTCACTCAATTACAGTTATTTACAGTTTTTAGAATTATGTACAAATTAGTCTAAACATTTGTGTGCACAATAATAATTTTTATAAATAAAATATCAATTTTTAGGTTTTTTTTATAATTATTAAGTCATTTTCTTTAAAATTTAGGATCATTTTATAGGTCATTTTTCAAACAATAGGTCATCAGAATCCGAAGTCACCACAAACTGTCTGTTTCTCTATATGAGGTAAGAAAAGATAAACTTTAGGCCGGTATTCATAGTCGCAATAAGTCGTACTTATATCCAAGTCGAACTTTAATCTCGTCTTAAGTTGAGTTTCTGACACAAACAAGTCGGACTTATGACGTATTTACTTTATAAAGTCAGACTTGACAAAGTCGAGCTTATTGGTATTCATAGTCACTAAAGTACGACTTATTTGTCGAAAAAATCGTACTTTATCAAGTCAAGGGTCCCCCTGACTTATTTCAGTTTAAGCCAGTACCATGGATAGTAATTTTTAGGATCTTGGCGAGTATTAGAAGAAACTCACGCCCCAAAGCGTTATTTGCGAAACATGATGAATCTATTCAAATTCTACAATGACAATGAATTTAAAAAGAGATTTCGTTTCAAGCAGACACAATTTTGGAAATATCAATCGCCTATTTGTGTTGATAAATTTCATGTTATTTATCTCCTACGAGGGATTTGTATGTCGTGTATAAAATAATTCCACCTATTCCCTCGTATAAAATGTTTTTGTTAAAGTATTAGCTCATAGCTTTGTCAAATCTAAAATTTATATTTGTCAATATTATAAAACATAATTAAAAAGTATATCTGTCAATTTTATAAAATAATTTTCGCATATTGGACAATATATTTCGGCTATTCAGCCATCTTCAAGTCCTTTTCTTTCACCAGGTGATCTTACTGTTGGTTAATCCATTACAACAGGTGGAATTATTTTATACACGACATCAATCGCCTATCTTTCATCAGCATTTCTCTCTGCTGGCATTTCATATCGGCCCAAAGCTTCCTAAGCAGTTTTGAATCTCTCTATAAAACAATAATTAATATCGAAATAAATACATAAGCGTACCGGTATGTATTCTGAACGATCTCCAAGCTAATATACCTACGCAGAATATTCTAAAAAAAAACCTATTAATTAGTTTACTTACACGCTGCATAATATGACTGGATGAATTGAATTCTTTGTTTACAATGCTCAGAGCCGTCTGTATTTTTATATCACGATAGCGAAATACGTACTCAGTTGGCTTTGCTTTACATAGAATCTGAAAAAATCTTAAACATGATTGGCTAGTTCAATTATTACGGCAGTGAACGCGTGATTTTTCATATTATTGAGTTCGACTTTAATGCGTGGAATAAGTAGAGCTTTACGAAGTCAGACTTAATAAAGTACGACTTTAAAGAGGACTATGAATACGAAAAACATATAAGTCTACTTGTCAAATAAGTTCAGCTTAAGAACCGACTTTATAAAGCAGAACTTATTTGACAAGTCGACTTATATGTTTCTCGTATTCATAGCCTTCTTTAAAGTCGTACTTTATTAAGTCTGACTTCATAAAGCTCTACTTATTCTACATACTAAAGTCGAACTCAATAATATGAAAAATCACGCGTTTACTGCCGTAACAACTGAATTAGCCAATCGTGTTTAAGATTTTTTCAGATTCTATGTAAAGCAAAGTCAACTAGGTATGTATTTCGCTATCGTGATATAAAAATATAGACGGCTCTGTACATTGTAAACAAAGAATTCAATTCATCCAGTCATATTATGCAGCGTGTAAGTAAACTAATTAATAGTTTTTTTGAGAATATTCTTCGTATATATTAGCTTGGAGATCGTTCAGAATTAATACCGATACGCTTATGTATTTATTTCGATATTAATTATTGTTTTAGAGAGATTCAAAACAGGTTAGGAAGCTTTGGGCCGATATGAAATGCCAGCATAGAGAAATGCTGATAAAAGATAGGCGATTGATGTCGTGTATAAAATAATTCCACATGTTGTAATGGATTAACCAACAGAGTAAGTCACCTGGTGAAAGAAAAGGACTTGAAGATGGCTGAATAGCCGAAATATATTGTCCAATATGCGAAAATTATTTTATAAAATTGACAGATATAATTTTTAATTATGTTTTATAATATTGACAAATATAAATTTTAGATTTGACTAAGCTAGGAGCTGATATTTTAACACAAAATTTTATACGAGGGAATAGGTGGAATTATTTTATACGCGACATACAAATCCCTCGGTAGGAGATAAATAACATTAAATTTATCAACACAAATAGGCGATTGATATTTCCAAAATTGTGTCTGCTTGAAACGAAATCTCTTTTTAAATTCATTGTCACTGTAGAATTTGAATGGATTCATCATGTTTCGCAAATAACGCTTTGGGGCGTGAGTTTCTTCTAATACTCGCCAAGATCCTCAAAATTACTATTCATGGTTCTGGCTTAAACTGAAATATGTCAGGGGGACCCTTGACTTGATATAGTACGACTTATTTCGACGAATAAGTCGTACTTTAGTGACTATGAATACCAATAAGCTCGACTTTGTCAAGTCTGACTTTATAAAGTAACTACGTCGGCTTGTTTGTGTCAGAAACTCAACTTAAGACGAGATTAAAGTTCGACTTGGATATAAGTACGACTTATTGCGACTATGAATACCGGCCTAAAGACTCATACTCCGTTCGGCACAAGAATATCCTTCCTGGTATTCTTATTATTGTTGTTATTTTACCATTTTAATGATAACTATTTTGTAGGTTATCAGTATTATTATTGTTATTCAAAGTAAAAATAAGTATACTTTGGTCAGAGTCTTTGAGATAGTGGAATGGATAGATATTGTCCACTCTAGAACCAGCCCTAAAGTAAACATGTAAGTCAGTCTCACTTGAGCACATTACTCCTATCCACGTAAGACAGACATAAATGTTTAAATTCGTGCTGGTTCTCGAAAGGCTTTGATCAAAGTGTATTTATTTTGTGCTATATTGACTGAGAAGAACTCAACATAAATTGACGTAATATGAAGTCCTGTTTGTCTTTGTTCACAGATCTCAACTGACGATCAGATAAACAGAGCAGACATGATAAGTAGCCTAATTTTATTGTACAGCCTTCAGCGAAATAAATTAAATAACAAAGCACTTTGGTAATGATTTGTTCAAACTACTGTTATGTAAACAAACGAATAAAGTTCAATGTTTAGATACGGTACGGAAATATTACGGAAATATTTATACTTTAAAAAAATATTTCTTGTGTACTAAATCAATAAAAGAAGGTAATGCGTTTATTGTCATTACAACTTACAGGTTTTACTATTCTCTGTGATGACATACAGTGCTGTTTGATGACGTTATTATAATATAGTACACATTTCATTGTACCTCTATCTATTCACCTAGAAGAATGTCTCTGACGTTATGTTGTGTAAGTTTGTTCAATATTAAAAATTAAGTCTTATTATTAAAGCCCGGATTTTCATGCACTATAAAACTTAAAAACATGCATGCATTCATGCACTATCGTATCTCCAAATATGCACAATGAAGGGCGAAACATGCACTATCAAAAATCCGCAATGTTCTGCAATATATTTCAATTTCTCTTAAAACAACATACAACAACGAGTTTTTCGAAATTCTTCTCACTTAAACTCGTGCGTTTATCAGTTAGGACATTCTTGAACGCAGAAAATGATATTTCTACTTCACAAGAAGTAACAGGTGCATACTTAAGGGAAGAAATTTGACTGAGGGTGAGATCGAATTCCATGTCTTGTACATTTTTTTACCACATAATGCGTCTTTCACTGTTTTCAGATGTTTCAGATCAGGATTTGAACTAAGTACCTTCTTAAGTTTTTCCCTAACTGTCACACCCATTTCTCCACAAGACAATTAAACGTCTTCAACAATGGCAAGTGACTGACAAATTCAAGCAGTGAACATTCTGTTTAGCAGTTTTCTTTCAATGGAAGGTCGGCGAGTCGGCATTTTCTTTTGTAGCCTGGTGTATTATATTACTGTTTATTTAGGGCAGGGTCGGGAACGAAGGCACTGAAGGCGCGAAGTTACCCTCCCTCTCGTCCCCACCACTCTATTTCAGCAGCGAGGTAATGACAACTAAACCGGTTGACTCAGGGACAGTCGCGTGGCAGTAATCCTGTTCAGTGTTGGCTTGTGTGCAACATGAATGAACGAAGAGTATCTAATCGAGACTGGGAGAACAAGTATTTTTTTTCTTCAAGATGATAAAGCACAGGGTTTGATATGTCCTACTGTTATTGCCTACATTACAAGCTTTACCATCAGGAGGAATTTCAATTCGGCTCATGTTGGAACCTAAGGCGAGGTTCTATTATCAACAGAATTGTTGATCTGGCAAGTTTGGAGAAACGGTTGATAGACATTGTTCATTTTCCCTCGCCATGGACGAAACTACTTAAAATAAAGATACTGCTCAACTTGCTGTGTTTATAAGACGTGTAGATACAGAATTATCTGTGATCGAGGAGCTGCTGGACATTTATTCAATGAAAGATCACGCACGCGGTGAAGATATTTTTGAGGCAGTGATGATGATAGCGTGGAAGTTTAAGCTTGAATGGGACAAGTTGGTCTGCGTAGCTACAGATGGGGCTCCAGCAACGGTGGAAACAGAAATGGGTCTAATAGTGTTACTGCGAAAATTCCTTTGTAAAAATGGATTTTCCTCTATTAGCTTTGTAGCCATTCACTGAATTATTCACAGGGAAGCACTGTGTGCAAAATCAGCTACTTTGAATAACGTAATGGATATCTGTGTTAAGATTGTGAATGTAATCAGAGCCCATGCTCTGTGGCATAGACAATTTCAGGAAATTTTGATACTCACAGATTCCGAATACTTAGATTTACCATACTTCTGCCAGGTAAGATGGCTAACCAGTGCAAAGTGTTGCAAATAATGTTTGATCTACGGAAATACATACTTTCCTTGCAACCAAAGGGATTGCAGTTCCATAACTTAAAGATGATATTTTTGTTTGTGATTTAGCGTTCTTAAGCGATTTAACGGTTCACGTAAATGAACTTAACCTTTGTTTAGAATTAAACACAACAAGATTGTACATTTAAGTTTTAACAGACTGTGTGAAAGCATTCAATCAGATATTAAATATGTGGCAGAGCCAAATAGAAGAGAATAAATTGCACCATTTCCCATCCTTAAATTCGGTTATGAAAGATGAATTGCTTGATATGAAAGAAAAATCAATTAACCTTCAAAGCAGCACACCATTGCGCAGTTCAGGAAAACTTGGTTTGGATTTATACACTTCACTGCCGAAAACATTTCCTAAGCTGCGCCTTTTTGCAAGTAAATCACTGGCCATGTTTGGTACTACATATCAATTTGAACAACTTTTCAGCCTATTGACCTTGAACAAGAGCTTGCTGGGCAGTCACATTTCTGATGAATATCTACGATGTGTTCAATGTTTAAGTTCATCGAGTTTGTAGTCGGATATTAAAAAGATAATATCTGCAAAGAGACTAAAAAGATGCCAACTGTCTAAATTAACACAGTGCCTTTAAGAATACACCAATATGTAATAATGTACGTTTAAATAATTGCACTACACTATTCAGCTAAATTGTGACGTTTATTTTGAGAATTAAGGTGTAGAAACCACTTAAATGCCACTAGTAACATAAGGGAAATAAGTGGAACTAATTAATAAATAATTTAAAATTATATAGACCTGCTTTTCTAAGCTCAAGGCTTGGTTAGAATATTAGAACTGTGCTTCAACGTTGCCATTGCGTCTATCCTCATGGTACCTAGTTGTCCCATTACCTTTCTTTGTGCCTTCATAGCCAACTCTTCAGCAGTTCAAGAAATATTCATTTCATTACTTAAAAGATCTCTCATCCAATATCCGAGGTACCGCCACTGTAGCATGCGTCACGAGTCTGCCTACCTCTCAGGTAGAAGGAATAGGGATGGGGCGAGTGTAGGGGTAGAGCACTTCTCACTCTCAGTGCATTGCTTGCCAAGCCTGATTTAGGGTAAACAGTAGTTTGCACTCAAGATCAGTAAACTATACTGTAGTTTACAAGCCTTGGTTTGCACTCTCAAATTGATGCAGACTCTGTTGCCAAGTCAATCAAATAAGAATGATAATACAATACAACATTTTTACGTTTCATTGAAAAGTTAAGATTTTAGGGAGGCACATTCACAATATGCACAGTTATGCATGGTAACTTGATATTATGCACTAAAACCAGAAAATGAGGGTTTATATGCATTAAAAACGTCTGAATATGCTACATTAAACCAAAAGAATCCAAAACATGCATTATGCATGAATTTTGCCATAAAAAGGCCGAAATATGCAAACATGCACGGAAAAAATATGGTTATTTGGAATCCATAAGTCATGCAATGAGTATCTACAAAGTTTGAGAAGTCTAACCAAAGTATATAAAAACATGCATTTGCATGGAAATCCGGGCTCTACTTATTATAAACAATACTTTGGTAAAAAAAGCACTTTGCCCTTAGTTTACGATGTCCATTCGTCCCTTTTTTTCCCGGGACAGTCCCGTTTTTTTTATAAAATGTACTGCTGCTCCGAAAGTTTTATTGGGTACACTCAAATGTCCCGTTATTTTTGTGATTGTGATTGGCCAGTGTGTTTCATGCTACATTAAAAAAAGTTACAACATTGAAGGTCTTGCTCATTGTCAAAACATACTTTAATGGATTTTGTTAATATACACTCCACCTATGCTCAGTATGTAATAAAATTTTAAAACATCTAACCTATTTAAAAAAAAAAAAAAAAAAAAACATAATTTATCCCTTGACATTTTACCTTGTTTAAAAGTAGTATAAGCTACTGGTCTATAAATAAATAAAATACTTATGTACAGTAATACAATAGTCAAAACCTTATTAAAATTCTTAACTCATTTAAAAAATATTTAAAGTCCTTAAAATGTTTCAAGTCTTATATTAAAATGCAGATGTCTTCTTCTTACACGACGCGTTTCGACGTTAATTCGTCATCTTCAGGTATTTTGAGTAATTCGTGCAGACAGCATAGCTGCAGGTCACATGTCCTTCACGAGTAACAACCCACGGATGGACATTAGTGTCATTTTTTGAAGCACTCGGTATATTTAAGACAATGAAATGAACCTGTATCTTGTTACAGATTATGAACCTACTTCTGATCGTGTCAAATGGCCAGATTCTTGTAGAATCCAGCGTCAAGCAAAAAATTCAAGAAGAAGTTTTGGATTGCATAACAGTTATATGTGAGAAGTATTTCACTACCTCAGCCACTGTTGCACTCTCATTTACAAAAGAAACAGGCTATACCAATGCACTATTACAGAGGCTTCATTTCATGAAGAGATGGCCAGTTGTTACGGTGCGTCCTTCAAAACTAGCAGAGAATAATGCATTTTTTACAATACGCAAGCATGGCTACTACATTCTATTGGTTGAATATAATCAGTATGATGAAGTGGTCAAATATTTCACTGAACAAGTACAACAGTTGGAATCTGTTTCCTCGTGGAATTCTAAAGCATTATTTATAGTAGGCCTACTAATGACTGAAAACTATGCTAATTTCAATAATGAAACTATACTTTCAATTCTGAAGGAATTTAATGATAAAAAAGCTGTGAACACTGTTCTGCTGATACCATCACCTGAAGTTCATAAGGGAATGCTTATACTTTCTTGGTTTCCGTATGGGTCTCCTTCAGGCCAATGTGGCAGAATTAAAGATTTTGTCGTTCTGGATACTTGGGACTCCGAAGAAAGAATGTTTCGCACGAACAAGGACATATTCCCAGACAAAATACCGCCATCTTTAGGTTCATGTCCAGTTAGAATTTATTTCGCGCGTTTTCCTCCTTATATAATATTTTCAAAGAGCTCTGATGAAGATTCTCGGACAATAACTGGCATGGAAGGAGAAATGTTAAAGATAATGGCGGAGAGAATGAACTTTTCATTGGTAATGAATGAAGAGGACTCTATGAAGGATAGTAAATATGAGAACGGTCAATGGACGACAGCCGTGGGCGATCTGGTGTACGATAAAAGCGACATAGCTATGGATGGATGGTGCCAGACGCTAGACTACTGCAAGGTGGTGGATTACAGTAGGCATTATCATGCTATACAGTTCACTTGGTTCTTGCCTATTGCTCAAACACAGCCTAGATGGTTCAGTCTGTACAGAGTGTTTTCAACAGGTCTGCATTTTAATGTTTTGATTCGAGAGAGAGAGAGAGAGAGAGAGAGAGAGAGAGAGAGAGAGAGTGAGAGTGTGAGAGAGTGAGAGAGTGAGAGTGTGAGAGTGTGAGAGAGTGAGAGAGAGAGTGAGTGAGAGAGAGAGAGAGAGAGAGAGAGAGAGAGAGAGAGAAAGAAAGGGGGAGAGATACCGTACTTATGCAGTCCCCTATGAAAAACATAGCTCAGAAAAAAAAAACAAAAAACAAAAAACAAACAAAAAAAAAAACAAACAAACAAACACTAAAAGTAAATTTCACTCTCAAATATTATATCCTTGGCGAAAACTGAAGATGGGTTTTCAGCTTGGTATATTGATACCAAGACCATTCGGTTCTCAACGAAAGTTCCACTTCCATTCCGAATATTCTTTTAGACCCAGAACGCGAAATTTCCGTAAACCAGATTGCTATAGGATGCGAAATTTCCGGAAGCCAGATCGCTATTGGCGACCATTTATTGTGAAGCGGGCGGCAAATATTCAATTTTGGAAAACCGAAGCGTTCGGAAATATCCTGAAGTTCATTCCCTAAATTTTAGCAATCGCTACTCTAGCTGTTCTAGTAGCAAACAATAAAATTTGTGTTTGACTCTTGTTTGTTACAGAAGTTAAAGCTTACGATCAGTTGAAATACGAACTTTCAGAATATTTAGTTGTTACAAATTAGTTGGTGCAATAGCCCCCCCCCAAAAAAAGTATGCACTTTTCTAAATTGGAGAGATAGATTTGTCAGTGTGTGTTGTTAATTAGTTGTTTAAGTTTATATATTTAAAGGGATGTGCTTGCCCTGCAATCCGCAGGAGGCCATTGCCCTTTGGGATGTCTAGGCTAATTTTATTATTTATATTTATTAAGTGCCAGTATGGTACTTTATGAGATTGTGTGGGGGACGAAAAAATGTCTGTCCGTCTGTCTGTCTGTCTGTCTGTCCGTCCGTCTGTCCGTGCGTCTGTACGCACCATAACTCAAGTACGCTTTTTCGGATTTTCATGAAACTTGGTATAAACATTCATAATGTCGATGGGAAGAACCCTATTGATATTGAACCAAATCGGTTCACCGGTACCGGAGTAATGCCCAATTTAGTGCCTATTTTAATAGATTATGGCGCCTTTCTCATAGAAAGGCGCCATCACTCAAATACGCTGTAACGGATTTTCATGAAACTTGGTATACCCATTTATGACGTCCATGAGAAGTGCCCTATTGAATTTGAACCTAATCTGTTGACCGGTACCGGAGTAAAACCCAATTTAGTGTATATTTTAAAGACGCGGTAACTCAAATACGCTTTACCGGATTTTTATGAAACTTGGTATACACATTTACAATGTCCATGGGAAGACGTCTATTCATAATGGTTAAAATCGGTTGATCTGTTTCGGAGTAATGCTCAATTTAGTGCCTATTTTATGGCAATATACGTATTCGAAAGAATTTATAAAAAAAATGAAAATCAGTTATCTTGACAACATAGCCTATTACATGCGCGTATCCAACTAGACCGTTAAAATGACCCAGGTGGCCGAGATGGTAGACCTTTCTTCTTCGGTAAGCCCTGCTTAATGAATAAATCTGGAGCTTAACTTGGAAATCATTTTAAAAAAAAAAACATATTCTGCATATCATAATTGCAGTCATAACTGATTAAACAAAAACATACTGGCACTTTTTTACATCAGTTTACCTGATTTTATTTATTTATTATGTTGTAATATTATGGGGGAGAGTTCTTCATAATTCCCAAAAGACTATACCATGTGACTACAGTATATGTAGGCTAACAGTAATGACGGCTGAAATTCTTGGATTGGCTAACTGCCTTCAGACTTGAAATGTCTTGTCCTGTTCCAGACTCCTACATACCTCACTACAGATGCTGATTTTAAATGTGATTAGGATGCCACGTGTCCCCCATGTGCCCTTTGCCGGAAACGCTCTTTCCACCCCTGCCCTTATCCTTGTGACCCCCCAGAAATATTATACTTGTAACTAAATTAAACTGCATAACGATGAGCGTCATAACCTGTACTCTTCACCGGATATAGTAAGGGTACTTAAATCATGGAGGATGAAATGTGCCGGACATGTTGCGTGCATGGGGGAGGAGACATATCTCAAAAATATTGACGAGGAGACCCGAAGGGAAAAGACCACTTGGAAGACCGAGACGCAGGGGGAAGGACAGTATTAGGATAGATTTAAGGGAAGTAGGGTTTGCGAGGGTTCGTTGGATGGAGTAGCACAGAATAAAGTTGAATGGCGGGCTCAGGTAAGCGTGGCAATTAAATAGATATATTCCTCTAGCTTACTTAGGAATTGTCTATTGCCACTGAGTAAGTTCAGTAAGTGAGTGAGTGAGTGAGTACGTAAGTACTGTAAGTGAGTAAGTTGAGTAAGTGAGTGAGTGAGTACGTAAGTGAGTGAGTGAGTGAGTACGTAAGTGAGTGAGTACGTAAGTAAGTGAGTGAGTGAGTGAGTGCGTAAGTAAGTAAGTAAGTAACTAATTTAAAAATTACTAACAACATACAATTAAGTTAAAATATTTTTAAACAGTCTTTACCTTCTAATTTGGCTTTTACTTTAAAAAAGGCGTGTGCATTATCCTAAATTAATAAGTAATACCGGTACTTTTAACTGTGAACTGCGTTTCTGTTTAGTTTAAGAATATTATAGTTTGTCATTGAAAGGGAGCGGGAAGTGTACGGTGTACACTGTACATAGTTCAATGTCCGCCCACCCCATGTTTTGTTTTGATGCACAGTAAAGAGGATGCTTTGATTTCAGTAATTGAAACTGATTTTGTCTTCAGTAAATTTTGAGAATCTATTAGTTTTGTAATAAAAATGAAAGGCAAAATAGTTTCTTGAAAATATTTACGTTACTGTATTTTAAACCAATAGCCTATATGTAGGCTTGTATATTCCTGCTCAATACCAAATAGGCTATATTTTGTATGTACTATAGTTTTTGTTTGCAAACCTAAATAACTAACGACTAATACAGTGTTTGTATTTTTTGGCTGAACTTGTTAAAATCAAATCTCTTTAATGTAAAAATGCAAAGTCTCTCAAAATCTCAAAGTATATTTTCAAATTTCACTATATTCTCACCCTCTTATTTGATATGTTGGTTCTGATTTCAGAAGTTTGGATAGTCTGCATCCTCACCATTATACTCATGGCGCTTTCGATTCGTTTATTGGCAAAAAAACAGCTTATGGATGAGTCTCCTAATTTTAACAACGTTGCTGTTTGCTTTTCTTATACATGGGCTGTGCTGTTATGCATTGGAATTCCTCGCAAACCTTCTTCTACAATTCTTCGCATAGTTTTCTTCTCACTAATAGTATATTCCCTAGCTATAAGCACAGTTTTTCAAGCTACCTTCACCAGTTACATGGTGGACCCTGGACTTCAGCACCAAATCGACACAACTGAAGAAATCCTGAATTCGGATCTCTTTCTTCACATCTTGGATCTCACCTATCCTGTATTGAATCAATCACAGTTGGCGAAGAGACGGCATGCCAATATTTGTGCAAGTTCTAGCGAGTGTTTAGAAAGATTCTACGCATCCTCAACTAGTTCTGCAGTTCTAACTGGATCAGTAAACATGCAATACAAGACAGGGCAACTAGAAGATGGGAAAGATCTAAAATATCATAAGTCCACCGAGAGTGTGTACTATTTGTACGTCATCATGATGCTTCAGAAAGGAAGTCTTTTGAAGGAACGTATTGATGACATCATAAATAAAATGCTGATAGGAGGTTTGCCCCTAAAATTTTTAAATGACGCTTTACCAAGAACATTTTTGAAAGACGTAGAAAATAATTACGTTCCAATGTCTGTTTCTCATCTACAGTCAGGATTCTTCCTGGTAACAATAGGTGTTTTAATCAGTGTGTTAACTTTCCTATGTGAAATCTTACATTCTTTACATAAGAATGGAGGGAAATGATTTAGCGTAAATGTAAGCATAGCTACAATAAGAGGCACACCCTATTACACGTTTATATAGTCATTCTAGTAGCAAAAATTACAGCAATCACGGGAATACAGTTTGCCCTAATCCATTTTATTTTATTTTTTCATTTACATAGTAGCCTATAGCGAAATTATTTTTTAAAATTCAGCTTTATTTACACTCCTCTGAGCATCGAGGCCATATCAGGAGTTCAGGTTCGGTGTACCAGTGGGCCATTTTCTATTTTCTATTGTTGGTGTGTTTTATGGCATCAATGAATTTCAACTGATATTAATTTTAATGAATATCATACAGGATGATATGGCGAGGATGTTCAAGTAAGTAAATATCCAATTCGGTATTTGCCTTTGTAACTGGGGAAACCATAAAAAAAAAAAAAAAAAAACAAATCAAATTGGCTGGTCACTGGATTTGAACATGGGACTTTCCGAATATGAGCTCAAAAGCGAAAGTACTGTGATTGTGAAAAAAAAAAATAGAAATCGAGATAACACCGGTAAAAATGTTTCACGATGCCTAGAAACCGGAAAAATGTTTTCGGAATGTCGTCTGTCATTCTGTGTACAAGTGTAGGGAGTAAACAACCGCTTAAATTACCGAAATATTAAGGGACTTTTCACGAAAACCTTTGAAAATAACTCTTTAACGATTTTAATTTAAAAAAAGTAAATTTTGAAACTTGACTAGTAAAATGATTATAGCCTACTTGTTTTTCAGTAAAAATTACTTAGGGGCACTTTAATCGTGTCCATTTCTCGGAGGAGTAAGCGAGCTACAAACATCCCAGGACGCATTTAGAATAGTATAAATAATAATAATAATAATAATAATAATAATAATAATAATAATAATTATAGTGCTCTCGTTTCCATCGTCCCCACTCGCGAGTCAAACGTTTGCCCGGATTACCTTGCAAGTTACAGGACACTGTGTGTAGACTATCACACACAAAAAAGAAATGTATGAAAATGGCAAAACACAAAAAATAACCTTAACCAAAATTAGGGTACATTTTGACCAAACCGACTGAGTATCAGGATGACATTTTGCCGTACGTAGAACATTTTAGGGAGCATTTAATATAGGCCTAGTACAAAAGACAGATACATGAATAATATTGCTATGAAACAGGATTCCAAAAAAATGTAATACAAGTTATTCAGAAATACACCAAAAAGATAATGTAGATTAAACATCTGTTCATAAACATTTTAGCTTTACTAGATTATTCCTATGAACGTCTTCAAAGCTGTCATCACCTCACAAGCGTCTGTGACATGCTTGCTCCGCATAGTTATGTTTATTATGGTTATTTAAGGGCAGTTGTGTACGGCTATTTCTGCACTATACAAGTTTATTTTTGTTTCATTTCGATGCTATGTATTGTGTAAACTGTTTGGTTGCACTAGCTTTATTTGTTTATTCTAGGTCTCCTGCCTCCTTTTAAAAAGGCAACAACCTCGTCACTGATTCACTCGTCTATATAGACTCTAAAGATTCGAGAAACTTTTAGTGGAAGCCATACATTTTATCTGGATTTTTGGACTCCATAGAAACAATTAATACGAGACAGTATTTATGAAATTATTCAATGTGAGAAAAATACAAAATATTTCACTGATTTCAAAATTAGGGAGCAGCAATGCAGTTATACCCATATTTGGCATAAAATAGACAAATCGTGGTAGATACGGTGTTTTTTATATTGCAAAACATGAAATACATCTTATCGGTCACTAAAGTAAAAATTAATTTGAGAACTACATCATTTTGAATCGAAGACAAAATCGTCATGATTTGGTTCCGGCTAAGGAATAAAATAAATATACAGAACTTCTTTTACTGGGTAAACAGACCCTTTCAACACAAACTACTCTCGAGTGGATGAAAGAATTGCCAAAAGTCAAATACGCAAACAAGTACATAAATAAATAATAATCAAAGAGGAAAACAGAAGATTACGATAACGAGTAGGATTACGCTGGAGGTATACGGCGTATACCTGTCTATTACACACTCCTTACTTACGAATCATCATGGTGGAGTAAAGTGCCGAGTTTCAAAATGGACTTATTGGAATTCTGAAATAATACCCGTTAATTTTAATAAAATCTAAGGCACCTGAAGTTGGAAACAGAAAGGCGACTGCTCTTGAAGAAATAAAAAGTAAGCGCAAAGAAGTTCGCAACATTTCACTTTTACAACAACTAATAATAATAATAATAATAATAATAATAATAATAATAATAATAATAATAATAATAATAATAATAATAATAATAATAAAATTAAAAAAAATTAATAAAATCGGTGAGCCCCTCTCGAACGAAATCCTGGCTACGTTCCTGCTTGGTATGCTGGTTTCATTTAAAAACTCACTTGTAACACGATAAAAGTTAACATTCTGCACATAAATTAATTAAAAAAACAGGATGCTACGCAATAATTGAGCCTTTCATTTCGAGTGCACATTTGAAAGTATTCTGAGGACAAAAAAACATATAATAGATTTTTAATCATATTTGTAACAAGCATAACTTGAGAACCTATTGTCTCTGAGAGTCGATAAATCCAAGCTATACCGGTATGACTGGTTAGTCATGCATCCTTTATGAAACAAGCAGAGTACTTTGGAACCTACTGACAGTAAATTGTAGTATATTAATTTATTGGAACTCACATATGACAATGTATTATTGTGTCCGTCTATCTTTTATTAATAGTAGTGTCCCTATTTAATTGTATTACATTTCTTTCTTTGTCCATCCAGGTTTGATATAATAATTTTTAAATATTGTTGTTAAATATTAAATGTTGTCTTTTGTGAATTCAAATTTTTACTCAATGCCTTAATTTTTAGCTGTTTACTCTAGTATTTAAGTATTTAAGTTATTAATTAATTTATTAGTGGGATTAGGCACACCTGGTCTACGCCTCTGACAGGGACGCATAATTTTAGCGTGAAATAAGAGACACCTCATGCAATATGGGACTGATGGTAACCCTGTATACAATGCACAATCATTACTTTGTTTTTTTTTTTTATATTTTAATTCGCACCGGTGCCATACCGATAATAGCACTCTTTCTCCCGGCCTCGCCGCTATCAAAACAAGCTGAGAAGGCTACTTCCGGTCTTCAGTAACGTCAACAATCACTCTCCGTCCAGAACCAGAAGAGTACGGGACATATTTTGTGTCGTGTAAAGAATTATTTGGCCACCCACAATGGAGAAAGTCAATCAAGACAACGAAGGCTGTACGTTTTGTGGATTCATGTTATGTTCTCATAAGGATGCAGTAAACGACATCTTTGATTGGGCGTCTCCGGCTTTGTGGCAGGATTGTAACATGTGTCCTGTGTATCCTATCCGGAGCCATCAAGAGATTTCGAGCCCATTCCCTTCTCTTCCCGGGATAACTTCGGCGTCTTGGATGGCAAACATCGACGCAGTGCGCCCCGAATGGCTCAGAGAAGAGCTCAAGAGATTATTCCCGGATGACATCGCTCCATCCCCACCGGCTCCACAAACACCTACTCTATGGAGTGATCCTGGTAAGTTGAGTTCTATTTTTCTATAATTAATTGATTTATTTAATTTTTTAGTGGTTCTACAGGTATCCGTAAGAAGATTTAAAGGATGCAAATGAGAGATTTTTCAGTCTTCCTGCCCGAGGTGTATGTTTTGGGGGAACATGCCCTAAATAATTAAAGGAATTGGTTTATATTATTACATCCTCTGCCCGTAAAGGGTTAACATACGTACTCTTTCAGTACACTCCGTGGCGCTACATCCCTGAAGGGACTAAACCTACCACACGCATAGGCGTACCGAGGGGGGGTTTTGGGGGTTTGAACCCCCCATTGATTAAAAAAAGGAAAATTATATAATTTTTTTAAGTCTGCCCATAAATTACTTAATACAAATATAAAGCGTGGGAAGCTTAAAACTCGTTATTTTGCGTCTTAATTTTTAAAATTTTCCAGGGGAGGACCCGCGGAAGCTTAAAATTCGTTATTTTGCATCTTAATTTTTAAAATTTCCCGGGGGTAACCCCCGGAAGCTTAAAACTCGTTAATTTGCATCTTAATTTTTAAAATTTTCCGGGGGAGGACCCCCGGACCGCCCTCTCCCTGGGGGGTATTCCATACCCCTTGGATGTTATAACCCCCCCCATATGGTCGGCCTGGTTACCCCTATGACCACACGACCGCTGCGTTATCTACTATAGGCAAATGGCAGGATTGGGGGCATGTGGTCAGCATGGCGACACCCGCGGCCGTTAATGGTGGTTTCCATGACCGGACCCGCTACTTCTCTATCAAGTAGCTCCTCTATTTGAATAACGAGGCTGAGTGCACCCCGTTCCAGACCTCCCTACCTCAGAAAAATCCGAGGTGGTACCGGGATCGAACCCGGGCCTATGGCTCTGTAGTCAGCGACGCTAACCACAAGACCTCACAGGCAGTCTATTGAAATGTACTCTATTCGTTAATCTGTCATTTTTCTCAAACCACTAAGGTATTTTTGTTTATCTCGCTTTTTAATGCTAAATTTTATTTTCTCGGCATCTCTTCTTTGCGTGATGCTTCGTAACCTGATACTCTGTGTTATTAATAGAGACAGACTATCGGAACATGCAGTCGCGAACATCACCGCGTCAACAATGAGTTTTATAATATTGTTTACTTTGAAATATAACATTAATTTCCATAGCAGAATTCACATTCATTTGTTAGAGATCAATCTTGCCCACGGTTACGACATCAGTATTGTTATATAATATTATAGTAATGCACTGTAGGCCTATTACTTTCATATTATATTAGTTTTCGTGTTGCGGTTACTGTGTTTTATTGACTTCTTGTGCTCTGAAAATTAAATACAATGACAATGCGAAAATAATGCAGAGTAATAGTATATTAATAATAATACCATAAAAATAAAGTTCTCTGTCGTGCTTTCGGAATGTAGACTTAATTTCAAAACCTCAACTCATCGATCTGGGTAACTACATGCCCGTACCATAGACACTATTTTCTGCGTAGAGGAAATATTTTGTTAAATTCCGAAATTCGATGACGAGTTTTTAACATAAATTCACATTTTGAGGTCCCTGAAGTCATTCGGAAACATTTCTGTGAACATCCTAGCTCGAGAACGAAAAATTATATTTAAAAAAATTATACTGTATTTGGGTTATAGGTAGCTTCTTGGGCTGTGACACGAAGACAGGCGGCGATTTTCTCTTACTTTTAATGCCACTTTACATTAAGAAAACTTCACTTTTCGCGATTTTCTCGAAAAGGGCTATAACGATCTTGTTTAAATTTTGTATATGAAGTGCTTAAATACTAAGAGCTAAAACTTTTTATTTCAAACTTTTTTTCGGCATAGTTCTCTGAAGGGTTATACGCAGGGTTCGAATCAAACATTTTGTCGAGAGAGCGAAATTAAATGTTGATTCAATGTGCTAACATAATTATTTAACCTAATAACCTCATAAAAATAAACTAATAATACCAGACGGTTGAATGTAAATATGATTCGAATAGTTTCATTAGGCCATGCATAGGCCTACTAATTTTTTTGTCCCAATAAGAGCTTATGCTCAGGGATTGTACCTTCAAAAATAAATAAATAAATAAAATAATCATTTGGGGGAGGGTATGAAAGTTAAAAAGTGGCCGGTGCAGGGTTCGAACAAGATGCAGCTTGGCTGGCCACCTTTCTGGTCGCTAACCGGCAGGTCGCAGTGGCATGTTATGGTTTAAGTTTCTCAATTATCTCCAGTTTTTGTTTTAATTTCTTTGTTATTATCTTCTCATTCATAAGGTTTTGAAGATACAGAAGACAATGGGAACGAGTTTATGAATTTAAACTTATTACAGGAAGCTTTATCAAAATTTGTTACGGAAGGCTATATGTAAACTACGTCACAACAGTTACTAAATTGAATGTTTATGGCCTGTAATAGGGAACACTTCACATTTTACTATAAATTATACAAGAATACTGAATATAAACCATACATGACTGATCTCAATCTTCAGAGCACAAGAAGACAATAAAACGAACACACTAACCGCAACACGAAAATTAACATATAATATAAAATTACGTTATTATAAATTATGGGGTACACCGTAAAGCTAAACATGAGCGAAGTAAACTGCTTAGAGAGAATATTTTAGACGAAAATTGGCTCTCTAGCCTTGAAAACGTCGCGGGTTCGATTCCCGATGAGGTCGTTGGAGTTTTTTAATTGGCCTAATCCTTGTGGTGGCACTATGGCCCTGGGGTCGACTCAGTCTCTAACATAAATGAGTACCAGGAGCAATCCTGGAAGTAAAGGCTGACAACCTTACCACCTTCATGTTCTGAATGTCTAAAAATCTGGGAGCCTCAACCTCCTGGAACCCTCTGGGCCTCCATGGCCTGTAATAGGGAACACTTCACATTTTACTATAAATTATACAAGAATACTGAATATAAACCATACATGACTGATCTCTACAATCCATTCATTGACTATACAGGATGTCCACTGGTCGGGAAAAGGCCGGGAATTTCGTATGGTCGGGAAAATCCGGGAAAATTCGAAAAATTGCAAAGTGGGATCAAAAAGACTTCTAGACAATAATAGGCCTATGTGAAGGTATATTTAATTAATTTTACTGTTCCTAACTTTTGTATCTGTTATAGCCTAAGTAATTATTGTTTGCAATTACTTTTGTTACTAAAAGTTTTTGTTATTTAAAGTACCGTATGTATAATCCTATAATTTTTCGAAAGTGCTTCATATTTTGGTCGGGAATCCCTGAAATGATAAATGAAAATCAGGGAATAAGTCGGGAATTTCTTCAGCATTACTTGGTGGACACCCTGCTATTAACCTATAATTGATGGAAAAACTCCAAAAGTTAAAATTTTTAAATTTTTACAGTAAGAAAAAACTTTGAAATTGTTTCCTTACTTGCTGACATGTTTACCCACTTCCACTTGAGCTGGAAACATGAAATTTGCGAATTTATAACTTTTGGCTGTATATTTCAATCCAAATTATCGAATCATGTCGAATGATGTTACAAGTGCACTTCGTGATATTAATATTACAAGTTGAATAATTGTCCTACAAAATGATGGTTTTTTTAACCCAAAGAATGAACTGGAAACAGTAAACTTTCATGTGGACATAAATATGTGCATGTGTGTTTACAGTGGTCGGGGCCATGGTCATGGGCATGAGCATGCAACTCCAACAAGTGGGCATGATGACTATTATAGACACCTCCCACCCTGCCAGCTTCCTTATGCATCTGCGACGCTCTACCTAAAATCCTTTTCTTGTCTTATGATTATTTATGTTAAATTTCATTGTGTACCATTTTATTTAAATGTATGAATTACACTATTAAGGGTTTATTTTTTATCATCTTTAAATTTAAATAAAGAATTTAGTATCTCCTTATGTGTGTAGAAAGTCTACGCCCACCTGAAAAGAGTTTTGCTGCATTTTTTCTTAAACACCCTTTCCCAAAAAGAAAAATTAATTTGCTTGTTGTTTAGAAGATCTCATGAAAAGAAACCTTAGCTTTAAAAATCGATGTCAATATCTGCAGTGATTCTCAAGAAACATTGTTTCATAGCTGAGACAACAATAAACAGTGACAGTACTGTCACCATGAAGCCGTGAAGGAATGTTCTTTTCACTGAGCAAGAAATGAGTTCCGAGCCATAGCCTAAGTAGGCAAGTACTTGCAAGTAATAATATAATAATTGTTCAATGTTCATATTGTTATTTACTTATTTTTGTGCTAAACTAAAAAAACTAAACTCTGTGGCGCAACATCCCCGAAGGAACAAGGCCTAACACCCGACAGCTGCGTCATCTACCTATAGGCAGATGGCAGGATTGGGGGGCACGTGGTCAGCATGCCGACACCCACGGCCGTTAATGGTGGTTTCCATGACCGGACCCGCTACTTCTCTATCAAGTAGCTCCTCAATTTGAATAACGAGGCTGAGTGCACCCCTACCAGACCTCCCTACCTTAGAAAAATCCGAGGAAGTACTGGGGATTGTACCCGGGCCGACGGATCTGTAGTCAGCGACGCTAACCACAAGACCACGCCGGCGGTCTTACTTATTCTTGTAGGCAGTATAATGTGTTCATTCTTTAATCAGGCTTTTATTATTGTACTAGATCACTTAATTTATTAATACTGGTTTCACCATGCATATGTTGAAATTTAGTTGCATTGTGCCTGGTCTATAATGTATCAATAATGAAAGCCTTTATGAAGCCAAACATTTACACAATTCAAGGGGAAGAAAACAAGCGATAAATTGGAGGCAATGAAAGATGGACTATCGCAAGAACTGGCCAAAATGAGGAAAATCATTTTGTGATGATAAATTTGTTCAATTGTGCATAATGTGGGCTGCAAAAGAAATTTGTCCATTTACAGTCAGTGTTGTTGATAGGCAAAACAAAATTAGACCTATAGTATAGAAAAGTCAAGTTTCATTTTTCTTACTGAATATGAACTTGTTAACGTAAAAATATTTCATGTAATAGGTGTTAATATACATTGCCTAGGAGTTACATTCTCATGAGACTATGAATGAAAGACTGGTCATTTGTTAGGCCTACATAAAATTAATTACAGCAGTCACTAAAATTTTAAATGTAGATTTTATAGTTAAATAAAAATTCTGTTTGATCTGACCTGTATGCTTTCTGTTTGTGAGTTTATTGTTCCTATCTTAAACTTGTGTGGCTTGGCTCGCAAGTCATTCTCTGACATGTAATATGGGCCTCCTAAAAAGTACGGCAACCTCTACTCTACGCTGTGCTGCCACCTATAGGTGAGGAGCATTCAGAAGAACTTGCACAGCATTATTCTCAAGGTGTTTTCCTAGCATCCAGTTGTGTAATGCCCAACAGCTACGACTACCATGCAGCAAAGAATAGTCTAACTACTGAATATAAAATCTTTAACTCACATTCTGCTGTACAGGATGAATTGAAGGCAATGTGCTAAAGGGAAGCAAGTTTCTTGACTAAGTCACGTTTGGTCTTGTTAGTAACTTCTCTCCTTTGAGAGAACCCAGAGACTGTAGTTCAAACTAGACTCTGCTGTGGGAAGAAGAACACGCATAGCTTTCAATTGAACCTGTCTTATAACTATAATGCTATAGGCCTACAGATACAGACATCAGCATTTAAGAAATCAACAGATTTAAGCAAATCATGATTATATCACAAGAACTGATCAGTGATCACTTTCTGGAAATTTCATTGAGCTTCATTAATTTTTCTTGTCATGATAACTATTTTGAGACCATAGATAAAGAAATAATTATCTTGTGATAAAAATCTTGTGAGCAAAATGAATTCTCACAAAAGTATCTGTTAGGTCAGTGGCTTTGTGTCCAAAGATTTTTTTTTCTCCATAGAATGAGGACCCAGTCCCAACAAATTTATGCACCAAAACCTTTCCAATACTGAAAGATTAGGCTACGTATAAAATGTAAGTATTTCATAACTAATTAATTACAAAAATCATATAAGGGCATGTTTATTAAAATTACACTTAAATAAGTTATTCATTACTAGACTAAGTACCAATTTCACCTAACACTACTTAAGTCTCTATTTGTTTAAGTTCTCTCTTTAAATGAGTTAGCATTTCACTACGACAAATTAAGAGGAACCAACGAAAAACAAACAGCTGATTTTAGTAGGCCTAGTCCTTCAAATATCTGTTCTCTTCCCAATGAGAAATTGAATAACGTGAATAAATGGTTTTAAAATGCAACTAATGTTATCAATCTTAATTTCATAAAATGTATAATTATATTTAGAAAAGTTAGTGATTTAAAAAAAAAAAAAAACTTTTTACAAAAAAATCTACGGTTAGTAGCATTAAATTAACATTTTCCTTAGATGTGGCATGAAACTTTCTAATTACGTTTTAAAATACATGAATAAAATACTAATTGACATGGCCCACATCCCGAAAAAAATGTTTTTTTTCAAGAAACCAAACATTAGTTTAAGCTTAAGATTATACAGTGAAACCTCAGTGTAAGTAGATCAGATAAATAATTTTTACTTTATTCTGAAAAGTATGTTATGCTGAAATAAGAAAATCTTGTCAAAACCAAACGTTTTTAAGCTTAACAAGACAAAATAAAACCATTGTAATTTTACAATAAAAGTGGTAAAAATTATTGCTAAATGTTCATACATATCAAGGATTTTTTCTTGTCCTTTAACAGTTGACATTGTTGTTGATTTTATATCAATTAGTTTCATTCCACCCTCAAAGTTTAAAATCATTTCTACCTTCTGTTCTGCTTTCTTTTCTTTGTCTCCATTGTCACAAATATACAGTTCAAATAGTATAGTACGAACAGTATTCTAATCTATTTATAATGCACTTGACACAAAAGTAACATCCCTAGTTTTCAATATTTAGAAGAACACGATTTAAATTCCAAGGTGCTACAGTATACAATAGATATGACACTTCGAGCCATGCTCATGCAGGCACCATATTGTATTCTCTCGTTATCGATCGTTGGACTTATGTCGTAGGTACTCTTCAATGATTGATCATTCTTGCAAAATCAGCATAGAAAAGAATGTATATATTAATATGTACTTAATAAATTAATATTTTTGTATGAAATAAAGATGTAAAAGCCAATTATTAATTTTTAATATCTTAATTTTTGTACTAAATACTGAAATGATCAAAATAATTGAACTGTAAAAATGAAATATCTTTCTATTACAATATAACTTTGGTATATGAGTGGGGATTTAAAAAATGTACTTAATACTGAAAAGTTATCTAAACTGAGGTCCTTTATGGACAGAGTAAACTGTATTATGTGTACATTCATTTGGCACGTTGATAAACTGAGAGAGAAATGAAACACACAATGTTCCTTCAAAAGTGAAAACATGAGACACATGTCAACAAGCATATTAAAGGGATTCATATAATGATATATAACTGTGCATTTCCCGTTTCTACTCAGAGCTTGGATTCCCTTGCTCTATGCAACATCTAGACAAAGCCTAAATCTGATTGCCCAAATGGTGAGGATTTCTTGATTTCTGCAGGTTCAGAAACAACAGTGAACACTTCTGATGGAGAGTCCCCTAATGTGACATGGAATTATGACAAAGATTTTCAAATGCCTGATGAAGAGCTTGAAAGGTAAGACATGTGGAGTTAGTAATAAAACCTGAAAGTTATCTACCCAACAATTACCTAATTGTACTAGGCCTACATAGATAGAAATAACTTACGTTATCCCTCTTAGTTACATAAGAAAAACATTTTGTAGAAATTTTTAGTGCAATTACTGTCAACCTTACACACGGGCTGTCAGGATATAAACTATCCACATTACTGTTGTATACCATAATCTCAGCCTCAATTGGGGTATGTAAAGTAAAGTACACTTTAAGAAGTGTTATTAATTTTTGCTACAAATTACTAAGATCGATATTCATATCAATAAAATGTCGCAATACACATTATTCAGTTATCATTGTAGCATTTTCAAGAAGGGATAGTTTGTTCCTTGTAGAGACAGCAAGAGATGTAGTGATTCTTGGTCTTAAACAGAATATAAAAGAAAACCGGTTTTCATGACACCCTTAAAAGCTCTGCGACCATTCTAACATATTCACACGATATAGCTCAAAATACAAGCTCATGCAAGTCCAAAAGGCATATTAAAACATAAGAATGCTAAACCTTTAAAAAGTTGCAAAAGAAAATAATATTTAATGTTTTCTGTGGATTTTAAAAACAGATATCAGCATTTGTAATTGAGGACACTGTAAAATCATCATCATTATTCATTACTAGACTTAGGATTTTAGGTAAAAACCTATTTTAATCCTTAAGTGATATATGGACGAAAACTTGTATACGGTATGCATGTTTCATAAGTGACTATACCTAAAACTGATACTTTTATAGGACCTAAAACAGCCTATTTTTACGTTAGAGCCTAATATTGCCTTTTTTGCTTGTTTTCCCTCTGAAGTTCAAAATAAGTAATTTTTTGTTATAAATTCAA
The DNA here is from genome assembly GCA_964059195.1 of Ectobius pallidus. Taxonomy (NCBI): domain Eukaryota; kingdom Metazoa; phylum Arthropoda; class Insecta; order Blattodea; family Ectobiidae; genus Ectobius; species Ectobius pallidus. Next base: position 31,593,938 of record CAXKWD010000004.1, on the reverse strand, counting down.
GCATTTATTTTCAGTTGGTACTATTTTTTTAGCTCGGAATGTGCAGTACATGACCCATTTGTGACGTGGTTAAATAGTCAGGAATGTTTCGTCTTCAGTAGAAAAAATCCTTGGAATCCCGAAGAAAATGTAGTGTTTGTCTCCCGACTCCCACATACAGTAACTAAAAAAAATCGTAGTTCTCTGAATCATTGAGGAATACAAGGGGTTGAATATGCTAGTATGATATGCGTAGCTTCTGGGCGCAGGGATTAGGTTTTCACTGTTATGGTAGTTATACAGGCCCTAGTAATAGGTCTATATAATTCTGTATACCATAGGCCTATATCTATGTTTTTTCATGATTATTGATTAATGGTGACTTCAATACATATAATATTCTGCATTGCAATTGAGATATTTCAGAAAATTGGAAACTTAACAATTTTATAAGAGACTATTTTACGATTTTTAGAACCTATTTTCCAATTTTTAGAGCCTATTTTAGGTACCTAAAACAGCATTTTTAGCGACCTAAAAGTCCGAAGTCTATTCATTACCATCATCACCATTATCCGGACTGTATTCTTACAATTTTATTTACGTGGCTTTATTAGCGTAGATATTTCACCTGATCACCCCTTGAGTTGGAGCTGTCTTTGCTGCGTCATTGGCCAACTCTTGCGTGGGACTCACTGTACATAATATCACTGGATTAATAAAGTGAATATGAATATTTTGTTTCTAATGTATGTTTGGCATCGATCAGTTACCATTAATACATGTGGACAATGTATGGGAGAAGAAGACTGATGAAACACAATCAAATAGGGTTGAGGCAGAATGCTACAAATGCAGGGTGATCAGATGACATTTCTAGCAAGGACGACAGATAACATAAAAATGTAAGACATTCAAGAAAAAATATAGGATGCTTAAAAATAAACCAAAAAAATACAAGCATATTGATTTTGTACACTTAATTCAAAATTTCGACATAACATCACATGATGCACTCTTCGGTGATAATGCTGTGAGCCTCTGAGGCTCTGACAAACATTTAAAGTACACGCTACTAACAAAAAATCTCTTTAGGCAGGCCTACAGGCTGAGGTAGATTTCAAAGTGCTTTTGGTTTAATTTATTATCGCTGCGCAGCACTCTTCTTTTTTAGCCTTGGCATGGCAAACCCGCAGTAATAAGAACTGAATTCGGTAAAGATGAAAAGCCTACAATCATTTGTTTTGACAACAAGAATAGGATATAATATTCTGGGAGGCCGTGCGCAAGATCAGCAATGAATAAAATTAGCAAAGCCGCTAAACAAGACAAAATTATGATATTATAATAATTCTTTTAAGTGTTATTATTTTCAAACATTAAAATCTCGCGTCATATGAGAGCTATCAAGAAACTAGTTATTGATTTGTAGAGTACTCATCAAGAGCTTTTCAACGATACCCCACAAGACGTGGTTTCAAAGGTTTCGAATTTTCATCCCCCCACCCCACCCCCACCCTCACTCGAACCTCCGAATCGTTGGTGTCACTGTGAACTCCATAGGGAGTACTCTAATTTATTCAAACAAACTTTCCCTCTATACTTCATAGGGGCCGAGATATACATTTTAAAAAATTTCAACCCCCTCCCCGAGGGCCAATTTTGCTCATTAACGAACTTGTCCGAACTATTGGGCCTAGAAATAACAAATTAAAATTTGGTTCAAATATCTTCAAAATTACGGCCGCTATCGTGTAAAGATATAAATATATATAAATATCACAATTTTTTTTTTTTTTTGTACGGGCGGTGGTTTCGTACTTAGGGGAACATGAAACATAAAGATATGAAAGAATTTTTCGAAAATCATGACATGGTATCCATTGCAATAGGTAGATTTTTCTTCGAAATCTACCTAAAAGGAAGAGAATGTTATTGTTTCAAATCGAAGTTCACTAGATAAAAGATCAAACTGCACATTAATATTTAACAATCGGTGTAAAGTATCAATAAAAAAATTAAATGCTATTCTGGCATGGCTTACATGTATTTTTCTAATGAAGTAATTTGCTTTCAATGCTCTGCTGGCTTAAAGTTTAACTAATAAATGAAACTAAAGATATCAATCTTGGTAACAAATACCAAATTCAACACAATTACAATACAAGAAACAAAAATTCACTGAAACACCCATCACATTGATTATCTCTACTAGAAAAAAACATTTATGGGCATGAAATGATACAATAAATTATCTCCCTACATTTAAAACGTTACAAATAACAACACAGTGAAAGAGACAGGATTAACCCTTGGACAATTTTCGATCAGGTATAAGTAAAGGGGAAATTACCAAATGATAGCATTTACAACATTAATTAGCAATATGAAGAATCTTATCTATGTCTTTGAAATATTATTTTTTCAGGGGGCAGACCTGGGTTGAAGCAGCTAGATTCTACTCCTTGCAATATCAGACAGCATCCGTTTTGGTCCGAGAGTGTACTCCTCAGAAAGAGACTATCCTAGTGAGAGAGTGTGCAGCTATCCCAGTGCAAGGCATACATAGCTTTGCGGTACAAGAACTGCCATCTTCTGAAGATAGCCAGTACATACAAAATCATGAAGAACATATCAACAAAGATCTTCTTAATTATTTACAGTCAATGATGATAAGGACAAATGATTATCCTTGCTGCAATTCAACTAAACTAGAAATGCAGATGAAATCTGGAATTCAGGAGAATGAAATTGAAAACAAGAAAATCCACAAAATCGAAAATACATCCGAAAGAGCAACACTTGCCCCATTACAGAATGCTGAAGTAGCCCTTATTCCAAAAACCATTAAAGGAAATGTGAAGACATCACTTACTAAGGAAGTTAAAGTGACAAAAATACAGGATCAAGATAATAGATTGGTTATAGGGACTTCTGCCAGAGCTTTAATCAAAAGCAGGAATAAGAGCTACTCTGAAAGTGATGTGTTGACAAGTATGTCAAAACATGATGTCATCTATTCAAATGGTAAGTTAAATTGCTGTTGAATGATTTGAATTTTTCTCTGTGAATTCAATTCAAAAGTTCTTCACAGGCTATCAGCCAAGTCGAAGTCGCATGAATCCATTATTTATGTCTGTTATTCTGTGTAATTGCAAAGCTTAATGTAGGCTTGACATGATAATAAATTTAATTAAATGCTGAGCTTTTGGACTCCATTCTGCAATCCTTCGAAGAGAGACTGTATCCCATTCTACGGACCTCTATACTGCCAGTTTGGGAGAATATTAAGATAACAGAAGATCCAAATAGTGTTTTTTCCACCGTCGAAAATTCAATACAACATAAGACCAATGAAAGACCTGAAATCTCCTTGGAGCTTCAACACATCCTGGTATAAACCAGCCAGACTGGATGCATCATGGAGGACAGGCGCAAGGAAAATCATACCTAGGTAAAATGGACTATTCTATCAGTCAAGTCTAGAGTAGTAAACCATAGCATCGACAAAGGGCATAGAATATGCTACAACCAGACCAAGATTTACAAGGACCAGCTAATTAACAATGCAATTGAAATCATGCTCAACACTAACAACATGCACAGAGACCAAGGCATTCCTCTTAGTGAAGCATGGAAACTGGCCCTCAATATATTAAAGAAGAGAAATACCTGAACATCTTTCTCTATGACGACTGCCTTCACCATTGGTCAAGCAAAATCCCCAACTTTGTCTTGTGGAGCAGATATTGGCTGGCACCCCCCGCCCCCCCAACTGCACTGGCTTATATACGCAGACAAACTTGAACATCTAATCAGTCTTCTTCAATCAGATCTCATGAGATGGACTAAGAGCTGGATCTGAAAGCTTGGAACCTTATAAAACTTCGACCTGGCTCATAGCATGTGAAGAACTTACCAAAACTGTTAAATATCCATTAATTAATTTTATTATTATTATTATTATTATTATTATTATTATTATTATTATTATTATTATTTTTATGGGAGCTTTGAAGAGAGTGTTAGACACCTCTCGCACGTCAGCCTAAGAGCCTTTTTGTGCTGCCCCTTTAATGGTGGAGAAGTTCCTGTTGGCTTCCTTTCCCAAAGTCTTCCCTGCGGTAACACACAGCAGGGTATTTGGATTATTCCTTCCTCCCGCTTGCATAGGCCTTATTGTTTCCCAAAATCTGTTCCTCGACAAGTTGCAGTATTTTGGTTCCAATGTCCTTTTCGTTCCTGAACCCAGGAAGGAAATTTTACACTTGAAAAATCCCCAACCCGGCCGGGAATCGAACCCGAGCCACCAGGGTGGAAGGTAGTCATGCTTCCAACGCACCCAGGGCGGCTGTATGTTCTACCCTTACAGTAGATATTAGTAGTTTTCAATACTCTGAAATGCAGAGAAGCTAACCGCCAAACAAACAATCTGACAAGTTGAACTTTCATGCATTCTAAAAGAAATTTTCACCTTTTGTGAAAACAGTTTGTGAGCTAAAGTCGCTCTTTTTTTGCTAGGGGATGCTTAGCGTAAATACTTCTGCCAACATTCTGTAATTTTAATATTAAGTTACAAAAATAATGTAATATTTATTTTATTTTGCTTTCTCCAAACAGAGGTTGCAGTAGGACAAACCACCCCATTTCAACAAAATTCATATTATATCAAGCATTTTAGAAGATTTTGAAATGATTAAAAAGTATTGTAACAATGGTTCCTGAACAATTCGATGTATCTCCTTAATGCTGTAATTGCAGTTTCTTTGAAAACTAATATTGGCAATAACATTTCCTTCTGAAACTGTGTTCCAGTAATTAAATCCACTGTTTCCAATCCTCATAGTTTGTTTGTTCTTTGTAATACCAGTACCTAATAGTGTTACTGTAGATACTTGAACAGAATTTACTTTTAATGCTTTTTTTCCCCTTTCTTTCTTTTACTTTTGAATTTAATGGTTGGGTCTAGTTTGAAGGCTTTTATAATTTTTTTAAATAATTATTTTAAAAGAATATTCTTTGATGACCTTAGTTTTTGATAATAACGAACTTACTCAAATACCTGTAATCCTTGATCTCTTAAAGCAGTTGTGATAGTAGAACATTTATTGCATTATGGCAAAATTTCTTTATCCTAGTTAAGTCACAATGGCAGAAACAAATAAGTATGATACTTTAGAGCTAACTTTTAAGAAAATAGTCATCCTGGGTATTGAAAACCATTTATACACAAAGTTTTAAAACACTTGTATTATCAGAAAAATTGTGTATTGTATACTCAGACTTGTTAGGTCATCTATCAAAGTAGGCAGGTGTTTGCTTAAAGTAAACATGCACACATAGGCATAACTATAGCAGCCTACTTCAAGTTCCTACATAGCAAGAAGAAATTCTCAGTACAGTAGAATCACGCAAAATCGGCTGTTCAGATTACCATGATGGCAAGAAATGAGGTAAACTATTTTGTTGTAATTTATTAACACAATTTTTGTTTCACAGAAGAGTAACCATATCCATATTAACAAGTTTTACGACTATTTTTAATTGTGTTTGTTTAATCAGTAAAGTAAAGTGTTCCCTATTACAGACCATGGAGGCCCAGAGGGTTCCGGGAGGTTGAGGCTCCCAGATTTTTAGACATCGGCACATGAAGGTGGTAAGGTTGTCAGCCTTATGCACCGGCCGCTTTTACCCCCAGGATTGCTCCTGGTACTCATTTCTAATTACAGACCAATAAACACATTTTTAATGTTCGCTAATAACACTTTAAATTTTTAAGGTCTTATTTCTGATAACTCAGTATTTTGGAAACTATGCACCCCTTCGGTCCATATTAGGCCGAGTCAGAAAAACTCTACTCTAGTACCAAAAATGATCTGGAACAAATTTTATACAGTACAAATATTTTGTGTGTAGAAAAATCTGGGAATCAGCTACAGCACTGCTCTTTCTGCTCCAAGAATGGGGAGACCGAGGCTATGGTTATGAGTCATAATCTACATTACCCAGGAACCAACAGGGTGCAGTGCCCTATTCTCAGGAAGTACAAATGTGAGTCCTGCAGTGCCACAGGTGATTTTGCTCACACTCGTTCCTACTGCCCCATGGTCCGTCAGAAAGAGGGGACTGTGCGTTCAGCAACGATTGCTCTCAAATCAACTCGCCGTCAAGCTAACGGTACCCTCAGAAACAACAATAACAAGGTAACCATAGCAAGGTTCTAAACCAGAAACTAGTTTGATGGTAAGTTTGCATCGATAATTATTATTAATAATAATAGATGTCTTCAGCAGAATATAATCTGCATGATTGTAAGAAACAGATACGGTATTATGTTGCAAATATAAGGGGAAGCAAGTTGCACACTAATAGGCTATTTTACACATTTTGAATATGATCAACTTCCTGACCTCCAATATGAAACTTTGAGCTGTTTGCTTAAAAGGATAGCGTTTCCCGAAAATGATAAAAAATACAAGACAAAGATTTTTCAATTAAAAATGCATCACCTGCAATAACAGCAATGTTTCTGGACGAGACTATGATTTTATTACAGACATCTGTTAATATGATAAAAAAATATGCGAAGACAGACTTGCATCCATTTCTGAGAAATAGAGCAGTAGTTTTAAATCGGCTCATTTTTTATTAAAAATTAACGGTAGGCTATAAAAAAAAAATAGCCAAGCACTGCAGTTCTTCAGTTCTCCCACACATGATTTTGTTAACAATTTGACTATATCATAATATGCTTTCTGAATTAGTTTTTGACAAGAAATCAGCATTTATGGATATGGTTTTTAATAGTGACAATTATTATATTAAAAGATGACTTCCATCCTCATACTTTATTTCAGTCAAATAAGCGATGAACTATTTTTATATATATGCAGTTTTTTTTAAGAACGAAATACACAATACATATGTCAGAGGCAAATTGTGAATTCAGTCTTTTTTTAAAATTGCCAGGCTTTTTCAAAATGCCAATGAAACATCCATTCTGCACGTCTTCTGCCTTCAGGCAGTCAGATTGTAAATAAAGTTCAAAACATGTATCGAGTCTATGTATCAATAAGTTACTTGATCCCATTTTCACCAGTCTTCTCTCAGTTTTATAAGAGTTTACATGCTAAAATGGACGAAAACAATGTTTTGAGACATGATACTACAATTTGCTTTCAATTCTAGCCATTGAAACTTTTTTTTTTTTGTGTGTAAAAATTCTTGCACTCTGACTGACTCCATTCCAATTTTTAAAAATATTCCTGAAGGGTAACCAGTCAAATTATAGAGCTAACGTTTTAAATAAAGGTAATGATTTCTTTTACAATCTGAGTGACTCCATTCCGACTTTTTCAATATGCCTGAACCATATAACCAGTCAAATTGCAGAATGGAGTTTCATTAACAATTTGCCAGCAATTTGTAAACAGACTGAATTTAATTAACTGAAATCAATTAAGGTCAATTAACCTGCAACACATATGTATATAAAATCTTGTAAAAATGATTCAAATTATTTTTGGCAGCTGGGGCATTGAATGAATACTCCTTTCTCATCACTATTTTTACTTCATTTGCCAAACATAAGTTTGTTCTTTTGGAGGTAAAAGAGCAAATTAGTTGAACCTGCAAAAGGCCAGAACAGAATCTACTCAAATATTCAATCCAAAGACCTTTTTAAGAGATAGAAATAATTGCAATATTTCCATTATCATTTTCTCAGAAACAGTTTTGTAAACTCTTTGTTTTAAGATTTCATTAGTATCTTTCTCCTCAATAATAAAATGTGTGAAAACCTTTCCTGAAACTGAGTTGGTATTTGCCTGCATGATTGACCTACTACTGTACTTGCTACTGATTGTTCTTTCAAGTCTCCTGACTTAAAGATTGGTTTTGCACCAAATTAGTCCCATTAGGATCTGTCCCGTCATACCTGACTTATCAGGATTCAACATATTTATGGCAGACTACTTTACAATAAGTACTGATCACATTATTTGCTTTTGCACTGAGACTGAACTGGATACGATCAACTCTGTGAAAAAGCAAATAACTTATCTCAGTAAATTGTAAATATAATTAGATTGTTGAATCAAGTATGTTTGATATGACTGGGCTGGACTTGATGGGATTAGTTTGATGTGAAATCAGCGGAAGTAATGTATTTTCCCCCATCTAATGTGCAGAAAATTTCTTTCTGAAATCAAAAGATCCAAAAGTATAAATAGGCCTATAAATAAAATAGTGTTACAATAATGCTAACTAAACAAGATGTGACTTCTTCCCACAAAAGTAAACATTAGGAATGTTACATGTTGGGTAAACTAAACGGCAGTACCAAACATAGTATTTTCTTACAAAGTACAAAACTTTTGAGTACAAACTTTTGTACAAGCAAGAAATGTGCTTTTCAGTTTGTTTAATATTTTTTAATATTGACCTGTTCAAATTATTTGTTGTTCTTTGACTTACATCCAACATATTACATGTTATTAAGGGTTATAATCATATTATATTTTGATGACAATAAGGCATTGACTTTTTTATATGATCTATTTTAAAGTTGACTTTCATGATGTTTTTGTATTACATTTTTCTATGTTATTTATCTGACTATTTATAAATCAAATAACTCTTGGTGAATTGCCAGGGTCACGTTTTTTGTGTGCCAAAAAAGAGAGGTCTATTTAGATTACTGAATACTAGGTATATACCAGACAGTTTAAAGAACGAGCCACTCTTTCTTCTTGATTACATTCTAGCTAATAAGAGTGTAAAATGAGCAGGTTCTATAAAATTAAAAAAAACACGTCTTATTTTAAGTTTAATAACGTGAAGCCATGTCAGTGACAGATATTAGTGAATAACAAACAACTTTTAAAATGACTTACTTTATATTATTAATGACAGGGAAATTCATTTTGTTATGATTTAAATAATGTAATTTAAAATTATAATTTGAATGACTCATTTAAAGGTTATAAAATTATCATTCGAGGTACTATGTTTTTTATCAATCTGACATTAAGTATAAACTTAACAAATTGCAGCTTTATAAAGAAAAATGTTCTGGCTGATAAAATGTATCCTACATCATGTTGAGCATGTTTTAAACAAATATGGTTATGGGTAAGAATATCTGTTTTGAACCTTTTGTCCTTAACTGACATTGTATCTGTTACACAAGTTAAACAGTTCTGAGTATGCCACTCGCTTAGGGGGAAAAATAATGTTATGCTGCTTATATGATTGTTCTACATGAATCTTAATGTTATTTTAAAAATACTGGGAAAGAAAATTTTTGTTTCTTTAAGATTTTAATCTTTTCAAAAGGCTATACGACTCACGCTATATGAAGGAAAATTGAGTATGCCAATCCCTGGAAACTCTGTGTGCTGATGCCACACTTACAAGAAGAAAGAACGAGAGCGTAGATTTCTTGGGGCTACTCCCGGGAGGCGCGTGATTGATCAACAATGTTACTTATCATTCAAAACCTCATAACTCAACAACCACTTGTTACAAAAAACATGGTTTTTATATAGCTGGCATCAGAAACATCTCTTCTTTCTCAAGGTACACTTGACAATTTTGGTTTGTGTATAGTTTTTTGCCGTGCAATTGAAATTGCACAACATAACTCTTCTGTTAGGCACAGAGTGATCTGGGCAACGTTGCCTCACTGTCATTTGCTACTCAGACAGGCAGGCCCCGTTAAAATTCCACCGAATTTTCCTTCATATAGCTGTATAGGCTGTTGTTAACAGCCAATTCTGTGTGAAGCAGATGTCTACATGTTTATAGATTTGATGTTGCTATCAGTTTGATTATATCATATGCTTTCTGATTTACACTGTATTGCAGTTTTTGACAAAGATATGTTTTTTAGTATTTAGAAATTAATAGTGACAATTATGATAATCCAGAAGTTCTTTTCTTTAGATTACTGAATATGATTACTTTGATTTATAGAGTTGATTTTACTAATAGTTTAATTCAGAAAGCATGTGATGTAGTCAAACTGTATTACAGTTTTTGACAAGAAATCAGCATTATGGACACAATTTCAAGTATTTAGCAATAGTGACAATTAAGATATTCATTAATACTTTGATTTATAGATTCATTTTGCTAACAGTTTGATTACGTGATATGCTTTTTGAATTACAATGTATTACAGTTTTCAACAAGAAATCAGCATTTATGGATATAATGTTTAGTACTTAATAATGACAATTATTGCATTGCAGGATGACTTCTTCAAAGGTTTTCTTTAAAGATAATGTTTCATGATTACTTTATTTATAGAATTGATTTTGCTAACAGTTTGTTATCACATGCTTTTTGAATTACACTGTATTACAGTTTTTGACAATCAATCAGCATTAAAAGATATGATTTTTAGTACCTAATAACAGTGACAATTATTTCATTAAAGTATGACTTCTTAAGTTTTTTAAGATGATGTTTCATGATTACTATATTTACAGAAATGATTTTGCTAACAGTTTGATTAGTTCACATGCTTTCCAAACTACAGTTTTTGACAAAAAATCAGTATTTATGGATATGATTTGTAGTATCTAATGACAGTGACAATTGTTCCATTAAAGTATGACTTTTTTTTTTAAAGATAATGTTTCATGACTACTATATTTACAGAATTGATTTTGCTAACAGTTTGATTAGTTCACATGCTTTCCAAATTACAGTTTTTGACAAAAATCAGTATTTATGGAAATGATTTTTAGTATCTAATAACAGTGACAATTGTTTGTATTAAAGTATGACTTCTTAGGTTTTTTAAGATGATGTTTCATGATTATTGTACTTACAGAATTGATTTTGCTAACAGTTTTATTAGTTTACATACTTTCCGAATTACACTGTATTACAGTATCTGACAAGCAATTAGCATTTATAGATATGATTTTTAGTATCTAATAACAGTGACAATTGTTTCATTAAAGTATGACTGATGTTTCATGATTATTATAGGTACAGAATTGATTTTGCTAACAGTTTGATTAGGTCACATACTCTCCGAATTACACTGTATTACAGTTTTTGACAAGCAATTAGCATTTATAGATATGATTCTTAGTATTTAATAACAGTGACAATTGTTGCATTAATGTATGACTTTTTTTTAAAGATAATGTTTCATGACTATGGGTACTATATTTACTGAATTGATTTTGCTAACAGTTTGATGAGTTCACATGCTTTCCGAATCACAATATATTGCAGTTTTTGACAAAAAAATCAGTATTTATGGATATGATTTTTAGTTTTTATGACAATCATTACATCACAGAATGACTTCGTAAAAAAATTTGTTTTTATGATTATGTTTTACAATTTTTTTTTTTTACATTTGACAGTGTTATTACAGCCAATTAAGTTTGAATCTTATGTTACTTACATTTTTGTCTAGATAAGATTGTTCAAGGCTCAATTTAAGATACAGTATGTGACAAGAATTCATTGAGAATTTTCATGTCATCATTAGTTAATGTGTTTAGTGTTAATTATTTACTTTCATAATTGTATGTATTTAATTTATGACCATATGTTTAAATATAGAATTTCATTTAACAAAAAAGTGAAGGCTGTTACATAAATGCAATAGAGTCTAAGTTCAAATTTTAAGAACAAATCTACATCACAGTATCAAGAATTCTGTTTTATACAGAGAATGATAAATTTGTAAAATTCCTTCATTCAGCAGATTTTTTACAATACAGTTTTATTCACAATTTAAATAAAATTTTGTTACACCATTAATGGTACCTTTGTTTTAAAAGAAAAAAGAACATTTCCGTCCCCCTGAATTCTTTTTTAAAAGTACTTAATACATAAGAAGTCAAGGAAATTCGACAAAAAAGTTACTCCTAGGAGCCATTAGTAGGAAACTATTTGTTATGTGGTTTTCTATTTTATTTTTGGGGGTGAGGAAGTAGTTTCAGCTTATATGGAACAAAAAATTATCCAGACTTAAATTATTAACTCTGTTGCACATCCATGCATCACACAATCCTCTTGTTTCTATTTTTGTCTTGTCTTATAAGTTGACATTAACATTTAATGACAGAAATAAAGTTCATTATAGCTGTGAATAGGCTTACCGTATTTTTTTGCTTTCAACCCTGGACACTTTCATGATCCACTTTCTACTCGATAATTCGGGGGTGCGCGGGCAAAGAGAGTTAAGTCCACTTTCTTGTTACTGAGAATTAGAGTGACTACACTTTACCTACCCAACATCGCTTTAGAGATGGATGAACCCATGATGCACACATCCTTAACTACCGTACGTTTTTGAATATGACTTACTGGACTTAACAAAATTTAGAAAACATTTTTATCTACAACTTTATGGACATATCTAAATTTTTGAGGATGGCAGACTTAACTCTCTCTGCCAGCACACCCACGAATTAATATAAGTAAAGAGGAATCTGAAAAGATAAATAAAGACTGGATCCCAGAGGCGCCGACTTGGAAATATTTCTGGGGGGGCAAGAACTGGATTTTCAGTAGCTATACATAGGCCTTACATGATAAAATCTTAAATCTTGGGGAGGCAGAAAGTACCTTGCCACCCCTAAGTCGGCACCTATGCTGGATCCCCATTCTAAGAAAGACCACAATCAAACAACTAATACCCAACCAACGACCAGCTGAAATCATGTCACCAACAGCCAAATAACAGTCTTCCCACATACCATTCAATCAACTTCAAGTTCTTACTACAGAGAGAACACCGGCACGGATATAAATAGGAGCGTGAGACCCACCTCAGTTCACTGCCGACTGCTGTAGACAGAGGACCGCCAGCAAAACGTTGGGAACATCAAACCCCACTCGACCACGGCCTACAAGCCAGGAAAATTTCTCTAATGATTTGATAAGTAATATTGCTTCTATAAGTTCAAGTGGTTATTTGGGTATAATCAGGGTGACAAGATATCCTGGTTTTGAATCTAATGTCCTAGTGTCCCAAGAAAGTTGTTCGGGGCACTTAACTTTATGCCTCTCATCCTCTCCCCATACACACATCCACTGGCCAGGGGAAGCACTTGCAGTGTGTCCAACTGAAAAGTTTTAAAATAAAGGACAGATACATCAAGTGAAAAGGGGGGTGTGGGGGGGCAAAGCTAAATACAACACATTATACAATTAATATGGTACAGTTTGGAGTTTGGTTTTATCACTGCTTTCATCTGTAGCAACTGAAAACGGACCTTGAATAAGAGTCTGAACAATCTGAAAACCTGCAGAGTTCTTTGGAGGAAAAGTTCAGCTTAAATTTAAGTTTTTCAACGTATTATCTATTAAATAAAGGAAATAGTATATTCTTTTTTTCAAAATGGCCTCCTCTTCACCCCTCATAGCCATTCCATTCCTCCCACTGTTTTAATTCTTTCTTTTTATGTTTATAAGTTTATTTTCTACATTTATAATTGATTGGAAACTGTTCTCAACTCGCTGAAAAAAAGGGCAGCGCTAAAAAATACGGACAATTAAAGGACTTTTTTAATAGTCACCATTTTAAAGGACAGTCCTTTAAAAAAAGGACTGTTGGACACACTGCACTTGACAGGGTAAGGTCGATGCAGAAGTCAACAACGTCTTCATCTCCCAATCTAATGATAGTGACAATTTTAGTAATTTTAGTGGATCAGAGCTTCCAAGCTGAGTTCAGAGACAGACTAAGATTGGTGAACGAATGGGGGGAGTGCACAGAGGGGAATACATAGCAAGCCTGTGGGAAGGAATTGAGGTTTTTCCTAAATGGTAAGTCTATAGCTATTTTTACTTTATGTCTGTTACCGCCTACTAGTTTAAGTTTTGCACCGAGTGTCATTCACTTGATTCATTTCAATGTAAAATGAAGATGCAAAGAAAATTGTATACGGAGATATACTGAAGTCACTCTCCTTTGTAAGGGAAACCAAGGAAAAAAGATCAAAGTATTGAAAATATACTAATTTTATTATACTTAGTACCAGTTTTCTGGCCATACAAAATTACTTTTTTCATAATACATTAGAATCTCTCAATATTCATATAAACAAAACATAATTAAACTTCTATTTATTTCTGCAAACCAAATACAGCAAACTCCAAATTTTCTGTGTTAATATGCGACCATGACATGCATGAATAATCAAAGATGTTAGAATTATTGTATTGTAGCTTCAGGCAAGTTGTTATGACTACACATAATATAATGTATTGGCCCGAATAAAAGACAATGTTTTTTTTCCTCAAAATGTGTTTATAAAAACTATACTCGTCTTATATGCGCATCCTAACATTTTCAACAACTCTCCATTCATGAATGCAGCTGTGCAGCGGGGATCCCCATGCGATGACATGCATCCAACTCAAGGTCAAAGTCACGCGGAAATTCACCGATCTTTACCAACTTTATTTTTCCCGAATTCATGCTTCTGCTTGTACTGAACTGTTACTTCTCTGTTCTCTACAAGTAAAGCTTTGTTTGACCATCAGTCGTGGGAAAAGAAAGCATCTTCGTTGTCTCAATGTGTAAATAATGGCGAGAGAAGAAGTTATGACATGAACTCCAAAATTCCGTTTTATGTGAAGCAAAATGTAGGCTACTAATAAACTATAATATATATATATTTTTCGTAACTATCCTTCGAAATCAAACAAACAAGCAAACAAAATCTTCATCTGGCAGAAAAAAATTATCAGATTGATAGCAGGAATTGGACCAAGAGAATCATGTAAACAATACTTCAAAAGGTACAACATTCTTACACTTACCTCTATGTACATTTTAGCTAATATTACATATGTTAAAGAAAATAACACTAAATTTACAACTAGATCGTCAATGCATAACTACAACACGCGAAGGAAAAATGATTTAGATAAACCACAACTTCACTTAAGTACAAATATAAAAAGTCACTGCTATCAACAGATAATTTTTTTGATAATTTTTTAAAATAAAATTCCGTTAAAGATAAGAAATCTTGAAAAAAAAAAAAACTGTACAATATTCTATCTATTTGGTTCAAAAGCAAAGCGATATACACCGTAGAAGAATTTTTAGAGAGTAATATACCAGAAAATATTATGGATATAAATTTGTATTCTTAGCTTTTTTTGTTATTATATAAAACTATCCAAAAACTGACGAAGCCTATTGTACAAATATATTGTATTTAAAGGTGAATAAAGATTAGATTTGATTTGATTTGATTTTGAAAATTCATGGTCATCTTATATGCGAGGTGGTCTTATATTCGGGCCAATATGGTAATCTAATATGATTATAATAGGCTGTACATGCTACTAAACTTGTTGTAATGCTAGTTATACTCCGAGTTTTCATTAACAATAATAGTGCATATAAATTTCAACCCTTTGTGAGTGAAATACAGATATAACCGGGTACCAAAAATTTCAAATTTACCATACTTTATGTCATCATATTGTGCACAGAGAATGTTACTTGGCTTTTCTGGAAGTCATGTAATATTCTCTAATATAAGATGACAAAATAAGGTCTTGAAATTAAAAATGAAGTGTGGGAAATTCAAAATCTTGTATCCAGTTACACACATATTTCACTTGCAAAGGGAGAAAAAAACCTTGCACAGATAATCTGCAAGGAAGAACCTTGCATGGATAATCTGAAAGTTGGTTAATGCACCTATGGATAATTGGGAGTTTCCAGTATTGTTCAAAATTTAAATATTTCATGTATCATAAATGGCGTAAATATTTTTTAATTTAACAAGGTTTAATATTAAATTTTTACTCTCTTGGATACATACTTTTCCTTTAGGGTACAAAATATTTTATATGAAATGATAAGGGTGACCAAAAGGCCCTTATTTTGCCAGGATAATCTCTAATTTCTGAGGGTTGTCCTACATGTCATGTTGTTGTTTTACAGTTTTGTCCTGTATTGTAGAAACTTTTGTAATCATTGCACGATAATGAACCATACAGAAATAATGTAAGACTGACTAGCATTAAGTGATGAAGTGTTTAGGCTGTGGACATACAGGAGAATTCTACAGTTGAGTTGGATGACCCAAATCACAAATGATGAAGTATTTGAAGAATGGGGAAGCCAAACAAAGACTGAAGACAATTAAAATCAGGAAATGCAGTGCGTGGGACTCGAGATATGAGCTCTAGCAAGTGATCAATCAAAGAAAGACACCAGGCCACCTACCATGTGGTATAAGACGCATGTCCTGGATAGGTAACTCTGATTCACAGTCCAGCTGTACCACCATTGATTTATTTCGGGTTGCCACATTTACTATGATTGATCCCAACTTTCTTAGAAGAGATGGCACATTAAGAAGAAAATGTATTGTATTTTATCTTGTATCAGTAAATCACTATGGTGTTGTAGCTTACATTCTCAGAAATATGATCATGCTAAGCATGGTATATTCTACAGAGTTGCTTGTCCTATAATACACATACTGGGGGAAGGAATTGAATCCCAGAAAATCGATGGGGTTGGGGTAGGTTTTCTAGGGATTCTCCCATTTTCCTATTCAATCACTCCAACATCATCAAGAAATGGCCTCTGGCTGAGATTCCTACAAATAATTATGCAGACACTCCTTATATTATACAGGTGTTCCGTCAAGTGAACCGAGTCAATAGTCCCAACAGTCAACCAAATGCCTTGTCAAGCAATTACAAATAAGACTTGAAATGTTAACCCTTCAAGCCAGACATTTAAATGCTGTGGGTTTGCCAAGTGCTGGTATTTAAATGTTACGCACAGCTTTACATTTCAACATTGCATTATAGAATTGTTAAAATAAACTGTTTACATTAAAAATAACAAAACTTTCAACAAATAATCTCAATATGTCACAATTCACACTAACCACTGAGGTTTCACCTTTTTCCTTGTGGCCTGTATATATTCTATGAAATGTGATTATGTAAAATAAGACAAGTAGGGAGGAATTATGGAAGGCTGATCTAGTTTGTGAGAGTTCACTGTCCTCCCATATCTATTGAAAATGGAAATTAGTTAAGAGTTTGAAAAACTGGTTTGCAAACTTAAACCAAGAATTTCTCCTCTATTATAAGCTATTTCCCTTCCCCAAATTTAAAGAAATATTTCCGCCCATGGACTGAGGACCTAGATTCATCCATGTGAACCACATCTGTGACGAAAGAAGTAATATATACCATGACCATGCACCATCACCAGAGATGAAACAATATCTATACCAGGAGCATGCCCCCATCACCGGAGATGAAAGAAGTAATACCCATACCCTTTATCGGTTGAAGTTTGCATACGGCTGGAAGGAATCCAATTATCAGTTGAAGTTTGCATACAACTGGAAGGAATCCAGGTACGTCACTGCAGCTTTGTATAAATACTCAAATTGTTCCTGTAAACAATGAACAACAATATTAATAATGATAATAAACTGAGCTGCAATAAAGGACCATAGTCCTAGGAGCACATCAATTCCCCACAGTTATAGGGATTCCCTTGTGATAAGAGATTTTGGAGTGTGGGTACTTGTTGCAGCATCTTCCTTAGTTACATTAAAATCAATAATATGAAATAACAGCAATAAGGATTACATATAGTAGAGTCCTGCAAACTCAGCACTTGATAACCCAGTAGTTTGGATTACTTGGCAACCATGGCAGGAAAAATATAAACTGCTGCAACCACAGTTGTGGTGAAAGCTCAGTGGAACATACTGTAGCATTGTTTACACTCACACAGGGTTTGGTAGCTCAGGTCAATGCCCCATTTGGAACTCACCCCCCCCCCGCCCACCTTGCCTTTGTTCCGAGCCTGAGTCAGCTGACACTGCCCTCCAATATTTTGAGCAGCAAGGTGCTTCACCTATGGACATATTATTCCTCCACTGCGCACAAGATGAAACCGAGAGCCATAGAGTCCAGTGCAAGAAACGAATGAGTATATTTTTGGCATGAAATGATGTAAATTATTTTGTTTTTTTATGATGATTTTCAATGTTGTTTGTTTCATTTGAGGCTAAAAGACACATTTTTAACTTTTGCAATTGACAGTTTCAATTTACAAGCCCTTGTTTTCAATAACCCGATATTTCGGTAACTTGGCACCCTTTCAGTCCATATCAGACAGAGTTGTGAGACTGTACTGTATTTTAATGAATTATGGTGGTAGCTGATAGAATTAGTACTTGGTGAATGGTGGTGATGGTTTTTATCAGGGATAGCTGCTGGTGATGAGTGGTCAGTGGTAACGTTTAGTGGTTAGTAGTAGTGAGGGCGAACATGGTGATGATGTAAATTATTAATAATAATACTGGTTATTGAACTATAATGAATACTACTACTAACAGCAATAAACTGAGGACGTTCATCGGTACTTACTAGTGTTAGAACAAACTGTTCTCGGTTCTGTCGTACTGTTCGAACTGCTTGGCACACATCGCAGTGTTGTTCCAATTTTATTTTCTCAATGAGGAAGGCAAGTGCAACGAAATAACCACTTGAAGTGGCACCATCACTGAAACAAACAAATTATCCAATTATACATCAAGAACTAAGTACAGTACATATGTTGTGTTATTAATTGGAAAAGCACCTTTTTAACCTCACAGAGACCCACATTATTGAATTTTCCTCCTGATTCTGCATAAATAAAGATTGACTGCATACATTTTGAATGTTTTCAAAACGCATATACAGGTGTAATTTTTTAACAGTGAAGCACCATACTATGTTTTCAAAGAACAAATTGGTTGACCCTAACACACTTTAGACTTCACTTTTACCTGTATTATGCAGGACGATCGTTTCGCGGACTTCTTCCGCATTTTCAACTGCTAGTCAACTGTTGGATTTCCATTTAGAGCATCCCGGTGTGCCCTCTGGTGTAGATTGATTAAGAAGTTTGTAAAGTCTACACCAGAGGGGACATCGGGATGCTCTAAATGGAAATCCGACAGTTGTCTTGTCCTACCACCTCAATAAAATATTTATCTGCCAGGTAAGGAATTGATTGGGAAGTTGGCCAAGAATTGGACACTACAACCTCTTGATAAAAAAAAAAAAATATCTGCCAGATAGACAGACTTGGCTCAAACATAATGGTTTCCCACTGGAGCTTCCTAGCCACCTGAATTTCAGAATTAATGCTGGATGCAGACCATGACAAGGATGATACCGTAGAGATTTGTCATTCCTCCTTGTGGAATGGGGATGAAGGGACAAAACCTAGTCCTGAACCCAAGGAGGTAATTTTCTACTACTGAAAAATCTCCGACTCAGTCAGGAATCAACCTGGGCCACCAGGATGGAAGGTAGCTATGCTACTATTCTATGTCTCAAGTAAATTTGATCCTGTTCGAAACAAAGGGGAGGAGAACTCACAGAGAGTTCGTGGAAAATTCGCATCATGTGACAAAACGTGATTGGTTAATGTCATTAGCATGCGCCATTACCAGGGTGTGGCTTGCTAGTGGAGAAGTAGTGTTCATAAGTTCATGCAACAATAATATAATATCAACGTGAAATAACAAACCCTCACTGGCATCGCCATCATTATAGTATATCAATTAGCAAATAAAACATAAAGGATTCATTGTTCACGATGACCCTGCGGGATACCCACGCATATCTTACTCCTCTCTCCGTACTTGTATTTCCCTTTCATATTTATCTGTTCAAGATAGAGAGGAAGTGAGTTGTACTGAGAATAAACAAACTACCATTATCACAATGATGACATGTGTTCTCACGTGCGGACAATGACTCTTTGTTTTGAACAGGATCAAACTTACTTGAGATATATTATAACTCCCCTATGGCAGTGGAACAATTCCAATCCAGAAACTCTTTAAGTAAAGGTTCAAGGACAACATATCACTTACTTTGGACTTAAAGACACACAAGCTTGTGAAGGATTAGCTGAGGAATTAACTTGTGTCCATGTTGGTAACACAGAAATAATCCACTCTTCCTTAATAAATACTTACACACAGGTCACAACAATAGGGGTTTTCCCTCCGCAAAGTCTCTCTGTTTCCTGCCACAGCTCCAAGATCAAATCTGTTGAGGGTGGCAGATTCTCATCACTTCTCCAACCCTTCAAGTGCAATACTTGCAAAGGCTTGCTTTGTGAGTCACCCTGAAACACACCAAAAAGTTGTCACAGAATTTAGAGAAAAACAAGGTAAAAATGATAAATAAGATTATCCCAAGAATTGTCTTTCATGCTTGACAACCTTAACTATTGTTTTTACTAATGGAAATCTTTTTAGTGAAGTAATGTACAGGGTCCGGCAGAGAAACCTGACCAGTTTTAAATTGAAATTACAACAAAACTGTATCGTTTGCGTATATTATTTTATTTCAGAATTACAATACATCTCAAAGTATTTTACCTACGTCAATTACTTTTTGAAAATTGTGTTCCTACTTCAATCCACAAAGCTAAATAAGCCCATTAGATCAAAATTATTATGGTTTTGTGAAAAGTTCGAATCAGCCGAAACTGTGTAGTGTCGTAACTCATTGTCGCCAGTACATCTCACGCTTGCGCATTCAAGTAAAAATCAATTGTGAAACTTAGTTATGAAACCTATGTGTAAACAAGATACCATCAGTTCAAAGCATTTCAATCAAAATGGAGCATTGGTCGGTGCAACATCGTGCATTCGTTGTGGAAACGTTTTTTAAAAATGGTGAAACAATTATTGTCACTCAATGCACGCCATTTCAACATTCATCAAAATGAGAATGTTCCATGTCAGAATACCATATTGTTATGGGTGGCAAACATTCGGGAAACGACTTGTGCCATAAAGAAGAAACGACCAGGGAAACAACACACTGTTCGAACCCTGGAGAATGTTGAACGTATGTGTTGGGCTGTTCTTCTAAGTCCTTGGTGATCGGCAGTGAAACATGCTTTGAGTGATAATAACTGATTCACCATTTTTAAAATAGTTTCCACAAAGGCAAAATTTATATTTTTAATTTAAAAATTCTCCATTTTTATTGATCTTGTGGAAATTTTCCACCAGAATTTTTCATTGTCCCCAAATGGACCAAAAAATATCTGGTCAGCCTACATTAATTTGTCATGTATCTTATATAAAGAGGTAAAAATTCCATTCATATAATTTAATATCATCATACAACATTTAAAAGAGAAGATCTCAAACTTTCTAACCACCTAGGTGTTATTTTTGGATAATTATAAGTTTTTAAATTTAAATTTTGAAATATTTCAAAATTGGCCAGCAATTTTTGCAAGGCTACTATAGCATGATTCAGAACTCAAACAAAGAATGACATAGAAGATGCATACAATATATCTTCACCTTATATGGTACTGTGGAATATTACAATGAAAGCCAGGTCAACATGTCTCGTAATACATATGACTCAAAAGAGGAATCTAAGCAGAAAGGCTTTATCTAACCCTGGCAACTATAGAGCACCAGCATGGAATGCTAAAAGAGTGCCAGTTTCAGAGAAATTTTTCCCTCAAGTACTCTCTATTCAACTTTCTGTCTATTATAAATATAATTTTTTTTGCATACCGTATATTTCCACAGATAAGACGATAGTTGAATCATAAAAAAGGCCCCCTAAATTCGGGGTCGTCTTATAAGACAGACACAAAAAATTAGACTGAAATTTATATAAATTAAATCATTATAAAATTGTAACATATTCTGATATAAAGATTATATTATCTTCATATATTAAGAGGGGGTACGGTAGCGTAGTGGTTAAGGCGTTGCGCTACAAACCAGAAGGTCGCGGGTTCGATTCCCGATGAGGTCGTTGGAGTTTTTCAATTGGCCTAATCCTTCTGGTGGCAATATGGCCCTGGGGTCGACTCAGCCTCTAACAGAAATGAGTACCAGGAGCAATCCTGGGGGTAAAGGCGGCCGGTGCGTAAGGCTGACAACCTTACCACCATCATGTGCCGATGTCTAAAAATCTGGGAGCCTCAACCTCCTGGAACCCTCTGGGCCTCCATGGCCTGTAATAGGGAACACTTTACTTTTTTACTTTACATATATTAAGATGTTAGGGGCCATTTGCAGGAGAGTGTAAGCTGCAAAATAATGCAAATTTCATAAATAAAACCATAAATGCCATAATCCGCAAAATAAAACCTATTTTGGTATTTTTTCATTTCCCCTATATCCTGCTACGTGTATCACATGGCTCATGCAAAATGCATGTATCGTTCTGTTCCATTGTGGTGGGACTGTGCACAGTGATGCCATATTGTAAAAAATAGATCGAGGAAGCTTTTTTCCAGTAAGGGTAGCCAACAGTCTTTTTAACTAACTGTAGTTATTTTGCTCAACTTCTACTACCTACCCTATGGATTATAATAGTGCAAAGGTTGGCACATTTTTGAGATCAAAACTTTTTGAAGTTGTTTCGTAAATATAAATTCATAGGCCGTTCACCGTTAATAGTTTGGGGGTCATATATGCTAAAACTATAAAACTTTGATAAAAAATGTTACCCTGTCTTATCTGTGGAAATATACAGTACTTATAATAATCCAAAATATATTCGAGTAAAAGAAGCTATTTACCAAACGCCCATTGTCCACAACCCTAATACTGTGGATATTCCAACGTTCTGAGTTATCCTCTGACTTCTTCACCACTGTCAGGTGAGGTACTGGCTTCATGCTCTGTCCTTCATCAACTGGCCAGAAATCACAAAGACCCTGGAATATAATTGTGAATTTATTTATTTACATATAATATAACACTCATTCAATTAGGAAGCAAAAGAATTCAATTCAATGGAAGAAGCATGAAGGTGGAAGTTATGATTATTTAATAACACAGGAAGCTATTAAAATCAGGAACAATTTCAACAGGGATGGAGGTCTATAGCTTAGCAAGGCGTGGACACCAGCACTGAAAAACGGTCATCGGGAAGCTGAGAAGCAAACCACCGGTGACAACAGCCACCAGCAACCGACAGGATTGACTACCTCCCCACAGCTGACAGCATGGCATAATTGTTCCATTTCAGGGAGCAACAAAATTCTCCTACCACGAGTTCTGAATGGCTGCAGTTCCAGCCAATGAGATTTCGCATTCCATTTTTAATATTTGTCTAGCCCCTATAAATATGAACATGCTTCCTCTATACACACAATCCTGAGGAAGGCCACAGAGTGAAGATGGCCAAAAGCTCGAGCCTAATAACTTTGACATGGCTGATAACCCGAGAAGCCATCTTAGATAATTGAGGGTATTCTGTATATTTTGTTCATTTAAAATGAAAGCGTGGTCAAATAAATTATCTCCATTTTATGATGACCAGCGATGTTGATGAACTTACGTAGTCTTTCTATCATCTTCAAATACTGTGGAATCTACAAATGCCTGCAAGGTATGGCAGGGCACCCACAACTAGCTGGCAGACCCCTAGCAGTTTACTGTAGGATGGAATCTATAAAGCCTTGCCAGCTAGCAGAAAGTTTATAATTATAAGAAAATTATGTTATTCAAAGTGGAAATTGGCATTAATGAAATTGTTACAGGAGCCGTTTGAAAGAAACCTACTCCTGCTAAGATAACCTTTGACAAACATTGCAGTAACCAGCTGGATCCCGAAGTCAGCTGAGTCTACTTCAAGTGACTGCTGTAAGTGAGCATTGAGGGATTTTAAACATGGCAGCCGTTTATAGCTAGTTTTCCAGAGAACTGACAGAGAAAGTTTACCTGGCAGCCGTTTATAGATTTCACCTGCACACTGAAATAGATGCACTCAAAGCAAGCTCTGTTTATGCTATTTAAAGACTTTTCATACACACTGACATGTCAAGCTACTTCAGTCTTCAATCCCTATACAAACATTGCAAGCCTGATGATAATAAAGTATCAAAACCATTGAGCAAACTATGTATTCCATCAGTATTATAATTACCTCATCTTTGTGAATTTCATTCAGCACCACAACCAATGAAATATTCTTTTCAGCAATGAGCCTCCAGAAGTCACCAATAGTTGATTCTAATGGAAACTGTGTCACAATGAACTGTTCTTTGACTCGGAATCCATCCACATACACAGCATTGATGTAATCTGTGTTCTGGTGAGTTGGAGGGCAAGGAGAAATGAACACTCGACCATTTAATCCTGCAGGAAGACGTATATAGTTAGAAACATATTCTGATATCTTCCCATGACTTATAAATATTAAGTAATCTTTTTATGATTTAAACTTTGGCTCTGCCGCTCTTTAGACTAATACATAAAGCCTCACACAGAGGTCAATATGTGATGGATTAAAGGTCCTTATGGGGAGTGATTTAAAAGTTAAGTTCAGAAAGGTACAAAAAGCAATTCACCTCATGCAATGAAATTTGCATAAGTAAAATATATTTTTTAGAGTACACTGATGTCTTAGCTACTCACCAGGCACAATATTAAGATTTCTGTTCTTAGATGGATCCATTTGTGCAGGAGAGAGTACAGTCTGCCTGGATACAGGTTTGAGTGCTTGGTTCTGCCACCTTTGTTCGTGCAGATAGTTAAACTGACGCTGCATGGTTCCTGAGGTACTCAGTTCCTGGATGCGCTTCTCAAAGTTTCCATCACATGGGTAGCTGGATGGCTCAGTCACCAAACACTCCAACAGCACGAGATGAACCAGCTTGTACTGGTCCTGCCATGCAGATAACGTACAGAGTGGAAATTAAATAATAACCAATCCTTTTAAATAAAAATAGTCCTGTCATTTGAAATATTTAATTTAAATAATTCTGTAAACACTTATGTATGGAAATGCAATAGTATGGTATGGTATGCCAATAGTCTACTTAAAAAAATAAGATATTTTAGATTGAATCTTCTTTTTGTTTGCTCGATATTGCAATCAAAGAGAGATCACCTTTTTCACATGTTAAAAAAATACACCAATACAAACTGCAGGAAACAATACTTCACTGTGAGGTTATTAGTCCTACTAAGCTCTGATTGGAGACAAATAATGTAAAGACTTACACTACTTGAATTGTTGGTAGTTGGAATAACAGCTCACTATTTATACGGTACCAACCTTATTGTTCACTAAAAGACTCCTTTTAAAAGATGATAGACATAATTATTTATGGCCTGTCGAGAAGGAACATTTGGTGATGTTTATACTGCAAGAAACTGCATAACTGGTACTCTTTATTCTATTCTTTATTGTACTGTATCTGTTTAAGAGGCTTTAAGTACAGGTCTACTGAAAAGAAATTCCTCAGAGTTAGACAATTTTAAAAGTGGAATAAACGGTTTCAGTAAACTCAATCTTTGTGTCAGTCTTCAGGTTTCGGTTGATTAAAGTTTGGATAAGCATGGTTCTACTGTATTTCACATGTAGGTAAGGAATACCTAACAAGGGCACCATACGGGTTGTCATGTGGAAACAAATTTTGCATATCAATAGGGTATCATTGCAGATAGACACATGCCAAAAATTAGCTGCTCATATGAACTTTTAGTGGGTGAAAATTAATTGCGAATCTGGAAATTAGAATTATGAATAACCTCACACAGCTTTTGGCGAGAAGGAGTTGGGACTTCTACCTAGTTCGCATGTCAGTGCGTCGGTTGTGTGACAGTATTGCAGAGCAGCGATACTGCTCTCTCCCTGTCCTTATCACTATGAAAGCGGATAATATTAAGATAAGGAATAATAGGAATAATACCCTCCTCTGATACACATGTTTATATTCCAGTAGATCTCGTGAAATAATTAGTACCTGTTTAAGTGTTTAGGATTAGCTAAGTGAATCTCGTGTGGTTGTTTTTGTTTGTTTGTTTGTTTGTCCATTTTTAACTTTACTTTGACCTAAAATGACGAGTACAATTATTACGTAGTATGTTAGTCTGAGTTCTTAACGCTTGAAGACTTTTGTTTGGACAATAAATGTTAACATTGAGAATAAGTTGATTGAAGCACTGGTAGGCCTACTGTAATTCACTGTGCATGGGAGATATCTTCAAATATCACGCAAATTGAGTGGCAGCACTTCTATAACACCCAAACACACTATCAATCATAATCAACAACTCATTGTCTATACAGATTATATAGTTTTAAAATGCGGAAATGATAAGAAATGATTATCTAAAAGTTATCTAGTTAGACACATTCAGCGAATAACAAGGTAGTTCCTCCCCTCTCTATCACACAACCCGCCTTTCGCTGTCACTTGCACTCGGCATGCAGGCTACTCAAGTTAGCTTTACAAGAGTCCATCATTGATACCTTATGGAATATAACAAACACGTTTTCACCCATTAAAAGTTCATATGAACAGCTAATATTTTGCATGTGTACATCTATAATGAAGACCTATCGATATACAAAATTGAGGAAAGGTTTTGACATCACAACCCATACGGTTCCCTCGTAAGTCCTATGTTAATCCGTAACACACTTCAAGCAATATTACAATCTATTTGGAAGGGTATACACATACCAAATTATCCACCATGTTAGCTCGTTGTTCTCTGATTTGTTGCTGATATCCAAGTACATCCACACAACCTTCGGCAGCAGCCATGCGTAGACAAATGTCAGCCAATACGATGGTGCCAGTTCTTCCCACGCCAGCACTGGGGACAAGAAAAGTGTATTCTATAAGTTAACCTTAAGATTTTAGAGAGCCATTAAGATTGTACATCAATGGGGATAACTTACATATCCATAAAGAGCTGACTTTTATAAGATAAAATTGCATCCCTGCAATCCTAGGAAGCATATTATAAGATAAACGATCGAGATTGGTCTATATACGAGGAATTGCTAAACATTATTGGTCAATATCAAACAAGCGGCTTATGAATGGAATAGTCACTGTAACTGTATTGTAATTACTCTAAACTAATGACTAATGATGCAATTATCATTACATGAATTTTCATATTTGTAACTTATAATACCAACTACACATGGAGGATTACAGGAAGTTTTGCTTGATTTCATTGCTGCATAATCAGCAAAGAAAGTTTCAAGCACTTCGGAATAGCTGCTTCTGTTGTATTTTTTGAAACTCAGTAATATGGAATTATTGCTGTCAAGAAGCAATATTTTTAGGGCTTCCCAAATGACAACAAGGAGAAAGTGCTTAGGTTGTTTACCTGCAATGCACTAAAATTGGTCCAGATCCAGGTGGTGTTGCCAGAAGTTTCTTCAGGTAAGTTGCTACTGACTGTGGGTAAAGGGGAACTCCATGATCAGGCCATGATGTAAAATGAAGATGATGAACCTGAAAATGAATTAACTTTCATAATAAACCTTTTAAATCTGGAAATAAATACCACAGATTAAATCTTTCGTCAGGGCCTTCCTTCTGCGCCCTTGGCAAGTTTGACAAATCTGGGCCCTCCCTGAACAATTTTTTAAAATCTATGTTAAATTGTTTATTATTTTAACATAAAAACACTTTTATTATCAAAGGAAACCTAAACCTCAATTTGAAAATCAACTAAGTGTTGGACTTTGAAGGTACTAAAACCTTATTTTCAGACAACTGAAATACTTAAAAAAATAATTAAATCATAAAATCTAGTATCAAAAGTAAAGTACATAATAGGCCTGAGGCCTACTAAAATGTTTAACACATTAATATAGGTAAAAGTATTTTTTTCGAAAAGAAACTTTTTAAAACAGCTTCTGCAACATGCAATGAAAAAATGCATAGTATTTATTTATAAATTGCACCAGTCTAAAAAAGGCAGGATTTTCCATGGTTAATTTTGCGTGCTTGGCAGGGGCACATCTCGCCACCGCCTAGCTATGGCCCTGTCTTTCGTATGCAATCTACATCCGAATGTGATACACTCAAATGCGGTCAAGTTTACATCAGTCAGGCATCATGTACAATACAGCAGCATTGTAAAGAGCATGAAAGACGCATCAGATTCTTCTATTCAGACAGATCAGCAGTTGCAGACCATACAATAAACTCACGACCAGGCCACAAGATAGACTTCAAGAACACTACACTGTGCTATTGGGACTGGCTGATATAGTGAATCCATAGAAAAAAGTAGAGGAAGCCAATTTCAAAGGAATCGGGGCTTTCATCATCAACTACACTGTTCTTGAATGGTTGACCAACATGGGTTGGTATATACAGTATATTTCCCTATGATAATGCCAAACTTCTCACCTGGTTGCAAACCCAAGAGGAATTTCTGCTCGATACCAATAATCATTTAACATAGTAGTTCAGAAAAATTCATCACTCAATTGTAAAGAAATGTGTACCATTGGATAAAGATTCCACTTTTACTCACTTTTCGTGTCTTTCCCTTTGAAGTAACATTCAGTATTCTGAATGTATAATCAGCAAATATTTGATTTGAAGCATTTAAAATGGTTACTGCTCCATATGTCACTTCATGACCGAGTTCTGGCCAATATTGTTCACACTTTGCCTAAAAAAAAAAAAAAAAAAAAAACTAAATTTGTGTCACATAGATTATAGATACCAGTAACTGTAAAAAAAACTCATCATAAAAAAGAAAAAAATGAGGAGCTTTCTTTTAAAACTCAATACCTCTACAAAAAAATACAAATTCTGTTTTTTTTATCATTTCTGTGTCAATTCCTGAGCTCTTTCAAATGAGTTACATTTTCTTTCAAACACAATGTTTCACTGAGAAATTGTATAGAGAATTTACACTTCTCAATCAAAGCTTACTAAGGTTTTCTCACTTCATTATTTTATCAGAACTTAACACATCCATAATAATTATATAATGAATTAAATTTATCACAAACCTTCACTTTTGGTATAGCTTACCTGTACTAGTTCCGACACCTTCACTACCATTGTCAACAACTATACTTCAGCTAAAGTTGAAGTATAGCTGTTGCCAATGGTAACGAAGGTGCCGAAACTAGTACAGGTAAACTATATCAAAAGTGACAGTTAATTTCAACTCATTATATAATTATTATGTTATATAACTTCACTGTGTTAACTTCCAATACAATTTAATATTAATATATCCAGATGTTAGGCCGGTATTCATAGTCGGCGACTTAAGAACCGACTTTATAAAGCTGAACTTATTTGACAAGTCGACTTATATGTTTTTCGTATTCATAGTCTTCTTTCAAGTCGTACTTTATTAAGTCTGACTTCATAAAGCTCTACTTGTTCTACCTATTAAAGTCGAACTCAATAATATGAAAAATCATGCATTCACTGTCGTAGCAATTGAATTAGCCAATCGTGTTTAAGATTTTTTCAGATTTTATGTAAAGCAAAGCCGACTGAGTACGTATTTCGCTGTTGTGATATAAAACATACAGACGGCGCTGTTCATTGTAAACAAAGGATTCAATTCATCCAGTCATATTATGCAGCGTGTAAGTAAGCTGATCAATAGTTTCTTGACAATATTCTGTGTATATATTAGCTTGGACATTGTTCTGAATTAAGACCGGCACGTTTATGTATTTATTTCGATATTAACTGAGTTCTAGAAATATTGAATATAGCTTAGGAAGCTTTGGGCCGATTTGAAATACCATCAGAGAGAAATACCGATGAAAGATATTTCCAAAATTGTGTCTTCTTGAAACGAAATCTCTTTTTAAATTCATTGTCACTGTAGAATTTGAATAGATTCATCATGTTTCGCAAATAACGCTTTGGGGAACGAGTTTATTCTAATACCTCGCCAAGATCCTCAAAATTACTGTCCATGGTTCTGGCTTAAACTGAAATAAGTCAGGGGGACCCTTGACTTGATAAAGTACGACTTATTTCAACAAATAAGTAGTACTTTAGTGACTATGAATACCAATAAGCTCGACTTTGTCAAGTCTGACTTTATAAAGTAAATACGTCATAAGTCCGACTTGTTTGTGTCAGAAACTCAACTTAAGACGAGATTAAAGTTCGACTTGGATATAAGTACGACTCATTGCGACTATGAATACCGGCCTTAGACATCACACTCACTACACTTTCTTTCTTTCAGAACTTTACATTACCATTCAAGTTTATATTTGAAACTGGCACTACATGCTACATGTGTTTTCATGTTTCTTAGATAGTCGGCAGTACTGCATCTGCCTAGATATTAAAACTAACAATTGAAAGTGCTATGAGGTTTGAGTCTGATACAAGATAGGTTCTGTGTAGCTTCTGAATCATTCTGGATTTTACTGTTGTGTGAAATGGAAGATACTGTAGGAGACAATGGAAGACGATATATGAAACTTGAACTTTTTTATTATTAAAATAGTTGATCTTATCAAATACTAAATTGCCTCCTTTAACTTTTCTGATTTTTAAAAATCAGTTAAAAAACCCCTCTGTTTTATGAACGTTCTTTTCAAAACTTTGTATTTCCATTCTTCTTTAAAATAGTTTAATATATATAAACTTTTTGCTTTTTAAACATTTACAGGCTATGAAAACAAAATTAAATCTTTGGTATCCAAACATGTTTTGTTGTTTCTTTCTGCCGAAAAAGCTCATTTCTCTTAACGAAAACAGTTTTTTTTTTGTTTACCTGGTAGATTTTTAAAAACTAGAGATAACTTTTGAAAAAAGCTCCTCAAAAATAGAACATTAACGTTTTCAGAGCTGAATTATATTAAATTTTTAAAAACTAGAGATTATAACTTCTGAAAAAAGCTCCTTAAAAAAATAAATAAACTTTTTAGATCTGAAATGTATGATTTTTTTTTAAATTAGAGATAATTTGTTTAAATAAGCTCCTCAAAAACAGAACATTAATCCCTTTCAGAGCTGAAATATATAGATTTATTCAAGCAATCATCAAACGAAATCATTAGTGGGGTCTATGATCAAAATCAGTGAGGAACAATTCAGTAGAAAAGCTGGTTTGTGTGAGTGATAATCATAACATTGCTGATAAAAATCCTCATTTTTTACAATAGACCATTCCTCTACTATCGAACTGCTGCTTTTACACAACTTTTTAAGTGACAAATTTATATTATGTCAATAGCAGTGGAAAGGAATACAGTAACAAACATTCTGCTTCATCATACCTTTCCATTCTCAATAACATTGGTCAGCATGGCAATCACTTGCACTTGTTCCTGCCAAACCATCCTCCAGAAGTCGACAATAGTGTTGTGCTTTGGTCCCTGTGTGGCTATGTAGAATTTTGCTGACTTGTAACCCTGTGAACCACATAAAGGACAACATGTGACTTGAAGCCCAGGAAACATTAATATAATGCATATTCTTGCTCCACATTTGACACGAAGTAAGTGTCTGTATTCTGTGAGTGACTTAGCTGCACACTAAGAGATCTGTTTGAAGAGCAAGATCAACCATAAATAATAAAGTTTATAAAAGAGATGGGTTGCCACCAAACAATTCCTACAGAAAATGTTTCAATGAAGGATTAGATCCTTGTACAAACAGTTAAAACTAAAAAATTGTTATTACAAACATTTTTGAGAAAACTGCAAAAATCAGTAAATATGAGGGTGCATTTTTAGTACTGGTACATATAATCATTTCCCTGATAATAATATTGCCATTACAGAAGGTCAGCTATGTCTGAAAGAAAAAAAAATAGTTTTCACTTATAGGTATTATCCCATTAAATTTTTGCACTCGTCTGCAAAATTTGAAAATGTCGACATTTGAATTTTTTTTAAACAACTGATTAAATTATTATCTGACTTCCCTTTGTAGGTATAAAAAAGGAAAACTTCTTACATTTATATAGTTGGCATTGATGTAGTCAGAGTTTGGATCCTCAGGCAGCTTTTTAAGTTTAACACGTGTGTCATCATCTGAAACATGTACAGAAAACAGGTCACAATAAAAAATATTTTTTTTTTACCGGTACAGTGTTCTTTTATATCTTATCTGGATATTCTTAGATAATGCTGGCAGTTTTTGTCCTTCTGTTATAAATTATGCATCCCTACATTGGTAAGTTTCTGAATTTACATGTTCCTTTGTTCACAGCACAGAAATGCCACAAAGAATAAATACCGGTACTTAATTGCCACCATAGTTTACAATATTTTATACGTCGTACAGATTTCAGGAGAGATATTTGACAATCAATTAACTTCTTCTCTTTGTTATTAAATGATTCTGACAACTTCTATACTACAATACTCACATGCCACAAGGTTCCCATAGCGATTCTTGGGTTTGTTTGCTGGTTGTTTTCCATAATCCCAT
The DNA here is from genome assembly GCA_964059195.1 of Ectobius pallidus. Classification (NCBI taxonomy): domain Eukaryota; kingdom Metazoa; phylum Arthropoda; class Insecta; order Blattodea; family Ectobiidae; genus Ectobius; species Ectobius pallidus. The sequence goes on along the minus strand of CAXKWD010000004.1, from coordinate 31,561,732 downwards.
GGTCTTGTCTGCCCCCTTGGAAACAGCTACAAAGAAATAAAAACAAAAACACAAAATTACATTAAACTTTTCAAGCATTTAGAATTAAATTTGCATTTTATTATTTTGTTTACTTTGTTTTTGAAATTAACTTAGTCTGAAGTTTCTGCAGATTGGATTCAGACAGGCCAGAGAGGTAACAATTTCTAGGAAATAAGTTTTGAACTGGGTTCACTATGCTCCTGGTATGAGAAGAGAGGCAGACAGAAAAAACTTGTCTGACTGTAGTTCCCTTGATAACTACACAAACAACCCCAATTTCTCTAAAATCAATACTATACCATGGTGATTTCAATGCTATAGGATAAAGACAGACAAACTTTTACAGCAATGAGTCCAAATAAAGTTTTAATACGAGGGTCATTTCAGAAGTCATGGCAACTATTTTATATATTCCGAATAACCACATATGCGGTTATTGCACTATATAGGCCTACATTTGAAAACATGGTGTAAACAGTAAGGGATGCGACCACCAGATGACGTCTGTGTGCATTGGTGTCCAGTAGACAACACATGCAAACGTTAGTATCCTAGAGACTGTGTTCCAAAATGGATGTCACTAAGTTGAACAGCGAGCATATGTAAAAATTGCATTTCTGCATGGCAGAAATGCTCGTGAGAGTCATGCCGAGCTACGAGAAGCATTGGGTGACAGGTGAGGACATCCTAACAGTGCACTGATGAGAGATGGCACACAAAGACGCATCACACACAGCTGATGCTATTCAGCATCTTCCTCATCGTTAGCAAAGACGTGTGGATGCCTTGGGAGATTATTTTGAAGGTTGTTAGCTTGTAAGAGTAAAAGTATTACACGTACTGTTTTGTGCATATGTAATATAAATAAAATAATGATCTCTATTTACACATCTTTCAATGTCCCTTACCCATAGTGCCTTTATCCGGATCCCAATTTAGTACCAGCATTGCAAAGAACATTCCAATGACTTTCAATCATATATCCTGATTTTTTTTTTCTGCAGCTTTATTGGCTGATAAATAATAGTTGCCATGACTTCTGAAATGACCCTCGTAATTTGCAGACAAGCTGTGAAGGTACACTAAATAACAGTAATATTAAGTCCTTTTAGCTATTCATTACAGTTCGTGTTTGTTTGTGCTTTATCTTTAACCCAATGACTGAAGTTACATCTATCAGTTTCTAATTACACATTTCAGAAGCTTCTTTCAGAAAACACTTGCTCTCATATACAGAGTGAATCAGAACACTACAGACAATCTTAAGAGCTGTAAGTGGAGCTTAAAGTGTATATAAGTTGACCATCAGCTCTTAAGATTCATTAGTTTCAGTGTTTATATCACTTCCCACATTTATCGTTTTATTACACTACAGACAAACTTTCACAGGTTGTTCAGGGATGTTTCCTGAGTGTTTTCATATAAGGAACCTGGTCTTCAGTAGCTCAGTAATTGCATTGCTTTCATTTCTCACCTAACTACCTTTGTAAAACCCAAATTACATGCTGTTTAAAGTAGGTGTTCAAAATGTTGACCCCCATGATCATGACAAACTTCACAGCGATGCCTCATGGATTGTCACAGATGCTCTAGCATCCCAGGAGATTGGTGCACAATGTCAGCAGCTGTTAAAATCCTAGCAACCAAGTCCATATTAGTTTCGACAGGAGTCACATACATTAGGCTCTTCATGTGACCCCAGAAAAATGAAGAAGAAAATCATGAAGTGGAACAAATAAGACAGCTCTGATTGGCTGGAAGAAATAGTAGTGTCGGATGTGTAAACATTCCTATTCGTAGGCAATGCCCAATTTGGGACTGAGAGAGGCCAGTACTGGCTGCCAGGCCTTGTTTTGGATGTACCACTAACAGACCCAATAAAATGAAATCTGAAAAGATTGGCACTTAGCCCGTTTAGAATGTTAGGTCTACAATTTGTTTTTGGTTCTCTAATTGTATGGTTGGATTATAATAGAAAGAAACAGCAAAGCTGAAGAACAGCAGCAGTGTACAAAAGACCCTGAGCAAAGTTTTTGTTTTTTAGTACCGTACCACAAGAACCTTCCACACTGACATAGATTGAACAAAAGTCTGGCTGCACAAAAATTATCACAAAATTGAAGATAGAATTTTCCATTGTCACATAACCTATAAAACTCGACGTTTCGGCCCACCCACTAGGCCTTCATCAGGAACACTAAATGGAAGGAAATGGAAGTCCCACTTGCTGCTCCATTTAGTGTTCCTGATGAAGGCCTAGTGGGTGGGCCGAAACGTCGAGTTTTATGGGTTATGTGACATCCACTGTGGATTTTTAAACTGTGTTGTGTTTTGAAGTTTTAAAAAAATCATCAATTGCTACCTTAAATTAGCTTACTTACTGCATGCTGTCGCTGCAGTTCTCCTGAAGTGATGCCTATCTTTACATACTGCTCCAAGTCGTCAATTGCTACCCTACGAGTGAATCTTTGGGATGGAGGCAATTTAGGTCCAGTCTCCTGCTGCATTTCCTCAGAATCTGGATCTGGAGTTACCACATTGTCCATACTGCCTGTGAATCAATTATTCCACATAAGGAAATTGACTCCTAAAATTGAGTCATTTTATTTTCTTATTGGCCCACATTGTATGGAATATGAGTTGAGAAGTATTAAGAGATGATGACTAGACTTCGGACTTTTAGGTCGCTAAAAATACTGTTTTAGGTACCTAAAATAGGCTCTAAAAATTGGAAAATAGGTTTTAAAAATTGTAAAATAGTCTCATAAAATCGTTAAGTTACCAATTTTCTGAAATATCTCAATTACAATACAGAATATTATATTTATTGAAGTCACCATTAATCAATAATCATGATAAAACACAGATATGGGCCTATGATACACAGAATTATATAGACCTATTACTAGGGCCTGTATTACTACCATAACAGTGAAAACCTAATCCCTGCGCCCAGAAGCTACGCACGTTAGAACCACTTGTATACCTCAGTGATTCAGAGAACTACTTTTTTTGTTTTTTGTTCCTGGATGTGGGAGTCGGGAGAAAAACACTACATTTTCTGGGAATTCCAAGGAATTTTTCTATTGAAGACGAAACATTCCTTACTATTTAACCACGTCACAAATGTGTCATGTATTGCACATTCCGAGCTAAAAATTTAGTACGAATTGAAAATAAATGCTAGAATTTATAACAAAAAATAACTTATTTTGAACTTTAGAGGAAAAAACAAGCAAAAAGGCAATATTAGGCTCTAAGTAATAATAGGCTGTTTTAGGTCCTATAAAAGTACTACCCGCGCGCCACTTCTTGAGCGCTGGATTTACGGGGAAGTGAAGGTCGGGGGGAACAAAACATAGCTATTCCGCCAGTCTTTCTGCAGTGTTGTCAACCAAAGAAATAATGTTTCAGCAGATCCCGCGTATGGTATTTTATGTAGTGACTTTAATATACAACGATTTTAATGCAGTCCAATAATATAACGTGGTGACGGTATTGCGTAACAATTAATTACACGTCATAAGCCTTTGGTTAACAAATAAGTCATCAAATAATATAATATAGGCTCAATATTTTTACACTGGATGACTAATTTTAAGCATAAAGAAGAGTCTTAGCAGAACATGCTTCACCATTTCGTGTTTTAAAACGTAAGAGAGGTAAGGCATCTAAAAGTGGAGAAAGCTATAGGCCTATTTTTAAATGTATTTAATACAAATTGTGAAAAGTTCGCTCAACTTTCAGTCCATGAAATTGACATCAGAGTTCACGGGATCGTCAGAAATTAGCACATACGGAATTCTTAAAGAGGTGAGGAAAGTGTTGGATGTACAATGAAGTGTTTGTGAAATCAGCAGTTTGAAAGATTGTATTTTTCCCCATAACTCGATGGGTCAGAAAAGATAATGTCAATAAATAAATAAGAATCCTGAGACAGAATGAAAGCTTAGTATTGAAGCCACTAGATGTCAGGGTGTAAAGCGTACTTTCGTGTTTCAATGTTGTCAGCTTAACTTACGAAGTTGAACGAAACCTACCGAATAAGGACTAGGGAGCCGAGCGCTCAAGAAACCGCGCGCGGGTAGTATCAGTTTTAGGCATAGTCACTTATGAAACATGCATATACAAGTTTTCGTCCATATATCACTTAAGGATTAAAACAGGTTTTTACCTAAAATCCAAAGTCTAGTAATGATGATGTGGTCAAAGATTTGCAGCAGTTATGGGCGGTGTATTAAATGGAATTCAAGCAAAAATTAGTGACTGTTACAAATATGCATATTTTGTACATCGTTACACCCATTGACTGAATATCATAATGGAAAATCAGCTTAACAAACTACAATGGCCTGGATATTTTTTGCTAATTTGTTCCATAATCTTTCTTTCTTCTCAAGGTCTCCACATAGGCAGTCTGTATTACATTCATGTGTTTCCAAAAGAATCCCATCAGCTGGAGCAACAATTATAAAATAAAAACAGTTAATATTGCTTATGAGAAGAAGGAACCACTGATGGAATGTTTTGAAGCTATAATGGAATCATAAAGTATCAGATATCATCACAATAAATGAGGCAAGTACTCTGGTGCATACTCTTGAAGATTCTGAGTTCAATTCTTTCATTTATTGATGCCTCATGTAGATATATTATACAACCAACTACAACATCGTCAGTTAGATGTTGCTTAGGCTCAAAACTGCATATCAGGACATTTGAGTGTCCCCAATAAAACTTTCCAGACAGTGGGATATTTTGCCACAAAAACAGGACTGTCTTGGGAAAAGTCGGATGAATGGACACCCTACGTAAGCATTGCCTACATGCCAGAACTTTGACCCTGCGGAAGAGTTCTTTTACATGACTGTAAGACACTCACATTTGTCACAGATACATGCCACTGGCTTGGGCCAGGATCAAATCTATGAACATGGAAACAGTTCCACTCAGCAAACCCAAGAGTAACAGCAAAATAACACTTTCAATATACTGGAACTTATTTTCCAGTCACTGGCTTTATCTGCAGATGAACCAACAAAGGATGCCTTACCTGAAAGAACCTCTGCTCTCTTCAGCTCCAGCATATCACTCTCTCGCTTGATTTGCTTTCTCCTGCAAACAGATGAGAAACACAGATATACTCTACCTCTCTAGCTATTCATGTGTATTCTTATATAACTTTCACAAAAGTATAGATAACTAATATCGGGAATAACACAGTGATGTCAACGAATATTATTATGCAACCACCTAGTTGAAACTAGTTCTAAGGTATTATTCACGAAAGTGTTAATTGCAAGGAAGCATGCTACTTCATTATATATGTATATATATTAGACTATATATATTTTTATACCATATAAAATAGTGTGAAAGGCGTTCAAAGAGGCAGTAGATCACATTAAGATTAATGTAAAACCTATTCTGCATTGTACGATTAATCTTATAGTTTTTGAGAAAATTAGGTCTTAAGATTCTGCAGAACTGCAACAGCACACTGCCAGATAGCTTCTTTAAGGGTGGCGATGACCTCTGTCATATGTATAAAAAGCATAAGGTACTCTAGCTCTGATGTTCCCTATGTTGCAATTTTTATGATTTAAAAAAGAATCTTTGGATTTAATTTGCATGAATTCTGCCAACTTTATTGAAAAACCAAAAAGGGAAAATTTGTTCTTTATTTTTTTTCTCTGCTAGTGTGAATAAATTAGAACAGGATAGGCAATTCTTATCAAGTAAAGCATGGTTAAAGTTTAGGGACAAAATATTTTTTCTGAGAAAAGTACCCACTTGTGGAAAACAATTATTATATTGTAATATATATAGACACAGACACACACACATAACACACACACACACTCTAAATTAAATGCTCTCTCATATTAATAAACAGTTTTTACTCTACCAGTATTACAGTAAAACCTTGTTAACATGAATTCCAACGGACCGAAAAATGAGGGATTCGTATTAAAAAAATTTGTGCTAACCAGGGACTAATTTTTTTTTAAATGAACCATTTACAGTATACACTATCGTAGAAAATACTGTTACATGCAAAAGTAGGCTACGTAATTAGGCCTACCATTTAAAATGATAATTTCCTGTTGAAAAATTCAAGTAAGTTGCGCTGTCACTGATGGGAACGAAAGTGCCTGGAAACTTCACGGCCAACTGTATTCACAGCTTCAGTAAACCCAGCAGATGATTTGGATGTTGCAGCAAAACGTTCTAAAGTGGCTATGGCAGCAAACACTTCCTGGCGGGTGGGTTACAAAATTTTAATACAACATATAATGAAATCGTACTGGTTATGTTTGAATGAACAGAAAAATAAAATAAGAAACGTTATAACCAGATTGTTGGCGTACAATGCTCCCGATTGTCGAGCGATTGCACCAGCTAGCATTAATGTTAATCCAATTACTTGTAGCCATTCACATAAGTAACCGGGAATTTAATAAAGGTATACGTTTAACTTTATTTCTTGCATGTCCAGCAAAGGAAGAACAGGAAATAATTTGGAAAGCATTGGAAGTTTGTGTTAAATGACATTTCAAGATTCAAGGGACAGAAAAACAGTTCGCAGTTCGTGGTAACCAAAATCTGCATTAACCGACGAAACTTTATTCTTGTTAACAGAGTGTTTGTCGTAAGCAAGTCCATGTTAACGAGGTTTTACTGTATAATAATTCATCACGGTTGGTACAGGATTTCCACTGTATTTTTAATAATACGAGGGTCATTTCAAAAGTTCTGCACACTGTAAGATAAAATTGAAAAAAATAATTTATTTTACAAAATACACTTACAGGCCTTCAATATAATCTTCATTCTTGCTTATGACAGCTTCCCAACGTTTTGACAAATTCTGTATTCCGGATAGAGCACCTTCATTGTTGAGCTGTCTGATTACTCAGGTCACCTCACTAGAAGCTTCATCAATTGTAACAAAACGTTTTCCACGGAGTGGTTCCTTCAATTTGGAAAACAAATCAAAGTCTGGTGGGCTCAAATCAGGACTGTATGATGGGTGGGGAAGTCTTTCTCATCCATAGACGTGGAAAACGTTTTGTTACAATTGATGAAGCTTCCAGTGAGGGGACCTGAGTAATCAGACAGCTCAACAATGAAGGTGCCCTATCCAGAATACAAAAGTTGGGAAGCTGTCATAAGTAAGAATGAAGATTATATTGAAGGCCTGTAAAGGTATTTTGAAAAATAAATTATTTTTCTCCATTCTATCTTACAGTGTGCAGAACTTTTGAAATGACCCTCGTAGTATTGAAATATATTATAATTCACTTTATGTACAATGGTTCAGCCTTCAAACCTTCCTCAGGTGACTCACTGCTGGGAAGGAAATTCCATGTCGTCTGTAGATTGTTTATTGACACACATAAACAAAGTATTTCTAGAGTGTTCTCTTCTCCATCCCTCGGGTATGTTTTGAATACCCAGCATCCTTCAAGCATTCTGTAGGTAGAGGGGGAATGTTTACTGTTTGTCGACCAATCCTCATTCTTTTAATTAGGTCTAGCCACTCGTCCCTTAAGTTGCCATCGTATCTGTTAAAGCATGCACCACGAGCTCTGCTGGAAACACTTTGTTTATGTGTGTCAATAAACAATCAACAGACAATATGGAATTTTCTTCCCAGCAGTGAGTCACCTGAGGAAAGTTCAAGGGATGAATTGAAATGTCGTGTAGTTATGCCTTAAAAGTGTATACATTGTAAATAAAGTGAATTATAATATATTTTAATATTAATAGTATTATACTAAGATAAAACTCTCATACACAAAAAAGAAATGTTTTCTGTGTTTCTATGAACAAAAACTATAATTGTGAAACATGAGATTCTTTTAAAACTCACTTTCTGTATATGAAGTAACCCACAATAGGTATGCATATAAGTAGTAAGACGAGTATCACCCATACTGCTGTATTACCACCATCTGGTGGAGTATGTTCATGTAAAGTGTGCACAAAATCTTGTAACTTGATGATGCTGTACTGGTATTCTCCCTCCCATTCGTTCAGAGCCAACAGAAGCACCTGGTAATATCCACCTGGAACCAACGGATGGTTCCTGGAGTATGAAGTGTACGCTGTAACACCATCTCTAAACGTATTATTGTCCCCAACTGTGAATGTTACTTCTTGGTCAGGCTGTAAACAAAATTATGTGATATACTGGATGCTTTATGTCAATATTCAAAACATGGCAATATTCAAAACAACCCCTGAGCATGAGAAACCAAAAAAATAAAAAAAACTACAATAATAATAGCAGCAGCAACAACAAAACAACAAAAAACAATATTTATTTATTTATTGAATATCCAAATTGAAATAAACCCTATTTCACCCGAAGGTATATTAGGGTTAGAGATATGATACACTAACAGGTTTACAATATACGTACACAGTCTTAATCTGAGCACTGTCTTCAAAGAAATTCAATAATAATGATTAACATAAATTATTAGTCTATACATTAAAACAGAAGTGATGTGAAAGAAAATAGGGTGGGAGATAACAAGCATAACAATAATATAAAAGTGAAAGCAGTGAATGTAAGTCATATTTTTGAATATATACTATTAACAAAAGATGTGAAAAATTTGTATCCTGCTTTATTAAAGAGTATGTTATGAAGGGGGATAGTGTACTTAATGTTCAGTTGGTTCAGGTAAGAGATGAGTGCAAATCTTTCTAATGTGTGGATCGGACAGGAGAATAATATGTGGTTAACTGATTGTTCACTTTCTCCACATCTACAGACAGCATTGTTACCTATGTGGAATCGGTGAAGATACTGTTGGAATTTCCCATGTCCTGTATAAAACTGTGTCGTAACATAACTTGGTACCAGTTGTTTACATTTCAATCTGTTGTGCACAGATGGGAAAAATAAATTTCTTGTTACAGCTCCGTTCTCGCTGTTCTGCCACTGGGCGTTCCATTCTTCAATGATGTGGGCCTTTACTACATTTTTTATATGCGAGATAGGGCAGAGGGTGTAACAAGGAATAAGGTTTGAATCTGCAGCCAGTTTGGCTAATTCATCCGCTCTCTCATTCCCTTCGTCCCCAGAATGTCCACGAACCCAAGATATGCATATGTGACCAGGAAACTCTCTTAAAAATCTGCGGATTTCATGAGCGATCGGGTGTACATTGTGTTTGTCATCTATGGCACATATTGCTGATTTAGAATAACTGTGTATGCATATGTTATTACCTTTGTTGTTACACCACTTAATAGCTTCTCTTATAGCTATTAACTCTGCTTGAAAAATCGAACACTGGGACGATAACTTCAGTTGTTTCGTCAAGATTTCATCAGAGGTTGTATAAACTACAAACACACTTCCTACTTTTGGAGTATTAGTTGAAGTGTCTATGGAACGGGAGCCGTCTGTATATATATCATACTGATGAGGGCAAATTTCTTCTGTTCCTCGCAAATGATTAGAATACAGGGCAGGATGGCCCTTCATTATTTTATTAATTGGTTTTTCTGGATGAAACTCTGAAAGGTATTCAGGAACTTCCCTATCTTTTTTTATGTTACTTATGCTAACCTTTCCTATTGCTGTTAAGTACAGGGGTTCAATTCCTGCTACAATTAACGCAGCTTCAGTTGAAATAGTTCTGTATCCTTTTATTATTCTAAGCATGTATCCTCGTTGAATTTGGAGAAGTTTCCTTTTGGCCCATTTCTTAGTGAGTGTTTCTACAAATGCTACAGCACCATAAAGAGCCAATGGTACCAATGCTCCGTGATATATTACTTTCATGATATCTTGATTTAGACCCCAAGTAGGTCTTGTAGCAAACGACAGCTTCGTAAGCAGAACACTTGCCTTCTTTGCCATATACTCAAAATGGTGACGAAACGTTAATTTATTGTCCAATATAACTCCTAAATAGTTTAATTGATCCACGTTACCTATCCTTACCCCGTTCATTTCTAAATTGACTGGTTCCACTTTCAACCGTCTCGTGACCATCAGTGATTTGGTTTTGTTTGGGTTGAAATTCAACTTGTTGGCTTCTCCCCACTTATGGATTATATCAAGTGCGGCATTAGCCTTGGTCTGTACGTTTAATGTATTATCCGCTCTGACCAGTAAGATGGCATCGTCAGCATATGCTAATAGTGTACACCCATTCGGTAAACATTGCTGTAGCAGCTCATCATATAAAATAATCCAAAAACCAGGACTACACACCGAACCTTGTGGGCAGCCTTTGATAACAATAACATTAATAATAATAATAATAATAATAATAATTAATAACATTAATAATAATAATAATAATAATAATAATAATAATAATAATAACAATAACAATAATAATAAAATCAGGTAAACTCATGTAACAAAGTCCCAGAATGCTTTTGTTTAATCATTTATAATTGCAATTATGATATGCAGAAAATTAAGTTCTCTTTTAAATCAATTTCTGAGTTAAGCTCCAGATTGATTCATTAAGCAGGACTAATAGAAAAACAAAGGTCTAGTTTAAAAAAAAAACCCAAAAAAGACTAATATTATCCAGCATCAGCAGAACTATACAGATTTGTGATATCTTGACAATCACAAACTCACATAAAAATAAATAAATAAATAAAAATGTCAAATTGGCTGGCTATGGGATTTGAAACAAGGGTCTTCAGAATGCGAGTCCAAGATGTTACCATCTCAGCTACCTCGCTCACTGTAACTGTCTAGTTTGATAAGCATACATAAATGAATAGTGCTATTTGTCAAAGCTAAATGTATTGCGACTTCCAAAGCCGTATATGAACACCCTAAAACAATACATTGTCATGATAACTGATTTGCATTTGATAAATTCTTCTAATACATTACCATAAAATAGGCACTAAATTGGGCATTACTCCTGTACTGGTCAACAGATTTGGTCCAATATCAATAGGCTTCTTCCCATGGACGTTATAAATGTGTATACCAAGTTTCATTAAAATCCGATAAAGCATATTTGAGTTATCGCGTCTACAGACACATGGACAGACAGACGGACGGACAGATGGACATACATTTTCCCATCCCCCACACAATCTAATAAAGTACCGTTCTGGCACTTATTAATAATAATAATAATAATAATAATAATAATAATAATAATAATAATAATAATAATAATAATAATAATAATAATAATAAAAACTATAACAATAATAATAATAATAATAAAATAACAATAACTATTACAACAATAATAATAATAATAATAATAATAATAATAATAATAATTATTATTATTATTATTATTATTTCTTAAATTAAATTTACAAATCCAACTACAGATCCTGTTTAACTGAATAATATCTCTTTGCAGTGCTAAAGATAGCTTGTACAGATATAAATCCTAATTTTGACGATATAGCTTCTTTCAAGACATGACCTGAACAAATCTTGTAAATATCATGTAAAAAAACACTTTATCCTACATAATTTAGGCATTACTCAGGAAACAATAAAAAAACATTCTGATTAACATCACTAAAGATTCCTTCAGTTGTAAATCCATTTATTCTTTACAGCTTTCCGCTGTAAGGATCCCTGTGGTCATTCATTGAAGAAGAAACTGATATCTGTGGAAATATATGAAGGTTCAATTACTAAAAATCCACCACTGCAGACAAAAGCTACTCCCCACTGTTATGAGCTGAGCCTTCAATTCCATTTTACTGACTGCATTGAAGTCCCCAGCATCCTAACAACTTACCACTTAAAGATCTTCATATAAAGGAAGCATGTAGATTTGAATTACCTAACTATATTTAAGATACAGTGCGTGTCAAATGAGTCTCCGGAGTGAACTCAGATGCATGCGGGTGTGGTTAGGTAGGTAGCGGGAGTGTTTAATTAAACGCATGCGGTTGTGCTTGTAAAATCATTATGTTAATCATCGAAGAAAGAGTGTTTTTAGTTGAACATGTATTCCGTGAGGGTGATAAATTTATGGAAAACGTAAAGCTTATATTTCGTGAACAGTTTCCACATTCAATATGTCCTCATCGTGATACTGTGAGAGACTTAATTACGAAATTTCTTTCTTTCTCTCTCTTTCTTTCTTTTACTTGTTTCTGTCAGATTTTTCGTTATCACACACAAACACCCATGCCCGAGAGAGGACTCAAACCCTCAGATTCCTTCACCATGGCTCCAAGGCAACGCCTTAGCTACTGCGGCTATGGAGACCGGCTTTAATTAGCGGGATCTGTTGCCAACCTAACTGTGGTAAGTGAGCGTGTTAGCGCATTCACCTCACTGTGGAGACTCTTTTGACACACCCCGTATTTCTCAGGGATTATGGATATGGGTCTGTACCTTAATCTCAGCAGCTATCCAGCATTTCCTATCTTCAAGTTCAGCTTCCTTAATTATCTTCATCTTTACTTCTTCTTTCACTTCTTTTGTAAGTTTCAATCCACTCTCATTATCTGATTCCAGTAATTCACTTTTACTGACCACAATTAAAATGTAGGCACTGAAAAATAAAGGAACTATAGCTGTAGAGTATGAGATTTTCAGTTGTACTCTACGGACAGTATATGTAGGCAATAAACAAAGATGTTTGAATTTATAGCTTTTAGATTTGATGTACATGTTTCAAGCAAAGTCAATTGAAGGTAAATGAGTAAATCCATAAAACAAGTTTAATTTGTATACTGCTGGTATGTATTAATTTGAATTTTTGTTAATTTGAACTTTTCTTTGAATTTCCTATACAAACAACATGTAAATAAGTGAACGTTTGGTTACTTGTGTTAATAGATGAATGCTTTTACTCAATATTAAACTGGGATGAGAAACATGTCACCACATAAGCTTTTCTTTGCAAAATACTACAGTACCATCAAGAACTCTCTGCGCACCTCTGGTTATGTTCACCACTCATACGAAGGTTGGTATTTCTCCCTAACTTCCTCTCAGACTCGTGACAGATATACCAGAGTAGGCCCTGTTAATTAATATTGTGCATCTGTTTGCTATTGCTGACGAGTCAAAAACTGGAATAAGTAGTTATATTAAATCTTTAATGACAGTATTTCAAAATAAATTAAAGTAAGTGAATTTGTGTCTTCAAGAAAATCAACATTTTCAAGATTCTTCTGTAAATAAGAGAGTTTTATGTTAATCTTATTTCTTAATTCATAAATTACTGTAGCAAAATAGAATAATCATATGCTAGCACTGGAAACTAACAAGGGAACCATACGCGTTGTCATGTTGAAACCTACCCTCAAATTTTGCACATTGATAGGTCTTCATTACAGATGGACACATGCAAAAAATTAGCTGCTCTTATGAACTGTAAGTGGGTGAAAACATGTTTGTTATGTTCATAAAGAATCAACTTGTAGAGCTCGCTTGAGTACTCTGCATGTTGGGTTCACGTGATAATGGGGGTTGGAGTGTGCGATAGAGGGAAGGAGCTGCCTTGTGACTCGCGGAATGTGTTTCACTAAACAACTTTTTATATAATATTTTGTTTCTATCATTTCTGCATTTTAAAACTATATAATCTGCATAGACATTGAGGGCTTCTTATGATTGATAGTGTGTGTAGGTGTTATAGAAGTGTGACCACTCAATTTGCGTTATATTTGAAGATATTTGCCATGCACAGCGAATCACAATACCAGTGCTTCAATCAACTTATTCTCAATGTTGACATTTATTGTCCAGACAAAAAGTCTTTAAATATTAAGAACTCGGGCTAACACACTACGTGATAATAAATTATACTCGTTATCATAAGCCAAAGTAACAAAATACACTAATGTAAACAGCACACGAGATTCACTGAGCTAATCCTAAAAATTTAAGCAAGTATTAATTACTTCACGACAACTAAAGGAATACATACATGTGTATCAGAGAAGGATATTATTCATTGTTATAACATTATTCCCTCCTGTAGTGATGAGGAAAGGAGACATATGGCAAACACACATAGGCATAAATCTGACGCAGGATTCGGGAACATTGTGACGGCCAATGCCAAGATAGGGGAGGCAGCCAAATTCTCCCGGCGACAGCTGTAAGAGATTTATTCTTGTGTCCGACTTTAGCGTTGTGTAATAAATAGTTGAATAAAAACACTTTCTTTAATGCACTTTATTTACCTTGGTAAACTTCTGAACGGCCGTTTCGCAGATGGTGATGATGCAGGAACACCACCTGCGAAACGGCCGTCCAGAAGTTTACCAAGGTAAATAAAGTGCATTAAAGAAAGTGTTTTTATTCAACTAGCTGTAAGAGGCTACTCAATATTTTGAATTTATGAAATTCGCAATTAATTTTCACCCACTAAATGTTTAAAAAAGCAGCTATTTTTGGCATGCGTCTATATGCAATGAAGACCTACCGATGTGCAAAATTTGAGGGTAGGATTAGACATGACAACCCATACGATTCCCTTGTAAGTTCCATTTCTTAGTGGATTCTAGCTTGCATATGTGCCATGGAATAACTTCATGATGGCACTGTAAATATGTAGTATTTAGCTTACATGGGTTACCATCAGCTTACCTCTTTTCAGTTAGGGAAACATCTACTGCTGCAGGAATCATAATTTGGAAACTGGTGTTGGTCAGTGATTCGGCATTGTAATTCAACACAGATCCAATATTGGGCACAGGCATGGGGGTCTTGAAAGAAAATGTGGTTTGGTTTCCTGCACTGATGGTAATCCCAAATATTTCTAATCTATAACTTGATGCAGGTCGTAGGTTAGCTAACTGAAACAAGAGAAAAATATTCCACTTATTACACGACATATAGCAAAATGCAAACTTTCTGAATTAATTCTGTATCAACATTTTGAACATTCAACTATATCTTACTCCCCCTTCCCCCCAAAAAGAGAGAGATTTAATCTTTTCTCAATTCCGGGGTGCGCGGGCAAAGAGAGTTAAGTCCACTTTCTTGTTACTGAGAATTAGAGTGACTTAACACACTATACCAGCCCAACATAGCTTTAGTGATGGATAAACCCATGAGGCACACATCCATAACTACCGTACAATTTTGAATATGACTTACTGGACTTAACACAAATGTAGAGAACATTTTTATCTATAACTCCATGGATATATCGCAATTTTTTAGGATGGTGGGCTTAACTCTCTTTGCCCGCGCACCCCGGAATTAGTATAAAGCCTACAGTAATAAGCTATCACTGGATAGGTATTTTATAGACTTCTGACACAGCATGCTCGCTACCCATTGTTTGCACAATCTCTGACTTTAAGTGCTGCCTTCGCATAAGACTGAGACAACTAAATATGCAATCCCCACAATAGCCCTCTCATTCTATATAAAAAAATGAAATGAGAAAATTATATTGTCCACATCCAAGGTAGAGAAAGGTATATGAGTACATCTCATGTGATGTTTGTTTACTGTATTATTGATACAACATTTTGTAGTATTTTATAACCAACAGCATCAACCTACCTCTAAATAGTAGCTTTTTTCTTCTTTTGAAATGACTTTGCTTTCGTTGATATTCAATGAAGTTTTGTCTTTCATTCCAGTAGAAGTTAGCTCTCCCCTCACATTAAACCTTGTAAGTCTTCCCCTTGTGATGTATGGATGGTTCCAGGCCAGCTTCACTTGGTGAGAGGATAAAGCAATGGCTGTCACGTTTAGAGGAGCATCAGGAGCTGAAAATCATTAATGATAAGGTAAGGCTTAATAATTTGTGCTGCAGAAAACAAAATTTGTAACTATTTAGAAATTAACTGAGTTTTTTTATTTTGTTTTCTTGCTTCAAAGGTTAAAAATTTATCACATTAAGTCTTTATTAAACTTAATAAACTTTAAAACATTCAACTTCACACATTACTGTAAGTAAATATTCACTAAATCAGGACACACGTTTCGATAGCCTTGCCATCATCCTCAGCTAGTTCCACTCAAAATTTAATAAACTTTCCACTTTAATCAAACATAAGTCTTTATTTGGCACTGTTTTTAACATAATATTCTTACATTCTCTGTTTGCAGTTATAAGCGATTAATTATAATTTCAGATGCCACTTGATTAGGTATTTCAGTAGTTGGCTGATTTGTTTGGCTCTACATTTAGCTACGTGCAAAGTTTTAGTTGTGAAGGAAGAAGACAGATACTCGCATAGAATTTTAAAATTTACCAAAGTAAATTAAATATTTGTTTATTCACAGACATGTTATTATTATGGGATTTTAAAATGCTAAATATAGTTGAGTTATGGCTGCTAACATAGTAGAGCAACATTTCAGACAAACCGGTCTGTAAATAATTATATTTTTGGTTCAGGGGCTGAAAATCGTATTTTGATATATTTGATCATACAATGGTATTTTATTGCTTTTGTGATATAATTTTTATGAATTGTCATAAAATCATGTACTGTAAATATTTTAGAACAGAAAAAAAAAAGCTAGAAATGTATGCCCTACTTCCAATTATGATACAGAAATATAATTCATTCTCCACACATGACTGGTTAAGCTTGATGATGGTAATGGCAAACATGATGATGACGAGGATGATGATGATGTTTTGCAGACTAGGATATTGCAGCAGATTAGAACTTTGGGACAAACTACTCATCTAAGCCCTATTGCATTAGCAATGCATTACTCACAAACTTCCGACATAGCCACTTCAAGACTGGTATTGATCACTTCAGAGTCCACTTTCTGAGAAGATAGTTATCTCTTAACCTCATAGTTCTCTCTGATTTAACATGCTGATATCTTAAATATGAGTTTTCGAAATTAAGTCACCCCTTCCCCATCATTAGCAGTAGGCCTACATCAACTGATAACTGTACCCAGAGTACAACAAAACTACCGGTAATTCTGTAATATGGTACTAATTCTGACAACTGATATTTGGTAACGTTAAAGTACAGTAACACCAATTCTGTAACATGGTATAACTCTACCAAACGCCATAATTCAGTGCCATTGCTGTTTTATTTTGAAAATAGCTATCATATTAATGTAGTAAAAATTTCATTTTCTTATTCACTACAGAACAAAACAGGAAAAATATGTTACCTTTAGAAAGGAACTTTGTAGCATTAATGTGAACTTTGCCGTAAAATTTCATCAGATTAGTAGCCTACGCTTATAAGTCAGGCGCAAAGTTATTGGAGGGAGGAAGGGTTGTGGTTACCGTGCATGTCTCTGATAACAATTCATGGTAGAGCCCGCAAACTTTTCTTATAGTACATAAACTGTCTGTGAGAACACTTGGTACACAAGATTGAAATTCAGAATCACGAATTCTCGCTTTGGGAATGCTTTTGAATGTTTGTTTGTTTGTTTATTCACCATATAAAATATTACAATTTTTGGCTTCGTCATACAATATACAATTTAAATAGCCTGCAGTATACATTAAAATTGCCGTTTACACAGGTATACAATTTGTGATCTATAAGTACAATATTAGCTGTTCAGACCCATTTTGCTCCATGCCCTACTCAGTAATTAATACACATGTAAACGTATATATAATATCCACATCATTTTGTGAAATCAGAATAAAAAAAAAGTGAACATGTTACATAACATGTATAACATGTAACATGTGAACATGTATAACATGTTACCTGAAAGTGTGTCCAGTTCCATTAGAAATTTTAAACCAAAAGCATTATCATATTTTTTTGGATGTGTACTTTAGTCAGTAGGATAGTTATAATATATTTCTGTGAAGTCGTAAAAAAAAAACGCATATTTCAAAATTGATTAATATATTTCAAGTTTTTTGTGGTTTGTAGTTTGTTTTGTCACTAGTGAATTTGTTATAGCCTTAAGAAAATTGTAGTAACTTATGTATTCTAATTTTTTCTTTTGAAACAATGTATGTATGTCACCCCTCGCTTGAGCTTTGCTCTTTGGGGTTGTATTATATATATTAAATATTATTATATTATATACATATTACTAGGTCTGACCAGCGTTATATTTTAATTCTACATTTACATTGACAGATTTAGAACATTTTATATTTAGACTCGCACAATGCGCTGACTAGATTACTGTTACACTATCAAAGTGACAATGAGCAGTCCATTGCAGTCCTCGCCACACCTGCATAGTTAGAACTCAGACTTCTAAGGGGGTTGCAGGGTATCGCCTGGAGCATTTGCTTGTTGCTCCATGGTGGTTCTGCTTATGACTGAGCTCCACAGGGATTTAAGGAAACCAAAAGAACTAAAGTAAAGCAGATGATATGAACACTATCAGATGGGTGGCTACTTTGATTCAATGTGAGCAATTTATTTAAAGTAGAATAATGATTAATAATGTAATATTATAAATGAAAAGCAGGCTTTTTTCAAATAGGCGACTATTTAATATTATAACTGTACTGGTCTTACTGGTCATGACAGAACAACTTCGTCTGCGTGTGTATCATGCTTTGACAAATTCACCCAAAGTTTTCTGATCTGGACTTATTATCTGGAGCCTGGTCTTTCTTTTTTTGCCTAAGAGGTTTCTTATTTTGAGTGCATCATATGAGAGGAATATTTCCTGTCTGAATACAGATTAGGCTGTCATCATAGCAAATATTTACATCCATCAAGACTGTCTGACACAACTTGTTGGAAATGATCCTTTCTTTGAGTATGCCACACTGATAAATTTACCAGACTAAAATACTGCAAACTGTACAAAAAGTAAGGATACGTTATAAACAATTTATTTAACTGGAATGATAATTCTTTCACACTGGCCATGTGTAGGCTAAGGTGGAAATGCAGAGTCGGACTGAAAAATTCAATGTAATAGCCAGGATTCATAGATCTGTGGTTCAAATCCCAGCTATAGCACTGAATTTTTCAGTCTGACTCTACCTTTCCAATCTATTGAACTATTTTAATTTTCTTGTTGATGAAGCTCTTAATTCATTGTTTCCATTGATGATGTGAAATTACTAATTTAACCCATTGATTTTTCTTTTTTTTACACTAGGCGCTACTATAAATACTAATAAGTAAGGTAACTGGGTTTGTTTGTGAATCCCACAGTAATCACGGGATTTTCATATCAATTTATAACTTAAAAATCGATATAACTTATTTAAAGTTATAAATCGATATAACACATAATGATATTGGATACTGTTCAAAATATATTTCTTCATCCTTAAAATTGTATAAGCCATGTCATGCCATCTACTGACAGAAATATAGAATTCATAGCAAAAAACAATTGTTGGCTCAATCCATCTGACAGCCATGAGGGTGCAAATAGACTTGTACTTTGCTCATGTCTCACAGCCGTGATAGTAGGCTAAGGGGTTAATAATTGCCATGTTTGTGTACTGTGGGAATTTTAAGTTTTTATGGCATGTACACCAACTAGTAAGAGGTTTCTATTAACAATTATCCATCACTAGGCCTACACTTATTTTTTTAACCATGAGCCACAGTGGAATAACTAACTTTTAAAAAGTACAAACCCACAATAACAGTAAAGTATAAGATCCTTTTGCAGTTTAATGCAGTATATAACTTCAAAAAATGACTTTATTTCACATACCCTTTTGCTTAGTTGCCACATAAAATGTAAAATACTCCCCAATTTGGTCAACCTGTCTGTTCTTAGCAGCAATCTAAAAAAAAAAAAAAGAGTGAACTAAGATTAAAATTCTATAATCAAACAATAAGAATCTCAATAATCAAACATGGTACAATTAATATCACATACAATAAAATTTGTGTGTCATGGGTTTTAAAGAGACTGAATATTATTTCTGTTTAAAGCAGGAGGATCAGGAGCATCAGTTCTTGGCCCGCTCTTATTTATTATATATGTAAATGACATCAAAATATCTAACAACTCTAGTGTAATATCTTTTGCTGATGATACAACCGCAAATTGTTGGGGAAAAAATGACGCTTTACTTTACCAAGCAATGTTGACTGCAACAAAAAATCTACTAGAATATTTTTCGGCAAACAATCTCCTCTGTAACATGTCCAAGACATCACTAATCAAATTTGACATAGGACGCAATAACATAACTAGAGACTTTGGTCTAACAGTGGACAATGAACTAGTTACAGAAGTGCAAGAACATAAATTCTTAGGAATATGGGTGGATAAACATATGTCATGGGCTACCCACATAAATGATATATGCACTAAAATATGTAAATCTGTGTACATACTAAGATACTTCCAAACATTTTTTGATAAAAATGGACTAAAAACCATTTATTATGGTATAATCTATCCACATATCAACTATGGGATAGAAATATGGGGAAGTGCTGCAAAAATTAGCATGGACATGTTGTTAATAATACAAAAGACATGTGTTAGGCTAATAAGTAAATTGGAATACAACGAATCCTGTAGAAATGCATTTAAAGAAAACAACATGTTAACAGTCTACTCACTCTACACATATAAAGCAATATTATACATAAAAGGAAAACATCTAAGGGTAAACAATAATATACACAACTACAATACCAGAAACAATGAAGACTGCCACAGAGATCGTATAAATAAATCCTCAACCCGGAAAGACGTGTATATCATGGGACCTATCCTATTCAATAAATTACCAAGGTATATAAAGGCACTAAATGGATTAAGATTTAGGAAGGAATTGAGAAGCTATCTGATAAATAAATGTATGTACTCGTTAGATGAACTGTGATGATCTGTATGAATATTGTATGTGAATATTGTATCTGTATGAATATTGTATGTAAATATTTAATTGTACCGGTACTTTTATAGTTTATATATAACTTTAAATTTTATGAATTGTAATGCCAATGTAATAATTTGTATGAATGTAAATTGTATGAATGAATGAATGAAAAATGTATGAATGAATGAATGTTGTATGAGTGAAATCTTAGCCTAGGCATATAGATTAATGTAAATGACAATGTCAGAAACTCACTGAGTCTATTGACAGAAATAAACTTATTATTATTATTATTATTATTATTATTACTACCAGAACTATAAGTATATGATCCCATATACGATATATATATCATCCACTTTATGGAATATGATAGTGTGGTGGTTGGCAACATTTTTACCTCATAACTCGCGATCAATCAGAAAACTGAAACAAAAACAAAACTTTTTGAAATTGTTTCGTAAACATAAATTCATAGGCCATTGATAGTTTGGGGATTGTCTTATAGGACATAATTATATATACTAAAACTATAAAACTTTGATGAGACTTTATATCTTGTCTTATCTGAAGGTCGTCTTATCTTCAGAAATATACGGTATATATATACACGAGGTCTGTTAGATAAGTATCCGACCTTATGTTTTTTCTCGGAAACCTGACGGATTTGAATCAAGCCTGCTTGCATGAGCCGACCTTGAACCTTTGTGCGCATGAGTGAATTTTTTCCTGCCTGTAGATAGCGTCTGTTGCTGGCAAGCAGCATTTGAGTGAGGTAGTGTATAGTGCTCTCGTCGTTGCAAGGAAAATAATGGAATGACTGGAGCAGCGCTATTTGTCTGAAACTGGGGAACAGCCAGGTGGAAACCATTCGGAAAATTCAGACGGCTTTCGGCGATGATGCTATGGTCATCACACAGATTAAGGAGTGGTACAACCGGTTTAAAGACGGCCAAACATCGGTGGTGAGCGAGCCACGCTCCGGTTGCCCATCAACATGCCGAAATGACCAAGTCATTGCCAAAGTGAATGCTGTGGTGATGTGGGACTGTCGTGTGAGTATCTGAGAAATTGCGGAAGAGGTGGGCATCATCACTTTTTCGGCACATTTAACTATGACCGAAGATTTGGCCATGAAGAGAGTGGGGGCGAAATTCAATGCCGATGCTGCTGATGGCGGAGCAAAAGCAACTTCGTGTTGAAGTCTCACATGACATGCTTGAGTCCACAAACAGTGACCCGGACTTTATGAACACCTTAATGAGTGGTGACAAGTCCTGGTGTACGGGTACGACCCGGAAACCAAATTCCAGTCGTCACAATCGTTATTTTCCTTGCAACGATGAGAGCACTATACACTACCTCACTCAAATGCTGCTTGCCAGCAACAGACGCTATCTACAGGCAGGAAAAAATTCACACATGCGCACGAAGGTTCAAGGTCAGCTCATGCAAGCGGGCTTGATTCAAATCCGTCAGGTTTCCGAGAAAAAAAATAAGGTCAGATACTTATCTAACAGACCTCGTACATATATATATATATATTTTTTTTTTCATTTTTTGTCATTTTACTATCATAAACAAATATAAGCAATCTAATTCTGAAAGCATCCAGACTAACATGTAAAAATGTGAAATCAATACCCTTTATAGTGTTTTACTAATAGCAACTTAAAGTAATTACCACTTGTCCAGAAACAGAAGAGCCAGAGTACCTTGTTCCCTTAAGTATTTGTACCTAGAATATTTTAAAATTGTGTGATGACTTACCCGAACTTGATAATCAGTATCTTTCAGCAGAGCAGGGCTGCTCTCTATTCTACCACAAATCCATCCTTCATAAAGGTGACAGGAACCAATATCACTGACAACATTCCATTTTCCATAGCCCTTTCTGTAACTAAGCAGGTACTTCTCTAATTCTCCATTGGGAGGAGAAGGTGCCAACCACTTCACATATATCCAGTTTTCACCTTGTGAGTAACATACAGCATTCCTCACAATTCCTGGTTCTGAAAATACATGGTAAGAGCTTATGGCAAAACCAACCATAGTCCAAAAATTAAATTGGTCAGGAGAAGCAAAAGACGTTCTTCCTTTTGCTTGTTCCTAGTAGTCTCAAAATCATGTATACAATCTTCGAAACACTATTTCTCAGCAACGAAACGGGGCAAAAAATACAATTTTTGTTGTTTATGATTCAGAAGGCAATGGAAAGCACAGAAACACATTCAGTGGACGAAAAGTACTGAAATGTTATGGAAAAATGGAAAATGTTGTTGAGGTACAATAACAGAGGGTTATATTTGGTACACCACCACCAACAAGAATCCGAGAAAAGTTTGAAGTTGATAGTTCTACCAATAACAAGAGTGTTGATGCAGTCATGCAGGCCTTCTGCACAATCCCCCAGAAAGTCATTGAGGAAATGTTCTCGTGAGATCGGTAGGACAAATCCAGTATTCATCGAATTTTGCAAGCTCAGAAATGGAAACCTTACATTCTGAGACTTGTCTAAGCACTAAATGAGGATGACCCAGATAGGCGACTGAAATTTTGTGAGTGGTTCTATGAACAAATGTGATTAACTGTTTGGTCAGATGAAGCCACATTTAAGTTACAATTAACCAGCACAGCTGTGTATACTGAACTCAAGAAAGCCCAACATGTTCCAAGAGAAGGTCTCAAACACTGGAGGAAATGAGAGTTCAGGCTGAACAAGCCTGTAATAATATTACATTAGAAACAATTAAAACAGCATGTCGTTCTGTCCTACATCTCTGTTGGAAGTGTACTGTGGCAGAAGGGGGACATTTTTAACATGTACAGGTTTAAGGAATACAACACAAGAAAAATTATTGTTGCTGAGAACTAGTGATTCAAGGAGTGTATACATCATTTTGTTCCACTGAGGGTCATATTGAATAGTGCTGGTTGCTTCTTTCATCTTGTAACTTACTCTCAATGAGTTTTAAATCTATTTTATGTAGGCCTACTGTTTGTATTGTGACACTGCATCATTGTGTCTTAAATTTTTATAGCTCTGATGTGATAGTGTTTTCTTTAATGACAACAGTTAGGATATATTCAACTCATGGGAATATGTGCTTTATGTCATGGAAAAATGCTGTGCATTTATGAGAACTCACCAGTAGGTAAGGTAGTAAAGTTCTTGATGAGTGCATACTCCACTTCAGATATGCCTTCTTCACCTTTGATACGTATATCAACTTCATACTGTGTGTATGGAATTAGATTGAGAAATGTGGCAGAAAATGTAAGTAGATAATTAGGTTTTATTGATATTCTGTTATCCCATTCATTTAATGCTTTGAGGACTGCTTCATAGCCTGTGACATAGCCTTGAATTTTACTACAGTCTGCTGGTCTCTTCCATTTTACAGTCACAGAAGTGGCTTTTTTAAAAATGTTATCATATTCTGGTTGCAGTTTCAGAATTCCTGAAACACAAAAACAAAAAGGGATAACTTTATTTTAAAGTGAGGATGTTTATGTAAGGATTTACACTGGTATACAACATACTATTGTGAAAAAGGATTATATTCTATGTTTAGATTGACGGATTCAAATCTATTTGCATCTGCCTTCCTTATTGAGGTGATCCTACAGGATGAAAGGGCCGTAGCAAATTCCTTCTGCGCCCTTGGCGAGTTTCACAAATCTGCGTCTGAACAATTTTTTAAAAATTTGTGTAAAATTATTTATTATTTTAATATAAAAGCACTGTTATTTTCAAAGAAAACCTAAACTTCAATTTAAAAATGAAGTGTTGGACTTTCAACGTACTAAAACCTTATTTTCAGACGATTGAACTACTTAAAAAATAATTAAATCATAAAATCTAGTATCAAAAGTAAAGTAGGCCTACATAATAGGCCTGAGGCCTACTAAAATGTTTAACACATTAATATAGGTAAAAGTATTTTTTTCGAATAGTTGAACCATTTTCATCTCAATAATGACATACGGTACATTTTAATTTTTATTGTCGTTATATATTTCCATACTGTTCATGACTTATATTATCATACTCTGTCAATAAAAAACGTGTTAATTAAAGAATGTTGCATGACTGTTTTTTGTTTGTAGACAATCGGCATAATACTAAAGATAGTTCACGTGCAGTAATTTTTAATAATCTGAAGATAACATGGAATTTTTATTGCTTGATAAATTGCACCAGTCTAAAAAAGGCGGGATCTTTCATGGTTAATTTTGCATCCTCTTTGTACCTGCGCCCTTGGCAGGAGCTAGGGTTGCCACCTTTTGGTAAGGCTAAGGAGGGACACTTATCGAATGTATGCATATCGCCGATCTTCATACCTAAATTTGTACATGGAACAATGTATTAATAATTCGTATTAATAATTTATTCGTTACAAAGCCAAAACTAAATAGGCTATGTAACACTAACATTAGAAAATAAAAGGCTAGCAAAATAATTTAAAAAAATATAATATAATGCGTCCCTCTTAGGTGTAATGCGGGACGCTGAAAATGTTCTTAAAATGCGGGATGTCCTGCCAAATTCGGGACAGGTGGCAACGCTAGTGGGAGTACATCTCGCCACTGCCTAGCTACAGTCCTGGGTATAACTGAACACATTTTAATGGCTTACTCTTTGGGTAGAACCGAACAAAAACTTCAAATACCATATTAGTCTGAAGTGAATGTTATGCTAAGAAGAAGATGTTTTGTCCCTAATGTTTAATCCTGCTTTAGTAGTACAAATTATCACTGTGATTTCTAAAAATTGTTGGAGGAATGAATAAAGGAATGTTTAATCCTTTAATGAAGTTTAATCTGGCAGCAGAAATGATGCTACATATTAGATACATTTCAAGGCGGTTATAGGGAGAGAATGCAGTGTGTCCAACTGAAAAGTTTTAAAATAAAGGACAGACACAACGAGTGAAAAGGGGAGTGGGGGGGGGGGGCGAAGCTAAATGCAATACCTTATACTAATAGGCTATACCATTAATAACAATATGGAGTTTGTAGCAACTGTCATTTGTAGGAGTTTGTAGCAACTGTCATCTGTAGCAACTAAAAACAGACCTTGAATGAGAGTCTGAACAATCTGAAAACCTGCAGAGTTCTTTGGAGGAAAAGTTCAACTTAAATTTATGTTTTTTAACGTATTATCTATTAAATAAAGGAAATAGTATATTCTTTTTTCAAAATGGCCTCCTCTTCACCCCTCATAGTCATTCCGTTCCTCCCACAGTTTTAATTCTTTAGTTTTTATTTTTATAAGTTCATTTTATACATTATTAAAATTGATTATACAATAACATAAGAATACAAAACTCTGCATGTTTTCAGCTTAAATCTGTGATTAGACATGTTAAAAAAAAGAAGAAGCTTATTTTTTTAATTGCCTCTTGATAGACTATATGTATATAAATTGAATACATTATGTAAAAAAGGACAGCACTAAAAAAAGGACAAATAAAGGACTTTTTTAATAGTCACCATTTTAAAGGACAGTCCTTTAAAAAAAAGACTGTTGGACACACTGCGAATGTAAATGAGGCAATGCTAATATCCTTATGGTGCTATCTAATAGGGAGTTGAGGAAAAAAGTGGTAGAAGTAAAATTATGACTGAAATCCCCCTCAGATTTTGAGTCTTGCTATGGTTTACTACCTGTTTTAAAATCTCAAAAATTTAAGATATTCAACAATACGGCATTTTGGCTGTAAATTTTTTCTAATACACTTACAAACAAATTGTTGTTTGATTTTCTTCCAATTTTACATGAATGTTCTCCACAGTGATTAAAAACAATGTATGTGTAAGGATTTTAATTTTTTTATTCCAGTTTGAAGGGATGGGAAAAAATAGGAACTATAGGAAGTCCTAGACAAAAGGGCATTTTTTTTATGTGGGTCTACTGTATACAGGACCACTAGTTAACTTTTAATGATTTATTTTAAAATAAAGAAGAAATGTTCAATTGAATGGGTACTGAGTTACTAGCTTAGATTTTGCTATACTCTGTTAATGTCATTGTTCTTTTGATGCATGCAGTGATTTATTTTACCAGTGTCCAAGTGTAAGCAACTACTGAAAAATTAAAAGTTGGTGCATTTGGGAGGTTTTTGAGGTGGAGACATATTCTTTAATGGAAATAGGCTTAAACACAAGAAATTACTTCACTACACCAAAACTAGTATCCCTTAGCTTTCTTACCATAACCCAGGGTGTTTCCTTCCACAGATACTTCTTTTCCATATCCTACAGTATATGCTTCGACACTAACACTATACTTGGAGTATGGTTCTAAATTGGACAGTACAGCAGACAGAGATGTTTCATTCTTCAACTTTTCATTTACACAATGCATTTCAGGGCAATTCAAGTATCCACAATGCTGGAAAATATGAATAAACAAAAACATATTATTTAAGTTTAATTATCAGAAATATTTACCCTAGCTTCCTTTCAAAAAAGTATATATATATATATATTTGTAATAATTGTAAACTGAAAAAAGGTTTTAGGAACATTTCAGATTTATATGACTTCACTGAAAAGAAAAGTTGTTATTAACATTATTTACTGTGAGAAGAGAAGGTTCAAATTGTTCAAGGGAGTTGTGAAGTCACAATAATTAATGTGCATGGGAGGAAATATTTATTATAGAAAATAAAGAAATTAATTAAGAACAGTGTAATGAATTCAGAATTATTATAGAAAACACCTTGCAGGTACATGCATACATCATCAGCAACTGAAATTGAAATCAGCATGCAAAATATATACAAATGTAACCTTTAACACACTGACTCCCCTATGGCAACTAACTCATTTAAGAATATTCAGCACTTGCTAGTTTTAAAACTCGTGATCACAATTTATAGTTCTTTTCCAACAAAAAAGTGCAAAACACCTGAATTTGAGAGGTTCTTTCATGCCTTGCCATCTTCCAGGTGTGCCAAACACAGCTTATTTTACCTGGGCCCTCTCACCTCAATTCCACAGGCATCCAGAGCCTCTCAAACCCTGGAATATTCCAGGAACATTGCATCATCTGGGCAGGAAGACATAATGCTATGGTTGGAGAAAGCTCTCTGCAAACTGTATGATATACTCGTAGTTATCATACTGCAACGCATTCTAAAGGCAAGAAATATGTAAAAAATCAAATTTGTAATTTTTATGAACACATATTTGGAAAATCATAGGTTTTTTGTATGTTTCAATCAATAGATATTATAGCCTATGCTAAGGTGATATTGTTATTAATGATAACAAAATTCCAATTTGAAAATATTAGCATTTAGAGGTGCGCCAGGTGTAAAAAAAATACCATGCCAATGGGTTAAAATGCTGGGCTGGGGGATTTAAAAGGCTACCAATTATTAGTCAACAACAAAAGTGTGCATTAAATTTAATATTAGTTCATCTAATGACAAATGAAATAATATAATAATTGAAAAACATGGATAATCCAAATGTTAGGATTAACTGGGGGCGAGATTTTGAATTTCCTGCACTTTGTCGTCACATTGTGGAAATGTCGAAATTAACTGAATTCAAACATCTGGCAAAATAAAGTGCTGGAAATTTGAAATAATGTGCAGGTAATTCAAAATAATATGCCAGAAATTTGAAATTAAGTGCAGGAAATTCAGATAATGGCACACGGATAATTAATCCACCCACGGATAATCGGGAGTTGACTGTATTATTATTGTTGCTACTGTTATTAATGTTGTTATTTTTACTATTGTTGTTATTCTTGTTGTTGTTCTTGTTATTACTAGGCTATTATTATTATTGTTATTATTAATATTATTATTATTATCATTATCATCATCCCCCCCCCCATAGCCACGACTGATGGGAACCCCTTTCTAGTAAATGTGTATTCATTCATTCATGTACATACCTTGTACTTGACTGTATAATATTTTATTCTTCCATTAGGATCAGCAGGCTCTTTCCATGAGATCAGTAGATTACTTTGGTTCAATGCTGTCAAGGTCAATGCAGTCACTTGAGAAGGCACTGGAATTATTTTGCACACAATTAGTTGGCTTTTACATGATTCAGATCAGAAGTTCTCAAGGACCTGTTTTCTGAACTATCTTGAAAACAGAGTCCTTGACTCAATTGAAGGGTTGACTACAAAAATTGGATAAGTCAAAAAAGTTAATTAAAAAAAAACTTCCATCTGTTGGGCTTCTCTTGTTTTTGTGGAAGTAAATTATCAAATTTTGCAATAAGAATAATATTTATTATTATTGCAAAATGGATAGTAAAATATTGTTCCTTCGGTGGAAACAAACAAATAAATCATTTGAACAATGAAACTTAATGCTGGAGTTGTCCATGTTCTGCTGAATGGAAAGGGCTTCTTCTTGGGACCTGTCTTGTTTTTGAAGAAACAAATTTTACCACCATATAACTCTGCTAAAAGAGTATGTAAGGACCACATAAACTGAAATAGTACATTTTTGGACTTGCTTGGTTTTTGTAATCAACCCTTCAATTTTACAAATAATTGACATGGAATAAGCAACAAGAGCGATTTATCGATTAGGGCCAATAACTTATTAATGTAGAAGACATTATATTGATGATTTTTTTAAATGCAAACCAATCTTAGTATAATTATTTAGTAAAATATTGATGCCATTTATGTATAGTAGAGTACCATACCAATAAATAATACTCTAAATAGCATTTTGTACAAATCAGAGCTTTTATTTGGATGAAGAGCCAGCTCGATGGGGATTTGCTTGGTAGCGAGAAGCCCACTGTTTGCTGGTGACTCAGTTATTCATAACCCCTTAAATTCAAGTGCAAAGATTTCTCTTGCAAATTACAACAATGCAATAATCACATACCACATATAGACTGTTTGGTGTCACTGCATAGCCATATAAATAAAACCATGCTTTGTCCGGGAAAACAAAATAGAAACGATGGTCAATAGAGCGATCATTAATATTCTGCAACACCCAATTGCAGAAATTAAATCTATTCACATTATTATGTGCTTGCAATTCCTGGACTGCAGTTATCTTATAAGGTTTTAATTTTAAAAGGTTCAAGCCAAAATTCTTGATTCCTGTGCAAGCTTGGTCACAGATTTCTTTGGACTTCATTCTAACTTTTGTTCATTGTCATGTAGTTTTTCCTCTGTAAGAACACTGTGATATACTCTCAGTTTCTTGTAAAGAACAAATCCCGTTTTCCTAAATCTAATCATGGGATTACAAATTGTTTCCTTGTGAGGCACATGAACAGCGGGAAATTTATATAAATAGCAATCTCACTTCCCTAGAAGAATTTGTTGTAAATAGGAACTTAATGAGCTTACATGATGAAGATTCAGTGTTCTAAAATACATGGACGTTTTGGCATTATAACAGCACTAACAAACAGTAACACTGAAATACGTAATCTCACAATGTATCAATTTCTGTACAGTATAAAGACTGAAAATGGCACGCGTGGAGAGGCATGAGAGTGGAGGGAGAATAGAACTGGTTAGAAACTGCCCTGAAAGACTGTGAAAACTAACCTTTCAGTGTTAGGTTTCATTGCGACTCTTGTCACTCCCTACCACTTCTAGGTGGGCACACCTAGTGTAGGTAATCTGGAGGTTCTTTGTTTTCCTTCAAGCTTCCTGGGATAGTTTTGGAGTAAGGGTTACAGGTTACTATGAGGTTAAGGCTTATGGCACAATTTATTAAAGTATCTGAAATTGCTATGGTTGGAAATTGATCATAATGTAGGCTAAATAATTACTTTAACACCCAGAGATTATGAAAAAAGTAGAACTTACCATCTTCAAGAGTAGATACTTTTCCTTCTAAAATACTGGACCCATTATGTAGAAGATGCCAGGTGTAGTTGGTGAATGGTGTAAGTCTACTAATATTAAACTCACTAAATGCAGTTAGAGTAAAAGATTGCACAGTTTCCATGGAGTTAAGAAGAACAAATCGGTAGATATTATGGTCACAGGCATACATTCCCACCTGCAAATACACAGCATATTTGTATTAATTCAATTGCTGCTACACCTTTTATATAGTTATACAATTCTCAAGTGAAGAGCAACTAAGAAATTTCAAACACAGCCTGAGAGTATCACTAAGAGTAAGAGTGATTTTTTTATGTAGATATCGAAGAAAGCATTACTATTGTGTGAGACTTCCAGAAAATTTCTACTTGGTTTAAGGTTTCTGCCTTATTTTTGTACAGATTAATTCCAGACTAATACATAATACATAGAGACGGAAAATCTCAGTTGAGTTCATTAATAGGCAACATGTACCAAGGGGATTGAGATGGGGAAGCATTTTAAAAACCGAAAAAATGCTAGTGTCCTTAATATAAAGCGGAATGTTAGAATTACTATTCTAGCTTCTGGCAATATTGTTATAGGCTACACATATAAGCTAATGTGATTTTAATAGGTAAACTGTATAATCCGCAGACCCAATAATCTGAAAACAGGATAATTTGCCCATGGATAATTGGGAGTTTGCTGTGTAACTTTTACCATCCTGGTTTTTAAAAAAATTACTAAGAACCAGTATGCACTAAACCCCTTTGTTGTGGGGGGGGGGCTTTATTCCATACAATATATTAAAACACAGGCCCATTTGTCTTATTCTACAGAGTAAATTAATCCTTACCTTAAAACTTAATTTGATAGCTCTGGAAGATGGAGTTATAAAAACTTCAGGATCTGAAAGCAAAGTACTTCACTCAGTATTTCTGTATACTATATGGCATGATCCCTAACAACTCTCACAACAGGGCAACCATTTTTTTCCCTAAGGGTAGGTGATGGTGCTATCAGGGTTGAAACTCAGTACCGGTATGTAGAATTAAAAAAGTTGAAAAGTAACCATCAATTTAAAAAAAAAAAAGTAGCCTAAAAGTAACTCTGCTGCCATAAAATATAAGTAACCTGTTTGCTACATTTTAATCCCTAAAAATGAAAGGGTATTTTGGTGAAAGTATAAAATCAAATACAATAAAATGGTCTCACATTTTCAAAATAAAAATAGTTGCCATGACTTATGCCCCATCCTTCATAAAAAAAATGAATACCAAATATTTATACCAAGTACATGGGTTCAAAGATCAGAAAGATATTTTTTTAACTAAACTATTACTTCAATAACGAAATACCTAGAGAATTTGCTCTTAAAATTAATGCACTTAATGTTCTTATGTAATTGGGAATCTCAATTTACTTACTGTTACAAGTGGTACTGTAATTTCCAAATGGGATCCTACTTCCCATGTAGCGGTGTCCACTCTTGTCTATGATGATTGCTCGAAATGAGTAATCCTTCCCATGACTCAAACCAGTTACATTGCATATATCATTGGAAGGGAAAGTATAATTCTTTACAGAGAACCATTCCTTACTATTATCCTGAAACTTAATACCAGCACTTTATTAAAATGAGGTTAAATACTTTACACTGTAATCATGAACATCAAGCCCTGATATGAATCAATTGAACCAAAGATCAATCAAATCCATCAATGCAAAATTTAAGTAATAGTTGTACTCTATAGAGAAAAATTTGTTCTGAAATGAGTAATCCTTCCCAAGACTCAAACCAGTTATACACTCCAACATTCAGCTAATGACATAGCATCACAAATAAAATAAAATCAGGTAAACTGATATAACAAAGTGCCAGAATGCTTTTGTTTAATCTATGATAATTGCAAATTATGACATGCAGAAAATAAGTTAGTTTTGTAATCAATTCCAGATCGAATCATTAAGAAGACTTACAGAAGAACAAGGGCCTAGTTTGATAAGCATTTGTGAAGGAATATGTGGGTAGTGTTATTTTTCAAAGTTACCTGTAATGCAACTTCCAAAGCCGTATATGAACACAGTAAAATAATACGTTGTCATGAGAATTGATTTGCATTTGATAAATTCTTTATAATATTTTACCATAAAATAGGCACTAAATTGGGCATTACTCCGGTACTGTTTAATCAAATTGGTCCAGTATCAATAGGCTTCTTCCCATGGACGTTATAAATGTGTATACCAAGTTTCATGAAAATCCGATAAAGCATATTTGAGTTATCGCATGTACAGACACACAGAGACAGACACACATCCCCCACACAATCGCAAAAAGTACCACTCTGGCACTTAATAATAAATTCTAATCTTGAAAATAATATAATAAAAAATTGCTAACACCACCAGAAAGAAAATATTCATGTGCCCTTACCTTATATTGTATTGTGTACGCATTTGGTTCACCTAAACCTTTGTATTCAAAATGGTCTACGTATACTGCAACTGATACAGGTGTACTGGAATAATGAACCGGTGCTTTAGTGAATCTGGGATACGCTGTAAAATAGATAAAATTAGCTACTTACGAGAAGTGATATAACTCTAATGCTAAACACTAATATGACCACCTCTCTATCCTAAGCATTGATCTTGCAAGTTTCTCACTTCCCATTACCGTGATATGGATTAAATTAAATATCTTACTCATAATAAAAAGTAGAAATGGATAGACAACATCTAGAACATTGTGCAGCTCTTCAAAACTGTGTAGACCTGACTTCTAAATATTGGGAAGCAAGAAGGAGAATGACTTCATTGTTAACTCCAGAGCATTAGATACACACACACACATAAAAAGTAGATGCTTGACTTGATAAAAACTTATAACCACAACCACAAACACCATTGGGGGCTGATATGTCTGAATATGTCCTGTTTGCCACATCTGCACAAAAACTTGCCAACATGTTTACTGTGAAGCCTCAGCAACATAGTATAGGCCTATTGTTGAAATCAAGCTTTGTACATACGTTTTAATTTTAATGTAACGTATATTCTTTTAAAATGTTAATTCTGATGCACATTTTATTATAATAGCTTAATTTTAACCTCTTGTTTATACAGTTTATAAGATAATGTGATGTTTTAAACAGTCAATAATTATTACTCTGTTTTTTAGCAAATCAAAGCAGAAAATAATTGATCTAATGGTGGTTTCTTGATTCTTATTGAAATTAAATGACAATAAATACTTTAAACCCATAGACCATAGACCACATAGTTGGGTCTATTGCGTTCCTCCAATTGGAAATTTTATTTAAGTCCTACTACCTCCAGAAAGGACAGGATTGATTCTAGATTTATTTCCTCATAATCTCTGAGTACAGTCTATCCGAGCCCAAGAGGAATTATCTGATTGTGAACAAAGGTTCCCAGTCACACAGTACATGTGGGATCTGTACTTAATTTTATCAAATGTAGGTGTTTGTTTAGGTTGTTGTGTCCAGTTAAGAGACCAACTACACCTCTAAGCTGCACTTGGTTAAGTGCTAGCAGAATCCTACTGATTTTATTATTAGATCTCTCAATCATGGACTGAGCCTGCCCAGCAATAGAAAAATTGCTCTAGAGAGTATGATCTCCTTAATATTTATTACTCTTGAGTCAATATGAGATTGCTTTTAAGTTGTTTAGAGAGTTCCCACTTTGTTTTAACTTTTATCAATTTGTGTTGTAAAGCTTCAGGAATATACATTTTTTCGTCAAAATCTGATTTAATTGATCTAAATATTTTATGATACATGTTCATGAATTTGATTGAGCTTGTTTTTGTATAAATTTATTAAGTTATAATTTGGTAAAGGAAAATATTTTATTAAGGGGACAATATTATTATTCCACTGAATCGTGAACGACTCTTGGAGATCCATGTGGATATTCACAGCAAGAAAAAGGTCCTACCATCCCTAATAGGTGTTTAGTCTTGTTCTATTGTCTATGATTCTTTGTATTATTGATCTCCATAGGTTCCTGTTTTTTGCAGCACTGATCAGTTCACACAATTTCATTTGCATCACCTCCTGCACGCCTTGAATCCACCTTGTACGTGATCTTCCTTGTTTCCTTGCACCTTCCATGTGTCCCAGCATTACATCTTTTTCTAATGATCATTCTTTTCTGATAATATGTCCAAAGTATGATAATTTCATTTTTGTGGCCATTGCCTCCAATGAGTGTTTTGGTCTTATTTCTTCTATTATAGATGTATTTGTTCTTTTCTCCGTCCATGGGATGCTCAAGAGTCTTCTCCAAGTCCATAGTTCAAAGCTGTCAAATTTCTTTCTGTCTTGTTTGGTCAGAGTTCAACTTTCACATCCATAAAGTACTGTTGGGAAAACTATGGTCTGTATTAATTTGATTTTGGTATTCTTACTTATATCAGAATGTTTTAAGATTTTTCTGAGTTTCCCTAATGCTGTGCGGCCCATATTTATTCTTCTCCTTATTTCTTCTCTACACGAGGCATCATTGGTGATAAGTGTTCCCAAAAAGTTAAAACTGTCCACTGTTTTTAGATTTACTCCATTACCAAGGGGACAATACTGCTCACTAAAGAAAATTTAATATGTAGTGAGCTGAAAAACGAACCCTTGCAAAATAACTTGTTTTAAATAACTCTAATTCTTCAAACCAATGCTGATTTTTAAGGTATGATGTGAACTAGTTTCCTGCTAGTCCTATCGTCACTTTACTGCCAGAAGGTCGTATGTCGAGTTTCCACTGAGAATGAGTTTATGTGCTCAATCATTTCAAATACATGCAAAATATCTTGTACCAAAAGGCTGAATGTTGAAAACCACTCTCATTTAATGTAGACGTGCATTCCATAGGTTGTATGCTATTTTTTCCAATAGTTCCAGAACCAAAAGATTGTGTTGTGTATTCAACTTTCTGGGAGAAATGCAGATATGACCTTATGGCAGTAAAGTGACGATATAATCTCTGTGACTAACAAATCGTAATTTACTGTATCAAAAGCTTTTAAGAGTTCTATGAAAAATCCAGCTTAGTTTTTGTTGGATCAAGTTTTCTGGGCTTTCAGCTGCGTGAGTAAAACAATTATTATTACCAAGTTTTTAGCAGTTTGCTCTGCTGCATCTTCTGGAAGAAGAGAGCTAAGTTGGAAAAGGTTTTCCAAATTAACTTTCTTAATTTGGACCTTCTTTCTTTCAACACTTACAATGAGACCCTTGTCATATACCATATTTATTTGCATAATTCACACCATCTTCATGCACCGGAAATTATATTGTAAAATTTTTAATTTCTATATACTAGCAGGTGCCTGCGGCTTCACCCGTGATTATTTACTCAAGTGCTAAATGTTTTGTTTCAATCATTTATTTAACACAACAATAATTAAAACATTATATTCATTAACACTGACATTGTTTTTACATAAATTTCAGGAATTACACAATTTTATTCTTAATTATACTGTTTTATGTTAAAAATATAAATAATTAATTAAACGAACAAATGAAACTTATGCTGCCATATGTGCAAACAAATACGAAATGGAACAATTAAGATGAACTGTAGATTCATAAACCTTACCTAAATCATGCATAAACAATTTTATTTTAACGAATGATAATTTAAAAAACTAAAAACCCGGCTACAAGATGCATTTCATGAAGAAAGTGCACCACCTGGGGGTTAAAGACTTAGATTAGTGTTCCCTAGAAAAAAAAACACATAATGTGTTTCGTCCAAATCATGCAATGTTTTCCCATTAAGGCATGCATCCATTCTTCCCTTCAGTCCCCTTATGTAAAAAAATCAGATCACCACGAATCCAGCAATGAGATCACCAGCAATGAGCAAGGCCATCTTGAATTAATTTCACAATCTTCTCACAACAATCAAATTGCTCGTGCGTTTCATATGGAAGGTATTTCATTTCCTCGAAAACATTTGATTTTTGGCGTTAGAAAACAAAATTTTGCAAAATCCTTTCTTAGTGTGCACTTACATTAAGAAATGATGGTACTGCCAAATTCCAAATCTCTACCTATTATAGATTAGGCTCTATGTTGATTCTCAGTCAGTCAGTCAGTCAGTCAGTTAGGACAAAGCCGTTTAAACAGAGTGCAGCATTTATAGTTTCCCATTTTCAAAACCATGTAATACATTTATTTAACAAAGAAATAAGCTACACTGAACATTTTTAAATGTCTTATAGTCTTGGATTTGCAGTTCTGGTCTTACTTTTTGATTATGATGTCCTTGAGATACCCTCCATTAACTTCAACACATTGCTGCAATTTCTCTCGTACACTGGCCATTATGCAATGTGTGGTGTCTTCCGTAACATTTGCAATTTCTTGCTGAATTGCATTTTTAAGACTGTTAATGTCAGGGAGGGCATGAGTGAAAACTTTAGACTTCAGACAGCCCTAAGGAAAAAATCTGGTGCAGTAAGGTCAGGAGATTTGGAGGGCCAATGGATATCACCAAACCTGGAAAGAATTCAGCCAGGGAAAGCTGCATGTAGCATGTCCATTGAAAGACGTACAGTATGTGCTGCAGCACCATCCTGTTGAAACCACAATCTCTCAATATCCCACTTACGTTGTGTTAACTCTGGTAGGAAGAAAGTTTGCAGCATGTGATTGTAACGTTCAGAGTTGACAGTCACTGAAGCACCATTATCGCTCTCAAAGAAATAAGGGTCAATAATACCCTGCACTGCAATGGCACAACACACCACGACCTTAGGACTGTGAAGTGGTCGCTCGTGGATTATGCATGGATTTGCAAGAAATTGCAAATGTTACGCAAGACACCACACATCGCGTAATGGCCAGTGTAAGAGGGAGATTGCAGCAATGTGTTGAAGTTAATGGAGGGCATCTGAAGGACATCATATTCAAGAAGTAAGACCAGAATTGCAAATCCAAGACCGTAAAACATTTTAAAATGTTCCATGTAGCTTATTTCTTTGTTAAATAAATGTGTTACATGGTTTTGAAAATGGGAAACGATAAATGCCGCACTCTGTATATATGTAGATTCTGGAATATTTCAAACTTGTACTATTTTGTGAAACCTCTTCCACAAACTATAGTAAACACAAATCAACTCTGAACATACGATAAGCCAATAGAATGTTACGCAACTTGCAGTGTTGACAAGCTCACGACTAGCAAGTCTGCAACGTTCTCTGTCTAACAAAGAGAGAGAGAGAGAACACGCATGCTTACTCACTGCTGCTCTGCGTCAATCATTCACACACTATTTTAACGTATTTCGTTTTTTAAAAATCGCGAACAAAAGTAGTTAGAAATTTTGAAACCTAATACACGTAAGATACAACATGAATTATCTTAAAAGAAAGTGAAGAAAGGCTTACCTTATTGAGCTGTAGAAATAGGCCTACAAAGGGACAGATAAAAATTCCTTCACCACTCGTGCCACTATTTGTTTCACTGTCCCTAATTGTAAGATTTATAATTATACTTTCATCAGTGTCATCCCTAGCAACTTCTTTCTGAAAATCATTCTCTTGCAATTTTTCCACATGAGCAACACGTGATTTCCAGTCCTCCCTCGTAACCCTATCGAGTGCTTCGTTTGTTAGTTTTTCTACATCAGCAAGCCGAAATGTGTTGGTTAGCTTTGCCACTTCGTCTTTAACTTTTGCCCAAATCATCTCCTTAGGGTTATACTGGCAGTGATGAGCAGGCAAGAGGATAACTTCGTAGCCCATTTCTAACGCTATCTGATCCAGTTAATATTTTTTTTGTGAGTTTTATAAGGGGCAACACAGGCTAGCAATTCTGATATAGTTTCTGTGGGACTGTATGTTATGTTGTGTTCTTGAAGCCATTTCTGAATCTCTCTCTTACGTGAATTTGTTGTGGGTAACTTATTTAATAGCATAGAATGATAGCTGGCGTTATCCATAATTATTATCGAACTCTCTTCCAGATAATTTAGAAATATGTTCGTGAACCATTCTTTGAGCCTGTCCGAAGTCATTTCTGTATGATAATCGGTGTTTTTACTTTTAGGACTGGAGCGAAATACCCATTTACTTTCTGGTATAAACCCTGTTTTAGCTGAGCCTGCATGGCATAATATAAGCTTGCTACCTTTCCCTATTGGTACTTTAAGGCCGCCTCTTCCAGTCGAATCTTGCCATATGTCCCTCCTGGAGTGATTCTGGTTGACCCATATTTCATCAAGATAAAATATGGGCCTTGTACCTCCCATCCCCCTAACATTGTGAATTGTACGCAGAAATTTTTATCTGGCTGCAACAATGTCGCCCCTTTCCAGTAGAAATTTCCGGCCATCATTGGTTCTCCTGTATTTAAATCCTAGGGATTTTAAAATGTTATACATGGAGGACACAGAACCTTTATATTTTATTTTCTCTCACATTAAAGCAACTAATTTCTTAGCTGTGGGATATTCCCCCTTATCGTACAATTCAAATATTGTTCGGCGTAAAATACACTTCTGAAAACCGTCAAGATTTGCTTTGCGCTTTTTAACTGTGCTGTGGTTTCCAGGAGATCTAAAACTGAGCCCACCCCCTACTTCAGTTGATTGTTTTCCCTCCTTAATAATATTAGTCACAGATTGTTCACTATTTTGGCAAGCTTTAGCAGTTAATTCCGGTCATCAAAACCACCATTAATGGCCGTGGCTGTTGGCATGCTGAACACAAGCCCCCAATCCTGCCATCTACCTGTGGTAGATGACGCAGCTGTCGGGTGGGAGGCCAAGTCCCTTCAGGGATGTAGCGCCATGGAGTTTAGTTTTTTTAGCAAAATTCGTATTATTATGCACTTTGTCGTCCGAAATAGTCTTAAAAAAAACTATAAACACTGAAAACCATAGCTCTCGCCTGCTTACGCAAAACTTTGTGGGTATAAATTGTTTCACCACTTGTACTGGGCTCGCTAAGGTGACATTACGGTCACTGAATTCTCACACTAGAACACGCACGAAACACTCTTGATCAGGGCCGCCACATGGGGGGTGCTGCCGGACCCGGGCCCATTCCCCAATGGGGTCCGCTGGATCCCGGTGATGTGATATAATTTTATGGAAAACTGGAAAAGTTTGATAAAATGTTTTGTTAGACGAGTAACGAGAAGAAAGCTCCACAGAGAAGGGAAGAGACAACTGTCTAAATAAAGGATGGTCGGCAGTTGGTGAGGGGCCCGCGACCAGTACATGGTCCTGGGCCCGACCCCGAGATGTGGCGGTCCTGCTCTTGATTGCTAACGCATATAAACTGAATTTGCGTCTGTGTTTTATCTATGGCTGGGTGGAAGTATCTTATTGTGGAAGTGAGAGGGGATCTTGTTGTTGTTGTTTATACTAATAGATAGGAAGAAACTGTAATGTAATCCATCGATGGTGTTATTATTTTAGGGTAGAAATAAGAAAGGATTTTTTGATGTTTGTATTAACATTTGCAGGATAAGAGCTATCTTCCAAACGGAGCGTCCTACAGACATGATGTTTGGACAGTCGGCTTCCAAAAAAATACAGTTTTCTAATGGTGATATCAGGAAATACCTATATGTTATAGATTTTGAGCACGCAAAGAAATAAGTGAAGTACATCTCTTTAGCGAGGCAGCACGTTCCGTTAACTGTACAACACCGCAGCAACCTCATTCGCTCGTCACATCGTCACGTGACTCTGCCCGCTCCGCCTCAGGTTCAGAGTTGTTCTGTGTTTACTCTAGTGACGTACTGTTATATTGTCAGTCAAAAGCCTTGCTTTCAATGTGAATTGTGACAATAGGAGTAGATTTAGAATTTTACCCAAATACCACAGCAACTGTAAAACATTTTAAAATGTTCAATTTAGCTTATTTCATTGTTAAATAAATGTGTTACATGGTTTTTAAAATGGGAAACGATAAATATATAGGCCTATGTAGATTCTGGAATATTTCATACATGTACTATTTTCCAAAGTTTAAGAATGAAGTTTTTTTGACAGTGAAACTATACTAATTATTCAAAAGTAGTCGAATGTTTGAAACACTTTTTAGCTCACTTACGTACCTTTACTAAGACAGCAACAAGACAGCGGTCGACCGCTAGCCAACGATGGGAGGGTACTTACCTCTTGAAACATGTCCTAGTAAAGGTACGTAAGTGAGCTAAAAAGTGTTTCAAACGTTCGACTACTTTTGAATAATAATGTAGGCTACTATTTTGTGAAACTAGTTAAGTACTGTTATATTGTCAGTCAAAAGTCTTGCTTTCAATGTGAATTGTGACAATAGGAGTAGCTTTAGAATTTTACCCAAATATCACAGCAACTGTATAACTGTAGATTTCTAAGCCGTTCTACTAGCTGGGAGTGGGATAACAGTTTGTATTGTGCTACTAATATTACCACATACAGGTAGTTCATTTACAATCAGTGAGATTAAGAAGTCCAGTTTCAATGATATAAAATGCAGTAAAGCTACTGTAATATCCAAAAAATTTATTGCAAGTTTCAAATTAAAAGTGATTGAATACGCAGAGTGAACCTGAACGAGACTATAGTTCTGAAGAAGATCACTAATGGAGCCATGTAAGTTATTGCATGTTGTTTTTATTCAAATAAACCAATTCATTTTTGTAATAATTTATTAATTTCCTTGTATACATCATGCACCCTATTTTATATTATAAAATTAGCTTTAAAAAGTGTGTGAATTATGCGAGTGAATACGGTAAGAGGGTTGTGCACCATTACTTTCCTGTTGTTTAGGATCAGCCTATCAGTTATTTCCTATCAGGTAATTTTCACAAATGGCAAATACAAAAGTGTTTCCAAGGGCCTTGTGAATTTCATGACACTATTTACACTAATCTTGAATAGTCTCTCATGTGAAGCTATCAGTAAATTTGAGTTGATTTGCCCCTCAATCATTTGACTATACTTCCTGAAATTCATTCTGTAGAAATGGCACAAAATGTAACATAGATGTGACACTCACAGATCTTATAAATAAGAACCAATATCATTGAAAGAATGTTCTACTCACTAAGGTTACAAAGGGGCTCTCTGTACCCTCCTTTACAGCCATTTTGACATACTCCAGTTTGGGAGTTGCACGAATTGCCAGAAGCGCAATACCCACATTTCTGTTTACAGTTGTTTCCATAGGTAAGCCTATCAGTATCCCATGTGCATTCTGAAAGAAATATAATCCAATTATGACTAACAAGCCTGTGCCTAATGTCAAAATGTTGTTAGATTGGTTTGAGTCAAGACAAAAACAGTTACTTGTGGTTCGGTTCTGTAATGATAATTTGATATTTCAGAACAATATTATCATACATGCCAGTTTAGGGTAAAAGAGGTTAAGCTGTTTTTCAACTTTCTAGGTTAATGTTTTGTCAATAGAAATAAATAGTTCTTTTCCAACATTTCAAAATATTAGATTTGTTTTTTTATTTTAACAATTTAACAAGTTTAACAAACTTATTCAACAAAATAGGATAAAAATAACACAACTTTATAATATATCGAACTGAAGTTTAACTGCATTAAATTTAGATCAACAAGAGTTACGTACCATAATCACATTTCTGCTTTTTATATCCTGAACTGCACATGCAATTTGTAGCTGAATCCTGCACTTTTCTGCAGATACCAACTCCTTCACAATTTCCAAGATCCTTGTCGAGACCAAACTCAGCACATGACAATGTAGACTTGTCTGGCCAACCTAAAAAAGAAAAAAAAAAAAACACTTCAAGTCTAATGCACTATTTCATTAACTGTACATTACTAAGATTATAATGCAAGCCAAAACAGTGACACAGAACTGAAGTACGTGGAACATGGGACTCCTTTGTAATATAGGACAATGGGGCAACCCTAAGACAGGATAGTGATTTTGAAACAGTAGGAGTTTGAAAAAGGCCAATACACATGTAATAAATACTATACCTCCAAAGTTAGGATCCACACTTTTCAGTTCAACATTTTCTTCAGGATTGTACACTACCTTGCAGCTCAAATCAGTCCAAGAAGAAGTTATTTCTGATATTTTTGATATCTGGAAATCAACTAGAAAGAAAGTTTGAGTTACTCTGTGAAAAAATAAATACATAAACAAATTTATCTATATATATAAAACGAATGTATGTGTCTCTGTCCTTTAAGCATTACTGCACCATTCATCCGATCACCATGAAACTTTGGGAAATAGTTGATTACACTTCCGCGAAGGTTTCTGGCTTAGTGCATTTTTAATTTTAGCTTTCTCTCGCGAGTTATGAGCGAAAAACGGGAAACGTGCATTTTTTGCGCTTTCGAAGCATCGGTTCTTGGTAATACATTTCAGTTGTCATATTACTTGCAGTTGACTTTGTCCATTTTTGTCATACCTTCAAAATAAAGGCATCATGATCGCTTGAATGTTGTAAGCCTATGTTGTTCGATTCATTTGTTTATAATGTCAAGGCATGCAGATATCTGAAATTGTCAACCTAGATGGAAGAGGGATAATGAATATATATGTCTCAATGCATAAACATTGTTCGATTTAGACGACACTTACTATGCAGGGGTTTTCTGGGCCAGGGAACTCGAATCTGAGGTTATTTTTCCCATGCTGCGCTTTCTAATCGTGGAATTCACTTCAAAGCCGGATTTATAGCTGTTTCATTGATTAGGCCTATCAACTGTTTAGTTTAAACCTATGAATGTTTCGCGTGCAAAGTATTAATAAATATAATATTTTAATTAATTTGCTCTTTTGATTAATTATCATGGGTGAAGCCGCAGGGATCAGGTATAAGCCATAAAAAGCTATATTTATCGTTTTCTGAGGGAATAGTTTCAGTGTGATAAGTTGTTCTTCCTCATTTCAAATTCTAAATACCTATATTAAGGAGCTATAAGTTATTTTCGAATTTACAAAATACAAAACCTGAGCGACGCCGGGTCTTTTAAACTAGTATATATATATATAGGCTAAGCAATCACCAAGTCAAATCATGAGTTGGCTCTAAGCTTAGAATGGATGA
Source organism: Ectobius pallidus (assembly GCA_964059195.1). NCBI lineage: Eukaryota > Metazoa > Arthropoda > Insecta > Blattodea > Ectobiidae > Ectobius > Ectobius pallidus. Next base: position 31,518,095 of record CAXKWD010000004.1, on the reverse strand, counting down.
GGAAATAATTTTAGTAGATGTGCTGGTATCTGTTAATGACAATCACAACAGGAGGGAAAAAATCTTCACATTTTACATAAACAATCGTCTATTAAACTTTTATCTCTGCTTTTATACAATATTTTTAGTTGACAAATTTATATGTCAGTAGCAGAAAACAGGCTAAATCCAATTTGATTTTAAAAGTGTTGCAAAGTTGTTTGAAAACGTATAATCTGATTTATGGTAAGTTTTCCATACAGGTACAGTTGGGAGCTGACGAGATGATCCCTGCCATGACTATGGAGCTCTTATCTGCAGCCAATAGCAGCGCTCCCCTACACTTGCAGTTATAGCACAACACCGTCTTCCCTCTGCATGCCACCACCAAATCACGGATCATCTTGTCAGCTCCCAACAATATATTATAAAAATTATATCTTCGTTAAGTTGCATATGTAAAATTTACGCTACTATACGAGGTGTGCTCAAAAAAAGACCGAACTTTTTAAATAGCTCGCCGTCGACTGCAGATACATTCCTCTGGCTGCCTTGTACACTAGCGGCATCTATTGGTAATAGGTTGCCGCTTGCCGGACTCCAATCAGTGCATTAGTTGTGCAGTGAATGCCGCTTAAGTAAGGTTGTGTGCAAATTTCGCATCGGATTAGCGATAAAGGTAGAATGAAGGAGTTGGAAGAACAACGCGTTGGTGTCAAATTTTGCGTGAAACTTGAGAAAAGTTTTACCAAAACATTCCAGATGCTTAAACAAGCATACAGGGATGACACAATGGGTGGGGAAAGGCTCTCCTCGACCAAAGACAGCCCGGATGATTCGGTCGAACATGAAGGTGATGTTGGTCTTGTTTTTTTTTATTACAAAGGGATTGTGCACCATGAATTTCTATCACGTGGTTAAACGGTAAACAAGGAAGTCTACCAGAAAATTTTAACATGATTGAGAGATGCTGTGCGTAGGAAAAGACCTGAACTGTGGGAGAAACAGTCATGGATGTTGCACCATGACAATGCACCAGCTCACGCATCGCTCCTTGTCACGAATTATCTGGCCAAACATGCCACTTCCGTTGTGCCCCATCCACCCTATTATCCAGACTTGGCCTCTCCAGACTTTTTTCTTTTCCCACAAATGAAAACCACTTTGAAAGGGCGTCGTTTTTAAACAATAGAGGACATTCAAGACAATGCGACGAGAGTTTTGCGTGCCTTCACAGAAAGTGCATTCCAGCAGGCATTCCAAAACTGGAAGAAGCGATGGCAACGGTGCATTGATAGTAGAGGAGAGTACTTTGAAGGGGACAGTGTTTGAAAAGTTTGTATAATGAGTAATAAAGCAAATACAGCAAAAGTTCGGTCTTTTTTTGAACACACCTCGTACACAATCACTATATACCAGGGGTTCTGAACCGGAGGGTCGCGAAAGACTGGGAAAATTTTAAAAATATATAATCAGCTATTATTACAGGTCTAGTTATTCAGGAATCAGTAGAATAATTACTTGTCTTTTTATTTATTTTTTACCTTTATAATTTAAAGGGGGTTGGCAAATTAGTCAACCTGAAAAGGGGGTCGCAGCGTCTAAAAGGTAGAGAACCCCTGCTATATACAGTGAGTTCCACGCAAGAGTTGGCCAATGATGCGGGTTTCTGCGTCGTGGCTGGCACAGCTCCAACTCCCGAGCGATCGGGTGAAATATCTACGCAAATAATGCTGCGGTCGTTGTAATGATTCAGATTATCACATTTACAGTTAAAATTACAATGAAAATAACCATGTACTTCATCACAAGAGATGATGGAAATGTTCTCTTGCATCCAGACAATACTGGCACCTTTTTTAGGGAATTTTCTTTCACGCGCATAAGTTCAGCTTCCGAGACAGAGTTACTTTCTTTTGTGACAGGCCTAAGTTCTTCTAACAGTATGTAAATATTATTTATGGGGAAACTTGAAAAATAAAGTGTATAGGTCAATTTCCCATACACAAGAAGAACTTAAAGACAATATCACAAGAGAAATTAACTCTATCTCGGAAGCTGAACTTACGCGGGTGAAAGAAAATTCCCTAAAAAATGTGTCAATGTTGTGCTTATGCAAGAGGAGAACATTTCCAACATCTCTTGTGATGAGGTACGTGGTTATTTTCGCTGTAATTTTAACTGTAAATGTGAGGACCTGAATCATTACACCAACCACGGCATTATGTCGTAGATATTTCACCCGATTGCTCGGGAGTTGGAGCTGTGCCAGCCGCGACGCAGAAACCCACGTCATTGGCCATCTCTTGCGTGGAACTCACTGTACAATAACTATACAAATTAGGCTATACTACTATCACATAAGAGAAGAAAATGTTCCGGTGTAAACAAGAAATTGTTCCAGTATAAACTTCCAAGGCTAGACACAATGGAATTCCATATCCCTTATCTTTCATCCAACAGGGGGGCATGGGTGACTGTGTTATTGTTCTCTGTTAGAGACTGGTGCAGAAAACTCAAATTGTTGTAGTTTTCCCATTTGGATGTTGCTTCTCTTATTTTGGTTCTGTCTAACCCATACTAATTATGACACTATTAGCTGTTCCTAAGTATTTTTTTTTTTGTTTCTTTTTAAGTCTTCATTTTAAAAATTTAATCCTTTTCTAAATTATATCTCACTTTTACTTTCTCGCTTATACGGAGTATAGAGAAAGTATTGTGATCGTGACAAAAAATCGAAGTTGAGTTAACACCGGGAGAGCACGTTTCATGAAGCCTAGAAACCGAAAAAAGTATTTTTGGAATGACGTCTGTCCATCTGTCCGTCTGTCCGTCTGTCCGTCTGTCCGTCTGTCCGTCTGTCCGTCTGTCCGTCTGTCCGTCTGTCCGTGGACAAGCACAGCGGGTAAACGGCTCGTTGTATTTACTTCATTTTTTGAATTAAGAACTTTTTCGAAATTTTGTCGAACCGCCCAGAAAGTTAGTTTTACAACTGAAATATTAAGGGGACTTTTCATGAAAACTTTTTTAAAAAAATTGTTTTTTGAAAAAATGGCTCTAACGATTTTAATAAAAATTTAGAATTGTAAAGTCTTATCTGTGACTAATAAAATGGCTATATCCGTATTTCCGCAAAAATGACTTAAGGGGCACTTTACTCGTATCCATTTTCAGTTTTTCTAGATTATATCCATTACAGTAAGTGATACATGAAAACCTACCACAGTAAAGTTGTAGAGAAAATTAAAATGGACATGTTTTGTTTAAAACATTTCTTTATACAATTAATAGATATCAAGATAAAAACGAAATAAGTACAGCTTAAATGCGAATTTCAGAACATACATATCAATTAAAATATGAATGGCATTTTGTTGCCACTAGCAACAAGAAAACTATAGGCCTAATGTACTTATTGTTGTGAAATGCAATCAGTTTAGCTCAGTCGCATTGAACACACTAAACCAATTACAGCGATGTGGTAGGCCTATGGGCTAACAGGGAAGAGGTCCTGAGTTCAAATCAAACCTCGTGGCCGCCCAAATTGACTTGGGTTTTTCATGGTTACCTCGCAAAAGCAAACGCCGGGTTTATAGGACTTGCTTATTTTCCATAACTCATCGCCGCTACGTCACTGGATATTATAATCGTTTAAACTGAATGCCACATACGAAGACATCACTAAACAATAGAAACAGATGACGCGAATGAGTTGTTACAATAGACTAATAGTTCACACAAACATACTAAACACATTACATGACCTACAATGCAGTTAAAGCGTGCAATATAACCTAAGTAGTAGTAGTAGCAGTAGGACCGCCGGCGTGGTCTTGTGGTTAGCGTCAGATCCGTCGGTCCGGGTTCGATCCCCGGTACATCCTTGGATTTTTCTGAGGTTGAGGTTGAGGGGTCTGGTAGGGGTACACTTCCTCGTGATTCAAATTGAGGAGCTACTTGATAGAGAAGTAGCGGCTCCGGTCATGGAAACCACCATTAACGGTCGTGGGGGTCGGCATGCTGACCACATGCCCCAACCCTGCCATCTGCCTGTGGTAGATGACACACCGGTCGGTTGGTAGACCAAATCCCTAAAGGAATGCAGTGCCACGGAGTTTAGTTTTAGTTTTAGTATAGCGAAATTCAAATATAAGTCGCCCCTTAAGCTCCGTCCATTCGATATTCACATTTGCATTTACTGTGTGATGTATTTTGTTTCTGAGCGAAGCAGAGTGACCAACTGTCCTTGTATTGGTGGGTGGGTTGGGTGGTGCCGATTTATCCCAAGGTGCGACTTATATTTTAATTTTCCCCTTAGTAATACTAGTAGTACTAATAATATGCAGTTTTACTGTCATTCATTATTATTATTATTATTTCACGGTAAAAGCATTAAACATGAAGATCGACTCTGATGGTTTCCGTTCTAGATACTTCTTAGTTTTATGAAAATGTAATAAATAAAATTTAATTGTCTCTTTAATTTAATTTTTTCTGTGCTAGCCTTTAACACGTATATGCGAGAAAGTTTGTGCAACGTATTTTTGCACCATTTATTTTCATTTTGCTCAATGACTCTTTGTGCAAGTTGAACATAATTTATAATGTTAGCTGTAGGCCTATGTAAGACAGTTATGTTTTGTTTCTTTTATGCCTGTAATTTTATAAAACTTTTTCACACCTTATGTTATGCTTTTTCTCTTTTCTTCACTCAGCTCTCTTTGGAACAGCACCTGAGCACAAGCAGTCTTGCTCATTTTGGTGTAGGCCTATTATCTTTTACCAGTACAGGTAATTTTACGTTTTGTGTTTTGTAATTGGAATTATGTGTGTAAGTTATACCTGTATTAAATAAATAAATCATTTTATACAGTATTCAAATGACAATAACACAAAAGTCAATGGAGCTGTACAGAAAATCAATTTAATTAATATAGTCGTGGCGGGGCTAAACACACATGTAGGCCTATATAAATTTATAAGCTATGTTTAATGGAGATACAGCCCTACCATCCAACCACTACAACTTCTATCATTATAATGGGTAGATGGCAGGATTGGGAAATACAGAATCAGAATGTTGACTCCCATGGCCATATACACAGATATTATTCTAAAAACATGTTTTCCATTTTCTAGGAATCAGCCAATTGTACCAGTATTACATTTTCAATTTTTTCACAACAATACTTGTGAGAAAGCAAATAATAGGTAGAAACTTACTATCTGGATTACATCGCTGGATTCCTCCCACAGCAAAACTGCTTTCTCCTTTCCCCTCAAGAACCAGTTTTTTATACCGAGTTTGATCATCTGATTCGTATAAAAAGCGTTCTCGTTTCCATTCACCCTGTGAACAGAACAGGTTTCAAATGTTAACTACTGTATTTGCTTGAATCTAATGCACACTTTTTTGTCCATTCACAGCACTCAAAATATGGGTGTGCATTAGATTCAATGATGCATTAGAATAGAGTGCAAACAGTTGGTCGATAAATTTGATAACTTATGTAACAATGCATTGCTGCAAGTCATGACTTTGTTATATTTATCATTGGCCTATTACTGTGTGCACAAATGCATGTTGAAGTTAACATATTATTTTGACACTCAAGCTTAACACCAAGCAAGTTCAAAGGTGGTGGGGTTCATTGCAGAGGTATCTATTGTCCTGCAACCCTTTCACTATCTCCCCTAAATCGTTATACCGACCATTATTCATTGGCATTCACAAATCCATTGCAGTATAAAATAAAATATTAAGATAAAATACCAAATAAAATATCCTGCCATTGATGAGCATTGCATTTGCCTACTACCTTTCTTTTTATAATTTAAAATTTCAAAATTGGTGAGTGCATTAGATTCGAATAAATACGGTAACTTCCTACCATGACAGGAACAACTACCAAGGTGAGTAAGTATATTGATGACTTGGAAACATTGTTGCAATAAAAGTTTGTTCATAAACTTAACATTTAAACAAGACACAAAATAGCATACAATAAGTAAAATTTATGCCAAATCAACAAGAAAAGATATTCATGAGTATATCCTCTCAATATTAAAACTATGTCAGCCGTATGCTTAAACTTTTACAATAATAATAATAATAATAAAAAAGCATATTAATGTACAACTAAGATCACTGGGCTTAAACCGCTAGTGATGGTGAAGCTTGCCAGCAATGGCTTTTCATCAAAATCAGGTCAAAGATCACTACAAATTATTACATATACATCAATACAAGCAATGTAGTCTAATATACAGAATATCTCATTGAATAATGGTGGCCAAAAGAGAAAATTATTATTATTAAGTGCCAGTATGGTACTTTATGAGATTGTGTGGGGGATGAAAAAATGTCTGTCCATCTGTCTGTCCGTCCGTGCGTCTGTACGCACCATAACTCAAATACGCTTTTTTGGATTTTCATGAAACTTGGAAAACACATTTATAATATCCATGGGAAGAACCCTATTGATATTGAACCAAATTGGTTCACCGGTACCGGAGTAATGCCCAATTTAGTGCCTATTTTAATAGATTATATTAGAAAGGCGCCATAGCTCAAATATGCTGTATCGGATTTTCATGAAACTTGGTATACGCATTTATGACGCCCATGAAAAGTACCCTATTGAATTTGAACCTAATCTGTTGCCCGGTACCGGAGTAAAAACCAATTTAGTGTCTATTTTAAAGGCGCAATAACTCAAATACGCTTAATCGAATTTTTATGAAACTTTGTATACGCATTTATAATGTCCATGGGAAGACGTCTATCGATATTCGGCCAAATCGGTTGGCCAGTACCAGAATAATGCCCAATTTAGTGCCTTTTATGTTAATATGTAAGAAGTCGCGATAACTCAAATATGCTTTATTGGATTTTCCTGAAACTTTGTATACCCATTTATAATGTACATGGGAAGACGTCTACTGATATTGGACCAAATCGGTAGACCGGTACTGGAGTAAAACCCAATTTAGTGTCTATTTTAAAGACGCGATAACTCAAATACACTTTACCGGATTTTTATGAAACTTGGTATACACATTTATAATGCCCATGGGAAGACGTCTGTTGATATTGGATAAAATCGGTTGACCTGTTTCGGAGTAATGCTCAATTTAGTGCCTATTTTATGATAATGTACTTATTTGAAAGAATTTATAAAAAAAAATAGCAAATCAGTTATCTTGACAACATAGCCTATTGTTTTACTGTGATCTTATAAGGCTTTGGAAATTAAAATACAGTTAGCTATGACCAAAAACACTATTGTTTTACATGCGCTTATCCAACTAAACCGTTAAACTGACCACGGTGGCCGAGATGGTAACGTCTTGGCCTCACATTCTGGAGTTCCATGGTTCAAATCCCGAAACCGGCCGATTTGACTTTTTTTTGAATTCTGCATATCATTACTGCAGTCATAACTGATTAAACAAAAACATACTGGCACTTTTTTACATCAGTTTACCTGATTTTATTATTAGGCCTACTATTATTTCTTTATTTATTTTCTCCAAATTGTAAATTGTATTAATTAGTACTGTAACTAAAACCCATGATCCACAGATTAATAAGTGTACCAATGGAAAAAGCTGACTACTACCAAGAACTGAACACAATCAAATATCTAGCGCAACAAAATGGATACAACCCCGAAATGATAAATTCAATGGTCAAAAAAGCAGAACGAAAAAGACACACACAAAACCCCCAACAAACACAAAAAGATAAATTCATCACACTGACATACCAAAACAATAAAATGTACAAAGTCGCTGCCTCATTCAAAAAACTGAAATACAAAATTGCATACAGAACAAACAACACCCTGAAAAAACACCTCTCAAACAAACACACACACACAGACAAATTTAATTCAACTGGTATATACAAACTCAAATGTCAAGACTGCCCCAGTTTTTACATAGGCCAAACAGGCAGATCATTTCGAACCGGATACAAAGAGCACATCAAAGCTATCCACCAAGCACAAAACAAATCAAATTTTGCAGAACACATCATCACAACAGACCACAATTACGAAAACATAAACACAGACATGGAAATACTACACTTCACACACAAAAGCAAGAAATTAAACACATTGGAACAATTTGAAATCTACAAACACACAAAATCACACCCAACATCAGTTTTAAATAACCAACTCAATTTCAGATCACACACGCTATTTGACACATTAATACACACAGGCAGTCAAACCAAACCCCCATCACCTACCCCCACCTCCACTACACCCCCACCATAACAGACACCCTCACAAACACCTGCTCCAGAGACCTCAGTTGGCACTCTGCTGGTGATGCAGGAACACCACCTGCGAAACGGCCGTCCAGAAGTTTACTAAGGTAAAATAAAGTGCGTTAAGAAAGTGTTTTTATTCAACTATTTAAAACCCTAGCATACCGAAAGGTGAAATAGGGTTAATTATATTTGGAGATTCAATAATATCAACATTTCTGCTTCTATTAACTATAGTTTGTCACTTCACCAGGTACACACCATGCCAAACTTACCTCTGTTTGCTGGAGCTTCTTAATACTTCTTGTACGACTTTGGTCATTTTCTGTCATAATTTCCAAATAATTATTATGTGACGTGCCATTAAAACTATACAGTATACTTATACACTCGATGGGCCTTTCCTGGAACCAATCTGAATACATCTTCTGATTTTCTACTCCCAAAAAGTATTTATCTAAAGAGAAAAAAAAAATGGCATTATGTATAAAGCAGGCATGTCAAACTCAACTTTTAGTAAGAACCTACCAGACTTGATAAATTGAAATTCAAGGACCGCATGCCAAAATGAAAATATTGTTCTTACAAAATTTAACTATGTTTTTATATTTTGTATAAAGCAACCACAAGACTTTTAAATTTCAACACATCATAGAATAAAATGTTACATATCATTTTTGTCATTTGATGCTATGTGTATTACAACCAATACATTTTAAAAACAGTTCATAGAAAATGTATGGATAACCAAAATAACAAAACTTTAATGCAAAATTGCTTAGCACTTTTAGGCTTACACTCATTATTCATTAATTAACCGTTTTATGTTGATGTATAATGACTGAAGTCAAAAGCAATGTGGGAATCTTGAAAATCCTGGTAGGTAGGAAAATTACCTAAGCCACTTACCAGTTGCCTTTCCCAAGGCCTCAGCTTTGATTTAAAAGTCTTAGTATTATCAATTTGTCATACATCAAAATTACAAACAGATATTTCCCTTGTAATTTTAAATGCTCTGCAATATCTACTATGAATGTCAAATCTTCAAGCCAATTACTATTGTGATAGAGCTTATAGGGTAATTTGCCTTTCATTTAAAGAAAACTTTAATTTTTTCTCGAAGGGGCCAAAAGTATTTTGAAACTTGATGACAAGAAAGTCAGCGAATTTCTTAATAGCATGGCAAGCTCTCAAATTCACTACCTTTATCAGTAATCAAAGTAAGGAACGGTTGAGTCAGTCCCCTGGAATGAATAAACACAGTTTTCTTTACAAATTTCAAAATAGGGTCAATTTTTGTTTTGAGCATAGGGCTTCCTGGTGAACAATGCACTACACAGGCACTGCACCATATAGACACTTTTCTTCTGTTCTCACTGGAAACCAGGTTTTAATAAATTTTATTTTACATTGAATTTTTAGCACACATATATTTTATACAATCCACCTGAAACTTTTTGTAACTAAGAGGGCCGCATGTTTGAGACACCTGGTGTGAAGAAATTCTGTTGAGATATTTTGATATTTTTTATTTTATTAAGTGACATAATGGTTCTTCCTGAGATTGTGTGGTGGACGGCAAAATGTTTGTCCGTCTGTGAGTGTGTCTGTGTGTCTGTATGCATGATAACCAAATATGCTTTATCGGATTTTCAGGAAACTTGGTATACGCGTCTATATCATCCATGGGACGAAACCAATTTATTGTGGATCAAATCAGTTCACTGGTACCAGAGTAAAACCCAATTTAGTGCCTATTTTATGGTAGTATATTAGACAGAATTTATCAAATGCAAATCAGTTCTCATGACAACATATTGTTTTACAGTGTGTTCAAATACAGCTTTGGAAGTTGCAATACAGTTAGCTTTGACAAATAACACTACCCACATATTCCATCACATAATCCGATCTACTATCACATGACTTTTTCTATCTCTTACAATTTCACAGGTAATATTTATACAAAAAACAATACTTCTGTTGCCTTAACTTCATTACAGTAAAATACTGGCTAGAAATGATTTTAAGTTTATGGAAGTAATTATTCCTACATGCTCATATATCTAAGGTAGTCAGCAATAGTTAACTCGTTTTTTTGCCCAAACAACTCCAATTACATAATGTGGAAATTTAATCCTCTCTTCACATTAGTTGCTTATAGTCATTTAGTTAGAGATTTATGTGTAGCCCACAAATAATTTCCAGGGAGGGCAACAGCCCTACCCTGCCTCCCTTTCTAGATGGTCATGGAGCTGTTATGACAAGTTCAACATCAGTTCAAAAAAGTCCCTATGATGGACAAATATTGAATTGTTTATGTGGGGGGGGGGGGCTTCCCATATTATGCTACATCTATGATATGAAGGACTGGCTTCATAACAACTTTATGGATATGACGTGGAAGACCCAGAAAGTGATCACCCAGGTGACCTGACCTCAATCTACTTGACTTTGTGTTTAACATGCAACATCTGAGTGCAGATGAGGAAACGTTTAATGGAATCACCATCAATCTGCTACATCACATAAAAAAAAAAAAATATATATATATATATATATATATATATATATATATATATATAAAAAAAAGTGTTCCACAGCCGAACAAGTTTAGAACTAGCAAGGTAATCATATTGAACAAGTCATATGACTTAGCATAAGATGCAGAACCTGTAGACGCTCTTTAATTACATAAATGTAATCATACGAAATTCAACTTCATAAAATGCCCTTCCAAAAATATAGTATAGATTACTTACAATTTTGGAAGCGAAAATATGCAGCATTAATAAAACTCTTGCAATTCAGGAAGTTTGGTTGAAATGGGAATGTGCTTGTATCAGTCACGTTGAGTATCACTTGCTTGTTATAATAAATTACAAAATTTAGTCCAATTCGAAGACGGTTCACTTTTATTCTGAAATGGGACCATCTCTCCAAACTCAGCACTTTATCTGCTGCTTTAAACTGAAACACAGATTTAATGAATGTGACTTACACCAAATCCTTTCTTTGGTAGTTACAAAAACATTATGGTCTAACTATGGGTTTTGCGTACATCCCTGTCTAGCTGTTCTGTGATGAAACTAAATACTTTAGTTATTCACTAGACTGCAGTAGCAACTAGATGTAGACAATTTGCATCAGACTGAAACAACCGAATAAACACCCCTTGAATACGGCTTCTTATTTTATATCACAACCAGTAGATGCCCATGGCTTTGCCCACAATGATTTACTCAAGTGCTAGATGTTTTATTTAAATCAGAAAAATATTTATAACATTATAATTATTAACACTTACATCGTTTTTATATAAATTACATGCATTATATAGTTCTATTCATAATTATATTGTTTTTCATAATAAATTTAAATAATTAAATGAATAGAACGAATTTTGTGCTTCTGAATGAGCATAAAGATTAAAAACGAAACGAATAAAACGTACCACAGGCTCATGAACCTTAACCAAATCATGCATAAAGATTTAAAACAATTTTAATTAAAAAATTAAAATCCTGATTTCGATGTACATTTCATGATTAAAGTGCAATGCCCGAGGAAAAAAGACCTCAGATTCGAGTTTCCTAGTCCGCATAGTGAGTTTCATTCAAGTCATTCAATGCCCTTTCTTTTTCCAATTGCTATGGCAATTAATCTCACAATTGAATGCTGTCTTGTTACTAGATGGTGTTGTTGGCTGTGCATTCATAACATATAACCACCGCCGTCTCGAGAATTACATTGCCTGTCCTATGCTTTATTTTAACATGGAGTTTAGAGAATTGCTCAATTGCCTAATTTCTCCAGTAGAGGCGACACAGTTCACACCCAGATTGCAGGAATCACCGCCACCTATACAACTGCCATCTCGAGAATACACAAGTAATAGAGTCTAGAAGGCAGTGCACTATACATTACCTCACATTGCTTCTATGCGTTTCGATGCGTCAAAATAAGCATTAAACAGACACAGATACTTGTGTTATTTGTTTAGAACATAATATTATTCCAGAATATGACACTTACCTTGAAATGGAATTTTGGAGCAATAATTAAAATAAATATAAATTAATTAGACGCATTGATAGTAAATTTTATAATTATTATTTTACAAAATTTTATTCATAGCAATTAAGTATCGGTACCCAGAATAATACAAGTTTAAACATTCAGTTTATGCTTTGATAACATCTTTAGGGAATATTACCCAAGAGAATTTTACTGTGGGATCCACAGAATATCAAGTATCTGCACTACATAATCAACAATGTCGTAGCAAAAAACAAGAAGTAATCTGGGTGTGAAAGGTGCTGCCATCTGTAATGTCGCCGAGTACGCAAAATTAGCCGTATAGGACAGGCAGTGTATACACGAGTAATACAGTTTAGAAGGCAGTGCATATAACGAAGTTTGGATTTTATATAATGGATGTGAAGTCAAAAAGCTGTATTCCCGTGCTTAGTGTAGGGAAAGAAATATGAGATTAATACATAAGATTTTTTCTACGCTTCATTTATTATTTACTCACATGATAGAATTTATTGTTGATAACTTCACAGTTTTTGGGAATCTCCGCCTTCACTCCTTCAGGGCATCTTCTTACAGCACAACTCCCATCACCATTTTTTTGAATCCAGCCAGCAAAAATGATATAATAGCAATTAGAAACTCTTGGATCTAAGCCTTCACTGAGATAGATATATGCATCAGATTCTGCAAGTATTGACACTGCCAGATCTAGTTTTTCTACATCTAAACGGATATTATTACTTTCGAAGAACTCATGTTTTCCTGTTGTCCTCATATAGGGCAGATCTGTAAACAGTTAAATTAATAGTATTGTTAGATCATGCTCTCCAAAGTTCTCAAGGAACAAAATACATAAAAAAAAACAACCATGTGCTATAGGAATATTACTCCTAATTACAGGAAAACATTGTGTAGAATAAATTTACACTAAAACCCCTTTTTAATAAAACTTTATGGGATGGAGTTTTGTTTCCTTATGACATAACCAGCACTTTTCTTATGCCTGAAAACTTTCTACTGTTCCCTAGGATTTAACGGTGAATCAATGAAACTTGGAAAATAATGTATTGAAGGCACTATAAAATGTGAGAAAAACAATTTAAAATCTATGAATAAACTATTTCTTTAAATAAATCTCTTGAAATTGCATTAGGGGTCTTGGAATGAAGTCCAATTTTAATAATATTTTAAGTTGGATTTTTTACAGTGAAGTGATACTGTAAGGTAATAGTATATTGCGATACAAGTGCCGTAAGCTATGCATACGGATCGAGGAAAGAGTTTGAAAAAACTTGGCACAAGCGCCTCTTTTTTTCAATTTTTTGAGATCTGTCATGCGCTTGCAGCATGAGTATTGCATGCTATTTTTTGCACGATGATTATTTATATCAATTTAATTATATTCATTGAAATATTACCTGAAAATATTATGTATATACATTATTGAAGATAGATGTTTATTTCAGAAAGTGATTCGCATGTGTTTGTTGTTATGGGAACCGAACATTTGTCCTGGGGGGGCCTTGTCCATAAAGGCTTGTATTATGACGTGTGGTGTAAGTAAATTTTTACCACATGGAAATTTGTTTTGTTTCCATAGCAACAAGATTGCGTGCAGGAATGTCAACTTACAATCCACGGCAACAACATTCGTAAGTACCTCTAATTAGTTAAGTCGTGCAAAAATAGAATGATAGCACAGAGAGATTATTTTTGTGATGTGCCAAGAATGCACGGGCCGCATGGTGGTCTGGAAGCAAGTTGTTGGCCGGTAAAGGCTCATGTATATAACCCCTCAATTCAAATGCACTGATTTCTGAATTAGGCCTACAGTTAGAATAATCACCTATCTATCATAGAAGATGTTGAAAATGATCTCCTCCTACCGCCACACATGTCTGACATCTTTTAAGAAAGTTTGAATTCACAAGTGAAAATGAACGGAATAAATCCGGTTCGATAGGAGCATATGTTGGGGAAAAGAACGGCATATGACCCTGCCGTAGAGGGAAAAGATGGGTAGGGATGTTAGAAAGAATCTCTGGTAACTCGGAGAACCATTCTGCTAAGGGGCAGACACCCAATGGAGAGCTTTGTGGACTTGTATATCTCAGGTTGCTGGATACAGGGATCCTCGGATGTAATATTGGAACAACAAACCTTATACATGTAATAAACTATGGAACTTTTATTCTCACAACATATAGATAAATAATGCACTAGAAAGACGAATAGAAACACTTATAAAACAAATGAATTGGAATCTGATCTAAGTGCACTTACACTGAACAATGGAATGCGATTTGGCGGTAAACTGGACACGTGGCGATAATTGCTCTTTAATTATGCCAGTAATGAATAATATCTCAAAATGATTGTAAGGATAGCTGTGTTCCTTTTAATATGATTTAACAGGATCTTGCTAATAATGCACCGTATAGATGATTTATTGAGAACGCTTGGTTGCACAATACAATCGAACTATAGTCTAACTTCACGACTGATCTATGAAGCCGAGGAAAATGAAATTACTGTAAATAATGTAATTTATGTACTCGCACACGATAATACTTGTATCTGTAAGTATTATGTATTTATTCGCTAATTAATAGAAAACCTCTGTATCTATTGTCTACAATTGGCACGAATCCGGAAGGAGCGATTCACACATCTGCTGCGTGTGAATGCCGAGATCTCACTGAACTGGCTGTAACACCGTAATGTGTCACGAGGCCTCTTAGATTGCAAATACTGAGGCGGGAGGCCGCATAACAGGCGGGCTGAAACTAGTATTAATGCGCTGAGATTGCTGTTTCAGCAAGAATACATTAAGCGGAGCGTTTGAATATACACACTTACTAGACAAGTAGAAAAATGCTAGTAAAACCTATAGCTTTCCCGAACAACAAGTATTAATAATTCTTGTGAAATTGCTGCAATTTCTCTTCTTGTGTTCTCTTTCAGTTCTTCAACTGTACTGTATGAGGGTTATTCTTGCACACTTTATTTTTTAAGTTCCCCAAAAATATAAATCACATACAGTAAGAACTAGGGATCTTGCCGGTCATGCCTGTAGTTTGTAGGAACTTGGATGAATTTAATTCAGTTGTTCTTTTCATGGGTGTTTACAGCTGCAGACACTTTCTCCTTGTCAGACTTAAAAGAGAAAATAGTAGGCCTATATCTGTTTATTCCTACAATAGCAATTGCTAATTATTATTATTATAATAATTAACAAAATAGAGAAGAGTACTTCAAGAGCAATATAGTTAGTTGCACAATGAGAGAAACATTCACCTCAAGCACATCTGACTGACAAAAGTAACAGTACCGGTACTCCGTTGTAGACATGACTAGGTGGAAATCCTACTGGTGGTGAGCAGAAGCAGCACTAAAACTACTCCCACCTGTTACAAAGATGGCGTGACTTTTAAAATGTGGTAAGCATTTTTGGTAATAGGTGCAGTGCCACCAATCGCAGGTTAGATGGGAGTTTGCCTCAAAAGAACAAAAAATACACTGAATTATAGTAGGAACTTCATTTTTCAAATTACTAGGGAGCCAAACAATTAGAGTGTCTTATACGAGGGTCGTGCAAAAAGTAAGTTTCCCTGTTTTGTTAAACAGGGGAAAATTTTTGTGGGACTCTCATATTTTGAGGGATTTTTATTACATATGTAGTGGCAACACTGAACCTGTTACCATTTCTTTACAACAATTAGTTTGGCATCAGTAGCTTCTTAAGCATGGAGACACCCTTACTCTATCACTCCGCCATCGAATTGTGTTCTGTGATCCGTTTTCTCCATGCTAAAGGCAAAAATCCAACTGAAATCCACCGAGAAATTGTTTCTGTGTATGGCGCGGGTGCGATGAGCATCAAAATGGTGCAAAAATGGTGTTCTGCTTTCGCAGAGGGCTGTCAGAATGTTTGTGATGAACCGCGCTCCGATCGTCCTTCGACCGCCACTGAGGGGGACGGTGTGCAGTGCGGTTCAGAGACTGTTGAACATGATAGGCGCCTCATCCTCGATGGTATTGTTGCTGCCTTACCTCCCCACATTGAAATCAGTCGCAGGTCAGTGGCTAACATCTTAAAAAAGAATTTGGGAATGGCAAAAGTGTGTGCACATTGGGTCCCCAGCGAGAAAGACAGTTGAGCTGCTTGAAAATTTAAATTGGGACATTCTGCCACATCCACCTACTCCACAGACCTTGCCCCAAGTGACTACTACCTGTTTCTGAAGTTGAAAGTTCACCTGGGTGGACAACACTTCCACAACGATGACGAATTTAAGATGGAAGTCAACCAATTTCTGAAGGAGGAGGCGCAAGCGGAGTATGAGGCTGGAATGAAAATGCTTGTACCACGGTTACAAAAATGCATTGAGAAAAACTCTGACTATGTAGAAAAATAGTTCTTGAGTCAAAGAATCGAAAAATAAAAGAATTTTTTCGATATTTCCTGTAGTTTTTTTTCTAAAAACAAGGGAAACTTACTTTTTGCACAACCCTCGTAGATACGATACTTTGATTTACTGAGATTTTATTGAAAAATGAAAGATGTACTGCATGTCCTTATAAACTTACATGTAGGCCTACGTACAGGATTTTGTTTTACATGAGGAATACTGTATTAATGCAAATAGTCTGTCATTTTTTTCTATTTCTTATTTTACATCTTGTTTTCTTCCATGTAATTTCATGTGATAAAATTTGACTCTATCCTTGAGAATTGGAGACAATTTGTCTGTACCATTGGTACTAGAGATAGAGGAAGTATTGTGTTTGACCCCAAAATTCGATGCCAAGTTTTTAACATAAATACATGTTTGAGGTCCCCTGAATAAAAAAAAAGCTATTTTCAGAAACTTATCTGTGTGTGTGTCTGTATACAGCCTAGCTCAAGAATGAAAAATCGTATAAAAACAAAATTTTATATTTGGGCTAAATATCTTCTGGGGATGTAACACAAAGTTTGTCAACAACTTTCTTTAATATTGTAATACTACTTTACATGAGGGAGTTTCATTTTCGTGATTATCTTGAAAACGGCTCTAATGATTTAGTTTAATTTTTGTATTTGAAGTGCTTATACTAAGACCAAAAGCAATTCTTCGCAAAAATTATCTTAAGGGTATCTATAAGCCAGCCACCATTTGTAGAGTCTCAGTGAATTTTTGCATCAGGTTAAAACTGAAGAACCAAGAAATTATGAGAACTTTTTACGTCCAGACAACTCTGTACATTGTTTTTAAACTGGATTGTTATTTTATTTGACTTATACTGCAACGAACGTGGAGTAATAAATTGCATGTTTTTATGTTTTTCCACCAACATGTGTTTAAAAAATAAGATTATCCAATAATATTTTGAGAAATTGGTGGTTATTTGATTTTGTATGCTCAATCAGAACCATGAAACTAATTTAAGTAAGATATGATGCATACCAATGAATTTTTTAAAAGGTTCAGAGACAATAATGAAATAGATTTAAAGAATAGAATATTATTTTTGGACAATTTTGGGATATTGGGAGTGCAAGGGCATAGCTTTGGTGGGTCATACTTCTACATAGGCTACTAGTACAAAAGTAGCCTTCCCTCCCTGAAATCTGTGTTTATGGATACATACCATTCCACTGATAGTCTGTTAGGTAAGGCATTGGATAATGAAGAGACGATACCACATCCCATCCTGTCCAACCTTTGCAACCACGTTTTATCAGACTACAATAAGTTTCATTTAACTCTCCATGTGTAAAATCTGTAACAAATAACATTTATTAACATCATATATTTTTGTGTGCAATTAACAATTTGCAAAATATTAGTAACCCAGGAAAGAGCTATATGGTTGAATGTCAGAGGTTAATTTTATTCATCACTAGTAGGTGCCTGCAGCTTCACCCATGATAATTATTTTAAAAATTAAAAATAAAGCGCAAAAATCATGTTTACTCCCAGTTTTTTACTAATAACTCGTGAACGAAAGCAAAAAAATAAAAATCCGGCTTTGAGGTTTATTTGGCCACCCTTGAATCCATCTGTGTTTAAAATTTCAGATCTCTGCATGCAGTAGATGAGGCTGGGCATCGTGCACAGACAAATAAACACTTTCTATTATTAGTATAGAAGGTATCTCTAGGATCAACTCTTCTAGCAGCAGTTTGTCTCACTTTTCGTTCTAGATAGGTAACTGCAAATGAAAGCTGAAATCATTAACCATCTCCATGTCCAAAGTAGTAAGTACTGAATAACCTAATGGGATCAGACATACTGTTTTTAATGAAACTGTCCCTTTTTAACCCTTTGCGTGCCATGAGATGATTCGCTCATATTCCCAAAATCAGCTGGGGAGTGCCACCAGTCTGCCACTCTTTACAGTCGTAAAGTTCCAAGCTGTTTTGAGCGGAAAAGATGTATTATGGAAAAATTTATACTTAATTGATAAATATGCCAATGTAGTGTATTATTTGTTTATAATATTAACAGATACAATAACTTAATACTAACTTCAAAATGTATCATCGAAAATAATATTTTTCTTACAAAAACATTGGTTTCCACATTGATGTGGAACTGTACTTGTTACATTCTTTCACACAAGAATATATTTACCTTTATAATATTAAAAACACTGTTAATGTGTTACAAAAATTCAAACACAATTTCTTGCGAGGTGGAGAACCTGGAAATATACCCGGATTTATGTCATCGTCATTGCTACTAACATTATCCGATTCTGTCTAAATACTGAAGTAACAATTTGTCGTCCCTTAAAGGAAAAAAAAGTCATGAACCACTTGTGTGAACTGTACCACATTCAAACATAAACTGAGTAAATGGTCATTCATTGTATTTTGTTATCACGAAAAAAGAAAGGGGCAGCATTTACCGTTACCTACCTACCTATCTGGCTTAGAAGATTATAAGGGTTTGCATTCCGCCACTATAGGATGCTACAAAAATATTTTAACCATGTGATTATTTAGAGCCTATGGAGGTGGTGTGGCACTAAAGGAAGTGGATTCAGTCAGGCTGGAAAGATTGCCACTCTACTGCTTGGCGCTTAAAAGGTTAAAAAGGTACAGCATGTTGTTGCAATGAAACCTTACTATGGCACTAATTTTTCTTTTTGTTACTTCTAGTCCCATTTATCATCTTTTTAAATTCATGGCATGATTATACTCTAAGTGTATACATTTTAGACATAGGCATTATGGGAAGTACGATTATCAGTAGCACCACAGTGCTTTCACAGTGTTTTTATGGTATTAACCCATTGGAGACTTTTAATGAATCTGCATCATGAGCAGGGAGGAAACCCAAACAGCTCCACCACAAGCTGGACTCGCACAGTGTTAGATGTTATTGTGTCTTTCTTTAGTGGGCAGCTTGGTTTGTGAGCAATATGCCTTGAAACGGGAATAAACACATTCCTAGACACAAGTACTAAAAGTTTGCAGCGAATTATCATGGAGTAACAGTGCATGGGAGTTCAATTTTATTTGTTACCTTACTCATTCCCGTTTTTATTATTTTTTGTTTCTTTGCAGCTGTTATGAACTATTCTTCCTTTTTTATGCTTCAATCTATTGATTGACAACACCAGTAAAAGTAAGTTTAGGAACTTCCTTGTCTCTTTAAGGACCTTGAAACTAACAAAAGATAACGGGCTGTAACACAACAAACAGAGTGGTAGACAGGCCAAATTCCTCTTCTATTCATAAAAATATAAAATACAGAAATATACACAGGAGTGACTAAACTACATGAAAAATATCAGAGATAGATTGTGAATATTATTAAAGTTAAAACACGTGGGCAAAACTACCAGTACAGGGACATTTAAATGGATTTCCAGTGTATGGACTCTGCCTCTTTAAATGTGTTTCCAACAGGTTACAATAGTGCGATAGTTTTAAAACATGAAATAATCAACACTGCCGAAAACAATTACATGTGATGAAAACAGCTGGATGAAAGCTACGTGTGACTGAGGATATTCTTAATTTAATGGATAAAAGAAGGAAGTTTAAAACGGCTACACAGAGAAAGGAATACACATATACAAACAACTATAAATTAAATAAATTAAAATGCAAATGGAAAAAGAAACATAGCTTCAAAACAGATATGAGGAAGTATGAGTACACACCGGCTACATTTTGTGCCGAAAATTTTTAATAATTTCCACATTACCTCAACATTTAGGCAGGTTGTGATAATGCTTATAGAGAGTATTGCTGTAAATTCAAAGTCTGCTTTAGTGTTTATTAATCTTTATTGACTCTTAATATTTCATTTTATGTCCGTAGTAAATGCACCCATACAGCACAGAGAATCAGGTGTTCAGTGGAAGCTGCCATGTTTCTACGTATGTAGGGAGACGGTTATTTCACATTTTTGGATATAAAATTAGAAATGTTCCCATTCCTTTGACAAAATTGTGTTTACTGAATGTTGTCAATGTCATATAATCCAATTTGATGAATTGTAGAAATAGGACCAAACATTGGACTGTGGGACATCAGCTTAACATACATATTAAAAAGGGGAGATGCCTCAGGACTTCATAAGAATTGTAGTGACTAAACTACATGAAAAATATCAGAGATAGATTGTGAATATTATTAAAGTTAAAACACGTGGGCAAAACTACCAGTACAGGGACATTTAAATGGATTTCCAGTGCATGGACTCTGCCTCTTTAAATGTGTTTCCAACAGGTTACAATAGTGCGATAGTTTTAAAACATGAAATAATCAACACTGCCGAAAACAAATTACATGTGATGAAAACAGCTGGATGAAAGCTACGTGTGACTGAGGATATTCTTAATTTAATGGATAAAAGAAGGAAGTTTAAAACGGCTACACAGAGGAAGGAATACACATATACAAACAACTATAAATTAAATAAATTAAAATGCAAATGGAAAAAGAAACATAGCTTCAAAACAGATATGAGGAAGTATGAGTAGGCCTACACACCGGCTACATTTTGTGCCGAAAATTTTTAATAATTTCCACATTACCTCAACATTTAGGCAGGTTGTGATAATGCTTATAGAGAGTATTGCTGTAAATTCAAAGTCTGCTTTAGTGTTTATTAATCTTTATTGACTCTTAATATTTCATTTTATGTTCGTAGTAAATGCACCCATACAGCACAGAGAATCAGGTGTTCAGTGGAAGCTGCCATGTTTCTACGTATGTAGGGAGACGGTTATTTCACATTTTTGGATATAAAATTAGAAATGTTCCCATTCCTTTGACAAAATTGTGTTTACTGAATGTTGTCAATGTCATATAATCCAATTTGATGAATTGTAGAAATAGGACCAAACATTGGACTGTGGGACATCAGCTTAACATACATATTAAAAAGGGGAGATGCCTCAGGACTTCATAAGAATTGTATTATTTTCACAATTCTCGAAAACGGAGAAACAAAAACTATTGCACAGTAAGTCTTACAATCATGCTTCAAGGTTATTAAATGCCTTAGACAATGTGAATAATTTTAAGGAAGGAAAGGTTTTAAATATAATTAATAATGATAGAAGAATCATTTACGGCTTACGTAAGGATCAGATATCTGCAATCGGTGTTTTCTGTTTTTCTAACAATAA
Source organism: Ectobius pallidus (assembly GCA_964059195.1). Lineage (NCBI taxonomy): Eukaryota > Metazoa > Arthropoda > Insecta > Blattodea > Ectobiidae > Ectobius > Ectobius pallidus. Next base: position 31,496,161 of record CAXKWD010000004.1, on the reverse strand, counting down.
GCTCTTTTTTGGCCTGTACATTTCACAATCCAACCTCCTTTATGCAATTGGTTCTTAGGGAAAACTTTGTCTCTTTTTCCATAATTTCAGTTAACGTAATTTTTATGAGCCTAACTCCAATGTTAACATACAACTTACTGTATATAAGGAAAATAACTATTTAATACAATCGTTGAATCGACTTCCAAACAGGATGAAGACAAATTAGTTCATGAAAGATTATAGGCCTACCATACTGATTATTTACCTGTTACAGACACTTCTGGGTTTGTTGGAGATATCCATGATAACGCTGCTGCACCCTGACCTACACACCATGCATCATAATGATAATGAGTTGATTCTTTTCTCAATAAAGTTATGTTGGCAGAACCTGCAAATAAACAGAAACAATTTTGACAAATGGAAATACACAGGACAAAAAATTAATTAAGAATATTGAAAAGAAATCTAACAATAGCCTCTTATTGTTATTTTTATTTACTATAAAGTGTATGATATCACTGCATCCTTATCAGCTAAATTTAAACAAAATCATCACAACTAGTTTTAATTACTTGGCATCAAATATTCTTGGCTAGAGTCAGTTATTATCAATTATGGTTTGATTCATGAATATATAAGTTTTAAAAACAGCAATTTATTATAACAGGCTGCTTTTGGGATTTTATAAAGCATTCTTTATTTATAATCCCCATAGGCAAGGCTGGGAATGAAAATGTCCCCTTTAGTTGGGCATGCTAGCTAACGTAACAGAAACCAGAGGTTTTCAATTTATTGCTTTTGTCAGTAATTAATAGACTTTGTAAAAATATGAAATCAATTCATTGTAAATTATTTAATATAACATTTGAGCTGGTGTTTTCGTGTAGACTGTATTCAATGTTGTGGCCTTGCTTGGTTGCTATAGCAACTGGGAAGAAAAGAGTATTGATAAGATAAATTTTTTGCAATATAATAGTAGGGGAGCCAAAGAGGGGGATTTTGGGATTTACTTGAGCGTGTCAGATAAAGGTAAGGTGGGTTAATTACATGTTGAAAAGTGTGCATTTCAAAATTCTCACAATTTGGCCTGACATAAGGGGTGGGAGGGTCACAATCTTGCAAAGAAAGAAAGAAAGAAAAAAAAAAGCGCGGTCGAATTTTTTTTTATTTTGAAGGAAATAATGCAAGAATAATGGAAAAAATATAATCTGCTGATTTCCACAAGCCGAAGTAGCAAAAGTCGTCAATAAAGTTTAGTGCGTGCAGCTGGAGTAAAGTAAAGCTTGTGGAAATCGGAAGATTATATTTTTTCCGTTATTCTAGCATTATTTCCTTCAAAATAAAAAAAATTCGACTATGCTCGAGAATGTCAAGATGACTTTTTTTTTTGCACAAGATTGTGACCCTCCCACCTTTTATGTCACACTCAAACCGTGAGAATATTGAAATGCACACTTTTCAGCATGTAATTAACTCACCTTACCTTAATCTGACTCGCTCGAGTAATTCCCAAAATCCCCCTCTTGGGCTCCCCTACTATAACACATAAATTTGTCAATCGCTTTGATTTTGTTAACCTGTTCTAATTAACTAATTTGTTTATAACATTACGACACACAGTGACTTTCGATTTTTTTTTTATGTAAGTGGACAGAAGGAGATCATGAAAGCATGCCTAAATGGGAAGACATTTAATGATTTGGATAAAACTCACTATGTAGGGTTTTTTGGGCTAGGGTACTCAAATCTAAAGTTTTTTCCTCGGGTGGGGATTTTAATTGTGAAATGCTCCTCGAAACTTGGTTTTTAGCTTTATAATTAACAACTATTTTAATTAAGTGGAGGGAAAGGAAATAGACATTAAATCCATGTCTGGGATATTAATACAAGTAAGAATCAGCTTGAAAAATTTTATGTCATAACCGGGATTTGAACACGGATCTTCAGCTTAACGCGCTGATGCTCTACCATTGAGCTACCATGACAACATGACAGTATGACATCAAATTCCTCAACTGATTCAGAAGACAAGGCAGACATGGATTTAATGTCTATTTCCTTTCCCTCCACTTAATTAATAGTATATAAATAATAACTTGGCTTCAAAGTACCTACAAATGTAGGACGCCATTGGATGTGTGTTCTCAATGGAGAAACCTCCTGTGGTCTGCCTTGTCTTCTGAATCAGTTGAGGAATTTGATGTCATACTGGCATGTTGTCATGGTAGCTCAATGGTAGAGCATCAGCGCGTTAAGCTGAAGATCCGTGTTCAAATCCCGGTTTTGACATAAAATTTTTCAAGCTGATTCTTACTTGTATTAACTATTTTAATTGTTTATGCACGATTTGGGTAAAGTTTATGAATCTGTGATTCATTTTAATAGTTCCTTTTGAATCTATATGCCCTTATGGCAGCACAAGATTCGTTTCATTATTACATAAAACAATATTTAACTAAGAATAAAATTCAATTTACGTAAAAATGATGTCAGTGTTAATAAACATGTTTTAAATATTTCTCAGTTACATAAATGATTTAAATAAAACATCTAGCAGTTGAGTAAATAATTGCGGGCAAAGCCTTGGGGATCTGCTAGTTTTTAAACATATGCTGAGTAGATTTTTCTGTTCTAACTGTGAACATGGGCAATTTTAAGAACAGAATTTAACAAACATTATGGGTACCTAATTGTGCAGACTTGGTAAGCTTGTACAGGGGAGGCAACGTCAATGAAATATACATTGATCATGGACAATATTGGCTTCAATAGAAATTTAGAGTTGTTTTTCTTTTCTGAATATATCATAACTGTAACCTGAAAAACGAGCTCTGTAAGATAGTCTTTCGAACATATTGATACGAATGACATTGAATCAATCTTTGCTTTTCCTAAGGCTGGTAAAAACTGATAGTGGTTTTTATTTGTTAGTAAAGTAGGTAGCTATAGTAGTTGCAGATTGCTATAGTATTTTTTGAAGCAGTCAAAGTTGTGTACTGTTAGATAACTTGTCTGCCAGTAGCTCTAAACGATGGGCTATAATCAAACTTTAGACAAAGTTTTCAGAACAGTCTCTGATTTCTTTAGAACATTATCAGTAATTGTAAATAGCATATAAGGATAGTGTTTGATGCAGTGTGGCAATGGGGTGTTTACCTTGAAGGCCTGAATTAGTCTTGTATTGGTATATATTGGTTAGTTCAGCGTTTCTCAACCTATGGTCCGTGAAGATGGTACAGGTGGTTCGCAGACATAATTAAAAATATCATAAAGCAAATGGAAAGTAAAAGTTTTTTTCACATATTTCGTTATAATGACCTATAAGTAATACCCCAAATATTAAGAATATAGACCTTCTTTTAAAAGTGGGATGTAAAATTAGGGGTCTGTTAAATTTTTTAGACATTTTAGAGGTCCTCGGTTTCAAAAAGGTTGAGAAACGCTGGGTTAGTTCATATCCATACAATTGTTAATGTCGACAAATATACAAAAATAAATTGGAGACTTAGTCCCTTCAACTCACCTCCCACAAAGGTGAAAATATTGTAGCCATTGTCAAAGCATGCGATCCTGAAAAATATAATATCAACTATAAATACAAAGTTATGAATTATAAGGGCATTTTTTTAACCTCTGATGGAGCATAAAATGAAGTCCTCCTAAATACAGGATGACAAATTAAAATCAGTATTAGTAGGAGTTACCAGTACCTTAAGAAATTATTACAGACTAAAGGATTGAACTACTTAGTGTAACAATGTTTTTATGAAAGGTGTGGAAGGGTAAAAAAGCATATACATTAAGCTAAGTAGTGACAGGTAAATTCTAGGTCAGTGTCAGGTGATGTTATGTTAGGAACAGTTATATTAGTTTAGCAGCAACGTCCAGAATAACACAGGGTTTAGTATGTCTCATATTAAATTTCTTCTACAATGAGAAATTTTACCACTGTGCCAGTATTTTCTCTTTTGTTTTCCAGAGCTCAGAGGGGACCGGTCGCTAATGGCGGAGCATACCTAAGCTATTCTGAAGGCATTCCTAAAGCAATTTTGAAATTTATTTTCTATCACAAAGATTGGGCTATCACATATCAGTGGCTGAAATGAAATTTGGATTTTCTCTAGCACCATGAGTACCGGTAGGCCTAATGTAAGAAGTATGATAACATGTCATGTTCTGCTGACCTTAGTGGAGAAGGGGGATAATTTTCTATGAGAGCAAAAGTGTTACTGTAATCAGCTAAAAAACAATTTCAAGAGTAGGGAAATTCCTACCTTACCCCTACTCGTTAATTTGTACAGTGGGAGAAGTACTTTTAGACCTACACTAGATGGTGAGCCGTATTATTAGGCCTACATAGGATACCGGTACTGTCTTTAAATTAATAGTTCACAAATAAATTACATTTGCACCTAATGTTGACGTGTTTTTGCACTCAATGAATTACTGTAGACCTATATCCTTCTGGAACACCATGTCTCAAATATGCAAGTGCAATTTAACTTAGCCTACTAATAAACATAAAATGACAGAATATTGAAAACGTACTTACATAAAATATGATTCAATACGGTACCGGTAGGCCTACACGGAAATAACATTTGGACAATTTTCAGTGCTGCGTGTTTTATAAATACCGTGATCGGAAATAATAGCAACATTCGCGTAAAACAAAACAGGCACACAAACTAATGAAGAGTGTATCATGGTTATGGTTTAGGTTGACACGTGATACTGTACAACTACCCCTTCCCCCGTCGTGCTAATTCAAAGGTATTCGGAAAGATAAACTCATTTTCTCCAATGAAATCACCCTTTAATAACGGCCCTCAATTCATACAAAATTACCTAAAATATAAGGTCGAAACAGAAAATTCAACACTCTGTTTTCCGTCTTATGAAGACAGTACACCATCTGTTGGCGAGTACACGAGTACACGAGCGGGTCTTTCGGATTATCCAGCTCTAGCGACAGAACTCCTGTGCTTTGGGTACATCAACGTCTACTGTTCCGATTTATAATAACAACACATTCATAAATAATAATATATTTATTCGCTATTAGACCACATTACATTTTCTCCGAATGTCGCATTCCTAATTGTTAGATAGGTGCCCACAAGGTGATTTGCAGCTCACTGTTTTGTCACTATGCAACCTGCAACGAAAGCCTTGTCTTATTCCTCCGAACTGTAGAGCTTTATAAGTTTTCCTCATTTAAGTAATGAACTGAAGCAAGCAGCTCTACCGGTTTTAAAATTCGTAGTTTTCGTGCAAATTAAATACAGAGATTGAATAACTTGGACCACATATTCGGCGGAATCTGGATATAGAAGGCAAGTGTCTTCCGTGTGTGTACGTTTATGCACAGTTCACAAGGACACTGGTCACTGAAAGGGCGATCTGGCAGTGCGCTGTTGCAATTCTGCGGGACTAATAATCTATCTTCAAACCACGAACTTAATCACAAAAGCCAGAAAGGCTTTTTTTTTTTTTACTTCTTCTGCCCGTACCATAGATAATAATGGTAGAGGAAGTATATATTCGATTCCGAAGTTGAGTTTCTAACATTAAACGTTTTGGGACCACCTGAATCCAAAAATACTATTTTCAGAAACATGTCTGTGAACAGCCTAGCTCTAGAACGAAAAACCGTATGAAAACAAAGTCATATACTTTCTGGATGTGACACGAAGACTGGCGACGACTTTCGCTTACTTTTATTGATACTTTATATTAAGAATTTTTTTTCGCGATTTCCTCGAAAACAGCTTTAACGATTTTGTTGAAATTTTGTACACGAGGAGCTTATACTAACAGCTAAAACTTTTATTTGAAATATTTTTTTCGTATTCATTCTATAAAGAATAGTTATAAGCCACCTAATGTTCGTAGAAATCCAATCTAGCTAGGTGAACAATAAGGCTTTGCATGAGGTTGAAACATCTGAATACGCGACTCTCTGCAATACGGCCGCTTATTAAGTGCCAGTATGGTACTTTATGAGATTGTGTGGGGGACGAAAAAATGTCTGTCCGTCTGTATGTACGTCCGTGTGTCTGTACGCCCCATAACTCAAATACGCTTTTTCGGATTTTAATGAAACTTGGAAAACACATTTATAATGGCCATGGGAAGAACCCTATTGATATTGAACCAAATCGGTTCACCGATACCGGAGTAATGCCCAATTTAGTGCCTATTTTAATAGATTATATTAGAAAGGCGCCATAGCTCAAATACGCTGTATCGGATTTCCATGAAACTCGGTATATGCATTTATGACGCCCATGAAAAGTACCCTATTGAATTTGAACCTAATCTGTTGCCCGGTACCGGAGTAAAACCGAATTTAGTGTCTATTTTAGAGGCGCAATCACTCAAATACGCTTTATCGGATATTTACGAAACTTCGTATGCGCATTTATAATGTCCATGGGAAGACGTATGTTGATATTCAACCAAATCGGTTGGCCAGTACCGGAATAATGCCCAATTTAGTGCATTTTATGTTAATATATGAGAAGTCGCGATAACTCAAATATGCTTTATTGGATTTTCCTGAAACTTTATATACCCATTTATAATGTACATGGGAAGACGTCTACTGATATTGGACCAAATCGGTAGACCGGTACCGGAGTAAAACCTAATTTAGTGTCTATTTTAAAGACGCGGTAACTCAAATATGCTTTACCGGATTTTTATGAAGCTTGGAATACACATTTATAATGTTCATGGGAAGACGTCTATTGATATTGGATAAAATCGGTGAACCTATTTCGGAGTAATGCTCAATTTAGTGCCTATTTTATGGTAATATACGTATTCGAAAGAATTTATATAAAAAAAAAAAAGCAAATCAGTTATCTTGACAACATAGCCTATTGTTTTACTGTGATATTATAAGGCTTTGGAAATTAAAATACAGTTAGCTATGACCAAAAACACTATTGTTTTACATGCGCTTATCCAACTAGACCGTTAAACTGACCCAGGTGGCCGAGATGGTAACGTGTTGGCCTCACATTCTGTAGTTCCATTGTTCAAATCCCAAAACCGGCCAATTTGACTTTTTTTTCTGCATATCATAATTGCAGTCATAACTGATTAAACAAAAACATACTGGCACTTTTTTACATCAGTTTACCTGATTTTATTAAGTGCCAGTACTTTATGAGATTGTGTGTGCAGACGAAAAATGTCTGTCCGTCCGTGTGTCTGTACGCGCCATAAGTCAAATACGCTTTTCCGGGTATCATGAAACTTGGAAAACACATTTATAATGAATATGGGAAGAACCCTATTGATATTGAACCAAATCGGTTCACCGGTACCGGAGTAATGCCCTATTTAGTGCCTATTTTAATAGATTATAGCGCCTTTCTATTAGAAATACGCTGTAACTCAAATACGCTGTATAGGATTTCTTTGAAACTTGGTATACGCATTTACGACGTCCATGAGAAGTGCCCTATTGAACTTGAACCTAATCTGGTGACCGGTACTGGAGTAAAACCCAATTTAGTGTCTATTTTAAAGGCGCAGTAACTCAAATACGCTTTATCGGATATTTATGAAACTTCGTATACGCATTTATAATGTCAATGGGAAGACGTCTATTGATATTGGATAAAATCGGCTAATCCTTCTGGTGGCACTATGGCCCTGGGGTCGACTCAGCCCCTAACAGAATTGAGTACCAGGAGCAATCCTGGGGGTAAAGGCGGCCGGTGCGTAAGGCTGACAACCTTACCACATTCATGTGCCGAATGTCCAAAATCTGGGAGCCTCAACCTCCTGGAACCCTCTGGGCCTCCATGGCCTGTATAGGGATCACTTTACTGTTTTTTTTAATGATAATATACGTATTCGAAAGAATTTAAGTTATGAAAAAAAGCAAATCAGTTATCTTGACAACATAGTCAATTGTTTTACTGTGATATTAGAAGGCTTTGGAAATTAAAATACAGTTAGCTATGACCAAAAACAATATTGTTTTACATGCGCTTATCCAACTAGACCGTTAAACTGACCCAGGTGGCCGAGATAGTAACGTCTTGACCTCACATGGTTCAAATCCCGAAACCGGCCAATTTCACTTTTTTTTTTGTATTTTTATGTGAGTGTGCGATTGTCAAGATATCACAAATCTGTACAGTTCAGATGATGCTGGAAGATTTCAATCTAATCTAATCTGTAAGCCCTGCTTAATGAATAAATCTGGAGCTTAACTTGGAAATCAATTAAAAAAACATATTCTGCATATCATAATTGCAGTCATAACTGATTAAACAAAAACATACTGACAGTTTTTTACATCAGTTTACCTGATTTTATTCTTTATCAAAATGTGAAGTGAGAAAGATGTATTGCCCATGATTAAAGTGAAGAAAGTTACGTAAGTGCATTAATAAGATATTAATTGGGTTGTGTAGCCTGCCCCCCCCTCTCTCTCTCTCAATATATATATATATATATATATATTGCGATGATTTATTGTTGTGGCATAGGGGAAGCGTTCCGACTTCAATTCCCGGTCGGGACAAGTTTCACGGGCGGAGTTTTCCATGTGGAAACTTTAAGCCCTAGTTGTCCCCGACGTCATCTGGCCGTCATCCCATCCGCGCCCTTTTCGGAATGAGGTGTGTGTGTGTGTGCGCGCGCGCGATTGGTGTGCCTCGTCCTGTTTGTTCAATGTTGTATCGGAGGTGGCCCTGACATTGGACTGATCACTCATCTACGGAGACCCTCAATATCGTTGTTTTAATTTTTGTATAGGGATGTAAAGGGACCATGCTAGAAGAACGAAGTATCAAGATTTCGAATTTAAAAAGTTCGCAATAATCAAGTTCGTTGGTACCCGAAAAAAATAATTTTAAGAACTGCTGTTGATTACAACTTCAAAAGTATAATTTTCCTTTTTTCCAGTCATTGGACAGCCCTATCTATAATAAAATGGAAATAGGGAGGAATGCGATCTAGGAGAAATAAAATAAGTTACAAGGAAGGAAGGTGATCTCATACAAGTTTCCTTCCAGCTAAAACCAACATCCGAGGGAAATACCATCACGATTCAGGGATTTCGCATTTATCTTAGATGTAACAGCAAACAAGCGTGCTCTTAGATTAGAAGGCACATGCCAATGCCCCACCTCACACGCAAATTCTGTGTTGACGAGAAGGCTAGCTTGTAAATACATTTGAGATTATTTTTACAGACAAATGCTCAAAATAAAAGTGGTGTGGGACTAGAACTAGATGCATGCAGTCACTGAATAAACTTTAAACAATAAAATAGCAAAAATTATTTTTCAGTAAAACCCACGACGTGTTTCATGTGAAATCCTGATTAGTTGTTGCCGTCATGTTTCAATTTTAACAGTATTACATTTGTTTAAATCACCTTCTTATAAACAAATTTAAATACATTTACGACAGTATTACAATTTGCTAGAACAAATAAAAATAAATTCGGAGCAGTATCAAATGTTAAACGAATTAAAACACATAACTAGACTAAGAATTAAAAAAAAAAATTAAAATCGTATGTGAAAGTCACATAACTTCCTCTGCCCAAATAAAAGTTAGCAGTATTCACATATCCTTGTACAGAATCGCAAGACAATTTTACGCTAATTATGCCTAAATACCTTATAGCCTCTCCTTAGAATGTTGCGACTAAAAACGCAGGCTATGGACAAACAAAAAAAGAAGAAAAAATAAGTGACTGCAAACGTTTATTGAACTTTCCGCCGTTCAGAATAATTTTCAAATTTATCGAATATTCCCCTCAGATATTTCTTTGCTGTAAGCATGGCCAACAATACATCTTCCTCACTTCACGTACTTATATAGAATAAGAGGCCGTGAATGTCCGCGTATTGAGTTGTTCACCAGGCAAGACAGTTTCTACAAACAGTGGAGAGAATTTTTTTATAACAAATTTTCAAATAAAAGTTTTAGCTCTTGGTATAAGCACTCCATGTACAAATGTAGTGAGAGCCTTTTTGAGAAAATCGCAAAAAACTACATTTTCTTCATATAAAGTCCCCTTAAATATAAGCATAGGCGTAACCAGGCCGACCATATGGGGGGGGTTATAACATCCGCGGGGTCTGGCGAGTATGGAAGGAGAGGGGGGTCCGGGGGCCCTCCCCCGGAAAATTTTAAAAATTAAGATGCAAAATAACGAGTTTTAAGCTTGCGGGGGTTCTCCCACGGAAAATTTTAAAAATTAAAATGCAAAATAACAAGTTTTAAGCTTCCGGGGGTCCTCCCCGGAAAATTTTAAAAATTAAGACGCAAAATAACGAGTTTTAAGCTTCCCACGCTTTATACTTGTATTAAGCAATTTATGGGCAGACTTAAAAAAATTATACAATTTTCCTTTTTTTAATCAATGGGGGGGGGGGTTCAAACCCCCAAAACCCCCCCCTCGCTACGCCTATGAATATAAGAGAAGTTTGTCGCCAATCTTCGTGTCACAGCCTCAGAAGGTACATAACCTAAATACAAAATTTTGTTTTCGTACGTTTTTCCGTTACATGAGGCCGTATTGCAAAGAGCGTGTAGCCTATTCACAGTGGGTGGCTTATAACTACCCTTCAGAGAATTTGTACGAAAAAATGTTTCAAATAAAAGTTATAGCTCTTAGTATAAGCAACCCATCTGCAAAATTTAAAGAAAATCGTTAGAGCCGTTTTCGAGAAAATCGCGAAAAACGAAAATTTCTTCATGTAAAGTCCTCTTAAAAATAAGAGAAACTTGTCACCAATCTTCGCCTAACATCTTCAGAAGAGACCTGACCCAAATACGAAATTTTGTTTTCATATGACAGACACACACACACACAGAGACAGACACACAGACATGTTTCCAAAAATACTATTTTTGGATTCAGGATGCCTTGAAACGTGTATATATGCTAAAAACTCAACTTCGAATTTGGGGGTCGAAAACAATACTTCCTCTACCTATAGTACCTATGGTACGGTTAAAGGAAGTAATATATGTCCGAGGGATACGAGCACGCTGTGGACGAATTTTTTTAAGTAAATTATAAAATCAACGTTTTTTCGGTACCCAGTGGCGAAGGGAAGGGGAGGTCCAGGGGTCCGGACTCCTCCCGAAATCAGAAGATAAAATTCCATTTTAACACATGATTAATTATTTTACTTAATAATAAAATACTGAACTTTTAAATGTAGGCCTATTATTTCCACTGTTCCATGTGTTATTTAACTTTTCTTATAAATAGTAATAAGTGCTATAACTTAGGTAACGATTTCTTGTTTAAGTTGGCATGTCTTGGGAGTAAAATAATTTGCTAACTAATTTTCAGCGCCAAAATAACGTAAAATGCGATCTTCATTAGTTGAATATTCAACAATTTTCCGGGAGTGGGCCCCCCCAAACCGCCCGACACTTTCGACCCTCCCCGAAGTTATTTGTTAGATGAAGAAATTCTCAAGACATAATTGTTTGGAACGTTACTTACAGGAGAAGAAGAAGAAACGCCTTCATGTTACACTTGATAATACAAACTGCAAGATACAGCAATACCTCATGTGCGCGTTATCATCACCGCTTCCTCTGTAGCCGCAACTTCCTCGTATCATCTCCGATATTCTGATTCTACTATTACTGCTGAACTAAATTACACTCAACCTATCAACCAAAATGCTCACATCTTACCTCCTAACGAATTTCGTGATATTCAGTACACTTTAATATCTATTATACGATTAGTTTTACTCAGGATCGGACTGGCCATAGGGCCGCCCCAGTTTTCGTTGAAAGACGACTGTTGACCAGCGATTATTATCTCTTTAGTGTGTTTCACGTACGAGTTGGCCAACCATGCGTGTTTCAGCGTCGCAGCGGCCACAGCTCTATCTTCCGAGCGATCGGGTGAAATATCTACCCAAATAAAGTCGCTAACGGTGTAATGATTCGGGTTCTCACAATTACAGATAAAATCACAATGAAAATAACCACGTGCCTCATCACACGAGATGTTGAAAATGTCCTCCTCTTGCATCCACACAACACTGGCATCTTTTTAGGAAATTTTCCTCTACGTGCGTAAGTTCATGTTGTTTTTAAGTTCTTCTAAATGTATGGGGGTTTGACCTAAACAATTTCATTTTTCTAGTTCAAGTTCGGGTGAAATATCTACGTAACTGAAAGAGAGTTAAAACTTTTATTTGAAACAATGTTTTGCAATTCTCTGAAGGGTAATTAAAAGCCAGCCATCGTTTGTAGAAACTCAGGCTTATGTCTTGCGTATGGTACCAATGCACCTTTGCACGAGGTAGAAACAAGTGAATTATCTGCAATATGGCCAGAATGTGGAGAAAGTTGTATTATCAATGTTTAGAGTAGACAAAGTTATGAGAGTGTAATAACAGATTTTTATTCTCAAAATGGGTGCATATCCACAACTTATGGTAACCCTAGGAACAACTCTACAAAATCTAACGTGAAGTAAACAAGCATAACACAGAAGCCACTGTTAATTGTTAATATTTTAACATTTTAGCAAGATTATTCTCAGAATATGGTAGACGGCCACAAAAAAATTTCAAGGGGCAAATTTGTTGGACCAACTGTCTCTTCTGCCTTTCACGAAGGGGAGAGAATGTGCAGCGAGAAGATTGTAACAACTAAGGCCAAGAAGTTAATGCTCTATCAGAAGACAAAGTTTGCATACAAATATGCTCTAAAATTTGTATAATATGCTCCGAAAACAATTAAGTATGTTCTGTCATTAAAGTAATTTTAATATTTTATGTCCACTTATCTGAATTACATTATCATTTACAAAAGTAGTAAAAGTTGTATAAATTACAGTACAAAACATGGGTGAAAAATAAAAGGTCAATGAAACAGACTTTAGAAAACTGAAAACTAATGAAGTGAAACATCGCTTTAATATTATATAATCAGTTCTGGAAATGTTAGGCTACATACTGTTAATTATTGTACAGTTGGTTCTCGAAACATTCACTTAGCCAGATATTCTGCAAATGTTTCAATTAACAGATATGTGTACAATATTTTAAAACTATCAGAAATATGCCGTTAAAAATGTGACAAACTAATAAAATATGCACAAATATTTTGAATATCAAGAAAATCTAATAGAGTATGCAAAAATATGCAAAATAAAACATTCAATTTTCTGTTACATTTTTTAGGCCTATACATTTTAACATTAGCAGGTAATAAATAAAGTGCATTATTAAAAATATTGTAAGATAAATGCATGTTCCATATCAAATTATTTTGATACAAATATTATTTCCACAAACTGCTATGAAAACCATATACAGTGAACGCCGCTTAATGCAATCACGGATGATTTTTTCAATCCGATAATGTAATCATTTTTAGGAAGACCTGTACAGATTAATACTAATACATTGAAAAAATGATGTTTATTGAACCAAAGATTTGGTATGTTATCACATTTTCCTTTTTTACAGCTTTCTTTCCAAGTACTGTATGTCATTCAAAATTTAGTTTTTAAGAGTTTCATCATTAACTGAACTGTATTACAGTATGCTGTATTGGAAGTAGCAATACTGCTCCCAGCTCACAGAATGACTAGTTCGAGGGGGTGGCATTACCTACTTTCTCTTTTAAGCAATAAAACATGTTTCACCCCCTCAGTTAAGCTGCAGCTTTTGAATTATGAAGATAACGGTGTTGACATGCAGTGATGGCTAGTGTAAAATGAGAAGACTTGGACAAACAGGCATTAGATGTTTTGCTACGAGGTTTTCACCTCAGGTCAGTATAGACTTCCAAAATACTCTTAACTGAGTATGCAGTATTGGTCAATGGACTCCTAAAGGAAAATAAAAACAATTAAAAACCTTTACTGATTGAAAAAAAGTTGCTTGCAGTCTATTACTGTATTATGTATGGTTCAATGATTCAGTTATGAATTACTTTATGAAAAAAAAAGCTTTTGATTCTGTTTTGTAGTGTATTGTATATGAATAAATAACCTTCAATTAATTATTTCGGCTACTGTTATCAATTGGTTAATATTATCAGATTAGCTGCATTCTTAAGTGATCACAATAAGCAGTGTGCACTGTATTTAATGTAGTAATGAATATGTAGAATTTTCTACTGCTAGGTTAATTTAATGAGTAATGTTAGTAAATGATATGGTTAAGGGACACTAACTTCCAGCATGCCATTTCTTCTTCATAATACAAGCACAGATGGATTCAGGGATAGTATGAGCAAACTTCTCATGCAGAGGGCAAGCATCTGAAAAGCATTCAAAATACAAAAATACAATTTTTTTTGCCACTAGCTCCTACATAAAAATGATCAACTAATTACTTGTTAAAGTATCTTTGTATACACACCTTTTAGTTGGAATACTCAGCACGATTGTTTCTCCTTCTTTTGTCATTCAGTTATTAAAAATATAATCCCCAAGTAGAGTCTTGTAGTTCTATATTTTATGTAATATTCTACTGGTATCAAAATGAATTTTGAAGTAGTGAATAAGATAACCAACCATGTGCACGACTTACTTGTAATAATCGTGTTCCTCAAAATCATGACATAATATCAATAAAATTCAATTACTGACACCTTCAATATTACAATATAGCAGTATTACAAGTCTAACAGTTTCCTAACCAAATAAATTACCAGTATCCCACAAATTTTTTCATTGAAATTATACGTTTATTAATTTATATTATCTGAGGGACAGCTCCCTTTGCCTGTACGACTCAGAACACAAATATACAAAATTTGATACAGATTATACCTTAGATGTTTAGTAATATCAAATCAGTAAGTAGTCATTTTGGGTCGTATAAATGATGGCGTAAAACTAACAAGCAGCCCATCAATACCAAATGGTTAGTTCTGTTAAGAAATTGGACGTAAAATTAAATTCACAGCAGAAGTTGGCAACATTTTGGAATGGTGCCTCTTGCCTCTATCATGAATCCAGTCACTTGGATTGAGGAAACCAGAAACCCGTACACTGACTTGAAGCAGAAGTGCATTTTTGATAAGATCAACATAATTGATAATGAGGTGCGGTAGCAAATAGGTCATTAGCTGAACTGTGGGGAAGGGAAATCATTCGGATGGGCTATGATGTGTTTGAATCTCTGCTAGAGATACAGCCTAAAAGTTACCTTACTAAGGTAACTCTTAGGAGAACTCTGTTGTCACGACAATCACTGAGTAATACGTCTCAAGTACTGCCTGATCAGCAGAACAACTACACTGGCTGCATCTACCATATTATTAATAACTAGCAGGTGCCTGCAGCTTCACCTGCAATAATTAATTTAAAAATTAAGAGCAACATAATTAAAACATTATAATCATTAACACTTTATATGTGAATCGTTCATAAACTAAACAATTAATAATTATAATGGAACAGCTAAAAATCCGGCTTTGGAATGCATTCCACGATTAGAAAGAGCTGCCTGGGAAAAATCACCTCAGATTAGAGTTCCCTGGCTCAGAAAACGCCTGCACAGTGAGTTCCGTCCGAATCGATAAATGTTTGCCCATTTAGGCCTATATTCATTATCCCTCTTGCGTCTAGGTTGAAAATTTCAGAGGTCTGCATGCCTTGACATTATAAACAAATGAATCGGCCAGGGTGAGCTCACAAAATCAAAGCGATTGATAATTCCGTGTGATATATTGAAAATATCACGTTGCTTTTATTTCCAAATTATGGCAAAGCCACCTGCAATTGATGTTACAATTGAAATGTATTACCGAAAACTGATGCTTCGATAGCGCAAAAAATTCACGTTTTCTGTCAGTTTTTCACTCATAATTCGCGAAGGAAAGCAAAAATAAAAAATCTGACTTTGAGATGCATTCAGCCACTCATCAGTCCATGTATGTTTAAAATTTCAGATCTCCGCATGCAGTAGATTTCGCTGGGCATCGCGCACAGACAAACTGACAAACACTTCTTCTTATTATAACTACTAAGGCTTTCACGGCCGGTGTTCAATGATATTTCCATTTCCAGGCTGTATGGCCATGGTCTATCCGATGAAATTGCTGACGTTTTGCCACGAACTGCATCTGGCATCTTCAGAGCTGGTCGCAGTCAACCACCTAGCCGTAACGAGCTCTGAAGATGCCAGATGCAGTTCGTGGCGAAACGTCAGCAATTTCATCGGATAGACCATGGCCATACAGCCCGGAAATGGAAATATCACTTCTTCTTATTGTTATAGATAATATTACTGTCTGTATCACACTGCTGATGATTACAGCTTAAAAAGAAAACACTGAAGTCATTAAAACGTTATCAAAATGCACATAATGTGGAACACAGGTGCAGCCATGTTATTCTGCTGCACTTCAAAAGCCATCCCTGAAAGGAAAATGGAAAGGTTAACCAATGAAAAGGCAAAGCAGCCATGTGTTGGTCGTGTTCACTTACACTCCAAAGCCATCCTGAATTAACTATATGAACTTCATGGTTGTACTTATTTCCTAATACACTTTACAAATATCCAAAGTTGACCAAGATAAGTGGAGCTGCAGTGCATTCTTTCCGGGGATCGGATGGCTTTGGTGAAATTATACGAACTCACTGGTCTCAATGAGCAATAAATACTCTTTATATTTACAATATAGTACACAGTGTAAACATACAATTTAACATGTATGCCAAAAATGCAAGATGTTGTTCTAAGTACCTGGAATTTTCAAATAAGTTGAAATATTTTTTTATTGGTTTGTTATTTGTTTTAATAGATCGAATGCCATAGTGGTCCTCCACAATATTGCCATGGGCCCAGCATAAAATCTATTCAATATTATTAATTAGGGATGGGTCGATACCAGATTTTCTCGATACTCGATACTGATACATGATTTTTTTCCTCGATACTCAATACCATAAACATTTCCAGTTTCAATAAATAGCTACATCACGCGATCATCACAATGAGGGTCTATAGGAAAATAGTTCCACACTTCACTTGTATTGACTGAAAAAATTATGTTATCGTTATTGTTTTAAAAGCATACCAAAATAGATTGCTTATGAATGGATAAAATAATCATGTGACGTTCTACTCAGATCACAGAGCAGAACAATGAACAAACTGTATTAAGGTTTGCAGAATAAGCAGTAACTTAATCTCCGCAACAGAGCATCGTATAATGGGGTTTGGACAGTCAGCTTGCTTGTTGGTTGTTATTGAGGCGTTTGACAGCAAACGAAACAATTAAGAATCTCTTCTGTTTGGATTTTAAAAGTCGGAAAGTCTTTATTTACGACTAGACAAAAGTCACAGAGTGGTTTTCTCCATTTCAAGGAGAAATAGAAGTATTTACTATATTTAGTAGACTACTAAAAGCAGAAAGAGATACGGTATTTCCTTAAATTGCAGAATTGCCAAAGTACCGGTATCGAGAGTATCGAGGACCCATCCCTATTATTAATTCAAAACTGAAACAATCTCTTTCCCTAACAATATGTAATTTAAAAATCTGTATAAATACGTCACTTCACAAACTGAAAAGCAGAGATATAAAATCAGTAAAATAATGCTTCGTGTAAAATGGAAGATTTCTTATTCACATGTTATATTTTCATTCATGAAACTAAGCTATTTTATTGAAATTTTCTGATTGATTTGAAACTCATGAGCCACCTGGTTCACCTGATGACTGCCTTATTATCAGTGTATAAATTCAGCTCTGAAATTATGTTTGTTAAAATATATTCAGAGCTATCATGGCAATAATGTATTACACTGTGGCCATAACGGTCATATACACATGAAGAATTATTCCTGCAGTGATTTTCTTGCCACCAAGAAGACTTAAGTGACACACATACCTGGTGGTCACATGGACTGTATTGGCCCTATAGTAAAATTACAAATCCACTAGGAACTCCATGGCATTCAAGAATCATCACATCCTTAAGGAAGCCAACCTATTGAAATCAGTTAATAAACAATGTGATGATTCTTATTCATAATAATAAGAATCATCACATCCTTAAGGAAGCCAACCTATTGAAATCAGTTAATAAACAAAAAGATCTGGAAGTTTGGGAAAAGATTTATATGAAAAAGTATGAAGATAAACTGATGAATTTTGAAATACCGCTAGAAGAAAATTTGATCAAAAAGTTTGTTAAACAAAAACCAGAAGGCGCCAGTGTTCTCCAAGCAGAAAATAGATAGTTGACAAGCAGTTGAAAATGTGGGCAAAGCCCATGAAACGTACGTCCTGCAAAAATGTAAGGAAAAGTGAGGCCTAAAGTGTTTAATAGTCAACAACTTTGTTAATTACATAACTTTGTTGCTTCACTGTATTAAGTTCCATTATCTCTTGAGTCCTCATAATCAGTTCTTGTTGTTTGAGATCACTACATAAGACTTCATTGTTCACACGTAAACCTTAAGAGCATATACTTGCATATTTATAGTATCTAAATACAAAAAAAAGAGACTGTAGCCCATATATTTTTTTTCTCTGCTTGTGGTTTATTACTTTTTAGTAAATTGCTGAGATTAGCTTTTGCAGCTGTTGCCTCTTAATCTAAATACCACCGAGAAATATAAACTGCAAGAACACAAACCGTATATAATTTTCGACTCTATACTATCTTTCTTACCTCACCATCTGTTTCATTTTACCAGAACAGAAGCTTTATTGTAAGGGAACTGATGCAAACTTTTATTTATTTTATTAGTTTCCTTGTATGTATACATCTTGCAACCCCCTGTTGGGGACATAGGGCCTTCAAGTGGAGGTTTCGGTACTTAGATTAATTTTGTTACGCTTGTTTTCCGAGAGAGGGGAGAGGGACAGGTCGTAAGCCCATTGCATCACAACTCTCACAGGAAACTGATGTAATACTAGGGCATGAAAGGACCAAGGAATTTTGTCCAGTGGCTCTAATTTAGGATTGGACTTTTTTAACATGCTGTAAATCTACAACATGGGCTCCCAGCTTAAACTTCCTTCTGGAGGACTCTGGGCCTAGGATTTTTTAAAAATCCATCAACCTTATCCGGGTTTAAGCCTGCAACCTTTGGATCTAGAGATGTGTACGCTACCTCTACACCATTGCAGCCGATAATGTTAGTTTGGTTTGTCATTTATTTTAATGTATCAGACTCCGTCTGTGTCCCTCCACCAACTATTGAAATGGTTTTAACTTTGCCAGCTAAGCTAATTTTTTGCCAAAAAAAAAGAAGAGAGAGTTACCAGCAAGAATATAGAGAAATAAATGTATTTGTGATAAACTTGAATGGAATGTATATCTTTCAAAATACGGAGAAATATTACTGCTGTAAAGAGCTAATTAGTTTGTGATATTTTCCTAACTTTTGAGCATATTTCCATGATCTTTAGTGCACAAAAATCCACACCCTACTTATATAATGCTGTTCCTCAATTTCTTGAAAAATGCTGATTTCTAAAAGCTTCAACAATACACTGTAAAGATTGTAATTTATTTCATTTAGGCATTTTGTAATCACTTGGAGGAAAGAACACTCAATCTTCTGTTACACGCACACGCAGTTGTAAATCGCTGTGGAGAGGTTGAAAATTCACTAATCGGTATCTAGTTAAATTTGCATTGTGATACCATCGAAATAATTGCAGTTTAGAAGATCACAAACAAAATGAAAGATTAAACTGATTGTGATAAATACGGAAGTTGATTATGACAAAATGTTTATTCCATAAACTATAAAACACTCACCAAAAGATGTCACAGTAGATCACTGCTCTAGTTCTAGCTCTGGCATTCTTATGCTGGCACACAGAGTACAAATAGACAATAGCTGAATAATTATATAGGGAGTTGAAATTAACACTATACTTCACTTTTGTTATAGTATACCTGTACTAGTGTCGGCGTCATCACTACCATTTTCAACAGCTATACTTCAACTGTCATGGCACCCTCCTGTCATCATCATTAGGATGTCGAAGTTCATGAGTTAGTTTCTCTTCTTCTGAATAAAAATCCTCTCCCAGACCAAAAGCCCTTGTGCACACAAACCATCTTAACAGTTCTGGATTCCTAACTACTTCATGCTCTGCATCCCAAAAGTGAGCTGCTATTGCCATTTGTCAGTGTTTCGGGATTTGATGTGTCGTATGTGCTCTTTAGTTCTAACTTCCAATGTCTTCTTGGTTTTTCCTACACAGATGTTTTCACAGTCATTATTTAAATTGGTAGATGCCAGATTTTTTTTATGTGGTGGAGGTTCTCCAAATTTGTAGAATTCAATAAAGAGTATCTAGGCCTATTTACTGATGCTGTCATCCGGGGCGTCACCAGGAATTTTATGAAGGGGGGCAAACTTTACACTAACACAAGGCAAGAATAAAATACTGTTAAGAATAACCCAATGCGAGTTCAGAGTTTCCTCTTTAATCTACAGTGAGTCTCAGACAGATTGGTGCCGCTTGTCGCGCGTGCCGTGTTTCTCTTGTGATGACTCAACACTACCTGCGTCGCGGCCAGCTGTGTCCCCGCAGATAAGTAAACAATTCCTGCATAGCCTGCAGTTGAGCATTGTTCTCGTGTTGTACAGACGTGAAATTGTTATTCAGTAGTTGTCACAACTAAAAGAAAACATTAGGATAGAGATAAACTCAATAATAACGGAAAAACAATTAATGCGTATTAATCGGAATTTCCTATCACGATGCCAAAAATGTGTGGATGTAGGAGCAGGACACTTCCAGCATCTCCTGTAATAAGGTAGGTGCCTATTTTCGTTATTTTCAAACTTATTTCATTTATTTTCATTGTCACACACGGACAAGTCAGTCAACTGCCGGGGAGTTCCTTTGCCGCATACCGGGGATAGGAGCGTCATCTGGGGGGAATCCAACGTGCGGCGCGGCGGAACCAATCTGCCTGAGACTCACTGTAATACATTTTGACTTTCTACTGGATGAAAACCTAAATTTGAAAACAAAGTTAGAAATAATATGCACATTGGTGTTTGAAATATTACAATATTTTCTTGGGCTACAGAATACAGAAAATTGGAACTCCAAACTGCACAGTCCTCACCTCAGCCCTCAAAAGTTCCTGTAAATGAGTATAAAACAAAAAATAAACAACAGATCTTCCTGCCCAGCATAGAAAATAATCAACACCAAATTTAAATAAATAAAGAACACAAACCTGATATTCTGAAGCTCCATTTTGTCTATTTTACCTGTAAAATTTAACAAAGTATCTCCTACACTTTATTGGTTCTCATTTTATATTTTTTCCATTTTCCCACAATTAACTTCAATAGCTGGTTTACACATTCCTTTCATTGCATCAGGATTCTTCCTATTCATCTAATCTACTTTGGAACTTCATACCATAGAAGAAAGAGCCACAGATAGGTCCTAGAGTGCCAGATATTGGACTTTCATTGATATGCCTCACTTCCTTTTTCCTTATTGTGTGCAATGCTTCAATTAAGGTTCTGCATCTATTCCTGTCTTCTGTAATCTGTTCTCAGCATGATCACAACTGTATCTGGCCCTCTCTGACTCCATCTGTCTGGTTCTACTCAGTGTTTCTTTTGGCCATCGTTGTTCTTCAAATCTCGTCAAATGACTAGTTGATTTGAATCTTGCAGATTCCGTCACTCCTGGTGGGATATCTTGTTCAAATGCTCCAGCTTGATGTTATGGCATTCTCGTATTCTGGATTTTGTGCCTGTAGCATGAGAAAATGTTAATCAACAATGCCAGGAAAATATAAAGATAAACATGTGTTGTACCAAGCCGTTCTGCATAATGATGTAAAATGACTACTTGTGCCTCTTAAGAGCTGATGGTCAACTTATATCCACTTTAAGCTCCACTTACGTCACATTCTTTCCCCGAAACTAGTCCAGGAAAGAATGTGACGTAAGTGGAGCTTAAAGTGTATATAAGTTGACCATCAGCTCTTAAGATTCATTAGTTTCACTGTTTATATCACTTCCCACGTTTATCGTTTTATTACATGACTACTTGTGATTAATGAATACAATGAAAGGTAAATGTAATATCTCAGAATCACAATGAAACTAATATTTAATGTACGATACCTTATTAGTAGTTATACAATGTCCATTAAACACAGCCACTTTTAGCCCTTACAATTATAACATTAAGTCAGTCTGGTCCATGTAATATTACCAGCGATGTGGAACATTAATACTGGGTACAGTTTTTCATGGGTTGTTCTGTTTGTTGGAGCGTAAGCGTGCGAGACCGGATCGCTGGTTTGATCGCTCCTCTTCCTCGTCGCTTGTATATGATGACATCCCTGCCACCACTCCTCTGGTTGATGTGGCTTGCATCAGCTCCTGGTCCGGTCCTGTCCTATTCTCATACAGGAGAATGTTCAAGGTTTCTTCATAAATGCGAGCTTCAGGAAATTCAACCTAAAATATAACAATACAGACAATTTAAGCAAGTTCATGTAACAGAGGACACTATTTCTAATTGGTAACTTTATATGCCACCGGCCAGATACATGGTAGGTACATTGATGATATTCCTGCATAAATATAAAAAGTTACTCATGGTGAAAACTAAGAGTTTTTAAGAAAATAATTTGTTTTTCAAAATTTGTGATTCACTGTGCAAGAAGGGGCCTAAATCAGTAGAGGAAATTTTACAGGACAGTAAATTTCTTGTAATAATTGTGGAGGCAATATTTATATATCCAATAATTTATTTTTAACAAAGGGAAGTGTAAATGTAAAGTGAACAATGACATACTAAGAGATTTTCCATTCACCAAAGAAGGTGAGATTGAACGTATGCTACTTAGTGCCAAATTTAATATTGCACACGGTGAACGGACACAGTGAATCATGTGAAATCAAACAAATGTAAAACTGCTTAAAAAAACAGGTGCTCGAAAGTTAAAATAAGTAACAAACCATTTTTAAAATGTCCATGTTTGCTTGAAAATGAAATGGGAACCCTAAAACAATATTAGTCATAATTTTTTTGCCTCCCAAGAAACATTTTCTTCCAGATGATGTTATATCCTTGAGAAGGACAATTAGTTATCTGGATGCTCTGTTCGTTGTTTTTCAAGCAACCCTCGTCTATTGGTGCATTTAAGGATGAAATCAATGCTGGTACATTTAAGACAAAGGATGAAATCGTAACATTAAAGGAAAGTTTGGCCAAAAATATCTGAAGACAGACACTACTGAGTTTCCATATCAGTTTGAAAGAAGTGGAAGAAGAAAGTAAGCATTCTAAGGAACAGGCTTCTCTTCAGTCAGATTCCTTAGGCTCACCTTTATTTCAATGTCAGGTAATAAAGTGCAACGATTAACCTTAAGGATAGGCCTAAGTACAAATATTACACACTTAATGGAAGAATAAATAACAAAAACTGTAACCTTTGTATGCTTTTTGTCTGTGGCGTAAACAATTGATGTACAGCACACTTCTGCCACTTTTTTCCCATGTCCATAAAAACTCCAACAGCAAATCTCACTGGAACCAATCACGTCCTTGATGAACAGTACTCTCCCACTGAACCGAAGGGAAAGTTTGTCAAACAGTTCTATATTCTTAAGTAGGTTGTCATCTGATGTCCTGCAAGAATCACATACACTTGAAATTTTTCAAACGAGTTGGAACTAAATGGTTCTATTGCTAAAGCATGGTCTTGCACATGAATTAAACCTATATCATGCTGTTAAAATAAAGTTAATATTTTAATCATGGTTCATAACCAATGGCTACGGTAAGTTTGAAAGTTTGACTGCAGACATTCAAAATGAATAGGCTAACCATAGCCGATTGATCTTCTAAGGGCATTAATCTGAGTGTTTGAATAAAAGAATACATACTAAATCATAACCTATAACATGATGCTAGAAGTGCGAGGATTCCGGTTTGACTGTTGACTAGGATTGGGTATTTCTGAAAGCCTTCTGTATGAACTTCTGAATTTATTTCCTTGAATAGTTCCTCTTCCACATAATAACTGTATTTTATAATAACATGCCTAATGTATATGGATTATTCAATATTTGTCTGCCTTTATACCAGAACTGGTCCTGGTACTCATTTCTATTAAGAGTCTGAGTCAATCTTACAGCTATAGTGCAACTAGAAAAATTATGGGGGGGGGGGGGGGGGAAATCCCATTGAGAGTCAAACCTATGACCTAGTAGCAAAGTGCCTCAACCGACTGCATCACGGTGTATCCACATAACTTCAACAGCTATATTGTACAATTGGAAGGACAATTAGATTTTGTTACCTAAGATGCGAGGAGTGTAATGAAATTTAGTCACTCTGCACAAGTTTGTTATCATACCAGTACCTCTCTTAAAGATGGGGTGATTAAGTTACGTGGAGGTACACTAGTTAATTATACATTTTAAGATTTAGTCTGTCTATCTTAAATGGAAATGGTTTGAAAACAACACTTTTCCAGGAAATTTGAAAACAAAATAATTGTCTGTAAGCAGTAATTTATTTTTCTTACATTTTCTGTTTGACTTTTAGTAAAGCCAGTATGCAAAACATTCTATTCATGCATATTAGTTCAATGCATATTTCTATATTGTTTTTTAATGTGAAGTGCAATTTCTAGAATAAACACTATAGAAAAACATTAGATCTAATCAATTTTATTAAACTCAATTTAACACAGAAACCTGAGAAGTTTAAAAATAAAAACACTTCTTCAATTAAATCTAATGAGAGATCTGCTGTATGCGCTGTAGCAGAGTCTTGGTGGAAAAATGCAAATTTAATTGAAGAAATGTTTGAAGATAGGATAAGATCTCCAAATTTTACTGTATGTGATTTTTTATTTTTGGGGGAACTTAAAAAATAAAGTGTACAAGAATAACCCTCATAGAGTACAACTGAAGAACTGAAAGAGAACACGAGAAGAGAAATTGCAGCAATTTCACAAGAAGAATTAATGCTTGTGAATGCAAACTTTCTTAAAAGATGTCCGAAATATGTGATAGATGGAGATCATTTTCAACATCATCTATGACAAAGATAGGCGATTATTCTAACAGTAGGCCTAATTCAGAGATCAGTGCGCTTGAATTGAGGGGTTATGTATATGAGCCTTTACTGGTCGATGACTTGCTTCCGGGCTATATATTTACTCCGGTAAATATATTAAATTTACTCACCCTGTATAGGAATACTTGTTATTGTGTCTGTTTATAAGTAGTTTCACAACGGGCTGAAACAAAAATCAACAATACCATCACATTTTTCTGCAAAAAAAATCAACGAAACAAGAGTGTCAAATAGAACCACATGCTTTGGGTAGGAATCATATTTTATTTGGAAACAGCAATAAGCACAAAGTTCTTCAGCTTTTTAGATTCTGAAAACACCATTATTAAGCAAAAAAGACTTGCCCAAAAATGAAAATAAGAAAGAAATATGCCCCCTTCATCATGTGAATTGCAAAACATGTACAAAATGTAATTCCAGAACAATTTTATTGTGGGCTTGTGAGAAAATTTTCTTTCCAATCAATTACTACCAGTCTGTTTTTCTCACTGTTGCATGCACGTTTTTTTCTGCTAACTCCCTGATTCTTGAAAAGTGAAAGATACTTCATCATTATATATGCTGATCAATGGATTCCAAGTTATACAAATAGGCTACATGTATTTAAAGGAAGTAATGAAATATTCCACGCTCCAGCACTGGGTTGTTCTAAGCCAGGTATGACGTGGTTTCTTTTCATACCTTCCTGAAAAGTTAAAAAATGCAGCAAGTTTTCCACAAGGATTATGGCAATTTCTGGTGTGAGTGAAAAGTTCTCCCAAAGGATACATCAGCTGACTTAAATTTCATTCCAGTTTTTTAACCAGCCACTTTAGGGATACGTGGTTTCTTTCATACCTGCCTGAAAAGTTAAAAACTGCAGAAAATTTGCCACAAGGATTATGGTAATTTTTCGTTGAACTACCTATGTGTGTGAACAGTTATGTTCCCTTCATGAAATCAACAAAAATCTCTCAGAGAACAAGAATGAGTGATTTTATCTTCAGGGTTAATGGGGCTGGGGGGAGGATGGGGGAATTCCCCCTCTTGTCAAAAAATGTCCCTGGCTCTCAAATAAAAATTCCTTCTTTGCCAAGGATGTATTTTTCTACATTTTATAAACTTCAGTTTAAAATTCCAATGCAATTGCAGGGAACATGCATTTATGTTTCTTCTTAACACCGGTTTTGAACATAATGGTATCACTAGCACAATTTATAGCAACAAAATTTATCTAATAAGCACATGCATGGTGTAACAGAAGCAGGGCAATGGACATAGTTTATATTACTGCTTTATGTTGGTTTCTTTTTGGTGGCAACAACATGGTTAGAATGTTCGCGATGCCAATGAGTGCAGTAGTGACTGGTGTTCCATGGTAGTCTGTCGAGTACTCTCATTTACAGAGAGTGGATGTCCTGATTAATAACATTGATAAATTTGGACCCACGTTTAACACTTTCCGCACCATGCCCGTATGCGATATGTTCTGCATTTTAATCCCGCGTGAACCATGGCTGTATCCCTTACGTTGAGTGCATTCCCATGCTCAGCAATGGGAGAATACATGGTGTAGAGTTGGATTACTCCCACAAAGTCTCTGGCCTTGAAGACCAACCCAGCCAGCGAGCTTCTCGTTACATCTCGTTACCAAGATGCGCGGATTCGCTGCGCGTAAGATCAGTGAGCTACTGCTGGCCAGAGTAAAGATCATGCTGCATGTTGGCAGTGGTAGAAAATACTGTTATAGTTGAGTGGAGGGATAATGCCGCAGAGACAGAGGCAGACAACACGTGGAGTGGGATAGCCAATCAGGGTGCAGCTACCTCCCCTAGACAGGAACTCTACGAACAGTGAGACTCGCTCCTAAGGTATATATGTAAAAACCCGGAGACTTTGTGCAGGTAATCCTACTCTAATACAGGTTGTGAACAGATAAACATGAAGCTTAGTTATGTACTTCCCAACAGAATGTGCTTCATACACTTTTGTCAATCCTTGTATCAATTTATATTGACTTTTCTATTGAATTTATATCGGCCTACTGCGATTACCACAACATCAACAAGAAACTAGGCTATTGTTCGTAAAGATATCCGAATTGGATGAAGCCTGTTTTTTAGGCTTTTCTCATGTTGATCAATATGTTCATTCAACTTATCATGCTTGGTCCCGGATTTCCACTGTATAATGTTAATAAAACTATCTGTTATTGCACTTTGTCCACAATGAATACACTTACTGAGTAGTTTCAACTACTAAGTAAGTGTATCATTGTGGACAAATTGCATCAACGGATGGTTTTATTAAAATCTGATGAAGATGATATGTGTGCTGACAAAGGAAAAAAAGAAACTGGACAAAAAGTGAGAACGAAGTCAAGATGGTGCAAAGTGAGTAACATTTTGACTGTGTATGCCAGAGTGCTTCAAAGAATATCACACACATGTTAATTACTAGACAATATAGGCTACAACCAAAAAGTTGTAGGCATTCTATATTATGTATTATTTTAGTAATTTTAGCTAGTACTTTTGCTATAAATAGGTTTTTAAACCTCTATAAACCTTGCAAAAATTGTTTATGAAAACAAATCCTCAAAACAGCCTCCCAATTATCTGCCTGTGAAATATTTATATGAGAGTGAATACAAAAAAGAATATCATTTCTAGAAAGAGAAAGTTTCAATATTCAGGGGTAAGTAATTAATTATTTTGTATTGTGTATCTATATTTTTTTTTAAATCACAAAAACTGAAGAAAACATCCGGTTCACAGGGTGAGAACGCTGAAAATCGCACAGTGTGGAAAGTGTTAATTTCCCCCTTTGTCAAAATGTTTTATTCGAACCGTGGTCATTTCTGATCAAAATCGGAATTGAAACATTTCGGTCAGACAAAGCAAAATTGTCATTAAACAGAAATGTAAGCCTCAGGACAAATACAAAAACAGTCGTAAATAAATGTTCATTTTGTACAGTGTATTTGTTGTTGCTGCAAAAATGTTTATGTTACCACTACAGTTTAAAATTTAGTATTCTTTTCTTTTGTTAAGCTACCTTACTTCAGT
This sequence comes from Ectobius pallidus, assembly GCA_964059195.1. Classification (NCBI taxonomy): domain Eukaryota; kingdom Metazoa; phylum Arthropoda; class Insecta; order Blattodea; family Ectobiidae; genus Ectobius; species Ectobius pallidus. Next base: position 31,468,046 of record CAXKWD010000004.1, on the reverse strand, counting down.
ACTTGGCATGTGGCTAGACTCTAACAGCCTTACTAATAAAAGCTGCTTATATTTGCGTTGAACGGTTGTTTGGTTGTTCTCCGCACAAGTTCTACATAAGCCGTATTACCAATAAACGCAGTATAACTGCCAAGGGTTACACCGGGTTTGTAAGTGAAACGTCATCAAACATGTCACGCTGATCAAGACGTTACTAGCCCCTGGCTATGAAAGACTGAGGAACACCATCTGTCGGAGAAGTGAACAAACAGCAATGCGTCGTCTGCGAGATTAAATCTAGTTTCAGTAATTAATTATATTGTTTTCAGAAAGCTGTAATCATGGGTAAAAGTATGGAAATATGTCCCGCAAACAAGGAACAATGCAATCTCAGACATGTATGAAACGACCGGCTGTTACGGATATCGGCCATCTTGATGTGTAAAGCGTTGCACACATTCACATGCAAGGATTATTAGTACATTTTTTTTTCTCAGCTGTGTATATTCCTGGTATAAATGTTACAACTGGATTATTAGTAAGACCGTAAATCAATTTGTATGCAATTCGCATGTTTTAAGTTTAAGTAATAAAAATATTATAAATTAGTTGTGAGTGGCCCTCATGACAAAACAAATGTGACCCATATAGCCCTGGGGTGACTCAGATTGATATGCTTGTTCTAAGCAATACTGCATGAGGCTCTCTCTGTACAGAACTTACCTTACTAGTTGAGCTAATAAGAAGCTGCTCCTCTTTCTGTGAGGTGATGAGAGGAACCCTGCAGATTGGCTCTGCATCCTGTTCCTTCTTGAGCAATGCTTGTTCACATGACTCCGCCAGCTCGGAAATGCAATAATACTTTGCTTCAGCTAACAGTTCTGCCATTTGCTTACAGCTCTCTGGCAGTGGCACGCTCCCGTCCCGTAGGAAGTTCAGGATTGTGCCAAAATGTTTGCCGCACCGGTCAATGAGAATCCAACCTGCAACAAAATTCTAATCATAAGAATACTATGGTACCTACCCACTATGATACTCAACTTCAAATTCTTTTGTATAGATTGTAAAGTAATGGTGAGATTTATTTATTTAGTTCAATGAAATCCTCAAACAATTTTATAGGAATCAATCAGAAACTCATTGTACTTCTTATATTAGTCTGCAGATCTCTGTTGTTGTTGTTCTATTAACTCTCATCGGATCCACTGCATAAACCACTGTTGGCTGAAATATGAATTGACGACCATTTTTCCAAACTTGCAAAGCGCAAGATTTACAAAATTAAGGTTTTGGTGGATTTATAAACATAAGACAGGCCTGTACATGATGTTCAAGGTACTTTAGCAAAGCTTACTTACAGCTAAGTGAGAGTTTTAGCAAAACTAGCTTATTGATTTAAATTATTTCAGCTCTACATTAATTGAAAATTTTGTGATTCAACAAAGTAGTTTTCAAGAAACACCTAGTAATTAATTTTTAAAATGTTACCGGTAGGCTATTGACATTCTTCTTATTCACTTAATTCTTAATAACAAATTTGCCAAAAATAATAATATTGTATTAATGGTTGTGCTAAGTTATGGATAGCAAGTTTTGGAAAAATGTCAAAGAAAAAATGTTTCTACAGAGGTACCCATTAAATTAAAGTTAGTAGCCCTAAGATGATGTAATTATTGATCAGATAAAAAACACAATTTGCACCTGTAAACTACTTGCAAATTTAATACTGGTAAGTTAGATGGCTTTGGCTTGTGTGAGCAAATGATTTGGGGATCTTAGGATTTGATTTTGTAAATGATTGAAAATTACGGTAAGTGTAATCCATAAACTGTGATCTATCATAATAACGATATAAGTTTGTAAACTTCAAGATACTGGTATAGTTACTTCACAAAGCCAAAAAAAGCCAACAAAGTGCCACAGAAACTGGTATACAATTTCCCATACCAGGCTGTACGTCTAAATAAAATTTTGCTCATTATGTAACAGTATACAAGTAGAGGGCAACAGCATTTAGTTGTACCATATACTTAGCCACTACAAAGATTAGCACAATGATAACCTAAGAACAATGCCATTTGTTAGTACAATTAGAAGCATCCTGGCAACTCAGAGCAGAAGTGTTACTGGATTCTATCACACAATTACATAAGTTTTTATATATTGTTATTGTTGTTTTTATATATTGTGTAACTTTTCTAATGTAGGGCTATAGTCAACCCCTAACAGCATAGCCTGCTTATACATGAAGCCATTTCTTTTCTTTTAAAGTGTCAATCTCTTGTTTAGTTTTTAGTCCATTTTCATGAGCAAGTCTGTCACAGTTGTAGGACTGTCACTGCCATCACTAATTGCGCTCTTATTACTTGAGCCGGGGCCTGGATTCACTTCGACACCTCCTATTAACAATTATGCCGCCATAATGATCCCAAAAAACCATATGCATTTGGATAGGTACTGTACTTGTTTGTTATTATTATTTTTAATTTTAAACCTTCCGAACATCCCTACATGCGCACGGTATGTCTTGAGGTCAATACCGGTACCCATTTTTTACTTTCTGCTAGCTCCGCGTGATTACATGTTTCCGCATCAATAGCTGATACAAGACTGACATGACGCCATATAAAAAATGAATAGGCCTATACGAGAAAAGTGAAGCCCCCTCACGAAAAATAATAATGATTCCAAGATCATTAATGATTTTCAAAATTCTGTGAGATAATGAACTACCAATAGGATCATTTTGTAAAACAACATTAATATAGCCTACCTTGAAGGCAGATTTTTAATTTTTGCTTTTGTTTGCGAGTTATGAGCAAAAAACTGGCAGAAAATGTGATTTTTAGTGCTATTGATGCACCAGTTTTTGCTATTACATTTCACTTGTGAAATAAATTGGCCCTGGTCTTTTGCCATAGCAACTTGGAAATAAGAGCATCAAACAAATAGATTTTTTCAATGCAACTCATTAAATTACCGACTGCTTTGATTTTGTTAGCCCGCTCTGCTTGATTCATTTGTTTACAATGTTACATCATGCAGAGATGTGAAACATAGGTGTACAGAACGATTTGGACAAAACTCACTATGTGTGGGTTTTTTGGGCTGAGGAACTTGAAGCTGAGGTCTTTTTTTTCACAGGCATGGCAATCTAATAATTGTGAATTGCACCTTGAAGCCAGATTTTTAGTTTTTTAATTATTAATAGCTTTAATGGTTTATGAGTGATTTGTGTGAAAGGATAAGGTTCATGAATCTCTTCTAGCACAAAAAAAATAATACAAAGTAAAACTCTGCCCCAAAACATTACAGGACAGATGCAACCAGAAGCTGTAATAGAAAAAATTCTCGAGAAAAGGCTAAAAATGAATAAACAATCACGTCAAGTGTGGTATTGGTACCGGTACTAACTTCAGTCTGACTGAATAGGTTTCAGACTTGTAGAACAAGTGATCTAGGTTACCATTGCAGTCTGTAACCTAATGTATTCTTTAATAAGGATAAGGTTAAAGTCCCAACGAATAGGATCCCAAACATTAAATCGAGATTCTCTTCATAAAACACCTAAAATCACACATAGGCCTACTTCGTTATGCATTATTCTGTGGAGAGATGTAGTCTTGACGAATTATTTAGTCCAACCCGCCCACCCTGAATGACATACTTTCTTCTACATCACAATTTGGCTAAAAGGAGAAAAATTTCTGCCATGTTTACTAAGCAAAACTGACAAGAAACTAGTGTCTTGACTAGTGAATGGTCTGATGTCACATAGTGAGAATGCTGGTTAAAGTGTGACCAGCAGAAGATAACACACAGGAGATTAAACGCGAGCAATTAAGAGTTCCTGCCACTGCTAAACTAAAATAACTTTCATAATAAAATATAAAATGCTTGGTCCAAACTTTCCACTAAAAATTCAATTAAAACTCTATGTAAAATGTATATCACAACACTATTTATTTAGTGGTTAAAACATTAATAAAAATGGTTAAAAACTTTACACTGTACGACGTTTCAGCCTGTCTCCTCCAAGCCTTTTCAAGTAGACTGATTGCCATGATCACTTTTAACTTTTCCTAACCTAACTACTACCACTAACCTATTCTAATGTCAAAAGTTATTAACACACGTAATTCATTCTTAAACTGCATAATAATACCGGCAGTAAGACTATACCTGTTACAGAATGCACTGGCCATTGTATTGATACACAAGGTGCAAGGAGTATAGTTGGTCATCCTGCTTTGGTGGAAAACAACTTAGGTTAGGCTTATGTGATATTATCTGAACTATTAACCTATACTTCACTTGAAACAAGTTGTGAACAAATGTAACTCTCGTGAAAGGTCAAAAGCATAGTAAACAAGAAGAAATTCTCTGCATGTCAAGTTTCCTATTCTAAAGATTTTTTAAAGTGTGAAAGCTTTCTAAAGTTAGTTTAAGAATCAACAACATGCCAGGCAGTTATGTACTTAAATATATCATGCAGCAAGCACGGTAATCTTCCAGTTGAGTGTAACTAATGTCACTGCCTCCCTAATAATACGTCAGATGGAGATCTCAGTTACATGTTGTGTTAGGTTAGGAACGTTTATGTTAGTTTTGGAGGAAAGAGTTGTAGGTCGCGCTATTCAGTCTATTGCACAACATGTAACTGAGATCACCATCTGACGTATTATTAGGGAGGCAGTGACATTAGTTACGCTCAACTAGAAGATTACCGCAAGCACTTCTACAAAGGATTCGAAAACAAGAATTTCTTTTCAGTCCAGCCCTATTGCAATGTATTGTTTTATTACAACACATTTCAATACTGAATAGAATATGAAACAACTCCAAATTAACCTCATGAAAAGGCACGCATCACAATATGCTAGTACTGGCACTGAAAAGATATCCCTGCTCAAGCAGCACCAAACCAAATCCACCCTCTTGTTTAAAAAGATTCCGTGTGTGTAAGAAAAGTTATGGAAAAATCACTGTTGAAGGTTGTATGGAAATTTTGAAAAGTGATACCATTACCCCGTAAATAAAAGCACCTGTTTTATTGTAATTGACATTCTAGCAAGCACATTTCAAGTTTTTCTTACCCTCGGAATCAGTTAATACTTCCATACGACCACTAAACATAGCTCTGAGCATAGTGTCATGTTTAGTTAAGGTTCCAATGGTAGTATAATGTAATGATCCACCAATATTCAGTTTTACATATTGCGAAGGATTACCCTTAATTACAGTTCTGTGATCACCCGACATAGTCGAGCAATCCAAAACGTTTGGTTTAAGAATTTTAGAATAAAAATTTTCTTACAGAATGCAAACCGTAAAACGCCTACTTCTCACTGTAGATTCTAATCCAGACAGTGATCTCAAATAGACTAGCGTGACTTTACAAATTGCTCAGTGACGTGCGCCAATTCGTACTTATACTATTATACAGTAAAAATTTAAGAAGTATAGCGGGAATCACATTACAGAACTTCACTGATTAAGAACATTAATGAAACAAAACGGCAAACTCGTCGCCATCTTGACTAGTTTATCGAACTGTCAAGTTAACAAGGTGTCCAAAATTACAATTCCCATCGTAAGAACTCAGGATGGTAAATATTATGTTGGCAATGCATTCTTCACAAAATGGCAGATGCATTAGCAAAATCTGGGTTATATTTTGATGAATTAAACAAACTTAGAGTCCTAGAACCAGAAGTTGCACAGGAAACTAGTGATCTAAAAGAGGAATGCAGAGCTTTTGTGGAAAGTAAGTATACAAAAGTGTGCATCTGTCACCTTGTAATTCCACATGAAGGTTAGGGTATTAATGTCATATTACCACTACAGTTTGGTTTCTTGCACATAATAATAAAATTTAAAAAAGCAGCATTAGTTAGAAAATTTGTGTACCAACGATATAAGTATATGAGAACTAAGTTCATTTTACATTGTGTAAAGGCCTATTGTATCCTAAGTTATTTCAGAATAATGCTTTGTATGAATTTCACTGGAAAATTGACGAATATATTTGTATATTCTAGAAATTACAGAATTTCAAAAAATTGCTGATGGATTCATCCTCATGGTTGATATGTTGGCAAAAGAAGTTGAGAAAGAGAAGATGAAAGCAATTGGAGCCCGTAATTTGCTCAAGTCGGTAGCTAAACAGAGGGAAGCAGAACAGCAGCAGTTGCAGGTACCATTTTCAAGAATACATTCATTTTTCTTGAATTTCTCAATCATCCTGCTCTGCTTAAAAGATTGTTTAAGCAATTGATTTGATTTGTTTCTTTTTCAGGCACTGATAAATGAAAAGTCTATGGAGTTAGAGAGGCTACGAATTCAATCCCAGTCTTTACAGAGAACAGAACAAGAACAGCAAGAAATTATAGAACATTTGGTTCTACATAGATGATCATTTTTTTTTATATCTTCAGATGAGAACGTGCTACCGGTAGGCCTACTTCACATTTCATAACCACTAGTACTCAATATGGAACTCATAAATATTTTAATACATTTTTTAGTTATGTAAATATATTTACAAAGCACTTTTATTTCCTTGTGTAATGTATAAAATGGTGATGCGACCAATAGATTTCAATAATAAAAATTAAAAAAATCCTTTCCTTCTGTCAAGCATATGTATTTTACAAATTTAATTACTTGCTACTTTCATATAGTCTTTATCATATAGATAAGGCTGCCATGGTAATTAAAATCTATAATTGAGGGGTCAGTTCAATGGTTTAACTCTTCCGACAGGTAAAACTGGATATTGCTGCCATCTATAGTACCTAGTGATGAACTACATTCCTATGCTGGGGATGGACCAATTATGCCTTGTATAGCTAATTTTCAAGTTGCCAATTTAGTCATTGAAACAAATGATTCATTGAAAGTCCTCTTGCACAAATGCAGCCAAAATTTTGCAAACCAGGATTAATAGAACCAAAGAATTTAAAGGACAGTAATGATATTCTCAAATACGTACCACCCATTCACATTCTGAGATAGTTGAAGCAGATAATGTGGAGAATGTTCTAAGGTATGTGTGTAGAACCAAATGATGTAGTCAAGTTGATTATTATTAACCCCATAGAACACCCCACTCCCAACGAAAGTGAATTTGTCAAATTTTATAAAAACCACAAGTGTAAAAATTTAACTTCCTTTTTCTCTCACCCCACTCTCAACAAAACTGGACTTGTCAAATTTTAGGAAAAACCACCAGTGTAAAACTTTTAACTTCCTTTTTCTCTAACTTAAAAAATGTCACCTGTGCCACAAGTATTTCTACTGTACACTACAAAATCAACAATACACAATGTGAATGAAGTTTGTCATGATCACGGGGATAGACATTTTGAACAATTACTTTAAACAGTGTGTAATTTGGGTTGTAAAAAGGTAGTTAGGCTAGAAATAAAAGCAATGGAATTACTCTGTACTGAGCCACCGGAAACCATGGGTTCCTTATATGAAAAACACTCAGAAAATATCCCTGAACAAACTTGTGAAAATATTTCGGTAGAGTTCTGATTCATCCTGCATTAATGTTTATTGAGGGTAAACAGTAGTTTGCACTCTCAAATCCAAGCAGGTGACAGACTCTGTTGCCAAGTCAATCTAATAAACTTTGTGTGATATGAGCACCATCTAGTGAACTACTGAATATGTATGCAGACGACAAGAGAGAGATTGTTGTTAGCAACCACTAAGTTTAAATGCAATCATGACATCTGAAGTATTTATTGTTTTCATTAATATTTGCAAGTGCTTTGTTTCAACTATATACATGAAGATGACAGGATTATAAAAATTAGACCAGCAAAATACTGATTTTCTGGTAAATGTATTGCAAAAATAAAACATGACAATGCCTGAGAAGATTGCACCTATGCATACAAGTACACCTACACCCATGATGCTCCAATCCATAAGTCCCTAAGCAGCTTGTCACACTGAGCTTCGATCGATCAAGACCAACCGACAGCCATTGAGCGCTCTCGACTACATTTCAGTTCCTTGTCACACAGCATCAAGCATCACCGATCAACGAAAATATTATAGGTTATGTACCTATATGATTTTACTAGGTCTACTTATCACTGTATATTAGAGGTAAAGTACATTACCTTATTAGGACTACGTCTGCTTATCTCCTGCACAATATCATACTACATGTGTTGGGATGTAGGGTTAAATATTAGGTCTACTATCTCAGGCTACATCTGTTTACTTCAAGCTTCGGCCGAGCGAAGAGGTTTGTTGTTTGTTGTAGTTCGATCACCCACCACTAGGTGCTACAACTCAATGTATATTTGTATTTGTAAAATTAAATTACATAAGTTATCGTTTTAAGTGCCTTAATGGGTTCGTGCAATTCTATTTCATTCAAATGTGAGTCTAAAACGACATTATTGTGAAAGTTAAATCTTCCAGCATCAATTCTGAAATTCAGGTGGGTAAAAAGCTTCCGAGTGCTGCCACCATTTGCCATCAACCGTCGATTGAAAAACGGACAGGTTTGATTTCACAGACCAGTTAATCCCTTTTGCTCGTTGTTGATCGCTGGCGATCGATGCTATGTGACTGGTACCACTGCTGTCTATAGGTTCGTTATATCGGTCGGTCGGTAGCTGTCGCTCGATCGATCCAGTGTGACAGCCCCCTAAGATGTTAAACCTAGTCGCCTTACCATACAAACTATGCCCACTATCACTTCCTATGACTTACTAGCATGCTACATAGAGAGATTTATCTTACCCATTACACACGTATAGAGATGCTGACCAGTATGCCCATGCTGCAAACCTCTATGACACTTCATATATTGGCTAGAGAGAAAAGAATCTATAAACATAACAGATGTATACAAAATCATACAAAGAAGCAATCTATATTAGCAGTGGTGGATAAATATGGGGATTTGGAAAGTTAAACATGCACTCAGAAGTGCAAAGAGTGTAAGCTCAACAATCCACTTGGGTCAAGAATTATCTCTGCAAAGCAAACTACAGGGCTGTTCGCATAGTGTTTCGCTGGTAGCGACTGGGTAGGCAGGAGCCAACTTTCTTCATATCTAAACTCAGCTTCTTAGAACCTGTATAAAATCTTAACGTCTAAAAGATGCTGAAAATGCCGTCCTCCCTCATGTAAACAGGCATTGTATCGGGCAAACATATTCTGGTTGATAAGATTAGGTACTGAAATGAAGTTTGTCCCCAGTTTTTCAAAACCTGACGGAAGCAAGAGAAATCATATGAATACAAAGCTTTTAAAAACCGTCGCACAACTGAATAATAAAAATAAAGTTTAAAAACACTTATGCACCACTTACGTCACAGATAAAAACAGGACAAACTAGCACCTCAGAACAAATACACACTTAGAAATTTGTTGAACCATCTGCTTAACAATGCCACTGAAGAAAAAACAGAATTATCAGGTATTTACCAGATAGAGTGTGAGGGGTGCCCAATGACATATATTGGCCAAACGAGAAGGAACTCTCAGAAATCTAAAACTTATGCAAATTGACAAATCAGCGGTAGCCAATCATTTTTGGACAGAAAATCATCACATAAAGAAGAAAGACATTTCATTATTGAAACACGTCAGCAAACCTTCAGATCTAAATACGTGGGAAAAGATCTTCATTACCAAAAATGGGGACAACTTGATGAACTTCGATATCCCTCCTGTGAGCGACGTCATCAGGCTCACCAGTCGGAAGAGAGGGGGAAGCAGAGAACAGAACATAATACCACCAGCCGAGAACCCGATACGCCAGTAGGCCCACAGCTGAAGATGGGAGGACACTCCCGAAACATGTCCTGTTTTAATCTGTGACGTAAGTGGTGCATAAGTGCTTTTAAACTTTATTTTTATTATTAAGAGAAATCGTATCGGTGGTTTCAACAAGATTCAGTCAATGCTCATACAGCAGAAGAGTCTATGAATAAATGTAGGTTAGTATTTCAACATAGAGTGCTTAGTGCTGGTATGTGACTAGATCTAACTGTACCTGATCATTATTTGACTGGTAGTCTCCTCGCACACTGGATCTAATAAAGGAAACATTAGGAATGAAATAAGAAACATTACTGTATCCGAAGTTAATCAACACGTCTAACCAGAATGTGTTTTTCCAATACAATGCCTGTTTACATGAGGGAGGATTACATTTTCAGCATCTTTTGTAAGGTAAGATTTTTATACATGTTCTAAGGGCTGTGTTTACCAACGCCGATAATCTGTCTGATCCTGGATTTTAGACTGAAAAGTTGTGATACTGTTTATTTTGTGTTTCACCAGCTACAGTAACGTGGTTTTTCGATAATATCCAAGCTAATGCTTTACCGGTGAAATATCGGCCAGCAAAACAGGATAAACCAAGCTAATTGCTACATCAAGATGGCGTGTAGGTGATTGGAACATCTGATCAATATGAGACACGATGATAGTGATGAGGAATATGAAGCAGAACACAGAATAAGGCACCCTAGATGAATAAAGGAACGTACGTCGTACGTGGATATCTATGACATCATTAATTTCTGCCCAAGATTCAAGGGGAAAATGAAATTATCTGCTATGCAGCACGCCCCCACAAACAGTGAGACATCTAGTGTCTACTTATGGAACTACTAGCGAGAGACAGCATGAGGGGAAACTTTCCTGTTGCTAATGTGTACATTTAGCACCCAGAAGCAAGCCAATAGTCATTTTTCCCCAGCTGTTTCACACAACACCCGCCAGATGACAGTTTTTCTTATGAAAAATTTAAGGGTCAGACAAGTAGTAGACGAAAACCAAGGTGACAAACTATGTGGTGAAACCCAAAAGGTTTACTATTTGAGATAATGGATTAATCGTAGTTTTTATTATCCATGAGACCGAGAAATGTTATCTGTGTTGGTGAACACAGTCCTAAGAAGCAGAGTACAGGTACGGGGAAATCTGGCTCCTACCTACCCAGCAGCCATCAACAGTGGTTCAAATATATATTGTGACAAAGCCAGAAAAACCTAGAAACTGATAGGAGGAGTAAGGCAGAAAGAACTAGAACGACGGAGTCTGGAAACATCGCGGCCCTAGTGGGCGGGCGGCAGACGAGCGCACGCGGGCACGAGCGCCAGTGGGCGTGACAGCAGCACGGCTATTGGACCAAGCTTCGGGGGAAGGCCTGTTGGGAGGAGCTCGCGCTATGGGGTGCGCCCGCGCAACGCAGCGCACATTCCAGATTCCACGCGGGCGGAGCTTTCCAGATCTCGACTCGGGAACATTCGACGGGCCTATATAAGGGCGGCGAGCGAGCAGAGTCAGTCAGTTCAGTGAGGAGAGTCAGTCAGTGAATCGTAGTTGAGAGAGACAGTCAGTGAATGAAGTCAGTTCAGTGTGAAGTCAGTACATCAGAGGAGAGACAGTCCGTGAAGAGTCAGAGGGTCAACGAGGGAACAGTCAGAGAGGCAGTCCGTGAGTAGCGGCGAGCGTCAGCGTCAGAGGGTGAGCTGGACGGAGAGGATTGATCAGCGCGGTCTCAAGTGAGTGTGTCTTGGGAAGCTGAGGAGCCAGTGACCGGAGGGACCCGAGAGCGGAATAGCTAGTCAACGGGGAACTAGTGACCGGAGGGAAGGGTGAACGGAAGAGCTGGTGAGCTGATCTGGGCTGAGGTAGTGCCGTCCCGGGGAACTCGGCGCGACGGGAGGATCGCACAGCGGCAGCGAGGACTGTGGAGTTGACCGGCGCGACGTGGGATGATCTGGATTGGACTGGAACAGTGCTGTAATTAGGACTAAGCACGGTGAGAGTGAGCACTGAACAGGACAGTGAACTGGCGAATAGTCTGGAGTTTTCTGACTGTATTGTCAATTGTTGTAGGAAATAAAGAAACCTCCATCCTTCAATTATAAACTCGGTGTTCTCATTTTGAACCCCGACGAGCCCTTGTTACAATATATACCAACTGTCTGCTTTTCTCTTCTTCCCCTTTGATTGCATCCAGTGTTACACCTGGCATAACAAACACTTGCAAATTAGTGGGTAACATGTATGTGCATAAATATAAATATTCTACCAGTTTTTTTGTGCTGCCTTCAAAATAATTTTTTAATATCATGAAGAAATAAAAAAGTTAACTGAGCCTAATAACAAGGGTAAGGACAACATTAGCCGTAATGCAGATTGTTCATTTTGTAGCAATATGATTGGCAGTGTTAAAGGCACATTTAATACCTTACCTTTCTTAACCCTTCGCAGGCGGAAACCCATATATGGCACGCCTACCCGCAGCCTTGAAGGTGGAAACCCATATATGGGTTCTTTGACCGATTCATAATGTGACCGGCTCTTCTCACGCATTAAGTACATAAAATCCTCAAGAGATGGCAGGAGAATGTTCTCTTATCCACTGTGACTTGGGAATTCCCCTACATTCGTGCCCAGGATGATTTTAGTAGAGGATTTCACTGGCCGTGCATAACTAGTGAATAGTGTGTTCTTTTTCTTCTGTGTTTTTCCCTTATTTTCAGTAAAATGGCAAGAAGAAATTGTCTTACAGGTTCTGAAACTGAAGAATTAATAATTCAAAGTGGTGTCAGAATTATCATTTAGCGACAGTAAGGGATATTTTTCCGAGATCGCTACCGGCAGCGTTAGTGAGAGTGAGAGCGATGTTTAAGTGACACCAGTAGCAATAAGTGCACCCAGCTGAATGGAAGTGAGTAATTTTGATGCAGGCCCATCACATACTATACAATGTACAATATCCAGCAAGGGACAGTTCTGCCTTCTGATTTTGAACAAGATATTGATCTAATTGAAAATCATAGCCTACTTTAGGGCTATGTAAACTTATAATGTGCTCAGAGAGACTTGTGCTGCTTCCGCATAAACATTTTCACGCTAAATAATAAAAATAGTTTCTGGAGCAGATTAGGGGCAGAATTCGGCAAAACTTCAAGGTATAGGCCCTATGTTGTTTTTATGCATGAATGCATGATTTAAATTACTTTCAATTGATTTTTCATTAACTTATTTTTTCTTTAAAACCTCCTTCTGCCCGCAGCCATAAAACATCGCTGCCTGCGAAGGGTTAAATATGATATGTACTCATGGATAAGCCTTGTCCATGTCTTGGCCCCACCACTATATAATTCTACATAATACATTATTTATTCTAAATCCATTGCACTATCTGCCAATATAGTCTTATTAATAATATTATTTCCAATACTTGATGCATTGCTATTCGAGGTCCTGCTTAGTGCCAGCATGCCAGGAGAACAAGTATGGACTGACCTATGGTTTCTCTTTATGGGAAAATGCAAAAATAAAAAAAGTGTAGGGGCTTATACATGAGAAAGAAAGGCATATACATTACCTTGAGATAAAAAAAAATGTGTTTAGAACATAGCAGAGCTGGAAGGTTTTAATCAACTTTCCAAATTCTGCAGCAATAACTTCAGTGAACTAGTGATGAAAATATTTCTATTTGTAATAATGGTGGACAACATACATAGAATAAACATGACATGAAAAATATTACGACACTTGAAGAAATCAAATAAAAGGACTTAAACACCAAACTGAAACACTTTTATGTGAAGTAAATAACTTGCTGCAACATTTCACAATTTATTAAAATTGATACTTCTCATTCTTTTATTTAGCTTTTCCTCAGAATAAATGATATTGAAAGAAATGTATGCACTAGTCCTCTACTGTCCACCAATCACGAAACATTTCACTTTACTGCATTCAGATATATTCAAGTGCAACACTTTTTGTTTTCTTTCACTTTTGGACAAAATTGGCTTGAAGAAGCTTCTAAAAAGTCTTGTATGTGTCTTGTGGGTCTCAACGTTTTCATGTGCTGTGGTGATCACACCAACTGACTGCTAGGTGCAAAACACTGCAACTCATTTTGATAATATTATTTACAGCTCTGAGTTTCTACACCTGCACATCTGCTGTTTGCACTCTCACAGACTATGCTTCTTTTTTATGCTCGAGAAGAAAAATTGGTCCTGAGGCCACAGATTGCAAAGAAGTTGACATGTGATGCAGAAAATGAATAGGAATCATTTGTAGAATTTTTTTAAAACCCCACAGTTTGAATGTAACATTAGTACTTCGCGAGGAAAGACATAGTTTATTGAACAAAAAGAATACTTATTTTAAATATCTGTCATGTTTAATAATAAAATATAGTTATGGATATACTACAGGAAGTGGTGAAAGTAACATTATTATAACTGTTAATAAATTTCAGAGCATTATTCCATAAAACTAATAAGAACTGTTAATAATGATGTCAATGAAAAAGGACTATTTGCAGAAAAATTTACGTCATTGTTTCGGACAGAAGAAATGGGACCGAGTGTCTGCAAACAGTTTATCCCCTGTAGATGGCACTTTAACTTCACATAGTTTCCTAAAATAGAGGAATAGCTATTTTCTGAGGCTTTTCTTTTGTTAGAAAAAGAATCATTTATTGGCTCCCATACCCTTTCTTGATAACGATATTTTATTTTTCCCTAACACCCTCAGGAAAATTGATTTTTAGCAATGCTAAGGGCTGATTTTGGCATTTTAAACATGTTTTAGGTAAAAGAGAAGTGTTTCAATAAAAAACACACCAAGAACAAAAAATGGGCAACACTAATATTGGTTAGGTATTTATCCCTCTTGTAAAATTTTGTTTTCTGTTCTTTGTTTCATTTTCTGCACCACATTTAGTTAAGTTAAGTAAAATAACTTTAAGATTTATACCCAAAACATGACTTAAATTATCCTAAACATGTTTTAATGGCTACCACCACCTTCATCAGCTATGTCTATAGACCATCCCAGGCTGAAAACTGCAATATCTTATGGATATACGAACAGGTCTAGGAAATTTCTGCATGCTCTTATGATGACACATGAAACATATCAGCATCAAGGTTTGTCAATCAATTAATTGATGATAATAAACAGTATATTAATTCATAAAATTTATAGGAAGTTTATATAGTGTAGTTAATAAATATATATTAATTATTGATATTATGAAACTTACACAATGAAGGGAATGTAATACCGAAATAATGGCAAGTAAAGAAAAGATGTGTGTATAAGTCAACTCACATAATATATTAAATTTAGTACTGAATATTAATCAGGATTCAACCATTTCATAAAAGGATTTTTGTACAATAACAAAAAAGAGAGAACCAGATAACTAAGTATTGTCAATAAAAAATAAATTATTATTTTTAAGTTCACAAAATTTACCAAAATTTGGCAAATAACATTTTTCTGTGAAATCCTCACAATTTTTTGCAATATTCTGGAAGAAATATATATTTTTAAAGATCACTGCAATTATAATACCAGTTCTCATTTTATAATTGACCATAGGATTAGAAAGGGATCAGTAATGCGATCATTTACTTCTGGAATAGATTGTTTTTGGATTTGGAGAAGTGCTGTGTAACAAATTAAAAATTCAGCTTCTAATCACAAATAAGTATACTAAAGTTCACTTTACTGGTATGAGACTGCTGAGGTGGAGGAAAAAAATTATTGTATTTAGTAGGAAAACAATTCAATATTCAACGGATTTCGTCGTTTAGGAACTTTTCTTCTCAATAAACGGCATAATCAGCCTAAATGGCAATGCAGAAAGATAGGCAGAATGGAATGAAGGTTTCTGTTACAAAATACTCAAGGATATCTATAAAATTATCATTATGAAAAGATTTAGAGAAAGACATTGTGAAGTATTACTGAAGAATGATACTAAAAACATGATTGTGAATTTATTTCTGTTTACAGAAGCAAATTTCACATAAAAAAAAATGATGCAACCTAGTTCCAGAGTAAACTATATCTTTTCTTATGTACTGGTCACACCATAACAATTAAAATGCTTTTAAGCAGTTGAAAGGAAAAGAGTTATCAGAAGGTAACAGCTTTATCGCAAAGCAATGTTATTGGGTGTGTGTCTCAAGGTATCCTACATCTCGTGTATCTTGTATCTCAAAAAAATCAACACACTACAATATGGAAACGAATTTTAATTCAGAAAGAATTCAGAATAATTTAGATGAATATTACTAACATTCCTTATTCCTATGAAAGAAAACAATGCCATAATTGAAGACAGGGGTCATATCAAAGCAAAAGAAGATTTTCATTTATGAAAGAAGCGCAATTAGGAGTGATAAGCAAAGAGAAAGTGTCTCTCTGAAGATCTGTACCATATTTTGGTTTTATTTATAATATTTTCTGAAGTGTTTAGTATTGAATGTCAAACCCGATGCTTTGCACAATCATAATTATGAGGAGTGTCTGTCTATGTTCTTGAAGATAATTAGATTTCTGAGAACCTATTCAAATTAATGAAAAAAGTTTAGTTCTTTACTACATGGTGTACTGAGAAAAAAAAAGATGGCGGTAAGCAAGGCAAAAATGAGTTTTACAAATTTTCAGAACAAACATGTCAAAAGAACAAGTTAAGTTGTTCAAGATGGCTTCTGGGGTTATCAAAAGCATTCCTTACATTCCTGAGGAAGGCCACAGAGTGAAGATGGCTGAAAGCTCGAGCCTAATAATTTTGACACAGCTGATAACCCGAGAAGCCACCTTAAGTAATCAGGACCGTGAAAGCTTCAAAATCTTATTAAGTTAAGTTGTGATTTTATCACCAAAAATTTCTGGATCATATCAAGCATGTTTCATACCAACCATGTGAACAATTAAGAACTTTGAATTCCTCATATTGAGGCAGGCGATCAAAAAAGTTTTACAGACTTAAACACATTGGGCCAACATTGCAGGAAAACAGGAAAATACTCTCTGCATTGTCACTTCGGCAATTGTCTATGAGAGTGAATCTACAATCTGAGTAACCAAATTTCTTTTACCTTTTTTGTCTTCCACATCGGTAGCAAATGCTATAGAATAAATCTCACCCACATAAACCTAATATATGTTGAGGCATCACACACTGACTTCCTCTGTTTTGGGACGCTTGGCAGAGTCGCTGCTAGATTCGCTGACAGCAGGAGATGCAGCCCTTTTCAGTGATTTGTTTTCATTGAGGTCAGCAAGTGCTGGTCGGAACTGGACGATGACTGAAGTCATGTTATCACACCCAGTACCATCACCCAGAGTGTTTACAGCCAAACAGCGATCAAACAACTGCAAGAAGAAACCCCTATTTTGACTTCTGAAGGAGACAGTTAACAAAAGGTGTAAAATAAAATCAGTTAAACTGATGTAACAAAGTGCCAGAATGCTTTTGTTTAATCAGTGATAATCTTAATTATGATATGCAGAAAATAAGTTATGTGAAGGAATATGTAGGTAGTGTTATTTGTCAAAGCTAAATGTATTGCAACTTCCAAAGCCAACACTGTAAAACAATATGTTGTTATGAGAACTGATCTGCATTTAATAAATTCTGGTATACCATATATACTTGAATACTACCTGTATATTTAAAAAAAAAATTGTGAATGAAAAACTGGGGTGCGGGTTTTATTTGAATACTGGATTCCTCTCATCTGAATTTCGACATTTGTACCATATCGGCCCAATATGGCACGATGCTTTGTAGTAGTATCCAGGGCTGTAGCAAGGTCCTTCTGCGCCCTTGGCAGGTTTGACAAATCTGCACCCTCCAATACTGGGGGGGTATGAACAATTTTTTTAAATTTCTGTAAAATTGTTTATTATATTATTATAAAAAAACTGTTATTATCAAAGAAAACCTAAACCTGAATTTGAAAATGAATTAAGTGTTGGAGTTTCAAGGTACTAAAACCTTATTTTCAGACGATTGAACTACTTAAAAAAGAATTAAATAATAAAATCTAGTATCAAAAGTAAATTACATAATAGGCCTGAGGCCTACTAAAATGTTTAACACATTAATATAGGCAAAAGTATTTTTTTCGAATAGTTGAACCACTTTCATCTCAATAATAACGAACATTTTAATTTTTATTGTTATTATCTTTCCATACTGTTCATGATTATACTCTGTCAATAAAAAATGTGTTAAATAAAGAATGTTGCATGACTGCTTTTTGTTTGTAGACTATCGGCATAATGCTACAGATAGTTCACATGCAGTAATTTTTAATAACCTGAAAGATTTCTTCCATTAACGTGGAATTTTTATTGCTTCATAAATTGCACCAGTCTAAAAGAGGCGGAATTTTTCATGGTTAATTTTGCGCCCCCTCTGTACCTGAGCCCTTGGCAGGGGCCCATCTCACCACCACCTAGCTACGGCCCTGGTAATATCAAGTATAGTATAACAGTAGTGAAGGTATAAAATCATCCCACATGGATAGGAGACACTGAAATTACAGAACACACATACCAAACCAGAAATAACACGGAGCTTAACTCCCAACTCAGAAAGCACACAATTTCCAAATGGGAAAGACGATGGAAAGACACACCACGCGGACTACTAACAAAAGACTACTTTCCAAGCGTTAGAGTTAGGCTAACACAAAAATACTTACGGGTAGATTATGCGACTACTCAGTTTTACTCTGGACATGGGTATTTTACAGCAAACCTCCATAGGTTCAATTTAGCAGAAGACTTCCTCTGCTACTGCGAGGACAGCGAACAAGATACAATGTATCACGCGCTCTACACGTGCCCACAATTTCGAGAATCACGCCGAGAACTTATACATATAGCAACTCAGGCCGGAGAAAGGTGGCCGCCAGAATTATCTTTCTGGACCACAAAACAAGCTAACGAAGCGTTTAAAGATTATGCAACTCGCGTAATAGGCATACGCAAACAACAAGAATTCGACGATGTCTAGACGAACAAATTTCGAGACCAACCGATAGAGAGACATTCACCCCAGGAGATTGCTCAGGCTCCTGGGGGCAACCGAGCACCAAAATCAAAGACCTATTAGTCTAAAGTGCACGGGTTGCTATGGGCTTCACCCATAGCGGCCGATCCGAGTGAGGTTTTACGGGGTTTTCCTCACTCTCAAGGCAAATGCCGGATCGGAGACACTACCCCCGATAGACAGAACGACAACACAGACAAGGTTACACAGTTCTATAGTGTTGAAACAAACAACCAGCTCTAACATGCCATTTCCCCTAGTTAAAGGAAGGGTAAACTAAAAAAATACCATTTTCTAATTTTAATCTCATCGCACGGAGCTTTGAATTACGAAACGAATGGTGATCTCGTGAACTTTAGGTGCCCAATATTACGCCTTGTACGGGTGAAGTAAAACGCTCCTGTGACGTCACTCCTGACTAACTCGCTGGCAGGACAACAGCTACTGTAATGCTCGCGCCTGTGTTTCTAATACACCACAAAGTCTCATTTGTGTTTGTTGTTGATAGAGATGCCTGCAATGTTACCTTCTAAGGACAAATCTCGGTATCCACAAATTAATATCACACGAAAAGAAAATGACAAGGAATTATTTAAAGAGTTGCAAGGAAGAAAAGAAAATACGGAATGGTGTAAATGTGGGCTGTGTGTACATATGAAAACGGGCCACGAAAGTGTGTGTTGTTGGGACTGTGAAGTAATTTGTGAACAGAAGGGGGTTGTAGACTGTATAACACGACATTGCTCATTCGATAGCGTTATTATAAATAAAGATACACTAGTTGCCAGGTGTTATCAGTTAATACTTAGAGCTAATACAGTTCAAAAACGAAACATTTTTCAAGATACGAACAGAGTCACTTTCAGAATCAGAATCATCTTTTGCGGTAGTAGAAATTTCTGAAATGCTAAAAGAGCTATCTAAATTACAATTTCTAGAAGAGACATTCAATGAATCTATGAATCTGTGCAAACATTGACATAAGTTTCATTTCCTAGTTCACACTGAACGCCTACTCTGTTAGAAACTGAATTTTCGTCATAAATACTAGATTCCACATTCATGATTTGTCCATTCCCGGATACTGAAGGATTACTATTCAAATCTTGCAACAACTCTCTCATTTCCTTCTTCCTCGAGTACGACGATTTTCTTTTCTTCATTGGCGGTGTTTCAGATTTCCCACGCAAAAGAAGTGATGGCACAGCACTTCTTTTTTAAACAGATTGCGGGGTTTCTCCAGATAACTGTGTTCGTAACTGTACCAAAAGCTCGGTATCATTTTCTTCAAAATGTTGTGAACAAACCGTACTGTATTTAGTAGGAACAAATTTTTCTCTTTTTATTTTTATCAGCCATTGCTTATTTACGTTCGGGTGACTTATCTCTGTTGGGAAATCGATGGAAAGATATTTTAAGTGTGTTATCACTCTTCGACGATGAGTTTGTACACCCCACAACACAACAATAAACCATTGTTTGAACAGATATTCACTAAAAAACTGTAACAGTAGACAGAATGCTGTGAAATGTCTTTCACCGGGCGAGACTGAGCCAAGCCTTCGTCAAGCGTGACGTCATGCGCCCATCGCGTTACAATAAATAGATTCGTTTTGTGATTAAATGTGAAGGTGTAAAACATTTCTAACAGTGATCATATCTTAAAAACATTCTCTTTCAATCCGTATGAAGAAAATGATACTGAATTTTTAGTTTACTTTTCCTTTAAGTACACACCAGAACGAAAAGAGCAATAGAACGCATTCGCCGAACAGTTGTTGGGAGCGGAGTATGGCCTAAAAAATAAAAAAAAAAAAAAAATAAAAAGAAGGTATAATGAAAGGAAAATGTGACATCTTCTTAGATGCTTTCTTATGCACATGGTCTGCCAAGACTAGAAGCAAAACAAAGCTTTACGCTTAAATTCGCCATGCAAATAGTGCAGTACAAGCAGAACCACTAATTCGGGAAAAGTTCGGCGAATTTCCACGCAACTTTGACCTTGGGTCGGACTAGGTTGGATGCGTATAATCGTGTGCGATTCCCACTGAACAGCTGGATTCACGAATGGAGAGTGCTGCTGTTGTTGAAAGTGTTTGCTACGTGAATAAGACGGTGTGATTCCGGCTGCATGTTATTTTTATAATAATTTTTATAATTTATTTAAAAAACCTTCATCTAATTCATTATTATCAATCTGTTAATATTATCAGATTAGCTACGTCCCGAAGTGATCACAATAAGCGGTGTGCACAGTAATGTGCAAATTAACATGAACCGACCAACAAATATCGTGAAGGAAGAACAGAAATATTCACTTATCAAGAAATCACGTTTCAATAAACAAAACAAAACATGTTTTGTCTAATTTTAGGCCTAATTGAAGACAGTAAATTGCTATCCGTTTTACTGTTTCTGAAACATGACTAATGGCCGGTTTCTATAAACTCGCGAATTACCTATGGGTAAATTATCTAATGCACAGAATTTACACAATTTACACAAGAATAACACCACACAAACACAAATAATTTAAAGATAGCAATCACTTACACTTGTGGCGAGTTTCTAGATAAATGTCCTCTAGGTAAATATGAAAATGACAGAAAAAATGTTCCTACAAACTCGGGCTAGATCTGTCCAAGGGTAAATCTTTGGGTTAATTTGTCCTTTCATGGATGGCTGGATAAAATTTAACCTTTCATAGGATCAATAACAATGAGAATCAAAGCCTTCTGAATTAAATTAACTGTACAACTCCAAGGCCTTGCTCATTATACCATTGTAGGTTAAATGGAACTAATTTATCCATGGGTAATTTACCCATAGGTAATTCACAAGTTTGTAGAAACCGGGCATTAGTCTGCTTGAGCTTACACATGGCTAAAGAAAATATTGATAGAACTGCATTAAACATTGCAGCTCTGGTCCACCCTTCTTTCCCTCATTCATATAATAACCAGATTATGCTGCCCGCTCTTGTCTTTTCACAGTGCACCCTTCCATAATATTGACAAGATGCCTGTTGCTGCTGTAAATGCTATTGGTGCAATTTCATATTTTGTGCTATGCTGTTATGCTGTTCAGAAACATAGGAAGACATCCAAATAGGTTTTTTTCTGAAAACAGTACGTGTTTTTCGAGTCACGGAAATCAAGAGACAACACAAACAAGCATTTTTTTGAAAACTACTTTTGGAATAATGAAAATCAAAACATAAATTTTCAGTGCAAACATACTGAATTCCACGATTGAATACATTACCTTCTCAAACCAGCGCTGTATTTAAACCTAGGCAGACTAGGCAGCTGCCTAGGGCGGCAGGTTTGAAGGGGCGACTTTTAAGCTGTTACTGTTTTTTTAAAAATATATTAAACATTTTATACATAACTCTTCAAAATAGTAAACTAATGTAACACACAAAGAAATAGAAATGAATAACATTGACAACAATATGCTCAAATTTAATCAACAATCTACCAACGAGCAACCTGCTTTGTTAAAAGCAATTAGCAGTTCCATTGTTGTTGTCAATGAAATTGGAACTCTCTTTCCATCTAACCACCTTTGATTAAACTCTGACATTCTGATTTCAAGGTGGTCTTCGTTATAATAATTAAAATAATAATTAAAAGAAGAGACCGCCCGCCACTAAGCTTGGTATTGGTATAGTCCAGTTTCATTTGACACAGTAAAGAGTGCTGATGTTTTATTAACATTTATGTGCAGTGACCTTTTACTTATGTAAAAATGAGTGATAGCCGGAAAAAGCTAAGTGGTTTTTAATACCGGAAACTCCTGAAAGACAAGGCGTAAACCACTCGTTGCCTGACTTCAGTTTGGTGAGTTCAATATGCACCTGTTTGTTTATTTATTTATTTATTTATTATTATTATTATTACTATTATTATTTGCCTACTATTTCAGTTACAATAATGCTTATTGTAGGTTACTTTGTGGCACATTCATGTGGAAATAAGGGGACGAAAATATTTTTCTCTGCCTAGGGGCACTTAAGTAGCTAAATACGCCCCTGTCTCAAACTGTAAGTAGAGATAAGTCACAATGTATGGAATAGGGAGAAATTGTACGAATAAATTGTGGGTATAGTGATCCTACATTACCTCCTCACAGATCTTGGAGAGTTGCTCTGGAGCCTCCTGAATACGTGGCCTGATAAAATCGACAACCTCCTGGCTGGACATGGAATTCCAGATGCCATCACATGCCAAGACCATGAACTCATCTTCGGCAGGATCAATCATGAGTGTCCTCACATCAGGCAATGCTGTGATCATCTGTTCCTCAGCAGACATTCCTTCAGTTTGTTTGTAAGCATGATCACCTGGAATGTATCAGAGTAACTCCCTCATTTACCTGACTATAACACAAGGTACTTTATTAGGAAATTTAATTTTTTTATACTGCGGATGAATTTTGTTATACAGACAGCAAAATGTCTGAAAAATAATTATTAACTCTTTGCCAAACCTAATATCGATTTTTAAAATGAATCTTCCAATAGTGTTTTGTTTTGCCATTTCCGCAAACTTAAAGTTTGGAAATTGCTACCTCTGAATTCACGTTTATGTCAAGCATTCATGTTCACGTTTTACAAAACTCTTTGTGAATGATCCCATTTAAGAAGCTGTTGGCAAACTTTGTTTACAGTTCCTGTTAAGTGTTTATGTGAATAGTTCTTAATGATATATATGATACATACTAAGAAAAGTTACAAAAGAGTCTACCAGATTCGATGCTTGTCATTTTACCGGTAGACATCTTAATACATAATAATACATTATTGTGGACGTGTATGTAAACATAAGGCTTCTATAAGCTGAGGATGATCAAGAGGCTGATTGAAATCATGATTCTTGAAAAGAAACAAGTGAAGTTAAGTTTGAGTTTAAACAACCGACCATATACTACATTATTTATAAGGCTTCTAAAAAATATAAACAGATTTCCTTTCCTGAGCTTTTTTAAGACAAAAATTGAAAAAAAATATACTCCTATCTCTGCTTCCCTTTAATAGCTGTTCATACGTCTTTTTTCCTGTTCAAATCAGATCACCATTTTATATTCTATTGCTCTTGCCATAACCATAAGGGGAATTCACTAAATAAAGCTTACCATACCGATATTTATTAGAATATTTTCTTTTTAGTCACCACTCAAATTCTTGATGCATAACCCACTGAACCGAGCTCCATAACATTTCACTCGTTATTTACTTTAAGTATAACTTTCTTTTAATTTAATTTAATTTTGGAGCTGTCTTCACACTGCTTTAATTACCCTGACTGTTGCCCACTGATCTCTAGCCATGAATAACCCTTAATGATGTGATTGGTATTATTTTCAACTCTTTTTGTCTATGCAAACAAAATATGCAACAGATTAAATTTTTAATAAAATGAATAAAATATTGCATACACTGATGCTCCACTAAGTCACAGTTCTTAAAACGCAGGACTAGTTTCGGGAGTTTTCTCCCAGCCTCAGCTGCTGGTCAACTGGTGTATGGAACCCATGGCTGGTGCCACGGGGCCAACTATAAATACTACCAGCCATGGGTTCCATACACCAGTTGACCAGCAGCTGAGGATGGGAGAAAACTCCTTAAACTAGTCCTGCGTTTTAAGAACTGTGACTTAGTGGAGCATCAGTGTATGCAATATTTTATTCATTTTATTGATTTAGTATGTTCCACTGTTTATATTACTTAGTTTTTATTTATTTTAGATTAAATTTTCTTACCAAGAGCTCTAGATAGGTTTAGACCACCGTTGACTCGTCCATCTCCAGTCACTTTGCCTCCAGCCTTAACTATTCTTGCCCTCTCAATTTCATCTTCTGGTTTGTGGTCAAGACTCATTTCAATGGCTTTCCCCTTGCGGCAAACAACACACCTCGAGTCTCCTGCATTAGCAACATACAACTCCTGGCCCTTCAGTAGTGCTACTACTGCTGTGCACCCACTGTCTGATCCAGGCTGCCAACATAACATTACACAGTTCATGATAAGAAATTTATAACACCATCAGCTATTCAACAATTATTTATTGTACTGGAATCTGAACTTTTGAATGTTGCATAGTAGGCCTAAATTTTACTACGTCACTGCATTAATAGATCAGTTTGAAGATAGGATAAAGCCAAGATGGTGAAAACATGCCTTGTGAGTCAATTTGGCCTTGGTGTGCCTTGTGGTCCTCCCCCCTACTTTCATCTCCTGATGCTTGTTCCTGCAATGACATTGCTGCAGGACTAGTGATTAAAGCATCCCTTTTCCCTCACAATATGCAGGTGGTATCATGATGTCTTGGGGTGGGCTTTGGCATAAAATGTGAGGCTCTTTGCACAGTAGATATTTAAAATGTTAGTTAGTTATATTTATTGACTATAAGATGCTGGTAATTAGATAAAATTTTCCAACACCATCAGACTGACTGGAAAAAACAAACTAAAATTTGTTCTTTTGAAAAATTCATTTTTACAATATGTAGCCCATCTACATCTTACTTACTCAATGGGAATAGTCAATTCCTAAGAAAGCTAAAGGAATATTGTCTATATTAATACTATTAGGGAAATAACACAGTGAAGGGTTAATATCTACAGCAAGATTGAGTACGGAAATATGCATGCTAACTTCACTATTAGGTATATTTACCCAGAATGACTGTTTCAATAAATATCCCCATCATCTGGCCATCTGGCGGTGGATGGATGAACTTATTGATCAAAGTGTCCACTGAGGCATCAAGGCTAATTCATGGCCTTCTTGGTACAACTGACTTTTTATTTGTTTGTTTATAATAATTCTAAAGTTTTCCTTTCTCCTTGTATTTAAATTCCTTGTGTAACGCTTATCACGATCTTTGCAGCTGATTGCGTATACTATGGTTGATCTTTTATTATTTGTTGTGTTATCACTTGTTAGTGGCTTTAGTTATTGTTGACTTACGGGTGGCTTATTATTATTATTAGGGATGGGTTGATGCCAGATTTTCTCGATACTCGATACCGATACATGATTATTTCCTCGATACTGGATACCGTCAACATTTCCAGTTTCAATAAATAGGTAGGCCTACATTAAAAATTAAAAGTTGAGAGTACTGTGTAATACCAACTAATTAATTAAGTGTGCATATTTAATGAGACAAAATTTAATATCATCAGTAGCCTATAATTATTTTTAAACTCTTAAGTAAAACTAAAATTAGTTTTTGAAACAGTCCACTTACAAGTTTTTGTTCAAAAATTAGAATGGGGTTTGGACAGTCAGCTTGCTTGTTGGTTATTATTGAAACGTTTGACAGGAAACGAAGCAATTAAGAATCTCTTCTGTTTGGATTTTAAAAGTCAGAAAGACTTTACTTATGACTAGACAAAAGTCACAGAGTGGTTTTCTCCATTTCAAGGAGAAATATAAGTATTTACTATATTTAGTAGACTACTAAAAGCAGAAAGAGATACCGCATTTCCTTAAATTGCAGACTTACCAAGGTATCAAGAAAGTACCGAGCGAGTTTTCTGAAGTATCGCTCGATGCCGATACCATGCAAGTACCGAGGTATCGAAAGTATCGAGGACCCATCCCTAATTATTATTATTATCTTCAATCAAATTATTATTTTCAGCCTTTTTCCACCCACTCAAGCATCTTGCATTTGTTGTGTCTTCTCCCTCACTAATCTCCTTGGCTCTACATCCCTGGATGGACTAGGCCTACCATCCGACTGCTGCTTCATCTACCAAAGGCAGATGGCTGGACTGAGGAGCATGTGATCAACATGTCGACACCCACGCCCATTAATGATGGTTCTTGTGACCGGAGCCACTACATCTCAATGAAGCAGGTCCTCAGATTGTATTAGGAGGCTGAGCGCACCCCGTTCCAGAGCTCCCTACCTCAGAAAAATCTGAGGAGGCCAGGAATCGAACTCGTGCTTGCGGATTCATAGTCAGGCGGTCTGTGTCTTCTCCCACAATCTCTAAATTAAGGTGGTGTAAGCATATCCAAGACTAATTTTTTTTACATAAATGAGGTGAGTGTTTAGATATTAAAATTATGATGAAATTGCTCATGCAAATCTTTAAGGATGCTTGTTAAGTGATGTTTTTGTGTGTCTCATGAGTGATGTCCCCAACTATGTAAAATGTTCCATGTAACTCATTTGAAGAAAATATCTGTTCCAAAGAAATCTTGAATCAGATTAAAAAAGATGCATGTTGTTAAATTAAAACACACGAAGCCTCAGATCACATGTGGTTGGGAAGCAGATTAGAACAGAAATACAGGAGCTGGGAGACCACCCCACTCACTATCATACCTCTTCTGTCATCTTCAGTGCAAAGTCGTCGTCATCATCATCTTCTTCTTCATCTACGGCACTGTCATCATCATCCTCCTCATCTTCATCCTCTTCATTTTCATCTTCATCTACATCCCCTTCTTCCCCTTCATCTTCATCTTCTGCACCATCATCGTCACTACTGCAACCATAAAAAAAGTTATACAAGTTATTAAACTCACATACAGACCTTACCATATTGCAGCTTTACTACCATTACGTCGTATGTTCATTTCTGCCGGAAAGTTGTATATGCAACATATTACCTTTTTGTTCAGGAACTATTGGAACAAATGACATACAACCACATGGAATACATATCTACATTTAGTGAGGGTGGTCTTCAACCTATCAGCACAAGATAGTTTGCATATGATTGAAGTAGGCCTAGGCCTATGTTTCCCACAGAAACTAGTTTTCAGTGGAAACTCAACATATGACTTTCTGGCCGTGAAGTGACATTATATCTGAAAGTCTAGCATATGCAAGAGAAATTTGAACTTGGCAGAGGATGTTCAGAGGGGAGGAAGATGGAAGGGGCTGCTCTACTATCTAATCAAAACTAAAAACATTTGTCTTTTAACGAGAGTGGCTGTATGTTTTTGCATGAACAGTAAGGGATGATTTTACCTAGATGACCTGATTTCCACCCTCTACTGCCACTTTCTCCTCTGTTTCCAAAAACTGCAATGGCCAGCTCAGAGATAAATGGCTGGTACTGTACTGTACATACTTTATTACTCTTTAAGGGGAGCACTGCCCTGTTTTTGCAAGCTCTCACAGACTGCATGTGCCGTACAATTGCAGCCACGTGTGCAGCTTTCTAACCACATTGTTGCAATTGATTTTATACTTAGGGTCTTCACTAGTTTGTAAATATTTTTAATTTCTACATAACGTCGTTCCAGCAGAAGTCACTAAGTCCAAGCCGTTTTAAAGTTTGAAAAAACCATTGCATACAGACTATGGTGAAAACAGAAGTATTAGTTACTTGGAAATGGGCTGGAATATTAATTAGTGAGTTCTATCTGCCTATAAAGCATCTTTAGTCAAAGTAGTAATATAACTCAAAATGGCCATTTTTGCAGTTAGCGACTTCTGCCGGAACTATGATGATAATGTAATTTACTTACTGACATTTATGTTCATTTACAAGACTTTATTAGCTTCCAAACTTTGTAATATATTTATTAAATATACTGGTTTTTAATTTTTGACGATATATATACAACAAGAAGGATCTTTATATCAGTACAGATAATTTTAAGCTTAACTAAACTCCATGGCGCTACATCCCTGGAGGGACTTGACCTACTACCCGACCTTTGCATGATCTACCACAGGCAGATGGCAGGATTGGGGAGATGTGGTCAGCATGCCGACACCCACGGCCATTAATGGTGCTTTTCATGACCGGAGCCGCTACTTCTCTATCAAGTAGCTCCTCAGTTTGAATCACGAGGCTGAGTGCACCCCTGCCAGACCTCCCTACCTCACAAAAGTCCTAGGAGGTACCGGGGATCGAACCCAGGATGTGTAGTCAGCAACGCTAACCACAAGACCACGCCGGCGGTTAATTTTAAGCTTAGATTAGACATTTATTTATATATGACTGAAGAAATAAAGTTGCATATTACATATTCATATTTGTGAATTAGAAGGCATGTAAACAGAGAATGTAATAATTATAAAAATAATAAACATCAGGAGGACGGTTACCTGTTCTCTTCGTCTGCTCCTTGGAAAGATTCATCTTCCTCTTCATCTGAATCATCACTGTCACTATTGTCCTGGTTGGTGAGCAGTTTGCAGTACAAATTATTTGCATAGCGCTGACTCACAGAACGGGTACTCCTCTTTCCTTCTTCAACATTGTTAACTTTAGCTTTGCCCTTCCCCTCCCCTTCACCTACTTCGCCATTTTCACGTGGCGCCGAGGAGCTGGACACATCTTCTACTTTGCTTTTTTTCTCCTCAGACTCCCCATTCAACTCCTGTTTTCCATCCCCAGCCTTTCCCAATTTCTCTTTCCCAGAGTTATCTGCCTTTTTAATTTTTGAATCTCCTGAGCTATCAGGCAATGTTTCTTTGTTTTTTGCTATTTCCGCATCATCACTGTGCTTTGAATCTCCATTGCTTGCAGCAGAATCATAAGCCTGTTCATCTTCCTTGCTCCCGCTAGTTGACTTGGATGCAGAAGATGAACTGCTGCTGCTACTGCCCTGCCCCTGACTTGAACTACTCACTTCCCCATCCCCATCTTTCTTATCCCTGCTATCTTCTTCAGACTCAGCACTTCCATTACCAGACTCCACTATTTGGTTGCATTTAGAAGATGAAGCACCTGAAGAAGATGCACCAGCAGTGCAAGAACGTCGAGCCCTGAGGAAAGGAGACACAGGTGGTTTCCCATCGTCCTGTTTTAGTTTTTTCGTGATACTGTTAATGTGATCATGCTGATATTTCGCCATCACCTGTTCCAGCGGCATCTCTGCTTCTTCATAGAGATTCTTTACATTCTCCTCTTCTTCATCTATCAACAAAGAGAACCAATGACACTTTCAAAATGTACTCTTAAATGCAAATCTCTAGTTCTGTCTAAATGAAAATATTCACCTTATTTATCCACATTGAGTAATTCACAATGGAAATTATAAAAATTTTATTTTCTATATATTCTGGAATACTTCATACATTTACTACAACGTGAAACCTCTTCCACAAACAAGTTATTATGTTGTCAGTCAAAAGCCTTGTTTTCACTGTGAATACTTGCTGGGAGCGGCATAACAGTTTGTACTGTGTTACTGTATCCCATACAGGTAGTTCATGCACAGTCAATGAGTTTAAGAGGTCCAGTTTCAATAATATAAAGTGCAGTAGAGTTACTGTAATGTCCAAAAAATATTCAAGTCATACTGCAAGTTTAAAATTAAAAGTGACCAAATATGCAGAGTGAATCTTAACAAGATCAATAATGGAGCCGTGTAAGATATTGCATATTGTTTTTGTTCAAATAAATTAAATTAAAACAATTATTGTAATGGTTTTAATAATTCCCTCGCATAAATCACACATCCTATTTTAGATTACAAAATTAGCATAAAAAAGTGCACGAATTCATCAAATAAATACAGTACATTGAACATCTTTGCCATAAAATTTATTCAGGGCCAGCAAGAACTTGGAACTTCTGCATAAGTCACAGATGCTGTTCACTGAATTAAACGCAGGAAATATTCAGACCCATGCCAAAAATCCTTTTACACCCTCATTAGTGGCAAGATACTAACACATCTGCAATGCTTAGTACCATATCCAGATAATAAATTATTATACAGTGACTTGAAAAATTACACAAAACAATTTTGGTATAAGCAGATGACCATCTTCAGCTATACTTAAACTGAAACATACAGTGAGTCCCATGCAAGAGTTGACCAATCATGCGGGTTTCTGTGTTGAGGCGATTACAGCTCCAACTCCCGAGCGATCGGGTGAAGTATCTGTGCAAATAAGGCCGCTATCGGTTTAATGATTCAGGTTCTCACGATTACTTTTAAAATTGCAATGAAAATAACCACGTACCTCATCACAAGAGATGTTGGAAAAGTCCTCCACACAACACTGGCAAATTTTCTTTCACGCACATAAGTTCAGCTTTTGAGATGGAGTTAATTTCTCTTGTGATACTGTCTTTAAGTTCTTCTAATGTATGGGAAATTGACCTATACACTTTATTTTTCAAGTTTCCTCATAAATAATAGTCACATACTGTTAGAAGAACTTAAAGACAATATCACAAGAGAAATTAACTCTGCCTCAAAAGCTGAACTTATGTGTGTGAAAGAAAATTTCCTAAAAAGGTGCCAGTGTTGTGTGAATGCAAGAGGAGGGCAATGTCTCTTGCGATGAGGTACGTGGTTATTTTCATTGTAGTTCTAACTGTAAATGTGAGAACCTGAATCGTTACACCATTTGCGGCTTTATTTGCGTCGATATTTCATCCGATCGCTCGGAAGTTGGAACTGTGCCCGCGATGCAGAAACCTGCATGACCGGCCAACTCTTGAGTGGGACTCACTGTATTTGATTTAATGTATATCATAAGTTAAGTTTAGTGCAATTGAAGGGGTCAGCAGAAGATAGTGCAAATCATCTTTTTAGTGAAAGTAGAGATTGTTGCAATATTTCTATTTTTTCTCAGTCACTATTTATTCTAATGTTTCTCAGCATAGTCTAATTTTGTTAGTAAGTTTTGTTAGTAACATAATATGTACCAAAAGGAAGATAAAAACATTTGGCAGATTTGAGCAAACTTTAAAAATTACGCAATACAGTAGAACCTCGGTAATTCGAGCCCCGGTATTTCGAGGTTCCGTGTAATTCGAGCTGGTCTTAAGAAAATTAAAATTGTCCATAAAACTAGAGTAAAATCCCGTTTTTATACGGTGTCCGCAAGTAAGTTTTACGCACTTCCGAATGTGTTACATTTTGAGCTTTCTTTCAATTTTTCCATGTACAAAAATGCAGGTAAAACTGTCCCACTTAGGGTTTTTGTTCATAATACACAGAAATAACCTTGGCTTCAGACTGCTAATGCATTTCTATTACAGATTGACAGAAACCGTTAAATTCGATTTTTCTTTGTCGGGACCTCGTGTCAATCAATTGTACAGTGCATATTTCCCCATCCTTTCAGAAAAGAATACTGTATTGTTACAGTAATCCCTACAATGGTAATTAAAAGTGTTTTTGCTAGTAGCATCGCTTTCCCGTTCCACTCCATTAAGGGTCAGACAATGACTTAATCCTTAAAGGATGCCGATGTAGCAAATTGGAAATGTTTGACAATATATACATACAGGCGTAACACAGGTATGTAGGCCTACTATATTGTTTATTTATTTATTATTTAAACCATTATTGTGTTCATTAAACATTTATTTGCGATTTACCCATTGATTTAGTGAAATTTTCGTAAAATCCGAGTTTTTTGTAATTCGAGGTAGCCTCAGCCCCAATTAGCCCGAATTATCGGGGTTCTACTGTACCTAAAATGAGGTTTGTATGGGTTAGCACTATCTTCCGTCGACCCCTTCAATTTTTCGACTCCTAATTTTTGTGAAAGATGGATTCAGAAATTGTAATTATTACCATAATATAATTATTTTTCAAACACTTCTAGGCCAAAACATTCTGTTTTACACTCCCGAAAAACACAAAATTTTCACTTTTAGTATGAAATGTCTCTTCATTTGAACAAATTAAGATTTGTGAAAATTTACATGAGAAACTGAGCCAAAAAAGATAAGTTCAAATAGGTTAACATTCAGAAAATGCTTGTAGATTATCATAGGCAATAATTTGATAGGAAAGAAGATAATGTAAAAACACAATGAAATGATTACATGGTAAAGTAGGCTACTTACTGATTTTTTAAAATATAGCATTGGCTTATTTGGACCTAAAAAATACAAATTATTCTGTACCTTGTGTGTTTACCATAACGTAAACACCACTAAAGGAAGATATTAAGATTCCCTTTTTAAAATTTTAACACGCCTAATCAGAATTATGTGAAGAAAATTTGTTTGCCAGTAATAGGCCTAATACAAACATGCTAACATTTGCATTAATTGTTAACTAAAAGATGATAATGGACTTTAAAAATGTCAGACTTTGCTCATATAAAGTTTACATTTATAATGGCCTCTCATAAAATTTACACTTACTAGAATTGGTGGAACACCTATTAAGGTAGAAGAAAGGGCAAAGCCAACTCAACAGCAATGATCCAAAAAATCCAACTGCCATGAAGAAATAATAACACAATGTGTTCTTTCCTGGAATATAGGCAAATGATCACCTTCTGTCCCTTATAGATTCTTAACAAATATTTTTGGACATTTCTAGTCTAGCAGAATGACTTGCACCCTTTTCAAAGACAAACTGTCCAACATAATATACTTGAATCAATATTTTTAAAACAATAGAAGTACTGGAGGAAGGGAATAAACTTTTTTTGGCATTTCAATGATAAATGATTTTTTTAAGTCTTCACATTTAATAAAATATAGCAAGTCACATTTAATAAATTATAGCAAGTCTCATTTAATCGGTTTCTGAATTCCTGACTTAACTAAAATAGCTAAACGTTAGATACATTAACAAATTTTGAACAGATTCTTCTACTTTCTCAGAAAATACATCATACTGGAAGATGTGAATCCATGAAGAATTCTCTCATCAATGTGGGGTGCTGAAGAATGATTTTATCAACACATTGGATTGCATTAGAAATGAATATTTCACATATCACTGGCTTAGTGCACACATGTTAATTCAGGGTGTCCAGTGAGGCAACTCAAAGAAATTCAAGCATAATTCAAGGATTTCAAGGCTTGAATTTCCAATATTCAAAACAACTTTATTTACTAATATTAAAAAATGTATGCACATGGGACACAACGAGTGAATATTAATTACTAATATTTCTTGAATTTCAAAATTCAAAACAACTTTATTTACTAATATTAAAAAATGTATGAACATGGGATACGAGTGAATATTCATTACTAATATTTCTTGAATTTCCAAAATTCAAAACAACTTTATTTACTAATATTAAAAAATGTATGAACATAGGACACGAATGAATATTAATGACTAATATTTCTGAAAATGGTAACATTTTCGTAAAAACTATCATCTTAAAAAAATATTTTCTTCTATGCGATTTTTCCCGATAGTTAAAAAAATTCAAGCCTAATTGAAGGATTTTTCCCGATGTGGAAAATTCAAGCATAATTCCAGATTTTCCCAATTTTCAAGGCTGCTGGACACCCTGTAATTACAATCCTACAGTTCTTAATAAATCCATTTTAATGCCCAATTATGATGAATGCACACCCAGGAAATGTACAGTCGGTCAAATAAAAAACGTCGGGCAGTATTTGATTAAGTATCACGAACGATTATATGCGCATGTACAGGAAGACTTAATGTTAGGTTCACACACGCCTCTTGTCTATCCATGTATTTTCTTGATTACTTAGTCAGTTTTGTTCCAAAACAAACATGTATAGAAGGCTGTGGCTATATGCCTCACGTCCGCCATATTCTTGCATGGAAGTTCTTATAATTTTATTATAATGAATAAATTCGCGAGGAATATGTTTATTCAAGGAGCATTTTTTAAAGATTTTATTTTATAATAGCGGTACTTGTAGTGCAAAATCAATAACTTACGTTCAACTTTTGCAAGCAATCTAGCATCGAAATACGCGGCGGCCAGTCCTATGAAAACTTCCGGTCAGCTGCTCTTTAAGAAATATGGAACCTTCTCGCTGCTTCAGAGGCCGAAAAATGCAGGTCAATTACAATATGATTGTAAAACTACCACCAGACTACGGCCTAACTGTAGTAAAAATAAACATTCATACATTACAGCCCTAACTACACTTTCTCTGAAGCTAGCATTTGGATGTGACGCGATGACACAAAGCAAAATGAATTATGACAATACATTAAGTTGAATGTTGTGTGTTGCTCTTTTCTCGTAGTTCATTTTTTCCCTCGTTGTTTATTTTTTTCCCTCCTGTCGCATGGCCTCATATGTTCCGAGAATGACCTGTATTTTATGATAATATTATAGGAGAAAAATTCCTCCGACACTGGGACTTGAACCCAGGACCTTTGGCTATTCACGCCAATGCTCTACCAACTGAGCTAAGCCGGAGTTCAATTCACAGCGCCAGATGGAACCTCTCTCCTATGACTGATTGCCCCAATGGTCTACCTCACAGACAGACAAGTTATGTCATATGCAGTACTGTGAGGCACACTAATTAGTGGTTTTTGTGACCGGGCTCCCACTGTTATTGTACAGTTGACATTCAAGATAGATATATAAGCTTTCATGAACCACAGATTATTGTCTCTGTTGGACATTACATGCTAATATTATAGGAGAAAAATTCCTCCGACACTGGGACTTGAACCCAGGACCTTTGGCTATTCGCGCCAATGCTCTACCAACTGAGCTAAGCCGGAGTTCAATTCACAGCGCCGGATGGAACCTCTCTCCTATGACTGATTGCCCCAAAGGTCTACCTCACAGACAGACAAGTTATGTCATATGCAGTACTGTGAGGCACACTAATTAGTGGTTTTTGTGACCGGGCTCCCACTGTTATTGTACATTGGGGCAATCAGTCATAGGAGTGAGGTTCCATCCGGCGCTGTGAATTGAACTCCGGCTTAGCTCAGTTGGTAGAGCATTGGCGCAAATAGCCAAAGGTCCTGGGTTCAAGTCCCAGTGTCGGAGGAATTTTTCTCCTATAATATTATCATGTAATGTCCAACAGAGACAATAATCTGTGGTTCATGAAAGCTTATATATCTATCTTGAATGTCAACTGTACAATAACAGTGGGAGCCCGGTCACAAAAACCACTAATTAGTGTGCCTCACAGTACTGCATATGACATAACTTGTCTGTCTGTGAGGTAGACCATTGGGGCAATCAGTCATAGGAGAGAGGTTCCATCCGGCGCTGTGAATTGAACTTCGGCTTAGCTCAGTTGGTAGAGCATTGGCGCGAATAGCCAAAGGTCCTGGGTTCAAGTCCCAGTGTCGGAGGAATTTTTCTCCTATAATATTATCATGTAATGTCCAACAGAGACAATAATCTGTGGTTCATGAAAGCTTATATATCTATCCTGTATTTTATGTTTTTTATAGGAAACTTGTGAACTAATGCGCTAAAACTTTAATTTTAACTGCATACGAGTCCCGACGTTTTTTATTTGACCGACTGTACTTACCAAATTTTGCCCCTAAAGAAAAATAATAAGCTACTGTTTTTACACTTGTCACATTTGTAATAGTGAAGAAATGCCTCAAGAGCTTCTAATTTGCTCAAGTAATATGTGCACTTTTTACCCTATTTTGTGACCAAAGAATGGGAGTGCATAAAATATGCGGACTTTGCAAACAGAGGTCTTGATAATTGCGATGCTGTCATTGCTCACTCCTTCGAAATAATGGTTCATCTTTTATAATGGGATATTTCCCAGCTTTTGGACCATGAGATGCCCTATTGTCACTTTTTAAATTTTTCAGCACATCTTTTTGTTTCCTCCATTGGACTATAAAATGCTAAATACTCTTTTTTGCTGCACCATTGCTGAATTGTTCCACAAAACTTCATGTTTAATTTGTACAGCACTGTGTAATTATTATTCCCTTTTCCCCACCTTGAAATTTCAACATTAGTGCACACTAAAATTGTTATGAAGCAGCTGCACAACCATAGTGCCATCATCCCTTAGGTACCAGGTCCTAATATAGTAAGGGACCTATTAGGGCAGGTAGGCTAGTTGAGTTTAGTAAATAATAGGCCTACCTACCATGGAATGTGAGAATTGTCGTGGTGAAGGGACTACAAATCCCAAAATCCCTACCTTACTGTAAAAATATGCATGTAAAACATGCAAGCAAAAATAAAATTCAAAATAATTCTTTACAAATTAGGGTGTTCAGAATATGCAAGCAATTACGGGAATACATTTACCTGTAACCCAAAACTATACTTTTAGAGTAGGACTCGCTTCGCTCATTGGGGGCTCCGCCCCCAAACCCCCGCTGAGGTTCTCGGGAAAGGTTTTTTAAAAGATCTATGGGAGATAGTATTTAGTCTGCTGTATTGGCTACTACCTTTTTGGCCACATTAAACCTGAAAAAGTAAACATGGGAAGACTTTGGGATTTTTTCGGAATTTTCTTGTCGGTTGCAAGCTAATATGTATTAGTTTGCCAAGTCTGTTTTCTAGATCAACTGGAAGTGTACGTCCATTTATGGTGTATTTTATGGAGTAAATTTCAACTGATATTAATTTAAATGGACATGATACAAGATGAAATTGCGAGTAAGATTCATGGTATGTAAATATTCAATTTAGCTTTTGCCTTTACGACCACGGAAATCATAGAAAAATGCAAGTAAAATTGGTTATAATATGTTGTAAAGAATGCGGGACTTCATCTCCGAGATATTATTAAAGAACATAAATTATGAATTTTCTTTAACAGATAGAAGAAAATTTTGTTAGTTCTGGACAAAAATATGTTAATTGGATTTAATTATGATGAACCTGAGACTTCAGAACGCAAGTCCAAGACGTTACTATCTCAACCACCCCGTTAGGTTTACGGAAATAATTATTTCTAAACTTTCAGAGCCATAAGTGAATACAGTTTGATAATACCGTTGCCATGGAAACCGAGCCCTTTTTCGGGGATTTTTAGGGCTAAAAATTTTTTAAAATTTACTTTTTGGAATTTTCCTGTGGTTTACAGCCTAAAAGCTATATGTGTACAAAATTTCAAGTTTCTGACTTATCTGGAAGTGAACAAACATTAATGTCAGTGAGCCGAACCGAGCCCTTTTTGGGAGTGTTTAGGGCTAAAAATGTAAAAAAATTAACTTTTTGGAATTTTCCTATGGTTTACAGCCTAAAATCTATATGTGTACCAAATTTCAAGTTTCTAGCTCATCTGGAAGTGGGCAAACATTAATGTCGGTGAGCCGAGCCGAGCCCTTTCTCGGGGGGTTTATAGGGCTAAAAATTAAAAAAATAAACTTTTTGGAATTTTCCTGTGGTTTGCAGCCTACAACCTATATCTGTACAAAATTTCAAGTTTCTAGCTCATCTGCAAGTGGTCAAACATTTTTGTCGGTGATCCGAGCCGAGCCCTTTTTTGGGGGGTTTTTAGGGCTAATAATTAAAAACATAAACTTTTTGGAATTTTCCTGTGATTCACAGCCTAAGAGCTATAAGTGTACCAAATTTCAAGTTTGTGGCTCATCTGGAAGTGGACAAACATTAATGTCTGTGAGCCGAGCCGAACCCTTTTTTGGGGGGTTTTTAGGGCTAAAAAATAAAAAAATTAAATTTTTGGAATTTTCCTGTGGTTTACAGCCTGAAAGCTATACGTGTGCCAAATTTCAAGTTTCTAGCTCATCTGGAAGTGGGCAAACATTAATGTCAGTGAGTGAGTGAGTGAGTCAGTCAGCCTTGTGGCTTTATATTATAGGGATTACTTCCACAAAGTCTCTGGCCTTGAAGACTAACCCAGCCAGCAAGCTTCTCATTATGTCTCGATATCAAGATGCGTGGATTCGCTGCACGTAAGATCAGTGAGCTACTGTTGAGCACAGAGTAAAGATCATGCAGCATGTTGGCAGTCGTAGAAAATACTATAATAGTTGAGTGGAGGGATAATGCCGCGTCGAGACAGAGACAGACAACACGTGGAGTGGGATAGAAGAGTTGAGCCAATCAGGGTGCAGCTACCTCCCCTAGGCAGGAACTCTACGATCGGCGAGACTCGCTCCTAAGGTATATATGTAAAAACCCAGAGACTTTGTGGAAGTAATCCTACTCTAACACATGAATGCACTAAGCTATCAATATTTTTATAGTATCACTTAGTTAGGTGTTTTGCTGTGGTATAAATCCAGTCCATATCTAAATGTATAAATAAAAAATTTATAAACTCATAAAAAGGAACTAACAAAGTATAAAATATAGGCCTACGGATAGTAAAACAATGAACAGTAAACAAAATTAACGGTGCTGATGAAAATTGAGTTCTCACAAAATCATATCTAGCCTATAAAGATTTCTGACAAGATGATCATTTCAAGATGCACAGTAGCTCTCTTTGAAAACAATTTGACAAAGACAGCAAACCCATTTTCTTGTATTGGAATGGAAGGTGTTTAACGGAGCCTTTGTTCTGCAAATCGGCAACATAGTGCTAAACATTTAGACTTGGGGTAAGGGGGGATGGTAACAGCTAACTCAAAGCCTGTTTTATAGTGACCAAGATTCTAGATGTGGGAACATCGGTAATTAATTTGGGTCTAGAGAAGATTTGGAATGGGTCTGGTTATGTTCTCTAAAGCCAAGTGGCCCAGGTGTTGGGGCTAAAAAGCTGAATACCTGGGTTCAATTTCTGCTACTTGAACAAATTTTCCTCTTAAAGAAATTATTCTTCTACATCCATGAACATGTCTCATAGTTTTCCTGCCCATCATGTCAGTAGCTAAGAAATATTTTAGGATGTAAAAATTTCTGAATGTCACAGTGACCAATATTTGTTCTGCCCGGAGATATAGTTTATGAAAATAAGCTTAGGGCTTGTCAGTGACAAAATTACTGGATTTATCATGGGTAGGTTCAAATTGTGTTATTAACGGCTGTGGGCATGCTGACCAATCGTGCCATCTACCTATGGTAAATGACACAGTGGTCGGATGGAAGGCCTAGTCCCTCCAAGGATGTAGAGCCACAGAGACTTTAGGTTCAAACAGTTATCTTGCTTTTATTCATCTAGCAGATTAAATATGAGCCACGAATGTTGTGAACATCCATGAGTAATTACATAGTAAGGTATAACCCCCATATAAGGTGAGCCACATTTTAACCCTTCCCAGGCGAAAACCCATATATGGCACGCCTGTCCGATGCCTCCAAGGCAGTAACCCATATATGGGTTCTCTGACCGACTCATAATGTGACAGACTCTTCTCAAGCACGAAGTACGTAAAATCTTCAACAGATGGCAGGAGAATGTTCTCTTATCTACTGTGACTTGGGATTTCAGTGACTAGTGAACAGCGTGTACTTTTTGTTCCGTATTTTTCCCTTATTTTTGGTAAAATGGCAAAAAGAAAGTGTCTTACAGCTTCTGAAACTGAAGAATTAAGTATTCAAAGTGACAGTGAAGTGTCAGAATTATCATTTACGGTAGCGATAGTAAGGGATGTTTTTCCGAGATCGCTACCAGCAGCGTTAATGAGAGTGAGAGCGACGTAAGTGACACTGGAGGCAATCGTGTACCCAGCTCAATGGAAGTGAGTAATTTTTATGTAGGCACATCACCTATTACTACAGTATACAGCAGCGTTTCTCAACCTTTTTGAACCCGAGGACCACTAAAATGTCTAAAAAATTTTACGGGCTCTAATTTTGCACCCCACTTTTAAAAGAAAGCCTATATTCTTAATATTCAGGGTATTAATTATAGGTCATTATAACGAAATATGTGAAAAAAATTTACTTCTTTACTTTCCACTTGCTTTATGTATGTTTAATTATGTCTGCGGACCATCTGTACCTACTTCGCGGACTG
Source organism: Ectobius pallidus (assembly GCA_964059195.1). Classification (NCBI taxonomy): domain Eukaryota; kingdom Metazoa; phylum Arthropoda; class Insecta; order Blattodea; family Ectobiidae; genus Ectobius; species Ectobius pallidus. The sequence goes on along the minus strand of CAXKWD010000004.1, from coordinate 31,427,620 downwards.
CAGTGAGACTTGTGCTGTTTCCGCATAAACATTTTCTCGCTAAATAATAAAAATAGTTCCTAGAGCAGATTAGGGGCAGAATTCGGCAAAACTCCAAGGTATACCTATGTTGATTTTATGCATGAATGCATGATTTAAGTTACTTTCAATTGGTTTTTCATTAACTTATTTTTTCTTTAAAAATGCCTTCCGCCCACAGCCATAAAACATCGCCGCCTGCAAAGGGTTAAAACTAAATTTTTCATAAAACAGCTAAAAACATATGTAGGCCTAGACCTATTTCATTCTTGGCAGAGGGGTGTCTTCAAGAGTGCAGTGGTCCAACCCGGCCACTCTAATGAACCGTTTCTTTAATGTCATGAACTGGCAAAAACTGGCAATGTTTCCACCATATTTCGTTTTGAGACTCGACATTAGTTGGGGCGTTACAGCTTACATGGTAAGTTATGACATGGTATCACCTTCCAAATGCGTATCACACAAATTGACCATAAGAAAACATGTATGAATGACTCAATATGCCACTGCTTAACTAGTATCATGGTTTTTAACCTAAGAAACCTGGAACTGACACTAACTTAGAACTAAGTAGCCTACCATTAATCTTGGGAAGATACAAGGATTATAGCAACATAACAAGCAACATATGAACATAGTGGTCTCGTATTAGTTCAACTCAATTTTAGCGCTACTCTGGACTTGATACGTGACAAAAAGACTCTTGCACCAAAATGGCTATTTCTCATTTCATGGAGACCTATTAAAGCTCTCTAAACTTAAACAGGTGAATTTCACTTATTGCTCAGCAATCACTTGTGGCATCAAGGTCAAGGCTGCTGGTTTCAAAGCTAGCAATCCAGGTTCAAATACCGCTTGATTCAAAATTTACGGTTAAGAATAGATCCCAAATAGGTAGGTAGGGAGGGCAAAGAGGAAGAGGAAGAGAAAAAGGTAGACAAGAAATAAATTATTTAATTTTCCCCCATTTTGTCTTCTGATTAGTAGATGGCATTTCTAGTAGGCCTAGTGCTACTAAATCCCTCCTTTCCAGGTGGGTCTCATCAGTGAGTTGAGGGGCAGGAATAGTGTGTGACCTAAAACTATTTTTTTTTCCAAAATAAAATTCTGATGGTCCATCACCAGTTTCAATCCACTCTCAACCCTATTCCTTTCTCTTCTTTATTATTTTTTCTAGAACAAGAAGTCAGTATGGTAGCTCAAACCAGTCTTGCAGCTGTGATAAAGATAACAGCTTTGAGCTTGTGGTGAAATGGAAGAATCTGTTACACCTTGGCCCTTACTCCATTCTCAGCTGTCCATTGCCATGGTGATGGCCTGCTTCTCCTACCTTCCCCTAGCCACACCTTCACTTTCCCTGGCCTTCAGCCTTTCCCCTTGCAAGCTGCTCAGTGCCAGTAACGCAGCTCACTTTTGCCACATGTTACACTGTGCGCTATTAATTGTACCAATATGGAAAAGGCCTTTGAGGCTCTACCATAACAAAATTACAATCATAAGAGCCTCTCTGGCATTACTCAGGACGACCCTTGCACCAAAATGGCTATTTCTCATATATTAAAGCTCTCTAAACTTAAATAGATGAATTTTCCCTTCACCACTCATCAATCACTCCTGGCGTCGTGGTTAAGGCTGTTTGCTATAGTGCTAGTGGCCCCAGGTTCGTATACCTGTTGATGCGTAACATTTACTGTTAGAAATAGGTCCAAATAGGTAGGTAGAATGAAGAGGAGGTGAGGGAAAAGGACGAAAAGAGAAGAGGAGGAAAAAGGAGAAATAAAGTATTTCATTTTTTCCCTTAATTCCATAATAGCATTGCTAGTAGTTCAAATGTTTGCTGCTAGATGTCTCATTCTTTATAGTTATAGTGACCAGGAGTGGGGAGCTAGAGTGTAGCAGATTCTTCAGTTTCCCAAGCTTGGTAAAGGAAATTTGGAGATAGGGCACTTGTACCGGTATGTGTAGGCCTAACACAATATAGTCTTTCGGGACCCTTCTGATGAGGTTACAATGGCATTTACAATTAAGTAAGAAAATACCAACTCACCAGATGCTGAATTCTGTTCCCCATCCTTGTTGCTCGCTATCTGTTTGAGAATGGCTATAACCTCAGGTGTTGTCAGAGTTGCATCAAATTCCAGGAAGGCATCTTTCAGTGCTTGTGTGTAATCTCCTTTCTTGTAAGCTTCACAGTTTTTCAGGTACTGAGGTAAATGCTGTGCACTGTATAAAGCCACTTCATGGCCCCCATGACCATCATACACAGCGAAGAACGATGTGTTTGTATCATAATCTATTGTGCAATTATGGGCATCCTGCAATCATGATATATTATAAGTTCAAACTGATTTAGCTCAGATTCTGTTTGCATGTAACTGCTGACATTTAGATTAACAGCAAGAGATATATTTATGCTGCGCACCAGCCAAGCTCTGCCGTTTTGTTAGGTTTGGAACGTTTATGTTAGTTTAGGAGCAATATACTGAATAGCACGAGGTTTATTATGTCTCACATTGAATTTCTTCGGGAAAAACCAAATATAAGGTGCATGAGATATATCCCGCCCTGACCCACCGTCAGCGAAGCTCTTACTTTTATACTACGATCTAGCGAATTCTTCAAGGATAAGCAGGCTGACAAACCGTTGGGTACAAGGCAAACCTGTGGGTACTCTCGAATTTTTAATATTTGGTACAAGGGGCACTCTCGAATTTTTAATATTAGGTACAAGGGCCACTCTCGCAGTGTTAATATTTGGTAGAAGGGGCACTCTCGCATTTTTAGTGTGGTCGGGAGTGTCGGCGACAATATACAAGGATAGTTTGTCGCCATGCTTCGCTGTGAAAAAAAAAGTGAGTATCGAGTGCGCGGAGCTTAAACTGCACCTTATATTTGTCTTTCGCCATTTCTTCTGTGACGAAATGCTAAACCCCACCTTCCCAGGCGGGTCCCATTAGAGAGGAGCCTGGTGTGCAGCATTAAACTATTTTTTCCCAGATTAACTAAGGATCACGTAGGATTAGTATACATGGGGCCCGAGTGGGGAGAAAAATCAAGCATGTAATTTGTTGTAACTAGAGAAATTCACAAAGGACCACGTTGGCGACACTGCATAACCTTATCTTAAAATGCTAATTATAAGCATAGATAGGCAGCATTTCAGAAATCGAAGTGAAATAATAAAGTATTTAATTTTTAATTGTGACATGAGTAAGAATATAAAAAAGGGCAGAATCATTACTTTAACGATAAACTCGAACAAGAACACAAATTGTAACTATGGAAAGAGTATGTAATTACTATATAAACATTGAATTTCAAGCACTTAAAGTGCAGGCGTGCACAATGAATGAAGAATGGAAACACAGATTAGTAATTACATGGCAGTTAAATAGCTTACCTCCTGCGAAATTCGCCATCCCTGCATGGAACTAGCACCGCATTTTACACGTTCTCCGACTTCATCAGTCGATATTTTATCTGTTACTGGTTCAGACAAGTATGCCCCCATTTTATTTAAAATAAGTATTAAAACTAAATTGAAAAAAACTAATGAAAATTGCTTTCAACTACATTAACCTATCCAAATCAACACCGCTTAGTTTCCGCCATGCCTATGTTACGCGTAATGCGACTGTGTCGACATCTATGGCGCCATAAAATACTGCGGGACTGATACCTTCATTTATTTAGGCGCCATGTTCAAACTTCTAAAAATCTTACTTAGGTTTTCTCGATGATCCTACATATTAATATAGTCTAGATACTGTATATTTTCACCAAAATTCGATCGCATTCTTTCGATTTAAAAAAAAATTGTTCCGGGAAACGTTTATTCCCACGTTTAGATTATGTGAGTGACTTGGCTTTTCAACGTTCAATATCTTTCTTGGTCTACAGTTTATAAATTGTTGTATTACTGGAAAGAAACCTATCCGTGAACCTCTTCGAACCGGTTTTCAAGAAACCATCATTTTACTCCGAGTTTGAACCAAAATAAAGATGGTGGTATTGTAATAAGAAATTGGTACATAATTGATTTTTATACTCCTTTTAACTACGAGGCTATATCAGGATCTGTGTCTATACAGTAGGCTAGGCCATGGAACTTATGATTTTAAATTATTTTCTATTGTCGGTGAATTTTAGGGAGTAAATTTCAACTAATATTCATTTAAAAGGATATGATAAAGCATGAAATGGATGGTATGTAAATATCCAATTCAGCATTTGCCTTTATGACTGGGGAAACCATGAAAAAACCCATGCCAAATTGGCCGGCCACGGGATTTGAACCTGGGACCTCCAGACTGCGAGTCCAAGACGTTACCATCTCGGCCACATCGCTAGGAAATTTTCTTTTTGTAAGAGGCATTACCAGTTAAAGGCCATATCTTGCTTTTGAGTCATGTTGATTAGGCAGACGGTATTCTACTCTAAAATTGCCCTAATAGTTCGGGCTATATTCATTTGAGATCTCACCAGTAGTATTTATTTGGCCTGTTTGCGTTAACCGATCCATTCAGCTAACTTACTAGGCGTCTAGGAAACTAGCGTTTGTCCAGGCTGAAATGAACAGCTGGCCAACGTCAGAAAAATATATTTCTCCTGTCTTGAAGAACACATTCAACAAAGTCTCGTCAATCCATTCATTGTACGTAAATTGAGTTCAGAACTAAAACTTCATTGCAATATGTATTATCAGAAACATTGTTATAAACTTTGAAGGTGGGAACGAGCTGAATAATCATTTCCCGGTGGTTGGATGAAGTTGATGGGAACCATGCGTGAGTTTGCGCTCTCGCATTTGTTTTCACAGGAATCGATTGTAACGTCATAACAGAGCGAGATGAAGCGACTGAGTAGGCGTGTGACGTCACATGGCGTGGGAGTATGACGAAATGCGACCCATTGAGATGTGTATGAAGCCAGGTGGGGCGTCACAAAGAGCGGCAATTTCAGGAAAAGTGTTTCCACTAAAATAACAGAAGCTTATATTACCTTTTTATGCTTTATTTTTTTACACTATCTTAGTTTTTATTTTAGTTATTATTATTATTATTATTATTATTATTATTTAATGGTCTCTCGGGCTTCCAACCGGGTTAAAGTATGGTTTACTTCCGAGCTTTCGGCTGCTGTCAGCTCTGCAGCCATCTTCTGGGAGAGCACTTCTCTCCCAGAAGATGGCTGCAGAGCTGACAGCAGCCGAAAGCTCGGAAGTAAACCATACTTTAACCCGGTTGGAAGCCCGAGAGACCATTATATATAACCAACGCCGGGAAAGTCTCAAGTCTTTTATTATTATTATATTTATTAAATTAGATCTGCTCGTTTTGAAGGGATATTAGCCATTTCAGGGAACTACATGATCACAAGGAAGGCATCACTATGGTGTGTGACAAAAGACAGCTGCAGTAGCGTCTCTAAGTAATTTTAATGCAGTTTTTACAGTGTGCTGTTGCACATGATCTTCGGCCGCCACTGGACAGATATAAGTAGCCTATAGTCCAGTTATTCATTCCATGGCCAGGCGGCTTCAAAGAAATAAACCATTAAGTCGGTGTTTCTTTATGTTAATCTGACTAAATCGGTTTTGGTTTCCGCTTTCCAAAACGAAAGCAACGTTGCAATATTCTCTCATTGTTATTATAGTCCAGTTATTCATTGCATGACCAGGCCGCTTCCTTTTGTTAGGAGGAAAAGATTGCCGACAGCTCAACCCATATTATTTATTTTTACAGCACCAATTAGCTAGTTACCCCAACCAATCAAAATCTAAGAATGTCCTGCGACGGCTGTGACGAACTCCACGTGAGTGAAACGTGGTGTTGCAAGATCAAGTTACAGTAAACAATAACACGTGTGAATTGATTAAAACGAGGGAAAAACTAAGGTCAGTAATAACAATGAGAGAATATTGCAACGTTGCTTTTGTTTCGTAAAGCGGAAACCAAGACCGATTTAATCGGATCAATTAACATAAAGAAACACCGACATCATGATTTATTCCTTTGAAGCCGCCTGGCCATGCAAAGAATAACTGGACTATACTGACCTTAGTTTTTCCCTAGCTTTAATCAATTCACACGTTTATTGTTTACTATAACTAGATCTTGCAACCTCGCGTTCACTCCACGTGGGGTTGACGAGTAGCTGTCACAGCCGTCGCAGGACATTCTTAGATTTTGATAAGTTGGGTAATTAGCTGAATGGTGCGGTAAAAATAAAGAACATGGGTTGAGCTATCGGCAATCTTTTCCTCCTAACAAAAGGAAGCCGCCTGGTCATGCAATGAATAATCTCTATATATTATAAAAGGCTTTGTTCTGACTGACTGACTTAATGACAGAGAATCAACGTAGAGCCTAAACTTTAATAGGCAGAGACTTGGAATTTTGACAGTACCTTCGTTTCATAATGTAAGTTCTCACTAAGAAAGGATTTTGCAAAATTTTGATTTTAAATGCCAAAAATCTATTGTTAAAGATAATTTCAAATTACAAAATAAAACCCGGGCGACGCCGGGCCTTTTAAGCTAGTTAGTGATAAAAATATTTAGACCATTAACATATTATATAAATAACCCAGATTTCGTGTTTTATTCGTAACCATAAAATTATGTTTTGGCGGTCAGAAACCTTTTAAATAACTAATTTAACTTTTGTCATGTACTGTACATGCCTACTAACACATTTCGCGTTTGCGAGATTCACTATAAAATGTTTCCTCTTATTAGTTGACAGTAGTAACCTTGGCATAGGTGGCTGAGTTCAATCACCGATAACTCCGTATTTTTACCTGGAAATATGTTAAGCTATCACAGGAAAATGCATTTGTGGACATTAACTCAAATTGTACCGCATTTCAGGAATGAAAATTGCATCTGCCCCTGCAAGTTATTAATTAGACTACGTGCATTACGTTAGAGTCGGTGAAGTTGCTTCTGCTTATGGAGTTCGGGCGCTGAAAACTGCATCTGCCCCTGCAAGCTATTAACTAGACTATGTGCATTACGTTAGTGTCGGAGAAGTTGCTTCTGCTTATGCAGTTCGGGCGTTGGGTTAATCTAGGGCGGGGGTGTTTTGTGTGTTTGGGATCACCTTAGATCGGTGTAACTTTATCTGAAAAAAGTGCCTACCTTTCTATTTCTCCACTATAGTAATTTAAATAGACTGATTAATTAATGGATTTCGTTCTATCTTCTAATATATAAAATCGGAAGTGTGTGTGTTTGTTTGTATGTATGTTTGTTTGTTTGTTCCTTATACAAATCTACATTTCTTTACCAATTTGTACGAAATTTTGCACAGATACCCAGTTAAGCTCGGGAAGTAACGCGGTCAACATTAAAATTCAAACAAAATACTCCTTCCCTTGAAAATTATATAATTTCTGAGAATATTATACTGAAAAAAAATGAAATGCTGTTCAGTTCACATGACAACAGTGTAATGTTTACTCTGATCACATAGGGCTTTGTCAACTATATAATGCTGGACTTTAACGAATTATGATTCCATCGACGTATACATTGGCGAAAATAATTACTGAAAAATGAACTCCACGAAAATAAAGCACAGTGTTTTGCAGTCACATAACTTTCTCTACCCTCGACATAAGAAATATTTTCTCACTTCACATTTTGATGAAGAATAAGAGGTCGTATTGCAGGGACAACTAAGTGTGTGAGTATGCTGATACGTTATCCATAGCTGTAGGCTTTGTATTAGTTGAGAAATAGGGATGTTTTTCATAGGCACCAAGCATGGGATGGAACATTTTGAGTCCTATGCTCGCAGTAGCCTATATTATGTCCCGGGTTTTAGGGGAGGAAAGTATGAAAGTGATACTGTATTTCTCTTTTATTTCAGCCCCGAAACGGTTGTATGGTAACATGGAATGCAGCATTCGACATCCTCTATGAGCCATAAAAAGCTATATCTAGAGTTTTCTGATGGAATAGTTTGTGTGTGATAAATCTTTTTCATTTAAAGTTCTACGTACATTTTGTATAAGGACCTAGAGTTTCAAAATCGAAAGTCCTCCATAAGTTAATTTCAAATTAAAAAATACAAAGCCCGGGCGACGCCGGGCCTTTTCAGCTAGTCTAATATATAAAATCGAATGTGTGTTTGTGGATATGTGTGTATGTATGTTCCCTATACAAATCTACATTTCTTGACCAATTTGCACGACATTTTGCACACACACCAAGTTAAGCCCGGGATGTAACGTGGTCAACATTAAAATTCAAACAAATAACTCCTTCCCTTGAAAATTTATACAATTTCTGGCCTTAGCTATCTCAATGGGTAGTTAATAGTCTCCGTTCATTCATTAAGCCTCTTAATATGTTCGCTCTTACCTTCCTTTTCTTTCAACCCTTTGATTCTATTTGCCATATTTTTCTTATAAACATTGCATCTCCTCCTGTTGACATATTTGCTTGGACAGCCTTGTTAGAGGCTATTGCGAATTACTCTACTCCACGCAAAGGCAGATCAGTCCGAGCATTTTTGTGTTTGCCATCAGTGGGCGGGGATCTCATCACGGAGATAATAATCCATCCACACGCGCGTGCGTTACGCAATCCTACACATCTCTGTGTGCGTGTGTGCGTGGGATGGGATCATCGCAACGCCACAGTGCAATCAAAGGGAAGGGCGCATCACTATTCATGACACCCCTCTTAAGGGAACGCTTCCACAAAACTTCCCAATCGACTTTCCAACAACTTCTCAATTATTCACATCAGTTCCGAACACTCAAGTCTGATAACTGCTCTTTACTCTACTCTTTCACTTGCATTAACATATCGGTTAGCTCGGTCTCCAGAAACTACAGATCTGCTGTGCAGTGCTGTAGTCCAGGGTAGCCTAAAGTATCGGGGAAATTGAAGTACCCGTAGACGTCATATATTTTAACCTGATTTTTGAACTGCTGCCTTAGATCCGTAGTGAAGGAGGCTGTGGGTTCGAGTCACCCCTCGGGCGTGAGTGTATGTGTGTAATAAAGAAAAATGGAAAACAAAACTCTAAAGAAGATAAATAATTCAGAAAAATAGACATATGGCCGGCTAAATTTTACTAAAAAAGAAATCTGTGAGCTCACCCCCTGGTTGATTTGCTTGTTTATAATGTCAAGGCATGCAGACATCTGAAATTTTCAACATAGACTGAAGAGTGATGATGAATGTAGGCCTAACAGGGCCGCCACATCTCGGGGTCGGGCCCAGAACAATGTACTGGTCGCGGGCCCCTCACCGACCGCCGACCATCCTAATTCAGACAGTTGTCTCTTCCCTTCTCCGTGGAGCTTCCTTCTCGTTACTCGTGTAACAGAACATTTTATCAAACTTTCCGGTTTTCCATAAAATTATATCACATTACCGGGATCCAGCAGGCCCCTTTGTGGACCGGACCCGGGTCCTTGGATCCGACAGTACCCCCCCCCCCCCCATGTGGCGGCCATGAAGTCCTAAATCGGCAAACATTTATCCATTTGCACGGAAGTCACTACGAAGGGCTTTTCTGGGCCAGGAAACTCGAATCTGAGGTAGTTTTTCTCATCTAACCGTGGAATGTACTCCAAAGCCGGATTTTTAGCTGTTTCGTTATAATTATTATTCGTTTTAAATATGTTTTAATTATTTGCTCTTAATTTTTTAATTAACTGTCGGGGGTAAGCCGCAGGCCCCTACTACTAATTAATAATTAAAATTATTTAATTTATAGAAAAAATGCTTGTTCCCGCTCCCACGGTAGCTCGCAGGCGAAATAGGGACACGGGGAAACCTCTCCGGTATGAAGGATGCTACACTAAGTCAAGTTTAAATACATTTATTGAGCCCCTTGAAAGATACAAAGAGCACAATGGACAAAATGATAAATAGACCCTTTAAAATACAAGATGGAATTTTGTATCTTGCTTTACAAATAAATTCCTCTTCCTAGCGGTGCCGAAGAAGATGAAATGTTGATGAAGTCAAGGGGAGACGACTTAGTAAGCTCCTTCTGGAAAATAAGGCATGCTTGCCTTATAAGACTGATGAATAGCTCGGAGGACCAGAGCAGAGCAATTTTTATAGTCGCGCTTGCTCGGACGACTGAGAAAGAATTTCACTATTCTTGAAGTGAATGCGCACTATCAGCAAATTATTTTAAGGTCGACTTGCTGCTTCGACCGAAAAGAAGAACCTTTAGATGTTGCTTCGACACTGCAACTAAAATTAAGCACTCTGAAATATTCACTTCACAGCAGTACTTACAGTAAATCCTTTTACTTAATGAGTTACGCATTCAAGTCCATACGGTTTGATCAGGGAAGTAAAAAACTTGGCTTCACACATTTGTAATTAAATCACAAATAAATTACTTTGATGAATGTACTAAATTGCGTCTCTGCAATAACTAGGGCTGGGAAACTTCAAATTCCCAGCTCGACAATAATAACTAGATTCAGAATTCTGAACTGAAAACTAGCCTGGCGAAAGCTTCGAACGAGAGAATAAGAATGAATAGCAAGAATGACAGACGTCACGACATGTGACGTAAAGCAAGAATCCCATTGGCCAAGAAAAACAATAAATAATTAATCTTGGAAATAAATCAATTAAGTTACATTAAAATACTAAAACATAAATAAGAGAATTAATAGCATTACTTCAAAACTGAATTGTTTCTTTAAAAACACAAAATTATGAATAAAATATACTAAAAAATAATCAGACTGAAACTTTGGGTTGGAGATTATAACATGACTATCCAAAAAATGAAAGATGCGACAGTCAAATGTCATTTCTGATGAGAATTGATGGGAGAAAGAACAAACAGATAAGTAAACATATTTAAAATTATATTGAAGACACAACAAGAAAATAAAACAAACGAAGACACAAGCCTGTTGCCATAGCAACACGGCGAATGACCTCGCGAAACCAGCTAATGCCTCAAATCCGGCCAGACACGAATGCTGGACGGAACATATTGCCCGCGATAATTTCGCTCGTGAAATTATCTAACAGAATGTGACGTCAAGCAAATTCGTGAATGCAAGGATTCGAGGCCAAAACAACTATCAAGTCGCAATAAAGTCAAAATCGGTGGAGTGGGATGCGTCCGGCATCAGCACTCTGAATGAAAGCAGGTGTCACTGTCCCTCTTCACTGACAGGCAGAGGAGCCAACTTGATGAGGGGCCTCTTATAAGTGCCTGAGACAGTGCGCACAGTGACAACTCTGACAAGGCCGTCTGGGCCTGGGTGTACTTGGTGCACCAGACCAAGCACCCACCTATGAGGAGGTACATTGTCCTCGAGAACCAATACAGGGGTACCCAAAGGAACGTCTGGCAGTACCTTATGCCACCTTGCACGACGCTGTAGCGTGTGGAGATAATCCACGGACCACTTCTTCCAAATACAAGTGACCATCTGCTGAAGATGGTTCCAACGGGAACGCAGGCTGTACCCACCAGAGAGGTCAGGACTGGGCACCGACACAATGGGCTTGCCAATAAGAAAGTGGCCGGGAGACAAATATCCAAAGTCATCCACGTCCTCAGATAACGACATCAAAGGACGTGAATTCAAGAATGACTCAATTTGTGTGAGAACAGTAGACATCTCCTCGTAAGTGTACTTACAGGACGAGGACATCCTCTTCAAGTGGAACTTCAAAGAGCGTACTGCCGCCTCATGAAGTCCTCCCATGTGTGGAGAGTGAGGAGGCAAGAAACGCCAATGAATGTTCAAATGCGCAGTGGCGTCTTGCACTGCGGAGTGATGTTCTGATGACATCAAAAACCTAGAGAGGTTCTGCAGGTCGGCGTGAGCTCCGACAAAGTTTCTACCATTATCACAAGTGATTGAACTTGGAATTCCACGACGACTTGTGAACCTTGACAATGCCGCCAGGAAGGCACGTGAGGTGAGCGAAGTCACTAGCTCAACGTGTACGGCCTTCGTGGACATGCAGACAAAAATAGCAACGTAGGCTTTAGTAGTCACCTTGGACCGCGGGCCACCAAACTTGAGAGAGAATGGACCGGCGTAGTCCACACTAGAGTTTGTGAAAGGAGGGAGAGGATTTACTCTCTCAGGAGGCAGATCAGCCATCTTTTGCTGAAAAGCCTGAGCCTCAAAGCGGAAGCAAACACTACAGCGCCTCCGTACACTGCGAACCAGCTTGCGAATGCAAGGGATCCAATACGACTCTCGCAAGTGTGAGATGACTAGCTGAGGTCCTGCATGACCTAGATGCAAGTGCACATGGAGAACTAACTGCCTGGTGAAAGCATGCTCTGCAGGAAGTAATATCTGATGCTTGTTGTCAAAGGGTAGGTTGGACCGACTTAGACGTCCACCTACACGCAGGATGTTATCCTGAATAAAGGGGCATAGTTGCCGGATCTTACTAGAAGAAGGCAAATCTTGCGAGGAAGACAATGCTTGAATTTCCTTTCTGAAAGCATTCCTTTGAATGATTCTAATGCAAGAATGCAAAGCTTCAGTAAGCTCTGACGGCAACAAAGGGCCATTGATAGGTGACTTGAGTTTCAAGTAATTATTAATGAAACGTCGCACATAAGCCATGACCCTGATTGTTTTCAAGTGTGAAAACTTAGTCAGCCATGGGCTTAAGCTAGAGGTTTCGATGGTGACTAGCGCTGCTATCTTCACCTCTGGGAGAGACGAAGACTCGAGCTCAGTGGGCAAACTGGGCCACTGAGTGGAGTCGGCAGTAAGCCAAGAAGGGCCTGACCACCACAGAGAGTTGTTAAGTAGGTCAGAAGGGGTGGCTCCCCTAGAGATGAGATCAGCGGGATTGTCCTTAGATGACACATGCGACCAAGATTCAATGGCAGTGAATTCTTGGACGTCCGCGACTCTGTTAGCCACGAAAGTCTTAAGTTTAGAAGGTGAATGGTTTAACCAACCAAGTACAACCTTGGAGTCACTCCACAGGTGTACTGAACTTATAGAAAGTTGCAACGCAGGTAACACCCGGTGAACTAACGTTGCCAACAAGTGAGCTGCCAACAATTCAAGGCGAGGTATAGTCGTTGCCTTCAAAGGGGCAACCCTAGACTTGGCACAAAGCAGACAGCTCTTGGCCTTATCGAGGTGATTAGTAGATCGTAGGTACAGACAGGCGCCATAAGCCACCTCGCTAGCATCACAGAAACCGTGCAACTGCACAGATACGAAGTTCTGCTGTAATGCTAGCCGAGGGATAGCGATGCTGGAGATGAACTGAAGTTGGTTGTGAATCTTGCGCCACTTGTCGGCGACCGCAGAAGGAATGGGCTGGTCCCATGAAGTAGTCTCCTTCCACAAAGATTGGAACAGAATCTTGCAGTAGGACACTATAGGGCATATTAGCCCAAGGGGATCAAAAATAGAGGCTATACAAGATAGCAATGTCCTTCTGGAACAGGTGGTGAATGGCTTGGAGGGATCGACTGAAGTTTCGATCCTGAGCATATCGTCAGAAGGTTGCCATATGAGGCCTAGCGCCTTTATGGAGGAGGTGTCAGAATCACCAAAGGTTCTGTGGTCGAGAGACTCCCGCAGCTCAGGAGGAACGTCTTGGAGCAGTTCCACAGAATTGGAACTCCACTTACGAGGATTAAATCCACCTAGGGGGAGAAGCTCTCTCAGCTGAGAGACAATAACCTTGGCCTCAGACAGCGTAGCAGCTGTGGCCACTATGTCATCGACATAGATGGAATTGTTTATGATGGAGGCTGCTACAGGAAACTTGCTTCCCTCGTCGATGGCTAGCTGTTTAAGAGCTCTGGTTGCCAGGAAGGAGGCAGAAGCAGTGCCATAAGTGACCGTGGTTAGGTCAAACAGCTGAATAGGGTCTGACACAGAAGTTCTCCAGTAAATCTGCTGGAGAGGTTGGTGGTCGGGATGGACTAAGACCTGTCTATACATCTTCTCGATGTCCGCTGTGAACGCCACTGGATTGAACCTAAAGCGTAGGAGGATCGAGAAGAGGTCAGGTTGCACCACCGGACCTACCGCAAGGATGTCATTGAGTGACTTCCCGCTAGAAGACTTCGCCGAAGCATCAAAAACTACCCTGAGTTTAGTCGTTGTGCTGGAAGGCTTCAAGACGGGATGGTGCGGGATAATATACTCATATTTCCCGAGTGAACTCCGAGAGGCAGGCTTCATGTGACCCAATTTCAGATAGTCATCCATGAACCTGTTATATTCCTCTCGAAGGGTTTCATTTGAAGACAGTCTTTTTTCTAATGAGAAGAATCTCTTCTGGGCTTGTAGCACTGTGCTCCCCAGGGATTCTGGAGCTGATACAAAGGGCAACTTTACAATGTATCGCCCATCGGAGTCACGCTGAGTATTGGCAGCAAAATGCTGTTCACAAACTGACTCGTCAGGGAAGGGGGCTGAGTTAGACACTCGTTCTAACTCCCAGAACCGGGAAAGCTGGTTACTCACTAACTGGTCAGCAGTTAGGAAGGCTGAGTAATTAGAAGACATAGCCTCCGAGCATTCAGGCTCTTTTGGGCTTGCGTCAAGATAACGCTTAGCCGTGGATTGACGTCGATGACCATTGGAAGTATGGCAACGCTGTGAAGGGAAAGGCGCAGAGGGCAGTTTCCCGGCGAAGTACCAACCAAGGTGCGAGTTCTGAATCGTAGGTAACTCACAGGTGGAAATTTGCCCTGGACACACCACTTGGGCGCAAATCTCCACTCCAAGAAGTAGATCGACACACTTAGGACGACTAAAGAATGGGTCAGCCAAGGGAAGATTCGGAGGAATGTTCCAATCTTTGGTCTCAATAAAAGAGTTCGGGAACCTTTTCTCCGAAATCTTCGGAACGACAATGGCCTGTGCATTGTAGCGCCATGAAGTCACTCGCGACTGAATCGTGATGCTGGTTAGCTTATGTGTGCTAACATTAGTGGACAAAATTCCCGCTAGCGTAGTCCGCTGCGCATGAGGAGCTAGTCCAAGACGCCTAAACAGCCTGTTGCTAATAAGATTGCAGTCTGAACCGCTATCCAGGAGGGCTGTGGCCTCAACAGGCGAGCCGTCTGAGTCCAGGATGCGGACAGTAGCAGTAGGAAGCAAGCAGCGCTGCTGGGTCTGACTAGAAGCCATAACACCTGCAGTGTTGGCAGCCTGGTGACTATCGCTAGTCGGGTCGTGGAGGAATGTGCTATGTCTCCCAGCACATCTCCTGCACTGAAAAGTCCTACAATTGTTGGCATGCCCTTGACTAAACAGGCATACGCGACACAGTTTGCGGTCTCTAACAAACTGGTCTCTTTGAGCGAAAGTCATGCTCCTGAAGTCGCTGCATGAAAACAGGTCATGCACAGCAGTACGACAACAGAGACATTTAGGCCTCGAAGAAGAAGACTTTGACTTGGAAGGAGCCGGAGAGCTCGGAACTGACTTAGCAGCCTGACTTTTCGTGGCAGCATCAGTCATCTGCAGTATGCGAACTCGGCTTTCCAAGAAGACAAATAACTCCTTGAGAGTAGGGAGCTTCCCTATTTTGACAGATGACTCCCATTCTCTGATGAGGTTCATCGGAAGCTTGTCGATGATAATTCTGGTAATAATCAGATCTGACAACTCCACTTCTGTATTAAGGGAATTAAGTGCATGTACCGTGCTTATAAAATGATCCAGGTATTTCTGCAGGGATTCTGCAGAATACCTCTCAATCTGAGGGGGAGAGAAGAGATTGTCCAGATGGGTGTTGGCGATTAGCCGGTCGTTATCAAACCTATCAATCAAAGTCTGCCACGCCACCTGGAAAGTCGCAGCAGAGACAGGAATATTCTGAATGACCGTACTAACCTCTGATGACAGGCAGGACTTCAAGTACTGATACTTGTCCATGTCCGAAATGTGCCTGTGTTGAATTACCAACGACGAGAAAGTGTCACGAAACTCGATCCACTCAGAGGGGTTCCCATTGAACTGAGGAAGACGGATTTCGGGGAGTTTCGGTAACAACGGCGTGACAGGGTCGAGCGAGGAGCGCTGACTGGCAGTCTGCGCCTGCTCGGGTTCATATAGCTGTTTCTTTTCAGCTATCATGGAGTCAAAGAAACTGATGACTTTATAATAATCAGATTCCACTGCGTGAAAGTCGAATTCATGATCCTGGTAGGCCTCGTCAATGGCCACCTGAGCATAATCTGACTTGTAGGCCTTGAAGACCTCTACGAATTCAGAGCGGCGAATGCGCGCTTCATGAAGCGTAGTGAGATCTTCGATTTCGTACTCTCGCATAATCTGCATTTGACGCAGAAGTTGCGATTGCAAGTACTCGAAGCGTCTTATTTTAGCCTTTTGGGCAGCTTCGGCCTGGGCGTGGGCTTCGGCTCTCTTAGCCTCAGCTTCCTTTTCGGCTAAAGCCAGCTGGGCCTGAGCCTGCCTCTCTGCAAGGGCTTGCTGGGCCAGGGCCTCCGCTCTCTTAGCTTCGGCTTCCTCACGGGCTAAAGCCAGCTGGGCCTGAGCCTGCCTTTCTGCAAGGGCCTGCTGGGCCAGGACCTCCTTGTCAGATAAGGCCTGAAGAAATTTACACAACTGAGAGTTGCCTCTGGAAATGACGGCGTCGACTTCTGCCCTATAGGCTTCTTCAGCATCAGAATAATCCACACCGTCGATTTCAGTCTGCACAAGGTCGAACTTAGCTGCAAGTTCGTCTAACTTAGACTCATACTTTTTGAGTTCAGGATATGTGACATCCTCAATAGCTAAATTACTAATGACATTAACCTGCCGCGTAATCTGGGCCTTAATGGGAACTCGCTTGGCTTTAAGAGCCGTCAAACCGTCTGGACTCGACATAGTGACTTGCTTATACAATGTCTGAATTAAATAGGTTGCCCGCCTAGAGCCGGTGCAACAATGACAAATTAAGGTTTGTTTATAAGAATGGAGTGAGTTGCCCGCATAGGAGCATACGAGTAGACAAAGAAATAGTGTGTAGCTGTACAGGTGTAAGTACACAGATGTAAATGTTTACACTTTACAAGAAAGTACAAAAAACTTAATTGAAATCTGTCAGAGACCTCCCTCAAACGCAATGCGGAGGAGAACCACAGATACTTATAGCAACTGACTTTAAACTACTTATTACTGATGGCTACTGATGGTAGCGTCTCACACCGGCGGCAAACTATACCGGGAGAACAAGATTGATATATAAGAATGACTAGAATTGTGGCTAATCACTGAGGTCTCTGTAATAAGTGACCAAGACAAATTCAAACTGTTAATTGAATAGTTACTTTACGTTAATTATAGGTCACTAACTATCAATGCATCTTCAACCATAGGCCTCTGGGTCATATCTAGGCCCGGAGGAACCACAAAGAGATGTTCCCGCTCCCACGGTAGCTCGCAGGCGAAATAGGGACACGGGGAAACCTCTCCGGTATGAAGGATGCTACACTAAGTCAAGTTTAAATACATTTATTGAGCCCCTTGAAAGATACAAAGAGCACAATGGACAAAATGATAAATAGACCCTTTAAAATACAAGATGGAATTTTGTATCTTGCTTTACAAATAAATTCCTCTTCCTAGCGGTGCCGAAGAAGATGAAATGTTGATGAAGTCAAGGGGAGACGACTTAGTAAGCTCCTTCTGGAAAATAAGGCATGCTTGCCTTATAAGACTGATGAATAGCTCGGAGGACCAGAGCAGAGCAATTTTTATAGTCGCGCTTGCTCGGACGACTGAGAAAGAATTTCACTATTCTTGAAGTGAATGCGCACTATCAGCAAATTATTTTAAGGTCGACTTGCTGCTTCGACCGAAAAGAAGAACCTTTAGATGTTGCTTCGACACTGCAACTAAAATTAAGCACTCTGAAATATTCACTTCACAGCAGTACTTACAGTAAATCCTTTTACTTAATGAGTTACGCATTCAAGTCCATACGGTTTGATCAGGGAAGTAAAAAACTTGGCTTCACACATTTGTAATTAAATCACAAATAAATTACTTTGATGAATGTACTAAATTGCGTCTCTGCAATAACTAGGGCTGGGAAACTTCAAATTCCCAGCTCGACAATAATAACTAGATTCAGAATTCTGAACTGAAAACTAGCCTGGCGAAAGCTTCGAACGAGAGAATAAGAATGAATAGCAAGAATGACAGACGTCACGACATGTGACGTAAAGCAAGAATCCCATTGGCCAAGAAAAACAATAAATAATTAATCTTGGAAATAAATCAATTAAGTTACATTAAAATACTAAAACATAAATAAGAGAATTAATAGCATTACTTCAAAACTGAATTGTTTCTTTAAAAACACAAAATTATGAATAAAATATACTAAAAAATAATCAGACTGAAACTTTGGGTTGGAGATTATAACATGACTATCCAAAAAATGAAAGATGCGACAGTCAAATGTCATTTCTGATGAGAATTGATGGGAGAAAGAACAAACAGATAAGTAAACATATTTAAAATTATATTGAAGACACAACAAGAAAATAAAACAAACGAAGACACAAGCCTGTTGCCATAGCAACACGGCGAATGACCTCGCGAAACCAGCTAATGCCTCAAATCCGGCCAGACACGAATGCTGGACGGAACAATGCTAAATATTTAACTGATTTCAAATTGAGGCAGTAGAAACGCATTAACACCCAAAATTTACCATAAAATAGGCATAACAGGACAGATATGGAGTTTTGAGATTTCAAAAGATGAAATACATTTTATCGATCACATTTATACACGAGGGACTATAATGAAAATTGAAAACTACACCATTTTGATTCGAAGATAAAATCGTCAGGATTTGGTTAAGGATGTGTAATAAAATAAACAAATAAATAAATACTTCTTTTTATGGGTCACTGTAACTTTTCTACCCAGGCTACTCTCGCATTGGTCTCTCGTGTCAATAATGAAAGGTCAATAATGAAAGAATTGTCAATTGTCAAATAAGTAAACAAATAACCAAATAAATAAATACATAAACACATAAATAAATAAATAAAACACAGCCAAAACAGAAGATATACGCTAATAAGTACGATTACTCTGAAGGTATACGGCGTATGCCTGCTTATACCCTTGTTGTTATGACACTAAAGCCAGGATTGTCACTTTTTTTACCATAAAAATTTGGGACGTGTACATGAAAAAAACAAAACTTTATATAGACCTAAGTCCTACATACATTCCTTACGCCAATTTTTCTCTAGATTACAATAATTATAGCAACCTCTTTTGTTACCATGTTCTCTTTCAAACACTCCATTGAAACGTTACTAATGCAAATCACAGTATTCTGTCCACATTTTATTTTATTTTTGTCGTTTCTGTTGGTATGCTCACTGATCCGCCTTCACGTTTAGAATTTCTGATTTCTGACGGTTGTCGATTATAAGAAAGGTTTTAAATAACGATTGTCCTTAGAGAGCAGAAAAATATTGTGGTAAAGAGTCGTGTATTCTAGAAAAATTATGAAAATTGACATTGAATGTTACAGATTGAAATATTATTAATAAGTAGGGGGCGGATTTCTATAACCTAAAAAATAGGATATATGCATGCATTTTGACCTAAAAACATTAAAATATGACCAATAAAATTTAAAATATGACTTTACCACTTACACATTGTGTATATTTTTTAAGTTTCATTACAATACATTTTATTAAAATATAGTGTTAATTATTTTTAAAAATCTGTAAATTCTCAAAAGTATCATTATAATGCAAAATTTACAAAATATGATATGAAACTTCAAAATTTCTTTAATATGCACAAAATTATGCCAAAAATATGACCTAAACATACATATTCATACTAAATATGCTACAATAGTTGAAAATTTCGTAAATATGCAGTTATATGCACAATAAAAGCCGTTCCATTTTCACCAGGATGCTTGGAATCGGGTTTAAATTAGTCGGAAACCTGAAATAATGCAAAGGGGAAAAATATGACATGTCATAGAAATCCGCCCCCTATTAATAAGTTTATACGAAACGATAGAAAACATGACCTACTTGTGCTTTGTTCTCACAAGCTATTAACTTTTACTAAATAGTAACAGTCGCAACAGATAGTAAACATTACAGATGTGTAGGAGGATTTTCACTTTTGTAGTATCGGAATTCTCGCTCCGGCATTGTGCATGCTGGGATGCGAGTGTGCAAGGGGCAATTATGAGATTAACCGGACCACTTGCTGTTTGCTGACTTGGCTGCAACAAATTAGCAACCTACACCCTACTGTACAACAAAGGCATTATTTGTACAGATGGCTGTAGATAATGCCTTTAAACATAGTGTGGCAGTTTCACTACCGGTATAGATATAACGAGAACTTTCCTTCACTGGTCTAAATATAGTCTTGGGCAGCTCCTTGCAATATTCCATTCTGGTTTAATTTCTGCAGTGCATTTCAATTATTTTTATTCCTAAATTGTTCAGTTGTCGAAGTCGTTTTAAGCATATAAATATATAAAAAATGCAGTGTGAACCAAAGATGAAGCCACTGGACTTCCTACTGTGAATAGCGTGGGGCCGTCACCGGGGGTAGGATGACCGATCGCCGTGACAATTTTTTGCTCTCGCCGCTACTTCCTTCGCTCGTCGAAGAATAAAATAAGATGATAATCAAATGAATTTCAGTATTTATATATCGAGGTGTAGACCTTTATATCAATATCAATCTTTATTTGCTAGAAAGTAAAAACAGTTCTACATATATTGTTGGGAGCTGACGAGATGATCCGTGATTTGGTGGTGGCATGCAGGGGGAAGACGGTGTTGTGCTATAACTGCACGTGTAGGGGCACGCTGCTATTGGCTGCAGATAAGAGCTCCTCAGTCTGACCAGGGATCATCTCGTCAGCTCCCAACAGTAGCATCGGCACAAAATTAATATATTTACAATAGTCTAAAATCACTGTTTAAACATTCACTGTACTTATGAAATAGATTTTATTTCAGCCAGCGCATAATTCTATTTTTAAAAGGCCTCATTGTCAATGTCCTAACATTTACTGTATAATTGTTCTGTGTCTTCTTAAGCCTCCTGAATGATATATTTAAGTCATTCGCCGTTTTGGTTTCATAACAATGGACGTCAGTTCTTAGTTCGTATGTATGTATATTATCTTTTATGTGTATTAGTACCATGAAAGCATAAAGATTTACAACGGTCATGAACCCCTCACTGATAAAAATGTGGTTTACAGTGTGTGAAAGGGTTCGATTTTGTAATTATTCTGATGGCCTTCTTTTGTATAATTAGAATTTCGTCAAGATCACTGGCACATCCATAAAACAATAAACCATATCTAATTATGCTTCCAATATATATATATATATATATATATATATATATATATATATATATATATGCACAAACATGCTAAGTGAAAGACTTGACAAAGAATTTCCTCTACCTATGGTAGCCTACGGGTAGAGGAAGTAAAGAATGTACATACAGTATAATGCACGTATTGTTAACTGCAGATGCTATATTGACGTGACGTCAGAGTGTGGATTATGATGGGAGAAAGTCCTGCGGGAAAATGCGTGACGCATAATCGTTCCCGTTGCCAGGATGAGTTTATTTCCCTTATTTTCCTGTCGGTTGAACGTCAGCAATGTAATGACGCTCTTTAGTTTATGCATTAATTCGCTAAACCAATTTTATCACTGAACTTACCTACAACATTGGTGCAACTAGTACACATTCTAATAAAGAAACATAATGTTTTATTGGAATTAAATGACCTGAGGATCCGGAGAAGAAACAAAGTCTTTAAAGGAAAATGAGGGCCTACCCACGTTTGTATGTGAATAGCGTAGCTCAGACACTGAAAATTACTGAAAAATGTGATGTGTAAGAGTCACAGGAGACAGGGCACGGTCAATTCTCCATATTTTGACATAGAGTAAGCGGCCGCATTGCAGCTTAGGAGCGCCTAACCTCATTCAAAGCCGTATTATTCGCGACGAGAAACATGCATTTATTGTAAAATTAGTAGCAATTACCAGTTCATAGTTTATAGTTTTCTAAACAAACAAACAAACAAGAAAGTCCGAACAGTTTAGCACCTTGGAGGATAATTAATGACTTGGGATTATGTCGGTACACAATCTAATAAAGAACTATTTTTACTTTAGCATAATTCATTGTATGGACGATTTCATATAATAGTTTAGGTCAATTATTGTGGTACAAGAATGGGAAGTGCGTCATTGGACAATCGAGGCATAGTGTTATAAAGACGAGCCAAAGCCGAGATTCTCCAATGCACTTAACCCATGTGTATTGCTAACTATTTTTTCTAAGACAACGAAAAATACATGAAAATACGTATGTGAAAAATAATTAAATTCAAACAGTTCTTCGAGGAGGTAGTCAAACTCCATGTATACCAACCTTAAAAAATTAGTGAATATTTTAATCTTTGTAACATTCTTTCTCAAAACTACATTTTCGCCATTCTTAATTCTTAATGTACCTCGCGGCTTCAAGTTACTTTGATTTAGTGAAAATGTGTAGAAATACAAATCATACACAGTGGAATTTTCACACAACACGTGGAGCTCTTTAAACAATTGATTGAGGAGTTATTTTGAATAATTTTTTTGCACATCCCTCGCGTTTAGTATGCGTTGCTGTGTCCCAACTATATCGCAGAGTACTTCCTTCAATCTTATTTGTTAGCATTGCATCTTCCAGCCCAGATTATGCCTGAAACTTACGACTAGAAAACCCGCATAACATATTTGTAACAGCAGAGCAATAGGTGAAGTCGTGCATGGCTTAAGAAATCGAGAGCGCCTGCAACTTATTAAATGCAAATTCATTTCTATCAAGTTAATGTATTTTGTGTAATTTATAATTTTTACGTGCAAAGAAAGAAAAAAAAGAAAGGTATGTTGGTAAAATCTACATGAAAAGTTGATCTGCTTACTTACTTACTCAATGGCAATAGATAATTCCTAAGCAAGCTAAAGGAATATTATCTTTTTATGGAATCCGAAGGTTCATTGCCGCGCTTACCTGAGTCTGCCATTCAACCCTATTCTGTGCTAACTCCATCCAATCATCCCTCACAAACCCTACTTCCCATAAATCCGTTCTAAGATTGTCCTCCCACCTACGTCTAGGTCTTCCACGTGGTCTTTTCCCTTCAGGTCTCCCAGTCAATACTTTTGAGATATGTCTTTCCTCCCCATGCGTGCAACATGTCCAGCCCATTTCATCCTTTGCGATTTAATTACCCTTACTATATCCGGTGAAGCGTACAGGTCCTGAAGCTCGACGTTATGTAATTTTCTCCAGTCCCCATTTTCATCCCTTTTGGGCCCAAATATTTTCTAAGTACCTTATTTTCAAACACTCTCAGATGAAAAGTTGATCTAGAAAAGTTCAATTTCATTACTGGCTATTAAAACTAGTTTTATTATGTAGAGCAGTGTTATTTCCCTCTGTACAATAATAAATCTATTATAGACGTTAGAGGCTTTGATATTGCGACGCACATATGTCGTGCAAGTATCAAAAAGACGCAGACAGATTAGGCTACCGGCACTGGGCGCAGGAAGTTAAGAGTTTCCACCATGACAGCTTGAACTGGAAATGGATGAAGAAAACACTATCGTGGAAAATTAAATTTAAAAAGAACAAACAACATGGCATGGCATTAGCTGCTTTGAGGACAAGGTAATATTTACAATGTCTATTGGTTGGTTGTGTAATTTTTGTTTATAAGTAGGGGGCGGATTTCTATAACCTGAAAAATAGGATATATGCATGCATTTATGACCTAAAAAAACATTAAAATGTGACCAATAAAATTTAAAATATGACTTTACCACTTTTACATTGTGTTTATTTTTTTAAGTTTCATTACAATTCATTTTATTAAAATATAATGTTAATTATATAAAATATCTGTAAATTCTAAAAAAGTACCATTATAATGCAAAATTTACAAAATATGATATGAAACTTCAAAATTTCTTTAATATGCACACAAATATGCCAAAAATATGACCTAAATATGCATATTCATACTAAATATGCTACAATAGTTGAATTTTCCTAAATATGCGGTTATATGCACAATAAATGCCGTTCCAGTTTCACCGGGATGCTTGAAATCGGGTTTAAATCAGTCGGAAACCTGAAATAATGCAAAGGAGAAAAATATGACATGTCATAGAAATCCGCCCCCTACTTATAAGTTATGTCGAAAAAGAGCTGATTACTACACTAAACAAGTTGCTACTCTATTGTCTCCTATAGTCTGAAGGATAATTTCACATGTAGCTTGTATTCACTATAGTCTACTCTAAAGTCACATGGCTAACTCACTCATTCATTCACTGACATAGGCTAATTGTTCATCTCATTTTAAGACGATCAGAAAATTGAAATTTGGCAAACTTACAGCTGCCAGCCTGTAATCGAAGGAAAATTAAAAAAAAAAATTGTTTACTTCCGAGAAAATCGTTAAAGGTTTCTAGACACTTACTGACAATGTTTACCCTCGCCTAGAAGAGGTACAAACTCGAAATTTAGCGAATATATAGCTGTTAGTCCGTAACAGAGTGGAAGATTCCAATCACTGACATTAATGTTTGTTCCTTCCAGATGAGCAAGATACTTGAAATTAAGATACTTGAAATTAACTTGAAGTCGACGGGAAAATTCTAAAAAGTTCAAATTTGTTTTGTTTGTTTTAGCCCGAAAAAAGTCTTAAAGTCGTTCCACATTCTTTTAGGTTTAATGCGACTAAACGGTAATCTATGGTAGTTTCTAAGTATATGGACCATATCTCTTTTTCATTAAAAAAGTTTTTCCCGAGAACCTCACTGGGGGTTTGGGGGCAGAGCCCCAACTAGCGAAGCGAGTTAAATTATAAAATAGATGTATCTAGGCATAGAATTTATGTGGTAAAATTATCTATGGGCCTGAATGAATAGCATATTCGGTAGGGAATCATGAAGTTTTAACATTATCATAGGTAATCCTACGAGAGTTGACGAATTTATCTGATGAAACGAGTTCAATTTATTAAGACTACTCCATGAATAAAAATGTAACGGATTATAAAAATAATTACCTTCGTTATTTGTTGTATAAAAACAAAACTAATAGCTCCAAGATCACGGCATACTATGAATCAACCATTCATGAATCGATTCGAGTTACTATATCCATGTTGTGACCAATGCTACGATTCGAGTTACCATATCCATGCTGTGGCAAGTGCTACCAATTGTGCATTTAAGACATAGTTAAGATAGATATTCTCTTCAGGTTAGAGAATATTGTAAGATAAACGGCCGTGATTGGTCTATATCCGAGGAATTGCTAAACGTTATTAGTTAATATCAAACACGGGGCGTATGAGTGGGATAGTCATAAGAAATGCATTACATTATTACTACGTAAATAGGCCTATAAGTAGGCTTGCCAGACGTCAGGATTTGACCGGGACAGTCCCGGTTTTCAGACAAAATCCCGGAGTCCCGGCCGGTTTACTTCACATCCTGGTAAAAATTAAATTTGATTTTCTAGATGACCAAAAAAAGTCTAAAAAAAAAAGTCCTAGCCAATGAAAAGTAGGCCTAAATGTAAATATTTTTCAAATTTTTATTCCTCATTCAAAGTGTTTCTTCTTACTTAAATAACTTTTAAATATTAACATGTAAGAAATAAAATGTTTAAATTTATATTCTTATATGTCATTTATTATTACCCCTGGTTTAGGTTCCCAATCAGTAACCATTAATTCATAGCATTGAGAATAAACTGCCCTCTAAAACACTCAAAAAACCCGCCAAGGCTGTGCACTCTTGAATACCCGCGACGCTGGGGGGCATTCCGGTGTCCCGGTTGAACATTTCAGAAATCTGGCAAGCCTACTATAAGCAGACAGTGGTAGGAGAAACGGGTAACAACTTATCGGATATGCTGAAAATAATATTGACCAGTAAGTTTTAAAATTCGAGAATACTCTGGTAAATACAATTAGTTTAATACAATACCGCAGCACGTGCAACAGTCTTCCCGCTTAATGAAGTGTGCGGAGAGTAGATTACTTTATCAAATTCAATTTGCCCCATGACAAAGTGGTCCCCGTACCTAATTATCCAGCGCACCACCTGCGGCCTTCAACCGTCTCCATTGTTGTGAATTGCTTCTTATACAGCGTGTCCACTTTGCTAGTTCCGAGTTACTGTTTTATGTTGCATAAGGACTTATTGGAATTGACACTTTAAAGCAATGGTTTTCAAGCCTTTGGAAAGGCTTATTTTTAGGAGGCGGATTTCTATGACCTAAAAAAATAGGACATATGCATCCATTTATGACCTAAAAACATTAAAATATGACCAATAAAATCTAAAATATGACTTTGCCACTCACACATTGTGTATATTTTTTTAAGTTTCATTACAATACATTTTAATGCAAAATTTACAAAATATGGTATGAAACTTCTTCAATATGAACACAAATATGCCAAAATATGACCTAAATATACGTATTAATACAAAATATGCTATGCACAATAAAAGCCGTTCCATTTCCACCAGGATGCTTGGAATCGGGTTTAAATTAGTCGGAAACCTGAAATAATGCAAAGGGGAAAAATATGACATGTCAGAGAAATCCGCCCCCTACTTATTTTCTTTTAGGTCGAAATTCCCTTTTAGAATGTAGCGTAATTGACTTCCTTGTATAAAGTTCGACGACCAAGTTTCGCCCTTTATGCAAGGGTTTCTGTACCATTCTTTTAAAAGAAAAGTTATTTCAAAAGGATTATGAATGAGAGTCTATTTTAACATATTTTTCAGATAATTTAAGTTTACGATTTTTCTACGTAGGCTATACAGGTGTGGAGATTGAAGGAGCAGTAGATAAAAATAAACAATTGAAGAGACTAATTCCATAAGGGCGTAAGGCACAAGAGCATAATTTTGAGAAATCTTAATGTGTTTAAACAATGTTACCACTCACAAGCACAGGTCTTTTCTTATGACTGAGCAGAGGTTTAAGGCACAAGTATAGATTGTTCACTGAGTATTTAAGAGATATGAGGAGAAGGTATAAATGTTAAAAGCTCAAAATTCAAGATGTGCCTTACGCCCTTATGGAACTAGCCCCTTCAATTGTAAAATCTATTTAGTGTTTTGTGAATACTTTCAGATAATTAAGTTAATGTTCTCCGCAGAATGGAAACAGCGCACAGCCAGATTCTCTCTTTCGTGGCAATGACCTGTGTATCACTAATATGAAAATAAATTTCCGTGCATGTCGGATATAATATGTTTTGAAGTTGCCAGATTCGTGGACTATGTCGTCTATGTAATGTTTGTATATAATTTTACGCGAACATTTTTTGAAAAACCTCAGAGGGAAAATGTATTCCTTATTATTTCTTCTGTTGACGTGAAAAATTATCACAGTGCGGACAATACTTATGAATTAATGGACGGTTCAAGTTTAGAGTCAATTTTTTCTGAGGACTTTCTGACCTGGGTAAAAAATGGTATTTGTGGAAGAAATAAATGTGGCTTATACCATCTTGAGTAAAATTAAATCACTGTTATAAGTAATTTGTATGCATTTTTAGACATTTTTTATGGGTTATAAGTTATTTTTTAGTAATTTTTAAGAACAAGTCAAGGTTTTTGTCATCTAAGCGAGTTTGGTTTCATTATTCTTCCAATACAGTAGAATCAAGTTTCAACCCCTCGAACTCTAAAATTCTTGGAAATCTGATCTTTTTTTTTTTTAGAATTCTTTAGGTCATCAAAATCCAGACTTCAGTAATTACTGAACTAAGTAGAGCGTAAGGATTTTATTTTAGAAATAATATATATTTAAAATATGTATAAACAATATATGTATATAAATATTATAAAATCAAAACATTGTATCGTACATTATAGAAGTTCTGAAGATAACATAAGAGTGTCGAAAGGCCTAGAAAACATATAATTGTAGCGCTGAGAGCTTTAATTATACGTTTTATTTTATTTTAACGAATATGGAAACCATATTAATATTTTGTTAAATTAATCCCGACGCAGGAATTATTTTTGCATGGCAGATTGGCTTATTTAACTCGGTTAATAAAGCGACCTTTTAAGTAACATGTCTCTCAGTTCTACGCCTGCGTACAATGCCTCATCCCATAGGGAAGATTTAATGAAGGCCCCTGGGGTGATTTTATAATCTCCCATGAAATTTATTTATGGAACAACATTTTCGTGCACTGAAGTAGTTACGTTTATGATGAATACCCACGGTGGCTGTTTTAATTTTGGAAATAAGTATCCTGGACGGGGGTCTCAGGCTTTAATTATTCCACAGGATTTTGACGTGCACCAAAACAAGAATAAGATCGACACAGCACATGCTCTATCATAATTTAAGCCCTTTGATATTTTTACTTTCCCTAACACATCAAAGATAGTATGAGATTAATTATTATCAGCCTATTAACTCACCGCGAAACCTCGAAATATCCATAGTAAAAATTCCTCCTAAATCAATGCCCGATATCGGAAATGTCAGCCATTAGATACTTTACCAGAAATGGCTACAGTTATTAACTAACCAGTATCGGAATTATCAATAGTTAAATGACAATTATCAGAACAAGCCACAGTCGTTAAATGATCATTATCATTATCGTCGTTAAATTACGATTATTTGAAATTCCCTAGTTATTACATTTACGGCAACATAAAATGTTCATATAAATTTATTAAAGTAAATAAATTATTTAGCAAGGATATATAAGCTTAATGTACACTATTCTGTAATGTAAGAGGAGCTTTATTTTCAAATTTTATCCTGGGCTGGGGTCAAAATGCTTCATCACATGATATGAAAATTTCCACACATGCTAATCTAATTTACGTTATTGGAATAATTCTTAATATGCCTATCAATGTTATTAAATGGATAAAACAGTGTACACTACTGAAATTTTATTAAGTGCCCATATTGATTGTATCAGAGTGAAATTCATCCTCATCACAATATTCAATATAAGTTACACAAATTCGGTGTAGAATTTTCAGCATTAATAAAAGTTTGTGTGAATCCAAAAATACAATTTTCGGTTTATGTGGTTGTCTGTGAACAACGTAATTCTAATATGAAAAAAAAAAAACATGCAATAGCCTATAGGAGGCGTGTTTTTAAACAATTCTTTCAATAACATAACATTATTTTGGAAATACTTTATCATTCATTACATTGCACCTTACATGATTCTACATATAAAACCACTGCCGTTATTCAGACACTTGTAGTAACGGGAAACGAGTTTTTGTATGCCTTCGTCAAAGAATGATGCCTCGTGTGATGAAATGCAAGTCAGCAATTCTTGTTTCACAACATCAATGTCGTTGAAATGTTTTCCACCAAGAAGAAAAGGATGAAAATCGCTTAGTGCCAAATCCGGTCTATAGGGAGGATGGTCGAACTGTTCCCTAATCACATCTTTGGGTGGGAACAATAATACAAACAATAGTAAAAAACTAAATGTTATATTTTGGATCAAGTATTTTGGGGGTGTGCAACTAAGCATGGCGAAAACTTGTTATACTTTTGCTATCACTTTAGATGAAAAACATTGCATTTTTCACGATTTTCACAATTTCAACGGATATTTCATTTTTTAAAATAATTTTCAAAATTTCAGCGGGTCTAAAGATAACTTTAAACTCTCAAAGTAAAATAACATATTAGTATTATGTATATTATGAAATCATTTTATTATTATAGTAATATGTTGCATAATGGAATCGATAAAAAAACAAGGAAATAATTTAAAAAATCATGCCATGTCGACATGTCGAGAAATAGAGATGAAAATAATCATCATCTATAAAGAAAACTTGGAGAATCCAGTTTCAGTACATGGAGAACAGGTTTCTAGATTGTTTTTAGTCTTTAAAGATAAAATTACGAAGTTTCATCGCGCAGAATGTCAGCGCCCACACAAAGTTATTCATTGCAATGGCTAAAACTCCTTCCATTAGCTAGCTAAATATTATTTTTAATAAAAGTAAACGCTTTGTTCACGCAGTCTCACACTGAGATATCACGGCAACGCCTCCTACGTATACAACCTACCCAGCAGTATAGCACTGTGGGAAGTGCATAAACAAGGCGCTCAAGAAAAAGCTTCCGTAAGAACAGGACTCTCTTTTTCTCTTCACACGACTAAACTGTTTAAAAAAATAATGCTAAGAAGCAAGGCACCCTCTGTGGTGATTTTCGTAAATATTTTTTTTTCAATTTTGAGGTACATAGGCCTAAGAGTTGCTTATTTAATTCGACTTATAAAAATTGAGCTTGAAATAGATATGAGTTTTAATTTCAATAGCTTACCATACAAAACATAATACGTTTCCAAGAAACAACAAAAGCTATTTTTAAAAACAAGTAGTAGCTATTCAAAAGGAAACATTATTCGAATATTTTTTGCTGCATTCCCGAATTAGAGATTTCGTTCCGAAGCAATTATTTGATTTCATGCTACGCTGTTCACTAAGACTAAAGGAGAGTGAGACACGCTTTTTTGACAATTTCTTTTGACTCAGGGGATCTAGGAACCTTCTGGCGAAAAAGCAACATCGAAAATCAAGGCCCAAAGTCATTACTTCCTGTACTTCCTTAGGTATAGAAAAAGAATGTAAAGAAAAGGGGGATCAGCAAGGGAGAAACCATGCTTAGCCTACATTTTTTGTATAATGCATGAGAAAATTCCTCCTCTTAAAGGCCTAGTGCTTCTTTATTTCGCCACATTTACATCGCAGTATATGAGTTACTTCACGAAAGAGGTGGGTAGAGGATACAGACTATACTAGGCTATTATAGGTTGAAAACAACTGAAACTATTATTATAGTAGGCGAAACCCTACAGCTTAGCAAAGGAACCGAACCACAGTGACTTTCCCATTAAACATGAATTATATCAGAAGTGTCACCCATTAAAGTTCTCGCCTGATATCCCGTTGATCAGCTTGGAAGAGATATGACCACTAGTCCTGACGATTTAAAAAAAATAATTTATACTTTTTGTTTAAAAAATATTTGATTTAGGAAAATTAAAATTTTGAAGAAACTGACGTATGATACTTAATAAAAAAACAATTAAGACCCATACAAAACACCTGATTAGTAATTTTGTTGCACACAATGTGAAGTACATTGTAAAAATTGGTAGAGCAGTATCACTATTTATGTGGCAGAACATAGAGTTTGAATTTGAATAAATAACATGGAAATTGAAAATGAGGAAAGCGATTCAAGTTTTTCATGCACTAGAAATTTAAAGCGCACGGCACATTAAATTTGACGTTAGCAACTTTAGGTTATGCTGGATTTTTAAAAATTAAAATAAATATAAGTATATTTTTTTTACCAAAATGGCTAAACCCGCATTTTTCTGTCATCCCTTAAGTTAGATAATCTCGGAAAGTACTCAACAAATTAAAAACCATATCCATTGTTAAGCTGGAATATTATATTATTAGTAGACCTGGGATTTTAAGGCAAATGCCTATTTTGTTCCTTATGAAATAACATGAAAATGTTTAACTATGTTGACGTTTCATGAGTTTTATAGTGCCCTAAAATGCCCATTTGGACCTTTAGAGCCTATTTTACTGTTTTAGTGCCTAAAATGCCTATTTTGTACATTTAAAATAAAATTCAACTTCTGTAATTTTTACAATCTTATAAAGGACATCCCTCAATGAAAAGCAGAACACCAGGTGGGTTTTTCACAGAAACTTAATTATTCCAAACAATTGTCGCTAAAGGAACGCTGACTGACGGGGGAGGGGTAGGATTAAGGACGAAGGACTACTGTGTCAGGTCACCAGTGAAAGAACATCTGTTTAGGTGAATATAGTTTGTGATGCCTAATTTTGCAGTTAATTCTGTTAAGAATAGGTATACCACGTGTCTTGCAGAAAAAATAAGAAAAAATGACCATGTTACACTTTAAGTGTATATTGTAATATTTTAAAGTCTATTTTCTATACATTTATACGTTTTTAAAGCATATTTTAAGTGCCTATTTTCTCTTTTAAAAGTCTATTTACTTGTTTTAAAAGCCTATTTTAGGTGCCTAAAACTATTTTCTAGAGCCTAAAATTCCAGGTCTAATTATTAGCTAAGGTGAGGTAGACAGCTAATATAACAAGCAATAGTTATTTATGTACTGACGTATTATATTGATTATTCCCTTAGCGTGGAAAGTTTACAAAGCGAAGTCCTCTAGAAATGAGTCCGCAATAGCCCTTATGGATAGTCATCTATAGTTCCCATAGACCATACTATATTTCATAGCCTTCGTCTGCGTTCGTAAGAGTATTAAATAATTATAATTAATACGTATGTTGACGATAATTATTTCACATAGTCAGAGAAACCATAAAGTTGTAAGACAAGGTAACGGTATCTAGGGTGATTGTTATTAACAAATACTGGTACATTCAAAATAGATTAATGTCTTGGTAATCCAGTTAGGCATATCTCAAAATACAACTATAGTATATTGCGATACAAGTGCCGTAAGCTATGCATACGGATCAAGGAGGAGTTTTTTCAATTTCCGAGATCCGTTATGCGCTTACGGCACGAGTATTGCATGCTATTTTTTGCACGATGATTATTTATATCAATTTATTTATATTAATTGAGATATTAGCTGAAAATATTATGTATATACACTATTGAAGATGGATGCTATATTTCAGAAAGTGATTCGCATGTGTTTGTTGTTATGGGAACCGAATATTTGTCCTGGGGGGCCTTGTCCATGGAGGCTTGTATTATGATGAGTGCCGTAAGTAAATTCTTACCGCATGGAAACTCTTACCGCACGGAAATTTGTTTTGTTTCCATAGCAAGACGATTGCGTGCGGGAATGTCAACTTACGATCCACGGCAACAATATTCGTAAGTACCACTAGTTAGTTAATGGCCGGTTTCTATAAACTCGGGAATTACCTATGGGTAAATTACCCAATGGACAGAATTTACACAAGAATAACAACACACAAACACAAATAATTTAAAGATAGCAATCACATACACTTGTGACGAGTTTCTAGATAAATGTCCTCTGGGTAAATATGAAAATGACAGAAGAAATGTTCATACAAACTCAGGCTAGATCTTTCCAAGGGTAAATCGTCGGGTTAATTTATCCTTTCATGGATGGCTGGATAAAATTTAACGTCTTTGTAGGATCAGTAACAATGAGAATCAAAGCCTTCTGAATTAAATTAGCTGTACAACTCCAAGGCCTTGCTCATTATATCATTGTGGTTGAAATGGGACTAATTTATCCATGGATAATTTACCCATAGGTAATTCACAAGTTTATAGAAACCGGCCATTAGTCGTGCAAAAAATGCTTTTGGTAATTTAAATGGTTAAATTTTGTTAAGAAGCTATGTGCAAATCATTATAGGATGTAGGCCTAAACGCACAAGTAACGACTTCAGGAAAAGAAAAAAAGAAAAAATGAAGCTGAAGGAGCGACACTAATCACCCACTGTGTTTCTTTTCATTTGTTTCGTGTTTCCAGGCCATCAGAAGCCTCAACTGTCAGTGTTCACGACAAAACACTGCTACTTTATGACCTTCATTTATCTCCTCATACGATTAAATACCGTGGCTCTGAGAACATCAACAAACTTGTACTACAGGCTGACATTAAAAATAAAATATAAACAAAATAATGAGAAGAAAAATGGTGGATTCTCACAGACGTTCTATACCCTTAGCATCAATTTTGAAATGCTCTTGGTGTAGTAGGATGAAAAAACTTAGCTATATATAATTTCGAGTAAACTACTTACTACTTCTGCGCCTACACAAGTCCAAGAAATGGATCAGTTATTTTATTCACACAGGTCAGTGTATTACATTATTTTAAACCATGATAGCCAATTTCGTATTTTCACTTCCAACATTTTAATATAGATCTGTATACAGTTGAACTGAACTGAAAGACTTGGATTGTGTACTAACGCGAAAATACAGTTATTAAGAATACACTTAGGCCTACGTAAGATTTAACAAAGAAGAAAACAATAAATGCCCGTTATGGCAAAAATTTAGGCGCCAGCACATTAAAGAGATTATGCAGCATATCACCAGATGTCACTGTCGTTCACTTCCTTTTCGTACAAATTAATTATCATCAATTTCCTTCTTTTTAACCACTACGAATACTATTATTTCTACTACTACTATTATCGTGTACTTATTAATCATTTACAGTATACAAAATAACAGAAATAACTATTTCGGCAATAAAAATTTGGTCCATAAGCCTAACGTAAACATTCCTTATCATTGCGAAGGATTTTTAAATATTAGTTTAATATTTGCATTTCGTATTTCTAACTTCAAGAGAGATACAAAATATGTCATAATAAATAGATCCGATTCCATACACGCACATGTTTCTGTTTCTGGTGTGTCATTTGTAATTTGTCAGGCATTTGTTTAAAAAAAAAAAATGTTCCCAACCAAAAGATCCTGAATTCCGCTACATACGAAATTATTTTCCTTTTTAAATTAACAGTGCAAAATAACATAAAACGTTGTAAAATGTTCGACCATTATTAGAACATAACAGGCTCACACGAATTTCGTGCTTGCCAACATAAAGGTCTTAGGCCTACATCGTAAATATTACCACACAGGAGGATATACCATGAAATTGAAAATATAGTGTGATTAAAAGTCTAATTCATAAGCGGTAGCAGACACACGTAGGTAGGACCGAACGTCTGGCTATGATATTTGACAGAAGAAATCGGTAAAAACTCTCTTAACAGAAGTGACGTCTTCTAAACACAAACACAAAGTTATTTCAGTGTGGCGGCTTTAATACCAGCTCATAAAAGCGAAAGGGCAAGGGTCAAGATGGCATTGCGCTTTAGTGGACATGTCTTGATATACTGAGGTTCTAAAGAAACTCCAATTGCTTTCATACACGTTTCTGAATAGAACAGATGGAAGATTCTGTTTCCAAAGCCTGCTGCTATTAAGCAGCGTTCCTTTCAACTTTAGCATAGGCTCCCAATGTGCTATGGATTCGGTAACTAGTCGTTCTGGTCTTCGGTAAGGCTTTATGTAAAATGTAGGCTATTTTCCAAAAAATGGGAGAGTGAAATTTATATATTTCTCTGACATTATGGACAGGTGGACAGAACTGTCGGACTATTTTGTATAGCTATTTATGGATATGTATATAAATTCGTATTTGTCATCGAAATCTGAAATTTTGATTTTCATGAATATTGAAATGTGCATTTGTGGGCGATGAACGTACAGCGTAGAACATTCTTAGATGTCCTCCATTGAGACCTCTTTCACCAGGGTGATTCTAGAATGTAGTAATTATCTCAAGCCCATCCACTATGGAATGAAAAGAGCGATGAGCTTGAAAACTATACGAATCAATAGTTCTACTTTATCCACCAGAAGACACCTTGTGGGCGTCAAAAATTTTCACTCTTAGCGTAAGGTGACTATTTTAAAAATAAAAAGAAAGGGACACTCAGGTAAATGTTATAAATATTCGATTTAATTATCAGATTTTAATTTAAGCCAAGAAAGTGAACAATTCTTAGCTTTAAACTACGGTACATAATTACTATTGTCGGTACCACTTCTTAAAGGCTCTTTTTCGAAGAACTGCTTCTACCTACTGCCACCCTAATCCTCTTCGATCTGTCAGTTAGTGAATAGAAAAGTAACTGGGCGTCTTCACACTTTTCTGCAGTCCAGTACAATGTTGCCAAATACGTACCACAGCACGTTACTTCACTTAAGAAATAGTGAATGACAGCGGATCACTGGGGAAATCCACGCGACAACAAGAGCACCTGTTCTTTGTCGGTGAAGATTTCGGTGCAGATTATCGGATTAGGGAACAATGCTATTATATTCTTTTGTAGATATGATGGTTTGGGGCGAGGTCTTCTTAAAATGGCATCAACAATATATAGGTAGACCAACTCGCTGTCAAATTTATTGTAAAAATATAGCCTATGCGGCAACTTTTCCTACAGGTTCCAAAAACACTTTTACCTTATTAAATCCGGGCCTAAGTCTCAGCTTAAAGTTTCTTAGGAAAATATTATTTACACTTCACTGCATCCGGGATCTGAACCAGTCTTTCTTTGATATATCTGAGAGATCTGTATTTCCTGCTAACATAAATTTATAGAAACTTACGCAAGATGCATCACGGAAATGTGTTTTGACCAGACCTTAGCCTTAAAAATTTCAACCTTAATCCTGTTCTTTTCATCTGACCACACAGAAAAGATTCATAAAAACGGAATATTAATAAATAAATTAAAAAAGGGACATTTTGCGCTCCGTTGCTTTGTCGGGACAACGGGACGAGCCATTCTAAAAAAGGGCAATCCCACTAAAAACGTTACGTCTGGTCACCCTATCTTAGTGGTTCCTGAATCTGCATACCATGAACTAGCGCTATAGTTCTACGAAAAGTGTACTTTTAAATTATTTGATCACCGTTCTTCATATTCATTATCTAGCACAACATCATGCGCATGGCACGAGGAGGCTCCTAAATCGATCATGGAAATCCAATTAAAGGTACATGTATGAATATATTACATTTAATCCGATTTATTTCGAATTAAATTCTTTTTTGAATAACTTGAATTTGAAAACATTAATATATGCGTTCATAGCACAATGCCACTCTATAACCGTAACGTTGATGCCGAGACTTTACATTTATGAATAGTTTATTCTTTAGTCTTAAAAATATCTCTATATATATAAAAGGCTTTGTCCTGACTGACTGAATGAATGACTGACTGAATGACTGACTGACTGACAGGAATCAACGTACAGCCTAAACTATAACAGGTAGAGACTTGGAATTTTGATAGTACCTTCGTTTCATAATGTAGATGCTCACTAAGAAAGGATTTTGAAAAATTCTGATTCTAAATGCCAAAAATTAAATGTTTTTGAAAATAATTAATCCCTTTTTACATAGAATTATCAATTCCAAATCACAGAATATATTGTTGCCAAATGGTATCAGATGGGCTTGGAAAAAACAAATGAAATGCACTTTTGACAAATAAGAGAAGTTATCAAAATAATTCATGTTATAAATAAATATTACAGAATGAAATCCACTAAAATAATGGAATCACATAACTTTCTCTACCCTGGACATAGAGAAAACAAAACGAGGTATGGTAATGTGTATATTATTATATTATATCGCAGGTTTTTGGAGAGAAAAGTATGAAAGTGATAATGCTTTCTGTTTAATTTCATCCCCAAAACGGTTTTTATGGTAACATAAGAGTGGGAAATTTCCCGCCTCGATATTACAATTTTATGTTACTGGAATTTCTGTTTCTTCTTATTTAAACCTCTACCAGGCTTGCTGTGCACTGTACAAGCGATGGGATGCAAAATTCTAGATCCTCTATGAGCCATAAAAAACTATATCAAGCGTTTTCTGAGGGAATAGTTTGAGTGTAATAAGTCGTTCTTCCTATTTCAAATTATAAATGCCTATATAAGGACCTAGAATTTAAAATTGAAAATCCTTCATAAGTTAATTTCCAATTACAAAATACAAAACCCGGGCGACGCCGGGTCTTTTAAGCTAGTAACTTATATAGGGCCTACCCGGAAATATGAGTTTGCATATAGACTTGCCAGTATTAATGGTTATTTTATTAATCATGAAACCTGAAAAATGAGAAAATAGCAAAAATAGCAGTTAGTGAAAGAGAGTTTTTCACATCAGATCTAAAAAGTGAAAATGTCAGTTAGGCTTATCATTTAACTGAAATCAAATACTTAAAGTTGAAGTATCTATAAACATATATTAATAAAAGGAAGTGTTTGTCTGTTTGCCTTTCTGTGTACGATGCCCAGCCTCATCTACTGCATGCAGAACCTAAAATTTAGATGGATTGAAGGGTGGCCGAATGCAGCTCGAAGCCGGATTTTTAATTTTAGTTCTCGTTCTCGTTCTCGTTCTTGTCAATTGCAGGTGGCTTTGCTTTTTTTTTGGGTCATAACTTGAAAATAAGAGCAACGCGATATTTTCAACATATCACATGGAGTGACAAAGTATCATTATTCAATTTTGTAAGCCCACCCTGGTCGATTCGTTTGTTTATAATGTCAAGGCACGCAGACATCTGAAATTTTCAACATAGACGGAAGAGGGATAATGAATATAGGCCTAAATGGACAAACATTGATCGATTTGGACGGAACGCACTATGCAGGGGTTTTCTGAGTCAAAGAACTCGAATCTCAGGTCGTTTTTCCCAGGCGGCGCTTTGTAATCGTGAAATGCACTCCAAAGCTGGATTTTTAGCTGTTTCATTACAATTTTTTAATCTTTTAGTTTATGAATGATTCACGTTTAAGTGTTAATAAATATAATGCATTAATTATTATGCTCTTAATTTTTAATTTTTGAGTTAGCTCTCGTGCGCGAAACCGCGGGTACCTGCTAGTAAATTATAAATCCAGAAAGATGATTTTGCATACAGATCTGTTGGTATTAACAGTTCTTTTATTGATCATGGAACATGAAAAATAAGAAAAATTACAAAGGTAGCAGTGAGGAAAGTGAGTTTTTCACATAAGATTAAAAAAGTGGAAAGGTCACCTAGTCTTTTCATTCCTCTAAAACCAAATGAGAAACTCATTAATCACTCTATATGTTTATAAATAAATACAGCATGTTTTAATGTTATAAATATATGTATGATTCAAGGGCACAGTAGATAAGACTGTAATAAGATTATATTTGTTTTGTGAATATGTAATTGGTTTGAGATAATTACGTTGGAATTTCCGCTGAATGGCAACAGCGCACAGTCAGATAGCTTCTACTGATTAGCTATGACATTTGTCACAAATATAAAAATAAGTACACTACGCGTAAAGATACGCTCATTCCGACGTTGCCTTTCGTCGCAGATTTTGTGGAACTACGTAATAATATTTGTATTTATTTGCACGAAAACTGCCAGCTTTATTGAAAAATTCAAAGGGAAAATATATTCCTTATTCTGTCCTCTGTTGTGTGAAAAATTAGAACAGTATATCGAGTAAAGGGCGGTTAAGTTTATTAACAAAAGTTTCTTTTATGAGAAAACTACATAACACAAATATGGTTTCGAATTTTTTTGTTTGTTCCTACTAAAGGAATAAGCTGATAAAATCTGAACTTGTTACTTGCAGCATCACATCCGAAAAAGTGCGTGGAATAACGCAACCGATATGAATATGTTCATAAAGCCGTAGTAGCATAACTATTTCTCCCTTGAGAGGAAGCAGCAATGACTGCAGAACCATATAATTATTTGAAATAATGAAAAGAAAACACCCAAACAGATCACAACTCACCGCCTTGTAAATATGAAGTGCTCACACCCACGCATGTTTACTATGTATTTTCTAAATGCCGCCCACTCACAAGCTCTACACGCACGCGCTAAAGTATCAATGGGCTCTCTCATCAAAGAGAATGGAAAACAGGGGTGAGCAAAGTTTGTACCTGCCACAGCATACGAGTACACCTAGCTTCTACTAATGTATCTCGAATGTGTCTAGAATTAGACTGACATCAGCTCTGAATGTCCAAGCGTTCATATTCAAATTACAAAAATGTCCAAAATATCAGCTTTTGGTGGGGGGAAGAAGAACAGCTCTTATTGCTTATTTGCGACAAAAGTAAATAATAATCATTACCGCAAGCTCAAATTCTATTACTAGAGTCAAAACTCCATATTACATCAATACTTGTGGGCCATAGCAGATTGTATCTT
The DNA here is from genome assembly GCA_964059195.1 of Ectobius pallidus. Classification (NCBI taxonomy): domain Eukaryota; kingdom Metazoa; phylum Arthropoda; class Insecta; order Blattodea; family Ectobiidae; genus Ectobius; species Ectobius pallidus. The sequence goes on along the minus strand of CAXKWD010000004.1, from coordinate 31,387,682 downwards.
TACTAGCAGGTGGCCGTGGCTTCACTCGCGATTATTTACCCAACTGCTAGATGTTTTATTGAAATTAAGAGCCAGTATGGTACTTTATACGATTGTGTGGGGGACGGGAAAATGCCTGTCCGTCTGTCTGTACGCACGATAACTCAATTACGCTTTATCGGATTTTCAAGAAACTTGGTATACGCATTTATAACGTCCATGGGACCAAATCGGTTGACCAATACCGGAGTTATGTCCAATTTAGTGCCTATTTTATGGTAATATATTAGAAAGAATTTAACAAATGCAAATCAGTCCTCATGACAACATATTGTTTTACAGTGTTCATGTACGGCTTGGGAAGTTGCAATACAGGTAGCTTTGACAAATAACACTACCTACATATTCATTCATATATGGTTATCGAACTAGATCTTTGTTCTCCCGTAAGCCCTGCTTATGAATCGATCTGGAGCTTAACTCGGAAATTGATTTAAAAAATACCTTATTTCTGCATATCATAATTGCAATTTTCACTGATTAAACAAAAGCATTCTGGCACTTTGTTACATCAGATTACCTGATTTTATTTACTTAATAGAATAATTAAAACATTGAATTATGTAATTCCTGCAATTTATGTAGAACGATGTCAGAGTTAATAATGGTTCTTGTTATTGATAACATCATACATGTATCCTCAAGTTCGACAAATAAATAATTATCTTATCTTATCTTAGATATAAAGTTTTAAGTATTTTCCTGTTAAATAAACATGTAGCAGTCGAGTAAATAATCGTGGGTGAAGCCGCAGGCACCTGCTACTAATATACAATGCACAACATTTAGAACAAAATAGCCTATGTCATATGCAGTGCTGTGAGGCACCATAATTAGTGACTTTTGTGACAGGACTTCCACTGTTATTGTACAGTAACATTCAAGATGGATATAACTTATTTGCAATCATGAACCACAGCTTATTGTCTCTGTTGGACATCACATGATAACCATCAAAGAAAATTCTGTGAACTGTGGTTCATGAATGCATATATCCAAAGGAATTAATGCCTAGCTTTCACAATGTTATAATTTTGAACAATGAACAAACATAAAAATCCAACCACAACAACCTGTATTGAAGTTGCTCACTCCCAAGTCTGTTTTAGATGGGAGGGGGGAGATTTTGTCTTCATAACTTGTCACATAACTTGTCTTTGTAGAAATTCACATATGAAATTGCAGGAATTCAGATATAAAAATCCTACAAACCACAATTCTGTGGGAATTCACATAACCCGGGTGAAATTGGGCATAAGTGACTTTAGATTTGAAAGCGTTAATACGAGGGTAATTTCAAAAGTTCTGCACACTGTAAGGTAAAATTGCAGAAAATAATTTATTTTACAAAATACCTTTACAGGCCTTCAATATAATCTTCATTCTTGCTTATGACAACTTCCCAACGTTTTGGCAAATTCTGTATTCCGGCCAGGGCACCTTCATTGTTGATCTGTCTGATTACTCAGGTCACCTCACTGGAATCAATTGTACAATTGTACAACTGTACAATTCATCAATTGTAAAAAAAAGCGTTTTCCACGGAGTAGTTCTTTCAATTTGGGAAACAAATCAAAGTCTGGTGGGCTCAAATCGGGACTGTATGATGGGTGGAGAAGTCTTTCCCATCCATAGGCGAGGAAAACGTTTTGTTACAATTGATGAAGCTTCCAGTGAGGTGACCTGAGTAATCAGACAGCTCAACAATGAAGGTGCCCTATCCAGAATACAACATTTTCCAAAACGTTGGGAAGCTGTCATCTATATTAATAAAAGGAAGTGTCTGTCTGTCTGTCTGTCCGCGATGCCCAGCGAAATCTACTGAACGCAGAGATCTGAAATTTTAAACATAGATGGACTAAAGGGTCGGAATGTGCACCTCGAAGCCGGAATTTTAATTTTCGCTTTCGTTCGTGAGTTATCAGTGAAAAACGGGCAGAAAACGTGTATTTATTTAGCTATCTAATCGTGATATATAGTCCACATGATTTAGGTGTTAATATAATGATTTAACTATTATGCTCTTAATTTTTAATTTTTGAAATAATTATCGCGGGAAAAGCCGCGAGCACATGCTATCTTAAAATAATAAAAGAACGTGTTTGTCTATCTGTCCACGATGCCCAGCGAAATCTACTGAACGCAGAGATCTGAAATTTTAAACATAGATGGGCTGAAAGGTGGGCGAATGCGCATCGAAGCCGGATTTTTAATTTTAGCTTTCGTTCGCGAGTTGTGAGTGAAAAATTGGCAGAAAACGTGATTTTAGCGCTGTCGAAGCATCAGATTTCAGTAATACATTTCAATGTCAAATCAATTGCAGTTGGCTTTGGCTATTTTTGTCATACCGTGGTAATAAAAGCATCGCGATCGCTAGATTGTTGTAAGCCCAGGCTGGTCGATTCATTTGTTTAGAATGTCAAGGCCCGTAGACATATGAAATTTTCAACCTACACGGAAGAGGGATAGGCCTAAATATGGTCAAACATTGTTCGATTTGGACGAAACTCACTGTACAGGGGTATTCTGGGCCAAGGAAATCGAATCTGAGGTCGCTTTTACCAGGCGACGCTATCTAATCGTGGTATGTAGTCCACGTGATTTAGATGTTAATAAATATAATGATTTAACTATTATGCTCTTAATTTTTAATTTTTGAAATAATTATCGCGGGCGAAGCCGCGGGCACATGCTAGTAAGCAATAATGAAGATTATACTGAAGGCCTGTAAATGTATTTCGCAAAATAAATTATATTCTTCCATTCTATCTTACAGTGTGCAGAACTTTTGAAATGACCCTCGTATGTAAACATTGCTGTTGCAAATTTAAGAACTCATTTATCGACAAAAGAACCATGAAAAGAGAAAGAAAAACAATGAGAAAAATTGAATTATGTACACATTATAGTTGAATGAACAAGTAACAGCACGCTTAATTTGTCAGCCATCCAATTAGCATACACTAGTTTACTGTACGTCAGCTGGAATAAACTGATTGAATACGGTGTGATTCGATGGAAAATATTCTCTCTTGAAGCTTAACGTTACCTTATTCTCTATCCGAAGAAAAGTTACCATTTAAATTTAACGGGTTTAACTTTTCAGCTCTGTACAATGTTTCCACAGAAACGAATTCAATTAGACACATGAGTCTTCTGATTTGCTCGTAGGTACATAGCTTTTTCTTTCACTCTTTCCATGCAGACCATTTGAAAGAAAACTCGTTTGTACGAAACATGTTAAGGGTTGGCAAATGAAATTGAATTTGTGCAGAATTACACACTACAGCACTTTCTTTAGTTTGCCATGCCCATGTATCAGTTAGCTTATTTTGTGAACAAAGCTAGCTTCTAACTTTTGAATACTTTTCCTCAATGAAGATACTGTACTAAACTTACAAAGAATGTTACAATTTAAAGAAAACTTTTAAAAAGTTTCAGAAATGCTTAACAGTTCTTGGAACTCTAGAAGAGGATATATTATTAATGGAAACATAGGTTGCAACAACGTTTTAAGTTACATTTTGAATAGCTTATGGCAGGACTAAGTGACGTGTTTGGACACATACTGTAGGCCTACTTCTTCTGTATGGGAATGCAAAATTCCTCAAAAGGCGGTGTAATTCAAGAATCTCTCAACAAGTATAATTGTTATCAATAGCTCTGTGACAACTTTTAAAAGTCATTTTAGGACCAGATTCGTTTTCTTCTTATTATTGTGAAGGCACCAATTTACTCTGAATTCTGATGGATATCCGAACAACATCTGATGAAAGTGACTCGAACTTTCTGTAATTCGCAGCGATTTTACAGATATTTTGTCACTACTAAAGTGACAACCCTCATGGAAACATTCAGTCAAAAGCAATATTTTAAACAGAAGAAGAAACACCGTACACTAAAAGCATTTATAAAAAGTTACATTTTTAGACAGCTTGAATTAAAAGCAGAACTTTTGACACTGGACACACGAAGGAAAAGTTGCGCATTGCCGCATTTTATACACCACTTCCCTGAGTAGCAATTTTGATATCTCTCACATGGAAAACACTGTTTTCGTGAAACATATTTTCATGTAGGCTAATTATTAAATAGTCTCAGTTTGATCAAACTTGAAAATGTTAATAGTATATTGCGATACAAGTGCCGTAAGCGGTGCATACGGATCGAGGAAAGAGTTTGAAAAAACGAGGCGCTTGCCTGTAAAACATCTTCACCAATACGAATTAGATCAGAATTAGATAAAAGTAGCAGGAACTTAAATCTTGAGAGTACGGAGGGTGATAGAGCACCTCCCACGTTCTGGCTTGGAGGAACGGTATGTTTTAAGATTACACCATCCCAATCATGTTTTACAGGCAACCGACCGCTCTCTTCACACCATCAATAGATTAGGCAGTGCCAACGGGTCCAAGACTTCCGCATCGCTGGGAACATGTTGTACGCAATGGTGGTGATTAGATCGAAGGCCTGTAAAAGTTAGAACCATGCACGTATGCTATATGTGGAGAAATAAAATAGTTGCCACTACTCAAAAATCAACCCTTGTACTATTTTCAGAAACATATCTGTGTGTCTGTGGGAATAGCCTATCTCCAGAACGAAAAATCGTATGACAAAACCTTGTATTTGCTTTAACACCTTCTGGGGATGTAACATGAAGACTGGCGACGACTTTCTCTTGCTGTTAACGCCGCTTTACATGACAACTTTTTTTATATTTTTTTATTATTTTTATTTTTATTTTTTATTTTTTATATTTTTTTTTTGCGATTTTGTCGAGAACAGTTCTAACGATTTTGTTAAATTTTGTACACGAGATGCTTAGCCTATACTAAGAGCTAAAAATTTACTTGAAACTTTTTTGTCGAAAAATTTCCTGTGAACAATAAAGATTTGATGAAATATTTTTTCTCGAAAAATTGCCTGGTGAACAATAAAGCTTTGCATCAGGTTATAACAGTTGAATACGCGCTATTTGCAATACTCCCTCTTAGTCTATAGCCTATCAGAATGTGGTGAGAAAGGTGTATTGCCCAAGCTTATGGTAAAGAAATATATGTGAGAGCATTAATCAGATTTTATTTGGGTTGTGTATCCTTCGGGATGTGATGCGATGTGGTAACTACATTCTCTTCATTTTTGCAACCAATTTACACCCGAAGAGAATATCATACATAACATTATATTATATTAAGAGATATAACTTTTATTCGGACAAAGGAAGGTATGTGATTCACATAAGATTTTTTGTTCTTTCTGTTATTTTATTACGTAATGTTATGATTATTAATATTTATTTTCTATATTTAAACATATTTCCTAGACTATTACCACATATCTTGTTTTTTTTAAATGACTGCAAACAATATTTTAAAGGTCGAACAAACCCAATTTAATAAACTTCTTCACCCATAATTTATCTTAATCCAACATCGAGGTCACAAGCCCCACTTATTCTGATTCTTTTGACATCCAGAAGTTTATATTTTATTTCTCCCAGGATTCGGAATAATTTTAGCGTAAGTTACTTTTAAAAAGTTTTATCATTTCTAGAGTTTTTCTCGTGTTACTGTTTCTTATGTAGGTACAATTATTAGGCAGTAAGTAATTTGAAAATGTTTAAGGTTCCTCGTAAATTTTCTGTTAGGCCTATCCCCATCGGACACAATTATGAACTCTATTAAATACATAATGAATTAATACATAAATTGATATTTAAATATAAGCTTTAATCAACTAAAGTCACTAGTGGGTTATAAATTTGGAATTATTATGAAAATTTTAATAGAGTAGATTGTTTTTATGGATGACAATTTTAAAACGTGAATAAATATCTTCACATTTTAAAATAAAGCATTAATATGTTATGTTTATTTCTCGGCCTTTATATAATTTTTGCGGTGATGCATATGTGCGTCAGTGACAGTGAAAAGGCTGAAACTGAATATTCTGATTTAAAAAAAAAAATCAGTTCATTGAAACGTGTACATAATTAGCGGTAATAGTAATACTTATGTGTTTTTTGTAAATGTGAATCAGACTTTTATACACCAATGGCGATGAGGACATCATCTTAAATTACAGGTTTTCTACATAAAACTCAAAGAAGTTCTAATTGGATATTTTGGGGATAGTTTCCCACTGTAGCCTATTGGATTGAGTAATATTTTTTTCTATACATGAGAAACGGCCAAATTTCATGTAATATTATTCTCCAGAAGTTTTAGAATCCATATATAGGCACATTTTGCTTCGAAGAATATTTTAAATATAGGTAAAATCGGTAAGAAGTTCACAGAAAACTAACCTAAAATGGCGCTCGAAAAGAAAGTCACACACCAGAATCGGCTACTCGAGACAGCGCAAGTGCATCCTGGGAAGAAGCCGATGGGTCACGTGGTGCTGGAATCAGGGCTGCCAACATGATAAGCGTCTGACAAACCTCCGGGAGATATAATATGCCACATTTTCGAAACCTACAAACAGTGTATCGTACATTATGCGAAAGTGCAAGGGCGCTTCGCTACGGCTACCGCCTCCGCTTCGCGCACTTAGCCATGTGGTTAGTGTTATGCATTATTTAGCTATATGTAGAGGTTGGCGGCCAATGGGATTGTTGGTCTGCAAGCCAGAGCCCGTATACCAATGCCGAACATCGCGTGTAGAAATCCAGTACAGTGGGAAACTAAACCCGATATTTTTAAAACCTAAATAGTATTTATAATGTAAAAATCTAAGGACTTTACACACTGCATAGACGCTCCACTAAGTTTGGTAAGCCTACAGGCCCAATTATTTTACTGTAAAAAAAGCTCTTATTGTAATTTTATCTTTTAACTTTTGACAATGTAGGCCTACATAAGGACTTACATCAGCTTAAGGCTTTTAGTATGTACATATAATGATTTTAGTTATTTGAATTGGACACGCAACTTTTTCTATATGTAGACCTAACGCTTCATTTTAATATTAACGAATGAAAAATGTCATCACAATAAATTGGTCCAGCTCCTTAAGGATACAGTGTGTTGTATTTGATTAGAGGAGAAAAAGCTATTTGGAATAAATTCGCCCTCTTTGGTCAAATTGAAATTTATCAATTGATAATATTTAAATAGCAATACTTAAAATATTTTCCTAATTGCCGCACTTTCGATCGTTTCCTCAATTCTTTACTGTATCCGAAACCCATCTCCGTTTCTGCATTTTTCCTGGCTACCATTTTCTTGCTTATTTTTTTATAAATATGTAGTATGTGAAATTTTTCATTTATCCCCTAATTGCGCGCATATTTGTGCATATTTTGACAAGGGACCTGCTCACGTGCTGCGCTACACAATTACCGTTGCACTTTCTTCTTTTTTCCCTTCACATGGATGAGTACGAGCGAGCGGCATTGTTGTGACGTCATGCGCCGGGGCGGAGTATTGCGTGGTTGCATATCGATCTGGGGAGGTCCACGCAAGGGGTTCGAGCCGGGCTGAGCGCGCGGAGAGAGAGGAGGGGGCGGGAGGGGTATGTTTTTAGAGAAGGAGACTGATCCGTAGCATTACCAGTACAAGAACTGTCATGGCCAGCCGTGGTGGCCTGCTAGCAGTGATGGTGTGTAGTGAATGTGTATGAGAGAGAGTGTGATACAGTGTTCGAGATGACCTGCTGCTACCTTCACTCGCGATACGGCTGGCCTATGCAGGTAACCTCAATGCTTTTCACAACATTCACTGCTGTTTGTGTACCAAAACAAACAGCCAAATCTTCCTCTTCAAACTCTTTCTGTCAAATTGTAGTTTGATTTTAATATTTTGATTCTAAATGTATTTGCAAAACCTGCAGATGTACTGTAATCAATTGCAGTGTTTACTTATTTAAAATCATAAAAAAATAATTGTAACAAAAATTCAGCATTTGATAGTTTAACCTTCACTCTCTATGTTGCTCAGCTCAAAATGTCTTCTATATTTTAGTATTTTGAATATTATACACTATAATGCTAGAAATTATTATGAAATCGTGTTTAAATTTTCATTTTGTCATTCCGGAGAAATCTGAACTACAAATCATTCACTGTAACAAAAATTATATTTAATATCTAGATTTGACATGCTTATTTTTAACTTGAATACCTATGAATGTGTCTAATTTTCCAAGAACACTTTCTTTATTATAATGTCCACCAAAATTGAATACGATGTTACCATACAGACTTAAATATTTTTTTTTTCGAAATTTTTCTAAGTAATAAGATTTATTCTGTGGCATTAGTGTGAAACATTTTAATTTTTACTAGTGTTCTAGGGGGCTTGCTATGAAATTCTTCGTACGTATTGGTGTATCAGAAAACTTTGATATAATTTTGGATAAACCTGAAAATCTAGCAATCCAAAAATTCCATACGCATTTAACGAATGCTTCTTCGGTTATTTTAACTAGTTCGCGTGTGGTATAACATTTAACTGTAATTATAGGTATTTAGTGCACTCGTAAATGAAATTATCTAAATTTGAATTCTGAAGGATTCAGTACGTGTTATTTCAGTGAAATTATTGCAAAAATTATAATTCCCTGCAAAACGCCAGACTTCTTTTTTAAATTCTCTGCTTTTTTCTAAAAAAAAAGAAAACTTCTGCAAATATGTTTTAATTATAGAGAAATTATATTATAATCTGGCTAGCGTAAGCAACATAATTTAATTAATTCCACAATAATCTAGGTTGAATACCTCTTGGATTATTATAAATGGACCCACGAATAGATGCGTAGAAAATTAACTGCATACAAAATTAAACCGTTCTAAGTAATATATTTAGCATGATATCCATGCCAGACTTTACCTTTCTAATTGCAAAAAAATTCAGTTCCTTCAGGTAAAGTAAAAACATATTTTAATCATTCATTTATTTCACAGAAATTTGATTCATATTTTTGACACCCATGCTATGGAATTACACTAATTATATCCTTATTGTTTTAATGGGTTCAGGAAAAGTGTCAAGTTAAAACTATAAACACAATTGAAGTCTCTATTGGTTTTGTAAACCAAATTTGGTTCACCTTTTAAAACTTCAGAGGTAAAGCTTATCTCCTTCTTAATTTTAAATGATAAAAAATGGCTTGTCTTAATGCTTTTTAATAAAAAATGATTGGAACAAGATATAGGAGCGTGAAAATGGAGTACTAAAGTAAAATCATATTTAATATCAGCATGTGCCCCAATAAATCATTATAGCTTACGTTTAGGAAATAATGAGAAGCTATAACGAGTTGGTAGGAAATTGTGTTTACAAATATAAACAAGTAGTTGTAGAAATACACACGGATAGCTCCACTCGCTGTTGCCTGGCTTCCTTTTCAGACGGGTAAGTAGGTCAATAGCAATTGATTTCTCATTAATGGACAAATGCATGTTCGCCCGGTCTGTAGACGGAGCTTCGTTATTGTTTCCCACCCTTGAAATCTGTTTCCTATTGTCTGAACTGTCGTGTGTACAAACAGTTTGCGAGAATTTAATAGCATCACACATCTCTCTAAGTACATATTTTCACACATTTTTACAGAGAGGTTACAGGCAGGAATAAAAAACTTTTTCAATAGCTATACTGGATTCTATCTTCATGTAACAGAGATGTAAAGGTGGCATAATACTGATTATTACTGGGCAAGGCATTTGATAATTTAGCATATTTTTTTACACGAAGAATGACAAATAATCGAATATATACAAATGTGTATACTGAATTAAGTGATTAAATAAGGACAACTTGTTTTGGCATTATTATGCATTTTTCTTCATTTTCAAGAGATTTGTAATTTTTTTATTTATTACATAATTTTCGACATTTTTATAGTATTTTGTATAGTATGTTGTAACTTTAAAAGTAGGCATAAATAGCGTCTACAGGAAACAAAGCAGACTTCAAGGAATATGCATTTTCAGCCCTACTATATTTCCAAGAATACCTCTAGTGGAGGTACAAATTATTACTTTCAGACAATAGACCACTATCCGTAATTTATCAACGATATTTCACACCATTGAAGATGGAGATTCAAAATTATATAGGTTCCTTTAATCACTGCTGATGACGGTATATGTTTTATCTAGATTTCTCAAGCTTACTTAAAATTCTCGCCATTTTATTAATGTATTTCAGAAATACTCAATATTAAGTAACTAGAACAAGTTAGATATTACTAGAAGATTAGCTTCAGAAAAGTATATAAACAATATATAAACGGTATATGATTTATCTAGATTTCTCTAGCTTACTTAAAATTCTCGCTATTTTATTAATTTATTTCAGAAATATTCTATATTAAGTAACTAGAACAAGTTAGATATTACTAGAAGATTAGCTTCAGAAAAGTATATAAACAATATATAAACGGTATATGATTTATCTAGATTTCTCTAGCTTACTTAAAATTCTCGCTATTTTATTAATGTATTTCAGAAATATTCTAAATTAAGTAATTAGAACAAGTTAGATGTTACTAGAAGATTAGCTTTAGAAAAGTATATAAACAATTATTTTCTAAGCACATGTTAAGTCAGACAAGTCATCATAACATTTGGATCTAAACGCATTCAAAGTTCGGCAGCTCATGAGTTCAGATGGTGACGAGAAATAGCAGGAAGTAGAGATTTGAAGTGTGGTGTGGAATTTCTAATGTAATAACACACTGTGACCGGCTATTTAGGTTAATGTTTTCTGTAGTTAAATTTGTTATTTATATTTGTGTTTATATTTTCTTTTTTACTCTTCAATAATAACAAGAGTCTGCATGAGAATATTATAGGAGAAAAATTCCTCAGACACTGGTAGAGCATTGGCGCGAATAGCCAAAGGTCCTGGGTTCAAATCCCAGTGTCTGAGGAATTTTTCTCCTATAATATTCTCATGTAATGTCCAACAGAGACAATATTCTGTGGTTCATGAATGCTTACATATCTATCTTGAAGAGTCTGCGTACTAATATTTTGAAAATTTTATATTGGGAGAATTACATCTCCACAAAACATAACGCAGCAGTCGGATGGTTGCCCGATTCTTCAATGGAATGTAGCGCCACGGATTCTTAATTAATATTTAATTCACTTGCCCATTCCCATAACTTAATTATTACATGGTTTACATTTCACGTTTTTTTGCATGTCCAAACAAAACCAATTCAAACAATGCAATATAATTCGGAGTCTGAAGGCATTTTTATGCTCATAATTGAATTTTGGTTCGAGTATTCAGCTCATTCAATTAATTTATAATTAAAATTTATTGATTGGCAGAGTCAATATTAGCGTCACAGAAAACACACGGATATTAATCTTTTCAGAACAAAGAGAGCAAACAAATCCCGAACAAGCCTCTGAGGATTGCATTAAGGAGGTCCTAGGTTCAAAACCTGTTTTCGGCCAATTTGACTTTTTTCATGGTTTCCCCGGTCATCAAAATGGGAAATTAGTTAAAAGTATCAGGAGCCAAAACACACTAACAACAGAAATCGAATGTACATCAATAGATACACGGCCTACTAACACTATCCACAGAACCTAATACGTGATATGACCTCGATGTTGAATGTGCATAAAGTTGAAATAAAGAAGTACGAATTCCTCATTTCACCATGACCTTTCTACTGTAACCGTTCTTCTACAATCTCTATAATATAAAGGTCCAAGTATTTGTATTTTTGTATTTGTATAATAAAATTGTAAATTAAAAAAAAAAAATTAGTGAGTAGCCTCGTAGCCTAACTGTTACTACTGAGTAAGCATTCATTTTGGAGGGAATGATCACTATTATATATATATATATATACAGTAATTATTTTAATTATTGTATATAACATATACTAATCCTTCTGGTGGCACTATGGCCCTGGGGTCGACTCAGCCTCTAACAGAAATGAGTACCAGGAGGAATCCTGGGGGTAAAGGCGGCCGGTGCGTAAGGCTGACAACCTTACCACCTTCATGTGCCGATGTCTACAAATCTGGGAGCCTCAACCTCCTGGAACCCTCTGGGCCTCCATGGCCTGTAATAGGGAACACTTTACTTTACTATATAACATATACAACTGGAATATTAAGGGGACTTATCATGATCTTTTTCTTCAAAATTTTGATTCTTTAAATAAAAGGCTCTAACGATTTTAATAAAGAATTACATTTTGAAACTTCTATGAGAAATAAAATGGCAATATTAGTTTTTCTGTAAAAATTACTTAAGAGGCAGATTACTTTTGTCCATTTTAGATTTTTCTGGGCTATTTCTATCACGGTAGAAGGTACAATAAAACCTAGCACAGTAAAATTGTATAGAAAGTTTAAATGAACGTTTTCTGTATTACACATTTCTTTATAAAATAATAGGAACAAGATAGAAACGAAATTAGTTTGACATAAATCCAGATTGTCAGAACATCTATATTAATAAAAATGAATTTCCAAAATGTATGACGGAGCATCACTTGAGATCGGCTCGACCAATTTGGCTGATTCTTTTTTTGTTGTGTTCGTAATTGTCAGGACAAGGTTTGTATGAAAGAAATTTTTGGGAAAATCAACGGAAAAAGTCGGAAATGTGAAATGAGGCAAAGTTAGAGGGTTCTGCTGTCAATTGTTTACATAACGAAATTTTGTTTATGGTTTTCACATAGGGCTTTGGAAACTATATTATAATACTGGGCTTTAACAAATTCTGATACTATCGATGTAAATAATGCATTTGTGAAAATAATTCTTGAA